>OX421895.1:12629951-13898824 GCA_949128065.1 Beris chalybata | reverse complement strand
ATATTTGACTATTCACGCTGGCAAATGCAGTCAGATAGAGTTATCGTCAAATTTCTATTTGCTTCATTATTTTATTCGCTCTGAACAAGGTCTATTTTGACTGAAGGAATTCGACTGAACTTTATGTACATTTTTTTTTTAAATCAAACGTTTAAAAGTATGGTGGCATATGAGATAAAAACGAAACTGATATATCCAGTGCAGTTGCGATAATTAAGGCAGTCGAAGCTTTGGCGACTTGATACTCGTATAACAGAATAAAAAGTTTTAAATAAATAGGGTTTATCTACTATTAAATTAAAATACTGTATTATTAAATTAATAAAGTAAAAGGAAATATTAGGATCTTTCATAAGTTCCAGTCGTTCCTAACAGATGGTGCTATTTTAACTTTCTCTTATCGGGCAATACTACAACCAACTTCATCGTAAAACTCCATCATTACGCTTGAAATAGCAGTTTATTTTATTCCGCTGTAAAAACCAACATATTTGTTCATTGCGTTACAAACATTTCGTATTTCGTGCCAAAGAAAACAAGTATTTGTAGGGGATTTACTGCACAATATTCTTTAAAAAAAAAATGCGACCCTGTTGGAAAAAACGAGAACCTGTAATAATTTATTTTCATCACAAAAAGTGTCTACCCCAACATAGTAGTTTGCAGACCTGTATCACCACCAGGTGATGTCAGTTTACAGATTGTCTTCTTGACAGTTGAATTTGAATTTAAACAATATTTTGACATTTATCGCACGACATCTTACGGTCATGTTGACGAACTTATTACGCAGCTAAATGTGCACAACAAAAGCTAAGCGAAGTTTTACTCGATCTGTAGAGTAGGCTAAAATTTGATATTTGAAACGCATTGAGAAACGATATGACAGACTGTTGGCATATTTTCGAGATTGTACCATATGTGCAAGAATACTTTACCATTAACAAAAATCTGTAGGTAGTGACACAATATTTCCAACATAGTAACAAATGACTTAAACCAGCTGCTGACAAAAAGGAATAAAAAAAAACCTTAGAGAAATTACGTACCAAACAAAACTACCATTTTCTTCTTCCATTACAATGTTGACTGTATGTACAGACTTGCAATAAAATCATGACTTTATACACCACAAGAGTTCATGGTTAACTTGACAGAGCAATTATGACCCGATATATTCGTTTTTGTTTGCGCAACTGACTGTTTTACGTTTATTTTATTTGGTGCGCAATGCGCGTATGAGATCACCCTTAACGTGGACTTTACTTAAACATAAATGTATGGCAAGTATGTATGTACATACATATGTTTGAGGTATGAAGAACTCTCCACCTTTCGGAAGGAAATCTTCAATCCAATCTTGGTAAGATCGAAACACAAGAAACGTGATGTGGATAGCTTGTAGCTGGTTTAATGATCGGATTTGTATAGGGTTCTTTTTTTTATTAAATAGTGTAATTTGTGGTTTAATTAAAATTCCTTTTGTCTTGGATTCATGTGGACATAGCAGAGAAGCTAGCTCTTTGAGAATAAGTTAGAAGGATCTGCCGAAAAAATTATATTCTGGTTTAACGTTCGAATTATACTACTGCTTTTTTTTAAGGCCGCTTTTGTACGTCAGCCGCTTTGTAACGTGAACTGCAACTAAACTTTAAATGCATCCCAAACTTCAATAGTTTTTTTTTTTAAATATCTGACTAATATAAACTTTTGACAAATTTTCTCTTCTCTTCTCTTCTTTTCGGTAAGCTGTGATATAAAAACTCAAAAAAACGGTGGCTTTATGCGTTCTCACCACCTCGCCCTCTTAGTAATATGCGTTAGAAGAGTGTAATACTGCTGCGCACCGACATAATCTACTAATAGTAAAATACTAAAATTATTTTTATCTATCCTACAATAGGGTCATTCCATCGAAAATCGTAAAAAAAGGCCAATTTTGTGACCTTACCATAGCCGATTCTTTTGAAAAATTTTGTGCTTGAAGAACTTGTTGAAAAAAAAATTAGTTTCATTTTTTTTTCTATTTAATTTTTTTTTCTATTTAATTTTTTTATAACATAATCAAAAAGCATATATACGGCGTACGGTGCGCCGACGGACTGAAAATTTTTATTGCTTTTATTTTTATTATTTTTCAGGGTAGCAAATTTTTTTTTTTAAAAAAAATCAATGCTGTATTATTAAAATAATAAAGTAAAATTACTGAAATAAACTCCTTAAGTTCACTGCGTACCTTCGATTATGTTAATTATGTTTACTGATGTTGTAGGTATAATAATACAAATTCTATGTGTTCCTAAAGCAGGTTAAAGTTGCTCAAAAATTAAACAAGGTCATCCACTACTATACTATAGAGCTAGACTTTGCACACTAGGCAAACCCTTCCTTAATAACATTGATAAGATCTCGAAAAATAAGGTTAGAGAACTTATTAACTTCTTGAAGAGCTCCGGATGGATATGATAATCAATTCAAGACCTATATATCCACTTCTTAAGCCTTTAACGAGTTGTGGTATCAAAACGGTACTTCCTGTGCGGCAGACGGTCCACCACGCAAGCCAAACAACCAGATGAATTACAATTAGCTGAAGAAATTACAATAAAAGTCTGTAAATTACAATTAATTAATTGGAGAAAATAAGGAATAATATTGTAGGTAATTTTAGTAGGTATATTAATAAAAATAATTTAATCATCCATGTGTTTGAACACGCGTTGATTTATTTATGACAATAAATAGTTTGGTTTAGCTTTCTATGGATACACGTTATGATGATCTGACGTTGAAAAACCCGAAAATTAAAAATAAAATCATTTGTTTTGAAGTCTTAAGCCTCGTTTTCACGGTTTTTGCGATAGTTGCTGTCATGATAACTAGTATCGTCATAACTATCATCATGTAAAGTTCTCGATAGATACTTCGCGCTGTTATGATAGCGCTATCGCACTATCATGCTTGACGAGATAGGTACTTTCGCGAAAGTCCTATCGTACAAAACTATTGCCGTGAAAACGAGGCTTTAGGTCTTCCTTTAATATGACTGCGATGAAATGTACTGGTCCTTCGTATTATGGGATGCTATTTACACCTACTCAGACTCGGATACAAGAATCTGCTTAAAAGATTGTGTTTTGTTTTGTGGTTTCTCAACTTATCTTCCAAGTTAGTTAAAAGCTGGTCACTGGGATTCGGACTATTTTATTAACTCGTTCATTTTGCTTACTTAAACGTGTTTAAAACGCATAGTCTGCACAGGGTATAACACTATAATCAATTTCTTCCCGACTTTACTTACTGAACGATCGCAGCTATTAATAAAATTTACTTTGCATATTCATATACCAATTAAACTTACTGTCGAAAAACTGACTCCTTGTAGAAGGTCGGCTTTGCTTATACCATGCATGTTTTAAGTTGAAAGATTTTCAAGTTCGGTTGTGTGCGTGAGCATCCAAAAAGAACATGCGAGAAGTGTGTAGAGCTTTCTATGCTAGATATTGGAAGCTTTAAGCTTTCTCTAGAAACTTCGATGTAATTGATATGTGATTTAGGTTGCTCAGATATGGATACAAGTTTTTGCAAGAATTTTCGAAAGAATACGAAAATGATTTGAAATTTTGCATATGGGGATTTCCTTATAGTTTGAGGTACAGAGGCAATTGTCCTTTCCTTTGGCGCAACAAATGCATATTCCGCCCCTTTACTCTGAGCACATATCGCAGATCAGTACTCATTCTAAAGTATTATAAGATTGTTTATTTTTTTCATTTCTGCAGTATATTTTAATTTCTAAATAAAGAGAACGCATAATAATAAAATATTTACTTTATTCATACTCAAAGGTCAAAAAATTGTAGTCGTTTTGAATAAGTATAGCTAAGTACATTACGTACCTACGTAGAACTTGACAAAAAAGTTGTTGATCATGAAGTATAAAAATTACTGAAATAAACTCCTTAAGTTCACTGTGTACTTACCTTCGATTATATTAATTATGTTTACTGTAGCTGTAAAATAATTCAATTTATATATGTAAAGCAGGTTAAAATTGCTCAAAAAATTAAACAAGGTCAGCTGGACAATTATTCGTACGAGTTCAAATCATTAGATTTGTTGTAGTTAATTTATTTAAATTAATCGATTTTTCGGCGTCGTCACTCAACCTGGTAAATACAACTTTTCTGTTAAATCGCGTCTGACAATACTCTAGATGAAGTCTGAGAACCTTCAGCCCAAAATTTTGTAACAGCAAAGAACCGAGCCTGGAAGCAAAAAATTGTACACATTATATATATATATTTATTATTATTTGTTGTTCATTTATGGCTATAAGTCCGTTTGCCATCCGTTAGTCCTTCTGTCTGTCCCTGAGTACGTTAACTCAAGAACACCTTGACCTATTTTGAAATTTTGAATCTGAATGTTTGGTCGAATTTGATTATAAGTGCGAATTTTGTTTTATTTGAAATCCTGGCGAACCTCTAGTTTTTTCTGTTGTTTTCCGGCGTCAGTGAAGTTTCTAGTGTGAAACCTCAACACGAAATTTCCGACTGTTGATTAATCGCTGTTTTTGATGACATGACAGTTGGAAAACTTTCACTGGATAGGCCAGTTTTATACGTTTTATAATTTTTTTTGACAAAAGTGGACTAATCAATAAGAAAGGTTTTAAGCCTTTCTACAATCGAGCTCCTACTCGCTTCTCCTCTCCATTTTCACGAAAATATCAGTGGAATTTCACAGCGAGATCTAAGTGGAAAAATGAAACTTGTTTCACATACGGGGACAAGTGAAAATAAAACCAGAGTTTTCAAACTTCATATTGTACGGAATCACATCTGTGCGCTACACAATCGATACGGTACCTATGCATCCTTTTGGGTGAAGAACACTATAAAATAATTTCACTATATTGTTACTGTCCGAATGTCACCGGAACAACACTTGCATTTACATTATCTTCATCTGATAGCGATTATGTCGTGCACTTGTATGCCAGAATTTAGTTCTTAACATGTCGCATATTTCACCATTTCTAGCCTACAGTTTGCCATGTCACCGAGTTCCCGATGCTAACGGACAACAAGATTCAGCGTATGTTTGGTACGGAGTGCATTGCATTTTTATTATTACAAAACCGCATTTCGCGGAAAGAAAACAGTCTTCGCGGGCAAGTTAAACCTGAAACCAGAAAGTGTAATCCAAGGTAGACTAAGTGCAACAGTATGAACGTATTTTACCTGTAGCTAACATATAAGACGTAGCATCCGATCGGTTGCATTTGCGCATAAATTGCTTAACTAAACCTGCGCACAACATGCGTTTTAACATGTGGAAACTGTGCATACATATATTTGAAAAAGTCCCGAGAAATTCTACAGATGGGGTATAGAGGTGTACCTACCTACCTGTACCTGAACTAAAATCTATCTACGCACGACCAACGAATAAATAAAATAAATTTCGTATAATTTTACTCAGTGATGTATTCAATTACATAGATGACATTTTCCACGCTTTCAATAGAAAGTGTGCGCGGAATGTGCGCTCACAGCTGGTATTTTCTTTAGTATCCAATTTAATGGCTTTTATGCTAGTTTTAATGAAACAAAACGTGAATAATTGCATATTTCATGATTGATTTCATGAAATCATGTTCAAATTCCAGATATCGTCGTGATATGTCATTATTTTGAAATAACTATTTAACGAACAGCTTTTGTAAGTGTATAATTTTTTCTACGTTTTCATTTTATTGAATTTTTAATAATAGAGCATCGTGATCGATCTGCAATTTTAAAATAAATTCGTTAACCTGTAATTTCATATTTTTATTTATTTCAACCGACTATTTCAAAAACTGTCAAAAGTCAGAACCTCTAAAGATATGAACTTAAAATTTCACTTTATTATTTTTAAATTATAAAGTACTTAATCAAATTAAGATTTAAAAAAAATTTGCTACCATGAAAATTTTATATTTTCACGTTTAAGGACTAGTAAGTTCCCAAAAAACAAAAAAAGTGTCCGTCTGTCCGCCGTAGACGCAGTAAGCAAAAGCGTTTCAAGGCGGGTATATCATAAACCCGTTGAGATATAAAGTTTTTTTTTTTTTGGTGGGTGGGTGAATTATACAATTGATTTCTATTTTGAGAGTTAGGGTGGTAGGAGGGTGAGACGGGAAAGCGTTTTAGGCGAAAATCTTAGATTATATTATAGAATTCAAGAATGGAATATGCTAGGTAGCTGAAACTTGGAACTTACATATGTATGTAGAACTTTGATAGTAGACAAATAAATAGTTGAAAGTGGCTAAGGACTGTGGGAGTGGTGCAAAAGTAATACGTCCAAAACGATCGGAAACTGTAATCGAAATATGTATTATAAAATCTATATCTCCTGTACTGTTAGAAGATTGAAACTTTTTGACTGACTTAGAGCATTTTGACTGACTTAGAGCATACTTGTAGCCTGGTTACAATATATTCCGAACCAGTAATACCAGGAAGATGGAATTTGGTTTCTGTATATAGGATTACAAGTAGAGTCGATTGAATATAACATTTTTGTGGGTGGATGTGGAGCACGATGAATACAATTTGGAAAAAATAATATTTTGATAGCTCAAGAACCGTACTAAATTTAGTCTTAATTTTTTTTAGAGGATTTATGTACAGTACACCGATGCCAAAAAACAAGTTCTTGGAGTTAGGGTTTATGTAGTGAAGTTGAAATCTTAAAGTTCAAGTGTTGTTGTGTAATATATTAAAATTTCTTATTTTAACTAAAAAATTTAAGCGAAACGTTAACTGCAAGTTTCATACGAACATCTGTCAGTTAAAGTTCTAGTTAGAACGTTACTGAAGATCGTAGGAACGGGCCTAAGTATTTTTCCAGTTATGAAAATATAACAATAGTATCTTAGTGTTTACATCATTATTCTTATTATATTATTTTAAGAATCATACATCATTGTTTGTCTCAACCTTTGCTTTGTTTGAATCAAACATATTAATGTTTCTGAGGATCGTAATTATATGTAGTTATCATAACCATGTTCTGTAATTGATACAACCATTAACATGATTGATGAATATGTCTATCATAACTCAAGTCATAAGATAATGAATGTTCAACAGAAAATAAGTTTAGTTGGTAGAACTAAAATCATGTTAGCGTTAACCATACAATAAGCTTTCGTTTGTTTGATAAAATCATAACACACTTCTCAGAACCATAACTATAGTTGTATTAATCAAATTACAAAAATTTTCATGATTATGTTTGGACGAACAAGACAGTAAAGTTAGAACAAACATAACATCAGTTAGCAGAACTATCTTACATCGTGTAATAAATACTATAAATTCAACCATAGTAAGGTTCTCCCAAATTGTTACCACTGAATTATTTTCAAGACGTTGCGATATTCAACGCCTACGAGAATTTAAAATAATTGGGTACGTATTACGAATTTCGTCATATCACTTAAGTCTCATGAGAAATCGAATTTTTTTTATTTTAACGGATTTTTTTAATCGCCTCAAAATCGGCTTAAGCATTTTTTGTTATTTAATCCTTAAAAGAAGTTTCCAGTGAGAAAAACAACAACCTCCCAATACCTAACTGGTGAACAGAGAAAAACATCCGATTGGCCTTAACACCCAATGAGAAAAGCGTGAAAAATTTTGAAAGCTCTCGGTTGTATGGTACTTAACATTTTCTGAAAATTCCACATTCAAAACCGAATATGCGAGCAAGTTCTCAGCTCAACATATGTAGTATATGAGCACGGCGAAGTTTGCAGCCAAACACAGTTTTACTACGGTGAACCGAGTCAACAGTCAACACCATGCGAAAAGTATTGTTAAAGCGATTTGGTTTGGTAGTAACGATCAATCAAGCAGTAATCAAATTGTATTTAAAATCAGGAGGCGTTGCCAGTAATGCGACAATTTGTGTGATTATGAGGTGGGTTTTTTTTCAACTGGATCAAGATCAAGATCATTCGTTTTACATTGAAAACAATAACAAAGGGATGATCCAAAATCAAAATGGGATCAAATGTTGGATCAGATTTCCCCTCCAAAGTTTATTTAAATTGTCACTATTTCAGTATTGTCAGAGATGGTGCCCGGCAACTCAGCTCCATTTGTAGCACCCAGCTGGTAGAATAGGTTCGTTCGATGGGGTACCAAGGTACATGGGTCGGGTAGTTTTTTATATCTTGTAGCCAAAAACTATACATGGGTGTTATAGGACCTCTATACAGTTCTGTTTTGTCGAATAGTATACGAAACTTTTCCTGCTGACAATTTATCTGAGGCATTATCAACTGGATTGTTGTTGTTAAATTAGCTTTTGGGATGATCCACATCGTTTTTTTCAAACGTGATCTGATCCAGTTGAAAAAATCACACATATTGAATTTATAAAACGTTATTATTTCTATCGGTTTTAAACGAATTGTGTTTTACTTGAAATCCCTGCGAACCCCTAGTATGCAACAACACGTAATTTTAAATCGATTCCAAAGATGTGCGACTTTTGATGTTTGAGAACTCGATGCCAGGAAATATATTGATGATTTTGACTGTATCTGAAAATTTTAATTACATACTACATATGAAAGCAGATAAAAAATTGTACTCAGTTTCAGGTCACTTGTTCCCGGAAGTCAACTTTATATCAGAACGATACAAAAAACTTGATCAAACTCCTTGGGGTTTCCAAATATCAAACCGTTCCAAGGTCTTGCCTATACTTAAACCTCCTTTGAATCCCCAAATGGTAATCTGTCATAAAATTAATATTTATAATGTCATGACTTGATCTTTGAAATTTTTACGAGATTATTAAGTATCCCATTTCGGGCTTGATCTTATAGCGAAATAATTTAATCGCACTGATGCGATCGATGCACACTAAGTTGCATTGTCAACGCCGTTGGATTGAAGTATAGCATTCAAGTAACCCGCACGGTTCGCAACTGTTCCCTCTGTCTTTCAAATGCAAATGTTTCTGGCTGTCCACTCCGTGATCGGACAAACTAGATCGCCATGACGTCAAGTTGGATGTTTAGTTTTAAAACTATTATAGCACTAGTTCGTTAGACTTGAAATCTGTCTAAGATCATGGGTCTTGAGTAAATGACACAATCATTGACTATAGTTGTTGTCGGTCGTACACCGGGCCTGGCTCCCCAGTTTGTACGACTAAACAGTCCTTGGCATTAATAGCCTGCGCTGACAAAAGGCAATTTGTTCTGAGTACGAGGAGACTCATGTTAATGTCACCGTTGTTGTCGCACTGGAACATATTTTTCTCACTCGGATCGGGGGGCCTTAAGCCGGGGCACTTAAAGTGCGCGACGCGACGTGCTAAATGGCTGTCGGAAATGCCATTTACAAGACTCCATCGGTTCATAGTGTGAACTTTATGGAGACAAACAAATGACTCACATGTAGTTTGTGATATTAAAGTGGACACTGCTCGAATTAGCCATTTTCCATTTCATTGAGACCAGCTAGATTACTAGAATCTAGAATCCAGTTCAGAGAAATCTTCTTGTCATGTTCCATGTACGCTATATGTACGTACATTGCATGACCTCTTTGCTAGCTGCCCCATATTGCGGAACCATCCGCTTGTGGGAACTCGGGTTTTGGTTAGCCTCGTAGCGTTTGGGAAGAATATTCAATAATTTTGATGATCTTATGCAATCCGTATTGTATACATTTCGAAATTCCCAGAAGTTCAATGAACAATAAAGTTTCCCTCACGTTGTGTTTGACTTGAGAATCATAAAATTTGATGAGATCATTATGCTCAAACATAATCTTCCGTGGACCAAAAAAAGAAAAAAAGAAACCGAAACATAATTCGTGATATTCACTACGGGAAAAAAAGCCACAACTCATCAACGTTGGAAATGTATTGGGCGTTCTCTGCCCGCTTGCCCAATGACCGCAATGTCTTATTCTTCCATTCTGCACTCCTCGGAAAACAAAGGATTTATGTTTTAATCCTCGCCAGTCGTCGCTAGAGGTCTCATTATGTTCCGCTATGGGAAACGTTCGGTGCGGTCTCCTTATGTCCATTATACCGATTTTTATATTGTTCTAAAGATCTCGTGGGGAGCATCTTCGTCGGTGGCCTTATTCTTGGGGCCTTTGTTTCAACCAGAAGATTTGATTTTTTTTCCAAGTCCATTTGGGGGTCTAAATATGCGTGTTTGGTCCATTTCAGAGGATGATTGAGATGATTTGTTGCTGCATTTCATGCGGCATTGATAAATTGCGCGTTTGACCTAAGGCTAAGTTCTCAGTTCAGCCTCCAATCAAAGCTATTTCACCGGTGTGGTTTTCACGATAGCTCAGTTACTCCCATGTGAAATTAAATACAAAAAATTGCGTTTTTTTTTCGGATCACATAAATAAACAACACAAAAATGCCAAACCTCCTAATTTATATTGCCACTAACTTGGATAGAAGAATCTGCGGTTTTGTGGTTTGATGCTTGATGATTGATCCATTAGAACTTATTCTCGTTTTTTGTAATCATAAAGTGTATTATGTTCTTGAATTCATATGTGAGCGGCATTTTTTTTTTTATGCTGTTATGTAATTTATAACAATAGCACAAGGTAGTCATTACTGCGGTTTCGTCGTTACACGATGTTTTTAGCGGCATATTACCTTGGATAATGTAAATTTATACTAACGCGGTGCGTTGAGATGGTTGCTTTGAAGATCAGCGGTTCAAGAAATGACCAGAGTTTTAAATAACTGAAATTTTGGCATTATCAATTGCATTATTTCACTTTTTATTATTCTAAGGAAAAAGGATCAAAAACAAGAAAAAATGAAATTGAAAAAAAAAAAAATCAAAAATGTATTCCATTCCACCTAAGTGATATGTCGGAATTTGTTAAAATGCACACAATTATTTTACACTCTCTTAGGGGTTTAATATCAGAAAATTATGAATTATGTAAATGTTTTGATCATTATGTTTAACGCCATAAAAGTGGAAGTGAATTCAATATCTAATCGTACCCAAAGATTTATCGAAATTCGTGAAAACTGTAACAATACCTTACAAATATACTAAGGACAAATGGAAAATGCTTAAATTTGTATTTGTATTGCCTTGAGCAGTGAAAGAGAATTCGATCTCTCATTAGATCTAGGAAATATATCGGAAATCGTGAAAATATACACAACAACGTTCCACTCCCTTAGCAGTTGAATATTGAAAAATTCGAAAAAGAGTTTCTAGATGCTTATATTATAAACAAATAAAGAGCACACAGAAGTAAAATTAATTTGATAGGTCGATATGCTTAAATTCGTGAAAATGTGAAAAATTTAATTTCATGGACAATATTTGTGCCCACTTCAGTATCTCTATGAAAATCTGAAGTTTTTTCAGCTTTCTTTTCGCCAGTGGTACGGTACATCTACATAAAGGTGGTAAGTTTCAACTTTCTACCATAAGCCGTGTTCGAGAAACAAATAACAACCTTCAACCCTAATAAAAGTTTTATATTTCTATGATGCTTCCGTAGTGGCTCTATATCGTAAATTTTTAGCTTTCTATCCTTAGCGGTTTTCGACAAACAAGAATTAGAATTTTTTTTAATTTCCACTCCCTCCTCCCATCATCCCCCACACCACTAAAATTGTTTCTCTGCTGTAGGTCTAGTAAAAGTTTACCTGCAGACAGCTCTATGGCATGTACCTCAGCTTGAAACACAGTAGCTGTTTGTCCCATTGTCATCCATATTTTATAATTGGGTCCAAATACGCCCGCTCCAGTTCCACTATAGGTCTAAAAGCCGTCCGTGTACCTGAAGCACCTTCCCCAAAATCTGGTAGATCAGATTGCCATGCTACACGATCTCCCAGAGTCACCATATATGGTTTCTCAAAAAAATCTCCTTCTTTATCTCCAAGTGTAATGTAGTACAGATAAGTACAGATTCGAGTGTGCGCAACTCGATACAATTAAAAAGTTGCCCAACTAAATAGTTTGGAGTATGCGTCTAGAAAATATGTCTTTTAGGTTATATTGTTTCTAACTTTTAAGCGTTTCCGACGCATTGTTTCCTCCTCCGGCAATATCGCATTTGTAAATGGCAGTATCGTAGCTATATAAAAATTCCAAGTTACATCATCCATATGATTCGCGTTTCGTGAAACATTCGTGAAACATTTCACCCTTAACCCCATCACCATTTAAACAAAGTTATCAAATCCACCTACAAACAAATTTTTATTTAATATCTTATCAAGTTTGTGAGTTGCGAACGTTTAGACACGTTGTTTACGGCATATACAGCATGTACGGCGCGGCGGGCAGAAGGCATTTTATTTCTCGTTTTTCTTCTGTATTAAAAAATAATAATAAAGTATTATACTATTAATAATATTTATTTAATTAAATTCGTGATATAAACTAATAAGTGGTAAAAATCTTTCAATTTAATTTGAAAGTTAATGAAGACATACTGGGCAAAATAATGACTAAATTTAAGACACTATCTGCGAGTTAATATTTAAGAAACTTTGAAAATTATTAGGTCTAAGATATTTATTCTTTGTGCTGTATTATTGAGTTGCAATAATAGTTTTAAGAGTAGAATTTAAGAATTTTTGTTTTTGTTAATAGACTTTATTTGTCTACAAATAAATAAATAAAAAAAAAAATAAATAAAAAAAAAAAAAAAAAATATTTAATTTTAGTTAGAGATTACACATTGCTTTTTACATCTTTGCTTTGTGATTTAATACTTACGAGTATAATTATTTTATTATAGTGTGATAGTAAAATTCAAACAATAAGAAAATAAAATTGAATCAATTAAATTTTCGTATTTTTAATTACTTATTAAATTTTATTTATTTCAAGAGATTACTGTTTTTATTAACTGTGCGACGTAAATGAGATACTAGTGAATTTGTAAAAACACAGTAAGGAGTTTAGATTATTTATTTAACAATTCCTTGGTGGAATAAGGGGTCAACTCGTTTTTCCAACAACATGCGAAATTTGATTTTTCTGAAGCCTTATTGGATTAAAATTTTTTTATTGAATTTTTTAATTGAATTTTTTTATGATTTTATTAAACTTATTAAGGATAATATTAAATCATAAGGGGCTAACTGCATTAGATAAATTTCCTCCGAAAGCAGTTAGAGGCCAGAGAAGTCAAAGCTTTTTATTCTACCAAGGGCTTCAATTGTGTGCTATGTGCGAGCTAGGAGCAAATGTTTTGCAGGTTTCAGGTAAAAACACAATTCAATTAAAATAATTAAGTCGCAAATCTTCTCAATATCGCATTAAATCATTGCTACATTTAGTAATTTTTACACGCTTATATACAATCCATTGGCTGACAGAGCTTTACACTATATACGGTCGCTTTTATCAATGAATTTTTTTTTTCAGTACAGTCGTCTCGCTTTCGCAGTAGAAAACTGATCCTGTTGACAATCCACGCAACACTTTTATACTGAATGTGTTGATTTGAGAGATTTCTAGCTTTTTCGGCAGTGTGTAGGTACAGAGAAGTGTGCAGATCAGAGTTTTTAAATCTCTCTGGAAACTGATCTTTACAGTCCAATATAGGATTTCAAATGGTTGTTGAAATTTCAAATTTTTATTTAATTTGCGTAATAAGTCATAAAATTATACAATGAAGCAATTTTTTTCTTTTTGAACTTCCTGGTTATTTTTACGGGACTCATCAAACTAATGTTGCACTACGCGCAAACAATGTATACTGAAGTTAGAGGAAAAGACTATAAAGAAGCCTAATGACAGGCTTGACAATAGACATACGTTCTCATTCCTCAACGTTGTCCATTGACATTTTGAAAGAAGTCTTGGAAAGATACTTGCGACATAATATTCTATCATTTCATATCAATATCGCGATATGCCTGGAATAGTGAATTTGTTCGTTTCTAGACAAAGACCAGACTAAGACACGTATCATTACGAGTATAGGCTTCTTTCTTGACGACCTGTCTGATTTTATTTTTCTGACGTGTTCCGAGCACGTTACTACTGCCAAGTCTCTCAAGAATCTGGACATGTTATTTTCTTCTGCGCCCAGAACCACCTTGCTTACTAACTTGCATTCATTGTTTACATTGTGTTGTTTCTTACAATTAATAAACAAGCGATATAGTGAAAAAAAAATGGCCAGTGTGACTTGAATTGTTAAACGATGTTATAATTCGTTGAAAAATTAAAACACCCTGTTTTGATGGTTGCCATACTAAAGACGTGGAGTTAATAGTTTGCAGATTACCCACCAATTTACAATTTTAATTTTTTTGGAGTTACACAATAGATTGGTATCAGCTTCTATACTGTATGTTTGTTTGCTAGTTTGTTTTGATACGAACAAGAAAATGTCTTCAATAAATTAAAAACCGTGAATGCATCGCACGATTTTATGCCTTTTACTTTCAGTTCAATGTTTATAATGAAAGGCCTAGAGTGTTCGAAATTGCCGGCTATTAAATTTCGAATGGCGTATTAGTGTCATCGAATTTTTCGAAAGCAATGTAAACAATGTATGTTAATGCGCTTCGTAGCGTTACAATCGAAAAATGCATTAGAGTCGCGTCACGTAACCTGAGCTTAAAGTAAATACACCTCAAAAAATTTCATACGGTCACTAATTATCTCCGGGCTCTGTTTTATGGCACCCAACGTGGGGTCCTCGAATCGATACGCTCGCAATAGTCCGAAGTTAATAAAAGCAACTCGAATGACCGTAAATCAAAAACCCAATATGTTGCCTAGAATATCGTGTTTCCAATTTTATTTACAAAGTCGACAACATGATAGAGGATAAAGTGTCGTACAGTGTTTAATCGAAAGATAAAGGAAATCTATAATACGAAATTTTAACGAGCTGTTTTTGGATGGACCTATGGTAGTTATTACAGGCTGTTAATTCTATTTAATTAGGTCCGTAAATGCTTAAACTGTATTCCGGTATCGAATTTCCCTGAGAATGTTTGACACTACATTAAAAATATTGGGTCCAAGGAATTATAGGTACAAGCTATGTATATTCAGTATTACTTTTGAGGATATGCAGAAGATGCTCGCTGAGTCCAGAAATGTTGGAGTAAATTAGGTCATACATATGTGCATATACATATACGATCTATACGTCTTCTTCTTCTTCTATTACGCGGGAGCCCAAATCAGGCCTTGGCCTCTTTGACAATATTCCTCTGTTCGGATTTCCCTTAAGCTTGAATTACACTGTATGCCATGCCATGCAAATATTTGACGAAAGGTTTTGTTAAATATTTTTCCGTCAAAATAATTCTTGGCTAGAACAAATAAAATGATGTGGCAAGCAAAAATTCAACAATCGCACATTTGGTGGGGAAAATATACAAGTATTTGAAAGCGTGGCATACTACACACTAAAAAATGTTTGCTACTCTCAGAGTACTAAAAAATCTGCCCCTCAAGAACCTATAATGATATAAAGTTGAATCTTGATACTTAGATAGAGCTGGAAAAATAAGATTTTTTTTAGGGGTAGTATGGTATGGAAGTTGGAGGTGTTTTTCCTAACTATAGAGCGGTTTATACTAGACAGTTGAAACTTGATGTGTATATGTAAATCAAAATATAAAAATGTTTTCTATAAAATCACTTCTCATATCTCAAGAACAGTGTAAGGTAGATGCTTAGAATTTTTACCAAATAATAGACCCTTAGCGAGAATGTCAAATGACGGCGGATTTTTAACCTCCGCCGTCACTTGAATTTCTTTACAAAGAAATCCTTTGTTACCGCCGTTAGTTGAACATTCTTAACGAAGCCTTTCTTCGTTATTTTCCGTCATTTGACATTCCTGGTAGAGGTCTATTAGGCCTATATTTTGTAAAAATTCAAAGACTGTTCTTGAGATAGGAGAAGTGATTTTATAGAAAATTTTTTATCCTCTCCACTTCCATGTTCCACCGCGACCACTTAAGGTCGACGTCCACTAGGGCGGATGGGCCGCATCGCAAAAATACGCCTGCCATATACTGTTATGGAAGTGCGTCCACTAAAGGCGGGCAACAGAGCGAAGTAGATAGAAAAAAAATTGCTCGCCACACCGTTGCGATGTCCGCCTCAAGTGTACGCCTAGCTTTAGATTACAATATCTTCCGAACCAGTTGTACAAGGAAGATGAAATTCGGTTTCTGTATATATGACCACAAATGGAGTCTACTGAATGTGTGGAGACATAGTTGCTAAGTCCTGGCAACACCGTGAGACGACGAGAAGAACCTCGAGTCCGTGAACAGTTTTGTAATATTTAGTAGTGTAGAATACACAGTAAAAAAATTTTACTACTTTAAAAGTTGGCAATGGGACGCCAACTTTAATTATAGTAAAATTACACTGCATTGTGTACGCTACACAATAGTGTATGAACTTTAATTACATGCTGATTCTGTATACTTTACACACTAGTGTGTAAAAAAAAATAAAATTTAAAAAATTTGTTTTTTTTCCTGCTTGCTTGCTACGAATTTATTTTCCTTTAAATTATTTTTTTTTTTTGAAAAATTAGAATGCACACTCTCGGATTCGAACCATGGACCTGTCGCACATAAGTCCACTACGCTACCACTCGGCCACCTGAGCATTTCTGAAACATGCTTAAATCATCAAGAATAGCCAAGAATGACGTAAATTAACCCTACTACTATATAAGAAATAGTACTTTTACATAAATTCACTTACTGTGTACACAACGCTATTGAATTCTGCAAAACGTACGTACTTTTATGTAATTTTTACAGAAATTACACAATTTACACATTTTATAGCAAATAAGCATATTAGTTCTTAACATTAACGTTCTAATTGTAAAATTACATTGCCCCAATAGTAAAAATTACTATACAAAAAATAGTACTTTTTCTGAAATTTTTTACTGTGTAGTTTAAGTTAAATAAATATAATTACAATAGATTAAACACTTCTATCACTACAGTGGATCTAAAAACCAGATCGCTTACCTGTGCAAGAATGTCGCTTTCAATAGCTCCTACGACAGTGTGGAATTTTTTCGTGTCTGATTTTATTCCGAATACGATGAACGACGATTCTAGTTGGGAAAACCATAACTTCGGGCTCTTTTTCCAGAATGCAGGAAGCCTCGTTAGCGCGCGAATTATACCGTTACTAGATATGTAGATCACTATGCGATTCATAGCCTTAAGAATAAATAGGAGGCTATTTGGAACGGTTTTTTTAGGTTATCGGTCGCATAGTGACCTACATCGCATCTCAGTATTAATCACGTTACGGACTTCTACCCAAAAAATAGTGAAGTTACGCCCAGACTGTTGGTAGATTTTTCTCGTTTGCGCTGCTTTTTTGCATCGAGTTTGATTGATTGCTGCAATAAGAAATGACTCGCTAATTTTATCAATATTATATTGAGTTGAGTTCAAACATGGATTATTAGCATACATAATTCTTACGAGTTGTTTAAAATTAAAGTAAAGTTTTCACGTTTAGAAAGGACAATGCCAGAGTCTTTACTAAGAGACTCCAGTTACCGAAGTCTACAATAATCCATTCCATGAATTTTAAGTCACTGTTATTTTTTTCCATCAATTTAATCAATTAGCGAATTTAAATCTGTCTAGATAAAACATCTCAGCGAATCAACAAGCAGACTAAAATCACATAAAAATCTTAGGAATTTCAAGACACTTTATCTTTTCTGCTATACGATGTCTGACCGTTGTTGATACTTTGACCTTTCGATCGGAAACAAAAAAATTTTTAATTGACTATTATAAAGCTGTTAATTTGGCGGGAAAATATAAAAACAAATATTTGATAGATCAATTAAACTACACATTAATTGTATGAACAATCGTAAAGATCCGGCTGGCCAGACTTGACGTAGACATTCTTGTGACGAGGTTATGAATATCGACCGTAGTGGAGCAGATAAGACAGGTTGGCTATTGTTTTTTGAACTCTAAGTGTTTTTTTTTTTTTTAAAGTATTGGAATTTTTGTAACGTCATTTAACAGGTTATTGTGTTGTTCTTTTCTTCTGGTCTTTGTAATTAAATATCCATTTCAACAAAATCAATAAAGCTGGTTTTCTGTATGTAAAAAAGTGCGTTAAGAACACTAACATTTTAATTTAGTTTAGGATATTTAAAACAATCATAATTTATCTAAAAGGAGCCAATTTAGTTATAATCGTTTAAATTTAAGGATTGAAAACTTTTAAGTGGAGAATATTTTAGTTTTATTATAAATATGATATTTATTAAAATAAAAGGTACTTACGATATTTTAAAACATGACATTTATTTAACGATATTTTAAAAACAAAATAGTTTTGAAGTTTCAAAAAATTCTTTCTGTTCATTTCAAAAATGATGAACTATTAGATTAACGGGTTGGGGTTTTTCATACAAACAATTTTTTTATTTTATTTTTTCATAACAAAGTATTATAATTGACTTTCAAAAAAATATGAACTACCCTTTTTCTCGTATCTTAACGTTTTAGAACCAGTACACCTTCCGGAAAAAAAAGATACGAGCGCCCAGATCTTACAAACCCTTAGAGATATTAAGCTTATTTTTCAGTAAGTAGATTAAGTGGACCTCTTGAAGGAGTTTGAAGTGTGGAGGTGTGAGGGAGTTGTTAGAGGTGCGGATAAAACATTTGATTTAGGTAAAAAAAAAGTCTCACACGTAGTGCCGAAAAAATGATTAGTCAAAAAGAGATGCGTGTCTTTTCACGAATTTCGTCATATCGATCTCAACTCTTGTTTCTTCGAAAATAAAGAATTAGTTTTACTTCAAAAGAATTCTTCAGATAAAAGATTAGTTTTTCAATCAAAACCATTATGATAGTAGGTATATGGGTTTTATTAATCACTCTATTCAAGAATGTTATCGATCGATCTCTCGCAAACAACCCCCATTTCGCCACCACGCTCAGAAGAAATGTTATTAGTGTTTTCGTCATACTTTAGAAAAGCAACAGCATCTCTCAACCCTTCGTCCGAAAATGGAACATTATGCATTGCTGAAAATCGAGTTAGCAGCTCCATGAACTCGTATTTTTCCGCCGAGTCGAAAGAGATCTTTTTCAACTTCATCTCGTCAACTAAAACACTTAAACTTGACACAAATAAACCGTGACCTAGACTTAGAGCGCTATTTAAATATCTAATGATACTTAAACTATTCATTTTTATTCTCTATGCTAAAACTAAAAACTTTTAGAAAAAGAAAACACTTAAAACTACTTTACTAACAATAACTAACAATCAGTCAAACAAAATCTATTAATGAACACAAGCCTACATCTTAGACGATGAGGTCTCGAATTCGTTTTTACTTCCATCAAGTTTCTATTTAAGAATGATTCTGACACTTTCCGCATTAAAAAAAGCATATATTGCATTCTTATATTACAGGGCATCCAGGTTTTGATTGGCAGTTTTTGGGGATGAATTCGTTTAATATTATGAGAGAATAAATTGTTTTACAAGGTAAAGAAATGCTTTTTAACCAGCCATAGCAATGTTGCAGGCATAAGGTCATGGAAATCCTGATTGTTATTTTACATGTATTTATTTTTGAACAGGACTCCCTACTAGAATAAATAAAACCATTTTTTTTAACTGTCGAGAAATGAATTGGAGCCAAGGTTGAAAATTGTCAACTGAGGAGGTCCTATTAATCCACCTGTTGGGAGTTTTACTTTAATAACTAAACTTAAACAGAATAATTACGTTTTTAATTCAAGGAAAATCACAGGTTTCGTGACTACAAAAATATTATCATTCAAGACTTCCCAAACAAAAAAAATATTGAAATTAATTTTTCATGTAATTTTCATATTCTTTACTCGAAACCGATTTATATATAATTACCGAAAGTGATTGTACAAAATCCGTGACATATCGTGTAACTCGATTGAACTTCGCAACGAAAGACTATAAAATTGCTTAAATGTTAACTTTTTAATAATATTAATTTATAGTCTGTAGCCATTTAAGCGTATGGCAATTTAAGAGATTATGAAACATTGTCGTGCTGTAGCAAACAAAAGCCTCGATGCCTTATCGTAGCATAAAATCGTGTTTTCTATACCTGCAGCCTCAAAATGTCATAAATTTTATGTGTTGCTTCATTATAGCTTATTATGGATATCGAATAGATAGTTATGTTCTAGCGATAATTTATTTCTTGCAAAATTATGATTTAATACTGAGGGATAGTTGATGTTCGTAATAACGACGAATATAAACTTTAAGACGTATTATATTCGTATAAGGTGCAGCGATTATATTGTTGTAAAAGCTGAAAGAATAGCAAATTAACTGAAAACAATATATACGCTGGGAATGGTAGTTAATTGGGGTATAAGTTAATGATTTTTTAAAGGTCCTGTGTCGAGCACTCATTTCTTTCTTGAGTGCTCTTCTTGATTGTTACATTAATGTTTTTCGTTGTTGACTAGTTACTAGTTACATGCTTCCCTTTCATTTTTCTAGGTCCAGTCTTGATAAGTCTCCTTAAACTAAGCCTATTCTATTTTTTTTACATCTTAAAATATTACATAGGGTTCTAAATTTCGTAGTCAAGGCTTAAATATAGTCACAAAAAAATGAAAGCTTAGTTTTGAATGGCAGACGGTGGTCAGACCAACAAAACTTTGTTGTTATCTTTTATTTAATAGTCGCAATCCATAAAAAATTGTACAGCGTAGATTTTTTTAAAGTCTGTAATAATGTTTTATTCAAAAAGGAAACCGAGGAAAACCAATTCGATGAGATAGATCTAATACGATATTTGATATAAATAAAAATAACAGCGTGTGCAGCACTGTGCGCATGATAGAAGTGAAACTTCTTGAAAAATAAAGAAAAAGAATAAGAGAGATTTAATGTGAGAGACAGAGAGAGAGAGTATTTCAAAATAAATACAATAATACAAAATTTTGCATTTTCTGAGTTTTTTAATGTTAGTTAGGAGGGGGTATGGGGTAGAGAGGAAGGTGAGAGGTGAAGGGATAGAGAAAGTAGATGAGAGGGAACAATATGTAGGGTGAAGGGTAGAATGATAAGGGTACACAGAGGAAGGGGTGGTACACAATAGGGGGGGGGGGGGGGTACACAGTGGGGGGGGGGTGAAGGGTTGAAGTTAGGAGAAAGAGGTGTAAAAAGAAAAGTAAGGGGTGAGAGCGGGGTGAGGGAAATCAGTTGTTTGAAAAGGGATAGGTGAAGAGGGGGAAGAGATAGGAGTAGTATTCCAAATAAATTTTCAATGTGTCGTAGGAGGGGGTAGGGAGTAGAGAGGAGGGTGGGGGGGGGGTATAAAGAAAGTAGATGAGGGGGAACAATATGTAGGGTGAAAGGTAGAATGATAAGGGTACACAGAGGGGGGTATACAGTGGGAGGGTGAAGGGTTAAAGTTAGGAGAAAGGGGTGTAAGAAGAAAAGTAAGGCGTGAGAGAGGGGTGAGGGAAATCAGTTGTTTAAAAAGGGATAGGTAAAGAGGGGGAAGAGATAGGAGTAGTATTTTAAATGGTATGGGTGTAATCAGAAGGGACTACCGCTCTCTCGCAGTGTCGCTTTTTCGTCTCATCGTTTCATCGAGTTTCGTTTCACCGTTTTGTCTCTACTTAATATCTTTCTTCTCTATCGTGTAACGAAATGTGCTTAAACGTGGCGCGTCCTTGAAATTTCACTCGCCGCTAATGAACTTTCACTTCAAAAATTATTGTATTATAGTCACACTAGTCATAATAAAGAACACGGCAGGGTCTAGATAGATCGAAAGCGGAAATCAAAAACTTTTAAAATTTATATCTACAAACTATTATATCTAGAACTATTTGAGAAAAGATTATTATATTATGTAAGGTGGAGATTGAAAGAATTTATTTGATGTTTTTATCTCGAGACCCGCTAACGGTGGAAAGGTGAAAGTTGGTATTTACGTAGAGCTTGTGGCACGTTCTTATGGTTAAATTTGAATTACGTCTAAATGGGAGCAATTTAATTTGAAAGTTAATGAAGACATACTACTATTTATTAAATTATCTTAGGAGCGTTTTATAGTAGATAGTTGAAACTTTGTGGTGACATATATGTTAATATATTGTACTACAAAAATTTTTTAGGAAGAAGAAAATATCTGATTTGCACCTACGGGAACAAGAAGAATAGAGAAAAGGCCTGAAACTATTATTACTGAAGCAAAAGATGGGAAATTTTATTAAAATTATATTAATTGTTAGAATTGTTTGAAATTTTTCGTTTATGCTACCTCCAGATAACTTAAAACTTTAAAAGAAAGTCCAGAAATTTCAGTTAGAGGGTTTTGCCCTCATATTGGGCATTTTACCTCTCCGTAGTGAGTGATCATTTTCGATTCCCGATCTGTCGCGATCTAGTTCGTTCTTTCAATTCACTTGTTCGCGGGAGTTCACAAAAGCCGTCCAGTTTGAAACGACCCGTAGTCGTCATTACAGTAGAATGCGATGAGAAAAAAAAAGGATACTTGGTAGAATATGATGAGCAAAAAACAGGGCATCAGTCTAGATTTATACTGTAGCACTGACCTCCAAATGCCAATGAATAACATAGTAACGAACTAGGAGCGGGACTGAATGCGAACTAGTTCGTTTATTTCAGTTTTGGCAACGCTCTTCTGAACTAGTTCGTTCGCGAACTACATAAGCCTAATATAAATAATTTGAACAGTTTCTGATAAGCTATTCTACTGAAATGTTTAATGTTTTTAACCGTACCCGTAGCAAAAATTTGCTGAACCACAGATAAATATTTGACACGATGTGTTTAGTTAGAAGTAGTGCTTCGGAGTATTGCAAATTTTTGAGTTTTGAATAAAATATGAAAATAAATATCTATATCTAAATAACTTGAAGATGTACATCCACTTTATTTATTTTCCTTATGTAATTCGATTTCTTTTATTTAATTTAATTAATTTATTTAATTCAATTTATTTATTTAATTTATTTATTTTATTTTATTTTATTTTATTTAATTAATTTTTTTAATTTATTTTAATTGTTTATTCCTCACAAATACCGTATAAATTATTAGTAGTGGAATTTTTTGTAATTTGAAAGGCGTGAGCATCTAATTTTAATATCTCTAGAACACTTAGTCCTAGAAATTTGGAACTTGTGACTTACATATATACATCTAATAGAGAGGAACATTTAACAAATGTAATTTTCGTGATTTGTGATGAAGTTCGGCAGTTGTAGTCTTAAGTCCGATAATATATCCATGCGAATTTTATGCACCGGTTGATGCCTCCATTTCTGTAAAAAGATTATGTAAACACACAGTAAGTATCTGTATGTTATATCAGTGCACTTCCGGTTTTCTATCAGATTTAAGAAACGTTCTAAGTTTTGCTTGCAATCTTTAAATTTCCAAAAGCCTGGAAGCAACTATGGTATATTCTTTCCGGTACAAACTTGTAATGCAACTATTATGCAGTTGCCAATATTGAAAAATAGCCTGGAAAATATTTTCAGAGCTAATTAGTTTCGGTTGATAAAATCAGTTTAACTTCTAATCGACGTTCCGTACTTAAACTAACAGACTATTTGAATATTTTTTAAACTTTGCTCAGAATTATTATAATTTCATAGACTTAAGTTGTCTCTTCTAGCGTAAAATCACAATAACAAAAGAATTTAACATGTAGCTCATAAAATTTCAATGCCATGGCTAAGTAAAAAATTTTACCAAATTTTTTCTCTACTATTGTATATCATTATTTGTATATGAAACTCATTAGACTGTATCACATATTTGGCGTTTCATCGCTTCGTCATATTTGACAATGCAAAATTTAAAAATGTACCGAAACAATTCGTTAAACACGTAATTAAGCAGCTATTAACTTTGAATTGTTCTGAAAGAGATCCGAATGAATTTTAGTTTCGATTGAGATTCGGAGTGTCGACATCGTTATTGTCAACGGAACGCTTATTGTTAAAATATCCAATTTTTAATTTTTGTGAAATAATGCAATTATTCTGTACTCTAGTTTTATTCTGTGCAGTTGCAGTAGCTAGTGTAAGGGTGTGCAGAGGAATTGATTTTAATTAATTTTTATTTTATTTGTCATCCCTTTTTCAGGCCAAATACAGACAAGACAACGCTATCGAGACTCTAAGAAGATTTGCACAACAATGTCAAATCGAAGTTCATGCCTCCGATGGTATGCACCAATTTCCAAGCTCAGAAAACTTAATATATACCTCATTTTTGAAATAATTTTAATTTTTTGAAATAATTTTTTATGTGCATTGCAGCTGATATTGAGGCAATACTTTCACAAAATCCAAATCCTTCTTACGAAGCAAAATGCCTGCGAGGATGTGTAATGGACAAAATGGGTTTGGTAAGAAACAAAAATATTAACAATTATTACATATTATTATTATTATTATTATTAAGTTCAGTAAAGCCTATATAGAAGCCTTACTGCTTCTTGAACTACGACTTGAGAGGTCTTTTGTTCCTGGCTCTAAACTATTCCCTAGGCCATATTTATTTCCTTGAGAAAGGAAATAGTTTTACTCAGAGGAGTCTTCGACAGGTCTTCATAGGATGAGGGTAAATCCATCAAGAATCTGCCTTCTTGATCTGGCCACTGCATCACAATCACACAGAATGTGTGCCGTGGTTTCAGATGTGATATCACACAATCGACATGTATCTAGTGACATCTAGTATCAGTCCTGAAAAATATACCATTATAACCCGTGCGTTATACCTACTTAAGGAAAGGAATGCCGAAGCTCTCCTAATTGAGAAGTTCGTTTTGATGCCGTTGAATTGGTAGTTCACCTAAATTTGATTCAACAGTTCCATCTATGTGTCAAAATTTGAATGACGAACAGATTAACTCAGAAGATCGTGATATTGCAATCTGGTGAAAAATTGAAATTTTGATTTTATATAATAATGTATGTATCTATTAAAACTAATAGACCCCATAAATGCAAAACAAAAATTTGGTCCGTCTGCCCGCCGAATGCAAATCCTTTTGATAACTCTTAGGTTGCAAATAAAATATACATTTTGGCAGTAGTATCTTGTGAAACTGTTTGAAGATTAAGGTGTGACATTTTAATTAGACTTGCGCATTGTAGTTCACCTTAGTGACCGTTAACGAACTAGTTCCTTAGTCTTCGCAAACTATTTCGGTTGTTGTAGTTCATCGTTCCCCAAAAAAAAGGATCTAGTTCGTTTGAAGTTGGGATTGAATGTGAGGATCTAAAAAAAAAAGGTCGCCAGGCCGGAAGGAACTAGTTCGTTTCAAGTTGGGATTGAATGTGAGGACCTAAAAAGGTCCCCAGCCCGGAAGGAACTACTTCCTTTCAAGTTCGGATTGAATGTAAGGTCCGTCCCCAGCCCTACTAGTTCCTTTCAAGTTCGGATCACCTATGCAAAAACCAACTACTTTCAAACAAACGAACTAGGACCGGAAGTCACTGCGAACTAGTTCGTTCATTTCACTTCTGGGAGCGATCTTCCGAACTAGTTCGTTCACGAACTACACAAGCCTAATTTCAATAGCCAAATTTTTGAAAAGGATAGTGGGGTATCGGGTTGGGGCTTTTTTTCCTTATTTGGAGTTATGGTGAATGAAATACGCAACTGCTGGACTTAAATATTTATATTTTTTATATATTTGAATGTACTTTTATTTCTTTTTTCAATTAGATTGCTCCGGATGGAAAACTTTATGTTGAGAGAATGGTGAAAATTGCCATAGCCTTTTCCGGCGGTAATGTAGGAGCGATAAGGGCTGCCGAGCAAATCGGTAACTTTTGCATGAATGCTCCGGGAGGTGAAAATGATCCTTGCGAAATGGCTTTTTTGTACGATAAATGCTTAAGAAATGAATTAAATTCACGGCGGTTGCGTGTCGGGTATTGAAACTCGAAATAATATCAGATTTAGTTAGTTAAACTAATTTTCTTGTATTTTCAATAAATAAATTTACAATTTGTATTCTTCAAGTGTTATTGTCTTTATGTGATTTAACGCCCTTTTTGCATAATCCCGGATCCGGAAAGGCGTTCTTTCATAACTGGTACTTTAATGGGTTCTTTATTTTTAGTATTTCTTCTGTCGTATTTAACTGTTGTGTGGTAGTTGTTTGAAGAACTAACTTGCCGTTTTAAAATTTGATAGACTTAAATTTTTGGGTTCATTTGAAAAGGGGAAATAAATGATCACTATATATCGTAACGAATTGTGTTTGGAAGCAACCTCAAGGATTAAATGGGTTAAGATCATAAACTGGATTAATGGCTCAACGTGGTCTTGAGCTATCGCGTTTGGTTTGGCATCATATTTTTAAAAAAACATTTGTATGGCATCTAAGTAGTACCTTTATTTTGGTAGATTCAACTTTTGCATGCACGAGTATGTATGGATTCGAAAAATGTGAGTATTATAGTCCAAGCGTTTTTAAATTTCGAGCTTTACATGATCTTTCGTAATCCTTTAAATATTGTAGTCTCTGACATATAAGTTAATATCATTAGTTATCTTCTCATTACTCCATATAATGTATCATCATCATCAATGAAACATTAATTAAGAATCAATAATAGCTCAGCAATAATTTAGAAGTTATGATTCATTAATGATTCTCCAAAAACGATCCATTAACTGCATTTGATGAAGTATCATTTACAAAGTAATTAACAACTGCAATGATATTATGAAAGGCCTAGCTAAAAATATATGTTATTAGTACGATCTGAGTAAGACTTTAAAAAAAACAAAAATTACTCCGTGCATCAGTCAAGCACTTCAAAAGTAATTCTTAAAATGAAAAGATAATTATTTTTAATTATACGCTTTTATAAAACTCGATTCATACAGCTTATGATATATTCTAAAATTCTCAGCATTGAAAACATTTATTGCCAATCAATTATTTTACCATAAACAAACGCAACATTGTTAGTAGGCTTAATGGGAAATATTCCTCTGATTTCTGTTGCAATCAAACACTTGTTTTATTTTTCAGCAAAGTTATTGCAAACTCATATTTTTAATTAAATATTTTTTTTCAAAATTTTCCATGGATTCGGACTTTTTTTTGATATTATCAATCAAAATCCAAATCCCTAAAAATTGTCACTTATGACATTCTTGAAAATGTTATAACTAACGTTTTTACCCAATTTTCCAATAACTGAAGATTTGATAATAAGCAGAAAAAAGAAAATTCGTATCGGAAAATTCGTTCGGTCGTATACGTCGATGTAATAAATTTAACGATATTGCTTTGAAGTTCCTATTTCAACGAAATTTTGTTGATAGTACGATTTTTCAATATTTTTAACGAAAAATGCCATCAAAATCTAAGGAACGTATCTTAAATATTATGAAACACGTTTGGCAGAAAATGTCTTCTTATTTCAATGAGACGGTTTCTTTATTTCTACGTTGACTTTATTAATTCTTTGCGGCGGTATCGTTATATTTACGGTAACTTTTGTAATTCGATGCGATCAATTGTATTTGAGTTTTAACTAATCACTCCAGAGCTCTGGGTGGCTGGTACCTGGTTCGAATCTGTTTGCCGACAAATAATTTTCGAGAATGGGATTGGGTGCCGGACTACCAGTTCACTCAGCTGTAATGTGTAACTTCAAAGCCTAGGCCCGAGTGGGGCTGTTGGGCGCAACAGCATAAAGTCACACTTTTTTTTTTTTAAATAACGGAATTAATTTCGTTATAATTTACTAAGCGCATCGTAAATTATAATTGATTTATTGGATTCCATTTCGTTATATCTACAATACTTTTCATTAATTTAACATAATCTCGATGTAGATTTAATAATACGCTTTTTATAAACTAACATAAAACTTCGTCAAATCAATGAAAAAGTTCTACAATAACCTAATCGTTCTTTTTACGAATAGTTTCGATGGCACGAAATCAATGTAAAAATTCGTAGATTCTATGGAAATTTTCGTATATTCTATTAAATATTTTTCTGAGTGATGCAATGTGTATAACGCCTTTGGGGTGTACAGGGGTTACACATATTTTCATAAATACTGATATTGCTCTTAGATCTGATGTGTTATCGAATTGGTTTGTAGTTCCTCAGTAACTCTAGAAGATTTTTGTCAGGGGGTGAAATTTTCGAAAACTCCAAGGTTTGATGAAACAAGTTACCGATAACACGATTTTTCGAAATTCAATCCCCGCGAGGGTGGTTTAAAGGCGTTGCACATTTTTTCTCAAATTTTTCCAATATCTCTTAGGTTTAAAAATATTTTACCTCTACATGCTTTTTATGTGATCGCGTAATAACCAAAAACAGAATTTTTTTATTTTATTTTTATTTACAATTAAGCACTTATAAATTTCGAAAGTATTTTTACCTTGGATATTATCATTAAGGGGTTATACCACTCTAGAGGCTGAAAAATAGGCCTTTTTCGGATTTTTTTTTTAGAAAGACTACAAAATAAACTGATATTCCAAAAATGGATACTTATAAAACATGTTATTGACTATGTACAGTTATTTTTTTTAAAGATATTAAATTCAAAATGGTGGCTGTGTAACGTTCTTGCGATGACGTCTCCGTTTTTCAAGGGTCCATGACCGGACACGTAGTGCATGTGCTTTTTGAATTATGATAAGCTAATAAATTTATTTCGATTACATATAACAACAGCCACAAGAGACGTAGGGTTTTTTTTTCGATATTTTGATTTTTAGCCAAATGGCGCACTTCTAAAGTGAAATTGAAATTTGCCTAAAAAATCGTCAGAAAATTGTTAATAACAAATGAACTATGCAATATAAAATAAAATCGTACGTACTCTGATGGACAATATTGTTTTAAAGATATATTAAAAATTTCAAGTGAATTGGTTGAAAACTGTCTGAGTTATGTTTCCGGCCAGCTTGAAAAATGTAGTTTAGAGATAAACGCGTTTGAAGTTTTCAGTGTGTAGAAAATTATAAGCAATTTTGCAATATGCCTTGTACTAAAATTCGAAAACCGAGTTCTTAGAGGCTTTTATCGGTCATAATCTTTTGGGACAGCATTTTAGAGGTCCTAGGGGACCATTTAAAATAATAAAAAAAAAAATTTTATTTCCCCAAAAGTCTAGAGTGGCCAGGCCAGTGCGCACGGGGGTGGGTGGGGGGGTTCAAACCCCCCCCCCCCCATTGGCCTATTTTCATAGGGAAGTGAGGACCTTTTTTTTTTTTTTTTAGGTTCATCACATTTAGTATGGGGGGAACTTGATAAAAAACCCCCCCATCATACTTTCCTGCGCACGGGCCTGAGAGTGGCATAATCCCTAGAGTTAAAAGAAAGATTCACAAACAAAGGGAGTGTATCATCATCAGTTTGTATTAACTCATCATATTATGCAATTATCTAAAACACCTTTACATCTGGCTAAGAATTTCTCCATTTGTGTATTACTGAAGTGAAATCCATATCCACGAATTATAATAAGCCAAATTTTACCATAGCGAAGCTACTTACACAGAAGTTCGCCTTATATTTAAACCAATTTGGTTGTTTACTTGGATGTCTTCCAGTGAGGGCTTTTTCCAACTGTTGTGTCTTCGCAAACGCAGCGATCAAACTCAGGACTCACAAGTGACTCCTCTGACGCCGACTTTTAACCATGAAAAATTCTAAACTCGTTTAACATACTTATTTCCAAACATTTACCTACTTGTATATAACATTCTTGAATTATTTAAAAATGTTAATTTCTGTCATCTATCCATCAATCGATCACTCGATAGCAATGAAAAATGTCTCGACTCGCTCATATGAGTGCTGTGCTGCTGTGTAGTTCACCATGTTCAAATCGGTGATCCCGACTGGCATCAGACCCATGTCAGTTGATTTACTAATTATCTGTTGACATGAATATGAATTCTTTATTTTTTGTGCATATGACGGGTCAGCAATTGATTTGTGTGGGAAGAGGAATATATGACTAGTGTTTGATGCACTCTTCTGCTAGATTCGAAGCTACGATCAAAGTCAAGATCGATCCCCAGCTGTTTTCGGTCCATAGAAAAGCATCGTGCTCGATTCTTGGCTATTTCGCCAGTTTTTGTAAGACCAACTGACTCAGAGACAGTATGGTAGATCTTTTTATGCTTCGTCGAATGTAATCAAAAACAAACAATTTATGTACATCTCGCAATAAGCGAGTATCTATCTATGGATAAAGTATGACTCGATTGCATCCATATGAGACTAGTCATAGAATTTTCCGGCAATAAAGCTTTCAGTAGAATTGTAGACGAGACGACTGAGTGACACACTATATGGCGACATTTTCAATCGAAACATTAAAATCGTATTGAGTTTCGTTCGAAGAAACTTTATTCGAGTAAATTTCGAAAACATACCACCTGCAATACAGCGCGCCCAGGTAAGTAATTTCTGCTCTATTAACATGAGATGCATTTTAATCGTGTAATGAAATTTCTACTTAAATTCACTCACTATATGCCTATGCAACTTATTTTACATGTGAAACAGAGAGCAATTTACCTATTGAATCGGTTTTTCATGTTAAACAGCCACGAACGGTGGTTTTGATTGGGCATTTAATGATTGTCACGCCAATCGAAATGTTGCCATAAATTCAACTTTGATTATCGTAAATTGTTTGAAATTGACGAACAACGAATATTACTGTCCGATCGAGTCGAATTGATAGGCGTTGTTATTGTTAAATTTATATGACTGCTATTTGCATCGATGCCGGGTGAATTGAAATAGTCGAGATTATTTTAATGTTTGCATTATTTGCAGATGCTATTTATCAATCATTTAACAAGGAGAAATTTCATTATTTTGGTGGAAACTATGTAATTGTGTTGTTTACTGGAAAATTTATTGAAACCAACGAGCTGGCTTACAGCCAGGAACATCATTGCCCCATACCCACCTACTCCCAACCATATAACTTTTAGAATTTATTAGAACCGCGCCCTTTTTTTTTTTCCTAGGACGTCGAAAATTCATGTGCATAGACTTACCAACTAAACCTGGAGTTAGCATTACATAAATCGGAGCTGACGCCTCTCGATAAGCGCGCGTTCACCACATACAGAGCAAGGACCACGAGATCAACTCCCAGCGAAGTCTGCGGTGTCTTGCGGTGCTTATCGACACTTGAAGTTCTTCAAGCACCATCTTCTGGCGACTAGTTCAACCCTCTCCCTTCCGATTGGCCCATTTTCATATAGTGTTGTAGTACGGAATGGGGTTGTGTAGTTGTAGTTGTAGGAAGGAAGTGAGGACCTTAGTATTTTACGAAGAGAAATGGTCAGGAATTCCGATGGTTCCATAAAACGCTGACCGAAGTGACGGAGTCTTTTGTTAGGTAAACACTCACATTCACAGCGGACAATACCCAGTCAGAGCTCAAACTAGAGTTCGGGTATGTTATCTGCTTAATTTTAGATAATCAGATGTTCTTTTCTCCGAATGCTTTCGCATAAAAAGCTTTGAGTACCTGTTGCCCGGTGCCAAGTCCAAGTGAGTGTCACTTTGCGATGTTTGCCACGTTTGGATGTTCATTCTGCCTGTGCTTAATGGTATCACACAGAATCCGCGGACTAAGGGTTGCAACTTTTCTATCAATCTTAGCCCTCGTGCGCTTCGGACGCATTGTTTTTTCCGCATCGATGGAAAATGTACTGTATTGCCCAACAGGTGTCTCTTTATCGATGTGGAAGCATATTCCAGTAATTAGAATCGTCATCAGACCCAAAATTAAGCCTTTGCCTCCAGAATATTGCATCAGTGAACGCGCCCATCGGTTTGGAAATCTAAGTAGAGATCAGTTATCCTCATCGACTAGGTACTGCCATCGTTTTTAAATTGGTTGAACAGTCCTATATCGAATGCACGAGTCATAGGTTTTCTTTACTGGGACTAGGATTCATTGTAGGATCATTCGCTCAAATGCGTTTATTGATTTTTGGGATATTTGAGTCACATGGAACACAGACCTATTTATACTGTCAGGCCTATCCAAGACCGAGTCATAAGTCACAAAGTAGGTCGAGAGTCACAATTAATTCAGAATTCATACAAAATTGTGACTCTCAACCTACTTTGTGACTGACTTGTGACTCGATCCTGAATAGACTTGTATGTCCCCCTTTTGACGTAACCTTAAAAAAAAAAACAGCGACCAGCACCGTGCACATGATTAAAGTGAAACTTCTTGAAAAATAAAGAAAAAGAATAAGAAAGAATTAATGTGAGAGACAGAGAGAGAGAGAGCATTTCAAAATAAATACAATAATACAAAATTTGCATTTTCTGAGTTTTTAAAAGTTATGTAGGCGGGGGTAAGGGGGTAGAAAGGAGAGTGGGGGTAAAGGGACAGAGAAAGTAGATGAGGAGGAACAATATGTAGGGTGAAGGGTAGAATGAGGGGTACACAGAGCAGGGGTATACAGTGGGGGGGGGGTGAAAGGTTGAAGTTAGGAGAAAGGGGTGTAAGAAGAAAAGTAAGGGGTGTGTGAGGGGTGAGGGAAATCAGTTGTTTAAAAAGGGATAGGTGAAGAGGGGGAAGAGATAGGAGTAGTATTCCAAATAAATTTTCTGAGTTTTTCATGTTCACTTATACCATTTATACACTGCTGGTATTGATATCATAATATCATCAATACCAGCAGTGACGTAGATTATTGTCTCTAAATTGGTTCATACAAATTACACATTACTTCGAAGACAGAAATAATCGCAACTAAATGTCTTTGTGTCCTTTTACCAGATACTGTCAAATCATACCATATGTGCAGTGTATCATGTGCAGCAGCTAGTTTCAATACTATGATTTCAATACAATGGTTTGAATAATAGCTGTGTATCCATGGTATTAGACCGATACTTTTTCTCTAAAGGTTCCGTAGGTTTGCCCACTTGCTGATCCTGTAGCTTTGCTCAATTGAAATTTTGATAATCCATGGTGTTAGTTCAAATTGAAAATAATCAGCTTATTATGTTTGACTCTCTGAAATTTACTTTTGGCCTTACGCACTTTGCGGTTATTACGCTAGCTTGTTTTAATATCTATTTTGATTTTGTAAGCGCGAACATATTGATGATAATCTTTATCTACAAAACGAGTCTTCCATTTGAACTTAATGCCAGCCAGCAGTATACCTACGTAATTTTGGATAAATTTGCGTCAAAAGCGTGAATACCTAATGTTTTCGACGTCATAAAATATCACATATTGTCGGATAAACGGTACCAAGATCTCACAGCAATTTCACGTACGAATAGTTGAGAAACTAAAGAGAATCTTTTAAATACAAACGTTTAATGAAATTAACATTTCCACAATCAATGCATTGATGCATTACGCAACGGTAACGAACAAATAATTGTTTCAAACGAGGAAAGAAATGCGCTATAATTATTGTAATAAAAATGCTAATTGAAATCAATCGAGAACGTAACGCTGGCTAATACCAGCTAAAACGAATCGTATGAAATGATTGTGGATTTATGATTCTGTCGTGAGTCAAACACATTCATTAGCTGGAAGACCTGCACTATCTCGGTGACTATATACCTAAAGTGCAACGTGACGTAGATTATTGTCTCTTAATTGATTCATACAAAATACACATTACTTGGAAGTACAGGAATGTGTACTTCGGTCGAACTAAGCCAAGTTCTATCTTTTCAGCGTGTCTACACTTAGTAATGACGTCCAAAATAAACGCGATAAAATTAAAGAATTTTACCTGAAATCAGTAGAACTTTAAACGTAATCCAGGGCGCGACAATTATTTTATCGTATCGCTTAATAGCCTTTGATATCGACCACGCTATATATTCTTATCAGTTTAATAGGGAACACATCTGTACGTACGTCAGTCATTGACGTCAGATGGAATCTCGGCAAATAACTTGAATATTGGTCAGAAATCGAAACGATTATGGAAGTGAGTCAAATCAATTGAATTTAGTACGTTACGTACCTACTTACATTTCCTTAAGCGCAATTACCGGTCTTTTATCGCAAATCATCGTATAAATGTCTCGATTCATGTTTCAAAAAGTTGTGAATTGATGGCGCCAAATTATGATATCATATTTGGGTGAAGCTATCGGAAGGAACACCTTGACTTCCGGCGCTTAGTACTATTAAGAATCATCATCATCGCGAAATTATTGAGTGACTATGACTCGACGCGGCTGCTTTTTTATAAGACCCGGAAATTAATGTCCAAGCTGGTGTGAGAAGTGTGCCACAATGTTTTTATGAAACAATCGAAAATTCTTGGAAGCTTATATTTTTGTGGTCTCTAAATTGAACTTCGGTTTAAGTGATACGATAATTGGATGTACTTACTAGCCGTGATTCATGTATCAAATTTGTCATTTGAAAAAAAGATGCAAATGTTTTCTGCTTAATTGTTTATACTCGAGATGAAATCGCAGCACAATGTTGACCACAATAGCTAAAAAAAATATGCCAATAGTCTGGGAGAAACTTAGTTATTTTTTGGTTCAAAGTTCGAAAAGGGGTGGAAATTTGGTCGGGATAGAATGCACCACTGCCAATGCAGGGATGCGATCAAAGTCTGAGTATAACATCAGTTGTTTAAAGATTAGGAGGTTTTCTGGAAGTTTTGTCCTTACAATAAATGCAACCAATTTGCTGCTTAATCAAACCTAGTAGATATGACAAATTGCGAAAACATATTATATATGTACAAATCCATTACGTTCCGTAGCAGGTTGGAATTTCGAAAAATTGTGAAATAGGTTTTAAGCGTTTACATAAGAAGCACCACATGATTGTGGTAACTATAACTTCAATCATAGTCAGGTTCTCCCAAAATATGGTGGCCATAATTAAATTTTTTCTTTGAGTGTACCAATGAATTTAACTGAATAAAAAGTACTTGGGGAAAAATTTAATAACATCACTGCTGGATAAAAGCATTATTGATTACTTTACTTTACATTACTTTACATTACTCTACCTATTAAAATTTAGTTTACTTATGTAAATTTGAGTTAAGATTCAATTTTCCACGATAAATGTTTTAATGCCGAATTTGAATGGTAATGCACAACACCGTTTAATAGCTTTCATTTGGTTTATAACCGATTTCTGGATAGTAGAACAATTACATAGTCTATATACGCTATATTTCAAAAAATTCATTTCAAAGAGTCATTACATATTGTTTTATTGGAAAAAAAAAAAAGAAGCTGATATTTTAAGTTTTTAGTTTTGCGTTACATTGTTTACCATTAATCAGTCAAATATTTGACTGTTCTCGCTGATAGATGCAGTCAGATAGTATAAAGCTAGTATCTATTACACTGTTTGACCAAGTAGTCAAATTTCAGTAATAAACAATGCGAAGTAGGCGAATACAAATAAATCTCACAGTATTCATTCGGTCAAATTCAATATTTTGCATTGCTTACTACTGCAATTTGACAGCGTGGTCATACAGTGTAATACTAGCTAAACACTGTTTGACCAAGTAGTCAAATTGCATTAATAAGCAATGCGAAGTAAGCGAATACAAACTAATCTCACAGTATTCGCTCGGTCAAAAACGCTTTTTCGCATAATTGCTTATTACTGCAATTTGACCGCTTGGTCAAACAGTGTGATACTAGCTTAATTCTAAAATTTCCATTTGCTGCATTATTTTATTTTTAGTACCTACACATGGTCGTTTTTGACACAAAAAAACTTTAACTGAATTTCAAATTCTTTAGTCAAATGTTTGACAGTATAATACAAGCATTAGAATATTTTTCGTAGAATATTTTATAACGAAGAACTGCAAATCTGTTTTTAATTTTATCGTCATATTTACAGTGCTACAAAGCAGTTAAATCTGATGTAAAAGTTATTAAAGCTAATACTAATAAAAGCTGATACAGTGGTATTTGTTCATATTTATCTTAAGAATTTTCCTGATGCAACTACATGATTCACTAATCACCATCAATAGTTGACGCCACAGCAGTGAAAATATCAATGTCTACATTTTTAATTAGATAAGGATTTTTTTTTTTTGATTTGTTTTTAATTAATGCTTGTCGCAAACTAATAGAAGTTAATGTATCACGTCTGTTATTAAACAACTCTTTGCAATTGCTTTCAAAATGATCGTAGATCGATCTGTTAATTGTCGCCAGTCAACAAGTTTCAAAATATAACTAGCCAGCCACCTAGACAGAACAAAAATTATCAAATCAATCAACTGTCGAGTTTTTGACGCGGAATCGCCTATTCCAATCGCTCCACTGATCATGAAAGCTGAAAAAATATAATATAACACTATTCACTCGTAAATTGTAGAGTAAACTAAAGTGGGATGTTGCAAGTTAAAGTAAAGTAAGTATATGTAAGTTGCTGGTTTCGAGACGATACGAAACGTTTTGCTTAACTAAACTATGTATTGGCTAGCTAGTGATCTTTACGAGCAAACCATTACATATTTCAACGAAGCTAATTAATTGGTGTAATTAAAATTTATTATTTATTGACGGTGCGCTACTTAAAAAACTTTCTGCTCATTTAGGCAGCAAATGATTATATTTAGCGCTTTGCGCATATTTTTAATTGATTTTTCATAGATAAAATGAACAAGGCCAGCGGATTTCTAGACCGAGGCACTGGAAAGAACTTCAATTGTAAATAAATGAAAATAAAATCAATTCACCCGATTTTTTTCTGTTTAAATACATTTTTTTTTCTTCTATTTTTTCACACGAATGATTCATTTATGATAGTCGATAGTCACGCCGGACCATTATTCTTGACTTTAACTCAATCATGTAACGCAGGAAAATTTTAAACTTTCAATGCAAAAAAATACATATTTTACTCCGACTCCATCAGTGAGAGAAATCGCCATACAAAAGTCCTTATGAAATGTGGTTACACAATCGATATTATAAAATTTTTCACATTATAATCACCACTTAATACCTATCTAGTACCATAAGTGCAGGAACAACATAAATATACCTACTGCATAGTAAAAGCTTTTGTGAAAATACTTGTCTTTAAAGCTGTAAAATATTCCGCATTGTAATTTATAAATTTTCATTAAATTTAACAAAATGATGAGAAATTTTTAGAAGTTTTTATTTTACTCATTTTCGTCATGATTTTCGTCGTTCACTAGATGGAGAGTAAAATTACAATATCAATGTAATTTCCCACTTTCAATGTGTAAAATTTGTCATGATATATAAAATTACGTACTTTGCATGCAATTTTAATACTTCGTGCGTAGTAATTTTTTTTTTTTTCGTTGTTGTTCTTTCGTTGTTTAATTCAATTGTTTCGTGGTTTTGTGTAAGGTGTGAGTTAAAATTTGAAAAGGAAATAATGTTTATAGTAAGTTTGTGGCTTTAAAATAAATAAATTAAATGTATATAACCTTGTACATAGTATATAGTCGTTTATACTTTATACCTTTTTCAGCCTAAATATTGTTTTTTTCTCAATTATCACGTGTTGATTGATCTTGTTGAATTTTTTGCAATTGTCAATTATTATGTCCTTTGCTCTTCAAAATACGTCTCGGAATTAATCTGTTGATCATTTGCTTCAAGTTTATTCATTTAGATTATCAATAAATTAATAATAATAATAAGCGAACTCAAACATGTCACATTTTGCATATGTAGTACATACCTACATATTAGTTTTTCCACATCGTTTGTAATTTTACACACTGTAAAATTTTGCCATTCCACATCAGAAGTAAATTTACACATGTTATGCGATTGATTTCCACACTAGTGTGAGAGTTTCCTCATTAATATTAAAAGTCACAAGAGTGCGCAAAGAAATTTGACAATAGTAATTTTAATGAGTAATAGAGTAGGCATTAAAATGAGAGAGAGTAGTGAAAATAGTTTACTTTGTGAGGCATTTCTCTGAATTGCACCCATACTGAAGTCCTTAAAAAGGGTGATAATTCTTTTTGTTTACAATGCGATAAATGGGGAAAGGAAAACGGGTTCATTTTTTGTGGTAAAGTCAATCCAAAATTCGGAGCGGGCAGAGATTTTGCATATTGCCTATTCTTGAAATTGCTATAACAATCTACATGTTGTTATAGCAATTTCAAGCATAATATTGGAGAATACTCTGTAACTATTACCTCTGAAATGGAAGAAGTGACACACAGATGAGAATAATCACGACAGTATATCTATCGCGATATCAACTATCGCAAAAGATATCGCCGTGGAAACGGGGTTCAATGGTTCAAATGGTTGAAAGGGTTAGTGCGGTTAGTGACATCTTTGCTTATGAGGTCGAGAAAATTTAGACAAAAGCTGTACCAATAATTGGCAAAAGTCTAGTTTCAGCAGCAGTTGGCAAATGTTTAGGAAACTCTACGCTCCATCCTTAACAGATTTAAGTTTGAAAAGTAATAAAATCAACCGGGTACTCAGACAGATCGTTATATTCAATGGCAATTATTATTGTTATAAAATACTTCTAATTAACAATTATTTGACTATTTATTGAACTTGTAATTTAAAAAGAACTGCGACCTGACGATTATATGCGACACGTGTCACAAATGAATACCAGAGTACCTGCATGTGTACCACATTTTGGCCTTACATGTCTCATAAAAATGACATAATTGCTGTGGATGTGGTGTGGTAAGGCCGCATTTAAAATGTCATTTCACACACGTGCAATGGCTTTCAGTGGTCCAATAAACTCACTTCGAGCCAATAAGACGATGTTTATAATTTCCCGAAAGGTTCCTCAGAACAGCACCGACCATAGTGCCATGTTTGTAGGGAAAGCATCTGGCAATCTGCAATCTAAGAAAACGAGTCCTCTATGTAATGGAATAGGACTTTTTCAGAAATCTTAAAAAGAATGTTTAATAAATTTTCGCGTTCATCCTCCGACTGCAGTGGCTTCTTTCGGCGTTACTCGAATCTTAAATTTATCTCCCAAGATGCAATCAACCGCGAACGAGATGCCCTAACGATTATGGTTATGGGATGTTCTAAGAGAATAATTGCTGCCGGTAATTATGGCCAACTGGTTTAATGTTACGAGTATTACCGTGTTGATATCACCATCAAACAGATCGGGAAAAAAAATCTAGTTCCTTTAAATTTGGTAAGTCTTGAGATGTTTTTTTTTCTTTAGCTCTGATTGATGCACAAGTTGCATGCAATTGATGCTTGTATGTCTAACCTAGTAATTCCGATTTGTTTACTTGAAACAATTTGTTTGAATGGCTCTATAATGAATGCTGGTTCTGATAACTTGAAATATTTTTTGTTAGTTTAATTTGAATTGAAACCGACAAATTGTTGGAGAGTACTTTAATGGACGTGTGGATCAGGAGTTCAGAACTGAGAAGATAATAATCTGGGAACAACTTAATTTTTTTCCATGTTTTGGATTAAACCAAATATTTACCGCGAAACTAATGACAACATAAATTTCCATATAAAAATAATATTCTAGAATATATTATAATATATAATAGAATATTCTAGAATATTTTTTTTAACATTGCTGTCGCCTCTTGAACTGTTACATTAGTTTAGCATGTGATAATAAATAAAGTTCTTGGTACTAAGCTTTTAGGAAAATGTAAAACAGACACCGTATGAATTAATAACTTAAACTATGTGCTTAGGCTAAAATTAATACTAACTCGAAACGTAAACTTAATGCTAACTTTAGATTCAGTTTAATTAATAAATACAAAATACCATAAAGTATCTATAAGTTCTGTTTGACTACAAATTATGCAATTTTATTTACCAAACCAGTAAAAAAATTTGTGAAAATAACTGTCCTTAAGGGGGCTCATATGAGTAGACAGCTGAAAAATTAGGTGAATTTTAAAAATTTTTATTTCAAAAACTATTTGCTCGATTTTACTCAGATTAGTTTTATTCGAAAGTATATATGTTGAGGTACGCTAATATTTTTTGTTTTTATAAATATACATCAACCAGGGGCGCTGCTGTCAGGGTCGGCACAAACTCGCTCGCACGCTCTTCGGTTCCCACGATTACATGCAGGCGATTGATCCAAAATAAAAATTTCAAAATGATTCTAAAACTTTTGTATTTTTACACATTTAATTTATGAATTTACTTTACATCAAATTTTACACAATTATCGTGTAAAATCGATCTTTGTGTATGAAATTAGGTATTTTGTATGTAGGTTTTATACTTTATGCGTAGTAATTTGTCATTATATGTATATGGTAATTACTAGTTTTGATACGTTATACGTAGTAATTTTTTTTTTTTTTTTTTGTGATATGTTTTAACTTGACATTTTCGTTGTTTAATTCACTTGTTTCGTGGTTTTGTGTAAGGCGTGATTTAAAATTTAAAAAGACAATAATGTTTATGGCGCGTGAAGTTTGTGGCTTTAAAGCAAATAAACTAAATTTATATTATAAACAAGTATAGTTTTTTAAGCTTTCTACCATTTTCGACCTATATCTTGGTGTTGATTGATCACATTGAATTTTTTCAATTGTAGTTTGCTGTGTTCTTTGCCCTTTAAAATACGAGGTGCTAGAAAGTTGAAACTCGGTGTGTATATGTAAATCAACTAGAAATTTTAATAAAAAGAATTTGAATATGCATTGACGTTTGGAAGGTGGGAGCAAAAAAAATGATCAGGGAAAATAGAATGCATATATTTTCACGATTTTCGCCATATCTCCTAGGTCTTCCCAAATATTGATTTCATTTTTATTCTTCGGTTTCTTCATATGAATACCTCGAAAGCGTTTTCAAGATTTTTTGAAATTCATCCCCTAAGGAGGTGTAAAGTGATTGTATACTTCTCATGAAATCTGCTATATCTCTCAAATCTCATCAGATATCGGATATCTTTTTACTTCCACGGCCTTGCTTTATTATCACCTATTTTCAAGTTTTTCCTTTTTCAAACCCTTGACCGCATAACGGAATATGACCTAATTAGGTAATTCATATGTTATTCTAACCGATTCCCGAACTTTTTGATAGGTTTTCAGTCACATAGTAACCTACACCGCATCTCAAAGTTGAACGCTTTCCAAACTTCTGTCGAAAAAATTATAAAGTTTCACCCAGATTGTGGGCAGATTTTTTATAGTTACCATGTAATGTTTTCATTCTAGTTAGCTTACATAACCATAATTTTATTGTAGGAGCAACGTCGCGTTAATAAATAAAAAAAATCACAATTAAGAGGCTTATTTTCTTCATTTATTTCCAAATATTTTGTTTGTAAATATTACAACCACAATTTGCTATTGCATTTTACTTTGGAATCATAATTAGAATACGCATGTAATATTACTAATCGATTTTAATTGGATTAGCCATTGAAATGTAAAATTACATTCGGTTTTAATTTTACACTTTTTTAGTTGGCAAGAAATTACCAACGATAAATGTTGTAAACATTTTTTACTGTGTAGTTCGCAGTGATTTTCGCGCCTAGTTCGTTTGTATTCATGCATTGGTGTACAGTTGCAAGTAAATTGAACGAAGTAATTCGCAATGAGTCCCGGTTATAGTTCGTTTGTACTCATGCATTGCTGTACGTTTACGTCATTATATTGAAAGTGACACGGAGGTACTTTTGATTTTTTTTAGGTCATCAGATGATATTACACAGAAGACCTTTTTTTAGGTCATCACATTTGCCTACACTATCAGGCCTATTCAGGACCGAGTCACAAGTCAGTCGCAAAGTAGGTCGAGAGTCACAATTTTGTAAGCATTTTGAATTAATTGTAACTTTTTTGAGTTGTGACTGTGGTCTTGATTAGGTCTGTATATTTCACTGCACTCTCGTGAACTAGTGAGCTCAATCAAGGAACTACTTCGCGACAGATCGGGTAACTGGTATTCACATTTTTCTGCACGATCTTTCTCTGTACTCCCGCGAACTAATGAACTAAAAGAACGAACTACTTCGCAACGGACCGCAAATTGCAAATGATCGGTCATTTTAGTGAACTACAATGCGCGAACCTAGTGTCTCAGATAACTTTTATATTTAGTTTCTCACATTTGCATTTTCACATTATGTTACATTCACTTTAAATTAAATTACATACTGTCTTTGATCTGAACAAATATTCGATTTCTTAGTTGTATCTATATTATTGAAAAATTATGATAAAAATAAAATGCTAATTTCATTTTATTTTCATATAATATATCGTTTGCTCATGGCGGAAATGTATTCGCTGGACTCCCTCTTATAACTACACCACAGGTTCTTGAAGATTGTTGAACAAGGACGTCATTTGTTGGATATAGGAAAGGTTCGACAGCCTAAACTAGATAATTTAAAGGCATGATGTGCAATTAATTTTCCCTAGATAGACTATCAGGCCTATTCAGGACCGAGTCTCCAGTCACAAAGTAGAGAGTCACAATTTTGTATGAATTTTGAGTTAATTGTGACTTTCCACCTACTTTGTGACTTGTGACTCTGACCCTGAATAGGTCTGTATATTAATGGAGTTTTACACAATTCGAAGTATGTATTTTGCTAGAGTACGCTCACATACATGTTCTCACAGAAACGCGGATACCTATAAGGTGAAAATAATCTTGCCTTCCTATTCCTTCTTACTCCTGGACAAAACTGAACTACCTTCCAGGTCAATGAAATTGACTACTACTGCTTAAAGTAGACAGAAACGCAACTATGTGATCTAAGGGTGGAGTTACAGTGAAGGCTATTAGTGTGACTTACGCAATGAAACAATCGCATCGCGCCATACCACGCTGAAAGTTAGGTAAGCACGTGGCATTATTTGTCAAACTGCCAAATAACAAGTTTATATAAATACAGGCATTCTTCAGATCGAAGAATTACTATTCTCATAACCGGCAAGCTTTATATAGCTTCGAAAAAAAAAAAACAATTTGTTAATTTTCTTATTTTCGCTGTAAATTGTGACATGAACAATGTAGTAAGTTCTATACTCTCTGCGTATATTGCACAAACATCATCGAATGTACTCGAGATATTGCAATGAACGGAGACAGCCAATACATGAATTTAAGAGCACAGGGACCTAGCACACTGATAAAGCGACAGCAGATTGATTTTCATTCATACCAAGCGGTACGCTCAGAGTACGCAGAGAGCGAACCTGAATTATAGACCCGGAAAGCATTGCCAAGTGTACTAATCGAATTAAGCGATGTGAATGAAGTGCTTAATTAAATAGAATTTTATTAATTGAAATCCCGACAGTCCTCTAGTTCGGCATATCAATGAACGTGTAATAAACTATTTTCGCGAGGCTAAATTTGTATAGTGGGGCCATCAAGTCAAATTCGATAATAGTGAAAATTCTTCAATGGAATTCACGCATTAATTATGATTTATAGCTAAGTTACCCTTGTAAGTTTACAATTGTGTCATTTATTGTTACTTCCAATTGCCTTACTCTAATCCAGTCTAAGTCCTCGCAATGAAACTTTTCGATTAAATTACACTATTTTCATGTTCTCGGTTTTACGTTAAGGAAGTCGTCATTAATTTCCAAACATCCATTCCATTAATTAAACTTGAACAATGAACCTTCAGTAAACCAACTATTTTTAGTATAAAACCGAAAAGAACGATGCATTCAGACCAGCAGGTTTGTCTAGAGTCTAGACGATAGTCCGCTCGCAACATTTTACTAAACGCGAGTCTAATAAATTTCTGGCTTTTCAGTTTCAAAAAAAAAAAAAAAAAAACTTGAGTAGGTGTACAATTATTGGTATTACACATGTCTTCACACTTGTTCTACGACAGTGACATTTTTTTCATTTTATTATTGTTATTATTTGTGACAAACAAGTGAGGTGGTCTTCAACTGACTGTTTCTATTTGTTCTAGTTGAAAAAAAATCGGAAATACCAAGGAAATGAATGAAATCTTGTCACATAAGTAATTCCGTGGACTATTTATAGGTAAGATCGTCGGTATAGCCTTAGGATAGAGCTATCTAGCACTCCTCCTAGACAGTGTCACGGGGGATGAATCATTGTGCAATTATCTTCTGTTGGAGTCACCAAAACTGCGTCCTATTCGAACCGATTTTTAGCACCGTCACCGAACTAGTCACATGCATATGGAAATTCAAATTAGTTTTCTTGGCCTGAATTTCTATACGGGCAAACGGCACTATGTTTATCTCGGAGGAGAACCACCCACTATAACCTGGTTGTGATAGAAAAGACCATTTCAACTTTTTATCGCTCTGCAACATTATGGAGTTAAGACACAGCAGGGATTCATTTTTTCGCCGTGTCGTTGTCGTGGTCATAGTGAAAATTTTCATTCTTCGCCCGGCCATACACAATTCGACCAATAAAATTTCTAATTGACTTTAGGAAATTGCTAATTGAAAGTAACCTCCTCATCAGAACGGAATTCTATTTGCATAGTATAATTGGTTGCTGTCCATGATATGTAGGCGAAATTTATTGGCAGCATTTAGTTGAAAATTTTCTGGTTGATTTGTCGGCGAATGAGATTTATGTGACGATTTCTTTTTATGATTTTATTTGATGGTTTTATGATGTCATTAGTTTATTTGTTGTTATGGCGAAATAATTAGTTTTTTTTGCCCGGTAGCCAGGATTTATATTCGAGATTATCAATGAATGGGCTGGCCATTTATTGGGTTGGATTTTTGATGATTTACAGATTTTGCAACATCAGCATTGAACGCACACACTATCAGTCATTTATGAAATATTTATTATAAATAGTACTCTCTGGGGATGCTGAACCGAAAATAGTTATGGCACATACTTTCATTTCGTATTCCTGAAGTGCTAGTTCTGTCGGTATCCATTGCATCCAACACCATTTAGAATGATTAAAAAACTTAATCCAAACCTTAATTATTATTAGCTTTTGCCAACATCTGCAAAACTCAAATGAGTATTGCTAGGAGTTCGTTGGGATTCCAAATAAAGCACAATTTGCAATAATAACGTTTTCCTATAATAATCAATGGCGCAACAGCCCAAATCGGGCCTAGGCCTTGAAGTAATGCCAGAGTTACTTCATTGCGAGACCAACGGAACTCTAGGAGGTGAAGTGGTCAACTACACGCTCGTCCGTGATTATTACTCCGATTTTAACTCAGGTACTCATTTACAGCTGAGTGAACTGGTAGTCCGGCACCCAATCCCTTTCTCGAAAATTACTTGTCGCCAAGCAGATTCGAACCTGGTACCAGGTGTACCGAAGGCTAGTGCTCTAGCCACTAAGCCACCCAGACTGCGTTTTCCTATACGCATTCAATAATCAGACTATTGATAACGCTTCCCGATTCTATATACGACATGATCACTGCTTGCTTACTGCTTTCAATCAAAATCGCTTAACAAATACTTTCGCGTTGACCACCGTCTCGCTACACCGTAGTAAAAACTGTATATGATAAATTTTGCCGAACTTTTACACTGCATGTGTTGAGTCGAGAGCTTTCTCGCATATTTGGTGGTGTGTGTGTGTGAACTTTCGAAAATGAACAATTCGAGAATAGGTAAAGTGTTCGAGGAGAACTATCTCATTGGGTACTGCAAGATGTCCGCTTTCCAGTTAAATATTGGTAGGTTGGTGTTTTTCTCACTGGAAACTGATCGAGTTGACAGGGTAGCATGCAACAGTTTATTTAAGTCACAATATTCAATGATCCTAGATACATACTACACTGGAGCTGACATTTAAATTTGCTACCATGAACATTAGTTTTCTCACGTTTTGAAAGAAACGTCCGTTTGTCCACCGAATGTGCCATATATCGTACACAGACCCGTAGCAACACTCGTAGCTCAGGAACCCGTTGAGAAAATCAAATTATTTCATAGGTAGATTGGGTGAATCCCTTTACATGTTGACTTTTGCGAGGATGGTCTTCTGAGGAAGCGAGATGTAGGACTATTATAGACAATAAATTTTGGTTTCTATATTTCAGAAATTACTTATACTTGGAGATAGAAGCCAAGATGGTGCCAAAAATTGGCCCAAATGGATGAAGGAAGTATCCTTTAGTTTCTTTCTTTCAGAAAAATTTTCACAAGTAAAGAACGAACACAGTTTTAAACAGGCTTCTCCAGTGAAGCTTTTTCAACTATCATGTCTTCAATGGTAGTAGCCTGGACAGCCATTGATCTCAGTCGGACTTTCGTGGTTTCACCAAACCAAAAACCAAAAAAAATTCTTAAAATTAGCTTAGAAAAAGTTTCATTCTCATGGTTCATATATTTTTACGAATTTCGTCATATCTCTTAGGTATTCTGGAGCACTGAATTAATTTTACATTTACAAATTTTTCAGATAAATGCCTAGAAAGTTTTTCATTCTTTTCCTAGAACTAACTCATAAGGTGGTGTAAGAGGATTGCAATTGTTTTAACGAATTCCGCCATATATGTACATTGCGACTAATAAGATATCGAATTGCTTTTCACTGCGTCACTATTTGTATGCTCACTTAAAAATTTATTTCAGGATTTTTTGATATTCAAGCCCCAATGACCATACGTTTCACTATTTTCGTTATATTTCTTAGGTTTAATGAAATGCAACGTTGTTTTTTACATCTAACAGCTGAAAACTGTTTTCACGATTTTTCGAAATTTAAGAAAATTCAGAAATGTCTTATATGTATATATATCTTTGGGTTGATAGGATCTGCGAAGGGAGTGTAACTGTAAAGGTAAACGGTTTACGTCTAGAAGTACCTTTTAAATTTATAAGTTTATTTATTTCGAATATGTGTATTAAGAACCACTGATTGATGTTAGAAGTTGTTCATAACATGGCTCGATTCTAGTCACAAAATTGACTTTCCAAAAAACTTCCTATTTTTGAAACATACGGTTACGGTGTTACATTTCGACTCTGACCGTTCCTCGAGCCATAATTGATCATATGTGCACTGACATCTTAACTACTTTCCGGCCCTTGTCTCTAAAGATAATAAAGCTTCGCTCAAACTATTAGCAAATTTTTCATTCATTTGTTTTACTTCATTATTTTTTAATAATTAAGTATTATTATTGTATCAAACTCACCTTCTAGAATTAGCCCTAATTTTTAATTCTATAGTAGAAATCAATGCAGATAGGAATATTCAACATGGACGAAATCCAGGACATCTTAAACACACTAAACTTTTGTTTGACCGAAATATCCTTTCAAACAATTTGGCAAAGACTCAACGCACGAAAATTGCAATCAAATATCGTACGAGCCTGTAATATGAAAATGTGTTTAAGGTGTAGAAAAGAAACTTCATCGACTTACCTAAGTAACTTCTAGTCCTTTTGCACGGTTGCGAGTTTATCAGTGTAATATTTTCTTTAGGATATCGAACTTAACATAGAAATCAGACTTTGGTATTGTAGTGTACAGTTCACTCACTTTTTTATGGATGAAAAGGTTGAGGAATCGGGCCGAGTTCGACAATGTAGGTGGCTACTAGCACGTGCTAAAAATTCTTAGTACCATTGGCACTGATACGATCTTCCAGAACTACTAAGGTGACAAATGCCCCGAACAATCAACTCGACGATCTGACCCAGTCAGATGAAATATGTGCACCGAAGGAAACGAGGGACATTTGTGCACGAATTTACGCTATATATTTCGCGATGCCTGTGTGTTTACCGTGCTCCCACTCTTGATCCGTTCGTTGTACAAAAAACTGTTTTACTTAAAATCGATTTTTTTTTTCTTACAAAATTTTTATATCTTATACTTTCAAGAACTATAAAAAAATTTTGATTTTATAAAATTCCACTCCATTACAAAGTTATAGCACTAAATGTGACCATACATCGGTTTAAAGCGTCTTCCTGGCTATTTGCCGCGCCGAGTATCATATAAAACAAGGTCATTCATATGACCATCTGTGAAAACACGAAGGCTAGAATGAGAGAAGTTAACGTTTTACCTATCAAAAACTTTAAACGCGTTTTTCTCGAAACTATGCTTTTAGGCATGGTCGGCACGATAACTCAGTCAGTTTTCAATATTTTTCAACTTTTTTTTTAAATTTTGATAACTGTTTTCTCTACAGTCTATCGAGAGCTTTTTTTAAATTTTTTGCTTGGAACTTTTTTTATAAATTATTAAACGCAAATTTTTCTTAAAAAAAACTGGTACTAAGGTTTGAAATACTGTAACTTACTTATTTTTGAAAAAAAAAAAAAATTCCCTCCGACAGGCTATAACTACTACATTCTTTTACAAGATTCTTTTTCAATTTTGCAAATTGAATTATTTTTAGTGAAGTTATGATGCCGACCAGCAGGTGCCATGGTTTTCATAAGTAGTCCATTTATAACAGTAAAAAAAAATCTGCCAACAGTCTGGGCGCAACTTTATTATTTTTCCGGCAGAAGTTTGGAACGTGTTCAATTCGGGGATGCGGTGTATGTTACTATGTGACTGAAAACCTAACAAAAATTTCGGGAAGCGGTCAGAATATGGTGTAACATATGAATTAAATAATTGGGTCATATTCCGGGATGCGGTCTAGAGGTTGAAGAAGACAAAACTTAAAAATAGGTGATTATTAAACAAGACTGTGGAAGCGAAAAGATATTCGATATCTGATCAGACCTGAGCGATAAGGCAGAATTCACGAAATAGTATAAAACCACTTTAAACCCACTTCGGGGTCGAATTTCAAAAAATCTTGAATACACTTTCTAGGTATATGAAGAATCCATAAACAAAAATAATTGGTGATTGTTAAACAAGCCCGTGGATGTGATATCTGATCAGACCTGAAAGATATTCCGGAATTCATAAAAAAGTATACAACCACTTAACACCCCCTTAGGTGTCGAATTTCAAAAAATCTTGAAAACACACTCTAGGTACATATATGAAGAATCCGTAGAATAAAAATGAATTCAATATTTGGAAAGACCTAGGAAATATGACGAAAATCGTGAAAATATATGCATTTTATTTTCACTGACAAATTTTTTTACCCCCTCTTCCTAACGGCAATGAATATTAAATTTTTTTTTAATAGAATTACTTTTCTAGTTGATTTACATATACGTACCGAGTTTCAACTTCTTAGCATAAGCCGTTCTAAAGTTAGGAAAAACACCCCCCCACTCCCGTACCGTACTACCCAAAAAAAAAAATTTATTTTTCCAACATGCCGCTACTATAGCTCTATTTAATTACCAAGTTCCAGCTTTCTATCATTATAGGTTCTTAAGATATGAACGTCGGAACTTTTTCCTTCTCACCCTTCCCCACCCTCATCCGCTGCACTCACACCCACAAAATTGTTTTCCCTACTAGGGTTCTATTAGGTCTACTTCTGGTAAAAATTTTAAGCATCTACCTTATACTACCCTATTTTACTCCATCATTGGAACCTAGCTACGTCAAAAAATGTCACCTTCCATTTAATTCTTTTTACAATTCCTAAATTTACTGAACTATATCGCAAACTCCAAAAAAATACAAATTTTGCGTTGTTTTAGAGCTAAAAAGCCTACTAGTAGATTGCGCCAATATCTTGCAGGTTTGTACTATCACTGGAATACATGCGGCTCAATATATTTAGAAATTAAATTTCAACTTTTTAGTGTAAGACATCTGGGAGAATAGGGACTTAAATTTTTTTGTAAAAGAATCTGTCTGAGCACAACACATTCTTCAGTTAAATTTGTGATTTTGGTAATGTGACAAAAGCTATACAATGCGGCCAAAATAAAAAAAAAACATTAAAAAGAAATGTATCTATTTTGAATTTTATTTTCTTCAGGTCCGTAAGTTTTTCATTCTTTTCCAATAAATTATGGAAAGAAAAGAAAACCAATACACACTTTTATAGGAAACTAGAACGACCCACCCAAAAGTGTTGTTAATATAATTATTTATCGAGCGAAACGAAAAATCGTTATGCTAATAAACCAATAAAATGTAAATGCGTACGAATTGCACAAAAGTTTTATTATAATCCGGCTAAATTACGACTTTCTTGATGGCAAATGCGTTTAATTTAATTTTATTTCGATGTGAGATCGTATATTAAATTGAGGACTCTAACTCGCCGAGAGACGAAATTTTTTGATTTAATTGCCCATAAATTCGGTAAAATTATACGTAAAATGCGTTTAACATAGTAAAATTAAGTCGAGCTTAAAATTGGGGGTATCGCGATTTGCATATAATATTATGATAATATTTGAGTTCAATTAACCACGCTTCTGTCCATCCATAACAAACAGCAAGTTATGTAAACAATTTATTGATAAAACAAAAAAAAAACATTCACCATCCAATCAAGTCTTAAGTCGAACTTTCAGAAATTTTTGTATTCGCGTATTTTTTGATTCTTGAATAACAAGAAGCGCTAATCAAGGACTAATTCCCATCCGTTTAATTTATGTTATTATAGTTTCTATGCTACTATAAATCTTGATTTGCATAGATAAAACTGCTCTATTTTGTTCAAAATCAAATTTATGGGATAGCAAAATTTAACAAAATTCACCCAAAACTATAGCGAAAAAGACTTGTATCAATAATTTAATAAAATTGGTCAATCTCATATTTATGTATTTTCTATTGAATTATTCCTTGAAAAGGAATTCTATATGGACAGCCTTCGCAAAATTTTTTTTTCTGTTAAACGGCGGATTCAAATGTCCGCTTCACATATTTTAGGATAATAGAATGTCAACATTTTAACCATAAATCACTAATTGATGAAACAAGAAATATTACAGGAATCGCCGAGTTCTTGGTATTTTTATGTGGAGATTACTGAATAATAAAGTTGGACAGTGTGAGACTGAGACGTTGATAAGGATATCGTCCGGTATAATTACATCCTGGGCAACTATGAAGCAGTAATTTATTTATTTATTTCAAGTGTTTGCCATTTGGGATTATAGTTTAATAATGCAATAAATATGAGATTTGTGTGAAATTAAAAAGGAAGATTACAATATGAGCTAGAAATTGAGATGAGTGTCATGAAGGTCTTCTTTTCGAATTCTTTCGATTCGAAACATGAGATTAAGTTTTGTTTAAACTTTTTGTATTTGCGATTATCATTAACAACCAAAATTGGTTTAAATATGCGGTAAACTTCTGTGTACCTAATTCACTGCACAGACGGGTCATTCACGAGTGTTTCAAAAGAACACTTCATTGAAGTGAGTGAATGAAGTAACTAACTCCTTTTGGTGAACTGCAGTTCCATTGAACTAAAGAAATTAGTTCGAGCGAACGAAAATGAAGGAGCGATTGAACGAAAACGAAGGATCTCTGGAACGTAGAGTTCCTAAACTACTTCACTGAACTCGTTCCTTAAAGTGAGTGACCTGGAGTGACGGACTTTACTGAAAGAAACTGGTTTGCCCATCGCTAATTCACTGTGGCAAAGTTTAACTTGGTTCAATTCGCGGAAATGAATTTTAGTTCAAGAACGGACATGTGGCAGTATTATTGGGAATACTACTAGCTGCTATGGTATTTTTTGGAATTGCATTATAGATTCAATGGAATGGATAGAAGAATTATAAATAATTTTCATACTAATTGTTTTCTGTAAAGTTGAAGGAATGATTCTCTATACATTTTTCAGAATGCGAAGACATATTGCAATAATCTTGCATAAAATACAATACAGTAGGCTTATTGTAATCACTTTGGGACCAGTCAAAAACAATAACATTAACCAGTTTATAACAATAGACGAACGAAAAATGATCGTTTGTGGAGAATGGGACCCAACTGTTTTGATAATTATAACATTATCCGGGATTACAATAAGCGGTATCCACTGAATTACATACAGTACATAATGCATTGCTCATATTCCAGCTGGGACCGAACTAAACACTTGGTAGCCCCCACCACTGACAAAAACATTTGTATTGAACATTTGCTTCGATGGGATGTGCTTGAAGCATTCGCGTACCATTTCCACATTTGCCTACACATTCGCGCTAATGTGCCTCGGTCAATACGAATGAAGGCGCATGTGGAAATGCGGCATCAGAATTGAACGCGTTCCAAACTTCGGCCGGAAAAAAAATAAAGTTGCACCAAGACTTTTTTTTAAGTGATATTATGGAAGTAAACTATTGTGGAGGTACCCATATATAGTTTGATAAAACCTCCGAGCGTTTGTATCTAGCTCGATGCGAAAAACTTTACAAATGTTACTAAAAGAGCGCGATTGAGGTACTCCACCATAGCCTCTCCCAAGCATGATTGAGAAAAAAGGAGGGAACATGGAGTTAGCCCTTAGAGTATAAGGTTAGTCTGAATGGCCGTCTGTCTCAGGCAGTAGGCAAAAAGTATGACATAGTTGGACTCGCAACTTATAACTGGGAGAACTCCAACATGTCATAGTGCGCTGAAAACGCTCACCCTTTTCTACCGGGGTATAGTAAATAAGTAGGACTGGTCCTCCAAGTCAGTGGTTGCGCAAGGCATCGACAGCACATCACCGAAAAAAAACCACTGTACAGAAACCTGAAGAACAGCCTCGGAAAGGATTGACCAAACGCAAACACAAAATAGACTACTCATTCAGGAGGCCAGGGCCCGACTTGGGCTGTCGCGCCATTGATGATGATGATGATGATAATTGAGGTTCATCGTCCATCAAAATTTTTCAAAAATATTCATCTTATATATATAACAACAAACAATCAACAACAAAGTCTGGTGCAACAATTTCTTATAATTCAATTGGGAATCTCCGTTCTTCTTTGTTGGACTTTCTAACACAATTTCCCAATCTTAATTGCCTTCTTTCAATCAAAGCAAAAAACTTTTTTTTTTTGGTCAAGCCCAGAACTTTATATATATGATCAAACTTCCTGTGAGCGATAGTAACAGAATAATAATATGAATTAAATATTTAGTAAACAACAAACAACATAAACTTTGGGATCAAATTCGAGATGATATATTCCATTGAGGGTTTCCATCTGAGCACAAAAACAGGTCAGTCAGGTCAATGACGATCTTCTGAATTGAAAGCGATAGCCAGCAGCCAAGCCAGCGGCAATCAACAAATTTTCGCTGTTCCATTGATAAGAAAAAGCTTAAACAGTTTGTAGCTAAGAAAATTTTCTTGCATACATTGTTACAGATTAAGAATTTTCTCCCCCGGACAACGAGAATCACAATACGATCACTCGGTTTGACTATGGAATCGTTCCGTTTATTGGCGAAGTTGAGTGATTCGAGTGTATCACGATTAGCATGCGCCATATGAGAACATGAATATTCATCGCATAATTTGGGACCATACTACTGCGTATATAGGTTTAGTAGACCCCTAATTCAACTAATTAATCAGTCCAATGATATCTCTTAGCGTCCACTACTACTTAATCATCGTGACGTTGTGATTTTTTTTTTATGAACAATGTTTTCATTAGAGCAATCGCAAATTTCTATATCATGTTCTACACAAGTTGTAATAAATCCGAGAAAATTTAACATTTTATGAATGGTTCATGTGAGTCACTTCTTATCTGCGCAAAAATAATACTTCGCAATTATGTTACAAGTACACAGTTCAAAATTTGCTTTATAATTGGATGGAAATTGTGGGCAAGTCATGGTTATGATGAATGGACCAATCAATCTTAATTTTAATATGAAATTGAAAAAATTAACTGACAATAAAAATGATCGTAGGTGTCTGTTTTAGGCAGGACAGTTTTTATAGAAAAAATTTCAATTTTTAGTTCTTGCACTGGCTAATTAAGAAACACCAAGAAACTGAGACTGATGTGCAGCAACTCAATTTCGAAAACAGGAATTTTGTTTAAAAGTGAAATTTAATACAATGCACTTCCTTTAATACAATTCACTGAAATTTAATACAATTCACTTATGTCGAAACACCAAATAATTTTTTTTTTTGTGATAACAGGTGGTATAAATTTGGAAGATTCGAACCCCATTCCACAATGATCCGAATTACGCGAACCTACTCCAAAATTACAAACGAAATCGTATAAAATGCTGTTGCCTTTATTAATGTTATCACTTAGGACTTAAGTGTTAAATGACTCATACATACTTGATTTAAATTTTGTTGTCGAATATAAATTGGTTCAAACTATTACAACAAGAAAATATTTCCGCATTAAATTCACTAATTCCTTCTTTAAAAATTGATAAAATAAATTCGATAATTTATATCTGAATGGGTATGTCATGGAATGACTCTTATATTTTCGAATTGAACTAAATAGATATCGCACGTGTAGACTCGTTAATCAGTGACCTAGTGTTGTTGAGAGTGATTTACATTTTTGAATTTCATAATATTGCCTCGAATTTCTGGAACAAGAGTGTCCGGGAATTCGTCACCCTGTACAGGGTGAAAAACGTGGAGATAAAGGAGTAAGTAACGATTTTTTCTTGGATTCACTTAATACTTGCTCCAGGACTATCCATTCTCTGCTGATGCAGCGAACACCACTATGAAATCAATAATAAATATCTACATATGTACGTGTTAACGTTCGCATTAAAAAAAAATACTAATTTCAAATGGTTGAAAATCACTTTTCTCAAAGCTTATTAAATTTTCCGATAGAACTTAAGCCCTCAAACGACATTCCGATTTGCAAATCCCAAATCTTTTATAGTGAAAAAAAATCTGCCAACAATCTGGGCGCAATTTTATTATTTTTCGGTAGAAGTTCGGAACTCGTTCAATTCTGAGATGCGGTGTCGATTGCTATCTGACTGAAATCCTAACAAATACTAACTATTATATAAATTTGGTATTTGGTACGAGTAAAAGTGATGTTTAATAACCGCGGACCAAACATTTTAACTCGTATGTAACTTGTTGGCAGCTTATATTAGGCAAGCAAAACCCTTGCGGCAACAATTGCAAAAGCCTCGAAAGTAACGTTTACGGCGGACTAAAATGCTTCTTGCCGGCAAGTCTAAAATCACCACTTACAAGTAACTTGCCAAATTATCGTTTTGAGCAAGGGAACTGATAAACTACTCTTGCTTGAAGCGATAATCAGGCAACTTGCGATTAAGTTGCCATTTGTAACTTACCGGCAAGAATCATTTTAGTCCACCGTATAACTTACTTTCGAGGCTTTTGTAATTGTTGCCGCAATGGTTTTGCTTGAGTAAAATAAGCTGTTGACAAGTTACATACGAGTTAAAATGTTTGGTCCGCGGTTATTAAACATCACTTTTACTCGTACCAAAAACCAAATTCATATAATAGTTTTAGCACTCACTTCTTTCCGACTGATGCGTAACAAAGAACTAATATTTACATTTCCAAAAAGCGTGCCATTTCTAAGGGCTAAAAAAATACCTTACAAATCACAATCTTTTTGCAAACATTTGGCAAAATTTTTTAAATCATTGCCTATGGCAATTACAATTCGATGAAAGGGCGAGCTGATCGCATGTTGTTTCCTCTTGCCAAATGCTTGCTGCCAGCAAACCTTCGCCAATATGTTTGCTGGGTATGTAGTTCAGCAAGCGGTTAGAATAAGGTCACGCTACCACAAACAACATATGAATTACATAATTGGGTCATATTCTGGGATGCGGTCTAGGGGTTGAAAAAAAAAGAAAAAACTTCAGAATTTGTGATTATTAAACGAGCCTGTGGAAGTGAAAAGATATTCGATATCTGGTCAGACTTGAGATATATGGCAGAATTAATGAAAAAGTATACAATCACTTGACACCCCTTTGGGGGTCGAATTTCAAAAAATCTTGAAAACACATTCTAGGTATTCATATGAAGAATCCGTAGAATGAAAATGAATTCAATATTTTGGAAGACTTAATAGATATGACGAAAATCGTGAAAATATATGCATTCCATTTTCACAGATCATTTTTTTACACCCCCCCCCCCCTTCCGAACGCCAATGGATATTCTAATTTTTTTTTTCATCCGAATTCATTTTCTAGCTGATTTGCACATAGATACAAACCGAGTTTCAACTTTCTAACATAAACCCCTATACAAAATTATATTTTTCCAACATGCCACTACTATACCTCTATCTAAATATTAAGTCTTAACTTTATGTTGTTATCTCGAGATATAAAAATCAGAACCTTTTCCTTTTCACCCATCTCCTCCCCCACTCTCAAACTCTTCACCCACATCGTTCAAATTTTTGTTTTTGCTAGGGGTATATTAGCCCTACATTTGGTAAAATTTTCACACCCCACCTCCGTACGTCACCGCCCCACTCCAAAATTTGATTCCGATCTATTCTTCTAGTGTACCTACAGATACTCATTAAGTTTCTATTTTGTGGCATTAACTGTTTAGGAGATATGTTTATTTATTCACGGACGTCTATTGTACAGATGAACTTATCCAATTATACAACAGAAAATACAGAAAAAAAAAGAAAAATAAATGAGAAATAAATTAAAAATTAAAGAAAGAGAAAATAAGAAATAATAAAAATAAAATTAAGAAAGTAATAACAAAAGATTAGTAATAAGTCTGTATAATTAAAACTTAGTTTAAGAAAAAAATTAAATTTAAGCTTTGATTTGAAAAGATGGATGTTCAGAGGACCAATATTGCTGTCGTCTTGATTTCTTTGTAAACGAATAATCGGTGAAAAGAAGTATACATTTGTACGCGTCAAAGGAGGGGCAAATATGGAGTCTGACCTGCTAGGACGCAATTCCACCACCAAGTCTAATAGTGATTTCTTTTCTGGAAAAAAATGTGACCCGTTTTTGCCCTCAATTTTTTTTCTAGCAGTTCTGCCGTTCTATTGTGGGAAAAAAATTTGACCTGCTAGAAAAAGAGGTTTGAGTCCGTGGTTAAAATTGCCCTGAAAACTCGCACTTCTTGCCCCGAAAATTTCGGCGGTGCAACTCCTTTAACCTCAAATGTGCGACAACATAAGAAAAAAATATCCTATGACAACAGCTGCAACCGATTTAAAAGCATAAATTAAACTGTCAAACGGGTCATACGGCAATTAGAAATCATACGGAGTGTAGTGTAAATATAATTAAATTTTAATAATAGCTTTTGACCTGAAAGCGTTCTATTGCCAACTGTCGGACGGAACTGTCAAAAAAGAGGGCAGAACTGCAATAATTTTGCATCTAAACGGGTCACATTTTTTTTTCAGAAAAGAAATCACCATAAAGTTAAGGATGAGTTCGCATCACCGTTGTAAATTTTGAAAAGAATACAATCGTCTATGTACAGTCTGCGTTGTTCGAGGAATGGGAGCCTGAAGAGTAAAAGACGTTCACTGTAAGGACAATAGGAAATCCTATATTAGTAAAGAAGAGAACGAGTAAACTTACGATGAACAGATTGAGGGAACCAAATAGCAGAGCAATATTCCAAGCCACTCCGCGCATACAGATTTTGAAATGAACCGATCTCGGATTTCAAAATATGGTCACTTTAAGGGTTCAACCCAATCTATTCATTGAAAAAAAAATTTAGTTTAATAGGTTAAAGAGTTTGAGAGCTATGAGCTTTCAAACGATTTTGAGTTCATCGGTAGACGTACGGTGTATGGCGGACAGACGGACTACATTTTTTTATTGCTTTTTTCGTACCTACAAGTCATGAAATGTGTAAAAACAAATTTTCAGAGTAGCAAATTTTTTTTTTTAAATCGATAACAATACTATATTATTGAAATAATAAAGTAAAAGGTCTACAAGCTTGCGATCATTTATGCAATTAAATCTCTAAGTTCGATTCTCAATACATGAACGATTGAACTCTACAGATCAAAATCTGCAAATCGATCGGCAAATCGTTTGGGGGGACCTTAATGCAGATACATGATTTTACACCTGTTTCAAACCATGCTACCTCCACTATCCATTTTTTTTTTCAAAATGTCACAGCAGCAATTGGCGGTTATTGGAGCACCCTGTAAAATTAAAAATTGAAATTACGTATTTTTTCCACTATATTATTAAACTAGGTATTTACCACAAAAATTATCTTAAACTTCGATTTCCGTTCGCTCAACATTCTTAAATTAATTTATAAATTTTTAATGTATAGCAAAAATATTCAGTAAAAACTTGAAGAATTTAGTTGACCTTATTACATCAACTTTTCAAAGAGAATAAACAAATAATGACTTAATTTCGTACATAGCAAATATTTCTAACCGGTTAAAATATCGTAAAAACCTACGGATAGAAGCTAAGAAATTATTGAAAATGAAACTAGCGCGGCCGTTTTGCTCGATACTAAACTGAACTGATCCGGTGATCGGTGATCGGCAATGGTCAAGAATGATCTGACCTGTTTTCCATCGAATGCGGTAAAATGTGACCTCGTAAAGGTAAATATCATCTTTGGTCGTTCGGATAATAATCAGCCCAAGATACACATTACACACTGCGTATTTGTTAATAAAAAAAAAAATCCGATCTGAAAACTGTTTGGGTAAAAAATGGCGTGAAGAGAAAATACCATATCCAAGCAACGGTTGACCGTTTAAGCGCGTGGCTTAACATTCCTCATCTGATGACGATAGCAACGATCGATTCGAGCTTAGCGAAGAATGGCGTCGCCGGCAAATAAACGGCCTTCAACGACCTTGTGTGTCAGCCACACTTTCATCTCGTCTATAGCCTCATAAAGACGAGATCGTTTAGCCAAAGATCTTTTGGATATACACATGAAGCACACCTGTAGTTGGTATTAAACCTGGAGCTGGTTCCTACCATATTAAAGGTGTTTTTTTTTCGGTTTCACAAACCTTTTATAGGCAGTTATATTCGGAGGGTGTTATAATACCATTTCCGTTAAGACAAAGTCCCAATCAGGCGAGGTTTTCTGTTCGATTGTCATTAACTCAAATCTTGGCGAAAAAAACTCAGAAGATAATGCGATCCAATCCGATCTAAACGATCAAGTGAATAGCATTGATTCGAGTTACATTCGAAAGTTAATTTTTTCCTCTTTAAATTTAATGAGCAATTTTTATTGATTTGTAGTAGCACTTTGGTAGTAGAGGGCTTGAAACTGAGTGTACGTCCCTCTTCTATCTTCATATTATCAAAGCCATTTACTCACATCCCAAACAGGATTTGACCTTTTTTAAACTGGACTGCAATATCCTTCATCAAATAGTTGTCCGCGATAGTCAGTCGAGAGTCTGGTTCAGAAAGGAGATGGGACATGAAGCTATTCTGAATGGCCCGGACATCGTGACATCTCTTATCACCACACTATCGTCCTAGAAGTTTGAATGGTGTGCGCATGACCACGAACTTGTACCTAAGTTGGGCGGATAATAGTGTGAGCTGCTCGATCCAATTAAAAAGTTGTAGGACTGGATACACCAGAGTCTCAAATAGTCGCTAAACCAAAACTTTTAAAAATTATACCACTGGATCCGATAAGACGGCAATTTTAAACGATTATTCGATATTTGATCAGCCCGGCGAGATACATATATAAATTCGTGAAAAAGTACCTCTACAACCCTCTTGCACCCCCTTAGAGGTAAAATTTCAAAAAATCCAGAAAACTAAACCTTTAGGTATTTAAATGATAAAGCCGTAGAATGAAAATGAAAAATTTAATATTTTGGAAGACCTAATAGATATGATGAAAATCGCGAAAATGTAAATAATAATAATAATAATACTCACCTCTCCCACACTCGCCCTCTATACACTCACCCTCAAAATTTCTTTTTCTGCTAGTGATCTATTAGGCCTAGTCCTGGTAACATTTTTTATCATCTATCTTACATTGTACTTAAGGTATGAGACGTGAATTTTTAAAAACATTTTATACCCTCCACTTTCATGCTCAACCGACTTCTTAAAAACGTTTACTTTCAGCAAACTTTATTTGTCAACCTTTATACGCAAACCGAATTTTATTTATCTAGTACAATTGGTTCATGAGATATTGTAATCTTAAGTCTTCAACTCCACCCCCGTACACTACCACCACTCAAAAGCTTGATTCCAATCTATTCTCCTGGTATGTTCATTAAGTTTTAATTCCGTGACATTATCCGCTTAGAAGATATAGATCTTAGAATGTTGCAATTTCAGCTTTTTTGCATTTCGGACGCATTATTTTTCACTGAACTCCTTAACACCATATCAGCCATTTTTTTATGCCACTGATTCTGATTAATATACATTCCAAGTTTTAGCTTCCTAGCATAAGCGGGTGCTGATATCTGGAAACCAAATTTACCATCTAAAAGACTTTGCCTCTTCACACCATCACTCCTAAACAGGTGTTCATTTAAAGAAATACCCGGTCTACCAACGACATTCAACTAAATAGCTCAAAAGCTTGGGGTGCTACGAGCCTTCAAACAATTTTGCGTACACCGGTAGACGTACGGCATACGGCGGACTGACGGACTGACGGATTGAAATTTGTTTTTGCTTTTTTCGTGTATACTAGTCATGAACCGTGAAATAAAAATATTTAGGGTAGCAAATCCTTTTTTTTAATTAATCCCAATGCTATATTATTGAAATAATAAAGTAAAATATCGTAAAACCCATTCTTTGTTTGATAATATTGAAAACAAAAATATTTTCATCTTATATTGTTTACAATTGTATTTGCGAAAAATAATTTTTAGTTGCCATTTCCGGGTAGGTACCTACATATATAGGTAGATGATGATATAATAAAACTGATTTTCTGAATTAAAAACAAAAAATTTTATCAAAAGCGAAAATCTTTTGAGAAGCCCTGATGTATTTTTTTGCTTGATTGCATGTCATATGGACATGCAGGTGTGCACAAGTCGCACAAAACGGAGCCGCATTTACATATACTGGCTGCTTGGAAGCTATGTCTTAATATTTATGAACATCAAGGACAATATAAATTTGAGTTAAATAGTTAATTATACAAAATTTCATCAAAATCGGACAGACAAATAAAAAAATTTCAAAATCTACTAATTTTAATCTCCTTGGTTGAAAATATTAATATCTAAATAACAAAAAAAAAACCAAAAGTTTCACATAGAAAATTACAAACCACTGTTTTAGAATCTCACTAGCCTTATAAATTTTGTTACACATGAGTTTGATCGAAAACAATGTATGTATAGTTGGCTACAAGCTCTCAGGTGATTTTTTTTTTCTTAGAATACAGAAGATATGCTCAAGGTATTCCAGTAGGTGTTCTACCTGTGACAGGCGTTTTGATATATTGCCGATTGTTGTAGAAATCATTTTACTACTGGTAAAAGATTCTACGCAATCATTCGAAAGCTAGGCTTAAGCATGACTTTCCTTTCACTCTCCTTTTTTTTCTCTTTACCATTTCAAACGAAGAATTGTCTGGCCGCACGTACATCGTGTTGGCAATCTTCTCATTTTCACACTATGCTCTGTTCTCGTCACGAATTAAAATGCATTTAACATAAGAAAGCATGCGAAAAAATGCACCCATTTATAGTAAGGCCGATCAATTTTAAATATCCTTGACGTGAAAGTAGAACACCGTAAAATTTAAAATCTGGCAAAACAGATTCGTAAACCACAATTGCCTCCGGCATACATAAAACGTACAACAGTTGTCCAATCTGTTTTCCACGTTATTGTAACTTACTTAATACCTGGTGGAAATACAAAAGGTGAATATCATGGAATTAGATGGCAACAGAATTGATGGCTTGCAGTACAGAGAGCATTATATTGGGTGAATGGGATAAAGAAGCAAACAAAAAAAAAAAGGTACATCATAATATAATACGTTGAGTTACCTCTATGATCGCATGTGAAGAACACCTGTGGCCTAAGCAAATAATACGTGACCAACTTACTGTCGTTTTGATGAGACCTCGAATACAATAATCGTGCCAAGACATTGTGATCATTCGCTGCCGTCTGTCTTCGATGTTTCTCTGTTTGTTTGTCCGATCTGTTTTGGTGCGATATAATTGCACCTCCGGACGATATATTAAGTGTACCTCCTATTATTAGAGTGGACAGTAATTCGAAATATTTACACAGAAATTTGCATAATTGAAAATGAAAAGCTTACAAGGTATCAGATCTTTTTAGCTCCTGTGTAACCTTTAATGGGGCATAGGGCTTTTCTGCACTGCCAAGTTCGCTAAAGATGTGAGGTCGAATCGCATTTAACAATGGGCCGGTCAGGTCGAGGCCGTACCCAGGAGATGAGGGGGTTTGACAAACTTTGAACTACCCCCAATTTATCAAAGAATTCAAAGTACTCAAATTCAAAGTATTCAAATTCTCCCACTTTATTTATTATTCCAACAATGAAAGATTGTGATCGACAGTAAAAAAAAGTCTAACTTGTAGTATTCACGTTAATAGACCTCAAAATCGATTGAGTCCGTCTGTCCACCGTACGATGTCCGACGTAGCCAAATGCGTTTCAAGACTCAGAACGCACAAATCCTTTTTAATCAATAGTTTATTGAGTCTGTTTGCGTCATGATTTACACTCGCTCTTAAGGCGAGCATCTACCCCCATTCGGAAGCGTAGGTCGGAGTAAAAGTTGATGAATGCTATACTATTGCGAGTCCACGAGCCATCTGATCGGTTTGTTATTATGGTGTGTGGCGCGCCTCTGACTTCTCACTTTGTTGTTGTTTTCGAGTGTCGCTAACCTGCTCTGCACTGAATAAGAGCGCAAAAAATCACGCCTAGTATTATCCTAAAAAAATTAAATGTTTCTCGAAGGTAGAGATGTTTCAGTTCAGAGGTATGTTTGAAAAACCAATATATTTAAGGTGATACAGTAAAACCTGACGGACTCTGTATAAGACAGAAACATGCCATAACGGAAAAAAAAACTGGGAACAAAAATCCAGAATTACACTAAAACAATACTGTGTAAAACGGAAACCTGCTAAAACGGAACGAAAAGCTGGGTACCAGAGCATTCCGTCTTAGGTAGGTTTTACTGTATTAGCGAGTGGGATTTCAATCAAATTGCGTTCTCTACATCTAACGAATGGCTTATGCTGCAAACATACACAGTAAAAAGAATCATTGAGTCTTAGCTTTTTTTTGGACAGTAAGCAAATATTCCACATTTAGGTAAATTTACATTGAGATGTAATAGTATAGTGTAGTAATATAATTGAATGTAATTTTCAATTTTCGGTCTGTAAATTCTAACTTTGAAAGCTGCAAATTCACTGGATATTCTCTTGAATTTACACTCTAAATAAAGTGTATAGTGAGCACTCTTTAAGATACACTTATTTCTACTTGTAATATTATTTCTTACTTACTTACTATTGACAAAATCCTCGCCTGGGTAGGAATCGAACCCGTAATCAATTTTGCTCTGTGAGTTTTGGGCGATTAGCCACTGCGCCACCGAATGCTTTTCATTTCAGTAGAAAACAAAATCGAACGAAGCTTCCAACTTCATAGTTTCAAATATTACATGATTTTCGTTGTAAAATCCAATAGATATGTAGAGTTACACGGTCGTAATTTTCATTTCATATATAAGTGTAGTTAATTTTACACGAAATGTTGCGTAATTTTGTCAGACTTTTCATGTAATTTATACGGTTCAGTTGAAAAGTACATGAATAATTTACTAATTCCAGTAATTTCGTATAAAAGTAATTGAAATGTGTAGTTATGCTTACATGTGTACTAGAAATTTCAAATAAAAATTGGATTGAAAATTTAAACAGAGTAGTACTTAATCGCTTCATAGACTTTGTCTCGAAAATAATAAATTTACGCCCGAACTGTTTGTTTGTTTGTTGCATAATGTTTGTAATGTCTGTAAAATGTTAATTTTGTGTAAATTTGCACAGTCGTTTATTTATTTGTGTAAATAGTACAATAAATTAAGTTGCATTTAGAAAAATTTACATTCATTAACTGATTGGTAATTATTTGATCTATTTGTGCGAACTGTACAAATCAACTTAAAATCTTAAGAGCAAAAAATAAACCTCGAAATGATTATGAAATCGAACGTAAAATAGCCGCCCAAATGGCACTAGATGTAAACAAGAGTTCGTATAGTTAGTTTTGTACGCGAACATTCTCTATGTACAAATAATTCAAACACAACGTACAAACGAGTATGTTGCATATTTCACGTATCGAAACAACTCAAGAACTTCTCCAAACGAAATGTAATTCGAATCCTGTGATCGTTAACATCAAAGAGATCTTTGGCGGGCCTGCATAGTGTGCCACCTTACATAGTCTGCGCACCTGCGAAATAAATTCCTTGGCTGTCCAGCATTTTATATGAATGTCTAGCGTTTTGCTGAATAGGCAGGTTGGGTGGGTGTGTAAAAATGGCCGCGGGCCAATTAAATCTAATTAATTGAATAGCAAAGTGATCATACCAATCTTATTGATTGCATGTTAGAAAAAAAAAACGTTTAACGTGGAGAAAAGTGTCGATAAGGCTTTAACTCATTACGAATTGAGTCAATGGACTAAATGCGGTAATAGTCGAAAATGTATCATTTCTCGGACGTAATTGATGGGGTTCAAATTGCTATTTAGTGGTCAATTTAAAAATTTTCAAATTGATTGGGGTGTTTATCGATGTAATTGAACTTTGAGATATTAACACCTAAAAATTATGCCTTGAATTTCGAGTAAGTGATTTCGATTTGTAGTTGAAACTATTTTTAAGTTTGAACTATAGTTGCTGCGACATTATCTATATTTTCTTAATTTTTTACCCTAAATTCTGTTTTATGTTTTATTTGGAGATGAGACAATGTTTTAAAAAAACAATAAATTGAAATCTCATTGTTACTTAAAATTTCCAGTATATTTCTTGTTTTCAAGTAAAAGTACTGATTTCAAGTACATTTACCAGAAATTACTGGTATTAGTAAATTATTCATGTACTTTTCAACTGAACTGTACAACTAATATGAAAAGTTTCACAAAACTAAGCTCCATTTCGTGTAAAATTAACTATATTTATACGTGAATTGAAAATTACTTTATTTTTCGTGTAATTCTACTTATCTATTTAAATTTTACTACGAAAAACATGTAATATAATGAAACTACGAAGTTTTACACTTCGATCGATTTTGTTTTCTTCTGAAATTTATTACTATTTTTTTATTGTTATCTTTATTTGCCTTGATTCAATTTTGACTTAACGCTAATATATTATATTCAATGTTATTCGAAAAAGTTTAATAGGTAAAGAAAAACGGGCAAAATTTTTCTGAAATAAAAATTAAATACCTTCAGTGGCGCAACGACTAAGCGCGCCAAACCTACTAAGCAAAACTCGAATTGATCGCTGGTTCGATTCCCAATTACAGCCAAGGGTTTTATTAAGAGTAAGTAATTAAGAAATTATATTAGAAGTGGAAATAAGTGTATCTTAGAGTGCTAATCATACACTTTTTTCAGAGTGTAAATTCAAGAGAATATTCAGTGAAATTGCATCTTGTGAAATTTACTGATTTCAAATTAAAATTTACTGACCGAAAATTGAAAATTACATTCAAATTGACTGTTACTTGAAAAGGTGAGGCATATTTGCCAACTATCCAAAAGATGTAAAATCCAGTGGATTTTTTACTGTGTACTATTTATTACCTCTGATTTTACTAATATTAAAATATATCAGATATTAGTAATATGCTGATATCACATATTCAAAAATCATGATATTCACTTCACATCGAGTCTTTCTCATACCCCTTTTAAGGTGAATTGATTTATATGCATAGACGAAAAAATCAAGCTCCTTAAGCACTGATATAGTGACAGCAGTGGTCCTAAGATATTATATTAGGATATCACTACTCCATGATATTAATATGAATGACACAACACGGTGATATCAGCTATGCGAGCATTATGATATACCTGAAGAGCCTATGCACATACACATACACAATCATTAAAACAAAAGGTGAAAAAAGGGAACACAGCATTTATTGTTGAGTGTTGCTTTTTACTAGAATCCTAAGGGAAATATTTAAAACCCTTTACAAAAGGTTCATATAAAAAAATTATGTATTTATACAAAAAAAAAATTGTTTTTACTAATGTAAAGAAATTTGTAATCGATATAATTGAGATGTAGTGGCAGTTCAACTCAAATCTTTACTCAACTTGCGGGTTTCGGAAAATGAATTACAAATTTCTTAAAGACTTTTGTATGGAGTCCACGAGAAATTTGATTTTCTTGATCTTCATAGTTTTATTTGTAACTCTAAAATATGTTATGAATATGTTATGAATATGTTGCACAGAAAAAAATGTTGCAATCTTTACAATTAAAATCTGTTACATAAAGTATGTAAATTTAAATCAGAGTGTAAATTTTGACGAAAATCTATGGAAAATGGATAAAGTTAATGTAAATTTACTTAAACTGTATGAAATATACCTCTGAATTTTAATGTTACTAATTAAAAGTATGAAAAATATATTGCAATTTGTACTTTTACAATTTTTAATTGCGATATTAGCAAACTTCTTATGAAAAACTACTCGAAATGTATCGAAGGGTTTGAGTGCGCGTGCGTGGATTAGCAATTGTAATGTAGAATTAAATTAAAATTCAAGTTCTTTATTTAATTCCATAGTAATAACAATGTGATTGCGCTTATTATAAATTATTTGGTGATCAGGATAAATCCTTTGCATCCATGGAGTTCGAATAAATTTATTTTGAATATAAATCGAGTTCTGTATGCTTCCAGGGTTGAATGAAAAAATACTTTATAATAGAAATCCTATCGTTTCTACTATGATTTCAATCTTATTATGCACTAGTATAATAAGAAATTAAAAACTACTTGTCATTGGAATTTTCTAGTTTTAGCAATATCTCGCGGTTACCACAAAGTACAGAGTCATTCAATTTATGAGTTTATAACGTCATAAAAATAAATACATACAGCCTTCAATTCGAAAACAATCGTAAAGTAGGTATCAATCATTTCCTAGCTTATTATGATGAACATAATTCCACAAAATACTTTAAATTAAGACCGCAGTATGTTTTACCGGTCATAAAAAAAATCATATTCTATACTTAAGAAAACTAGCAAAAAAAAAAAACAAAAATAAAAATAAATAAATAAAATAAAAAACTGTTCGAGTGTATTCATTCCACCTGTGGTGTCTGTGGCAACATTCAAGGTGGACTCTAAGCAAACAACAGCAGTTTCGTTTGTTCGGCGGCAGTGTGTGCCTCTACCGTTCTATTAATAAACGAAAACGCCAAGATAAATACTCGATCGCAGTTAGTTATACACCTCTATAATATTGTGCGCTAATGTTTATAAGAGCACTGTATCTCGAACGAAATGATCGGCATCAGTCCGAAACTTCATCTCCTTTTCAAACTGACAAAATAAAGTTCCAACGGAATCCGGACAGGTGAGGATCACTTGATCTTCAAGGAGCTCGATCGCATTTTTTTCGATCAAAAATTTTCCGGTGTAATGGAATAAATGTTGTTATCAGTGGAAACTTAACCCTAGGATGCATGACATGGGTATTTTTTAGACACAGACAAATAGTTATTTAAAATTTAAAAAAGTAAAACTTAATTTTACTTTATTTTTTTTAATAATAGTACCTACCTATCTAAAGTATTTTGAACGAATGCAACTGAAAAAAATTTATGTAATAACATTTTTAATGTTTACGTAAAGCACTTTATGCACAATCCTTTTTTTTTTTTTTATTAAAAGCGTGTCAATGTTCAATCAGAACTAAACAATAAAATAAATGCAGTAAAATTAAAACTGTATTTGTACTTACTTTATAATTTTTATATCAAGGCTTGTGATACTTACGGTTGAAACTAAAGAATTGATTAGTCTTATTAACATCACGAACGGCTTACTTTAGAAAGTTGAAACTTGGTATATGGTATATATATATTAGTGGAACTACACTACTGAAATATTTAAATAAAATGTTCTGTTTGTTATGGGGAGCAGTTGAGTCCCTTATTCAGTTCAGGTAGTCGTACATTAGCTTCTGGCCACGCTCGTCCGTCTTAGTTTCACATTAAGAAAAGAGTTTGAAATCAAAAACTATAACCGGCTCACACAAATTCTGTTCAGAAGATTGTGCGATACATCGTAGGGTTAAAGATGAGAAAAATGAATTTCACTTACTTATATTGGTTTTGTTCGCTGAATGGAAATGTACCTGGTCCCGATTATATTGCTGGCATAGCCATTTTCAGATGAGCAAATAATTACTGTAAGCAGTGTTTATAACCTTTGCTTAGCTATTTTTGGACTATCAATTGTTTGGCGATGGATTTTATTGTTTTCCAATGATACAATATTACAATATTGTCGTAGTATCTATTAAACATTCCAATCAAACGACGTACAATTGGGTCAGTGATAATAAGGCTTACCTGCATCAATAAGGCCATAAAAAAGAATCTATGCGTCAGTAGCGGGCGGTAAGAAACTACTCTTCAGAGCACAAAAATTCTTTTCGATTTTATCTAAATCTTTTGGATTTGTTTGGCCATTATGAAAACATTATGTCATTCAATCTGAATTAGATGTAGACATCTAGGAAACAATTTGTCACCTGTAGATTGAAATTTTCCTTATCACGCCCAGTTTTTAATTCTCCATACACTCGAACATAATTGAATTTGTGTACAAATTTCTTACCGAAAATACGCGTTTTCGCATACAAACAGAAACAAAAGCATCATATCGTTTTCTCATTTCTTTACATTTGGACTAATTATATTTATCAAACTTAATGTTGTTTTAATTATACCTACGCATCATTATTCAGTGGGTATAAAGAAGAAACCGTGAGTGTTTCTTTATTTATCTAAAATTAGTCGTGTTTCACAACTCTAATGGCATTAGGTTACATTATTTAAGATGTTTGGGTAGTCTTTAGTGAGATTTTTAAAATATTTGATATTGAAGAGTTCATGGCTGTTCTTTATGTTGTTGATAAACTGAAAAGAAGCAACGACCGCTAATCTATTTCAATTTCGTGATAGATGTACTTATTGTATGAAAAGGTACGTTTCTTGGGAGCATGATATAAACCTAAAGGAAATATTTATTAACTAGGTACTATCCGATTAATTTTTAATTAGTGATAAAGCCATAGATTTCTTCTCTAGATAAAACCTATTGTTACAAGTTTTAACATTTAAAAGAAATAAAAATAATTTCTGGGGATTGTATAATATTTAAATTTTTATTTAAGAATTTTTTATGTTTTAATGCTCATTACGAAAAAGAAAATTCTTCCCAAGTCGAAAAATAGATAGCACTGGCTGTTTCAAAATATCGAAGTAATTTGAGAAATTGTGCTCCTTGTAAGATAAATATAAATACAAGATCAATTATACTAAGCTATTTTCTTTCCTCCATATGAACCTAAAAGTTTTCAATTGAATTAGATGGCGTTTATACTATAAACATATCGCAAATGTAAAGAACTGGAAAGTAACCTCGTTTCCACTCCAATCGTAGTTGAATGTTAATATTAAAAATCTAGTTCAATAGTTAATAAGATAGGTGAACTCAACAATTAAATTTTTTTTCACCGTATAACCTTTATAATAATTTTATTTACTCGGTTTTCAGCGCGTGCAGGGGTATGTGAGCTCTTAAAGCCAAATCGATATCACATCGGAATCTAAGAGAAATAAACTCAAGCAAAGTGACAAAATTCGTGAGATCCAGCACAGCTATAACCTTCTTACGGCTTCAATAACGAAAAATCCGGGAAATAAATTCTAAACGCTTAAAGAGTCTACAGAAGTGGAAATAATTTTTTACTTGGTCAGTCCTACCGCAGATATGATGAAATTCGTAAAAATGTAATCGCTTCTTTTTTGTGGTAATTTTCTTTTGCTCACCTCCATACACCAATACGAATCTCATTTTCTTTAATTTTTTTTTAATAATTAAATACCTAAAATCTCCAAAAATTTTGCTACTCTGAAATTTTATATTTTCACGTTTTGGTACTAAGCTCCAGAAAAGCATGAGGTAAAAATTTGCTTCCAAGGTCTCAGGAACCGCTTATTTTAGATGGGTGAAGATTGGAACTTATGTAGAACTATATGATAGTGGACATATCTGAAGAAAAAAAATGCTCGAAAAGGGTTGAGGACTATGGAGGGGGAACAATGCATCCGAAGGAGTCGAAAACTGGGATTGAAACATTCGAAAATCTAAAGAAGGTAAGATTTTCTGAGAAAAATCACATTGATCAAAGAGTTTTCAGGATAACAGTAGCAAAAATTTGTTTTTCAAAGAAAACTACTCAAGATCGAGTACAGCACCAATATCGACGCTTACATCCAATGAAAGGTAATTAGATTCCGAAAAAGACAAGCTAAAACCTTTTAAATTGTGATTATTGGTTTTGCAGATTTGTTACACTATGATGAGAGGGAGAATACATGTGAGGGTGCATGTCCGAAAGACTGAACCACCTACATAGTAGAACATTTTGTTCTCAATCAAATATAACAAGGAATCACCCCTTAAAAAATTGCCGATCAAGTACCAGCCACCCTGTATAGAGTAAGACCTAAGATCTAAAAAACAATCTAGAAAAAAAAAATTTCATAGGGGCAGCAAGCTATCAGGGGGATAGTTTTCTCTATCTCAGAAATGGCTTAAGCTAGAAAGTTAAAGTAATTAAAGCAAAAAAATATCAGATTTCTATTATAAAGGCAGGGTAAATGTCCGTGAAAATGCTGTTTTCCACATTTTACGAATTTCTTGGTATATAGTATGTTAGGCATATCCAGTTCTCAAATTAATTTTCTTTATACATAATATGTACATAAGCGTCTAGAAATATTTTCCCAAATTTGTCAATATCCACCCTGCAAGGGCATATTGTTAGGTGGTTGTGTACATTTTCACGAATTTCGATATATTTCTAATTCTTCTGAGATATTCATTTAATAACTGGAATGCTATGGTCCCCTATGGCCCCCTTTACACTCTACCTTCATTGCAATGGGCTTCGAAATATTAGTACAAATAGTAAACAGTGCGGAATGTTTAATAGGATCACTACTAAAGGAGCAGATGAGTTCTGTTTACATTCTTTTAATTTATTTATTTATTTGGAAAGCGAAAATGAACAGAATATTAATTCCAATAAAACAAATGCGCCAAAAATTAAATAAGAATAAAATTAAAGTAAGAAAAAAATAATAGATAATAAAGAAAAAATAGTAATAAAAATAAATAATTAAAATAAATTATAAATTAAAATTAAAGATACTAAGTGAGTAAATTAGAAATTAATAAATATGAAATATGGATTTTAAATGAATTTTAATAGAGCGCAAGCTGTGACCCTGAAAACTAAGACAATTTGCATGAAAAGATCGCGGTAAACGGAGGAGTAGCGAATTAAAATAGGCATTTATAGATGCAAATCTACTATACAAAAAAAAGTCGCATAAATGGTCGGGCGGTATGGAAATCTACACCTGTGAACCGTTCCTTCCCAAATTTTGCATGGACATTATCGAGACTACCGGACATTTCGAGAACATAATTCTATATTCCCGAAATAAGTGGTTCGCGAGTTATTTCAACATTTGATTTATTTTAATAAGTTGAATCAGATGAACCTGACCTAGAATTAAGAATTTACAACAGACAGTCGTAGTCGAGCGAGTAAGGCGTCTGACTGGAAATCAGATGATTCCCTCTGGGAGCGAATGTTCGAATCCTACCGACCGCGAACATGTGTGATTTTTTTTTTTAATTTATTTGCTTAGGTTTTACACCCGATTGCGAACTCGTGACGGGAGTAACGGGGGCGATGAAACATAATTATATATTCCCGAAATTGTTGGTTGCGAGTTATTTCAACATTTGAGTGGATGGTGGATGGAGGATGGTGAATGGAGGATGGTGGATGGAGGATGGTGAATGGAAAATGGTGGATGGAGGATGGTGGATGGAGGATGGTGGATGGAGGATGGAGGATGGTGAATGGAGGATGGTGGATGGAAGATGGTGAATGGAGGATGGTGGATGGAGGATGGTGGATGGGGGATGGAGAAAAATTAAGAATTAAAAATGAAAAGTGAAAAATTAAAAATTTAAAATTAAAAATTAAAAACTAAAAATTGAAAACTAAAAATTAAAAATTAAAAATTAAAAATTAAAAATTAAAAATTAAAAATTAAAAATTAAAAATTATAAACTAAAAGTGAAAAATTAAAAATTGAAAATTAAAAGTGAAAAATGAAAAATGAAAAATGGCATTAATGTCTCCAGTTCCTTGAACTGAGAAAGTGTACCCAAAACGGAAGTAATGTATTAAAGGGAGAAACAAGACCAATGGATAAACGGGAGTAACAAGGGCGATGGAACAACGTAAGCCTAGCCGCGGTACGCGGCTAGTACATAGGTATATATATGTAGGTATATAAATAATATTCACTAGCACCATCAGAGATACCAGACAGTAGTTGATTTGTTATAGACAACATTGCTGCTCTGGAAGATCATATCACAGCCAAACAGCACTAAGAAATATCTAGTATCAGTATTCTTAAAAAAAACCCAATTTTTTTTTTACTAGTGGCTTATTGGCTCAATCTAACTTCCAAATTTTCTCCGAAATTGTTTTTGTAATCCTACAGCAAAAATTGAGCCATTACCACTAGCCTTGACTACTCGATTTACTTTAAAAATTATGGTACCCTCACTTCCGTACTCCATCCCCCCCCCCCCCCCCATTAAAAATTGTAGGTACATTGTGTTTACTCACCTTGAACCAGTTGCGTACACAAGAGTATCCAGAGGGTCAATATCTCTACTAAAAAACTAAAGAAACTAATGGCCTGGTGCATATTACATTTTCTCAACTACTGCCAATTATCTTACAATTTTATTTATACAGATTATAAGTCATCATCCAACAGCGCTAAATTTAAACAAATATTACAAATAATTAAATCAGATCAGATCAAAAAAAATTCAACCAGATTTTAATCAATAAACAAGTTAAGATTTCCTTTAAGCGTTAATAAATTTTATCCAGGACGCGCATTGCCTAGTTAATCTCATTTCATCCCGAGAACGTATGTATTCAACTGATCAACTGAGATTCAAAATCAAAAGACGAAAACTCTTTGCTCCTGCAATAAAATGGTTTAATAACTTCAGAAACAGTTAAAAAAAATTATTCGATATTTTTCATACATACCATGATTTACCTAAAGTTTCAGGAGCTGAATTGGAATTGTTCCGCGTTGAGTATCATCCAAACGACAATCTTTGAAAAGGGGAGTGCTGTATTTATTGTGTCTTATCCCAACTGCAAAATAAATCAACTGTGGTAAGTTTATATTATTTTTTTTTTCTATTAATATCTTTCAGTGTAACCAAATCTGGGCATAACAACAGCAACAGCAAACACATTTCCTAAACAAACTTCCATTTCGAAGAAATCTCACGAAACAGGCGACTAAAAACTTAAGTTATCAACTGTATACAAAAAGATGCATGAATTACGAAATGTGACGAAACCACTTGTCGTTGACATCGTCACGGAACCATTCAGCGACGTCATCACCTTGCAAAGAGATGAAGTCCACTCCGTCACACGGAAAACGGTTGTGTAAAAAAGCTTCCGTAAACTGGACATGCGCCCCAAAGTCCACAACTCTGCACAGTGCTCATCATCGCCAAATGTGCCCCTAATGCCCCAACCGAAACATCCAAACAATCAACAGACCGAGTCTCCCGTCCAAACACTGACCAACTATGATCACCACCGACCGTTTGTCCACTCCGTCCGCTGACCGACCGCCTAAACGAAATTTTTCGCCGCGCGATTTTTTTTCGGCGCGCTCTTTCGCAACAGAAATTTGGTGCCGCGCGGTTAGACGGCCCGTCGACAGTACGAAAAGCACTTGCTGGTGTGCTCAGGGGGTGGCATGCCACCCACTACCCATCATCTACCACCCGCGCCTCCCACTTGACCACAGCGACTGCTTACAAGAACGCAAACGCGATTTGGAAGCTCCGCGCAGTCCGAGGCGGACACGAGGGGTCATTCGCGGCAAGGCCTAAAGCGACGACCGCATAAGCTCCCGGTCCTGAGCGCGAACTTCAAGTTGCGGCTACAACGAACCGAGCGACGCGACGCGACATTACAGGTCCCGAATGATTGCAGCAACAGCGGCGGCAGCAAGTCCAAGCATCCGAACAAACCGTCAAGCAAGGCAGCAGCAGCCAGCAGCAAGCACAAGCAACCAAGCCCAAGCACTAGGCCCGCAGCCACCAGCAACAAGAAGCAAATCAAGCCACACTTTGCAGTCAGGCAGTCCGCCCGCCACAGTGCCGTTTTCTGATTTCTCAGTTCGTCTCTGGGCGCGCTGTCGATCGGTTTATAATCGCGGAAATCGAAGATTTCGTTACGTTTTCTGAACGTAGTTAGCCCGTACCGTGTGTCACCCCGAAAACGAAGTGACGAGTGTGTGACCTGCCTGTGACGAAATCACCTGTTTCCTTTCGTGAATCCCGCTAAACGCTTTTCTTCCCGAGACTTGAGATTTTTTCCCGGTTTTCGTAACTTCCGGTCGTTGGTTTTCAGTTTTTTTTGGAAGGCGATTTCCGCCGCCAATTGTGCTACCAATTTTATTTTTTTTCTTAATCGACCGCTTACTTACCGCTTCTCGCCGTTTATCTCCGATGAAATTTCTTAATTGCGTTTACGGGCGATTTATCAGCGGGCAACATGCCGTGTTTTGTGTTTGTGCAGTTTCAGTGTAAAGTGCCCGTCTACGGACAATTAGAAAAAGTTTGTTAAGTTTACGCTACAGAAAAAAACCCCGAGCGTGCTAACGCCAATTATTCGGCTCGACGGCACAAATTGGTGCGATCGGAGCTATCGAACGGATCTTCCAAGACTTCGCGAGACGATTGCGAAACATCGTAAAACACTGAGCAGCAACGGAAGGTTGATATCAATTTTGGTTTTATTGTTGCTAAATATTTTTAATTATTTATTCGAATTTTACGTTATCTGTACTTTAAGATTTTCTCGAAAGAAGTAGAATTTTTTGTTTGTTTCGAAATGGGGAGGTCAGTACTGCGGGAGTTGCTTTCTGGAATTTTGTGGAGTAGACAACTAACTAGACAAAAACACAAAAAATTCAAACAATTCGGGCCTTGTAATAAAATTTTCTGAACCTGAATCGAAAATCGATTTTGCCGACGGCAAAATTCTCATGTCTTTGAAGTAACTCAGTGCCATCTTAGAGAAATTTTAGCCTATTGCAAGCTTAAGATTGTAATACAAGTGTTAGCTATGCTATGAAAGTTTTCTTTAATCTGAGATTTGTCGTAGTATCGAGGATTAATAAAGAATTCAGTGACTTAACTTTTAAATACAATTATAGGTATCGTTATCGCTTAGGCCATGCTCGGAAGCAAAGTATCTTGGTATAATACTTGATTCACACCTGAATGGGTCTAGTCATATTTCTTTTATATGCAACAAGCTTAGAATAAACTTATATAAAATCTGCCAATGGTCTGGGCGCAACTTTATTATTTTTCCGGTAGAAGTTTGAAACGCGTTCAATTCTGAGATGCGGTGTAGGTTACTATGTGACTGAAAACCTAACAAAAAGTTAAAAGAATAATATATGAATTACATATTGTGGTCTTGGGGTTGAAAAGAGAAAAAACCTAAAAATAGTTGATTATTAAAAGTCCGTGGAAGATATGTGATATCTGATCAGATCTGAGAAATATGGAAGAATTCATGAAAAAGTATACAACCACCTTACACCCCCTTAGGGGTCGATTTTCAAAAAATCTTGAAAACACTTTCTAGGTATTCATATGAAAAATTCGTGGAATAAAAACGAATTCAATATTTGGGAAGACCAAGTAGATATGACGAAAATCTTGAAAATATATGCATTCTATTTTCACTGAAATTTTTTCTTGTCCCTCTTCCGAACGGCAATGGATATTCAAATTTTTTTTTTAACAAAATTACTTTTCTAGTTGATATACATATACACACCAAGTTTCAACTTTCTAGCATAAGCCGTTCTATAGTTAGGAAAAACAACCCCCAACTCCCGTACTATACTACCCCTAGAAAAATTTATATTTCTCCAATATGGCACTACTATTATAGCTCTATCTAAATACCAAGTTTCAGCTTTATATCATTATAGGTTCTAAAGATATACACATTAAAACTTTTTCCTTTTCAACCATGTTCAATTGTAGTAAAAAATTTGAGCATCTATCTTACACTCTTCTTGAGATATGAAACGTGATTTTTGTTGAAAAATTCTTATCCACTCGACTTTCATGCTCCAGCGCACCCTTAAAAAATTGTACTTTCAGCAGACTCCATTTATCAACCTTTACTCACAAACCAAATTTTATTTTTCTAGTGCAATTGGTTTGTGAGATATCGTAATCTAAAGTTTTTCACCCCTCACACCCGTACGGCAGTGACCCACACATTCACCCAAAAATGCAATTCCAGTTTACTCCCCTAATATAACTGCAGTTATTTGTCAAGTTTTAATTGCGTGCCATTGACGGTTTAGGAGATATGGATTTTAGAATGTGTCGATATCGGGTTTCTTGCGTTTCGAACGCATTATATTTTCCCCCACTCCCACACCCCTTCTCCCATATTAGCAATTTTTTTTTGCAAATGTGTCCACTATCAAAGCTCTATGAAAATTCTAAGTTTCAGTCTCCTAACGCAAGCGGTTGCTGAGATCTAAAAACCAAATTTTTTCGTCTAAAACGCTCCCCCCTCCTCCCCCCTCATACCTCCACCCCTCCGTAGACGTTTATCCAATCTACCCACCATAAAAATTTCATGATAATATCTCAACGGGTATGGGAGCTACGTGCCTTCAAACTATTTTGCGTACGGCGGACGGCGCGGCATACAGACGGACATTATTTTTCTTTTGCTTTCTTGGGGTCTACTAGTCCTAAAGCGTGAAAATACAAAATTTCAGGGTACTTAGCAAATTTTTTTTAAATTTCAAGTCGATCACAATACTTTATTATTAAAAAATAATAAAGTAAAATACTTATTTTCCGTGATTTACTTTCATTTGTTCAGATAAAAATTACATATTTTGCTTTTGTGCTATCACTTGGGATCTTGGTTTTTGTTTACTTCAGTTTTCAAACCTTAACAAACTGGACAAAACCGTATCATAAAGGTGTCGTTAAAACAATCAAAATACTCCTCTTCTACACAAACTTTCCGTGATTTTGATGCTATGAATATTCGTCAAATTTTCAATTTCGAGACATTAAAATTTATTAATTTAAATCCGTCGGATTTACCTCTTAAGCTCTCAACTTATATTACTCGTAGACAGCTGACTCTGCCTCTAATTTATTTTAATTTCAAGAAAGTGAAAATGTCTCGACATGCAAGTATCCTTGGAGTTATAGTTCTCAACAACATCCCTGCGTCCTTACGGTGTAGTTTATACCAGAAGAATATCAAACCTATTTGATGTACTACGTTATATGTACTATGTAGGCTTGTGTTCGTGAACGAACTAGTTCGGAAGATTGGTCCCATAAGTGAAATGAACGAACTAGTTCGCAGTGAATTCCGGTCCAAGTTCGTTTGTAGGAAGTAGTTCGTCATGACATTTGCATACCACGTATCATTCCTTGAAGTTGGAACTGAAAGAAGGAACTAGAGTGGGGACCCTTTTTCAGTGGGGACCTCTTTTTTTAGGTCTTCACATTCACTCCGAGCTTGAAACGAACTAGTACCTTCCTGATTGGGGACCTTTTTTTTAGGTCCTCCCATTCAATCCGAACTTGATGGGAACTAGTTCGTCCGTGAGTGAACTGCGAGCTACAAGAACGAACTAGTTTGCAAGGGCTGGGGAACTAGTTCGTGCGCGATCACTACGGTGAACTAGAATGCGCAAGACTAATATGTACATCAATAATTCCGTTTTCTATTTGTATATACAAATATTAAATTAATATTAAATTTTTTCAGTTCTAATTTCTTATTTGTTTATAGAAACCTACATATCTAGTTAAACCTATAGTGCTAAGGTTTGTTTCTGCTCAGAAATTTATAAATATAAATACAGCTTTATACCTACTCCTTCTGACTTTATAATAATCTCATTTTTGGTTTTTAAATTCATTTCGATATTTATTTTTGATTTTCTTTTAAATTGCTTTTTTAATTTTTTTTTTAATAAATTTCCTTTTTCAATTTTGTATTATTTATTTTAATTTTACTTTATTATTTTAATAATACAGTATTTATTTTGTAATTACATCAGAATTATTTTAAAAATCATCTAATTTTCAAAAGGCCTCATATGCACGTTAAATGCGTTTTTATTGATTTATGACTGTTTTCATGCCAACTTTTCATGTTAATGGCAACAAAAAAACAAAATAAAATGACACTACTTTATTAGCTGGTGTGTAAATTAGGTCGTCCATAAAGAAAAAATTCAAAACTGTATTTGGAAAAATTGCTATTAGAACAACAACCCTTCAGCATTTTTTTAAAATACGTAAATTCGAGTTTTTAAACGCATATTACCTATTTCTTGAATAATTAACATGTCATTTTCATTTATACAACGGTAGTAAAAATCTTAAAGAATGTCCTCCATAGATCAAATTAAAGATTTTTTCATTTTCGTTAATATCATTTTCATGTGAGAAATTACATAAGAAAACCGCATTTTATTGAAAAGTATCATAGATAGTGTAATTTATTGGAATATCTAGAAGATAAATCAATGAAAAAATTATTGATTTTTAATAGTTATGCGTTTTAATAATTTGAAAACCCATAACACTATTTTTTTCTGTAAATTCAAAATTATAATTGAAAGGAATTAAGAATTAAGATTGTAGCTTGGGTTAAGGCAAAATAATGATGAGTTTGTACTGCCCTTATGAAAAATTTTATTAGTTTAGTACGTTTCTTATTTGACTGTTGGCTGGCCTTACACAGCGCTATTCAAAATTTACACAGAGAGCAAAATTTGAGTTACTGCATGCCGGAACATTTACTGCAATGCATTAATTGGATCAAGGATCATGCAAATCGTATGTGGGCAATGCTACGGCCTGCAGCACTAGATTAATTTAATCATGGGCTTAAGAATGCAGTGCATCATTGATTGAATCATGGGCTTAATGATAGGCAGTAAACAGTTTTGGAACTTAATTGAATAAAAAGCGACGTTCTATCCGTGACAATCTATTTGAACTTAGTTAAACTTATAGTTCACTACGAGAAAAGATTTCATATGATCCTTTCTCTTGATTTTTCTCACCTCTTGTTTATTGTTTTTTAAAATAAAATCAACTTTAGGATTCTAATAAAACAAATTTTTTTCTTTTTGAGAGTAATTTTTCAAATTACGTCTCATTTTGCAACATTTTTGGCTATGCAACTCTTCCACTGAACCACACATGTGTCAATATTTGTTAATTTAATAGAAATTCGCCAATAGTCTCAATATGTGCCAAATTTTATATAGGAAACCTGCTTAATCAGATTTCATACAGTAACAGGTGTTCATTTTAAGATACCTATATGTTAGATTAGATTGACGAAGACGAATATTTACCCAAAATATTATCGTTTAAAACTAAACATGTCCGACAACATCTCTCCCGCCCTCACTTAAGCAATTGCGAATGCCCCTAACTTTGTTCAAAAATACACTCACTTTAAACTTAACTACCAGTAAAATAAAATAGTTAAATAGTTAATTAAAAAATATTTTTTTTTAAATAAAATTAAAAAAAGAACTTTTTATCGAAAATTAATCGAACAAGTCGCTGTATTTAAATCTGTGGGAAATAATAAAACACCAAATATGATTTATAAATAGAATTAAATAAAACATTAAGCTTTTGCACCTGGCTGTTTCGCCTTCTGAATTAACTACCTATGTTCAGTCTTACCGCGTTCGAGTGTAATCATTTTTACTACAATGGTATGCGAAATATCAAAACAAGTTTTAATTTTATCTTTGAAAAAACAAAAAAATAATAATAATAGTAATTGCAAACAAATGAAACAAAATTCATTTAGATGATTAGTTTAGCCGGACAATTAATTAAAGGGAGTGTCTCAAAGCGCCCGAACATAACTCTCCATTGAAGTTTCTAAAAGAAACCGAAATCATAATTAAATATAAATTTAAGATACTATTGAATATTTGCAAATCATACCGCAAATCATACAATGTAAAATTTCATTACTTCACACCTTAAAAATTAATGAATTGCCATAAAAAAATGTAATTATAGATATATTTTTTTTAAATTAAATTATCTTTTTATTTTGTTGAATGTCTATTAATATGAAATTAAAACAGAAAGAACACCCAACTTTAAAAATAAATAAAAAAATAATTTCAAAACATTGTTTTCCGATTTTCTGAACAAACAAACAAGGAATAAATTTTATGATCCGATCTCTAGCCAATAAATCCATCTCAATTAGCACTTGTTTCCCTGTACAATGTAACAAAGTTGTTGCATAGCCAAATAAATAATTCATCACAAATATTTAGTACTATTTAAATTTTGTCCTCGTTTACTCTATACGAAAAATAAATGACTGTGTTTACAATTTTCCTCAAAAATAAGAAGAAAAAAAATACACTTGTACCGAAATATCATTTTCACGTACGAAAAGACGAAAAATGTCTGATACTCGCAGAAATGCATTTTCCAATATAAATGGCTAACAGCGTGGTTTAGCTTATATTATTATTATTATTTATTTTTTTTTTTAAATATTCCGAATTCTATTTTAATTATTTATTGTGTTGAGCTTATTTAATATCATGGGAAATGAAAAGAGTATGTTTTTTTTTATCTTAATGTCGATTTAGGCGTGGAAATAATGTTGTAAATATTTAGGAAGCTTTACTGATTTCCAGTGGTGGTCGGCTAATCCAAAAAAATGAAATCCATAGTAGTTGTTTTTATCTTTCAGATAGCTACTAAAATTTTAAAATAAAATTTCAAATTCAGCCTAAAGTTGAGCCTTTCAGGCATTGACAAAGACCTTACAGACTTACGAATCCTTAATATCTTTACTACATGTTTGCAATTTATTCAGTTCCTATACATATGAAAACTGTTAAGTATTAGTTGCTGTTTAGAATTGAATTCAAGTAAATAGACTAGAACTGTCCTTACAACTTTAAAGTTGAATAAAATTTACTTAGTTTACAAATGCCTTAGAACTTGTTACTGAATTTCTTTTTAGGGGCAAACTCTCAAAAACATCACAAGTGTCTTCTTGTATCTTCTTCTGGACGTTACACTTCAATATGGTTCATGGTCGTCTCACTCTTAGGGGTTGAATGTAAAAAAACGCCTGAAATTAGTTTTTATTTAATTGTATGTATAATATAACAAGACATCACAGATATGACGAAATTCGTAAAATCGTCTTACTCCCGTTTGTGCTAAGATATACCTATGTATGTAAAAAAAGAAAAAAAATATTTAAGCGATTACATAAAATGTGCGTGGAAGTAAAAATTGTTCGATGTTCAATCAAACCAAACAGATATGACGGAATTCGTGGAAACATGCACAACCTCCTTACACCCTCTTGCTATTACTATTAAATTAAAAAGTTACTACATTTTACAATTTAAAATGGATTTCGATGCAAATGCATAAAAGTTCGTAGAAATAGAAATCAATTCTTGAATCTCATTATTCCAAAGAGTATGTATCAGAATTCGTGAAATCGCATACCACCCCTTTACGCACTTGTGACGTTATATAAAAAATCCTGAAATTAGTTTTTTACTTATGTATAAAAAAAAAACTGGAAGTGAAAACTAAATTGATATCACAGCAGATCTAAGAGATATGACGGAGTTCATAAAAAAAACCTTTTAGGCTTGAAAACTAAAAAAAATCATGAATTTGATTTTTATGCGGTTGCTTATATTAAAAGTGCATAAAAATAAAAATCAATTACATATGTATCTCTTTGAACCTGACAGATATGGCAGATTTCGTAGAAACTTATTTAACATCTCACACACGGCTTGGGGCTTGAATATTAAAAAATTCTGAAATTTAATTCTTAGGTGACTATGTATGTACGTATTAATTAATTTATACTACCTTAGGAGTACAATATCAAGAAATCTTAAAGGGATAGGTTTCAGGGCCGTCATTTCAGCTTTTTCTAGGGAGGCGGGGAGGGGGGCAAGATGGTATGGATATATATAGTTTTATATATAAGTATACATTTGTTATATGTAATGTATAAAAATAACAAATTCAGGAGGAGGGACAAATGCCGTCCCTGTCCCCCCCACAAATGACGTCCCTGGTAGGTTTCAATGCCTTTATTAGAAGAGTCCGTAGAAATAAGATTAAGCCGACTTCTTCGAAGACAAATGCCAAAATTAGTGAAAATATATTCACCCTGCTTTTACTGATAATTGCCAATGCAAATCAAAACATTTTTTGGTATAGCCTTAATTACTTTTTTGGTTAGTCTACGTACGTATACTAAGTTCCTGAGATTATCAAAATACTCTCACCTCCGTATCATGCTATTCTTGCTGTATAATTTTATAACGTGGTACTAGGTTTTAGGTTTTAGAAATGGGTGCCAGGCTGAGCCGCAGCGCACACTAGACACTGAAAGAGGGCCCATAGCAAACCCTTCGGAAAAAATTGTGGAACAAACTAACTAGCTAATCGCCCCCTAAAATATCCCAAATCCGTAATAAATTTAAACAACTTATCATCCCCTATCAAACTCAGATCTTCCAAACTGTCGAAAATGAGAGTGTCAAACTACTTCGAGCGCCTTCAGAACGTGGTACTAAGCCTACACAAATATTAAGTTTCTGTTAAGGTGGCGTTCTAGAATATATATTTAGTTGTAACCCTTCGCTCTATCTATTTTGAAGTCCTATTAGTAGTACTTTAAATATTCATATTTTTCCTACACCATTGCACTACCAAGTCCCACACTCATAGTTCCATATAAATTCCAAGTTTCAACTTTCTAGCACAAGCGATTAGTGAGATATCGAAACCATAATTTTTAGCCTAAGCTGCTAAGGTCCGAATTCTTAAACTCCATCTCCAAAATATGTCGACTTGAAACGGTCCATCCAACGTAACCACAACAAACTAGAACTTATTTACGCGTTTTAAGACTCTTTTGCGTATGACGGACGGTCGAAATATTTTTTTTGACTCTAGACTCAAATTTTGATGTCAAATTTTGACAGAACTTGTTATTGATTTTTGATTATAATCAAAGTTTTGGATACTAAATACGGAACAATATAGAGAATCCTAGTATCCAAGCTTGTCTCCTGCGTGTTCCTTCCGCAGCTATATAATTTTTTGGCAAAAACCGCAAGAGGAACAATTCGTTTCCCTCGATATTTCGTCATTTTTCGGTGCAATCTAAAATTACATACGTCAGCAAAGAAATGGTATAACTAAAGCGTTAAAAATCAACAGTCCGAATGAGCAAGATCAAGACTTCAGTGCGCAATACATGTTCTATTGGACCAACGCTGACCGCGCAATATGAGCCGTTGTCTTTTGAAGTGGTATAAGTTCATTTTTTCATACATTGAGATATTTAAGGTTTTACATTTAAAACAATTAAAAAATATTGGTATATGTTAATATAATTCGGGTGACGGTTTGTTACATTTTATCTGTTACATTTTATTATGCAATACTAATTATTAAAATTGTTAAAGAATATAAACGATATTCTTATCTCCAAATGGACTTATTCCACTTTCAAAAATAACATATTAAGAAATAAAAACAAGAGAAAATTTAAGTACATATTTCTATTGATATTGACTTTATTAAAATTGAATTTTTAATGTAAAAAAATAATAATTAAAAACATAATTTTTTTTCGTCTGGTAGACTTACACCACTTTCAAAAAAAACGGCTCATATGTCGGTTTCCCCAATCGCTTTGTCTAAAGTCTACATGGCGATTAAATAAAGAAAAACATTAGTCTATAATATTGACATAAATAATAAGATAATTATTCGCAGAAACTGAAAAACCGAAAACTGATACACCTCCAACCAAGACGCAACCAAACAAATCAAATCACATCATATCAAACTTTACAATGCGATAAAGAAGAAATTATTAAAATCGCCCGACACTTAGTCGCACTCTCTTCTAGTACGACTTCTTCAAATATCTCATTATTGTGAAATATATTAAGCGATAACAATATTGAGAGATTATACCTAGACCGCGCGATGCTATTATTACTATTATTAATGAGTCATATCAGTTACCTGGATCATTTTCTTTTGATAAGAGCCCGATGCCAGTCAGAACTACATTGTGACAGACTTAAAGGCGCTCTAATTCGACCAATACTCTGCCTTTTGTTTGTACAACTTCAATACAAAAAAAAAAAAAAAAATAAAAGCCATTGTACAGACCGCGATTATTACTCCGAAACGTACGTAGGTAATTTTTTTTTATCCAACTAGATACTTAGTCACCGCATTATTACAAGTCAGTACAAGCATTTTATTGCATAAAGTTACGAAAATACGAAAAATCTCACTAAGCCAATAGAACTACATACTTATATGAAAGAAACCCCACACTATCCCCACTCCATTCGATTACATACTAAAACTTGCCGTGAAAAATCAACAAATAATTGACAAATTATCGGTTTTATTGATAAGATTTGATAACCGAAGAAAATGCTCACCGAAAATATTTTTAATACCTGTGTTCTTTCTGGTAATTGCAGATATCTGAATGAATGGTTAAGGCAGTCCCGCAACGATATTAGTACCGAGCGGTAGTAAAAAGAAAGACGTTCTACGCGATCATTTTTTTTAACACACGTCCTTAACTTCATCGAATTAAAATTTTAAATAAAACGAACATAAAAGAAATCAACGAAATTTCCAATTACCTAAATAAAAAAAAAAGGTCTTTATTGAAATATATTTGAAAATAACCGAAAAATTAATTTTAAAAACGTTAAAAAAAAATTTTTGTTGTGAAAATCAGCTGATTATTTTACTATGATGTTTGTGAATTTGTAAAGTTTTATTCTTTGTTTAGTTTATTCGGTAGCTAATCGTCGATTAATAAAATAAGAGAGTTAAAAAAAAAATAGTGAGTGATCAGATCGAAAATATTCGTGTGTGTGCATTTCTTTAATTATTTATTCTTTCTTTTTTTTTAACCGATCTTCAGTGTGATCTTTAAAAATTAAATATATAATATAGTTAAAAATAAATAAATTATTTTTGTCTGCTCGTAGTATGTTCACAAGTGTTCTTTGAAATCAAAAAAAAAAGAAAAGAAAAAGAGCGAAAAAATATCAAAGAAAGAAATTTTCCGTATAATATTGAGGAAATTTTTTGTTGCTTTAACTCTTTTCTCTATGTTTGTATTTATACAAAATTATTTAAATTATTATAAAAATAAAACAAGTGATCAAGTCAGCGATGGTGGTTAAAGTGAGAGCTGAAAGATCATAAGATATATATAATAATCTAATTAAATTAGAGTGTAGAAGTAATTAAATAATTAATTAGAGTGCTTCGTCAGAGCTTCGTATGTGATTGCCACTATAAAATGCTTCTGGGATTCCGAATAGAATAACAGGTAAGTGATTCATCATCACTGTTGTAGATATTTTTAAATTTGTTTTTATTCTCTTGATATAGTTCTTTGTTTTATTGATGTGTTTGGTTGGTTGGTGTTTTATTCTTTCATAGGAAAAAAAAAACAGAATCTGTCACATACGATAGGCAAGGTGTTACTGTTATCTAATCACATACTCTTGGCAATTTGCATATTCGTAGCGTCTCGTTCAATTCTTCTTATTTGAATGGCATATAGTCGCGTATGGTCGCGTCTCCCGCCCCCGCACTCTTCATCTTAAGGAAATTGTGATTTATTTCTATAATTTCGCACGCGGTATATCGCGTTTTGTACCCCCGTAGTATAATTTTATTGTTTTAATGATGCACTGCATATCAAATGGTTTAGTTTAATTTGATTTCTGTCTCTTATCGTATGTATATCGTGATGTAGGGTACGATAGTATCTTTGATCCGTCACCCAGCCTTCGGTGGACTTAATATTATGCTGATTTTATGATGTGAACAACATGTAATTATTTTGGGGAGTGTTTCTTCTCTGGGGAAGTTTTTTCGAGTTTTATATGATTTTTTTAGTGGCATTAGTACGAGCTGGGCTATTCGTAGAACTTGAAATGCGTTTAAAGCAGAAGATACTACTAAAATTTGAAATTTTATTAATGACGATTTGTAATAATGGCGAAATGAAATGAATCATTCGGATGACTAGTCACGTTACAAAAAAGATGATGTTGTTTTGGTAATTTGGTATTGAATTTTTACAGAAATAATTTAAGATTTATCCACATCGACTAGATTAGTCATTGGGCAGATGAAGCATTGATGTTTCATGGAAAATGTGTCCGACTCTTCGGAATTCTATCATTTTTGTTTGCTGTTCCCAGATTGAAATACTTTATTATTAAAAACAATAATCGGTTGGAATCTGTTTGGTATGGTTCGGTGAAATATGAAAGGTAAACGTTTTTTTTTGGACGAGCATCAATTTTTTTTCTAAACCGGTGAGACGTACCCAGGTTAATTCAGTTTTCCTTTAAGCTTTCAGCAATAATATTATTTTATTATTTTTTAATAGTTAATGTTGTGATTGGCGTCAATTTTCCAAAAAATTAGCTATCTTGAAATTTTAGATTTTAAACATTTTGGGACTAGTATACCTCAGGAAGAAAAAATGTCCGTCTGTCCGCTGTATACTCAGTAGGTATACAAACGCGTTTAAAATAGAGATGGGTAAAGCAGTTCCTTTCAGAGAAGTGCTTCACTCCGATTTATTCTCTTTAACTTCATTTACAGTGAAGTTGTTCCGGGACTCTTCGTTCCATCGTTTCCGTTCCTTGGTTCTCGTTCAATCGTTCTCTCGCGAACTATTTTAATCTTTTAGTTCATTCTGAGTTGAACTTGAGGTGAGAAGATGATGAGCAAAATAAAAAAAGGTCAGTAGATCTAGAAGATGATGACACAAAAAAAAAAACGGTCAGTAGATCTAGAAGATGATAAGGAAAAAAAAGAAAGGTTAGGAAGATGATGACCAAAAAAAAAAGTCAGTGGATGTAGAAGATGATGACCAAAACAAAAAAAAAGGTCGGTAAGATTTTTTGTCACGTGTCCAATGGAACTGCAGTTCACCAAAAGGAGTGAGTTACTTCACTCACTCACTTTAATGATATGTTCTTTGGAAACAACTCACTCGTGAACGACCCATCTCTAGTTTGAAGGCTCGAAGCGAACAAACCCGTTGAGATATTAGTTTCAAATTTTGTTGGTGGATAGAGGAATATTGATGAAAGACCAATTAAGACACAAGATTTTGGTTACCATATCTAAGGAATAACTTAACTTATTGAAGCTTCCTTAAAAATTAAAAGGGAGGCTTCTTATGTATTGTTAAGTGTGACTGCATTGTCACAAGCAGTGCTAAATTTCCACTTTGACCGCACGTCCCCGACTATAACCTCAAAATCAATGTCGTCATGTTGGTGGTTCGGAAACGAGATTTTCCCTACATTTATTTTGATAGTAGAGAAACTAGAGATCATAACCAATTGGCAGTTTGTCGAAAATTCGTTTTCTAATCAAAATTTAAGGACGAAAATTCCTAAATTTATTTTTATTAAAAAAAATTAAAATCGGGTAGTTGAGGTAGTGCGGAAAATATGGAACACTAGAGACAGAAAATTCGATTTAATTTTGATTTTTGCAATTTTCTTGCTTAATTCAATGAATTTCGAGTTTTTAGAATTTTTTTTAGAAAAGTTGGCAAAGGGACACTTTTGTGCTCCCTTTGTGAAAACATAATTTTTTTCGAAAAACCGTTTTCCGGAATAGTCACGTGTTGCATATCAAATTAAAGGTGAGATAGCCAGCTATTCAAAGAATTAAACAAATGAAAAACGGGTAAAAAATGAAACAGATCTGGCCAAAAATGTGGAGCGCTTCCATATAGCGTTTGAAGAAACAGCTCCTTCCGCGAAACTGATGTCTAGTTCGCACAGCATAATAGCGAAACAGGTAAATTGTGTTCCTGTTCCTAAAGCGTTATTCGGTGATTATGACTTTTTCTTGAATTAAAACACCAACTCCATTATCTCAATTATCTTCATAAAAAAATGGTGCACACGTTAGGTTCCCCACGTTGGGCGCCCACCTTTAGAAACGCACGTTGGGCGCCTCTTAGAGCCCCACGCTGGACGCCCATGTCGAATGTTTGGTGTCATTTTGATATGATAGCAGGCTGAGGAGCAAAAACTCTTATTTCAACTAAATTCGAGTTTAAAAAAAAACGTGAGAATTAACGATGAACAATGGTAGAGATGGCTGAAACTCGAGTGCTAATTAGTATTTGGACTAGCTGAAGTTGTGGTGGAGTTGACCATAGGACTGAAAAGCATTGAAATATGTTCCAGTCGGTCATTAAAGAGTTCGAAAAACGGAGGATACCAAATACGCTTATATTATAAGGATGTTGTGGCTACAGTAGGTTGGATATCATTTTCGAAACAGATCGACGAAAGAAGTGATCAGTTCATTATGTTTTGAATCCGCGTCCAGTCCAGGCAATACATTCGAAATAATACTTTTGTATCTACCACTAGATTTGGCTAGAATTCCAAAATCAATAATTGATTTATACTACGCCGATAGATATTTCTTACGAATGTCTTGAGATCTACAAAAATTCGGTGCACGTCCTTGTTGTAATCCCACGTGCTCACGCAAGTGTCTGACTTGTAGATTTTTAGGTTCTTATGTTGTCCGTTATTATAAAGAATAACTAAGAGACTATTTTTTTAGGTTGTCAGTCGCATAGTGACTTAAACCACATATCAGCATTAAACGCGTTTCGGACTTCTACTCAAAAAATAATAAAGTTGCACTCAGACTGTTGGTAGATTTTTTGTATCAAAGTTCTCATTTTGGGACTTCCCTTTTCTGGGACTTAAATGTAAAAGAACTACGAAGCTTTGAGATTAACACTAAGGTCGGTCTAAAGGTGCCCATAAACGGAATAAGAGATATAGGCCGTTTTTCACAGTCGTCATAAAGTTGGCTTTGAGTTAAAGCTGACTTTAGTGTCGTATTATTAATAAGAAACTAAAGTCAGCTTTAACTTAAAGCCAACTTTATGACGACTGTGAATAGCGGCCATAAATTTTAAATAATAATAATAAAAATTTATTAATTATTTTCACCATACTAAACTTAAAACTTAATAAGTACCATTTTAAGTATTGTTTTCGAGGAAACATCACAAAGTTCTCTATTGAAAAAACTCAGTTAAGGGGGAGGGGATGAATCGTCGAAAGCCCTGCATTGGTACCTAGAGGCGTTAATTATCTTAAATCTAACAGCTTTTTTCTTAATTTCCAAATCTAAAATTAATTAATATCTATTTTGCTATTATGTTCTTAATGGCCTCAAGTGGGCACTCTAAGTTATAAATTGTATCGTGGAATATTTTGTTTGGATTGGAGTATCTTTATTTAAATAACAATTTTAATGTATACTTATTACTAAAATACTCTCGAGATCCGTACGGAGTCCTTCCAACTATGTTGGGTGTCCGCCCGGAAATCGTGACATTAATTGAAGAAAAATACTTGAATACGACATGTCTCCCAAACGGTACGAAAACGGTATATGTACATATTTGGGTGTTTTACGCAGTGTTTCTATTCTTTCTTACAAAAAATGTTTCGCTCCAAATATTTAGCAACAATTGTTGTGGGATAGGCTGAAATACTGATCTAAATATAGCGGTTGTATTATTTATAAAAAATTCCGGAACTGCCATTTTTAACCGATCGTTGTAAATTAGCTACTTCTACAGCCTAGTCTTAATCCATTACCAAAAAAGGATCGCTCCAACAAAATCGCACAATCTTGAACAGTGCGCGATCATGATCAAAAGAAGTATAAAAATAAAATAAAAAAAATTCAAACTAATTATCTGTTACCGCGGAATGTTATAAATTTTACCGTGCTACCCACAATGCGTGATATCTTTTACAAAAAGCAATATTGTAATATTAAATAACATATTATTAACAAGCTTCGAATTAACTGCATGCCAAACGTATTGTTTCCAGGCAGTCGTCAGTCAGTCAATCAAAGCCGGACTGTGTTCTCTGTGCCAACGCATTTAAATTGGCAACATTTTCAATTCATAATAAAATGCTTTGCACGTATGAAAAAAAAACAAAAAAAAAAAAAAAAAAATACTTCTCACCTCATGTGTTTATTCATGTGTATCTAAATTTTATAAATTAGCTTCAATCTACTCGTAAAAACAGTCCCGTCCACTCGAAACGAATTGATCGTAAAATTAATTATAATCCAATAATAATCCGAGTCAAATTGCTCAAAGCTTCGCGTAGAACATGAATTTTGAGCCGGGGTAAGTGCCACCTACACTTTGCGATCGTCGACCTCCATACATTATAAAACATCTTATGGCTAATTAATATCGATCAAGGCTTGAACTCCCCAAAAAAAAACTCCGAGAAAAAAACAGAACAAGAAAAGAAGTGGTGTACGTATAATTTTCGAGTACGTACAACAACCATATGTGCGTACGAGTGGATGGTATGTAATGTATCATAGCGGTGTCACTGTCATGAGAGAGGGTTTCTTAGCGAGTACGAAACCACGCAATTATTGTCAAGGCGGATAAATCAACGGCGGCAACAGGCCCAATGACAAATTAACTAAACGCAATAACAGCCACTATATAGGCTGCCAGCCAGGCAAAACACTTTTGACACTGATCTCAGATCTCCGTCGCGAAATAATTCGCGGAAATTCTTTTCGAGAACAAGAAAACGCACAACGCGATCAACTTCCGAGATCTTGAGATCTTTGCGTCTATCGTGCACCGGGACCAGCACTCTCTTTCTAATCCACTTTAATACCTGGTGATCATACGTGGATCGTGTCGGTGTCGCCGTCACCGCGATCGTCCAACGTAAATCGGTATATCACACGATTGCGGCAATATCGTATTTGATGCAGATTTTATTTATTTAGCGTACCGATCCGCCATAGGAGGAACGCTAGAACGAGAATCCCAGCAATTCGTCACAGTCGATAATCCGAAGAAAATGATCTTCTCGCCTGAGTGCATCCACACAGCACGATACCGAAAACTATTTTATGATCCTCACCTAGACTAGACGGCGCTAATACAATAATTAGTTTATTTGGGATACGGCTCTGGTTGGACGTTGTCAAGTTCATTATTTTACCTTTTGCCAATGCCAAAAGAAGACCCTCCTAATGACCACAAATTACCCGGGGTCTAAGAGGCGACAAGATCGAATGAAGATGTGATCCGGCTTCAAGAAAATATAAGAGGTTCCTTTCTTTTGAAATTAGTTGGAATTTTCGATGCTCCCATCTCATTGTATTCAAATTTTGACAAAGATGATTTGAAAAGTGTTCTGTTTTTTTTTTAGTAAGAACTTACCCATTATATTGCGTACGCACCTTAAAATAAATTTTGATTTTTTTGGGTGTAAGCCTGAAACTATCAATACACATTCAAAACAATGCCAAAATCAATGTTCAATAATAAAAACAAAAATTACAATAGTCTACTACCTAACAATTCGAAATGGGCGTGAGTCAAGACTTTGAACAGGTACTTAATACCGCCCGATTCATTCTTCAGCTATGCTGTATGTCAATTTCAACAGTAACTGAAATCGAACAATAACAAAAGCACCCTATGACGTAGTTTCGATTAAAAAATTCCATTCCCTGACGTCGACAACTAATGAAAGTACTTCGAAGAAAATGTTTTATCGGTAACCTCTAGTATATCAATTTTTATCAGTAAACGTGTGTGATATGAATGTGGTGTGTATGTGGTTTAGTATTTAATAAAAGCAACTTTGAAAAATGTTGTGCTACGATAAAAAAGGGTAGCGCACTTATATCTAAGAAAAAAAAAATAATAATATTTAATATTTGCGGGATAAGAAGGAAAAAAAGTGTACACACATCCGATTAGGTATTAAATTCGTTAAGGTATATGTCATGAATAGGTTTGCGGCATGTAAATATAAAATATTATTTCATTTCTATTAGTGATGATGGCGCAATTTAGCTGGTAGGTAAGTAAATTCCTCTGGATTTCTTTAAATGATTAGATAAATGCCATTCATCGTTTAGTTTAGGTAGTATGAACGCATTGTCCGCATGTCACGTACCATATGTATGAACATAATATAAATTGTTGCTGGGTAGTGACACCGCAAAACCTGCCTGAATATTTTTGTGTTAAAAAAAAGGGAAAATCTTCCTTGAAATCCTACGAACTGTGAAAGTTTGGACTTATTTCGTCCTAGGGTAGGTACTTGCCATCAAGTTAACCAAAGGTCCTAAATCCCTGCTATTTGTCCACTGTAAGGATGTCCACATCCTACAAAAACCCTGACGTTGTAAGATAAAGCTATTATTATACTGTATGCCACTCTGTTAAGTAATTGACTATTCTCCCTGGCGAATGCTGTCACATAGTGTAATCGTCAAATTTCTGTTTGCCCCATTATTTTTTTCGCTCTGTGCAAGGTCTATTTTGACAGAAAAAATATGACTGAATTTTCGTGATTTTTTTTTATAAATCTTTGACACCATGGCCACCACAGTAACACTAAGGTTTAGTTTGTTAATGCGCTGACTTGGAAAAGTTCTTAAACCAACCGACCATAACTATTCCTAGATAACGGGGAGAAACCGGTGAACTATGAGCTAGTTTCAAGCCTGCGACCTAAACGAGCCCTAACCTATATCGTGGTTTAACCCTGCGTCAATTTATCTGTCTATGACAATGGCAATATGGCCATGTTAATTCGCAAAGAGTGGTCATTTGATTGGCAGGCAATTTTCATTTGAGAGTGTGAATTCGAAGTGTCAAGCTATGAAGCAAAGCAATCACTTCGAAAACTATTGATTAATTCAAAAGTTTTTCCTTTTAGTCTACTTATTTTCTCTCATTTTGCGATCAATTAAAAAAAACCTAAGTCTACCTGTTAACAAGCGACGCTAAGTTCTGTCAAACAATTCATTTTCAATATATCCCCAAAATTGCCATGGCAATGCTGAGAGCAATATTGCCATATGCGTTTGGTGCGTCTACACTGTCAATTTGTGTATGGCAATAATGCCGTTGCCATACACTAAATCAGATAAATTGTCATTGTAGACGCAGGTTAAGTAGATCCAATCGACAACTGTTTACATCGATAGATACTTGAAATTCGGTTGGGTCATATTTAGTCAATCGAAATATTTCATCAATAATTCAGGGACTATTACTTAAGGTGCTCTTACACAAGCCATTTTTCAAGCAATCGATTGCCCAACAACTATTGCCAAAACTGTTAGTTGCGGCAATGTGGCAATGTTTTTACATTTATCATCTACTATACGAACGTCATACAAATAAGTGGTCACACTAAGTAGAAAATATCGTAAGCGAATCTAAAATGTGATCATCTTTATTTTATGATCACTTTCAAGATTTAACAACAATCTTCAGTTACTCTAACTGGATCTTTAACCAGTTGTTTTGTATGAAATTTTTCAGTTAAAGTTTCAAGGACGATGCGTTTGAAATGGTCATCATACGTAAACGATGTGTTGAATTAAATGCTTAGATCTAGTTATTTGTCAATTCTGTGTGTTAGCTACCATCAAGATCATATTCAAATATGTATGAAGACTTCAGTCAAATATTTTAATTTGTACCAGTCAAAGGAACGGTGTAACTTACCTAGGAGAAGAGCACAAATTTTGCCATCTATAATACTACAAGTCGGAAATACCCGAACTCGCGTCTTTTATAAATAAAATAAATACTATCGGATATAAATGGCTTTCTTGAAGTACCCTTCGCATGTGTTCGGGATAACTTCTGAAAGAACTCCTTGGAACATCACTTTTTGAGTGCGATTGGATGGGTAAGAACTAGGTTTGTGTAGTTTATGACCGAACTAGTTCAGAAGAGCGTTCCCGGAACTGAAATGAACGAACTAGTTCGCAGTCAGATCTCGCTCGTAGTTCGTTTCTAGTCATTCATTGCTGTTTGGAAGCGAGTGCTACAATATACATGTAGACTGACGATGCTTTTTCTTCTTCTTTTTTGGTCATTGTACCAGACGACTTTTATTTTCGCTCATCACATTTTAACAGAGGATTTTTTTTTAGCTCATCACATTCCACCACAATGACGACTATCAGTTGCTCCAAACTTCACTGCCTTTCTCATCACTGAACTTCCACGAACTAGTGAATTAAAAGAGCGAAATAGTTCGCGAGTGATCTGGAATCGGAAATAATCACCTATTATGATGAACTAAAATGCCTAAAGCCTAGTAAGGATTGATCCAATTCATAAATATGATTGGAGAACCTAAGATGTATAGTTTATAGTCTAGAATAGCTTGAGTCAAAAAGTCTTGCTGAATTCCGTGTCCGTGTATATTTGTTTATCCTTTCTTCTTTTGGAATAGTGAAACTAGATAGTTCCATCATATTTATTGTAGTAGACCTGACGTTGGTGTACCCGTGGTAGTATGAACTGAAGAACAATTTGCAACAAAAACAAGCAACAAGTCGTTAATTAGATATGGGTGTGTGTATATCAGCATTTGAAACACTATAAACATTTTGTGAATTTGCTTAACATTTTTGTGTACACATTCATCGATATTATGACCACTTTCATGCGATAGAATATATAAGAAAAGATTCATAATTCTTATGAACGTCTTCATTAATATTACGAACGTATTCATTATTCTTGGTAGCTGATGAAACTATTTGTGAATATCGTACATTGATTGAAAAATATTCTCCATCTTCATTGAAATATGTAGGATTTCCAGTCTTTTGAAATAAAAATTAAAAAATTGTGTAAGTAGTTCTAATGGAATAGTATAGTATTTTCTAATTGTTTGATTTTAATTAAATTGATTTGTTATCCCCTATATTTTTTGAATTTTTTTTCATTTAACTTTCTTAATTTTAATTTCCGTAAAAATCGGTTTCTTGATGGATTTTGTTTCATTCTCATTCATTGTTGAGCGCAATTTTATTAATTTTTGGACAAATTTGGGATATATTAAAATTTTGAATATGGTATCCAATTACCTTATAACTAGCCAATCTAAAAAACATCAATTTTATAAATTAAATAAATTATTATATTCTCTATGCAGGCTTCTAAGATCAGGCTTGATTAATGTTTCGTAAGATTAATTTATTCCAATGCTCCGTATCTACCCACTAGATTCAAGAGTTATTAAACTATTTTGTAAAGCTTATGCCAAGTATTTTCTTTCCTTGTGAAGGCTGAACGTCTCACTTGGAGTAAAAAAAAAACCCACAAATATTTAGAATCAATAAACGGATTTTCAGTCTCAAGTTACGAGAACTGAAACTCAAGAAGATCTTCAATTATATAGCGTCACAAAAACTATAAAAATTGCAAGAATTAAGAATATCATAAATCCTGAAAACTACTGTTTATCTACTATCAAGGCTCCGGTTAGCATTCGAAGAGGATATCATTTGCCTTTTTAATTTTATTAGTATGTCTGGCAAACTACGACTGGCTTCCAAATAAAACATATTACAAGTGTCAGTAATAAAACATTGACTTCGTCGTTGTCCTGCCCATCTCAAGTTCAACGACTTGAAAAAGATCCAAGTTTTGTCTGGACTTTACTAGTTGTAAATAAATTGCAATTTAATTATAATTTAATTACCAACTTTACTATAAAACTTAAGAAAAGCAAGATCCAATATACGACGTACTTTGATTCAATAATTGTATCATTAGCCTAAATTAGATGAGCTATAAACGAGTATTTATAAAATTGCATGGTGCCTGATTAATAAGACAAACTTTATGCTGTTCTTATCAATTAGTTGTAGACGTTATTCTTAATTTTAGCCTTTGTCACAGTTTCGTGTGGCATTTTGCGTTGTTGAATCGCATTGCAAAATTTTGTGATGGTTGATTTAATTCAGATATTCAAAAAGCTTTAATGAATTGTTTTATTTAATTTTCTTTTTATTGGAAATGAACTGAATATTTGAAGCTAGTAATCGATTGCTAGAAGTCACATTGCAACATTGTGTTCCCAAATAACTTCAGGTTTCTTACTGATTTCGTTTATTTTTGTCTTCACCGCTTATTTTACGGTATGTAATGTAATACAATGTCATGCCTGGTATTATTTTAAAAAATATCATTATTCTAATGTAGTAATTGACGCCTGTTATTTTCAGATAATTCAAGATAACTATACACCTAGTGCCATGTATAAAACCACCTTCAATTTTTTAATTGAATCCAATGTAGTTACTTGTCGCATTTTTAATTATACCACCATGTGCATTATTATACTTCGTTAGCTATCCCTTCGTGTGAAATTGCACCAGTAATTACTTATAATTCTGCATTAACTATACCAAAGCTTGGCATCGTAATGTATTTATTAAAATTCGAATGTTTGCATATTCTGTAATTGGATGCTTGTTTATTACACGTGCGCAAACACGCAAAATTGATTGGTATGCAAATTATGTAAACATGTGTATGAAATAAACTGTCGGTCATAAAGTTCTTCAGATTTTTTTTTTTTATTAAATTGTATCGGATATGGTGTCTGAATTCATAAAGAGATCACAATTACAATGCTCCTTTCTATCTATAGATACAGAAGTGTTAGCTAGGAAAAAATTAATATGTTTACAGTTTAGGTACCTACTTCGATTGTATTACGTGGAAGTCATTTCTGCGGTAGAGCTGAGTAATTGTGATCATTTTAGCTGAAATAAGAAATTGTTTGGTCCCGAAAGAACCTTGATTTTTCATGGCTTTTGTATGCTATTGGAAGAAATCGAAGAGTTTAAGTTTTACCTTCTACTTGCTACTAAAAAATGCAGTTCATTTTTCACTTTCCAAGATGAACATGTTCAAAAATTAACGTGTATCAATGGATCAAAATATTTTAAAATATTTGTATTGAAATTACTAATGGCCGTATAGTATGTACATGAATTTTGCTCATTCACGAACATAAAGTCACCTATCTATTTTATTTAAACAAGTAAGACTTTGTTTGATAAGCAACTGACCACTTTCAAGGTACTTTTCAAGTTCCGATTAAAAGTTCCAATTTTTAAGGATTTAAAAGTCGGTGACTCGAAGGAATTGGAGGGTTCCCCCATTACCAGTCTGTGTTAGCAGTTCTCAGGCTCATGGCTTCGAAATAACACTAATGATATTGTGCTGAGTTTTTGTTTTCCTAACTTTTCAATAATATTCATTTTCCATGATTCCTTTACACAACAACAAGCTATACCTGAAAAAGAAACAAGTCAGTAACTTTGTTGGGAAGCTTCGAAAAAACAGAGTTCGTATAAAGGAACATCTGTAATGCACCAAATTCCGCCATAGCCAGTCGCAAACCCAGGTTGGAGGTTCGAATGAGCACATCCTGAATGGCCAGTAACACTAGTGCGTCTCAGGAAATAAGTTTGAAGCCAGTGTAGTCGGACTAGCGGCATAGCTGTGAGAACTCCCACATACCATAATCGGCTGAAAGTTGTCCACATGGCTATGTGTTATAGACCTGGCCCTACAGGTTACAGGTTGGGCGATGGGCTACCAACTGATCCCCGAAAAAAAACCTGTTGTTCCAAGAGCAGGACTACAGCCTCGGATAAGATTGGATCAACGGCAACGACTCTGGCAACGCATTAAGGACCATTAGATTGAAAATCACTTCTTAGATGCACAAATTCGAGGACGCGGGCGCTGAACCGTGAAGACTGCAGAAAATTTATCCTGCAGGCCCTGATCCGATTTGGGCTGTCGCGCCATCGTCAATGGTCCCAAATTCTATGTACCAATAACATGAAACACACACTTTGTATCGTGTTCCCCAATTTTCTTACTGAGACTGTTACCTTTTCATACTTGAGTAAATTCATGTTTTCAAGTCAAATCAATCATTTCATGGAGCCGACTGCGTATGAAACAAGTGGCACCCAACGTGGGGCTCATGCCAATGCTAAATTTAATTGTTATATCATGTCCCAAATTTCGACCTTGTTGTAGATATAGACTATATACAATCCAAAAGATATTCATCGGTCCAGATTGAAAATGGATTCGTTTGTTCAGTCAGCCGACAGTACAGTGGTAAAAGGTCTTAACAAACTGTGGCGGATTTCCTCACTTCTAACTCATGATTGCCCAAAATAGCTTGGGTGTAATACCCTACATGAATATGTAGATATCGTTTGAGTTCAGATAACTAGTAGCTCCTAAAAAATATAACCTTTATCCTTCGTTACAATTTCCTTAAATGAGCTAGATTTCCACGCCTTACATCAGATCTATAATAAAATTGATTTTGCACAAAATATCATTTCAGTACTTTTTGATATTCAACCCAGAGGAAATGAAAAGGAGTCAAAAATATATTTCACAAATACTAGAATATTTCTCAGGCCGGAGTAGTCAAATTAGTTTCTCATTCAACAGCTCACTTCAACAAACGCCAAAAAGGAGATTTCGATATTTCACTATATTTTGAATATATTTTGACGAATTTCTCCGTATTCAGTTGGTTTCGTTTCTATTTGCTGCTAATTCAAACGTCAATAAAGCCTTTTCCAAATTTTTCGATACTCAACCCACCAGATACGATATGGGGTTCAATATTTCTTAACGAATTTCTCGACATCTCTCAGCACCATGTCGGTTCTATTTTTATTCAACTGGTATAAACGTTGAAAAGGCGTTTTCAGGTTTTCTTGATAGTCAACTCACTAGCGTTTTCAGGGGTTATCGATATTCAACCCATAAGGCATGATAAAAGGGGTTGAGTATGTTTCTGTTAGACCCGAAATAAAACTGATATTTCCTTCTATGAAATACGGATAGAATTCACGGAAGTGAATTTAGACTTTTTCAATATTCAACCCTTTATGCATGAAAAGGGGTTGAGTTCATTTTTTTGACTTCCCTCAGATCCAGTGATCAGTAATTGAAGTACCTTATATACAGTCGTCTAAAAAGTGTTTTTTTTATAACATCTGGAGGAGTTTGTGTGAACAACAGCGGCACCAGGCTCGTGCGGACGGGGGTGGGGAGGGTTTGGGTGTTCAAACTACAATCCTGCGCACGGGCCTGAGCGGCACCAATGGCTTGGCAGTAGTGGTGTTAAATAGTGAAATGCAAGTGGTTGGCTCAGTCTCAGTTTTAGAAGGTAGAGTCACATGTAAAGATTTCAAACGGATATCGTAGCGTAGCCATGGAAATCGCCTAGTAAATTACAGACTCAATATCTCAGAGTAGGTTAGCTCTTAATGAATGGTACTTTAATTAACTATAATACCACCTTTTTTAATTTCAAATAACTTTTCGAAATCAGTTTCGCACATAAAGTTCATAAAAATTTAAAAAAAATCAACTAAAGAAACTGGATCAATCTCTGAATAGCAACAAATTCACAGCATGGAAAATTTTCTGTAAACTCTCCGGCGCCTTTGCGCAACACAATGTGCCCGTGCTTTATTTCAAATTGAAAATTATTTAATCTCAGCATGATCCCCTATCCATGCACTCAATTTACTTACATTTCGAAAGAAAAAAAAAATCTGCTTTATAGTTTTAATAATTATCCACCAAATCATTATATTCGTTCACACATCGATCGCGTATTAAATTTATGAAAGAGAATTTATTTAAACCCCTGCCATGCGTTATGTGTAACGGAAACCTTTTATGCAAAATGCCAAATATCGCAGTCAATTAATAACGATCGCGGATAAAGTCTACATATCGGATTAAAGACTAAAAAGAAAAATAAACAATTTTAAAAATAGTTAACATGTTTGGAAAGTACAAGATCACTCGAATATAATGTAATAATAAATAAAAAAGTCGTGTACTACATCCTACCTACAATCACCAAAATCAAAATTCAGATCAATCGTTTTCAATTGTAAGATAACAAAACAACTTACGGACCTCGATCACGGTTGCAGTCACTATAAAATTCATGTTAGTAAGGTCAGTTTTATGACTTGATTATCGATATGTTGCGGCCACGCGATCACTCGTTTCTTTCCTTGTTTCGCTCTCGCTCCAACTGCCTCCATCTCTCACTCTCTCGCTCTACCTCTCATGTTTCAATCGTTATCTTTATCTTTCGTATTAATAGTGATCTCCAAAAAATTTAAATCGTCCAAAAAAAAAACACCTTGATCGCCGAACTGCTGCCGATCGTTCCGTTTTATTTTCATATGGTCAAAAAATTCCGTCAAAATGCTTTTGCAAACAATTTTATGCAATCAAATAAACAAGTTTTATAAGATCTTGAGGAGATCATTTGAATAAACATAGCATCGATCTTGCATACGATTATCTGTATGTTGGGGTTTTGATATGATCATCAAAAGCGTATAGGTATTTGCGATCGTGTCAAAAAGAAAAAAAAGCTTTTCCTTTGCGAAAACCGAAATAGCCAGATTTTTTTTAAAAGTAAACCTGAGCAAGTTTGAACCTAAACTCGCAATGTCTTTTCGTTGTGGGTATTATTTCAATCGCGATCGATCGATTGCTTTTACAATTTTATAGTATCGCGAATCAAACATCGTTCGATAGTGCAGACAGATAGACGTAGAGTGCGAGGACTACTCTACTACTCACCTGACTTCGCGTACCATATAGCCTCTTTCTACTTCTACTTTTCTTTAACGATCTCGCCAAGATCGCCAACTTTTTACACACGTATACCGATAATATATATACGCATACCTGCGGCAGGTATATAAGTACCTAAGTTTTATTTTTATTTCAATCATCCACCATACGCTGTATAGAAACCGATCAGTTGTTGCTTTAGAGCTATCACTAGCGATCGATAGTGTAGTAGGAATGCACGGTACACTTGGCATCCGCAAAGGAGATACTCTTTAAAAGAACCTCGACTACAAGTACTTACCTATAGACAAATATTTTGTAGAAGTAAGTACTATACAGTCACCTTCTTGTATAGTCTTTCTTGGCCACCTGTTGTTGCTGCTGCTGTTGCTGCTGCTGTTGTCTTCTCGATATAATCGAACTTCTTGTTTGATATTCAAACGCAGAAAACTAAAATAGCAAATCTGCAGTTGCAATCGTAGCCGCGGACTGCTGCAAGGCTGTTGTTGTACAGCAATCGATGCATAAGATAGAGAAAATTGTCTTTTTAATCATGCCGTTTGCTACCTGTTCACTTGATTATGTACTCAGGTTATAGTACCACGCGACTCGGGAATAAGAAGAACGAAACCCATGTCTTAAACGATTCGAAACAAAACAGAAATTTCGAACTCTTTTGATCGTTTGAGATCGTTGGACTGATCAATTGAAAAATGCCTTTCTATAGTTTTATACGTTGCAGCAGGATAGACGTAATCGTATGTAAGTTGTTACGACGTATAAGGTGTATTTTATAGTGCAACCACATAGCCCACATAGCCACACAAAATGTATGATTGGAAAAAAAAACCTTTCGGCGGAACATGAGAAGTATGAAAAGCGGATAGAATTTGAGTCGTAAGTAGACCGAGTAGATGTCACGTTTAAAATGCTTCTGTGAACTAAAGGGGGGGGGGGGGGGGTGGGGGGAGGGGGCAAAGGGCATATGACTTACACATGTGAAAAGGAGCTTAGCACTAATCAATTCTATTAAGGAACTGAAGAGTAATTATTTGTCTTCAATGATTCTGCGGTCATTTAAATCCTTCACATGTAAACTTGCATTATGCCGCAATATTGTTTTCACGGGAGGATATCCTTGGCAGGGTTTTAGAAAAAACATGTTGGTTCCATCATCTCAGGGACTGCTTCGAACTAGAGATGGACAAAGCAGTTCTTTCTTTCAGTGAAGTAATTCACTCCGAGCGACTCACTTTAAGGAGTTCATTGAAGTAGTTCCGGAACTTTTTGTTCCATTGTTCGTTTTGCGAACTAACTAGTTCGTTCTTCAAGTTCATTCTTCTTTAACATGAGAGGAGAACATGATGAACAATTAAAAAAAAATTTTAGTAGATCTACAAGATGATGACCGAAAAAAAAATTTATTAAAACAAAACTAAAAAGGCCAGTAGATCTAGAAGATGATGACCAAAAAAAGGTCAGTAGATCTAGAAGATGATGACCAAAAAAAGGTCGGTTGATCTAGAAGATGATGACCGAAAAAAAGGTCAGTAATTAGATCTAGAAGATGATGACCAAAAAAAGGTCAGTAAGTAGATCTAGAAGATGATGACCAAAAAAAAGCAAGTAGATCTAGAACACAATCACAAAAAAACGTGATCGGACAAATTTTCTCACGTGGCCAATAGAACTGCAGTTCATCAAAAGAAGTGAGTTACTTCGCTCACTCACGTGAATAAAGTATTCATTAACGAAATATTCTGGAACAGTTCACTCCTGAACGACCCATCTCTACTTCGAACCCTTCCAGAAAACATTTTAACCGCTGGGCTATGAGTAGATAAGGCCTGAGAGCCAAACGTTCTGATTTCCATATCTCGAAAACCGCTCACGATTGTGATTTATTTTAAAAATATTAGATAATAAAAATTTATAAAGCTAAGTCCGAAAGGGAGTACGGATGCCTTATACTAGAAATTTTAAGCAAGGACCACATAACTAAATCGAAATTGGTGCAAGAAACTTTTCGGTGAAAAACGGGTTCACGAATTTTATCATACGGTTTAGGTCTCATATAACTACGCAGATTTTGCTTTCATTTCCACAGGCTTTCTACATAATCGCCCAAAAGCGAATTTCATAATTTTTCGGTATTCCAACACTAGGGGGTGTGAAATCGTTGCATACATTTTCACGAATTCCGCCATATGTTCTAGCTCTAATGAGTTATGAAATTGGTTTTATTTCATTTCCTCGTGCTGGATTTTTTTTTTTTCAGCTACCAGCTACTAGAACAAGTCGATCTTAAGCTGAGCATTTAAAATTTAACCATTAGCATGGCTCACGAATTCCCTCATAAGTCTTTGCTTTAATGAGTTATCGAATAGATTTTTCTTTTCTCGTTCATTTGATGGACGAACTTTTATTCACTTCATCGTGCTGGTCATATAATCACCAAGAAACTAATTTCAAGATTATTCAATATTCTGCCTCTAAGAGGATGATAAAAGGTTGTATTCGTCTTAACGACTTAATCAATGTAATAATATTAAATTCTGCCTAGCTTGATAGATTCAGTACTGAACAGGGATACCGCTTCAGTATTGCGAATTTAGTACTGCATAGGTACCATGATCAATAGTAAAATTTTAAATGCTCAGGTTAAAATTTGTTTGTTTCAGTACTGGGACACTAGGGGCTGAACAAAACAATCCGTTCAAACTCCGTTGGAGTGTTGATGTTGTATGCATTTTATTGCGCTAGAACTTTAAAGATTTTCGTTGGTTTTGATATTATGAACTCACTGTAAGCAATTGTTAATTTTATCCTAAGTTATAAGGTCTATTAAGCAGGCGATGTTGCAATTGCTGCCTCGGCAAAACACCTCAACACGCTGAGTGTGATATTGCAGAATGTTCACTCTATTCTCTTCAAATGGGCAGCTGAATGCGGGTTGGGCGTGAACCCATAAGCAAAACAGAACTAGTCCTCTTAACCAGGAAATACAAAATTCCTCACGTTGACCATCGTTCTCTGGATGGTAGTCTAGTTTCCACCGATAATGAAAAAATATTTGAACACTTTCATGTTAGTTGGCATGCTAAAAGACTCGGTCTCTCTCTCTCAAACGACTTCTGTAGAGACAGTGCTTCATCTTCTCTGTATACCTGTCCAACTCTATCTACTAAAAGGATAGCTCATCTTGGAGCAATAGTCAATAGTCTCAGTGATCTTGCTACAACGGAGATAGCGAGAATCCAACGATTCATTGCTAGCTATAAATGGTTCGACCAGCAGAACCGGATTCGATGATCCTGTGGTAACACAATGGACCTTCTTAGGTCTAAGTGTGTCCAAGTTCTCACGGGCAGTAACTCGTACCTACCTAGCCAAGGTCCATCATAACTGATTTTTCTGTACATCAAAATGATGAATCCAATGTTGATGACAAGCTGATTTATTCGTATTTCTTATAGGATTTGAAATAAATCATTCAAGATTTCAAATTGTGATCGAATAGGAGGTAATCCTTCGAACAATTTTTTTTTAAAGCTAACACACGTTTTTAACATATATACATTGTTAAATATACAGCAAATTTTTTCAATAATCACCTAGATACTTCATTTCAAAATACTTATTTTAAACTGTAGTTTAAATCCTATTTGTGTAATAATTCGAAGCTATAAGCTATGCACTCTTCAAATGTTTAATTGTCTTTCAGGTGCTTAAACACTGAAATTCATCAAGCTATGTATGTTCAAAAATTGCCATAAGAATCTATTTTTGGCTTTAAATCGACTAATTCAATGAAAATACGAAAAATATGTTTGTTTGCAAAATACGGAATTGGGTGTCGCTATAAATCAATATCTCAATAACCGGAATAGGTAATATATAAGCTGATTAAGAATAAGAAGACGAATTTAAAATCACTTGTTTTCCAAGACAGATATTTTATCAAAAACAGGGTAGTTTTGGCAAAGTTAATTTTTTTTGGCAATTGGCAAATTTTGATATGTTTCATACATACATAGCACATATATTTATTGAACTGTTAAGTATTACATAGCTTAGTTGCTGTTTAGAGTTCAATTGAAGTGGTTAGACTAGAATTATCTTTACAACTTGAATGTTGAATTCCTGACCATTCCTCTTCGCAAAATACTAACCTTCATTGAAAGAAAGAGCAGGGCTTGAAGAGGAATCGTAATCAATCCGGGGGACGTCACAATAGGCCCAACTACTGTGGCTTCAGTGACAGAGGTTAACCATACCAACCCCTATTTCCAATCTAATCTAAATCTGAATGTTGAATAAAATTTGCTTAGTTTACAAATAATCGTACTTCACAAATGCCTTAGATCTAGTCAGTTACTTTTGAAGGAAAAACTCTCAAAAACCTAATAATTCAAGTCTTAAGCCTAACTTAAAATCTAAATTAAATCCTGTTTCAAAGTATAAATTATATTAATTTTCAAGAAATCCTGTTAAAACTTATATTGTCAAATATTTGACCAAAAGTTCAGTCAAATTATTTCCGTCAAAAAAATCAGAGCAAATACTAGTGAACTAGGAAACGAAAGAGCGGAGGAGCTTGCGAGATCGAGATGGTCATCCAATGGTAGGGTTGAGAAGAATATTTGTCCACCGATATGCGGCTTCAAAGAGCAAATTGGTGAGCGTGCTAATAGGGCGGCCAACTCTAGGTGGACAGGGCTGGCAAGCTGCAGGATTTCTAGAGCCCTGTGGTGCGAGATGGATAGTCAAATAACTTCAAATATATTAACTTGGGATAGAGGAAGGCTGTAACTGCTCGTCGGATCACTGACGAGTATGTGGCTAGGGGTAGCGAAGACGGACATGTGCATGTTCTGTCATGATCTATACGCTGTGGAGGACATCACTCACATCTTGTTTGAATGCCTAGGGATCACTAGAAGGTGACTAGATGTCTGGGTAGTCTTTTCTTCGATAATATCGAGGATCTGAGGTCGTTAGGGGTTGGCAAACTGGTCAGGTTCTGCAGAGAATTGGAATGTTTTTGAGAGGGTTTCGCCCATCTGAAGAGATCGCAATGGGCCTGTATTGCACCTAGTCAGCGCGGTGGTTCTAGCACTGCGCCCCTTCTTAAGCCTAAACCTAAAACCTAAAGCAAATACTGTGACAAGCAAAAATTTGCCGATTACATAATATGACTGCATTTGCCAGCAAGAACAGTCAAATATTTGACATAGTGGCATACAGTGTAATTACACGCTTTATTCTGGCAAAAAAAAAACCGAAGAACTTTTCACCATTATAAGAATTATTCCATTAGTAGTGCGACTAATCGAAAAAGACTTCATGTGAGGAACTCGTAGACAAATTCGAACAGAAACAGCAAGGGGCCAATAGTCCTTTGGAAAAAAGGCACAGTTGGATTTTTCATTAAGTGTGTAATTCGACCTTCCCGGCATACAATTACGCAAGCTTAGAAAAAAAAAATCCATCTTGTAGCTAAAACATTATTTAAATTCTACGAATCTGGTTTTTCTCTAATGCAGCATATAATTCTCTGTAGACAGACTATCGTCACTCTAAGGTCGTTTCTTTTTTCCTATACGTTTTATTTCTCTATCTTGAAATCGATTCGTTATGTAGTTTAGTATTATAATGGCCAATCATGTGAGCAATTCCATCGGCGAAGTTTTTTTCTTCTATCTTAAAGATGATTTGCATATTGAGTGCTGATGAGATGTATCTATCCTGTATACGGTATCTTCCATACATAACTCCATACAATCGTAGAAGAAGTTTTACAACTTAAGTGCATAATATTCCATTTATATACCTACATAAGAACATACCGTATAGTAGATGTATACACTTTTTTACCGTAACTGAATGAATCTTTAGGAAATTAATTTCAAATGAATGTTTTACTCCTTTATATGAACGATTAAAACGAGCTAAGATCTTGCACGTTATTCAGAAAGAAAATAGGGTGAAAAAAAACGCCATGAATTTTTCGATTAGAATAAATCATCTATTAAACTTTTCGCCTATATTCCGAGTAGAAGTCCGCTCGTTAAACGCAATCCAATTTCACATATCTATGGCGCTATAATAGATAATATTTTTTTCCTTTATTTTTATTAATTTTTTCCCCGACCGGCCGGCTGTTTGCTAGAGGAAAATTATAAATTAACAACTAGAGTCTTTCTGTCTCGCATGCGATAAATCATTTCAGTATCAACCTCTTAAATTACTTTGATGTGTAGTTAATGAACGTTAATCCAGTTTATATGTTATATGTCTGGGAATTCCTATCAAGGAGAACAGTACGTGGAAAAAAAATGAAATATGTTGCCGAGTTAAAAGCAAGGGCAATATCTCGGAAATATTCGCGCGATGTCGCGGGTTCAATTCCTACTCAGCGTATAATTTATTTATATGATTTTTTTCAGTTTTTGATGGCTTCGAAATATTAATAATAAACGTGAACAGTGCGGAATGTTTTACAGGGTCAATCATAAACTCGGTTTACTTTAAAATTCTTCGATTCAGAAATATCATCGTAGAGAACAGGGATACAGGGATATTCCAGTGGACTGCATGGCTGACGAATTCGCTCGACGCGGTACCACCCTTCAGATTATGCCGGAACATCGGAATCTGGGTGTGACTCTCGCTATATGTAAACTGCAACTGGGATTGGACTCAATTGAGAAAACCAACTCAAGATGGGCAGATGATAATTACATGTCACACTGCGAGACAGAACTGGCCGGAGCTGGAACTAAAACGTTATAAAAGACTCGGACTCTTCTCAAACGACTTCTGTAGGAGCTGCCTGGATGAGGAGAAGGAGGAGACAGTCCTCCACCTTCTCTGTATTTGTCCAGTTCTATCAGCTGGAAGGAAAGTTTGTTGTTCTTGCTACAATGGAGATCACGAGAATACAATGCTTCATTACAAGCTCTAAATGTTTTGACCATTAGGACATTTATAACATGGAGTATGGGAAGTCTGCGTACTCGTTGGAATACTGACTAGAGATAGGCAAAACAGTTCCTATCAGTGAATTACCTTACTTCGAGTAACTCACGTTAAGGAACGAGTTCAGTAAAGTAGTTCGGGAACTCTTCGATCTATCGTTCCTTCGTTCGTTCGCGAACTAGTAGTTCTTTTAGATAGATAGGAGAAGATGATGATCAAAAAAAGGGCAGTACGTCTAGAAGATGATGACTAAAAAGAAAAAGTAAAGGTCAGGAAATCTCAAAGAAAATGACTAAAAAAAATTTAGTCCATCTCGAAGATGATGCTCAAAAAAGTCAGTCCATCTAGAGGATGATGATAAAAAAAGGCCGGTAAACGTGACCATTGTCACGTGTCCATTGGTAAATCAAAATCAAAAGAAGTGAGTTACTTCACTCCACTCACTTCAATGAAGTGTTCTTGTAGAACAGTTCACTTGTGAACGACCCATCTCTAAATTACTGAGAGGATACTGCTTGCTAGGGAACCATGCTATGCGTATGGGGATCGCTAACTCTAACGTGTTTAGGTTTTGACCTATATGCCGAGGAAGACATCACCCACATTTTGTGTGCGGTTGCAAGGAGGCGACTGAGGTGGTTGGCCAGTCTTTTCTTTCCCTATTTGGAGGGCCTAAGGTCGATAGAGCATTATAACCTAGTTAAGTTCATTAGGGATCTTGGTTGTTTAGGGGATGTGTAGCTACCGACTGGGCAGTCTTTTCTTTGACAATTTGAAGGACCTGAGCTAATCAAGTTCTTAAGGGATCTGCGTTGTTTAGGGGATGTTTGGCGACCTACTAGGCTCTGAAGGGATCGCTATAAACCCTTTTGGTGCCAAGTGTGCGCGGTGGCCAGCGCTTCGCGCCTTCCTAAAACCAAAACTAAAAACTAACTAAGTATTTTTACACTCAATTTTTTTTTTTAAATAAAAATAAGATGAAACCAGCTATCACTAAATCTTACCAGTTTCGACGATTTAACATGCCCGGATCATTACGACGCCTTATAAATCAACATTTCAATCGTTTTATCTAAACCTTAAAACTATCTATTAATTTTCGTGCCTAAACTCTACAATTAGTAACAATCATGCTTAAAAGCATCACCTTATCGATGGTGTCTTTAATTTTGAAAACGATTTGAATTACCATAAAATTATGAGGCGAACAGAAAAATTTTTGCGCAGTAACATAATCGAAACACTTGGCCTTTTGTTATTACAACCTCTCGTTATTTATTTTAATTGTTGCTAGACAACTCGCTAATAATTTCAAGAATCGAGCAAAAATTTATCGACCTATGAAAACTTAACGATTCCTACATAGTGGAGGTAAGTTTTATAAAAGTTATAAAACGTGGCCGATCCAGGTGTAACGAAAATTACGTTCAAGTCACGAACGGTTCGGTTAATTCGATATCCAAAAAAGGCAGTCGATAGCTCGAGAAGTCTGCCCGTGAATCCCAAAATCTCATTATGAAAGCGTCAAGTAATACATTATCATTGTTTATATGAGTGTTTTCGCAACAGCACTAAAGTTATAAAATTTTTTCTCTTTTAATTATACAGTAGAGATACTTCGGTTGTTGTTTCTTTTCTTATTAAGATGTGATTTTACTTGATATTTTTCTAGACCTGTATAGGACCTGTACACAGAGAGGGTCATACAGGTCTTCACTATCTCGACAAAACAGACACTTCCTAGACTTTGAAAGCAAGCAAAATTGAAAAATGACTTTCACTTGCGAAATGCTCTGTAAAGTATCACTAGATCTGTACTAGCCATACAAGTTCCCTGGTTGGTTTTGTGCATAGTGTTTTATAAATGTTTAAATTTATATGGTGAAAAACGTGATCACTTTGGGACTAAAATCGTCATCATGATCATCGAATATACATAGTCGCAAACATGCCGGAGTTACATCATTCCGATTGTCTCGATTTTGCTTAAAACTGAATAGCTAAACAAGTTTCAAATTAAATTTCACGCTTTATACAAAGTTGCGCGCCCCATTGAATTGGTATTTCTTTTTATTATTATTGAAATGAAAAATGTTGCTACCGCGACTGTTAGGAGAAATCCAATATTTCTTTTTTTTTAAATTAGTTTAAAAGACAGACTCCAAAATTGCATTATTCATGATGTATATCATATTAGCTTTGGATCAATATCCTTTCGAATGTTATGTAGAAACGAATAGTGAATTGAGTTGAATATTTAAAAATTGTCAACGATGATCAAAATTTAAAATCAATTTGATTTTTATTTGAATCATTTAAGTGTATTATTTTATTAAATTATGAAACTACCTATGAAAATTTACATTATATTGGTAGGTATATGAGGCGGAAAATTTTGCTTTGATTAAGCTCTTAATTGTAAAATTATGCTGAAAATTAAATGAATAAAAATTTGTTCATGCGTAGCTATACTATATCAAAATGTTCTAATTGTCATAAGAATTGGAGTCCTCTTTCAACCTTTTGATGAATTTTATTATGAATTTTACTAATAATAAAATATTTTTATTATATTTATCATGACATGAGAAAGGTCCCAAATTAGCACATAATTCACACACGGTAGAACTGTTTTGCTACATCCCATGCTTTAGAGTCTTTAGGACTGGTAACGCTAGATGTGGCAAAACTGACTTTTATTTAAAATTCTACTGTCGCGTCCTAGTGGTTGAATTCGTATAAATCCAAAAGAACTTACAACGGTTTATTATTTGCGTTCAATAATCGCACTAATGCTCATCGATTTTATAGACACTGTTTGATGGCTGCTTCCAATCAAAATCGCTTTACAAATACGTTGCGTCGAAACTTAACGTCGTTTCGCTTCGCCGTAGTAAAAACTGTCCGTGGCTGCAAACTTACGTACCTATATATATTACTAGCCACGTACCGCGTCTACGCTCACGTTTGTTTGGTACTATACTATCGTTACTTTCGTATCTTCCATTTCTCGAGTTGCTTCCGTTGCTCAGTTGCTCCCGTTGATCCCTTTGAACCCGTTTCTCCCATTTCTTCAGTTCCTTCAGTTGCGCCCGTTACTCCCGTTCCTTCCATTTCTCCCGTTAACGGGCGTGTGCTAAATATATCAGCGAATTTTCATCGTAGTGGGATGAATGGTATAGGAAAGCGCAAGCAAACAATTAGAGCACCAAGGTACTAAAATCGTGAAAAAATTTAACAAACTTCACAGGAACCATCCCGGGACTATTCTACATGTTCCCTGAAAATTTTATCAAAATCGGTTCAGCGGTTTAGCAGTTCATAGGGAACATACATACATACGTTTCTCATGTCAATATGAATATAATAAAAATACTTTATTATTAATAAAATTCATCAAAAGATTGAAAGGGAACTCCAGTTCTCATGGACATTAGAACATTTTGATTTATACCTACATATGAACAAATTTCTATTCCTCTTTTATATATATAAATTTTTAATAATAAATCATTGTTATCGAGCTGAAATTTTAAAAAAAATGTCTACCCTGAAATTTTGTATTTTCACGCAAAACCGCAAAAAAGCAAAAAAAAATGTCCGCCTATCCACCGTATAAATTTTGGTTTCTAGATCTCAGGAACCGCTTATGCTAGGAGGGTGAAAGTTAGAACTTATGTAGTACTATGATAGTGAACTCATGTGCGAGAAAATAGGCGATTAGGGTTAAGTATCGATGTAATATAGATAGGGAGAACAATGCGGCCAAAACGCTTAAAAGTCGGGATTGAAACATTCTAAAATTCATAATAATTGATGTCAGATGGCTAAAATTGTTTAGTTGTCTTAGGGAATAGGTACTACGAGATAAGAAAAGGACTAACAATTTTAAGGGATGTGGTGAGGTGTAGAGGTGGGAGTGGGAGTGAAAAATTTTGAATCACAATATTTTCCGACTCAATTGTACCAGGAAGGTAAAATGTAGTAGTGTAGTTTAGTTTATATATAACTACCAGTGAACTTGCTGAATGTAAAATTTTTGAAGGGGGAGGTGAAGCGCGGATGGTGGAGTGCAGCCATTTTCCAAAAAATTTAATTTGTAGGGTAAGGTTGCCAGTTGCGAGCCCAGCGCCTATTCCGAGCCACCGTCTTTAATTCTACAAATAGCTAAGAATTCATGACAGTTTTTTCTTCACTACGAATTTTAGCCATTGTTGATGTGATAATAGAAGAAGCTAAAATTATTTGTGATGAAAGAACTGCTATGAATTCTTAGCTATTTATGGAATTAAAGACGGTGGCTCGGAATAGGCGCCGGGCTCGCAACTGGGTGCCGCCTTACCCTATAATCTCATGAATCAACAGTCCTCTAGCGGAGAAAATTTTGAGGATGTGGGTGTAGGGAGTCATGATGGGAGAGGGGTGGAAATGAATAATTCTGATTTTAATTTCTCGCAAGCCGCAAATGAAAGCAAGCTAAAAATCGGCCAACAGTCTGGGCGCAACTCTATTATTTTATAGGTTGAAGCCCGTCTGGGCGGAACTCTATTATTTTATGGGTTGAAGTCCAATACTGACGTGTTTAATGGTGCGATGCGGTGTAGGTTACTATGCGACTGACAACATAAAAAACACCTTCCAAGTAGCCTCCTGTGTACTCAGGTACCCAGTCAGATAGTCACCCACACCGCATTTTAGCATGAAACACGTTTCGGACTTCAAACCATAAGAATAATAATGAAGTTGCTCCCAGACTTTCGACCGATTTTTTTTTATCACTATTACATCGTTACTGCATCAGTACTTACAAACTAGTTTTGAAACAATTATTAAAGAAGAAGTGTAGAGAGTAATATTAATGTCCTAAGAAATCTTCAAGAACAAGCGACATTAGTATAAAAGTTTTGGAATTTGTGACATGATTTTTGAATTTTTTCTGATATCCCAAACTCAGTTATACTCAACATTTTTCATTTTAAACTGCCAGCGTTATTTTTTTTTAAATTTGATTTATGTGAATTTATAAAATCTGTACAGTCCCAGTAACTTATTTCACTTATAATGCTATTCACTTTCTGTATACCCCAGAGTGTAAGATATTGTATAAGTTACAGATTAAGTAGGTGGAATCGCCGAAGCTTGGACCTTTTCGTCAAAAGTCGATAAGTTAATATGCAAACTTAAGATTAAGGAAATAATATTATTATTATTTTAATAATCAAGTATTGTTATCGATTTTTAAAAAAAAAAATTGCTACCCTCTTTCTATATAGTATTAAGTTGCAGTACAGGTGGAGTGCTGATATTCGTTGTTTAGCTAATTCTGTATAGCAAAAGGTTTTTTATTAGTATTGAAATGGAAAAAAATTCAGTTTTAATTACGCTAGAAGGATTCTGCATATTTTTCGAGCTGAATTTTGTTGGAGTCTGGCATGAATACCGATATTTTTATAAAATAATAACATCAATTATTACTGATTTAAAACTAATTCTGTTTAACATTAGCAGTATTCACAATTCCTTGGACAAAAATTTTCGAATAAAATTCCGCATGGTCAAAAGTCGAATAGTATCTAAAAAAAATGATAATATTGTTTGATCAGGCAAATGACTTTAAGATAGATAAATCAACTACATACTGGTCTATCCTGATTCCGAAACGAATAAATTAAGATCGTAACACAAAACTTTCGACAATACTGCAATACTTCACTATCAAAAACTGACCTTGCCGCTATTAGAAACATATCGCTATAAATTAAGAATTCAACAAGCCCAACCAAACAAACCTATTTTATAATAAATTAGCCATACATTAGAGTATTAACCTCCGTTTCACTCCACTTAAAGCCTATCGATATTTATATACGTATGTATATATTATTTATTTTAATTTTTTTTTTTTTTCAAAAAATTCTCTTTAACTGACCAAAAAAAATTGTTTCTAATATTTTCAGGTTGACGACGAAAACAAATCATCGGTGTGATCGAGCAGCAAGCGAATTTAAAACAAAAAACCAGAAAATCTAGGAAAAAACGATCACTGAATCGGTTTTTTTCCGAAACGGGTGATAAGAAATCGCCCGAAGCAAAAATTTGCGTACATTAACAACATTAAAAATTTAAAAAAAAAAATCGACATACTCACATCATGGATAATCAAATTCGACAAATATCACTGGATAAATTGACCATTTTCTGGTTTTTATTTTTAATAATAACGACATCGTTAGCCGAAGCTGTTGAAAGCATAAGTAAGTAGTTTAAGTAGTTTGCCTAGTATAAATTTTAACGTCAATAGTATGTGACACCTTGGGCAAGATTGGCCTGTTCTAATGTTTTTGCGAAGCCTATCAAATAAATAATTGGCTTGGCTTTTTTGATTGGGCTAAGTTACGTAAGTTAAATTGTGGATTTTTTTTAGAAGATATTTTAACGCTTTAGGGTGATTGGAAATTATGAATAATATTAATGTGAAGAAGTATAGAAAGTGATGAAAGTAACGAATAGGAAACGAAACTCGTTCACAGCTTGAGCCAGATTAGACTCTGATTCTTATCACGATACCTTTTTTTAATCTACCGATAATTTAAGCGCAATTGTTACTTAATTTAAAACGAATTGACCCTTTCCTTTATTAGCTTAAGGACCATTCTGAATCCAAGAAGCAAAGGAACTTAACACTGCATTTGAACAGGTTTAAGGTACCTTCGTTAATGAGGTCTAAAACTTGTACTAAACTGTATGCCACTATTTCAAATATATCACCGTTCTGGCTGCCAAATGTAGTCAGAGTATATAATCGTCAAATTTTTGATTGCCTCATTTTTCTGCTCTTTACTGAACTTTTCGTCAAATGCTTTCAGTTAAATATTTGACAGCAAGGCGTCGTCTTAAGGCTGGTTTACATGACGAATGCAAACATTTTTTACTGAGATTGTGAGGGAGAAGGAAAATCTCTTATGAGAAACTGATCAGGAGTGAAAAGAACAGATATTATGTTCAGTAAAAAATATTGGCAAATTTTCTGTGAATTTGGTTCTTTGCAGTGGTTGCACTTCATTAAAAACTCGATAAGCTAGCTCCTTCACAATCTCAGTAAAAAATGTTTACATTCGTCATGTAAACCAGCCTTTACACATACCTACTACCCGACAATATTTTGAAAATATTTTAGTAGATCAGCTAGATGTACACTGTAGGCTTGCACGTTTTAGTTCACCATAGTGAACAATCATTTTCGATTTACGATCCCTCGTGAACTAGACCGTTCTTTTAGTTCACTAGTTTGCGGGAGTTCAGTGATGAGACCGGCAATGACGTGTGGAATGACTCGTAGTCGTCATTGTGGTTGAATGTAGTGAGCAAAAAAAAGGTCACTTCCAAACGGTAATGAATGAATTGAAACGAACTAAGAGCGGAACTAACTGCGAACTAGATCGTTCATTTCAGTTCTTGGAACGGTCTTTTGAACTAGTTGGTTCGCGAACTACACAACACTAATACGCAGGTAACAAAGTTTCAAGCCTTTAACATAGGACGTAAATACTTAAGTTTTGAAAATAGAAAGGGATTTCTTCGAAACTCTTTATGGTGAGTTTACACTTATCCTTGAGGCGAGACTCAAGTCGAGTCCCTACCCTTATCAGATCATTGCAAACCGGATTTCGTCGGCTGTACTCTTCTCTGTGTTGAAAGCAATTTACACTCAATATGTCTTTGCGATGCAACTTACATATAAGTGCGTACACATATGGAAGCGTGCGTTGGAGAAAAAGTCAAAGAATGTTAGACTCTTGCAACTCCACAATCTCCAAGTATTTTCCATCCAAAAGCGAAAAAATTATCTTAAATGAATTAAAGGTTAAAAAGTAGATTGTGATTGTCTGAAACAATACCATACCAATATTTCCACTCTCATTTGTAACTTTCCGCCGATATTACTCCAACGAATAAAAATGTTGTTTCACAAAATTAACCGAAATCAAATTCCTTGAATATGATAACGCCACATACCTGTCAAATTACGAGTATTTTAACTATAATTTTGATGAATTAGTTCTTAAGAACTTCGGTATGCTATCGCTGCTGTCAATCTAATTAAAATGATATTTTCGTCTGGCAAAAGTAACATATTGATAAGACCGAAAAAATCTACCATATTTTCGGTTTTACCCATTAAATTAATCAAAAAAAAAAAAGAGGAGAAGCAAAAAGTTAAACAGTGTCAACACTCCTCAAGTAATTAGTGAATTCCATGTGTTTAATAGAAACACGTATAAAATTGAAATTTACACAAAACTGAGATATGATGTAATTGAAGGCTTAAATTAACGAGTGGCTTAAGTAGTTGGCCGTTAAATGAAAAAAGACCGCATAGCTTGCGCCATATCAAGCGCCAGGCAAATTTAGAAAATCCCAAACCCAATAAAATGAGAATGAAAAAGTCAGCTTTTTTCATTTCATTGTTCAAAAAACTACCCCGAAACAGCCCATACTACATGTAGCATGTGGCGTATTGACATAGTCAAAGAAAACCCGAAAAAACATACTTCCAAAGGTAAATAGTAAAGTGCCCAAGAAAAGATGCTTAGAGAACACGACGACCTCCTAAGAGCAATATAAAAATGTTATCGGATATACAAACAGCAGGTAATTCTTCTCTTTTTTTTTGGATATGTACATATATGCAACCATTATAAAGCATAAAGTCATTGAGAAAAGTGAAGACCGACTTCATGGGTCCTTTGGTCTCGTATCCGTTTTTCTTTTGGAATTTTTATCGCATCGCTGGGCCAAACGTCTTGGTCAGAGCGAGACTGGCGCTAGTTGTCGGCAAATAAAAACAGAAAATATTGAAAAGGATCTTGTGTAGACCTTTATCTGCCCCGGAGATGATCCTCTTTTGGTTCATTGTCTTTCCTACCTGTCCGTTCGTCAGAAGTTAATTGGCCTCCAGATCACCGGAGAGTACAGGTTATTTGTCCGTTACCTGCTGAGTTTGGAATTTTTCTTAATGGAAAAGAAAATATTGTTTTAAGTGGCAGGAGTTAGTGACAAACTGGGATTTTCACAATATGGTTCAAATGCAATTTACCGATACAATGTAAACTCATAGTAGGTCCATTCTGGACGATCATTCAAGAAAATGCAAACTGCTGAGAAAATGTGATGGGTTTTAACAGAGCGGTAGAGTACATTGTTTAGAATTTAAAAAGAAAAAACTTCAGAGGTCAATCGTCTATCATCCCAAAAAAGCGATCGTATACTAATAATTTTTCTTGGTATTGTTAAAACCCATTTTGTCACCTTTAATTTGAAGGTAGGTTCATTGCGCTAGGTCAACTACTTTAGAAGTTATTCACATTTAACTAAAACCACTCCTTTACTAAGGTAATTCTTTTTTAATAAAGTGTGTTTAAGGATCCATGTGCACGTTAAATGCAATTTTGATGATTTATGACTGTTTTCTTACCAATATTTCACGTTAATGGCAACAAAAAAACAAAATTAAATTACATCACTTTATTAGCTGATATGTAAACTAGGTCATCCTTTAATAGAAATTTGAACAACTCTATTAAAGATTTTAATTCATTATGTTTTAATAATAAAATATTTTGTATAGATTTTAAATCAGCATCAGATCATTTTAGATCACCAATTTCAAATATATAAAAAATGTTACTTTTTATGTAAGATAAAAAGAAAATGTAAAGAAAACTACACTCAAAGAAAAAATATGATTGTAACCACCATATTTTGGGAGAACCTTACTATGATTGAGGTTATAGTTGCCAAAACTATGTTACAACCTGTAACATGTTTAGCTGAAACAAAGTTATGGTTGTGAAAACCTAGGTGTGTGATTCACGGAACCTTCTTTTATAATATGATGGTTTAGGCAATCATAAAATTCATGTGACATGGTTGCTTGAATCATGGTTCTGATTTTAGAAAACATTTTATGTTTGGCTCAAACAAAATTATGGTTGTGAAAACCTAAGTGTGTGATTCACGCAACCTTCTTTTATAATATGTGACGCTAAAAAATAATTCATAAAGAAAACATTTGAAAGACATTTTGTTATTTTTGTATTAATAATAATCAATGGCGCAACAGCCCAAATCGGGCCTAGGCCTTAAAGTAATGCTAGAGTTACTTCATTGCGAGACCAACAGAACACTATAGGAGGTGAAGTGGTCAGCTACACGCTTTTTGTATCACCACTATTTTTTTTTTTTTTTTCAAACTATTTTTTATATAATTAACAAAAAATGTATAGATTGTACAATTTCAAAAAAAAAATTGCATTACAAAAATATGTATCACTTTGCTAGGATAGAAAATATAATACAATATAAAATTGTGTACATACCTATAATATTTTTTGGCCTTAAATTGAAAATTGTTATAAAAGAAGTTTTTTTTAATTCAATTGTTGTAATTCGCGAACGACACTTTGCATACTGTGAGAAGTCATAATTCGATTGTTTCTGGGTAACCGCATGGACATAGTTTCAAGAATACAATTGTAACAATTATAGTATGATTGCAATAATCATAACATGTATACTTACATGATTATAGTCAACATATCTCATCAAATCCTACAGTTGGACTGATCATATTACAGTTTTTACATTTTAGTATGGTTGTGACAATCACACAATCTAATATTGCTCTGACCATATTTATCAAAATCTACAGTGGCACTGATCGTTTAAAGTTATATCAATTATAATATGGTTGTGACTATCATATCTTATTCCTTACCTTACATGATTGCACACACCATATACGGTATGGTTGTGGGAGTTATTTTATCAAATTACATGGTTCCACTGATCATAGAATATAGTTCTCGTGATTATAATACACAATTACATCATGTAACGAGAATGATTGGTACAACCATATTAAATTTCAGTAGGGATATATGTTTGATGCAACCATACTTTGTTTTTACGAATTATATGCTATGACTAGTACCATCATAACCATGATCACTGGAAACATATCAGTTTTACAATAGTTAGAAGAACCTTAATATAGTCAATGCAACCTTGGAATAAACATAGCTTTTCTTTCAGTGTGAGTACGATGTACATTCATACAAATTTTGACTAAATCTTTTTCTGCGTTGTTTGCTAGGCAGGATATCATTAAAATGAATGTAAATTTGAATATGAAAAAAAAAACACTCATTCAGTGCAAGTTTGTTAGTACAAAATTAAACCGTAAAAGAAAACATACGGAAACGAGCTTAAATCCTTAATATCACTATTTTAGCGCCAAAAAAAAATTACAAATTCACCAAGTAACCCAATTTTCCCGATCATTTTTCGAACCTTGAAACTTTCCTTACAATTTCGTTTTATTTACCACCACTTTAAAGATTTCATGTTTTCAATTTGTTCACACATAATACTGATTTCTAATGGCATAAAATTTGCTAGCATCCGACTTTAACTGAAGTGATTTTAGAACAAAAACCAAAAAAAAGAATGAAAGTAAATAAACATCGCATTAAATTAATTTCAATTTAGTGAAAAACAAATGGGAAGTGTCGATCAATTGCATATTAATGCTGCCAGAAGTCTGGTGTATTTCTGATAGTGTGATGTAGCAAGGAAGCCGGCAAAAATCATTTTTTTTTTTTATATTTCTAGAGGTAAGACTGAATTTTGCACTATGTACCCCCGGTTTTGTTTGTTTATATTTTATTGAAGAAAATAAGAAACCGGGGTTTGTTATTCAATATCTGAAGTATTCTCCCCGTTTTGGCATTTTTTTTTGGTCGTGATTTCTTGAATATATTTACAAATAATATTCCTATGGAATAATCAGTAATTTGTAATCAACTGACTTAATTAATTTGTTTTTTTACGTATTAATTGCTCACCGAATTATTCAATTGCAATTGTTGTATACTTCAATGTCTTATTTTTTTAAAAATTATTTATTTTTTAATTATTTAAAACATTGAAAGTCATATAAATGCCAATATTGACCTATTACAATAGCTAGAACTAGATTAATAAATCTTGAGGAGCTTTTACATCGCCTTGAACTGATTTATAGCGTGGTGAAATATTAACTTAATCTTTCGAAACGAGTTCAATAGACTTTAAATAACATTCATCAAAAAATCTACACTGTAGGTACCTTAAAACAAATCTATCAAATTTTACATCTTTTGGATAGTTGGCAAATATGGTACACCTTTTTAAGTAAATTTACATTGGGATGTAATAGTCAATTTGAATGTAATTTTAAATTTTCGATCAGTAAATTTCAACTTTGAAAATAGAAAATTCACTGAATATTCTCTTGAATTTACACTCTAAGAAAGTGTATAATTACCACTCTTTAACATTACACTTGCTTCTAATAGTTCTAATCTTATTTTTTTACTTGCTTACTCTTAATAAAATTCTTGGTCATAGAAAGGAATCGAACCCGCGAACAATTCTGGTTTTACTGCGTAGGTTTTGCGCGCGAAGGCGTATTTTCATTTCAGTAGAAAACAAAATCGAACTAAGCGTCCAACTTTGTGGTTTAAAATATTACATGTTTTTCGTCGTAAAATTCAAATAGATATAAGTAGAATTACACGAATAGAAACGTAATTTTCAACTTACATATAAATATGGTTAATTTTACATCAAAGGTTGCGTAATTTTGTTAGTCTTTTCATGTTAAATGTATGGTTCAGTTGAAAAGAACATGAATAATTTACAACGTTGGTATATCAAATATACACTCAAAGATCTTGTCAAAATGTACAATATGTGTAATTATTTGGGGAAATATGTAAACTAACATTGTCATTTACATTATCGAGCCTCCCAAGAATCATGACTGGTGTTTAGAAAGAAATTCGATGATGCAAAAGCGGATGCTTATTCCTATGACTTGGTATCGATGCCGTATTTCTTATATTGCAACTTATAAATACGATCAATCACTAATGTTTATATTAAATCCAGCGAATACAATTCCAACTAATTATAAACGGAATTAGTAGATGACTGGACTGAATGCACAATATGTAAAAAGTTGTTTTGCGTACAGGGAAAAGTGTGTACAATTCTACTATCAATAAAAACTACGAACACAAAGAATACTAATCTGAAATTCAAAAAATTTATAACTATTTGCAACTAATTTATTTAATGATAGTTAAATAAGTAGCTAATTGGTCATAAGATAACTTAGGTTGCATAAATGACCAACTTCCGACTTGTTTGAGACGTCGGCTGATAGGCTGTTATGCCGACGTCGCATCGACTCTTACATAATTTCATTCAATTGGTCGACATGACGTCGGTTTTGAATTTGATCTAATACTATTTTTCCAAAGTCGGCACAACATCGTAGCATTTTATTTATGTTACTTGGGTCAGAACTAAACTTTTATCTCACCTTTTTGAAGGATTTAAAGTAAGAGCTTTCACACATAATTTTGATTGTTCAAATCCTGCGTCAAATCTGCGTTGTTATACGGTTGTAAAACAGTAAGACTAAGGTATAATTGTCTTGTAGTTAAAATTGATTTTGTATAAGTAGATTAGCTATTTTAAGAAGCTCAGTTAAGTTTCTCTATATTTTGAATAATTTAAAAATTTCGATGTTATATTTTTCTAAACCACGTGGTTTCCAATCTTTTAATGGATCCATGCACTCCGTTTTCGATGCATCCAAGGATTGTGGTCGTCACCACGATTGAATAATTAAGGACGAGAAATCGAGTTGAGAGGCTGTTTTAAGCCAGTGTTTGCAATCTTCAATGTGTAAAATATCCAAATTAAAATTGTATTAATAAATTTAAGAAATATATCGAAAATATTCTGTAAAAGTGAAAATGAATATTAAAGGCTTCGGTAATATATTGTCCATAACATACCACCGAAATTGGTGGGTTGAAACATGCGATGATCTTCAATGCCATCTAATTGTAGGTTGCGGTTGCATGACTAGAATTTTCCACTAAGTTTATAATTCTCGATTGTAAATTAGTTTCAATATCGCCATATAGAATTTTCCTCAGCAATTCCACCAGCTGTCAGTGTGCTTCGGATAGTAGGCTAGAATACACCCTCTGAAGAGTCTATGCCTTCCGATAACGAAACAGCTCCTTCGGACCTAATCCAACACAATCTTATAGAATTATTATTAGATATTGTCATGTCCTCTAGGACAGCGAATTATCAACAGTCGGGGAATATCATGTTAGGGTTTCACTCCACTGACACCGGAAAGCTACAAACATATTATATATATCCCACATAGCACATCGGTACCCAATCGGTATTCTAGCGGAACTAATTTTCGCTTCTATGATAGTATTGAAACATGCAGATCACGTCAGGAACATTTTTATTGGCTTATTAAATTCAGCTAAATTACAGAAAATGGGTACTGTTTCAGTAATTCAAGTTAAGTACTCTACACATACTTAACTACTCTAGCAATTAAGCGGAGATTGGTGTGAGTTTTTATTCAATATTGTCTGTAACCCCACTCACCACTCTGAAGATTATAGTCTTACACACAGACTAGAGGAAGTGTTGTAGCTCTCGACTCTAAATGTTGTATCCAATGTTTGTCATTGATATTGTTTATACACGTAGTATGTTAATTTTTTCCTAATGCAGTACTGATACAATACTGATTTTAAAATTGCTTAGCCTTGGTATTACTTTTCAGCTTAAACAAAGCTATTTCAAGAAGACCGAAAAGTAATGCAGGTGCTGCTTACACTTATTAGTACTAATCAAATTCTAATGTTCAATAAAAAAAACTAAAGTAATCATGAAAACGCAGAAATGTTTGCAGCTCCTTATCACAAAATCAATAAAAATATTCAAGTGTAAATAAAAAATTTAAAAAAATTTAAGAATTTTTGTGTGTAGTGGTTCTTTTCTTTTGGGTTTTGTTAATTACTATAACAGTTGATAGTGAGGAACTGTTGTAGTTTTAGTACAAACTTCTCAGCTCTTTTACAAAATATCGAATTCAATTCTATGTATTAGGCTTGCGCATTCTAGTTCATCTTAGTGATCGCGAACGAATTAGTTCCCCAGCCCTTGCAAACTAGTTCATTCTTGTAGTTCGCAGTTCACTCACGGACGAACTAGTTCCCATCAAGTTCGGATTGAATGTAAGGACCTAAAAAAAAAGGTCCAACTACTTCCTTCTTTCAGTTCGTATCGCGGAATGATACGTGGTATGCAAATGTCATGACGAACTACTTCCTACAAACGAACTAGTACCGGAATTCACTGCGAACTATTCGTTCATTTCACTTATGGGAACGATCTTCCGAACTAGTTCGTTCACGAACTACACAAGGCTCCTATGTATGTACTATAGTTCAGGTTGGTCAGAAGTGTAATGAATTCAGATACAGGGTCTTTCCAGTCAGAATGAGATTTCTTGATATTTTTTTTAAGTTTACCTGAAGCTTTAAATAGCTACTGGTAAACTTAAAAATATCAAGACATCTTTGACAGATTTCGCAAATGAAATGGGGCTCCTTAAGAAAATGACGGATTAATATTCAATTCGAAATCCTTTTAAGTTAGATTTCCTGATATGATGAAAGCATTTGTAAAAGGATTGATTGACAATGTAATCGGTTTCTTGATAGAGTTCAAGAAGAACTACAACTATCCAATCAATTAATTTAATTAAATCAATTACATTCAATACTGAGACAATACCGCTGTAGTCCTTATTTCCCGAAAAAACTATCACTAACTGTGCTGTGATACTGAAAAATAACTTTATTTCGGAATTTAGTCGTCAGTACTGCCAGTTCTGAATTTTCAGTACTGAATATTTCACGAATGCTGAATATGCCACGAATTTGGGTACTCGAATCTGAAATCTCTTCTCTTATTAAAGAAGATACCACAATTTATCACTGTAAAACGAATAATTGGAATAATTAGATAAGGGCAAAAGCCTTGAAATCAATAACTTTGCAGTTACGACAGCTTACCTTATCTTTTATCCGAAAGAAATATAATAAAACTATCTGACGAAGCCAGACAAACGATGAATACTGGAAATATTTCCAGATCGAGAAATATCTCATCAGGTCAATATCGATTAGTCATCAAGGTCGATTGATATGGTGTCGCTGAGTTTCTAGTTTGTGTTAATATTTGAAAGGAAACGAGTACCCTGAAGGACGTATCATATTTTATCCGAGGTAATATTGAAGACGTTGAACTCAGTGGTGCATAATGAAGAAAAAATGAAAAACCTGAATTCGAACAACGACCAGTGGTCACTATCATATTCGTATGTACTTATATTAAATTACTTAATAAAACATATTCTGGCTTTATTTCTTGGTACCGAATTTAATCTAACTCGACGCCATCCAGCACAAATTCTACCGAAGTGAACTACTTACCAAACTTTGACCCAAAGAGCAATTAACTAATGACAGAATTTTAAACGAACACATAAATCTAAACGTGTAAACGAACTAATCTTCAGTAAATCATCGCTCAAGACCAGTGGTCGAAATTTGTCATAACACCCAACATAAATCTGTTCAAAATTTTCCAACGTTCACAATAATTCATAAATTAATTAATCAATTAGATTGACCTCTTCAATATTTTTTTTTTTTGCGTGGCTCTCCATCTCGAAATTTAACAGCTCTAATCGGTCATTAAGTGATAATACGAGGAGAATAGAGGAAATGATATGACCCGGGCATCTTTTGATATCAACATTTCTACAGAAACCGTCCGATCATTTATGCTATTCTGGGGTACGGTGAAGATCACCACACGTACGAGTATGTAGATAGCATATGTGGCAAGACGATGGCAATATCGGCTGCTGCTGCTGCTGCTGCTGCTGCTTCGATCCGCGCCTATTATAAAACATTTGTATGGTCAGTTTGGCATCAGGTTCTAGCCCCAGATGATAAATTATCTTGAACAGGTGTTTCACGAGATCAGGCACAAAAGATGACGAAAAAACTACAAAACCGATCAAACTAGTGACTTGTATATACGAAATAGCAGGTATTTATACCGAGTATGTGGTTGAGTAGATACTTTAGGATTTAGATAGGTGTTTTTTTTTTTAATGTTTCGGGCATATGTTGATGGTGTTGTTGGCGATCGCAGTTCCCAACGATATCAGCCCGATACCATCTATGATATGTGGTGTACGGAATACGGACTGATATCAATCGCTTTAGTCCAGGTATTTAACGTGTGCATATCTCAGATATCATTGGCTTCTTTTTCGTTTTGATAGCGAGCGCTATGTTCGCTCTGTTGATCTCGCAAATTCAGCTTTTGATCGTGTGGATTAGATCGACGTTTCACACACGAGCGAATTTTTAAGAATATGTTAAGTGGATTCTTTTCGGGCGAAAATTTACGAAAAAGACAAAACTCATTGTTCGGGGTTCGGTCAGGTTTCATAGGTGGAATTGAATTGGTGATTTGATAGTGCTGAGTTGGTGCTTATGGCTCGTGCTTTTTGTTAGTTATAGCGTTTTTTTTTTTTAATCAGCGACTGAGGGAGAAAAAAAACTGGTTAATAGCGGCATGCCGCGCTATCTAACATACTCGTATCTGCACGTAACGTATGTTGAGTCGAGGGTATCCTTGACCTTCTTTGTGCCGGACTTGAAACTGCTAGAGATCGCGGTGTAATGATTGTAATTTGCCGAGATTTGAAATTGATGGACGTGTTTTTTGTTGTCTTTAAGAATTAGTTATTTTTCGAATTTTATTGCTTTATTTGAAAGATTTTTGACGAAAGATACAAAACGTCAGAGGCTTTACTAGTGTGACATTCTATTGATGTTAAGACGTATAGCTAGTTTTCTTTTTTTTTAAGAAACAGGATCTTCTTATTCATCTGTTTAATTTGCATTTTATACAATTTCCGAGAAGGTTCATAGGCAATGTAAATTTCTTTTTTAATTCAGGGTCAGTTTTTTAGAATTTAGTTAGATATGTGGTTTTTCGATGTGATATTAAAGTCCAAAATAAGTGTTGGGGATAAAACTCGATTTCGAATTAACAAAAATGATCCTTTATTCTCTCCTTGTTCTACTACGAATGAGCCGGAAAAGGCAACTATAACCTATACTCAGGGACGTCATATCATTCTTTTTCGAGGGGGGGGGGGGGGCAAGATGATATGAATGTATATATTTTTATATGTTGTATATAATATATGAGAAAACAAAATTCAGGGGGGCCAATGCCCCCTGCCTCCCACAAATGACGTCCCTGCCTATACTCCATTGCCATCCTGCCATCTACTGCGTTAGTCGTTGGTTCCCATTAATTTTTGGCGCGTTCTATTTCGAATTATTCAAGGAGCACCACATTGTTGAGAGTTTGGTGAAGCACTTGACGCTCTTGACATACAAAAAATCCCTTTTCATGAACAAACCTATCACAAGTGACTAAAGTTTTGTGACTGCACTTGTGATTGAATAGTTTTTTTTTCTCATTCTGGCAAAAACCGACTAACGCACCCTTACATGAAATAAATTTTTAGGCGATTATATTGAAAATCAATTCGATACCAAATCTGATCTAAAAGATTTCTCGGAATTCGTGAAAACGTGCACAACTCCATTACACCTTCTTGGGACGTATCATACTTTATTTGGGTTTTAAGCGATTATATTCAATTAGACCCAAGATATATTTCAAAAATTGTGAATTTGTACACAACTACTTTACATCCTGTTTGGGGTCAAATATTTAAAATCCAGGAAGAAAATTCTAGGTGCGGATATAAAGAGTTCGCAGAAATAAAATTATATCAATATTTTTTCGTTGCTTTTCTTACCTAGCCTCCGTACGAGGTTGCACATCTGAAATATTTTTCTTAAATTTTTTTTCTAGTACAAACATCTAATGAAGACATACCAAATTTAATATTTGTACCATTTGCCTTAGCTGAGATACAAAAAATTATCACCACCCTTGTATCTTGCTACACCTATCAAAATTGTTTTTTTTCTAGAGTGTAAAGCCTTATAAAGGCATCAAAGTCTTAGCAAAGGAAAAATATAAAATACAGTAGAACCTTTATAAAGTGACCACCCAAGGGACTGTTCAAAACTGGTCACTTTATTTGATTGGTCAGACTATAGAAATAATTTAGTAAATGAAATCCATGTCTGATTAACATAGGTACCGTAAAAAAATGGTAATAGTTTTTTCCACCTAATAGTAATTTTATACTTTTATTTGTTATTAAACATTAAGAATTTTCACGTTGCTTGAAATGGCAATAGATTCTAGTTGGAATTTTAATAGAAATTCTTGTATGTAGATTTTTCTAGAAAAATGCTCTAATGCCGATAAACAACTCAAAAATTCTTAAAGTAGTAGTTGAATATACCTTTAAAAGTTTAATTTTCGATATTAGCGTCTTTAAATCATAATGAAATTAAAAATCAAATGTGAATTACAATTTGAATAGCTATAGAGTCCACAAAAATGTTCTAATGAAACCAAAAAATTGCACCTTTATCGAAACGAAGACAAATATGCAGAATTTTCTATTTACGTGTTATTTTTCTTTTAACAAGTAAAATGATTTTATTAAAAATTCTTGCTTAGGTTTTATCACTGCAAAAAATCGCACTGTAACACAAATTTAAATACACAAATAAAATTATAATGTGTAAGGTAGGATGATTATGTTGGACTATTCAAAAACAATTATAATTATTATATAAATATATTATATTATAAAAATAAGAGAAAAATGCTTTGAGTTTGTCTTACCTTACGCAGATGCCAGAAAAAGATAGAAATTCCTAGAGGTTCGTTTCTAAAGGTTTTGAAGAAAAAAGTGACCGCATCTGTGCGCACCATTTTTTCGGCATATCCTTTTAATGCTGTCTATGAAACCCGATAAGAGATACTGACTTTCAATTTTGAACGGAATTCACGTTGATCATGTCAGCAGAGTGGGTCCTAGGTTTATTACAGCCAAATCTGATATCTTCAAAGGTTTTCGTTCGTAAGCCTGAATATATGCCAAAAAATGTATTTCAATTTTCTAGCATAAACCGTTCGTGAGGTATAAATTGCTAACAGTTTCAGCCCCAAACTTACCGAACTTAAAGGAGAGAAAAGAGAGATTTTTTTTTAGCAAATCGCAACAGCAACCCGATCATTACTCATTCATTCTCTATTTACATAAATCTTTTTTATTCGATTACAACAAGGGTATACACTTTGGACACGAATACGTTATAAATATAGCCCAGAATGATGATGAGATTGATGTGAATTTCGTGATCGGTTAACTAATCTGTTACGTATATTATTTCGTGTTTAGAATAGTCAATAAAATATTGGCATGTGAAATTAGTAAATTTATATTTTTTATTTTTGCTCTTATTTACGTTCTTATACAGAATTGTTTTTAAATGGAAAAGGGGTAGGTTTCAGACCGGTTGCCGACGACAAACTACGTCATTTCCCAAAAGAGAATTGTCGCTTGTATGAATTTCTAGTGATCATTTCACCAATGAAATTGTGGAAATGGGTATTGCATTACATCTTAATGCACAGTAATGCAACACGGAATGCATATTTTGTTTGAAAAGGTGTATTTAGGAATATGTTTTTGTTCAAGAGAACTCTTCATTAATCGGAAATTTCGGTAAAGCTTGCTTTACAATATATGCCAGACTGTCAAATATTTGACTAAACATATTTGACGAATCCAATTTTTTCCATCAAAATAGACCTAGAGCCAATAAAACTACATATGTGGCAAACAAAATTTTGATGATTCTACTATCTGACTGCATTTTGTCAGCGAAAATAGTAAACAAATTTTGGCATATTTGTCAATGTTTTTAGCGAGTATGACCAATTCAATGACATTCGAGCTTGCTGATCAAAATATACCGATCGTTAGAGGAACTAGTCGTCCTCCAAGAGGAGTTCCATAATCTAATACTGTGTTTTGTTAAATAATTGGAAGAATATCCAATAAAATACAAACAATAGGGTCACCAATGCCCTCATAAAACACCCATTGCTTAATTATATTGCAATTACCAAGAATAACTGATTTTATTAATTACTATATCTAGATATAACAGAACACTCATTAATCAATGCAACATCACAACTATAATCAAATTCTGGTAGTCAATGTATCTACTATCCTCATTTGATACTGCAGAAAGTATCCGATTTACCGCCTAGGGCATCACCTGGTTAAGGTATTCGATAGTGTATCGCATGTTTTAAGGTGATTACCTTGCCATGCATTACAAAATTGATTGTGTTTTAATAATATCCTAGTAGAACCGAAGATACCAATCCTATTTCAAATGCATGATTTCATTGATATAAATTCATTAAAAATTATCATTGTTATACGAAAAGTAACTAAGGATTAAAGAACTGAAATATTTCCCGTAATTACTTACCAAGTAATGCATATTTCAAATGATTGTAATATTTAGTTTTAAAAACCGATAGTAGTTTGGTGTTGTTTCTAAAAGGGTTATATTTTTAGGAAGTCTTGTCATTCAAAGAGTTTCTGTACCTGATGTATGATATCAATTTACATGCACTCCTTTCCTACTTTTAAGTGTTACCAGGTTTCATAAGAATACCAGAATATCTCAAGTTAAGTTTCATATGCACTGATGAATTATTTACATGGGCTAATCGGGATCCTACACTTACTCTTGAAAGTACATTTCACAAGTATGAACGTGCGGAAACAATTATGTTGCATTCATTACTCCATATATTCCAAATAATTCGTTCTATATTCACTTTCTGGTGTAATACAAAATGGATCAAAAACTAGCCACTACGATTGTAGATTGGGAATGTATTGTAGACGATTACCTACTGAGAAGGATTACAGAATTAATTATGTTAGCCTTACTGGTTCTACTGGTAATGTTTTAGTATAAGCGAACTTACAATCCACCAAAATCATACAGCAAGTCAGTAAATTTATGTTATAAACAATTGGGAATCAAATCAAATTTGTCTGATATTGGGACAATATCCAAAAGCAAGTATCGTTCTAAATACTAAATAATAATGGGTTGGTATGGTAAATAAAAGTATAATTTCCCTATCTTTCAATACGTGAAGAATCAGTCAAAATATATTTAAAAAAAAAAATTGACTTAAGTTAATGTCTTAAATTTAACTTTCTCGAAATAAATCGAACGAAAAAGAAAGTAAATACCAATCATGCATTAAAAAATGTTGTAAAAGCTTAGATGACACTAAGCCGTCTAAGTACCCCAAAAACATAACATCATAGACATACTTGAAAACTATTACAATGTCCCATCAATGTCACTACCACTTGTTAATTATGTTATTCAGACGTCTAGCGGCTTGACCCTATCATTTCATAGACAAGTTTGATTGAAAGATAAGTAGGTACCTATCTCAATAAAGTACGTACATATTTGATTGCTGTTAGCATATTATAGCGGGAGCTTATTTCATTCGATTTTTGATGTAAAGGGGGTTACAAGTGAAATTTGGTTAGAGGAAAAAATAATAATTATCTAGAATTATGCGCCACTATTTGTTAAGTGTTTTTGAAATAAGTGAAACTTTTACTTTAGTTTATAGTAATAAATATTTAGTTTCTTTGATAAATTGGCTGAAACTATAGGTACTTTGGCCAACCTCCGTATTTTGTCGTCCTCGAGTCAAGTATTTTGTCGTCTTTGTGTGTATAGTTCTGTTTAAATGCGTGGAATGTCGCTTCATCCGTCCGCTTTTCTTCACGTACATTTCAAATTGTTCATTAAACAAGTACATATTAATCAAAATTATATTGGATCATGGTACATCGAAATCGTATGTGGCAATACAGCACTGCATAACGATGTCCACGATTCTAGTTTTCTTTAACGGGGGTCACAATATCGCTTATTAAATGTTAAAACTGTTACGTATTTTCGCTTATTACTGGAAAAATTGCAAAATCTAAGTCATACATGTATATGCAACTTTTGTAGCTAAGAATATGTTACATAAAATACAATTAAAATATCATTTAATGAGGAGTTTCTTTTGAGAAAAATTACATTGATTTTTTACAGTCAAAGTACCAAATACTTTATTATAATAAAATAAATAATAATATTTTGAATGAACCTCAATCGACATACTTAGAATGATGATTCCCAAGCAACTTTGACGATCGTAAAAATGAATAGAACAATAAATAAATAAACGCTAAGCGAGCAAAAACATTAAGGAATAAGACACTATAACAAATTATTTATGACATTTGAACCATAGGAGGATAAAAAGGAAGTATCGTACAAAAAAAACAAATAAGGTGTCATTTAACATATGAATTTCTTCATATCAAGTGGCAAGAAAAGAAAACCGGTTCAGTGAAATTTAAAGTAATAATTTCCTTTCAAAATCCAGCACATTACGATATCGAGTGTATATAATATTCTGAAGCTGTTTAAAAAAATCGCCTATTATTCTAAAAATATGAATATATATTTATTTATATTTAAACAATTTTTTTTTTTCAAATCCTGTAGTAAATATCTTTCCTATTCACTAATTTATGAGCTATAATTTGCATGAAATGCAATAAAATTGTTAGCTCGCAAGACTAATTTAAAATGAATCACACCAATTTTAACAACAAATTCAATTTAATTATCATAAATAAAAAAATACATATTAGTAATTTTCTTTGATTAAATTTTTTTTTTTCTTCTCGTTCTTACCTAGCTGGACGACGGCAGTCCTGTTCGAATGAAGGCGAAGAAGTTAAATTGGGTGCTATCCAAACATTTCAATGTTTCAAGTGTATCTGTCAGGTAAGTGGTCGTAGAACAAGCGAAAAAACATATTTAAAAAAACCAAAAAAAATACATCTATTTAGTAAAATATATAAACAAATCTTTCGCAACGAAATAACAGAAAAAAAAGACGAACAATCAACAAATTGACATTGTTGACGATTGAAAGAAAAATAATAATGACCTCACCTTTCATTTCGGATACTGCTTCAGGGGATTGGTTTTTTTTTCCGCGCTGTTCTCTGTATAGACACACTATACCATGACCGCAATATTCTTAGTTCGTAATGTTCTTATTCGGTTATAAAAATATTTAAAGTATTGTCCTCCTGTCCGTAATCAATTAACTCACCTCTTCAATCATTTGTTGTCCGGCTGGCCGACATTGAAATTGTCCGAACTTGAAGATTGTTTGCCAAAATGCTTTTTGTATTTAGTACGCATGCTGTTGATCGTGTGATCGTGCGCGCGGTATCATCAGCACCGATCATCAACTCCTTGGCATTGTTATGGTGCTGTCGTAGTCCGACAAGAACAAGTTTTACAAAGTGATTCAATCTGTGAGATATCGAAAATCTTGGCTAATTGTTTACCTGGGAATTGGTGGGAGGGTATGGAGGTTTGGAGCAGATATGTTTAACTTCCAAGATAGCATCATTCGGTAGTCAGTTTCTTATTGTATCGAAGAATCATCTTGAGGCCTATTCTTCATAGGTGATATAAAGTACCTATTGATTTTTTTTGAATTTTTTATTTGATATTTCCTTCTGTTTTGGAGATTGCGTCATTTTTATAAAAATCTTTGGACTCTGTACAGCGAATCAGATAAGTGCTGATCATCTTGTCTATTTCGATGAAATTCCAAAAATATTATGATGCACACAGCTCTCACCACAACTATTGTGGAAAATAAAGGGTGGTGTTTTTTTACAGGCGGAGAACTTTAAATTGGTAGCACTGTTTTCTGTGACAGCCGACTTGACAGTTGCCGGTGGTTTTGGAGTTAGTTTGGTTTGGCAATCCATCGTGAATAGACTCACGGCGGAGCAACGTTTGGAACATGTTCAAATTTTTATGATAACCATAGTTCAATTCGAGAAACTCATCGGGTATTAACTGCCATTACGTGGTGCTCATAGTCGTTAATCAGAGCGATTAATTCGAGAAAGCATGTTTTGTTATCGCAATACGTTTGCTCTAAATAATAATTCGCATCCCAGAAACTATTGAGCACTTGGAAGCCAACATTCGACGCGGTATTGCCGAAATACAGCCTGATTTACTGAGAAGAGTGTGTGAAAATTGGACTTTCAGACTACACCATTCAAGCGCCATCCGCGGCGGTCTCATGGCCGAAATCATATTCAAACATTAATGCCATAAAATTATCTTTCAAGTAAAGCCAATTTCATGGATATAAAAAATATTTTTCTGTGTCTTATTTCAATTTAAAATTCTCTGCCTCTAAAAAAACCCCCTATATTTAAAATAAGGGTAAATTTCAACAATTTTTACTATTTTTTACTTCATTCTTCATAAGATCACTCGAAACTATAAACGAAAACGTATTTCCTGAAACTAAAAGTAATGATCATGAACTGATCCAAAATTATTTACACAGCCAATGATTATTGTTTTTTAAAAGTAGTGTTTCCTGGAATCTTCTGAAACGAAAAAGTCACGCGTAATCAGTTATGCTAAATTTTGGCGATTGTGAAATAGGTGTGAAAATGCATCAAACAGTCATTTCAAATCTACCGTGTATAACCGAGGTATTTTGACTCTGCACTTTCCGAAATATATAACAGCCATAAGCATACAATTTATTATCAAGTCACGAAATACAAAAATTTGTTTGAGCTTGTAGTATGAAGTGATCGATAAAGAAATTTTTCGAAATTCTTCGGAAACATTAACAATATTTAAATCATGTGAATGAAGACAGTAAGAAGAAAATTTGCATACCGTTCAGAGAAGTCTAAAACAAGATAAAATAGAAATATGGTAGCAACCACATATTACTTCCAAGAATCGATCACGTAAACAAGGTGATAACATTTTTAAGACGAATTCTGCGGACTAATATGCAGCTCAATTTCGTTTAATGAAGCCTACGGAAAGCACTGTCAATGTGACAGGGAATCTATTCTCCCTTACCTGTATGAAAGTGCACTATGCAGAACAATTTCGCTTAACTGAATTCATTCAGTACTGAATATTGCTTCAGTACTACGAATTCAGGTCGTTTCCCAATACTTTGCTTCGTCTACGTCTATGTTGACGTCACAGCATAGCATTGCTATTATAACAGTTTAGAAAAAGCTTGGACCGTTAAAATTGCTCAGCTGATGCTTATTTCATAAATCAAAAATTAAATTAAATTCTATAAAAAAAAAATGGAAATTTTTTACGTTTGAAGTAAAGCTTGCTGTGATTATACAGCAAACTATTCGAATGCGAAATAGTTAATGCACAAACCAACAAAGAATCTAGACACTACTTTGCTAGGTCTGACGCCATAAACTGTTCTAACTAGACGTAGACGTAGACGAAGCAAGGTATTGGGAAACGACCTCAGTACCTACTACGTGAATATCGTATTAATGTTTAAATTTTATAATAATGAAGAAAATGTGTTTTTCCTAATGTGAATTTTTACATTAACTACAAAATTTTTATATATAAGTTACTTTTCTTTTCCATACTGTACAAGGATGTAGACAAATATACGTATTTAATTCTGGTTGATACTAGCTTATTTATTAACACATGATAAATAAGCTAGTATCAACCAGAATTTGAACTCTTTATAAAGATGATGAATATTAATTTTAGACATAAATTTTGATGAACTAGGTTAAGCCCACTCCCTTTTCCGGGCAATTTTGTGTGCAGATGTGTGAGGAAAAAAAAATGATTTCAAGTGAAACATAATTCAATTTAAAAGAATAGAAATAACAATGATCTATTATTAATTATCATTCAATAATCACACTCCTTAGAACGCAGCCCGATTTCATTTACTACTCGGTCGTTGTTTCCAATTGAAATTGCATATCAAACACTTTTGCGTATTGCTGACCATCGTCTCGCTTTCACAGTAGTAAAAACTGAACTGCATATAAGCTCCGCAGCGCTTTTATAATGCATGTGTTGATTCGAGAGATTTTCCGCTTATTCGGTAGTGTATTTGGAATTCGCAAAAAATATATATGTTGTATGCGCGAAGTGTCAAGAGATTTCTAGGCTAGTCTCGGTTTTGGAAGGTATTAGAATGTTAATGTTTAGTTTTAGTTTTAGGAAGGGGCGCAACACTAAGCTGCAGCGCACACTAGGCACCGAAGAGGGCCCATAGCGATCCCTTCAAGAAAACGTGGAACAATTAATCACTCTCAAAACATCCCAAATCCCTAAAAAAATGTTGATGTTGGATATTTATAGTAAGTCATGTAGGTTGCCACGGCAAACAACCAACAATAGAACCAGGTATCGCATTATTCAGCAGACAAGACTATACTACCCAATCTATCCATCGTTACATGTGATTATATTAAAATAGAGTCAGTTAAGACGTTATATTTTTTCCTTGATACAGAACTGATACAGTAGGCGTGTTTTTTTTGCTCCCTATCCAGTACAGAGGAGGTTAGCAAGAAGAGCAACCACACCACCTCAAAGAGTGGTGCAGCTACTCTGGCTCATGAAAAGTTCAAAGCTAAAAGCTCGAAGCTTCTATATACTCTGCTCTAGATAAGGTCACAAAAAACACACCTAGTATTATTTTTAAAAATTCAAAAAGTTCACAAGGACATGTTAAATACAGAGAGAGAGAGACAAGAAAAATACCAGGGACTCCAAAGTTTTACTTAATTTTGTTGTTCTTATTACTTCTTATTAACATACTTATAATCAATTAACAAACTCCATAAAAGTGTGATTAACTCCCAGTCGTTATAAATTTCAAGATTCGTTCAGTTCTGTCGAATTACAGATTCTCTAGAAACATGAACCCTTTTTAAAATTTCTGCTTCGGTACTGAAAAACCGAATTGATACGTTACTAACTGGTAAATCAATCTGTTTCATTGTTTTATTCAAAACAGAAATCATGTACAATTAAAAAATTCCGTACTGTGAGCTGAGGAAATTATGGTCTTTTTCACCAAGAGTAGATCTGAATTTTTTGTAAAATTTAAATTTGACGGCTTGGCTTACACAGTCTAATACTATCCTTATTTTATTTTTTAAATCTTTGTTCTTAATTCGGGTTAATTTCTATTTAAACCGTTCCTTCATTCAAATAAAATAAGAAGTTTACAACTTAAGCAAGGAATTCTCTGGCGTAGTGAACTGCTCTGAAGTCAAAAAAGATCTCTTTAAGGGCTTAATGAAATTCTGAGATTTAAAATACTGCCTTTTCCAAATCTGCACGTAAATAACATACGACACTTAACGCTGCAAAGTCTTGGAAATATTCAAACACCATAGTCTTAATAGACTTCTTTTAGGCAAGGAAGCACATCGTTAATGCTCTTTCCGTACTGTCGCAAAAGACTAATTACTGCATGCATTCAACGAGATCTTAACTATTTGATATCTGTCTGATATATTGCTCTCATAAACACATAATAAATGGTTTCTAGTAAAATTTATTAATGCCCGAAATCTGGCAAAGTTCCAATTTGAACCGGTTACGCTAGTAATTTGTTCAAATTGCTTGCAAAACGGAGGATTGAAATGGAAATACGCTTAATTATCCACGGCGATTAACACAGCCAAGTCCAATTTCAAACTTTGCTTCTAATTGTCCTTGTTGTATAGTTCTTGAAATAAAAGTTATATAGAGGATGATTCAGAGTCGATAGGGTAAATAGGAAGTTGCTTGTAAATTGGAAAGAAAAATATTCGAAGGAGGTATTTGAACTAATTTAAAAGAACACTTCATTGAAATGGGTAAAGTGAAACAACTCAGTCATTTTGGCGACCCAATTCAATTCGAACGGCGAAGAAAGTAGGTTTGTGTAGTTCGCGAACGAACTAGTTCGAAAGAGTGTTCTCATAAGTGAAATTAACGAACTAGTTCGCAGTGAATTCCGGTCCTAGTTTGTTTGTAGGAAGTAGTTCGTCATACGTACACCATGTATCATTCAACTATCGCGAACTGGGAACTAAAATAAGGAACTAGTTCAGTTCGAGAGGTAAGTGAAGATGATATTTTTAGGTCATCACATTTCTTTATACTATTTACTTTTTCTTTATCGCAAACTGCGAACTACAAGACCGAACTAGTTCGTTCGCTATCACTAAGGTGAACTACAATGCGCAAGCGTAAAAGAAAGCAATTGAACCAAATGAAGGGAGAATTAGTGAACACAGAGTGAAAAGAGACAACCAAGGAACCAATCTTCTCGTCCGTCTCCGTATCCCACAGAAACATATTAAGCGAAGGCACAACCTAATTTTTCACAAAGTAACAGCTCATCTCTCTCAATGGCTTAGTGAGGTATTTTGCATTGAATTGCATGACATTCCTTTATAAGAAAGAGTATAGCTGTAGGAACATGTATACATTGCTCTTCTCTCTTCTCCCCAAACAACTGGACAGCACTCTGATTAGTGACTGGCAATTGAAATTAGTGATTAGTGACCGACTATTTAGATAAGCCAACCCACGTACCCAGCACAATTGAATGACTGACCGACTAGTCAGTGACTGCTGAAGAGAATAGAGTAGAAAAGAATAAAGTAAGTGAACAGTTCAATTGAACGAGTAGTGACTAGTAAGTGACCAGTGACTACTGTACGGCTGCTTAGATAAGAGAAAAAATTAATTGAACAGTTCATTTGAAGTACTTCACTGAACAAACTCTTTGAAGTAAATGGCCAATTCTGAAGTACATTTAATACTATTCATTTTCGACGTAAACACACTAGTACCACCCTAGCATACTTATTTGTTTATTGTATACAAATACCGTTATTTTTACCATGCGTTTACCATGTGTATACCATGCATTTAACTGCTACCAGCGCCATTCCGCCAGCCTGTGATGACTAGAGTTACTATAGGTTTACATTTTTACTGGAAATAAATAGCGAGTTTTAAGAAGAGAAAGAGCCTTCAATTTGAGTGATAAAAGCCTTATCTTTCTAAATGTGTTTTGCAGGTAAACCAAAAGAAAATAATATCAAATCCTCCTGTGATATCTCTCAACTAATTATTACATCGGTGGAATGATGAGAGCTCGAAATCATTGATCGGCTTTACGGATAAATAAATAAATCATCCGCAATTTGTCTACACGCAGTTCTGATCTTTTAATCCACGTTCGAATTTAGCATTAAGTCAACACGCCACCCCCGCGCCCAAAAAATTACATAAAAAAAAAACCTGTGGCTCGGATATAATCTATAGCTTCTAATGCGAATGTTGCCAACCGCGGAAATTGAATAATTTTTCGTACGTGTCTTGCTCTCGTACCTCGTAGAACATACAGCACACACTCCTTATGAAAATGTAGCCGAACTCGCGCAGCATGTTGGCCAGAATCCATGAGAAGTTAATTAAGAGATTAATTCAAACAAATCAATTTTATTGTTAATACTCGTATGCTATTTTATAATCCGGCCGGTTCAACGAGTGTGGGAAAAGTTTATCTTAAGTTTTCGATGTAGTTGCTTGAGTTTCAGTCGAGTAAGTTATACCTGTACACCGCTTTCTGTATCTCGTTGGAGATTTCGTACTTTATCTAGATCAAAAAAGTAGCTTGGTTTATGTTAGATTTTTTTTAGTGATAGTAGTTTGAATTTTAGGTCAAAGAGTGGTGTTACAGGAAAATACTGCGTTGTAGTCTTGTGCCAAAAAAATCGAAGAGGAAAATTAGGAAATCCTTAAAGAACTCAACGTTAAGTTGGGCTCATTGCCAGCTTCGAGAATTCGGGACTTTATGCGAAGAGTACGGCTCTCATGAACGGCGAATGCAATGCGAATAATCTCGCAGCAATCACAAGCAAGGATTTATGGCGAAAAGTTTCCTGTAGTTATGACCCGCAGGAATATAATTCACTTGTTTCCTTTCATCGGATAGATACAAGTATCCCGGATAGTGTTGTACGCTCGTCGGTTTGTTGCCCGGAACTGCTCGGACACTATTTCTGCTTCAGTTCATTTAAATTTTGCTGCATTTTAAATCACTTTACGGTAGAGCGAAGAATTGGAACAAGGAACTGAATCCAAAGGAAATTATCTTGTAGATCTTGGAATTGTAATTACCCCCAGTAGTGTATCAGCGCAACTATGGGATCTCGTCTCATAGTTATACTATCGAAATATACTAAGTCCAGCCATAATCAAGGTGTTGCTGTGTCTCAGAGTTACATAATACATCCCTCTGATGACCCAATATAACCCGATGATAGAACAACACCTTTGGACCTAGATTAACACCGTTTCATAATTGGCCTTTTAAGTAAAAGTTTTTCAAGTGTCATGACCAAAAGGCGGAAACATAGGCAGTGATTCAAATCTAATAAGAAAGTGTTCTATCTCGAAACAGCTTAGGTATGCTGGAAAGTTTATTCAAACATTTATTGCAGTAAACGACTTTTCTCAAATTGACATTATTATACGGAAGTAGAGCAAAAAAATTGTCGGTGCACAGGGGTAAATATATTTTTACGAATTTTGTCATATCTCTTAGGTCTTATGAGATGTTAAGCTCATTTTACTTTCACCAGTTCCTAAGATACATAGATTCGTATAAGCCAGATTCAGTTTTTTATATGCTACCGCTAAAGAGGTATGAAGAGGTTCAATACATTTTCACGAATTCCACCATATCTCTTGGGCCTTATGAGATATTAAATTTATTTTACTTTCTTCAGCTCCTGTGATACATAGAGTCGTATAAACCAGTTTCAGTTTATTTTCTATATGCTACCGCTAAGGAGAAGTGAAGATATTTAACACAGTTTCACGAATTCCGGCATATCTCTTAGGTTTAATGAGATATAGAATTCATTTTACTTCCATTAGTTTCTGAAATAGATTGAGTCGTATAAACCAGTTTCAGTTTTTTTTTTATATTCTACCACTAAGGAGGAATGAAAAGGCTGAATACATTTTCACGGATTCTGCCATATTATTTAGGTGTTATGAGATATTGAATTTATTTTACTTTCAGCAGTTTCTGCGATACATAGAGTCGTATAAACCAGTTTTATTTTATTTGTTATATGCTTCTGCTTAGAAAATGTGAAGGTATTGAATACATTTTCACGAATTCTGCCATATCTCTTAGATCTGTTGAGATGTCAAACTATTTTCTACTTTCAAAACAATTACTAAAATAATAAATTTCAAAATATTTATATGCTCTTTTCCTAAGTAAGAGTCAGCAAGCTTATACGCGTTCGTGAATTTCATCGTACATTGTACGGGCACAGCCTAATTTTAATCAAGCTTAAAATATGTAGCAAAATTCGTGAAGTAAACACCATTTCTTACTCTTAGGTGATGAATATCAGAAATTTTTTTTATTTGTATGAGAAACCTCTGTTGAATGTTGGTAACAAAATTTTTCCACAAAAAATCCTTCTCCTAGAAGAACCAGTGCTACATTTCCACTTTGATCGCGATTCAAACTATGGCCCACAATCGTAATTGATGTTTTAAAGGTATCACTTCTGTCAAATCTCGACTTTAACTGCTTTATAAACATTTTTTCCCGAAAAATAATAAAGTATTGTAGGGCCCAGACCTAATAGTAAATTTTTTATTTCACTCCAAACATTGGTAGTCTTAATTGTGCTGAGACACAATCGTGATCACAAAAATTAGTATTACTACTGTAATTCGTAATAATTAATTTGAATTTCAATTAATGGACTTTGTACTAATGCTTACTAAAGCCCATTTTTGACTGTGTGCTATCCAATTTTTTTTTTACAGTTTTGTGTCAAATTTCTAGGAAACCATTTAAAAAAATAACAACCAAAAATTGATAAAGAAATTGGGAAATGGCTTTAAATGTATATATGTAATATTAAAAGGACATAAAAACAATTCACAAGCAAAATTTGACGATTACGATAAGACTATATATTTGTTCTGCACTTACCAGCGGTAATACTCTAATATTTTTCGTATTTTAATAAAAACTTAAGGCCCCACGACTCCGGTGCGACAATTTTGATTTTAATCGATTGCAATAGTTTTTCGTTCATGTAATTTGGAGTGGACAATACATCGTTCGCTGTCTATCAGCGAACTAATTTTGAATTTACAGAAAAAAATAATGTTATTGGTTTTCAAATTATTTGAAACGCATAACTATTAAAAATCAATAATTTTTTCATTGATTTATCTTCTAGATATACCAATTAATTATACTATCAATGATACTTAATAAAAGCTATTTTCTTATGTAATTCCTGCCATGAAAATCGTGAAAAATTGCTTCAGTTTGACTTCATATACTATTATTAACAAAAAAATTCCATGGAGGATATTCTCTTAGATTTTTTCTACCATTATGTTAATGAAAATTACATGTTAATTATTCAAGAAATAGGTAATAACTGCACTAAAAAACTCGGATTTACTCATTTTAAAAAATGTTTAAGGGTTGTTGTTCTAACAGCAATTTTTCTCAATGGGTGACCTAGTTAACATACCAGCTAATAAAGTGGTGTAATTTTATTTTATTTTTTTGTTGCCATTAACGCAAAAAATTGGCTTGAAAACAGTCATGAATCATACAAAATCACATTTAAGTCTTGTAACAAACTGTGTGAAACTTTGTCAAATGTAGTTGACTACTTTCGCTGACAAACGCAGTCGTATTGTGTGGTCGTTGTCAAATTGTTGTTGAAAATGTTACTGAATATTCTTCCAAACTTTTGATACCATGGCATACAGTAACCATATGCATCTTACTCACATTTATATTGTAATCCGGTCTTGAACATGAAAAACACTTGGCATCAAACGCGGAAACATGCAATCTAACTTGAAACTGCTTCAAAATCCTTCATACAAAATCGGCGTCTTGTCGTCTACTGTATGCCATGGTGTCAAATATTTTAGTAAATAAAAAATTTCACGAAAAATTCATTTAAATTTTTTCTGCTAAATTAGACTTTGGCAGAGCAAATAAAAAAATATGACAAACAAATATTTGACGATTATATTATCGGACAGAATTTGCAAGGAAAAATAGTCAAATATTTGACAGCGTGGCATACAGTGTAGTACTGGATTGAGAATTATAGGCGTTTGATAAGTCTTATCCAAAACAAAAAATACATGATTTTCAATTATTTTCGATAATGTTGCGTCTCTATTTTAAACTTTAAAACAAGTCGAATTCAAATTGAGTCGGTTGCTTCGACTGTGAAAGTGGGAACCCCACCTTGGGCAGTTCTGCGAACTACTAATTGCGATCGTTAGCTTGTATAATCACATAAAACTGGTTGACTTCGCACCAAGAATTTATCGTCAAAAAGACACGTTTCTCTAGATTTTATTTTTTCGAATTAATTCCGTAATTACTCATAAAAATCTGAATTAAACGCGTAGTCATGATATTCATTTTAAAGAAAACGAAATGAGCAAAAAAATGTTTACTTTGTAATTACGCGGAACAGATGAAGGATGCAAGAGTACCGTGGTAATGATATTGCGAAAAATTTGTAGAAGTTTTGTTCTTACGGTTCATACACGCAATCAAGAAATTTATAAGATTGAGCGGTTCCGAAAAGGATAATTAAAATACACCTGGTCGAATCGGTTAAAATTCCGGAATTTAAGTTCAAATTGTATGTGGTACGGGTACACGGCTGTACTGTTTCTTTCAATGTTTTATTTTAATCTTTATATTGTTCTAATTTTTTTTATATCGGAGATACATATGTTTGGGATCGCATTGATCGTCAAATGGGAAGGGTCTTGCTTAATTCGTTTTTAGAACTTTGATCTGTCTTTGTAGCGTAGAGATGGATAGTTCACGAGTGAACTGCTCCGAAAAGAATACTTGATTGAAGTAAGTGAGTGAAGTAACTCACTACTTTTGGAGACCTGCAGTTCCATGGAACAGAAAACTTGACCAACCTTTTTGTTTTTGGTCATCATCTCCTAGATGAACTGACCTTTTTATCTCAACAACGAGGGCACGAAAACGAAGGAACTACAACGAAGGAACGAAATCGAAAGAACGGTGAAACGAAGAGTTCCGGAACTAGTTCACTGAACTCGTTCCTTAAAGCGAGTGACTCGGAGTGAAGTATTTTACTGATTTGCGCATCTCTAGTGTAGCGATCCCATCTTTCTTCCTAGTTCTTAGGTTTTCGTTTTGAATTCTGCACAAAATTAACTTAAATGCGATCGATTTGATCGAGCAAATAATGATCGTTCGTGTGCATGTTTTTCTTGTACCTACTCTGATTCGTTCGGTTTCAAGATTCAATTTAATTAATAAATTTTCTTTAAGTTGAAGGGATAAAAGATCTTGTGAAGATCATTACAGCAAACAGTGCGATCAGAGGATTTTGTAGAATATTCGATCGTTAGATTGCGATCTAGAATCACCTCTTATAAATTAGATGACTCAATGTCATATCGAATTGAAAACGTGTCTTTAGATGACTGACTGTTCTCGTCAAGGATCTTTTGAATTCTTAATTTTTTTTAATTAGGAAAACCAAAATCACTACCGTTTCATCCAATGCAATTGAAATTAATATCACACTATTAATGCGAAGAAAATGAAACAATCATGCAACGAATGATCAAGATTGAAAAAATTAATAAAAAAAAAAAATCGAAATTGATGACGATCACTGCATTAATGATCGATCATATGAGCGAGATTCAATTTAATGTGTGTGCACTTGTTAATTGTCAATGAGTGGTGACTACAACTATGTCTATATACGTTTTGTTTAGTTTTCAAATGTTTGGCGCCGTTTTGTCATGGCGCCTGCCCATCAACTTATATACATAAGATCGCTATTATAGCCGATCAAAACCGCGATCATCTCTATAATCGGGGATTTATTTTTTTCTTTCTTCAAGATGTGTGCTGCGTGTTCACTTACTTATAGACGTTATAGAGATGCGAATTTTTTTCTCGAGATGCCAAGCAAAAACAAAGCTTGTGGAATTGTTTTTTTGAAAAAGTTTCCTTAGGCTCGATATATTGTTGGTATTTTTGCGTAGGTAATTATACACACTATCTGGTCACTATTATACTAAAATTCCGGTTTCGATAGATGGACTAGATGGTGTCTGTTTTTTTTTCTTCTTTCGAAATCTTAAGGAATGCGTGTCGCGCTAACGCAAATACGCTTAAATCTTAAAGCGGCGCCTAAATATTAGGTATGGCCAATGGATAGATGGGAATTTTCACCGATTTTTACTACTTTATGTTGTGTATTTTAGTATAAGACGCAGTCCGCCTAACCATGCGATTATTGTTTATTAGAATTTGGTTAAAAGTTTTTATGCGAATAGTTGCACAAACGAAAATTCTCTTAGTCACAATATTTTTGTTTGTTAAATTTGTGTTGTTTGTGCTAAATTATAAATATGTACATATTTATAGAAACAGGTTGCGCCATGTGTGTGATATTCTAGTTGGAATACTAAACTCCGATTTTATTGGTTCTGAGAATGAAATGGAAACGTAGGGAGTTCACGGATCACTTAATGGAAAACAATTTTCTACATTTCTTGGCAAAATAGAACAGACTCTAATACAATATGTATCTTGAAAAACACCTATCCTATCCAATAGAATTCAAGCCAATTCGATCTCATTAAACCTACAAGATTTTCGGAATTCGTGAAATTTTGAACAATTCCTTACACTCCCCACAAGGGGTTTAATATGAAAAAATTTTGGAATCGGTTTTCTCCCCGATTATATTTAATGCTTTTAGAAGTAGAAGTGAATTCGATATCATATTAGACCTAAGAAATATAGCGAAATTCGTGAATATTTACACAACCACAATACACAATACACAATATTTACACCTGCTTAATAATCAATAGCACAACAGCCCAAATGGGGCCAAGGCCTTGAAGTAATGCTAGAGTTACTTAATTATTAGACCAATGGAACACTAGGAAGTGAAGTGGTCAGCCACACACTCGCCCGTGATTATTATTCCGATTTTAGCTCAGGTACTCATTAATAGCTGAGTGAACTGGTAGTCCGGCTCCCAATCCCATTCTCGAAAATTACTTGTCGCCAAGCATATTCGAACCTGGTACCGGGTGAACCGGCTCTAGCCGCTAAGCCACCCATACTACGACCTTATACCAAATTATGGGCTCAAAACCGAATAATTTTTAAAATCATTTCTAAGCCATTATACAAAAAGTCCGTAGAAGGAAAATTGCTTTGATAGCTAGACATGCCTAAAAGATATAACGAATTTCGTGAAAATGTGGGTTACCTTCCCATGGATATTTTTTTTACTCAACCTCTGTATGCCAATAAAAATCCGAACTTTCTTTATTTTAAGTTCTGTAGTAGCATATTTACATTAACTAAGTTTCAACTTCCTAGCATAGTTCGTTTCTGAGGTACAAAAACAACCTCCCACGCGCGTACTTCGCTAAGATACCCAATGGTATCAATGGTATATTCGATGGAGCGTGCGGGAAATGAACTAGATCTTTCTACATTGTCTTTTGTGAATATTTTCATAGATATTGGTGGTTATTCTACTACTGATCGACTACAGAACATAATAGATCTGAAGTACTTCATTTCACAGCCTTAAAATTTTTTTTTTAAAAACTATTAAATTAATTAAATTAATTATCTTTGAGTTTAAAAATTGAAATTTTATAGGAATTAGTTTTGGGTTAAAAGTAACTTTAAGTTTGTAGTTGAGCGAGTTTCTTTCACCCCCTCTAGTAGCTTCCATATGATTTATTTGAATGTCATTAATCCCCTTTTAATTGACTAATAGCAAAAATATACGGAAATCTCGCTAATTTTAAAAATTGATGTAGAACTAATTTTTTATTTAATTGGAAATATTAAATTCTATTTGCAGTTTAAACTAGAATTAAATACATGTGATATAAACACAATTTTTAATAGTCTCATATATTGAAATAAAGCTATTGAATATAGACAAATTTACATTAAGGACGTATACGAACTACGAATAGCTTGCTGCTTCGAGTTATAACAGTTTATGACGTCAAGTATAGGAGATTACTAACCCAATTAAATTTTGGCTGGAGTTTGGGATAATCTCAACTTTGTTAAAACACCTGACGAAATCAACGCGAGAGTATACTTACTTGAATTGAATAAAAGGGACATAATTCTGATTATTGTATTGTAAATATAAAATAGTTTTTTTTCCCATTTAGCAGTTTTACGTCTCAACTTTGATGTCATGAAGTAAGAAACTGATTATTTGGACGGGTTTGCTTAGCTTTTTCGAAACTACTACGTAACATCAACATGGACGTTGAAACAGATGAAATATACTTCTCGCATTGAATTGTTTGATTCTAAAGCCAAATTCAAATTAGCTACAATGTCTCTGAAGAGGTTAGAATCTATTGCTCGTCATTTTAGAAAAGCGTTTATTCCTGTATCCACTATAGCTAAATACAAACTAGTTATAATTCATTATAACTACTTAACTATTCCGACATATCAATTCAAAGCTTGCTAATTGCTGGACAAAGCATTGAAAAAAAAAAAAAATAAAAAAAAAAAACAGAAACCCCAGGTATGGATTAGTGTAGGTAGCTTTTGCAATAAAACATAACATTTCTTGTATTGCAACTTTTATACTATGTTTAAACTTTTGAACTCAACTGAACAACGAGCGCATAAAACGTGCCCGATCAAAGTAGCAATTAAAGAAAATTATTTATCGACTTGCATAACTTTATGCTACATGGCACAGATCTCCTTATAAGACATATTTGTGCTAAATTATTACGTTCAAGTGTCATGGGCTCTGTTTGCAGATTGGCTTAGTTTTACTTATGTGTTGGGCAAAATATTTTTCTTTTTCTTCTTGAAATTATTAATAATAAATATAAGATCGGAGTTTGTGTCAGTAGAGAATGTCTAGTTATTTCGGTATTTAGTCGATAAAAGTATAATAAATATCGACTGGAAATTAGCAGGGTGTTTTTTTCTTTAAGTGGACCCCAAAACCTGATCACATTTTATTGCATTGCAACATTTTCAGAAGACGACTGAAAATCATGAAACAAAATAAATAAATAACACGAATTATACTGAAAAGATATACTTCTTTCAAATAATGTTTTTTCAACAATTATATTATAGATTTTGGAAGGGAATCAATCAAAATCACAATACTATTGAGGACAAAAATCATTTTCTTAATCGTTAAAAAGTTTAATGTTTTTCACACTACTACGCAAAATATAATTCAATGTGAAGCCACAGTGGATACTATGTATATCTTGAATACAACTAAATTAAAAAAAAGGTTCCTATTGGTTATATGGTCATATCAATTTATCATCAAATTTACTTATTCATAATATCAAGAGAATTGTTTTAATTTATTGCATCTATTTTCTTCTAATAACATTTCAGGCTGCATTCAAAAAGTCTTACTTAATATAAGAATTTATTTGAAAGAATTTCCCTTTAATAGAACCAGCAACTCTTAGGCCGAGTTTTACATGTAATTTAGATTTTTTCAAAATAGGCTATTTACACTTTAAGAAGCGATCATCGCAAACTAATCCCCTCCTCACAAATCTCACTGTTATATCCCATAACAAATTCTTTTTGTTTTTAAATATATTAAAGTTTACATTTTTTATTACTACTTACTAAGGTTTATAGTGTGATCTCAAAATCTGGACCCGTTAGTCAACATTCCATGGATCACGTTCGATCAAAATTAAAGAAAGGTCTAAAAAAACTAGCAGCTTTTTTTACTTAGAAAGTATCAATCCGGCTTGGCAATCTTTAAGTTTATATTCTCAAAAAAGAAAAACTTCTGACGACATTTTCAAGCTAAATAAATTAAAAAAAAAAAAAATACCGCAATTTATTATCATCCAAAACTCCCAAATTATCTCTTTTTTGCACTAAACAAAGAGTCCGAAGAGAATCAAACGAAACACGTCGAAGATAACTTGATTTCCATCTCGATCGCTTCCGATATTACAGGTATTCCTGTACTCCACCTGAGTTAATTAGTTTGTCCTACTTTTTCATTTTTAAACATTTTAAAACCACGCTTTTTCTTGTGATTTCTAGAGTTTAACAGAGGAGTGGGGGGGGGGTGTATAAAATTTCTTAATATACCTTGCAGAACGCTGCAAAGGTCTTCACTGAAAACGATCTTGGCATCCCATCAACATGTGCACCTATAGATAAATACGTGTGTATAGATAGTGATCTTACGAAAATAATACGCAAGGTCGGCAAAGGCCGTTTGGATGGAGTGTAGAAGATGAAGCTAAGACGCTGAGCGGGTATCATCGACACACCGAGATAGTAAAACGCGATGTGTCGCTTTTAGCTATATAAAACAAGCTTAAAAGATCGGGGTGATCGCGATCACAGATCACTTGTTTCTTAGCGATTTCACGATGGCGATCTTTTTTTTCTTTTATTTGTCTTATTTTCATTTAAGATCTGACTTGAACAGGGGGCAGTAATCTCTGATATTACGAGGCTGATGATCTTCATCACAATAATATAGTGAAAGAAAGAGCACGACTCTATCGCTCGCTCTCGCTTCGCTTTACAAACAGGAAATCGCCGATTTTATGAACATTTAAGTGAATTTATTATTCGTGTAGTATTTTTACTTAGAGCCGTTTTAATTTACATACTTTAAAATTTAAGAAAAAATATTGAAGAAAAGAAGCTGTGCGTGTTTTATTTATTTATTTCTTTGATTTTTTTTCTTGTCATTTATTCCGCGTGCTAAGAAATTTTGGTAGCTAAGTTATATGACACGATCACACGTCTGGAAATTAAGTCCGAAACTTGTCCATTAAAATAGCGAATTTTACGAGTTTTGTGTAGTACGGAGTAAAGATCATAGCGTTTTTTAAATATTGTAAACATATCGTCGTTAGAGGTTAACGAGAGCAACGTTTTATTACTTTGAGCGGTCGATTATTAGATTTGTAGACCGCAGGGTGATAGCGAACATCTCTTGGCGTATTAACTTTACAACAATTTTAATGACATTCTTTAGTTATGACGATGACCTTGAGGGAAAAATTAATTCTTACACATGTACTTTTTGAGAAAAAAAAAGAGTTTTCGATAAGTGTGTAGTTTTTTGCGTTAAATTTATCTATCATTGGAAAAATGGACAGTATCGGTGTTATTTTTCACCATTATGCAGTGCAGATCAAGTTAGCTACATTGAAAAAACAACAATAGTTGTTTTATTTGCGACTTTATCTAGAGCAGAGTAGAAGTTTTGTGCTTTGAGCTTTTCATGAGCCAGAATAGCTGCACTGCACTGTTTGAGGTGGTGTAGTTGCTCTTCTCGCTCTGCATTTTGTTGATGTTTTCGCATTTCACTAACCTGCTCTATACTGGATAAAAGACCAAATAAAAGCTCGCCCAGTATCGGTGTTTTTTTTGCACCAGTATACAGTGCAGAGCAGGTTAGCTACATACATTAAAAAAACAACAATAAACGTTTTTTTTACGACTTTATCTAGAGCAGGGTATAAGCTTTGAGCTTTGAACTTTTTATGAATAAGAATAGCTGCATTGCACTGTTTGAGGTGGTGTAGTTGCTCTTCTCGCTTTGCGTTTTGTTGTTGTTTTCGCATTTCACTAACCTGCTCTATACTGGATAAAAGAGCAAATAAAAGTATCGGTGTTTGTTTTTTTTGCACCAGTATACAGTGCAGAGCAGGTTAGCTACATACATTAAAAAAACAACAATAGACGTATATATTGCGACTTTATCTAGAGCAAAGTAGAAGCTTTGAGCTTTGAACTTTTTATGAACAAGAATAGCTGCACCATTGTTTGAGGTGGTGTAGTCGCTCTTCTCGCTTTGCGCTTTGTTCTTGTTTTCTCCTTTTACTAACCTGCTCCATACTGAATGAAGGAGCAAAAAAACAAGCTTAATGTGATTTAAGTACAAAGTAGGTACACAACTCAATCCCATGGGGGTGGCTACTCTACTCCCGATAAAAATGGAATGTTTAACATATAAAATGCGCTGTCTGCCATTTTTCCAAGAATTGTCTCTCCATTATATTAACTCAAGGCTTGAGTCTCAAGCCTCAGTGACAATGACTTCGATCCGATCCGATCTGGAAAACGGACAGTCTTGAGTTACTCCATCCAACACAAATGTAAAGGAAATTTCGGAACGACTAGTCCCAATCAACATAACGAATAGCCGAGACACAGAATGGAGGGGTAAAGTTGATCAATTTTCCACTTCTATCCGTTCCGACGCTAAGAGGTGAATTATTGAATTTCACCACCTTTTTCGCCTAACTGAAAATCAAAGCTACACCTCGATAGTGTCGCTTACAACTTATTCCGTTAAAAACATCTCTAATACAACGCCATCTAGATGTGAAAAATAAAACCGGCAGTTCTTTTCTTTGCCGCAATAGAACGCAATGAGGCTATAAGTGCTAAATGTTATTACCGATTATGCTATGATTGCCTTCAATTCAATTCATGCATAAAACAAATCGATTTACGAATACATTTTTTTTTTAAAAAAAAATTCCAGGCTTATCTCAAAATTTTTGAGGGAGCAGAGCAGAGGTTTGTCTATCATCCCATAGTCCCATGATTTTCCTTATACCAAATGTTCTTTACTTTCGACAATATACTCACAATTGTTATCCTTTCATACTCATTTTTGTCATCCTTTCCGCGATTGTGCGATAAGCTAATAATCTATCTCCGGAAAAAAGTAGGCTATGGACGCGCTCCGCTGATCTAGTCTGCAATACCGTACTGATCTTTTATACTGCATGTAGTGCGTCGCGAAATCTCGTAATTCATTCAATGGTATGTGAAGCATTATTATTATAGTTCTATCTGCTAATTTTTCTTTTTAATAATAATAACAGAATACATTAAATTAGTATGCTATCGTATTAATTCATAGCTTAAAGGTTGAAATTCCATTCAGGTCATATGTTTATCAGCCGCGATCTGAAGAGTATTTTTGTTTCTGGATTATTATATAGATATTTAATTGTTTACTAGTTCCAAATTAAGTTGGTATTCATTTATTTAGGGAAGAGATGGGCTAACCCCGACATATTTCTGGATAATGGCAACCGACCGACTAGCGAGAACCCTGCTTCCTTGATAGAAATTCCATTCTGCATATTTGTTATAATCCACTTGTTGTACTCTCTACAAATTCTCAAATACCCTGTATAAGCTGATCCAAAATGCTTAACATGCTAAATTATCGTGCAAACAAAATTTGAATATTTAGTCGAAAACCAAGGCAAATCAATTCTGTCGACAAATATGATTTTCCAAATAATCTCTAATAAATTCAAAGCGATACTAAAACTTACTAATAACGAAAATTTTCCACAAACTCGCTGCCACTCTGCACCGATCAATCGATCGATCGATCGATCCGTGATATCTTTAAAATGCCCGTACTCGAACAAGTTATTCAGCGTTTTTAAATAAGTCTGAAATTAAGCGTCTGTGTCCCAGGCGTTCGTATGATGCCAGACAAATTTTATGTGAATTTGTAATGTCGATTTTAATTTGATACTTAATTATAACGAACATATCGAACAGTAACGATCGAAATTGTTTGTATGCGATCGTGCGAAAACTTCGGGTGCATGTGCCAAACTCGCTCTGTATATGCCTTGCCAGTCCGGCTGCAATCTTATGCTTAAGAAAATTGGTCAAGTGTAGTCTTGCTTTGATAGAGTCAACTAATAAAATCGGATGGCGAAGTAAGTACATAAATAAAATCTCTTACCTGTATGAAATCTGAACTTGAATATTGAATAATTTTAGTAGATCGACTTGTACGCGCACCGATCCACGCTTAAATATTAGCCACAATATTTTTGTATTTTACAAGTTGTTGTCGTCATTTAGTTTGTCTGGTATTTTTGCTTCGGGGGACGTTTTACTCTTATTAACATCTTTAGACTTTGATCCAATTTTACAATATTATTGTTATGTTAGTACCTATATACGCGAGTCGTATGTCGTGTCTCGTGTGTGCAAGAAACTTATCCGTAATCGATTTTAACGATTGGTTGCAATATTAATTTGATTTAAAGCGTTTTTTTTTGCTCATGTCTCCGGACTTTGGATTTTCTTTAAGACATTGGGAATTTGTAGTATATGCACAATTTATTACTGGTCTTCAAATATACCGGACTGTAAATAGATATTAAGATAAAAACAACTAATTGAAATTATAGTAATTGCAACATACTTCTGTTACTAATAGTATATTATCCATAAATATGGAAAGAGCAAAAAAGAAAGTTGTTTGGGTAACTTCTTGGTCACAAATATGACTGGGAAGTTATTTAAAAAACTTCGTGGTTAAGAATATAACTCAAAAGTTATTTTATGTACTTTTTTTACTTCGGCCAGTTCCTACAATCGTCAGTTACGTTCTAACTGGAACTTTACCTGATTTAATTTCATACAAAACTTTCAGTTAAAGGTCCAGTTCGATTTCAACTGACGATCGTAGGAACGGAATTTAGAAATTGTTTGTGTGACTGTTTAGTCATATATTAATATGCGAATAATCAGATAGCAAAGCCATGTTTAAAATTTAGAAATATTGTTTCCATAATTTAGGAACAAGAATTATTGTTTTTTACTAACTTAAAAGAAAGATAGAAAAAAAATTTAAAAACACAACGATATATTACAGAATAGGGACAAATTATTTAAGCTACATACGTCTGCATGAATTATTAACTACCAGCTTATTTGACAAGTTAGATGGGCTGGGAAGTTATACCGACGTCGGGATGACCCCAAAATCAATCTGCAAATTGGGGGGTACGACGTTGCGGCGACTTCGACATGACGTTCCGAATTCAACTAAGGGTATTTTATGTCGTGAGTCTGATCCGTTTTATTTGATAATTCCTATTTTAAGTGATTCTTGAGATAGGAGCAATCTTAAAACCTTCTTTTGACAAGTTGGATGGGTTGGTAAGTTATACCGACGTCGGAATAACCACAAAATCAATCAGCACATTGGTTGTTACGATGTCGCGGCGACTTCTACGTGACGTTCCGAATGCGACCAAAGATAATTTACGTCGTGACTCTGATCCGTTTTATTTGTGAAATTCCTACTATAAGCGATTTCTAAGATAGGAACCATCTTAAGACCTTCTTTACCACCTTTTTAAAAAATAGACTTCTAGTACAAGTAAATGTTCACATATGTGATAGTCGTTACGCGAAAGGCTAAGTTTTTAATTCGTAATAGCGTTCTTCTTACAGACTCCAAGCACATCAGTCAGTCCGTAAAGTAGTGTTAATAAATTATACTAACTGCCACATTATCAGACTATCAGAGAGTGAAATTGCATAAATGTTAGTACAAATTATAATGATAAAAAAAACACGAGAGTTCCATAATAAGACTAAGGAAAGTTTGACCGAGACTAGTGATAGTCGCAGGTCTGGAAAAGTACAGAGTGCTAGAGCTGCAAGTGTGAAACGGATGTAGAGCGCTTCTGATATTGCTCGCAACCGATTGTTGATTATACTTTATGCTTCTAAACGTACATATGGCTTTTTTTTTAAATTATGTTTTTGCATGTGGGGGAAGTGATGAAGGTCGACCGAACAACGTGAGGCTCATTCATAAGATGCTTGCATGTTTACGGAAGTAGAAATTCTACTGTAGAATCACTGAATGAATTCAACTATTGAAGATTTTAGGAAAAGAAAAGTGCAGACTGCTTCTATGTGATTCTAGAAAAGAAAGGGTTTAAATCGCACTATAAATTGGCTTATCAACCTGGACTGGGTACTATGAAAAATATGTAGACTAAAACAGTGAAGTGTTTTAGAGAGAGGCCGAGAGGTGTAGTTGCCTTAAACCCCAGTAGAGGTTAGGTTAGCTTAGGCTAGGTTTAATAAGAACGAACCAATTCAGTAGAGCGTTCCCATAACTCAATTGAATGAACTATACTTCGCAGTCAGTCTCGCTTCTACTTCATTTCTCATTGCCGTTTTGCACATCATGTTCTACTAGATTTGCTGACCTTTTTTTGCCCACCTTCTACTACATCTACTGACCTTTTTTTGATCATCATCTTGCACTAAATCTACTGTCGTCGAATTACGACTACTTCACACTGAACTCCCCTGAAGCAATGAACTATGAACTAAAAGAACGAACTAGTTCGCGAGGGATTAAACATCCGAAATGATCGCTCACTATAGTGAACTAAAATGCACAAGCCTATGGCTGATACATTATCAACAATCTTCGCTAGGAAGACGTTATAAATTTGGTTCGGAGCATACACGAAATTTAAGTAAATGCCTTCAAAGAAAAAAATTTCTTACAAGCTAGATTAGTTCCGTATTAATTCTAAGTTCGTTTTTTACTCCGTTTAATTCAATTTTTAATAAACAACACTAACGAATAATTCAGGAAAATAGAAACTGGCAATGCTTTCCTAGCATGTTGTGCCATACCATACCAAGCGCTTTTAAACTATTTAGGGTTGCCAACGTTACAAATTTTGTAAATTTTAATGCATTTTCTTTTTTTTCAATTTCAGAACGGATTTGTCGAATGCGAACCGGAAAATTGTCCCCCAATCGACGATTGTTATATGCTAGAGAAACGACCGTTGGGTGGTTGCTGTCAGAAATGTAAAGGTAAAACGTTATTTTTTTTAATATAATATTCAATCTAATCACATTTCGTTGTTTTTTTTGTTTTTTAAACAAAATCAAAAATTTAGAATGCGTTCATAATGGCAAACGATATGAAAGCGGGAGAGAATGGTCCGATCCAGATGATAGCTGCGTGACATTCAAATGTGAAGCGGGTGTTATCACGGAAACAACGCAACAATGTTATACACCATGCAGTAATCCGTTACCACCTCGACCGGGACAGTGCTGTCCGACATGTTTAAGTGAGTAGTGCATTGTGATTTTTTATTTCATTAAATTCTAAATGTTTTCCATTTTTTTTTTAATTAATAAAGTATCAGTTGCGATCGATACGAGTATGTATAAGAAAGATAAGCCATTCTTTCCGCAATGGTTTCGTCAAATGTTAGCTACACTGCCATGGTATTAGATTGGTAGTACACGTACTTAGGTGGAGTGCTGCTAAGAAGTCAGGTATACTTTGGCATCTGTGAATTGATGGACAAATCAGTAGTGATCCCACCCTACTCCGATTGGAGTAGATCTACTCCTTTTCTGTGCTGTAAATCATCTACTCCGGAGTAAGCAAAATATACTTCTTTTTCTGCCGTTTGAAATTTTGGTACAAAACATATTCGTTTGTCTTGGCAATACAGCCGCCAATTTAATTCTTCACACAGGCGGTAGTAGACAGGTCATTTTCCTGCTTGCATTATTTGCCAAACAATTTGAACTATAGTGTAAAATTGTAAAAAACCGTAATTTTTTCATATGCATATGCCTACTCCTTTTTTGCTTAAATTTACTTCTTATTTTTGATTGATTCTGCTACTCTTTTTTCTCGTAGTGAGTGAGTGAACTCCGACTCACTCACTAAAAGGAACTAGTTTAGTGAACTAGTTCGATTTCCTTTTGAAGATCACTTTTCCGGTGAAGGAAGTAGTTCTTTTCAAAAAAACAACAAAAAAAGGTCCTCACTAACGAAGGAACTAATTCTTTTCAAGTTCGGAGTCAATGTGAGGACATAAGAAAAAGGTTCTCACTCACGAAAGCACTCATTCCTATTCAAGCTTCACATCGCAAAGGAACTAGTTCCTTTCCAAACTGTGTCACGTGGCAAAATGAACTACAGTTCACCATCTCTACAGTAAATGTCTTTAAAAATGTCGTCTCTTCTTCAAAATCGTTCTTCATATTTTTTTGAAAGACAGCATCTGACTTATTTAGTTACTCTAGTCAACACAGGGTTGCTGAATGGCGTTGTTAGCAGTAAAATGCGTTACTTTCGGTCACCGTTGTAGTGCTGAAGTTATTCGTCCTATGCTCTACTAGCTGAATTTCCCCGTAACATTCCTCAAAAATAGTTTTTTTCTCACGCAACTGGAATGAGGGACTTGTTGCGAAACAATACGACAATGATTCGCAGTGAAGTTCAACTGTCACTGTAAAAAATTAGAATAGGGTGAAAGGCTCTCCACACTTCTCGCATGTTCCACATAAACCACTGAAGTTGCTGTAAATCTCTCGGGTACACACACTCAGTATTTACTCAATTCAAATGCGTATGCCTCTGATTAGCGAGAGCATACCGACTATAGTAGGCATGGTTGGTTGGTTGGTTTACGTGGTGGCCCGTCTGCCGAAAACAGGAACCAATTAGCACAGGAAGCGCCATTTTGATAGACATAGAACTTAATCCAAAGATAGCTCTAACGACTAGTGTAAAAAAAGTCGTCTTTCGGTTGCATAGTCGATGGGATTCGAATTATATTTAACCATGTCCCCAGACACCAGTGTCGACCGGTATGGCATGATTCATATGTAACATCATACGCGATGAGCGGTTGGTATGACAAAATTCACGCGTAAATCCGATGATCAGTATCCCATAATTCATGTGTGAGCCATTTTACTGGTTCGCGACAGTAACGACAACTTCATATACATACAACTCAGGCATACCTCTCATCGATATGCGGTAAGCGACGTAGTCCTTTTCATTGATTGTAACGATAGTGTATTGCCCAAAGCTCTGACAACGAAAGCTTAAGTGTAACAGAATTGGATTCGATAGCAATAGACCGCCTTGTGATTTTATTAATTTAATCAAATTCTCTTTTTACTTAAAATCCCGGTTAACCCCTAGCTGGGAACAATAAGTACATGATTCAGTTGTAGTACTCGTATTTGTAGTTTTTCTCTACGTTATTCACCTGAAGTCGCACCCCTGGTGATTTCAATATTGCGTATTGCCACCAACTGGGTCTTATGAATCTTCAGTGCTATCAACCCCACAGATGGGCAACCACCCGTCTCTAAGGTTGTTATCAACAAACTGAACCTTATGAAAAGAAGGATTTGAACTCACGACCTCTTTATTGGGAAAAAACCATAATAGGTCTCAACGGAAAAAATAATATTGAATTTTTTTCCCGACGTACAGATATTTTAAAATGGAATCATACCCTTCATTTAAAACTCGATTTTCATCAATTATCTCAAATTCTACTATCAACATTCTGCCATTACTCATCTCAACTCTTCAAAAAAAATGATTTATGTTCCGTCAAAATTTCCGCGTATATACAATTAAATTTCTGTAATAGAAGAACATAATCAATTTTGTGATATGCCTAAGCTAATTCGCTGTACTCAAACAAATGAGTCATCATCTTATTCCAAAATATAATTATAATCCTCCAAAGTAGAGTTGCCTTCAATAATGGCTGTCTCTATACGGAATTATTTTCTTTTGTTTCTTTTTTTTTCTCTTCATTTCTTCATCTTCAGAAGATAATTCCTGCCAGGTATATAATCAACTATCCACTTAGAGGGTAATTTACCAAAGTCAAAGAATCTTAATTATCGATAAGATCGAGAGTATTATTGTCTAGAATGGATGACTAGTACGTACGTTTGGGCTCGTAAAAGTCTGGCCAACGTTTTGAAATCCAAAATCAAAACGGCCAAAACAATTTGAACCGTATGATTATCGTCATTAATTCACCTTACTTTACGATACGAGTCCATTAGTCCGGAATTATTGGATAAGTAAAACAGAACATTACGAACGATATCAAGGCGGTATAAATTGTTCAAAAGTAATTTCATATACGGATTTTGTTTTTGTCGAATGTTAAAAGTTTCAAGTCCACACCGTCAAAATTGATTGTTTCGTCTTAAAGTATGTATCGACATCTTTTGAACGACATAATAAAATTCGGTACGTTCGTTTGTTAGCCAAAAAAAGATCAAAAATTTACATGTAATGGCTTTTGGAAAGATTATAAAAAAAAAATTTGGGCCACCCGTGATTTTTTCGAAATCAATAATTTTTGACTGGTTCAAAAGAGGCTCAAAATTTAGCACCGCATATTTTTAAAATGCGTCCGTTTATTGTGCAACTTTTCCACATTTTATCCGATTATAAGCAACACTTTTCGAAAAGTCAAAAGAACGATCAACTCAAATCTTAAGCATAATTCCCATTTTGATTGATGTTACAAATGGGTATTTTTTTGAGCAATTCCCGCTATTTCTTATGGGTATATTATGCATATGACTTTTTCTTTATGATAATATCGATAACAAGATGCCGAGTTGAGTCGACTTATTTTTTTTTTATTATTTTTTGTCATGTCTACCGTAAATCTATCTATCACCTGGGAGGTCTACTACAGTCTACAGAAAACGGATTTAGATTTGCCAAAAAATTTTGACTTTAAGATGTAAACAAAATTTTTGTGGTATTTCCAACATTTTAACGAAATTCTTGAGTTTTTGTCGTGCGCAGAGAATTTGTGTAGTATGCTAATGATATTTGTAAGCAAGGTTGATTCGTATCGGCGTATCTTTTTTTATTGTACTAAATCGGACAGAAGAGTGAGAGTAGATGATATTTTATTAGTTTGGTGTTTTTTTTTTGGATCAAATAATTATATATCTTTTTTAAAGTAGTCCGGGTTGATAATTTGAACTGTTGGATTTGGTTCCGGAACTGAGTTGGGTTTTTTGTACATAAACGTATAAGCCGACTATTGAGATATTAAAATATGAATTATCACCTTGCTATGAGAACTGGTAGTATACAAAATTAATCCCAAACTTAAGACCTGTCTCAAATAGCAATAAATCTATAGACCAATAATTAATTTAATATTCCTATTCCTATTACTATTTATATTAAACAAAGAGGAAAGCGTCGAGTTGTGTAGCACAGTGAATAAAGACGAAAATGGCTTTAGATTACAAAAAGTTGTGAATAAAATTTTATTTTTTAAATTTGTCCAGTTTGAAGTCCTTATGAAACCCTGTAGTATATACAGTGCAACCCGCTTATAAAGTGCGCTTTCAAAAACGTATTTTCGGTTATAACGTACCTTTTTTCAATCCCCATTCATAAATTTTAAAGGTTCTTATGTTGGTTGTAACGTACTATCGGCTATAACGTTCTTATTTTGTCGTCTCCTTAAGGTACGTTATAACCGGGTTTCACTGTACTTTCAACGCTATCTTTAAAAAAATGGCGATTATCTTCCTTGCGCAAAAATTGATCAATTCAAAGTCGTAGGACATAAAATTTTCTGTAATTCAATAATTTATTGAACTTTGTACGATTAATAGCTTTTGAGACATTGTTTTCTTTAGTATTAAATTTGTAGAGAATTGCACAGTTACTTCAAAAATTTGGCAACTTTCAAACCAACATTACTTCCTGAGGAACACTGAACACTAGCAAGTTAGTCCAAGAAAATTTTCCTTGACCTTTTTGTTAGGTAAATTATTGGTTTTCTCATTCTATAGACAACCATGTCGCCCAATATCAAGTCCTACCAGCCAAATTAGCCAAATTAGTCCATTATTTACAATTTTTTGATTTGACATTTTGAAGTTCTTAATGATCTTTCAGTACTTGAAGTTCTTAATGATCTTTCAGTACTGAATAGGAAGGGTCACTTTAGTCAAAACGTGTGTAGTAATTTCCAAAGATTTCCTCCATTTTCTTAAAAAAAAATGTCAAATGATAATTGATTTTACTCGCAGTGAACAACTAAATAAGATTTCACTCTTCATATGAAGCCGACAGCATTTCACTTTGTAACTGATTGTATGAAAATATTCCTTCATCATCCTTATGATAACTACATTTTCCATGAAAAGTTAATAGTATTTTCTAATGTTTTATTTGAGAAAAACTTTACGATTTTTTGGTCTGTCGAGCCGGATTTAAATTATCATCCTAAGGTAGCCAGGATTAAGTGAGGCAAAATTTTATGTGGGTACACCTAAATTAAAAAAATAGTTGAGCAATATTTAACTTTTACTGTTTTTGGTGGATTAGAGTTAGAGATAGATGCAAGTGCCCCCCTCCCTCCCTCCCTCCTCCACGAAAGATGCCTTTGGGCTGAGGTCTATTAATTTAATTTGTAGTTTATGAAACACAATCAGTGATAAATTTTACTTTTAACTTCTTTCTTCGAGATCTTTTCGCCTATTTATTTATTGCACCACGTTGTCTTAATAGTATTTTTTAGGAATTTATTTTAGTTGATTTTTTATTAGTTTTGGGATAAAATAATATAACTGATAGTGGAAAGTTTAAAAAAATAATTTCTTATAGTAGGCTAGAATATAAATTTTAACTGGAATAGCTGCCACAGTAAGCTCACTGGGGCAGCTATTCGAATTTTTCTTCCAAAATGCTCATCCCACCTCTCCCTTCACACCCCAACCCCAGGAAAAAAACTTAAAGGGGCTTTCCATTTTTGTAAGGGAGCAATCCTTTTCTACATTAAAGTGCATCCAAGAAGAAAATACTTCATTATTAAAAAATAATAAAGTAAAATATGCCAACAAGGTGCAACATTGTTATCTTTTATGATTGCGGTTGCAGAGATTTAGAAACCAAAAATTTCAGTCCCAGAAGCTCCCCACCTCTCTTCTCCCCCTGAACAAGTGGTCACTTATTAGGGGTGTACCCAGTCTACCCACAAAAAAACTCAAGTTAATAGCTCAAAGGAATTTGGAGCTACTAGCCTTCAAACGATTTTGCGTACGGCGCGGCGTACAGATGGACTGATTTATTTTTTGTTGCTATTTTGGTGCCAATTAGTCATACAAGGTTTAAAAAAATCCCTGGATAGCAAATTTTTTTTTCTCTAAAATTGATAACAAATTTTTCTTCCAAACTGATGACCAACTTGATCAATTCTTCATTGTTTCATCGTCCATTACTTTGTATGCTCGCATCGCCAATCTTACCAAAAATCCCAATCTTTGAAATCAACACCGCCAAAAATTATGATCCCATAAACTTTAAGATGATTTATTTTCTACAAACCGATCCAATTATGTTATTTTTCCTGTTGTGTACAATCTTCGCTAAATTAAGCTATTATCATCAAAGATGCCCAAAATCGATGCCGATACTACCTAAAAGGTAAACCTACCGATGAAGATGAAGAGTATCGGATTTCGGATTGCACATCACGTCAAATAAATTTGATCGGTAGAGACTCCATACAATCGGGGTGGTCATTATAAAATATTTATGTAGAATACGCGTATGTCCACTCGAATAATCTTAGTCATTGTTGAGTTAAGATTTTGTCCGAAATTTGTCTGTTTTGGCTAGGTTTTGTGCGGACTTTGTACAGCGATCTTGAACGCTATAAACTTGTAGAAATTGATTTCAATCAATTAATTTCGAAAAAAATGTATATCTGCAATCTTCCCGGATTTTATTCATTCGGTTATTAAAATCACTTTGAGGGAACCTTTTGTCCATTTATTCAGTATTTTTTCCAAGACCTGGGTTCTGATGAATAAACATTGAAATTAATGGATACTGGACTGGCTGACATTAAGCTCTTGATCGAATTATTAATGATCACATCGTCTTAAGCTTTTGAATTAAAGATTTGGACTTTCGACTATTTAGGATAAGCCATTTGTTCTTTTCATTTCAGAACAGTTCATAGCTGATAAACTCTTAATTGCTTTTCAGTCCGGTTACTTACTTAATTCGAAAACTTAATCAGAATCACGTCGGTACTATCTAACCCACATTAATATTACGCTAGATAGCGCTATTAGCAACATTACATTGAGTATTGCACGTAAAAGGTTTCGCATTAATAACAAATGACATGTTCAGTTCACCTTCAGATTACTCTTAATTTAATATCCGTTTATTTCCAATATCGGGCAATAATTCATCATTATTTCGAGACGGCAATCTTTTGGCCGAATTAAAATTATTCGTAAGATTTATTTAAACAAAATACAACACAAACAAACGTACAAACATCGAATAAAGAGAAAGAGCAAAATCTTTTAATGGATTACTTCAAATGATTGTTCTAAGGAATCCATCACAATATTTCGTTATAATCGCAATAACATTCCATTGGTCTTATTTATTCGGGTTCAATCAAATGATAATGTGCTATCATAAAAAATAAATCACCGACTTGGTAAGTCCGAAAAATAATGTAATTTATTTTCATACCTACCTATAGTCGTTCGCGGTATTATTTAAAATTAAGTCGATTTATTGCTAAGTATTTACGCACGAGTATAACTGAATCTCATGATACGTACGACTCATGACCAAATATTATTTGATTATATCTAGGCCGTAGTTTGTAGTCTTTTGCTGTTTATCTTAATGAAAATTTGTGTTTTTCAATCATGTGATTATTTGGGTATTAATTACAAAGACTATTGTTTTGTCTGATGTTTTAATGAATGAATTACCCAAGACTCTGATTGTACAGTAGTTTGGGAATTTTTTTTTTATTGAACTTTAGTTTGTTAATTAAGTTAGACGTTATCGGAATAGGCTATCGTATTGGTAAAAGAAAATTTCCCCATTTTTGGCAACTGTGTTGTTTTAGGTACCATAATTTTAAGTTATGGAGAAGACATAACTCGGCCGGTATAAAATTGAGGCTAAGTCATTGAGTATAACAAGGTGAAAAACTTGCATTGGAAAGGCCAGTTGAAAATGTATTGGTTTGAACGTAAGCAGTTCAGAGGTGTAGTTGTCAGCTAACTCATCTATATATATAAAAGAGGATGTCTGTGGGTATGTATGTATGTATGATCCCTATAGACTCCTAATCCGCTGAACCGATTTTGATGAAATTTTCAGGGAACGTGTAGAGTAGTCCCGGGATGGTTCCTGTGAAGTTTATTCATTTATTTTTTTTCTTTTTCACGATTTTAGTACCCTGGTGCTCTAATGGTCTGTCTGCGCTTTCCTATACTGATCCTCCGATTTCGATGAAACTTCGCTGATATATTGAGCACATTTGAGTCTGCGTTAACAAAATCAGTTTACAATTGGTGGTAAGAGAGTTATTTCAACATTTGAGTGTATTTCATGTGATTAAGCGGCAGGTCGTTCGTTTTCGGTATAGTAGTTATGCTCTCTTATTACTAAATAGTTGGACGATGAATGGTGGATAGAGGATAGTGGATGGAAGATGGAGGATGTTGGATAGAGGATGGTGGATGGTAGATGAAGGATGGTGGAGGATGGGGGATAAAAGACTGAAGATGGTGAATGGAGGATGGTGAACGATGGATAGAGGATTAGAGATGGTAGATATAGAATGGTAGATGATGGATGGAGGCTGATGGATGGAGGATGGACGGAGGATGGGAGATGGTGGATAGAGGATGAAGGATGGGAAAAGGAGGATGGTTAATAGAGGACGTTAGTTTTTTCCTCTTGGGTGCACTTTAATGCAGAAAAGGATTTCTCACTTATGAAAATGGTTTAGGTATAATAACGGTTAATATCTTCAAAATATGATGATAGTTGCTAGAGAGTATCTTGGCGGGCAGTTATATTGATGTTTGGTTTTACCACTTCTTCGAAGAACTCTTTCAAAACTCCTTTCCTAAATAGAAATCAAACATTTCAAGATCCAAAAGAGTAGTCAATTTTACTTTATTATTTATCAATAATAAAGTATTTTTGGTTGCGGGGCTCGTTGTCGTTTAATCAATCGGTTCCGAGGCTTTTCTTCAGGATTCTGAACAGTGGTATTTTTTCCGGTGATGCGTTGTTGGCGCCTTTCCCAATCCCCTTTGAGGGCCAGTCCTACTTATTTAAGAGTGGTTTGATAAGTCAGTAACTTTTTGAACGAAAGATTTTTTTTCCGTAAATAGGCGGCGAATTATTTCTCAACATACGGCCCTATTCTGAAATTGTGACCTATCATAGGTCTCAATCTGATGTGACTAAAATTTTGTGACTGCGCTTGTGATCGAATAGTTTTTTCGCAATCTGGCGCTGCAGTCACAAAAAAGGTCACAATAATTTCTCCACATATTTGGAGATATGTATACCTTGATTTTTTTATCGCTTTTTCTTGCTCAGTTTGCGGAAAATGCAAAAAACCTCAAAATTGAAACTAATGACAGAATACGAAAAGTCACATTTAATTTAAAATTGTGACTCTCCACCAACTTTGTGACTTCTGACTCTGGTGCTGAATAGGACTGATAGTCTCCTTTTAGCTCGATACATTTAGGCCAGAGTAGAGATGGGTCGTTCAGGAGTTAACTGTTCCAAAAGAACACTTCATTGAAGTGAGTGAGTGAAGTAACTCACTCCTTTTGGTGAACTGCAATTCCATTGGGTACGTGATAAAAAACTTGACCAACCTTTACTATTGTATTCTCATCATCCCTTAGATGTACTGACCTTTTTTTGGTCGTCATCTTATAAATTTTCTGACGAAACGATAGAAAGAAGAAGTCAGTACAGTACAGTACAGTACAGTACAGTACCAAAATTACTCCACTGAACTGTATACTGCCTTTTTTACTTCACTCTGTGTCACTCACTAATAAGGAACGAGTTCAGTGAAGTGGTTCCGGAACGTTTTGTTCCATTTCTTCGTTTCCGTTCCATCGTTCCATCGGTCGCTCGCGAAGTAGTTCGTTCATATATTAGTTCAGGTTCACTTCCTTCCTTCTCTCTCTACCGGGCTTGGGACCAGCTATGGCGGAGTTTGTCCGTCTGTACGCCGTGTGCAGATTCATTTGAAGACTTGTAACTCCAAAACCCTTGGAGGTATTAACTTGATTTTTTTTGTGGACAGTCAGGGTATCTACATTCTTCTAAGTGGTGGGAAAACCGCGAAACAGATACGAGGACTCATTTGACGCAGATTACAGATCGCTTCTTAGATGAAGAAATTGGAGCACGCGTGCGCTGAACCGAGATGAATTCAGACAATGTATCCCGCAGGCCCTAGCCCGATTTGGGCTGTCTCGCAATTGATGATGATCCTTTAAAGTGGCCACTTTTCAGGGGTTAGGGTATGGGGAAGAAAGGTTGGGGGAGGGTGTTTTGGACGGAAAATGTTTGTAACAATGTACCCTATACACCTACTGTCCACATGATGTGTTACGATCCAGAGTATAGTCCCCTTTTGCCTTAAAAATACAATGATTTAAGACCGACGCCTAACATACGACTGATCCACCATAGTTCAAGAATTGTCTTACCTTGAAACAATCAGCATGTTTGGCGTCGCGGTAAAATATATTGAAACTTTGAACAATATTCTCACCTTACTAAGTATAATTTCATTCTAGAAGTACGCCAATCTCATAAAATTTAACACGCAATCTTCAATTCCGGAACCGCAAGTCATGAGATCAGTTTTCATTTTGTTTATCCAATGTTTCTATTTTTTTTGTTTAATTAATTGTCAACAATTCAATGACAATATGGCGCCTGAAAATTCCACACAGATCACCTTCTTTGGCGTCACGGAGGTAACATCACGTCTGAGAATGTTTTTGGTCAAAATTCAACTGCCGTAACATTCATCAAAAGCACAATCGAAGGACAAAACATACGACATATCGTTCTATAAAAAAAAAATCGCAACGATCTCATGTGGTGATCGCGACAATCTAATTCTATTGAAGATTGAAGATCTCTTTCCCTCTGTGAAGATCAGACAAGATCAGTTTTATTAACAAAATCCAGTTGGTGGAGAGACACGAATTTTAGAGTTAATTGAACCACCAAATTGAGCTAAGGTGGTTTTTTTAGAAAGTCTATTATTAGATTTTTTTTTAAGATTTTCGATTGTAAGAGTCTGGTTTAATCCACATTATGATATTTTTTGTTCGTGATTTATTATCACTTTTATGGTGGGTTCGTTGGAATGACAAAAACCGGATTTATTTAATTCTTTTTCTTTTTTTCCGGTAATTGGGTTTACCAGGTCCGCAACTTATATATTGCAATCTGTATCCTTGTCAGATTTTTGTAGTAATTATGTGTTGTCTTATCTATTAATTGGACTACATTCTTGATGAAACCGGAAGCAGAAAGAATTAAGGACTACCTTCCCAAGTAGTTTGCATGGTCGCACTTCTTTAAAACCTAACAATCACTCAATGGATTTTCTATCAGCATACAACTATTTTTGATCCGTCGATCCGGATTGATTACAGTGTGCTCAAATTTTTCTTAGTTTCAATTGTGCAGAAAATTGATCAGACCAAAACAAAGTTTAACCGTAGTTCGTTTAGTCACAAGCCTTCAATGAGCAGATATAGCTGCTACTTCCACTAGGCTATAACTTAGTAATTAAATTAGTATCTACTAACCGCGGCTACGCTCACGTTGTTCTATCACCCCTGCTACTCCCGTTTATCCATTGGTCCTGTTTCTCCCGTTGATACATTACTCCCGTTTCAGGTACACTTTCTCAGCTCAAGGAACTGGAGACATTAATGCCACTTAATTTTTCATTTTTCTCCATCCCCCATCCACCATCTTCCATTCATCCTCCATTCTCTATCCACCATCCTCCACACTTCATCCACTCAAATGTTGAAATAACTCGCGAACCACCAATTTCGGGAATATATAATTATGTTCACGACCTGTCCGGTAGTCTCGAGAATGTCCATGCAAAATTTGGGAGAAAACGGTTCACAGGTGTAGATTTCCATCGCGATCGAACAAAAAACTGATTTTATTTTATATATTAGATTAAATCAGATTTTCATTGTATTCTTTTGTTTTCAGATTGTCTCCTAAACGGACAGCATGTCCTGGATGGACGAGAAGTAACTTTAAGTGAGGATCCCTGCCTGAAGTGTCAGTGTTCCAGCAAGATGCTAACATGTGTGAAGAAAGCGTGTCCGGTGTTACAGTGCTCTATATCCAAGCAAATTAAGACACCCGGTGAATGTTGCCCAAGATGTTCTGAAAGGCGTGAAATTATGCAAATTCCAGGTAAATGAAACAACCACCTGGCGTAGTCATCCCAGTTTTAAACTATTTTCTCTTTCTTTAATTCAGGAAAGTGCATTTTGGGCAAAGGATTCCACGCGGACGGCAAGCAATTTTCACCTGATCCTTGTTCATCATGTAAGTGCATAAACGGAACGTCCCTATGCCGTCGAGACACATGTCCGGTACTGGAATGTTCGCCGGAATCACAAAAAACCAATCCGGGCGATTGTTGTCCGCATTGTCCGCCAGTAGCGGAGGTTCGATCGACTTGCACCTATCAGAATCAAACGTTTCAGAATAACGAAACGTGGGATCTTGGACCGTGCCGATCGTGTAAGTGTCACGGTGGCGAAATCCGGTGCGCACAAATGAAATGCCCGAAATTAAAGTGTCGACCGAATGAAACGTCGGTCACGCCGGACGGACAGTGCTGTGCGAAATGTGTCGAAAGTGCCGGAATTTGTACGGTTTTCGGTGATCCGCACTATAAGACGTTCGATGGGAAATTCTTTAGTTTTCAAGGATCGTGTAAGTACCAGTTGGCAGCCGATTGTCGCGATCATACCTTTACGATACGCGTCACGAATGACGGTCGTTTGAAAAATTCCACGTCACGAACTAAGACGGTAACGTTAAAGTTGCACGGGATTCGCGTTAATTTGGGGCAAAAGATGCGCGTGAAGGTGAACGGAACGAAAGTGGCACTACCCTATCACCTGGGACAGATGCTCCGGATTGATCGAACTCCCGAAGCTGTTTTCGTGTCTACAGAAATCGGGCTTAAGATCGAATGGGACGGTAATAGTTTCGTTCAAGTTCAAGTTCCGGCTACGTTCAAGAATCGACTATGCGGCCTGTGCGGAAACTACAACGGAATCGGTCGCGATGATCTTACATCACGCGATGGCATCAACCACTCGGATCAAAAGGTTTGGAAATTCGCTAGCTCGTGGAAGGTAGGTGGTCGCAAGGCGTGCAGTAGACGGCGCTACACCAAAAGGCCTACATGTAAACTGCAGAAAGGCTGGTCCTTGTGTAAGCCTCTGCACGAATCCTACGTATTCGGCGATTGCGATAGTCGCCTGAATCCCGAAAACTACTACGAAGCGTGCAAACAGGACATGTGCGATTGTCCGTCGGGTATGTGCTATTGCGAAAGTTTCGCCGCCTATGCGCACGAATGCAATCGACTCGGTGTCGACGTGCCCAATTGGCGCAAGACCACAAATTGTCCGCAAATCGGCTCGACGCAACAATTCCAAAATGTGATCAAAAAGACGACCGATCACTTACGCAGTCAGCACCATAGAAGCGATAGTCAGACAGGTCGCGACAGCGAATACCATCAGTTGCGTCGGTATCGAAAAAGGACGAGAAGACCCGACTATTTTCGGCATGTGCCGAAGGCTTTGCTTGTTCCGAAACACGCTGGACGAACGCCGCCGCCACTGCAATGAAGGCTATACACACACAAAAAAGCTTTATATCTCATTTAGTTGGTATTTTTTAATTATATTAATTAATTATTGTATTTTTTTACTAGCTTTTAGTACATTATATATATTTTATTATTATTATTAGTTTTAATTAAATTAAATTAATTTTTTTTTTGTTATGAAAATTTACCAAAAAGTATGAAAACAATGTGAATGTAGGGACGGTGGAATCACAGATCCGAAAATAATTTCGAAAATTTCACTGTTGCACGCAATCGCATGCACAGTACAAAATTATCACGCGCATCTATCCAAGACACTATTCCTACTCCGAAACAGGATCGTGTCTTCGATAAGAAAATACTTCACGCTGTTCCACTCTCCTTATCCCAGACACAAAAATTATTTAAATGATAATGGAAAAAAAATCGCGACAACTATAAAATTGACTGTAAGGTTGTCGTTATATAAATACAATACAAGTTCCAAGCAAACTGTTGAGATATAATAATTTAGAATATGAGGAAAAGGGGTACGGGTGTAGAAAAAAAAGTGTTTTAGACTTTTTTTTGTCACTAGTGAAAAAAAAAAAATTGTTTAGGTTTTTTTTTATAGGGACCCAGTAATATTGAATCTTGAAAACTAATTTATTATCTAAAATATCTACGAGTTCTTAATTTGCGCACTGAATTTGTTATAATTTTTTTTTTTTAATTAATTTTACATATACAAAAAACAGGAAGTTTTTGGGTACAACATTTACCTTTTCTTTAATTTAGAAGTATTTCGGTATATTATCGAACATATTTGCAGAGTTATTTATTGGTCGGCTTCTAGCAAGTGAATACAAGAAATTGATTCATTTAATGATTTGATAAAATTCCAAATTTGAGATAGTATGGAACAGTTTGAAAACCACTGAATTCTTTCTTTGTATCATATACAAAATTGAAGTAATTGTGTAACTGGTATTTAAACAAGATAATTTCGACGGCATAGCTATTTGAGTAGTTCCCTTTTTTTGAATTTTCTTAGTTGTATTTAACCACAGTAAACTGATTTTTAAAAATCCAGCAATGATACCAAACATTTCTTTACTATAGAACTGAAGCTGGCTTCGCTTCAATTCAGTTTTACGTGATTTTTTTTTAAATTGTTAATAACATAATAATTGTTTTAATTCAAGTAATTGCTCGCCCTTAATATGCGCCTCATAAATTAAATATATTAAAGTAGGGGCACTGAGGTTTTAATGAGTGCGCGCTACCTATTTTACTTTATTATTTTAATAATAAAGTATTTTACGTGTAATTAATTTTTTTAATTTTCTTTATCCACCCCACAAAAAATTAAGCTTCTATGCTTCAGTGTTACTCACAGTGACCTCTACATACCTTTTCCAGTTACGTTAGAGGTTAGAGTTTGAATTTCAACGAAAAGCTGGATTTCTTTTTACTTTATAGTTTAGTAGTATTTTTGATTCTGTATTTACTTAATTAAATTCTGAAATTAGAAAATTCAAGTTCTGGTGACTAGAGTATAATGAATATTTCTGGTTTGTTTGATTTACTGCCAGTGAGCAAGAAGCAATTTCTTGTTGAGTGGGCCCTCAGAGTTGTAGAGGAAGGTTATGAATGCAAAAAATCATATTCATCAACGGCGCGACAGCCCAAACCAGGCCAGGGCCTGCAGGATACATTGTCTACGTTGACACAGTCGTTGCCGTTGATCCAATCTTATTCAAGGCTGTAGTAACTGAAATTTTCGTCAAATATTTGACAGCTTCCATAGGTCGATAGCTCAGTTACGGCTCGACGGATCACAAATTCTTCAATTCTTTTAAAAATATTTTTATTTAAGTACAATCATTCTAAAAGTGGGGCCTTATTATGTACAAATTTCAAACGAGATGATGCCAGCTTTTAATTATGAATTTTTCAATTAAATTTCTCTTGGTTCTGAAGTAAAAAATAATTGTATAGTGTCAGTAAAACCAACTGCAACTACAGAAAAGATTTTTTAAAGAAGGATGTATACGGTCACTATTGGTTTTGAGTCTTTAGATTCACTGATCTCTGTGTTGGATTTCGATTGAAACCTACATCTACCACCTTTTCTCCATTGCTGGTCGTCACATGACCTAACTTTCAAAGCTATTGCTTTGCTTGACCTTTCAAATTTTATATGGACCGCCTTGTTTCTGGGCACTAGACAACTTTATGGAACCCCTTATAGTGGACCCTTTTTTAATATTTGTTCAATAATCCACCTGAAGAAAAGTGTTTGGGGAGGACAGTTAGTTAAAAAGCTAATAGATCTCAGTGGAGGAGTCAATCTTCCACGTCCTGAGCAAGTGCCTGGCCCTATCGAGAAAGAGAAGATAGAACCTCAGCGCTTATTTCCTCGATGACCTCGGTGATATCGATATGGCAAAACTATGTAACATTGCAAACTTTATAAAATCTAGTAAATAGTTTTAGGTTCCAGGAGTTTTTCTTACACTCAAACATTGAGCACAATGGACGAACAATAACGTCCATGTAAAAGAGGATGATAGCATCACCACCATTTTTTTTATGTTACTCCGTGCTGCATACTGAGTATTCTTCGCCGATTGCAAGGTTAAATGGCATAGCATTGTTGCTTCGGAATCGTCATTGGGAGGATTGTATTCAAGCTATCAACCTTTTCACCCAATTGAATCGCAGTTTTTTGTTCGATTCTGAAAATTTATGTAATTTCGACTTGTTAACTTTAGCCCAAAATATAGTTAAAGTTTTTATCCATTGCACAGGATTTTCTGTTCTGTTCGGACAATGAAGCAAGGGAAGGGATCAGATCAAACGTATTAATAGAAGAGAAAAAGTAAGGTCGTAAGGTTCTATTGGGAACTGGGTCGTCATTGCAGCTTTTTCTAGGGGGGCAAGATGTTATAAATGTATATATTTTTATTCAGGGTGGCAGGGAGGGGTTTTGCAGCCTCCCCTATAGTTGACGTCCCTGATCGAGAACGTAACTAGAACTTTGAAAGAATTGAGGTAGAACAGGGAACAGAAGTCGTAATTCATGTCGTCTTCAGTTACGCTAAATTAAAGGAAACTAATTAATAGGTACGTAGTAAGTAAGATACCCATATAAAATCGACTATTTATGATCATCAACAAATTGACCATTAGAGGTAGTTCTTCAATTTAATTCCACTACGAATAGTGTCGAAAATTTGCTAAAATGCGAGCAGCATAAATACCTATCAATAAATTAGTGCAAAAAAATACTCTTATTGTTTCTTGAATCCGATAAAAATATCATTCCAATTGGCTATGCTCTTTACAACGATATTTCCGCTTTCTATATATTTACAATCTGCGCTTGTTTGTTAGTCTAGACATTTTCTGTATAGTGTTTAGCTATCGGATTTTGGCAAGCAAAAAAACCAAAGATCCACTTGAAATTCGGTTGTCTGATAATAAACGCATTCCATTGTGATTATATTTTTAGCCACTTCATTGTTTTATTTTTAGTTTGATTTTGATTGAAATTTTATTTTCTCTTATCATTGTCAGCTGTTACTTATAACTTTAGCAATTGATAAGAAACAAGAATGTTCAACTGACTAAGTTCGATTAGGTTCTAGAACTTTTTAAATTTTGATCAAAAAATTTTTATAAAAAATTCCTTACTCACAGAAAATATCTACTGCAAATATGAATTTTAATATACGGCCGCTTGAAATTTTTGAATACTATTCACAACCTCTATACATTGCATAGCACATTATAAAATTTAAAAAAAAAACCATTTGTGAAATTTGAACCACCAAAAGTCGTCAAAAGTTCGAAATCTAAAGCGACTTAAAAATGCAAAATGTCACAAAACTACTATACTAACATCAAAATACTACTACAACTTAATTAATCATACTTATTACGAATTTTTATCTGAAAAACACACATACGTAGTCATATAAATAAAAGTAAATATTGATCTCAAAACATTTAACTTCATACCTAGATAAAACTTCATATTTCGTCTAAAGTTTATTAGAATTTCGTACTATATTTCTTGGATAAAAATCAAAAAAAACCTCCTACTACTTATACTTCATTAAATTCTACTTAAACTCAACTAAAATCAAATTAATCTTAAGACATGTTCCTATTAATTATATGTATGTATATAAAACTACGCACATATTTAACAAAAGCAAATTATTTATAATTAATCGAATTGACACGTGCCCAAAAATCTTCCTATTCGCGAAAACGTTCCATTTTTAATTAGAAAAACAAACAAAACAAACTACCATCTTGTTAAAATAATTGTATAAAAAATCTCTTTAGAAGTTAATAATAAAATAATTAATAATTTATTACAACAAAGTTTAATTTAATTCTTCAATAAATTGCATACTTAAATTTCTAATTGTATATTTTTTTTTTTAAATGAAACGAAAACACATATAAGTTTTATTTCAATAAATAAAATAATATATATCATAATATTATTTTTAATTATATTTATTTATTAATTCGTATCATTACTCTTCAGTCATAGTAAGTATCCAAAACAAAAGTGAAAAACTTGAAGATAAAACCGTAAAGCAAATTAAAACAAATTAATTGTAATAATGCACAAAACAGTATTTTGCTTTTTTTGAAACGAAACAAAAAAAACAATAAGTTAATCATATTATTATATATTTAAATAAATAGCTAGACAAATTATATTATTATATTTAATAAAACAAAACAAAAAATATATCTAAACAGAAAAAAAACGAATACTGCAAATTAAATTAGATACTAATGCATCTAATTATTAATAATTATCAAATACTTAAAATTACCTATTGTGAATGTGACACATGAAAATGAACGACGAAAAATCGAATCAAATGTAAACAAACTGCAAAAAATAAAAATTAAAAATACACAAATCTTTCTATATATATTTAAAACTATTATAAAAAATTTAAATTATATTATGCATCTAGAAACAAAAAAAGGAAGAAGAAAATTATAAACAAAAGATTGAACAAAATTATAATATGTATGTCATGACAATGAAAACTTTTGTATGTTTGCGAATTATGTTATTTTTTATTATTTTCATAGTTTTTAAGACGAAGCTTGTATGTTTATATATTTAATATTTTATTTTTATTTTCTTAATTTTATTTTTTACCCCCACGATTTGTTATTTGAAAATTGTTTGTTTTTAATTATCATTTTTTATACAGGAATTATTTGGCCGAAAACAGAAAAAAACAAGATAATTTTTTATGAAATATATAAGAGAAAAAAATGAATTTAAAAATTATGTTTGTTGTTATTTCGCTGTTGTAAATAAGGAAGTGATAAGTTTTTGTGAGTGCTTTGCAGATTGGTGTAGTGAAGAAGATTTCCAAGAAGATATGATGAGTTCTGGTGAATTATGGTAATGGTATTTCTAGGGTTAAGAGGTCGGTATTGATCCCTTTCTTCTCATGCACTTAATTATGTCTCTCTTAATTTTAATAAAAGCCTTTACAACACGTTTCGGTTTTAATTTAGGAGTTTATGTTCTACTTAAAACTACAGATAAGAAAATTTAAAATTTAAAAGAAATACAATGTGTTTTTTATTGTTTATATTTAAGAATAAAGGACGCTTATTACATACATCTACCTCACTTTTTCTTAAGAAATATTTTCTTAACTGTACGACGGACTAGTACCTTTAAAATACAATAATAAAAATAAACAATAAAAAACAATCTAAGAAGTTTTGAATAGACTAGTTTTTCGGAAAAAAATCCTGTTTATTTTATTTTTCAAATGTTTATCAGTTTGATAAAGGACTTAGTCCAGCCCGAAACGTAATACGTTATTGTATGCAAGACCTTTCAACTGCCTTGCGGACTGAATATCAAAAAATCTTGAAATTAGTTTGCTACTTCATAAAGACTAAGAAATATGACGAAATTCGTGAATACTGAAACTTTTTGCATCCATATTAGTTCAATTCCGAAAAATCATAAAAATCAGTTGGTGCGCGATTACGTGAAAAGCCCATGAAAATAAAAACAGATTTGCAACCTTGTCAAACCTGATAGATGTAGCCAAATATTTTAAACTTGAAATCAAGCCCCTATACATATCCCAACGGTTGGATTTTGAAAAATTATGAAATCAGTTCAATCAGTTCAATATTCGTCAAAAGGATTGAATAGCAGAAAATCTTCTTTTTCTTGGGTATATGCACCAATCGTATATCGGGCTATATCTGCATGTAGTATAAAAATGAATGTTTGTTTGTTTGTCCCGTATAGGCTCCTAAACCACTCATCCGATTGCGGTGAAACTTTGATAGGAAAACTTTGTTCAGGGTTTGCCCGCGATGGTTTCTGCGTTATCAAAATAACTTAACAGTTGGTGGTTCGCGAGTTATCTCAACATTTGAGTGTATTTCACATGATTTAGCGGCAGTTCGTTCGTTTTCGGTGTGTTGGTTACGCGTTCTTACTACCAAATGGTTGAGTTGGAGGATGTAGGATGGAAGATGGAGGATGATGGATTGTGGATGGAAGATGGTGGTTAGAGAATGTAGAATGGAGGATCACAGATGGAGGATGGTAGCTGATGGATAGAGGATGATGGTGAATAAAGGGGATGGTGGATAGAGGATGGAGGATGGAAGATGGGGGATGAAGGATGGTGGATAGTGGATAGACGATGGAATATATGAGAAGGAGTCGGAGGACACTTTGACTAATTGAACTACTGAACTCAACTTTTGAATTTTAAGTTACTAGCTAGAAAATTTCTTCCACCATAGCTCGCTCCTCCAGATTAATGCTTAAACTTTTAAGAATTTGGTATGGAAACTACACGAAGAACCTACTTAATTTTTTTCATAATCATTTCTGTATTTCAAACTTATCAAAAAATAATTAAGAAAAAGCGAAAAATATCAGCATTATCCTAATGTAACTCAACTTTACACGATTCCCAACGGCGACAAACAATCATCGCCTTGGGAGCAAGGATCTTCCATGAACGAGTTAAAGACACTAGCAATGACTGGAACCTTTCGCAATTGGCTTGCTGTATTCAAGGACCTACTTACTGAAATTTATGTAGTAGTTCCAAGCAATCGACTAAAAACTTGCGAGTCACGAAACCCATTCATCTGTTCTGAATAAGTTACGAGAAACTCGCTCGCTTCGGTCGTTATCGTAGTGAAAACTTTAAAGTGACTATCATAACTCATTTCCATTGAAGCCAAATGACAAGGAAGACATGCCAAAAAAAGGGAGAATATTCGGTTAATAGCTGGCAGTCATGTGACAAGAAACCACTAAATCGCACGAGGGTGCATAAATAAGTATAATATACGAAAGAAAATTTCCCCACCGGAACTCGAAGTGAGTCACGACCGTAAAGGCTGTAAATGCAATTGCGTGGACTTCTTGCAAATGACTTCATTAGAGTCCCATAAAATCGCCTTCTTCTGCAATCCACTTGGCCAATGTTCAACTCCAAATTTGGTTTTTGATTGAGAGTTCAAGTCCACTGCACAAGAATGCAGGCTTAATCATATGACACCCACCCATCCTACTGATTTGCATAAGCCTCGTAAAGGTAAGGTATACCTGTGCGGCTTCGCAGATTCCGCTACCACCTGGGAACTCGATTCGGACCGAATAATGTCCAAAACTATTTTTTTTTTCCGTGAACCACTTTACCTGAATTGTACAGGTGAAAATAAAACCGCTTGTCGCTTTTTTGGTCATTAGTTGCGGATATACGACGTTTTTTCGTAGTTAGCATTACAAAAAAAAAATACCGAGTAAAATTTATAACCGTGTGTGGTCTTTATATATACGTTAAAACTGCATCGATTTTTGTTAAGGTATAGTCCAGGTGGGATGGTACCTACTTATCAACACGACTCTGAAGAATTTTTAGTTGATTGACGAAAGGAAAAAAAACGTCAACTGAATTTAATACTTTTGGGAAGCCGTAAACGGCTAATTGGACATCGAATGACTCAACCCAATGCATTAAGCTTAAAACGCCGAAGACTAAACATCGGAATAGTTCCTTGCTTAAGTGCAATCTTAGCGCGTTTTATTAAGCTGATCCGATGCAGTGTTTATTGTTTTGATAAGCAAAACAAATTTTGAATGCCTGATAAATTTTGTATTTAATTTTATTGTTTTTACTTTATTATTTTTTAATACCTAATAAAGATTTTGATCAACCATAAAAGAAAAAAGAAAATTGTTACTACCTTGGTATTTTGAATTTTCACGTTTTAATGGTAGTGAGTGGTGAATCATAAAATATTTAGAAAAAAAAGTCAACTCGTCCGCCGTTTGATGCGTCAAATCTCAAGAACCTCCAAAGATATGACCTGCAAACTTACACAGTAGGCTAATTGGATGGTCTCCTATTTTATGGGAACAAGGATGGATATTATCAAAAAATTTGAAATTTTGATAGTTTCAGGCCGACTAACAATTAAAGTTCGAATCTTTGTTGTTAAATTGCTAGAGGAGAAAGCAAAAACAAATTATTTTGGGTACTGGAGTTCGGCTTCTAATGCGATATAGAATAGGTTTTGATTATCTCGGTTGTTGTTTCCGACTAAAACTTCATTTCGGGATTGTTATTCCGTGTGAAAAGGGGTTTTATTCACGAATTCTGCCATATTTTCTGCACAGTAAAGGTTTTTGTGAAAATAAAGCAGTACAATATTCCGAATAATAGTAGTAAATTTACAAATTTTCATTAACGCTCCATGTGCACGTTAAGTGCAATTTTTATGATTTATGACTGTTTTCTTACCAATATTTCACGTTAATGGCATCAAAAAAACAAAATAAAATTACACCACTTTATTAGCTGGTATGTAAACTAGGTCATTCATAGAGAAAAAATTCACTACTGTATTTGGAAAAAATGCTATTAGAACAACAACCCTTGAACATTTTTTAAAATGCGGAAATTCGAGTCTTTTAAACGCATATTACCTATTTCTTGAATAATTAAATTAATCATTTTCATTAATATAAAGCTAGAAAAAATCTTAAAGAAAGTCTTCCATAAATCAAATTTTAAATAAATTTATTTTGTCCTCTTACTATAAGCACTGTAATAAATCAGCATATAAAAACCAGCTTCACGCTTACAATTACAACTAAGATGAAATGGCAATTATGTCTGACCACTGTATCCGGTATATATATATGAAATTGTAACTAACCAACGTATCTGAATAATTGTAATAAATTTTCTATCTATCTATATCTAAATAAATTTCATTTTTGTTAATAATATATGAAGTCAAACTGAAGCAATTTTTCACGATTTTCATGGCAAGAATTACATAAGAAGATCGCATTTCATTGAAAAGTAGGGGAAGGTGCTGTACCTCGGTCCAAATTTTACATTAAACCTTAAATCTATTAAACCAATAACAAATGTAAATTAGGAAATAGTACATATGAAAGCTTATTTGTTTAACCACAAAATGAATTATAGCTGAACTGCTGTGACTTAATTTGGTGGATCCTGAAACGGTTTTTGGAGTGAGCCTCAAACGGACCAAGGTACAACTATAGGTTGTACCTCGGTTCGCTGCTATTTGTACCTTGGACCTTATAAAAAATAATTCAATTTTAAAGTCGAAATCCTGAGTAATATTATAACATTCTTTTATTTAATTTAATTTATGTTTTTCTTTGAAAAAAAAAATCTAGTAAAATTAAAAAAAAACAAGAAAAATTCATAACAAGAATAAGCAACTTTAGAAAATGGTTTGTTTAGCTGAAATAAACAGTAGTGTAAAAGAGGATTCGCTGCTGTCTGCTTCAAAATTCCCCTACTACCTCTGAGGATGTAATTTCATCAAGAAAGTCCCTTTTGGCTACAATTTTTTTTTTAATGTACATATGTAGCTTACATAGCCCAAGGTACAAGCAAAAAAATGGTCCAAGGTACATCCCATCACCCATTACTACAAGGATATTTTTTTTAATTATTTCTAATGGTAAGGAAGGATTAAATTTACGGTCAAGACCACGATGAATTAGTTGTCTTACCAGTTAAAACTGCTACATAGTAGAAATAATTATACACGACTTAGAAAAAAAAACTGAACTAACAAATAAATACTTTTATGTCCAAAAATCAATTCTTTTTTAATTAACTTATCTTCTAGGCTCACTTTAATGAACTGAAACTAAAGCCTACGCATTTGGCAATCTTTCATTGAAGAAACTTTTTTTTCCAGCAGCTAAAGTGTAGTTGGAATTGACGTTTGGACCAAGGTACATTTGGTCCAAGGTACAGCAACTTCCCCTATCATAGATGGTATAATTAAATGGTATTTCTCAAAGATAAATCAATGAAAAAATTATTAATTTTTAATAGTTATGCTTTTCAAATAATTTGAAAACCTGTAACACTAATTTTTTCTATAAAATCAAAATTAGTTCGCTGATAGACAGCGAACGATGCAGACGTGTTGTCCACGCCAAATTACATGAACGAAAAACGATTTAAATCGATTAAAATCCTCTCAAGAAAGAAAAATCAAACAGGGATAAAAAATTGTCGTACCGGACTCTTGGGGCCTTAAATTTAAAATAAATGAGAATAATTTTTTAAAGTTTGTGTTTTACACATTTAATTCATAAATTTACTGACTGTGTATAGTAATACTACAACACTGCATGAAATTAACAACATTTAATGTGTAAAATATCAATTTTACACATTAAATTAAACTTTACACAAAATTACGTATTTTGCATGTAATTTTGATACTTAAAGCGTTATTTTTATTTTTCGATTTTTTGGTGTGATCGTTTCGTTGTTTAATTTACTTGATTCATGGTTTTGTGTAAGGCGTGATTTACAATTTAAAAGGAAAATATAGTTTATGTGTGTGAAGTTTGTGGCTTTAAAACCAACAAATTACATTTATGTATAATAATAAAATGTACCTATAATGTTTTGTACTTTCTACTCTTTTTGACTAATATCCTGTTTTTTTTTCAAAAATCATGTGTTGAATGATCTCAAAATTGACAATTGCTGTATCCTTTGCCTTTCAATCATCTGCCGATGATTCGCTTGAAGCTTATTCATTTATATTATGAATAAATTTATTTTTATTTATTTATTTTTTCTTAGCTACAGCCTAAAGATTAGACAGAGCTAGATAGGCGCCTTCTAAGCTAAGTACATGCGGCGCTGATTAACACAGGTTTTTTTTTCCACATTATTTCTTAATTTTCGTATTTTTACACATTGTTATTGGAAAAGTAAGTCGATGAAATTTGGTTTAAAATATTTAGATGGGTGAAGAGTTGAAAGAGTTGGGAGTTTGAGGTTTGTGTTAGATTTAAAAGGACATCTAAGGGGGGGGGGATGTGATGGTGAAAGAAAGAAGAGGTTTCTGGGCATTCTTCGAGGATGTGCTTTGTGGTAAGTCTATTTTGACAGTGGGGGCATGATGGTGGGTCTTTTCTTAAAATTAGGTATACTTTCGTCAGCCAAGTGTGACCTAATCTTAATCTGACTAGAATTGTGGCTAATCTTCGTGGCATGGTGGGGTCGTAGACTGGATATAGAGTCTGTGACCAGTGAGACTTCAGAAAGGTTGTGCAATGAGCCCAGATTGAAGCGTTGTCTTCCTGGATAATTGTTCGTACCTGGGTAATCAAAAAGTTTTCGGAAGGGGGAATGATACCTTCCCCATTTTGAGGCAGTCTAAAAAGTCTTCCTGCTGTTTCGTCTGCAATTGTATTGCCCGGTATACTGACATGCCCTGGAATCTAACAGAGTGCTATGTCCTTTTGAGAGGCTAAGAGATTTCTTAGCTGTGTTGGAATATAGTTCCGATTTTTCTTGTTATAGATAGCATCAATGGAGGATTTAGAATCCGAAAAAATTATCGTCGGTACAGGTAAATCCAGAAAGAGTAGGATTGCGCGAGTGATTGCCCATATTTCAGCTGTTTGGACGTCAACAGAGCTATGAATAAATTAATAATAATAATACTAAGCAAACATAACCATGTCAAATTTTTGAAGAGTACATAATTGTAAAAGTTTTTTCCGCACCGTGTGTAATTTTCGCATTGTACAATACTGACTTTTCACACCAGCAGTAAATTTACACATTTCAAGCAATTAATTTCCACACTTATGTGTAAATTTCCGCATTAATAGTAAAATTCACTGGAGTATGTTAAGAAATTTGATAAGAGTAGGCAATTTAGTAAGAGTAGGCACTAAATTGCCTACTCTGAGACCCTGAGAGTACCTAATAAAGATTTGTTTCTGTGTGGTTTTGATGAGAGTCTTATTTTGACAATACCTTTGCTCGCCTTTTACACATTATCAATGGCGCGACAGCCCAAATCGGACCCTAAGTTAAAACGCCTAAAAATTAAGTTGAAACTTCGCCCTTAGTAACCAAATTTCCATGCACATAAAAAATGTTAAAAAAGCAAAGTGCTTCCAATTTAGATTCAAATAAAGCTATGTTGTGAACTCAGTTTTCAACCTTTCTGTTGGTAGGTCACCAACTTATAGGTAATAAAACCAATAGAAATTTTAATTACCTACACTTTATTTAAAAAAAGAATTCATCACCAAATGTTTTCGGTTAAATTAAGGTAACCTCTGAAGTAGTTATGCGAGCACGATAAAATTACTTTAAAATTAAAGGCAGCAAAATGATATTTTTTAATACCGAAAAAAAATTGTGTTTACAATTCCTTTTTCTGTAATAAATGACTATGAACTAACTTTTTTGTTATTGCTTAGAAATGTAAGAAACTAGAGTTTTTCCATGAAATTGAGTGCAGTAGTTGAAACGTGGAGTAGATGCAGTTTTCAACACTAGATTTTTAGTTTTGAAGCAAATACCTATTACTTTATTATTTTTTAATAACAAAGTATTGTGATCGACCTGAAATTTCAAAAAAATTTGCTACACTGAAATTTTGTATTTTCACGTATTAAGAATAGTAAACCCCAAAAAAGCAAAAAAAAAAATCCGTCTGTACGCCGTCCGCCGTCCGCCGTACGCAAAATAGTTTGAAGGTGCGTAGCTCCTAAACCCGTTGAGGTATTATCATAGAATTTTTATAATGGGTAAATTGGGTGAACCTCTACGACTAGTATCTTTTAGATGGGTGTCGGTATGGGGGGGGAGAAGAGGGCAGCATTTTAGACGAAAAACTTTGGTTTTTAGATCTCAGCAATAGGCTTGTGTAGGTCGTGAACGAACTAGTTCGGAAGATCGCTCCCAGAAGTGAAATGAACGAATTAGTTTGCAGTGACTTCCGGTCCTAGTTCGTTTGTTTGAAAGTAGTTGGTTTTTGTAGGTGATCCGAACTTGAAAGGAACTAGTAGGGCTGGGGACGGACCTTACATTCAATCCGAACTTGAAAGGAAGTAGTTCCTTCCGGGCTGGGGATCTTTTTTTTTTTTTTTGTAGGTCCTCACATTCAATCCCAATTTCAAACGAACTTGTTCAGGTAGGTCCTCACATTCAATCCCAACTTCAAACGAACTTGTTCATTTTTTTTTTGGTGAACGATGAACTACAACAACGAACTAGTTCGCGAAGACTAAGGAACTAGTTCGTTCGCGGTCACTAAGGTGAACTACAATGAGCAAGCCTACTCAGCAATCGCTTATGTTAGGAGACTGAAACTACAAAAAAATGCAGATATCGGTGAAGGGGCGTGGCAGTGGGTGAGGAAATAATGCGTCCGAAACGCAAAAATGCCGAGATCGACACATTCTAAAATCCATATCACCTAAACAGTTGATGGCACGAAATTAAAACTTAGCAAATACCTGCAGCTATATTAGGAAAAAAGATTGAAAATACATTTTTGAGTGGGGGTTGTGGGGCATGGAAATGGAGGGGATAAAATTTTTTAAAAAAAATCACTTTTCATATCTCAAGAACAGTGTAAGATAGATGCTAAAATTTTTTACCACAAGTAGGCCCAACAGAACCCTAATAGGGGAAAAAAATTGGAAGTGTTTGTATAAAGGGTGAGGGTGGGGGAGGGTGAAGAAGACATTTTTTTTAACGTGTATATCTTTAGAAGCTCTAATGATATAAAGCTAAAACTATGTATTTAAATAGAGCTATAGTAGTTGCATGTTGGAAAAATATAATTTGTTTTAGGGGTAGTATGGTACGGAGTGGGGGGTGTTTTTCCTAGCTATAGAACGGCTTATGCTAGAAAGTTGAAACTTGGTGTGTATATGTAAATCAACTAGAAAAGTTATTTGGATTAAAAATAAATCGAATATCCACTGGCGTTCGGAAGGGGAGCAAAAAAAATCATCAGTGAATATAGAATGCATATATTCTAATCCCAAATATCAAATTCATTTTCATTCTACGAATGAATGACGTGAATTAAGATTTTTTTTAATTCGACCCCTAAGGGGATGTAAAGTGGTTGTATACTTTTTCTTGTATTCTACCATATCTCTCAGATCTGATCAGATATCGAATAGTGTTTTTACTTCCACGGACTTATTTAATAATCATCTTTTTTTAAGTGTTTTTCTTCTGCAACCCCTAGACCGCAAATGACCCAATTATGTAATGGAATATGACACAATTATGTAATGCATATGTTATTCTAACACTTTCCCGAACTTTTTGTTAGGTTTTCAGTCACATACCTACGCCGCAGCTCAGAATTGAACGCGTTCCGAACTTCTGCCGGAAAAATAATAAGTTGCGCCCAGATTGTTGGCAGATTTTTTTTTAATGTAATGCCTGTATCTTAAAACCAATTTCAATAATAATCTTCCAATTTGCGCAATAAGTAGCCTTGCTATACTCTTTTACGGAGAGAAGAAAGGATCTAAGGAACACAATTTGTTTTTTTTCTGTTTCTCTGTTGCTGTTAGTAGATGCCACTCTCTGATGCTAGTCCAACCCTTTCAACATTTAATTTGTTTTTAAAGAATGCGACCGTACCACGTATCATCAACCTGTACCACATACAATTATTCAGATTTAACTCGATATTAAATTGCTTAGTCGATTGGCGCGGCCTTAGTCGACCTTGCGATCGTTTTCTTATTTCAATCTTCATTCACACAAGTTTAACGCACCTGACTATGACGATGCGGAATTTTCGCATATTGAAAACTGTACACATACAAAATGCTTACCTGGTACCGGGAAGACGTTGAAAAAAAAAAAAAAAAAAAATCTGATCACCTCTACGCAAGGAGCAACTACAATTAGAAGCATTTCATCAGCGCGTGCTCATAATATACTCTGTCTTTACCTACAGATTAAGATTGTGGCTACGTTGGACCAAGTATCCGTACAAGAAATATAAAGAAGGAGCAACAGATGCCATAGTGCGGACAGATATCTAGCCAAGCCATTCAGTGGCATGCTAAATTCTCAGGTAAACTAAGATTTCTAGTTGTTGTTTACAGCAGCTCGCTCAGCCCGGCAATAATTTTCTTATTGACCATGCCATTAGTTCATATCTACAACGTCTTGAACTATTTTTTCGCCGAGCTCTAAGTCCTCTCCATCCATCCGTCGTCCACTATCCACTAAAGCTGGGCTAGCAGGCATCGGACTCTCGGATAGCAAGGAATTCCAGGTGGTTTTTCTGTTAGCCGGATGGTTAAGTAAATTGCTCGCGATAGTGTACAACAGGTGAATGGTGTATTCTGTTAGTTTTTTGGGCAGTTCCAACGACAACTAGGTAGTTGCCGACTATTTCTTTTAAGATTATTTTGTTCGCGACATTCTTTGCATTCTTCTTTGATTTTTTGAGCCTCATTGCTCTTAATTACGAGTCAGTGAGTCGTGGATATGTTAAGCCGTTTGTATTTCTCGACTTAGTGCTTTTTTACAGGTGTATAATGGGACACTTTATTGTATAAAGGCCAGGTATTGAAGACTGCCTTGTCAACATGTGCACATTATTTGACAAATTAAGCTCATTGTATGCGGCCAGGTTTTTATTACGCTATTCAAGTCACAGAGGTTCAAACTCCAAAAATGTTAGTTAGGTAGGTACTTGGAAATTATGGATCTGTATGTTACATCCGATTCTTTTGTGAGCAACTCCCTCACATTAATAAGAGATTCAGTAGGTTTTTCTAGTAAAGGTACATATTTCAATCACTTTTACACGAAATTACTGGAATTAGTCAACTACTCAAATACTTTTCAACTGTACCGTACAATTTACATGGAAGGGCTCACAAAGTTACGTATCATTTCGTGTAAAATTTAATTGAAAATTACGTTATTTTTCGTGTAATTCTCCTTATCTATTTGAATTTAACAACGAAAACGGCTACACTCGCCAAACCTATATAGTAAAATCAGAATTGATCGCGGGTTCGATCCCTACATCCCTACCTATAGCCGAGGGTATTATTCAGATTAAATAAAAAAGAAATAATATTAGAAGTGGAAATAAGTGTATCTTATAGAGTGGTAATTATACACTATTCTTAGAGTGTAAGTTCAAGTGAACAGCTGCTTTGGAAATTTAAGTTTACTGATGGCAAATTGAAGTTTACTTACTGAAAATTGAAAATTACATTCAAGTTGACTATTACATCCCAATGTAAATTTACTTGAAAATGTGTGGTATATTTGTCTACTATCCAAAAGATGTAAAATGCAATGAACTTTTTTACTATATATTATACTTATGTTTCTCCTTTACTGCTAAGAAATTCTAATTAAAACGATTATCGAACCATAAGTCCTTATCGTAATCACTGATCTAACGAAGCATTTTCTTAAGAATTACTTCATTTCTTCTCGTACAATGTTCAGTCCCCAGAGAAATGCTTCGCTCAATAATCGTGTTTTTTTCGCTAATTTATTGTTAGCTTAAGGAATTCAACTAACAGTTAAGCTATATGTACAATTAATCGAAAGACCATTTTTGGTCGGTTAATGAAAGAAATTCGAAAGCAGAGAAGAAGAAAAAAAACTTGTCTTGCTTCGATCATAAGAAAGATCCTTTCCTTTTGTGTAGTGGCGTAAAAAGTTCATTGGGCGCCTGCTTGCACTTATATGGAATTCGGTGTGGCATCCATCCGTCCATATTCCAGGTGAGACAATCTATCAATGAGTTCCGGAGAAATCTTTCGTATTGTGGCGCCAAAGAAGAATCATTTTCACATCGTATTAGGATATTGGCGCATGCTACAAACCATATTCAGAATAAAACTATTTTCTTGTCAGTTTGTAGAAATGAGTGATTTCTTTCCAATGCTGAGACATCTAATATTGTTGCATTATTCTACTTACGACCGATCTAAAAACAGAGTCTTGTTAATTAAATTCATTGATTTCATCGCAAAATGTTTTCTTTATTTAAAATTAAATTTATGAAAAGTTTTGCTTTACTCCATCTACGTCTAGTTATAAAAGTTTTTGAAGTCAGTCATACTATACATTTTAATCCAAATTAAATTTTGGTTGGTGTAAGTTTTCCCAGCTAATCTTGACTTGTCTTTAAACAGCAGGCGAAGTGAAGGTAAGAGTAGACTTAATATTTTTCTTTGAATAAAAAATTACAACATTTTAATGTTGTGAGGATGGAATAAGCAAATCTGCAAGCAATCTGGGCGCAACTTATTTTTTTATTTTTTGGGTAGATGTCGAAATGCGCTTAATAATGAGGCGAGGAGCAGGTTACTGTGAGAGAGCTAAAAATATGAAATTAAATATACCTACCTACTAATTTGAATACCCTTCGGATCCGATATCTCATTGGACCTAAAAAAATATGTCGAAACTCACATACATGTACACAACTGCTTTACAATCCCTTCTTAAGTTATTAATCTGATATGGTAAATATACATTCGAAATTTTAACTTACTAGCATAAACTGTTTGTGAGAAAACTCTTACCTTGCTACCGGTATCATATACATTTTTTTTGGATGCTCCTGTAGGTGCTTTATACACAAGTCAATTCTTAGCTTTCCATTCTTCCCAGTATATAAAAAATGAAAGTCAGATCATTTTGATTCCTTCTTTCTCCCAACAGCAATTTTTTTCTTCTGCCAGAGGCCTACTATAGAAATTGGTCGTTAATGAGTAAACTGCTCTAAAAAGAACTTCATTGAAGTGAGTATGTGAAGTAACTCACTCATTTCGGTCGACTGCAGTTCAATTCGATAAAAATTAAGGAACTAAAAGACTGTGAGGGACGATGCACCAGAGACACCAAGGCTAATTGGATAGTATTAGCGTATAAAGATCATCATCAATGGCGCGACAGCCCAAATCGGCACCTGCACTCCTAACGTATAAAATGTATGATGTAAAAATCTAGTTCAGGTAAAGTTCTGAGTTTTTTAGTATAGATAAGATAGAATGATAGATAGATAGAATGTGTGGTATGTGGTATGTTGTTCAGCTGTTCTTTCAACAGCGTTGCGAGAGTTGTTTGGTGAGTCCATTTCCGTCCTTTGGTTCAAGGAGTTCATATTGCAGTTTCCCACCAATGGATGACCTGAGTAAGCCGTACCGCAAAGGTTACCTTAATACCCACCACTTGAATTTAATACAACAAAAATACAAGATATGAGCCTTCAAACACGTTTGCATACGGTGTACAGCATGCAGTCTACTTATGTTGTGCGTGAAAATTTCAAGATAGCTTTTTTCTTAAATATCTGATTACAATACTTAATTATTAAAAATAAAAATAATAAAAATCATGTTCATGTTGTAATCTGCATCACAATAGAAAATGACTGTCTGCCAAAAGTCTGGGCCTTATTTGGAGATAATGTTAACGTCGGAATGCGATAAAAGGTGTTGCACCTGTATTCGATTATTATCATTTTGCGAAGGTAAAAAAGATTATTGAGTTTTTTTTTTAATTCGCTCGACTAGATTGTAAGCTTCGATGAAAGATATAAGGAAGTGTAATCGATCGAGAGAAGTGAAGCCGAACATAGTTTGATCTACTGTAGGTACCTACTACAATTAAATAGCTCCCCAGATTTCGAAAGGTGAAATTGATTTTTGATATGTTCTTCGATTTTAAAATATTTTCGAGAAAGACCTTTCTACAGCCTACCTTTCTTGTAACAAAATGGCATCTTACTTTTCGTTCACAGAAAGGGTGGAAGAGGTAAGAAACCTAAAATATTTCAATGTGTGGCGCTAAAACAGAACACCGACTTTGTTGGAGCTTCAACAATGGCAACTTTAATACAACGGCGAAGTCTTAAATCCTTGTGCAAGAACAAGTTATCTGAGCCCACTCTTTGCGGAGAATCTTCAGAGTATTCTAGGAAGTTGAAATTTCTGGGAATCATCTAGGATGAAAAACTCACCTGGAATACTCATTTCAGCAAAATTCTTGAAAGGACCAGAATCTCTCATTAGAGTTGGAGGAATCTTCTCGGCAGGAACTTGGGACTGAGGCCAAAACTAACCTACTGGATGTATACCGTCGTTGCTAAGCCTATTATATGTAACTTACTGGCCATCCGTCTGGTGGAGGAAAACCAAGCAGACTGCTCAGCTTACAAAGCTGACTAGCATGCCTATGGGTATCACTGACACATCTACCTTTGAGGTGCTTCTTAATCTAGCCTCCCTATACTTAGATATACAGAAAAAAAAGGATCACACCTTATAAATTTTTCAGCTCAGAAGACGAGTAAGAGCGCAAGACAACTTGTCCAACTCTAGAAAGAGCTCAGGAAGGATTCCAATTTTTTAAAATTCAATTTCACAAGTACATTCAAACGTATTCTATACCTGAAAGAGAGGATTGGGCGACAAAGAAATCCACTCCATAAGCTGATGGTCTTTGTAACTAGTGCTTAAGTATAACTGTGTATATTTATATGCCTTTTATTTATTTATTTATTAGGTATAGAGTCCGGCTGAAAATCCACAATCCGACGGATCTAAAACAGATTAAGGTGTAAGTAAGAGTTTTACTAGGCACATATCATCCACTGTCGCCCAGGCAGAGACCCATGCTGTTGAACTCTGCATTAGAGAATATATCAGATCTCGAACAGCAGAGCAGCTCTATCGGCTCTGCAGTCAGTTCAAATCTATTCCAAACTTCTTTTTTTTCTGACCACATCCATTCTGCTGGACATATATAAGCGCAGCAAAAATTAACATCCAAATGTGGCTAAAATCGCAAAGTACCATTTAGTGTGATTTGACACAGAGCAAGAGACACTGAAAGCTATTTATGCCCATTCAGGGAAAAGAACGTTTGATTACCTGAAATTTAGCAGATATAATCCACGAACCATAGTTGAAGCTCTAGACATTGTTACATGAGGAAGCATCTCCGTGGGATTGGTCTCTCTGAGAGCAAAATATGATGAGTTTCCGAGGATTAAGACAGAACACCAGAACACGTCCTCTGTGAATGTGTGAGACTTGTTCACCAGGCTTCATTGAACCGTTGGACTTCCTGAGTATTCCTCTTCGAAAAATACCAAGCTTCATTGTAAGCGCAGGGATCGATGAGGAGTTATAGGTAATCTTGGGTGGAGTCACCACATACATGGGCCCAATTGAGGCTTCAGTGATAAGCAAACCAACCATAACTCCATAACTAGCTATCTATCTAATGTACCGAACTGCCGAACTAGAGATGGATCGTTCACGAGTGAACTGTTCCAAAAGAACACTTCATTGAAATGAGTGAGTGAAGTAACTCACACCTTTTAGTGAACTGCAGTTCCATTGGTTACGTGACATCAAACTTTGCTAACCTTTTTTTTTTTTTGGGACATCATTTTCTTGATCGAATGACCTTTATTTTTTTTAACTCATCATCTTCTTCTTCTTCCTTTAGTTGAACTATGAATGACCTAAACGAAGGAACTAGTTCTCGAGCGAACGAAGGAACGAACGAAGACAATGGAACGATGGGACACAGAGTTCCGGAACTACTTGACTGAACTGGTTCCTTAAAGTGAATGACTCGGAGTGAAGTAGATACTTCCCTAAAAGGAACGAGCTCAGATATACTGACTGTGAAGTTCGCTGTCGAAGTTCTGTCGAAGTCTTTTTTAGACTTTAGTTAATCATCCCAGTGGGTTTTGTCTGACTATGATTGCGGAATTTAAAACAACAAAATTATGAAAGAATTGAAGTAATTAATCTTATTAAAAAACGAATAAGAATGTGTACGTTTCTTCGACAATTCAATGATCTTCTTCACTTTCAAGTCTGGTGCTTCTTCATCTGTTCGTTTCGAGACATCATCGCACGAGTACAATCTATCGGTAGTCACCATACCGCTTGTGTTGATGGAACAATGTCTGGTGAACTGCGAGACGAAGCGGTACCATCTTTGGTGAAATCTTTTGAATTCTTCTTTTTACCGAGCTTCAAATCCGATCACGAACAAAGTGTACGTACAAGCATGTACACTATACCATACCTAGGTCAGATAGGTATCTACCGATTGAAGACAACGCAAGACTTACAAAACAGCTCGGAAGTCTCAGGTAGTTCTTCTGCACGGTTCGCGATTCCATGATGCAGTTCCGATGCAATAACGATGGCACGAGAGTACCAGTTTTTTAAAAGGCTCACGTACTGCATCTTATGTCCAGTTATGTTCACCTTTTTGATATGCTTATCACGCGGCCTCACAAATGCCATCCCCTTGATGCAGTAGCGCGTGTGCGCACGTTTATCTACAGAATCCTGAACAGATTCGCGGACAAGATACGCGAAACAGCTTTTTTTTTCTCCTATAGATGCGAATGATCGCCGATCGGTGCAGTATCCAGTAGTCTGTAGACGTGCTGCAAATCGCTTAATTGCAACCACTTTTTTCACTACTGCTATTTGAAGAACAAAAACGTGACGATCGTTGGCTTAAAGCGTTTTGATTCGTTGCGCTCAGTCTGAGACTCGATTCAATGGTGATGACGGTTACTTCGCATATCTTCAAAATCGTAAATTTCACAGACCCGAGTCGCTTCAAGAAGAAGCACTTCAATTGCTCTTCTTAACCCCTTCCGAGCCAACGACATTAACCCGAAATTTTCATAACTCTTGGAATATTTATAGCATTCTTACAGCAGACGACAGACAGTAGGATTTTATTTGCTATTTTATTATTATGGGTTTTTTTCGGGCAGGTAATTTTAGCCTAAGGTTAATCCAGGCGCCATATAATCCACCGACACTTTTTATAATCACTTTCAGGTTTTATTTGTCGTAAGCCTGGTGTCAGCTTTATTTTGACCCTAGCGTTACTAAAAAAAAGATCTTCAAACTAGTTGGGCACAGACAGAAGAGCTTAGCTTTCGATAGAGTAATGATATTTTGATTGCATACTTCAATGATGTGTGTAATAAAAACTTTGATTGGGTTGGGTACTAGAGTGATTAAAAGATTAACATTCCTATGTTGAACTGATAGGTGGAGGCAACAACAACTTATGATTTCAAAATTTGGCTGTTTACCGCGATTTGGCAAATTTTTGAGCTTCTGTTTTGGAATTTTGAAATTTGACTTACGCTCTAAATCGTGTAATTCACTAATCAAGAGATTTAAAAAAAAATTGTACTAGAGCTTTGCAGCCGTTTCCAAATAGGTCCAAAAAGAAATAACGCAAAAATGTCTAATGAAAAATGGCCCAAAATTTAATCTGAAAGGTTTTGCCAATTACTACCCTAAAATTATATTAATTTTTATCTAGTACACTCTAAAAAATATCCATCTCCCTTGTATACACTGTACTTAAATTGAATCAGCAAATTTTGAAATTTTGAAATCTCAAAAAGCGTGTAACCGTTTTGACGAGATTTGACATTCAGAATTTGAACAGTCGACGGTTGGTGACGAAATTATTAACCTACTTTGTATAATTTTTACGGTTCTCCAATGGAAAATTTATTACTATCAGCAGCAATCAAGTAAAAAAAAAATCACCCAACAGTCTGGGCAAGACTTCATTATTTTTTGGGTAGAAGTCAGAAATGTAATTAATACTAAAATGTGGTGTAGGTCACAACCTTAAAAATAACGTTCCAAATAGCTTAATATATAAAATAATATAATATATAATAATATAGCGTATTAGACGAATATGTTTTGTTCTGTATTTCTCCCTTATAGTCCACTCCGTAGTACTGTCAGGATGCTAATTCGCATACGAATTTTCGCCCAACACGACACAAAATATTGACGTAAACACAGAATAAAAAAGAGTTTTACTTTGGTTAAGATTCGCGATCGATATATGTACCAGAATATGGTATAGGTTTGCGCATAGAATATTCCTAAGCAATACCACCAGCTATCAGGGTGTTTAGGATAGTAGGCATGATATACCCTCTGAAGAGTCTATACCATCCGATAACGAAACACTTCCTTCGGATCTAGTCCAACACAATCTTATAAAACTGGCCTAACCAATGAAGGTTTTCCAATTGTCATGTCTTCGAGGACAGCAATTAATCAACAGTCGGGGATATCGTGTTGGGGTTTCACTCCACTGACACCGGAAACTAACTAACTAACATTTAATCATAATTGCTTCTATGGTAGCTTACCATGAAAAAATCTTTTAATACTCAATAAAGCCGTTGGTATTTACTTCCATAAGGCCTTATAGAGGTAATTACCGAAACTATGGCTTCTGAAAAGTTCAGCCTCCACTCGTAAGTCAAACAGAAGCTTTATCGAAGTTAAAAGCTCACAACCTGCGCTCAATAGTCTTACCGAAGCCTTATCGAAGTTACAGCCTCCGGAAAATCAAAATGCGACTTTTGTAGGCTAGTTGGGTGGCATAGAAGGGATCGAGTCAAGGCGAAAGACTCGTGCCAGGACGTCAAGCCTATACGGGCACGACGAACTACGGCAAGCCTCGATGAGCAGAGCAGAGACAGACAGAGCAGAGACAGACAGAGCAGAGACAGACAGACAGATCAGAGACAGACAGAGCAGAGACAGACAGAGCACAACTGGGAGACTGGGAGAGATGGTGAGCAAAGATGGTTCGAGCAAGGTGAGCGGAATCAGAGTGGAATCGGGCGTAGCTAGTTTGAAATAAAAGCATTCTCAAATGTTCGTAATACCATATTTGCAAATTTTGTAAATTTTTTAATTCCATCCTCACTCCAACACATGAAAGTAGAATATCATGAAGTTCAATAATCGCCCAAAATCGTAACTTGACCTCCTTATAATCAAAGTTTATTTTTCCATATTTTTCGAAGAGTTCATGTTCAATGTTCAAAAGACTTCCTTATGACGAACATAAATGTCTATCGACCTGATAATTGTTAATAAACACGGAAAATATTCGAAGAGATAATTCCATGAAGAAAAAACTCCATAGTGAAACCACCTTACAATCAGACATCCTACGTCCAGCTCCAGCCACTTGAGATATCGAACCCAACGACCATCTGGGTGATAATTTATGTGCCCAAAGTCATGTGGAAATAAACACTTGAATCGAAAGTTCGATTTATTTTTGCAACTAGCCCGAACTGTTTGGTTAGCAATAACTTCCCAGCTCAGTATACAATGCTCTTCCAACTCTTCTCCCTGGGTATGGAATATATGGATAACGTACACATCTTATAGATGTTTTGTTGATCGCGCAGATTATTCGATTTCGAAGGAACTTGTCTCTGACGGATCGTTGCTCCAGAAACTGTTCGAATCACCATACACTAATAAAATTTTGAAAATCAAATTTCGTATGTATGTTAAATTTTAGTACGAACTCTTTTCTTCCAAACTAGTACCTACCATACCATGTGGAGGCTATTGTTTTAGAGCATATCCATAGCTACCATTATACGTCTCAATTCTCAACACATGGTCAAAGAGTTAAAGAAAATATTATAACAATACGCTCCACACTAGACGCGATTTTCAACTGGACAAAATCCTACATGATAGTGCTATAAGCATGTTTTCTTTTTACTGGCACATGGTTTTATAAGAATTCGTGGGAGGCTTAAATGACATCTTTATGAAGCTAATACGATCCTAAATTCAGATCGTAACATGATCGCTTGCTTACCATAAATATTTTCTTTAGTTATGCTTATAACATCTTAAGACGCGACTAAAAGCTAATCACTTTATTCTACATTGGACTTGTGAGGTCACTATTCTGCCGTATTGTTTGTTATGAAAACTTATCGTGTAGTGTTTATTGTTCTTGGAACGAGCTGCAGCAATAATTGTTTATTTTCAGAGAACGCGACTTAATATTTTAATTTTACAACATTTTACTTATAAGTATACAAATTGTGATCGAGTCGAAATTTTAAATGAATATTCTAATATTTAGCAGTTTTTGCTTTTATATATACATAGGTATATATATTATAGATAGATCTGGGCTTGGTCCTAGTTTTGTTATTATCTGAATACCGTATGTAATATGAACTTATATTACAGTGCAACCCGGAACGTTATAACCGATAGTACGTTGTAACCTACATATGAAAAAGAGTTAAATAATAAATAATCTATGGCGCAACAGCCCAAATCGGGCCTAGGCCTTGAAGTGATGCTAGAGTTACTTCATTGCGAGACCAACGGAACACTAGGAGGTGAAGTGGTCAGCTACACGCTCGTCCGTGATTATTACCCCGATTTTAATTCAGGTACTCATTTTCAGCTGAGTGAACTGGTAGTCCGGCACCCAATCCCATTTTCGAAAATTACTTGTCGCCAAGCAGATTCGAACCTGGTACCCGGTGCACCGAAGGCAAGTGCTCTAGCCACTAAGCCACCCAGACTACGAGAAAGAAGTTGTTTCTATTAATAATAATAATTTCTTTATTAAAGAATAGAGTCCATAAATTCATAATATAAAATTGTAGACTTCTAACTCAGAAAGGAAGGATTTATTTAGCAAAATTGAAAAGGATTCTCCCGTTTCGTCATTCCATCAAAAATCGCCCAAAAATTTCCGAAAAATTTTGTACCTTACCATCGTCTATTCTTTTGAAAAATTTTGTAGGTATACCTGAAGAATTAGTAAAAAAATATATAATTTATTTTTATCTAATTTTTTTTGTTAGTTATACATACATATGTATGTATATAGTATGTTAGTAAGTTTTATTTAATAATAAAGTATTGTGATCGACCTAAAGTTTAAAAAAAAATTTGCTACCCTGAAATTTTGTATTCTCACGTTTTAGGACTAGTAAAACCCAAAAAAGCAATAAAAAAAAAAAAATGTCTGTCTGTACGCCGTATGCCGTACGCAAGAAAAAGTTTGAAGGCGCGTAGCTCCCAAACCCATTGAGGTATTATCATGAAATTTTTATGGTGGGTAGGTTGGGTGAACCTCTACGACTTGTATTTTTTTAGAGGGGTGTGGGTAGGAGGGAAGAGGAGTGGGGAGGGTTTTAGATGAAAAATTTTGGTTTCTAGATCTCAGCAACCGCTTACGCTAGCAGGCTGAAACTAAAGATTGCTGAAAGTAAAATTTTTTAAGGGGGTGGTGGAACATGGAAGTGGGGGGGGATAAGAAATATTTAAAAAAATTACGTTTCATATCTCAGGAACAGTATAAGATAGATGCACAAATTTTTTACCAGACGTAGGCCCAATAGAACCCTATGAGAGAAATTTCCGGGGTGTGGGTGTAGAGGGTGAGGGTGGGGGAGGGTGGAAAGGAAAAAGTTCCGATGGTTATATCTGAAGAACCTATAGAATATATAGCTGAAACTTGGTATTTAGATAGAGCTATAGTAGTGGCATATTTGAAAAATATAATTTTTTATAGGGGTAGTATGGTACGGGGGTGGGGGGTGTTTCTCCTAACTATAAAACGGCTTCTGCTAGAAAGTTGAAACTCGGTGTGTATATGTAAATCAACTAGAAAAGTAATTTGGACTAAAAAAAAATACGAATGCTTATTGGAGTTCGAAAGTGGGGCCAACAAAATGTTCGGTCAAAATGGAATGCATATATTTTAACGATTTTCGTCACATCTACTAGGTCTTCCAAAATATTGAATTCACTTTTATTCTACGGATTCTTCATATGAATACCTAGAAAGTGTTTTCAAGATTTTTTGAAAATTGACCCCTAAGGGGGTGTAAAGTGATTGTGTACTTTTTCATAAATTATTCCATATCTCTCAGATCCGATCAGATTTTCACTTCCACGGGCTTGTTCTTTTTCATAGGTTTTCAGTCACATAGCAACTTACACCGCATCTCAGAATTGAACGCGTTCCTAACTTCTGCCTGAAAAATAATAAGGTTACGCCCAGATTGTTGGCAGATTTTTTATCCTAGAATAATGAAATAGGGCTTATTTTAAAGAAGGAGGCTGTAGTGTATAAGAATTATCCTTGAAATTTTTTTCAATTCAACCGTAAACAAATCGAATTAATATTTTGTACGTTATAAAGAACTCAAGTGCTATTAGAAAGGGTACGTTTTAACCAATATGTACGTTATATCCATACAAAAATACAAGAACTTTTCACATTTGTGTATGGGGATAGAAAAAAAGTACTTTAGAACCGAAAGTACATTATAAAAGTGCACTTTATAAGCGGGTTGCACTGTATTTCACGATATCGATATCGATAAATGAAAATGACAATATCGAAATTTGATGAATTCAGCTGAAAATCTTTTCCTGACATGTGACATATTCACAATAATGAGTAATTCGTCTTATAATTGTAACGAATACACTTTTCTTGAAGTGATTTTGAAATATTGCTATATGGAAAATTATTGCATTTCAATCGAGAAGATGTTGCCCCTAAGGAGTCATCATGTAATATTATAATAAATAAAAAACTGGGCCCAATCTTATAATGTTTTCGGTAGAAGTTCGGAGGAACGCGTTCAATTCAGAGATGTGGTGTAGGTAGTAGGTTACTATGTGGCTGAAAACCTAACAATAAGTTCGGCAAGAGCTTAGAGTAGGGTCGAACTGGAATACTTACGCCAATACCAGAAATAACATATGAATTAAACAATTGGGTCATATTTCGGGATGCGGTCTAGGGGTTGAAAAAGGAACAAAACCTGAAAATAGGAGACTATTAATCAAGCCCGTGGAAGTAAAAAGACATTCAATATCTAATCAAACCTGAACGACATGATAGAATTAATGAAAAAGTATACAACCGCTTACAGAATACACACACTTAGGGGTCAAATTTCAAAAAATCTAGAAAATATTTTCTAGGTATTTATATGACGAATCCGTAGAATAAAAATGAATTCAATATTTGTGAAGACCTAGTGGATATGACGAAAATCGTGAAAATAAATGCATTACACTTTCACTGATAGTTTCGTTTGCCCCGCTTCTGTACGCCAATTGTTTACTTTTCTTGTTGACCGAGTTTCAACTTTCTAGCATAAGCCGTTCTATATATATCACTATAGGTCCTTAAGATATAAAATTCGGATCTTTTTCCTTTTCGCCCACCCTACCCACACCCTCATCCCCAAAATTTGTTTCTCCTCTCAAAAATTTGTTTTTGATATATTTTCCCGGTATATCTACTGATGTTCAATAAGTTTTAATTTCGTGACATTAACCGTTTAGGAGGTATGGATCTTACAATGTTTCGATCTCGGCTTCCGAGCCCTTCCCCTATCTCAGCAATTTTTTTTTGCTAATGGGTACACTATCGATGCTCTATATAAATTCCAAGTTTCAGTCTCCTAGCCTAAGCGGTTACTGAGATCTAAAAACAAAAAATTTTCCATTGCGATCTTAGAAAGGGCAGAATGACTACCATCTTTTACATGAAATGCTCTTTGAATAACAACAAAACTTCTCAAATTTTGATAGAATATTTGAATAGTTTCCAAACACTAGGGCAACATGAAACGATTCACGATGAAATAGCACACCTTACTGCTGACAACTGACAGCATATCGCAAATTTTGAAATTTAAATACTTATGACCGGTTACCCACACTTTATTGTAAGTTATCTAGACATTGTGATAAGCTGGTATTAGACTGTAAGCCATGGTGTCAAAAATATAGTCAAACAAATTTGACGAATAATTCACTCAATTTTTTTCTCTCAAACCTTTCTGATAACCTTGTAGGTACTTGGCGAGCAAAAATTTGACGAATACACTATTTGTCAGCAGTTTCCAGGGAAAACAGTCAAATATTTGACAGCGTGGAATTCTAATGTAATACTAGCAGTAACACTTTTTCCATACTATCTCTATCTGTACCATAGATAAACAAATTTTCAACAAAGGCGATTGCCTCACGGCGGCTCTGAGTTCGATATCTCACCAGACTCAATAGAAATGTTGGAATTCATGAAAAAGTAGTACCCCTTTAAACCACCTTGAGGATAGGATAGGATAGCAGTAAGTCCGTAAATTGATTTTTAGGCATTTATTTAAGACGTACATATGTGGAAGTAAACGTCACATAGATGTCCATCGAAACTAAGAGATATGACGAAATTCGTGAATATGTATAGAAACCCTTTACATCATCTAAGGGGTTGAACATTAAAAAAATTCTGGTGTAATTTCTGTCGTTTTGTCTGAGAAATTTGTGGAAGTAAAATTAATCTAAAACTTTAGAAGACCAACGCGGTAGGATGCGATTTGTGTCAATATATGGACCCCATTTTCACTGAACACTTTTTTGTCGTACTCTCGTGGCCCAATGTAAATCTGAATGTTTTTCAATTTTCCAAGTTAATCGACATACAAATACTAGGTTTCAACTTTCCAGCATAAATCGGATTTGGGAAAGGAAAAATGTCCCTTTCCTCTTAGGTCATATATGTAGAAAATAAACATCGTTTTAGTGTATTAAAACTGCAGTATATTACCTCTAGTTGCCAACCATTGTTTGTCCATCGCCTCGCAACGTATCCCGCTGTCGTTTACGATCTTTGATTCCGCAAACAAACAACAGATCGATAATCTCGGATTACTTGTAACCGATTTGAAAAGTAGCCGCCAAATATGGTCAGCGTTGAATTGGCTTTTTATATGGCGCCGAAGCGTGCCAACTTGTCGAGAAATTGCACACAGGCCAGCAGCGTTCGGGGACCACATTTTTACTCATCTCATCATCAAAGTGAAACAGACGTTGACACACGACAAGATATTTTCTTCGGTCAGATTGTTAGTTTTTTACCAACTTTAGTTAGTATCCAGTCGCGGATACACATAAATATTTTGCGGTATAAAAGAAACCAACGACTTTTTGAAGAGGCAAAGGCAACCAGAAATGTTTTGACCAAAAACGGTTCAGCTTTTTTGTTGCCCTCCTCGATATTTTGCCAAGCCCACAAATTGATTTTGCAATTACTTTTCGGTATTGATTGATGCCTACTTGTTCTTGAATCTTCAATTAGTGTCACTAGCTATTGTTGGTCGGGTCAGTGTAAGCTTGGACGCTTTAAATGGTAGGTTTATGTCAAGTAAGAACTCGAATTATTGAAACCGGGTATCCAGTATAAGTTGGTTGACTCTGTTTTCTGTTTCTCGGAAGCCTAATAATAATTAATGGCACAACAGCCCAAATTGGGTGCTTGAAGTAATGCTAGAGTTACTTCATTACGAGATCAACGGAACACTAGGAGGTGAAATGGTCAGCCACACGCTCGTCTGTGATTCTTACCCCGATTTTAACTCAAGTACCTACTCATTTACAGCTGAGTAAACTGGTAGTCTGGCACCAAATCCCATTCTCGAAAATTACTTGTCGCCAAGTAGATTCTACTCAGATTACTCGGTATACTAAGCCTTCCAGAAAATAAGTTCTGTCTCTCATTTCGCTAAGCATTAATCTTGGAGCTAAAGTGAACAGAACCTACTTGGGGATTGGTTTGGCCGAACTAAGGTCAAACCAAGCCCTCAACTCTATCTAGTCTAACCGCCCCCCGTTCATTAAATAACAAGACCTACACGTAATAGATTTTTATAGAACACAATCGTAACACCTATTCAAAAAAAGTATACAGGCGTATAGAAACCCAATTTTTGAAGGACTCTTGTGTGGTATTTTCTCGAAAGGGAGTAACTTGATTTTACCCTATTTCGGTACCATTCTTTCATATATAGGGCTATAGTAGTACCGCGTTCTAAGAATTTAATTTTCAGGGACAACATGACATGGCGGATTTTTCATCAATTACATACGCTAGTCCGCATATTTTCACGAATTTCGTCATATTCCTTAGGTCTTTTAAGATATTGAGTTAAAATTACTTCTACAATCTCAGATAAAGTCATGAAAATTGCCATTTTTGCTTCTTTTTTTTAAATTTTAAACACTTAAGTTGGTGTAAGGGAGTTGCAAACGAATTCACGAATTCCGACACATATATTAAGTCCAATGTGATATCGAATTGGTTTTAGCTTCAACAGAAATGTTTTGAATTAATCCACTAAGGGAAAGTAGGGGAGTTCTATTTGTTTTCATGAATCTCCCAGTATTTGGATATTGAATTTTACGTCCCTGTGTCTTAAGATGATCAATAGCACCTACAGGTTGACATTTTTCAATTTACCACAAAAATATACTATACTTATACTTTGCGGGCGCTTGACCTCAAATTATCACCTGATCGGTCCATACTCATCCACTATACCTTTAAAGGGGAGTACATTGAAATATAACATTTTCCCTTCTTCTCAGGTTACAGTGCATATTTCTAGCCTTCTTTATACATCGCGGCTAAACTGCAACATTGTTTCAGCATGGGAAACGAGTACAAAATACTACATCAAAGATGTTTAATAGTTTAAATTACACAATCCTTTAGTAATAACGTCAACTTATAGAGGCACGCTCATGAGATGACAAAGTTGAGATGTCGGAAATTTAATAATCCTAAGGTAATTTATCCAAATAAACTGAAGCCAAAGAAAATACAAATCATTACATTGGTAGATGACAGTTTTTACAAAAAGTATTCGATTATATTATGGTACGTCTGATGACCGAGAAAGTCTTATGTTTAGTGGTTTTGTCAATTTGTAATATCTGAGATGATTGTTTTACATCGAGTCCCGTCCCCGTATCGTTTCCTTAAATGTCTTTAAGAATTGATATAGCATTCGTGTATGACATGCAATTACATGATGACGGATCAGTTATTTTATCAGGTATAATTACATTACACGGTAAATTAATTTCTACTATTGCACTTTTAAGGCTTTTCAATGATAAAATGTTGCATGATGACTTGATAGTTAGTTTATCGGATAGGTAACATTGTTGCAACTAAGATAGAAAGATGTTTTCCTACATACCGTTTAAGAAAAAGTTACTACTTTCAAAGTAGAGAAAAGTTTCCTACGTTGTTGTGTAAAAATACTGTAAAGTGTGTAATATACTACACAATAAAATAATCCATTGAACTTTACATCTTTACTAAATTCACCTTGAGATCTAATAGTTAATTTGATTGTAATTTTAATTTACGGTCAGTAAATTTTAACTTCGAAAGCAGAAAATTCACTGGGTGGGTACTCTCTTAAACTTACACTTTAAAAAAGTATATAATTAACACTCTTTATGGTACACTTATTTCTACTTCTAATATTATTTCACTTTCATTTCAATAGAAAATTAAATCGAACGAATTGCAAATATGTACGTAGAATTACACGAAAAAGATCGTAATTTTCGATCCATATATAAATATAGTTAATTTCACACGAAATGTTACGGAATTTTGAGATCCTTAATCAAACCTAAAAAATATAACAAAATTTATGAAAACAAGTACAACCCCTTTACACCCGTTTGGTGGTTGAATTTGACAAAATCGAGAAAATCTATAGAAAACAGTTTTTAGGCGATTATAAAGGCGAATTAAAAGTCTGTAGAAGTAAGATCCAAATTGATACCTACGAAATGTGCCGATTTTTTTTTTTTTAAAAAAAGGCTTAAATACCCAAAAACTCTGAAATTAATTTTTAAAACCTTTAAAAGCCCGAGGAAATAGAAACAAATTCAATATCTCATCAGAAGTATGTAGGAATTTTTAAACCAATATCAGCAAATCAGTTTGCAGGGTTATACGAAACCTCAGTAGAAATTAAAGCCATTTTGATATCTCATGAACCCTAAGAGATATGGCGAAAATAAGATGTATGCAATCCCCTTACATTCGCATGGTTGATGTTTTGAAAACCATAAAAAAATTTCTTTGAATTTCTTAAATTCAAAGAAAGCCGAAATCAGTTCGATGTCTTATCATTCCTCAGAGATATGGCGGAGTTCGTGAAAACATAATCTACACTTAAGTTGGGGTTGAAAAGAGGTTTCAGGCGATTGTAAAACAAACAAAACAGTGATAAATCATTCGTCGTAAAAAATTATACAGCCTCCTTACATCCACTTTGGGGTTGAATTTCAAAAAATTCTAAATTCTCTTTCAACACGGTTACGTGAGGTACCCGCAAAATAAAAACTAATTCAATAGTTTAGAAGGCCTAAAAGATAGGACGAAATTCGTAAACATATATGCATTCCGGTTTCACTGATCATTTCATTGCTCCTTTCGCAAGTCGATGGATATTTGAATATTTTGTTATCTAAATTATTCTCTAGTAGATTTTTTATATTTTTTCAACGTACATACTACTATTGTATGTCTATCTAAACAGCAAGTTGCAACTATCTTATCTAAATTGGAATTGTTTTTTTTTCACCCTTCTATACCCTCAGTTTCTGCACCCATGACCAAAATATTTTTTTTCTCTGCTAATTCTATTAGGCCTATTTCCCGTAAGAAATCTAATCATCTATCTTAAACTGATTTTGAGATATGAATGATTAATTTTTAAGAAAAGTTCTTGTCTCCCTTCCCGTTTCCATTCTCCAACATTTCATTAAAAAATGGTATTTTCCGTCAACTTCATTTTTCGACTTGTGTACACAAACCGAATTTTATCTTTCTTGCCTAAATGGTTCGTCATAAATCGTAATCTAAAGTTTTTCAAAATTGAACTTAAATGGTTTAAAAAGTTTTGGGAGCTGCGAGCCTAGAAACCTTTTTGGGTTGTTTCCCAATACCTTGCTTCGTCTACGTCTATGTTGACGTAACAGCATAGCATTGCTATTATATCAGTTTAGAAAAAGCTCGGCTAAACCGTCAAAATGGATCAGCTGATGCTTGTTTGACACTTTAAAAATCAAAAATGAATTAAATTAAATTTTTTTACGTTAGCTTAGATTGACTAATAGTCAAGACACGAATCGAAAATGAATTTAGACACAGCTTTGCTACGCCTGACGTCATTAACTGTTATAATTATACGTAGACGTAGACGAAGCAAGGTATTGGGAAACGACCTCAGTATTTACTTCATTGTTTTAAAAAAATTGAATTTTTAATCCAATTTTTACTTGAAATTTCCATTATATTTAATTTTATTAAATAAAAGTACACATTTCATTCACTTTACATATAAATTACTGGTAGGTATTAGTAAATTATTAAATTTTATTTTTCAACTGGACCGTACACTTTTACATGAAAAAAATTACTCAACATTTCGTGTAAAATTAACTATATTTATAATATTTGAATTGAAAATTACGTTCTTTTTCGTATAATTCTACTTATCTATTTGAATTTTACACCACCATGTAAACATTTAATATATGAAACTACGCTTCGTTCGAAATGAAAAGCCTTCGGTAGCGCAGTGGCTACGTGCTCTAAACCTACGCAGCAAAATCAGCATAGATTCATTAAGAGTAAGTAGTTCAGAATTAATACTAAAAGTAGAAATAAGTAGACCGCTAATTATAAAATGAAGAGAAGATCCAGAGAATTTGCTGCTTCCGAAGTAGAAAATTCTAGATTACAAATTGAAATTTAGTGTCCCAAGATTGAAAATTACATTCAAATTGACTATTACATCTCCATGTAAATTTACTTGAGAAGGTGTGTCATATTTGCCTTGTATCTATTAAAAGATGTAAAATTCAATGAATTTTTTTTACCGGTGTAGTGATGAAAGTTTTATATTTTTTCTATATCGACAACAATAGAGGAGAAGGTGGTAATGTGGCCCTTTAGTTCTATTTTTCACTATAAAAAGAAATTCATTCACCTTGGAAGCGGTTAGAATACATCAAAAGATTCTTTATTTCATTGGTTTCAATTTTTATTATTTGAGTTCAATTAAATGGCAAAAAACTTGGAGATATATTATTTTTTTTTATCAAAACACCAATATAACAATTTCAGGTAATGTGTTGGTAATATCATGCCCTGGGGGCCATAATAAAAGTAAGACGTCAAAATTTTTTTGAAACTGCTTTGTTATTAAATCCATGGATACAAGTATACGAGTATAATGTTCCCATCGGTTTTCTTAATGACAATTTGTCCTTATGACTGTTAAGAAAATCATCAAGGTATACTCAGTCCACTACGAGTACTTCATTTTTGAAATGGCTAGAAATGCTATTTTTTACGGGGTAGGTGATAAGACTTTCGTCTAACGTCTATTCGCGTTAAACCTACCATAAACAATAGATATTGGCACTATAGGCTTCCTACCTCATTTTTTTTTTAACCAAAACGTCTAAAGTAGGTATTCCAACTAGCAAACTAACTTCCATAAGGCCGTTTCGAAGCTATTTTCAAACCTCGATAAAGTTTCAAACAGATCTTACCGAACTAATCTGGTGCATATATCACATCTTATATCTGTGATCCTTAGTGCCTTAAATAGGAACTTAAGATGTTAGAGGTTGATTCAGGGTGTGGTTTTCAGAAAACCTTAGTCTAAAACTGAAGGCTTTTAAGGAAGCGAGCCAAAACAAATAATAATAAGTTGAAATAATAAGTTGACCCACACTCTCGACAGAATCTTCATAAATATCCCTTTTCCCTAACTTGCTTTGTCGTATATCGAAACTGAGCTTACCCACTATCCATCAACTCCCTCACTAAATCAATTCTATGAAGTTATCATATTTATTAAAAGCACTACACAGTCCTCGAATATGCAAATTAGACCTGGTCAAATAAATCATCCTGGCCAGAAAGTTGTTTCCATCAGTGGCATCTTCATCATGCGACTTCCCCCCTGAGAGAACAAAATGCTTAAAACGCATAACTTGGGTGGCATTTCAATGCAAATATATTTTCACAAAACACATATGTACTTACTTAGTGCAATTTGTGTGGTATCTGGTATGATGGTTCTTGTCCGAGGTTGAATTGAATGCCTTGTACAATAGCTGCAAATGTTGAAACAGACAATGGATCCACCTACAGCCGTTGGCTGGCGTACCATGGCCATAATGTACTCAATTGTTATTGCTTTAGTCAGTTTTCTATGGACTTGTCGAGTCTTTTTCATAAAAAGGAGGCTGAATAGCTTCACTGACTCATTTTCAATTACATACCAAGTGCAGAGGTCCACCCTCAAGTCAAGCTCCGGATTCAACCTTAACAAAGCTGTGGGCTGGTGGGGTCAAGTCTAGGACAGCTCTTCGTGGTCAGTGATTCTTTTCACTGGCACACCGGCAGGATTAACGTAGTTAATTAGCTCGTTATGCTGAACGGATTGTTGATGTCATCATAAATTTTCAAATCTGTTGTTTGCTTGCAGCGCTCCTTCTGGTATTTGCTGAAGTTGAGAGCTTCATAATAAATCCTGGAAAATTTCAGGGTGGATACTACCCCGGCTGTGATATGACTTTTTTGGAAAGGTTAAGGGTGGGCACCAATAGACTTTGCCTTTTCAGTTTTATGAGCATAAGCTCCTCGCTAGCAATTAAATATATGGCGGATGAAAAAAAGTTATGCTTTGGTTGGGAAACACATAAAATTATTTGCGGTCACATATCATCCACATGCTATGGACCTTTAGAACTTCGGGAGCCAAAAAATTTCCCGAGGAGTGAGTTATTGTTGTCATGGACGAAAATTTATGATTCGATATTCAACTGAACTATCAATTTCGTGCGGGAGATACTTTGCGAATTAAATTAAAACTTTCAACATGTTATAACAGATTGAGGGGGGTTTTTTTTGTGCCCTTCTCTATAAATAATATTCAGAAATTAAGGTCGTGGACAAGTGGAAAACATTGTCATTTTAAAATATGGATTGTTTTTACGGGTCGGGTAGAAATTTATTGCTATTTCGCACTAATTAATTCAGAGTCCTTCGGAGTCCTCCAAGGGTGCCAATACAACTTTCTGTATGGCAAACAATTTTGTCCGTCGATCCGGATTTTATGGAATCAGAAGTAAGCAATAAATACATATTTTTGGTTGTTTTTCTGCGTCAGTAGAGTTTCCGGTGTTTCATGGAAAGATCACCACGAATTGTTGGATTATATAAGTGGAGGTAAGTGCTACTCCCTAAGGATGGCGATAGCGAACGCACAGCTATGCTAATTGTATCAGAACAGCACAAAATGAAGTGAACTTTCGATTCTGTTAAGATTTCTGGAATTGAGACTAAACTTAGTATCGTAACTGCAAAGACATCTAGCCCAATAGCCCGGAATAGTTGGCTCGAAACTAAGTACAAAATTCTATGCAATATTGTTCCTTGACACGAATAATTAGGTTATCTACACAGTGGAGTAGATAATAACGTAAACAATGAAACTTAGTGTAGACAATGTCGACAATGTCAACTGTAGTGTCGGTAATGTCGACTATGGTGTCAACAGTCAGAGTTGTTCTTATGCATGCCAACTATAGTTTTCTACATGGCCTAGTAGACAAACCCGGTCAGTTTTGGAGTAAAGAATGTCAACAGTCAACAATAACTGCCAAATCGTAAGGGATGTAGTAATATACCGGAAAAACCGAAGAGTTGGTATCGAACTGTGACCAACTGAATTCGATAGTCGTTGTAAGTAATGCAAGTTACAAATTTGAGTTGTTTGCAAATTTTTTTTTTACTTTTCGACATTCTTTTGTCCTCAGGACTGAAATTATCAAAAGTTTGTAAAGAAAGAAATCGTTTTTCTGTGAAACTACTTATAATCTGCGCAGTCTTCGCACAATCTCAAAATAACATAAATACCTAATGTTAAAAACTTTGAATTGTTGACTCGTAGACTATTGATGTCAATTAATACATCATTGTTTACGCATGTTGTCGCCATGTAGACAATGATTCCTTCATGACGATTACCCCGAAATCATTGATTCGATTCCGTATCCATTGTATCGTGCGTTCAACCGCATTTTCTAAATTACATTTCGGTGATATATAATTCTTTTTACCCACACTTTTTTACTCTCCAAGACCAGAAATCTTGCTTTTTATACAATAAGGGATTATATTCAAGATATTTTATCCGACATTTGACGGGACTTGTCTACCATGCAGTGACAAGAAAGAAGAATGAGAAGTGAATCCAATTTTAAAATGAGTGAGAATCTCCAGTGCCATTTTACTTTATTATTTATATAATAAAGTATTTTATAATATGATAGTATCTTAGTTTTCACAGTATTATGGTTATTGGTTATAGGAACCATACATTATTGCTTGTCTCAACCATAGCTCTATTTGAATAAAACATGATAAGTTGGTAGAACCAAAACTATGTTTGCGTTAACCATACAACAAGTTTTCGTTTGTTTCTGTTTGATTCAATTAAAACACATTTCTCAGAAACAAAATTGTAATATAATCAAATTCTAAATATTTTCATGATTGATATTCATACTGTGTTTAGAGCAACAAGACAGTAAAGTTAGTACAACCATAACATCAGTTATCAGAACTATATTTACATCTCGTAGCGTGGTTCACGCAACTATAAATTCAACCATAGTAAGGTTCTCCCGAAATATGGTTACCACAGTCAAATTTTTTTCTTTGAGTGTATACTTTTCCATAAATTAGGTCTGATGAGATTTTAAACTAATTTTTACTTGCATTCAGCATTTTGTGATATTCGAATTCGAACCCTAGTGTGATGTAAGGAATTTGGGCACATTTTCACGAATTCCGATTTAACTGGTTTTCGCTTCAATGTATTTTTCATTCATGTAATCACCTTAGAGTCAATTTCAGGATTTAGCGATATTCAACTCCAAGGAGCCAAATATACAGGAGGGTGTTTGGAACCTTATTTCTAGTAATCCAAGTAGGTCATGGTTTTTTTTTTAATAGTGAAGTGCATTTTTATCCAGCTTTAAATAAGCACATAGAAACTGCTGCCAGATTCTTGGTTGCGTACGGTTTCATGAACTTCGGAATATTCTATTTCTTAGACACATTGAATTCGTTTTTACTTCTGAGGGATTTAAATATAAGCCCCACGCCCAAAAAAAAAACAAAAACTTTTTAAACTTTTTTCAATATTCACCCTCAAGGAGGTTTCACGAATTCCGACATATTTCTTAGTTATAATGTGATATAGTATTTGCTTTTACATTTGCAGCCTTTACATTCATAAACTGATTTTTAGTCAGCTTTAAATAAGCACCTCGAAACTGTTTCCAGATATTTAACTCCTAAGGTGGTGTAAAGTAGTTGCGTACGTTTCACGAATTCCGACATATTTCTTATTTATAATGATACTTTGAATTCGCTCTTACTTCTAAGGGGTTTGAATATATACCGCCAAAAAAACAATTTAAACTTTTCTCAATATTCACCTCCAAGGGGATTTCACGAATTCCGACATATTTCTTGGTTCTAATGAGATATTGAATTTGCTTCTTACTTCGGCGGAGTTTATTTAATTTTACAATGGCTTAACACTTATTAGTGGTTTTTAATATCCCTAGGGGGTTGTAAAATGAGTCGGTACGTTTTTGCAAATTCCAACATATCTCTTAGATCTGATGAGATATCCAATTGTCTGTCGCATGGTAATCTCCAACGTATCTCAGCATTAAACGCGTTCCGTACTTCTACTCAAAAAAGTAACAAAATGTCCTTTTAGTCGGTTAAGTACAGCAAAAATCTCCAATATCCCATAAAAATCCCGTGAAAAAAGCTGATCACAATCTCTGACTGACAGTAATTAGTGTAGTCCTTGAAGGTATCTCATTAACTGACTCAATTCGACCTTATTTCAAGCAAAACACATTCATATATTTTCCAGATACTGTCGTTGTCGTATCTCCTAGCGATATATTTTGCTCGTTGATAATTACCTCGGTTCTCATGGCCTAGTTAGAGACAGGACACTGAAACACTTTGCTGTTGAACACAGAAAACACAGAAGACGATAAAATAAGAAATTACGACGAAGATTAAGATTGGCAGTAGTACCTATTTTTTCTTAGTGCTATAAACTCGGCAGCCAAGATATCCGTTATTTATTTTATTGTTAATGTTCTTTCGTTTTAACTCGGTGGACCAAAATGAACCAATTTACGAACAAGAAAAATTGACGCACATGGTGTCCCATTTATTTCATGTTTGGTTCTTTTATAGGAAACTATTTTTTCGCTATTAAAATTTATATTCACAGAAAAAAAAATCCTTGAATCTTACATCTTATGGTTAGTAGGCAAATACGCCACACTTTTTCATATAAATTTACATTGAGATGTAATATTCAATTTGAATGTAATTTTCAATTTTCGTTCAGTAAATTTCAATTTGCAGTCTGAAATTTCAACTTCGAAAACAGCAAATTCACTGAAAATTCTCTTGAATATACACACTAAAAAAACTGTATAATAAGCTCTCTTTAAGGTACACTTATTTATATTTTTAATATTATTTCTTGCTTACTTACACTTAACAAAACCCTTGGCTGTAGGTAGGAATCAAACCCGCGATCAATTTTCTTTTGCTGTGTATGTTTGGCGCGAGTAACCACTGCGCCATCGAAGGCATTTCAGTTGAAAACAAGATCGAACAAAACGTGTTTATTACATGTTTTTCGTCGTAAAATTCAAATAGATATGTAGAATTACAGTCAAAAGAACGTAACTTTCAATTTATATATAAATACATATAGTTTATTATATATATAAATACATATAGTTTATTTTACACAAAATTTTACATAATCTTGTGATCCTTTCCATGTAAATTAAACGGTTCAGCTGGAAACTAAATGAATAATTTAGTATTACCAGTTATTTCGTGTAAACGTGATTAAAATGTGTACTTTTATTTGAAAAACTGAAATATACTGGAAATTTCAAGTAATAAATTGGATTGAAAATTTAATTTATTAAAAAAAAATTTTGCAAGTAGGAGTGGATGGTAAGTTAAAATCAATACTTGGCCTCCAGTTTTTAATCGTGCTGAAAAATGACCTGAAAATGTCCTCCAGATCAAAATAACATTAAAAATAAAAAATGACCTGAAAATGTCCTCCAGATCAAAATAACATTAAAAATAAAAAAAGGAGAATTTGGTAATTCAATGAATGTGGTTGAAAATGACAGAGTGCAAATGAAATGCTTAGGACCAAGACGATTCGTTTATTCTGTATGGTTTTTCACTATTTTCTGCATATCATTTTTAATACCAATTGGCCTCATGCATAGTAAGTATGTACATTCATTACTTGAAGCCAAAAATTTGCTAGTATCCTTGAAATACTACTAGAATACGAATTCAAATTGACCAAAAAAATAATAAATTCTGATACATGGCAATAATTTGCCAATGATCCTTGAATTCGATTTCTATATTATTCGCAACTAGCGACTACATCCTACACAGCTGCGTATACATCTGATAGCACTATCACAAATAATGTTCCGACAATTCTGATATAATCAAGCAATTTATCACTTAAATAATTCCGGAAGCAAGGACTGTACGCCTCGCAGCATAACTTCATTTGCATTTTTAGTAGCAATTACTGTTGGATGTCCTAGAAGAGGAATTTTTATCGAAGTCAGAAATCCCTTAAGCATGATGACATTAAAATGCATTACAGCAGGATAGGCAAGTAGATTGAGTGTACTAGGAGCAGAGCTAAAAAAAGGAAGAAAATTCGAGTAACGGAGATGAAAATAGATTTTCCAGAAATGCAATTCTATTTAATTTTCAACAACCGTCTAAACATGTAATTCTTTTTATTGCAGTTTTACTCAGTTTTTTGTACTATCAAAGTCCAGAGCAATTGTAGGCGGCAAATCGTTAATCCAATCGCTTTCCTCTTCAACTAATGCCACTGTTCCTTTTCCATCATCGTTTGAATTCTCGTCATCATTGCCGTCGTCTAATGCATCATCGTCTCCGAAACTATCTTTAGATGCGATAGCATTGAGATTTTCATCGGTCTCGGCATTCCGTGATAGATTATGAGATGATATGTCAGGAATCGGTACCAATGACGACGATGATTCGGACACTACTTGATCCGATATGTTCCTATTTTTAGAGTTACTTAATGGCGCCAAAGCCAGCCGTTGTTGTTTGCGATCCGTAGCCAAACGACATACACGATCCATTAAAGACGTCATATGACGCTTAAAACGATCAAATTCAAATTCATAATTCGAATATGACGGACTAATATCAAGTGGTGTATTCTTAGACCTGCTAAGCGGTCCGTACTGATTGATCCTATCGAATGATGTCGCTGATGTTTCTTCCCAACTCTGGAAATAAAATTAACATGATTTTAATTTTTTTTTTTTCTATTATCTTTTTTAAATTTTAATGGGCAAATAATTTCTTTTTTATATTGAGCTCATCTTAGTGAAATGATTTTTGGTGCTCCAAATTTAAGTACTTTTGTATGGCAGCTACTCAGAAGTGGACTGCTTTTGCTTTTTTAACAACCAACCTGTATTTAATTTTAAATTTTTACCACGTAAGTACTCATAATTGGTCCTGAGCTTGGCAAATATAATAAGCATCCTTTCTTTGAAGACTTTTGTGTAGGAGGTACCCGAAAGATTGCCTTGATCTTATTTAATTTAAATGGTTGAAAATAATAGAGTGCACAATTATAAATTCCTAGTCTTTCAGGTTCTTTCTTAATGGTAGATAGCTCAAACTTGGCATTAAGATTAAGCCATAGTACCTATGGCTAGCCAGTAATTTATATAACTGTAGTATTGTAAGGGCAGAAATTTTTGTGAATGGGGTTGGGTGCACCGGACTACGAGTTCACTCAGCTGTAAATGAGTACAAGAGTTAAAATCGGGGTAATAATCACGGACGAGCGTGTGGCTGACCACTTCATTTCATAGTGTTCCATTAGTCTCGTCATCAAGTAAGTCCAGCATTACTTTAGGGCCTAGGCCCGATTTGGGCTGTTACGCCATTGATTATTATTATTATTATTATGGTACGGGGTGGAGTGCTTTGAATTATTTATTAAATATCCATTAGCGTACGGAAGCGGAAACTTATATATACAAAAAAAAATTATCAGTGAAAATGGGATGCACATATTTTCACAAAATTTCATCATATCTCTTAGGTCTTCAAAAATATTGAAGCAATTTTTATTTTCCAGTTTTTTGAAAGTTGGTCTCTTAGGTGTTGTATACGTTATCACGAATTTCTACATATTTCTTAGATCTGATAAGTTATCGAATTGAAGTTTTACTTCCTAACGCTTCCTATGTAATCGCCAAAAAATCTAATTTCAGGATTTTAACCCTTAGGGCTGTTTGTCGCAAATCTGATTTGATATCACACAACTTTTTACTTCTACAGCCTTGTTTTATAGTTTCATAAAATATGTTTTTAAGACTTATTCCTTTTCAACCCCTAAAAGCAGGGACGTCATTTGAGGGGGGGGCAAATCCCCCCCCCCTTCTGAAATTGGTATTTTCATATATTATATATAACATATGGAGATTTATATATAAAAATACATACATTCATAACATCTTGCCCTCCCCCCTGGAAAAGACTGAAATGACGGCCCTGCCTAAAAGGATGTGAAAGAGTTGACTACGTTTCCACGAATTCCGTCATATTTCTTAGGTGTCACAAGACATCGAATGTTTTTTTGCTTTCTCGGGGTTTCTTTGATTTATCTAAGATCGTATTTCAGGATTTTTCAATATTCAACTCTTAAGTGTGTGTTACATACATTTTCTCAATTTTTTTCCATACCTCCTTAGTTTGATGGAATTTCTGCATTATTCTTAAGGGGAGATTGTAGGGTGTGCAAAAACGGTCGTTCTTGAGACCCATTCTCTCTTAAACCGCTAATCGTATCATCTTAATTTTTCGTTTGTAAAGCTCTATTAGTAGCTACTACGATTTAATTGAAGCATTTGAAAAAAATCGCTTTACTTTTTTTATAACAGCTGTTCAAAAATAGCTACTTTTGAACAATTTATGGCCTAGAAATCAGTACTGCGTTATTTAAATTTGATAATCTTCGATCAATTCTTTTTATCCAAAATAAAGAAAAATAAAAAAAACTGAATGAATTCTGATTAGTAGTTGCCGAGAAAACGAAGCAAACGCTTAACAGGAAATTTATGAATTTAATAATCAGTCGAAAAAGAAAAAAATATTTTCTTTTACCCTACAAGCTCCCCTAAATAATAGCTTACAAAACTATTTCAGGATTTTCTAATATCCAACCCTAGGTAGTGTGAAGGGGTTCCATATATTTTCACAAATTCTTAAATATTTCTTAAATTTGATGAGGTATCGAATTGATTTTTACTTCAGAACAATTCTATATTTATATATATAAGTTCCAACTTTCAACTATCTAGCCTTACCCTCAAAGCTCAAGGAAAGAATTTTCAAAAGGTAAATTAATTTTGTTAACTTCTAAAGAAGGGGGATAATTTTCAAGCTGTTGTTAATTTAAAATGCAACCCCGGATTGCATATAAATAATTTTCTTAAGTTGAACTTTGGTTAATATTCAGCTGCAATAAATAAAAGTCAAAGACAAACAACTTCACCAGACGCTCGTCGACGGCGAATATTTGACCAGTGGTTTGCTGGGTTTCCTCACTATTGGGCAAGAATGCAAAGTGGTATACGTCTCATCCACCAAGTTATTATTCCATAAATTTTTGTTTTATTAACTACTTACATACTGTTCTACTAAAACTAAATTTTATAGTTACCTTTTCGGTCCAATCTTCAATGGGATAAACAAATGCAGGCAGTATAGATTCAAGGATTCTCTCATCAATATCTAAGCAGCTGATAATATGCCAAACTAATGCTATAGCACACGATAGATTATTTCTGGCTCTGTGATTTTAATAAAAATTAGTATGAAAAGCTATTGTAAATCTCGAATGTAAAATATTAGAATACCTGCGTTCATCTTCTCTGAGCTTCATTAGAATATCGCCTTCAGCAACCAGATCGTCATAGTTGATTTCAATGAGCATCATTAAACCGTCAATTGGATCTGATTCATTTTTCGATTGAAGGCGTCTCTGGAAAAGCCGAAATTGATTCCATAGCGCATCCATGTAGGCCTGAGTTAAGGAGATGAAAATAAATACAATCAAAATATAGTCTAAAGCAAAAAAAAATAACGAAAGAAATAACGAAATTCGTGAAAATGTAGAAAAACAACCCTTTTCACAAACATTGTTTTATTCCACGTTTGTACGCCAACGAAATGTTGCCCTTTTTTTCCTTTAATTACTGCTGCAGCACATATACGTACCGAATATAAGCATTCTACTACACGCCACCACTCTTCATCCCCGTACCTAACTACACTTATCAAAAATTGCTATTGCCATCATGCCTCTATAGTGGTTCTGTACGCTCAGTTTTTAGCTTCCCATCCTTCGTGGTTCTCTTGAGATAACTGTGACAATTAATTCCTTTCCACTACCTCCCACACATACTCTCAATTTATATTAACAATTAATAAATAATAGGAAGGAAAAATAATAAGCAAACATAAAGATGTCAAATTTTTGTCGTACATATTAGTTTTTCCACATTGTTTGTAATTTTACACATTGTAAAATTTTCCCTTTTGACACCAGTAGTAAACTTACATATTTTTAGAGAATGATTTACACACTCATGTGTAAATTTCAGTGTAAGTAGTGAAAATCATAAGAGTATGCAAAGATATTTGCCAATAGTAATTTTACTGCTAAGACACACTTGTCAACTCTGAGAATAGTAAAAAATAATTAACTTTGCAACAACAAAATTCAACCTTCTAATATGAACCGTTAAGCAATTTTGGAATGGTTCGATTTGGAATCTTGTTTGCCTACCACTACCAAAAGTTACCTCTAACCCGTATAGAGGTAAGTTACCTCTAACCCGTTTTAGAGGTAACTTTCAGTCAGTCTACCTACCAAATATCAACTCAATATGTCAACGGGTTTGTGAACTACGCGATTCTACGGCCGACAGGCGGACATTTGTTTGTTTACCTTTTTGGGGTATTCCTAAAACGTGAAAATACAAAATTGTAGAGAACCAAATGTTTGGGAAATTTCTGGTCCATTACAATATTTTATTATTAAAAACTTATAAAGTAAAATATTGTCCCTCTTCTGGACAAAGCTGGAACGACGACTCAGGACGTGGGTATGGCCTATCGAAAAAAAATATGCGCCCCCGGGTGGACTCGAACCACCAACCTTTCGGTTAACAGCCGAACGCGCTAACCAATTGCGCCACGGAGGCGACAACAGAATTTATTGATAAAAAATTAATGACAATATCAGCAGTAGTCGACTACTTGAATAATGTTAACAATTCCTGCTCTAAAGTTTATAACCCACAAGCAACAATTCTATTCTCTAGAGATATAGAAAAAATGCTTGTAACATTGTTGCTATTGCTTCATTGCGGCTACGAGTATACCCACTGAATAGCGAGACAATTTTATAACCACTATCTTAACAAGTCTCTTTGCCGATAACAACCAACAGCTTTTTCAGTAGTATTACTAACAGCTCTTTGTAGTATGTACCTTATTCACTATACCGGTTCTGAGAACGCATTGAACGCTCTTTATCTAGGTTTTATAAAAAATAGCTACTACATTTGATTGCTTTAGGGTCAGGTCACACAATCTTACATAATTTCGGTTTCTGCACTTGGTTATTTCGAACTGGAAACTGGATTTACTATAGTTACTAGTTTATTTATTTAAATAAATTTAACGCAAACCTCGTATAAGAATTTAAGCAAGTACGCGATATGCAAATGTGCTGAGCAATTGAAATTGTAAATTATTAATAAATGATGTTTGTTTGTTAATGTTATTCGGAAGTCCGCGAATAACAATATCTGAATTTGTATTAAATGAAAAATACTCAGAAAAAATAGAATTATTAAATAAAAAAGAGCCAAATTTCCGATTAAAATAGACGAAAAGCATGCTTTATGTTTTATGAATTCATAAAGAAAAACATAAGATTTCTCTCCGATTTCTAGAAGGAAATTGCTTCTTTTAAGACAATTTAAATCAAATTTTCTGGTAAAGTACGAGGAGATGTGTGCCGCAAATATGAGAAGGACATGCGGTAATTATTAATGTTGGGAAAAATATGATGGTCACACTAGACTTGTTTTTTTAGGACTGTATCCGGACTATTACAGTAGGATAAGAACTATAACAAAAATGTGTGTCCTAGTAGCTACACAGTGGCTGCTATGGATAAATAGTTAGTGCAATTAGATGTAGGGACAAGTGCAATGTTTAAATGTTTGTATTTATTGAAAGTTTAATAAAATTATTATACATAATACAGAAGACTTCCATGAAAACAAACACAATGTTTTAAATTTAGAGGTTTTGTTTTTGTAGCCTTACCGTATTTAATTAGTAATTAGTAATTTATCATTACATTTTTAAATTCTTAAGATATGTTTAAAGGTACTTTCTGTATATGATAAATAAAAGATCATATTAACTAAAAAGAGCATTTGGAAAAATTGCCATTAGAATCGACAAAAACCTATCGGCATACAGAGAGACTCGTGTAAATATTTAATTGCATAATATTAAGTAGTTTGATTTTTTTCTATAAGAAAATACCAAAGAAATTAGTCAATAACTAATTCGTATTTCATGAAAAAGGAAACATTCCACTCTTTTCTACAACAGTCACTGCATAAAAAGAAAATACTCTTACTTGAACTAATTACTTACTACAATTTAAAAAAACAAAAAGATTTAAAAGATTTGAACAAATATTTATGTAGATCATTCAAGTCATTTTGAAATTTAAGTAAATAAATTGCAAACTTTGTAAGTACTGCAATATTTTTAAGGATTATCACAAGTAATGAAAAAATGTATTTAGGAATGATGAAGAAGGGGAAATAAAAAATTAAATCAGTGAACAATTAAAAACGAAAAACGTAATAAAAGTTAAAATACGGACACTTAAATTTGAAAAAGTAGAATTCCCTAATCAAATGCAACACAACTATTTCACAATTATTTTAGTTAAGATCAAAATTATTCTTCAACTTCTCTTAATTTTCATAGGTTGCTGTTTCAAAGCCGGATCGACGGTTCAAAAAATGTTCAATTCTTTTACAAATGAAGATTTTATAAGATTTAAATTTTTTACAATCGATCCAAAAGTTAAATGGTTGCGTTATAAACGTTGTAAATTAAAAGCGGACAATTTTGATGAGCGAAATTTAATTTCATTGTAAACAGATCGATGCAATTGGTTTTCATTTAAATATAAAACTAGCTCTAGATATTCACTAGTCGCACAGAAAAGACAAATTTTCGTGAAATTAAAGAACCTATTTATTCTACATGAATTCATCTTGTAACCCATAGTTCTACCACTCTCTTCAAAATGTTCTTTGTTCTTTGTTCTTTGCTTGGGATCAATGATTCTATACCTTTTTATTTTTGGTGTTTCTTAATAGAAATTAAATCAAAGCATAAGAAGAAAGAAACTCATACTATTTTAGGAAATTCGTCAGCGAAAATTCTTAAATATTTGAAAAAGTTACGTAAAATAGTCAACAGCATTAGGAATAATTTCAAGCCTATTTTTTTAAAAAATCTCATCGTCTTAGCCTTTTATTTTGTTTATTTGTTTTTTTTTTTTAATCGACTATTTTTGTTGTGACCTGTTTGTCTTCTTTACATAAGAACTAAGAAACTTTAACGAAAAGTTGAGTCAATTTTTGTCTGTTAAAATAAAGCAAAAAAATAAAAATAAAGGGACAAACAAAAATTTGACAATTGCACTATCTGACTGCATTTGCCAGACAGAATTGACATAGTGGCATACAGTGTAAAACAAGCTTTGGTAATTTTTTTAAGCCGAAGCTACCAAATAAACATGAAAACTTAGACTATAAAATGTCAACTTACTCCTTAGACGTTAAATATTAAAAAAAAACATTTTTTTTTATTTAAGCATCTATGTAGAAATCGCGTTAAATAAAAAACAATTCGATACCTCATCAGACCTAAGAGATTTATTGGAATTCGTAAAAACGAACACACCAATGTTGGACCTCCTTAGTCACAAAAACCCTAAAATCAATTTTTTGTGCGATTATATGTATGTATAAGGCACATTGAAGTAAAAGCAAATTCCATGTGTCATTAGATCTAAGAGGTTTGTCGGAATTCGTGAAAAAAATTTGCTTTACACTCTAATGGTTAAATACAGAAATAAGTATGCTTAAATTAGTTTTGCACGATTAAATTTAAAACCCGAAGGAGTAAAGAGCAGAGGTCGATATCTCTTTAGACCTACGAAATATGTCGAAATTCGTGAAAGGGACGCAACTACTTGAATATTGAAAAATCTGGAACACTAAAAAAGAGACTGTTCAAGTGAATTTAATTAAGGTATCGATCCTTGAGATACCTAAACGATATGACAAAATTCGTGAAAATGTATAAAATTCGTTGGGGGAAGGGGTTTGTGCCTGAATCCCAGCCTCAGTGGCCTATTGCGATTAAATGCCTTATTCAATTTAAAAAAAATACCAGGTGTGCGTCTATAATGGCCCCATATAGACGTCACGTAAATATCAGAATTTTTTGTTCCACCCTATCCATCCCTCTTAACCTTCATGCTTACCCCCAAAATGATTTTTCTACTAGAGTTTCATTGGGTCTTGCTTAAATTCAAGGCCATACCTGAAACACTTCTTAAGATATAAAAATTAATTTTGTTGTGCTCAATTTACGTCCTCCAGCGTCCCACCCATATATTTTAATATTTTATTATTAAAATATAACAAAATGATTACCTGACTTAAATTTACTTACTAAAATACGAACCGTTTTATCTTTGATCTCCTGCTGAATTTCATGATGATAAAGCACTCGTCTCATGACTTCTTCTATTGGAATTGTTGGTGTACAGACCACTGTCTTAGACCTCCTTTTATTTTTCTTCTTTTTCGTACCCAGGTTTCTAGTCTCAATTTGATCCACATCCAAATTGTGGCAAAAACTTATAACAATTTCTAAAATAGATGCCATAGCCTCCAGGCTATCTGATTGTAATCTTAAAAAAAAAAATTAAGACAAATTACTATGGAAATTTTTTAATATCCTTGATTAAATCGCTACCGTAGTCTATTGCTGCTTTTGGCCGTAACAATTGTAACAACATTATCACTATGTAAAGCCAATAGTCCAAGCGCTTGAATATCTGATTCGGTAGTAAGCTCGCTGAATATATCCGATAGTTTCGGTATCTTCGATTTATCCGATAAATTAACGGTGATAGTAATTTTAATGGTCGATTCCTTTTGAGGCGAAACCAATCTATAGAACAATTTTGCCGGTAGAAAACGTTCTTTGGTCAGAACTCGAGGAATACTCTGCTTATTTATAAAAGAAACAATAACTTCTACTTTAGTACTGAAGATTTGAATCTTTTCGCACACATAAAACCACACTTCAACAACTTCGGAAGTTTTGGCTGGAATTTCGTTGAAAGTAAACAGGCGCTGTGAACAATTGATACCTTCGGCAGTGTTCATAGTAATTTGTATCTGATCCATATTAATATTGGTCTTGAATTGGATAGACACCCGGCACATAAGTTTATCGATTCCTTCAAGATCCGAAGTGATTTCAAACGTGCATGGCCTTAGATCCTGAAATACTATTAGTCTAAGCTCAAGATCCTGTTCAGCTAGTGAATTGATCATATTCGAATCGGTTAGATCGATGCTTCGTTTGATCTCATTTTCCAGCTCTTGTAGCTCGTCTTGGGCCTTTTCGAAATCCAAATCCTGCTGATTCAGTGGCGGCACTTGGAATACGTACGGTTCAGATCCTAGAAAGCCAACAAGTACTAAGCCCTTTGAGTTCAACATAACAATTCCGCCGGGCAAAGTGCTCAAATTTGATCGTAGTATGGCAATAGGTGCTTCTTCCAGCTGTGCAGCCCAGATCAAGCTGCTGTTTTCGTATATGAAAAATCCACCACTTTCGGATATCACAGCCGTTACAAGGCGGGCATTTGGCTCTAAAACGAAACATATTAAAATTATATTTAAGAACAAAAAAGGCAAGAAATGAATTACCCCAGTACCACCCTAAGACGAAAGGACAAAAGCATTTCGGAGAGTAGTCCAACTTTTTAATGAACTGAAGCTTACCATCGTCAGATATGTTGATCAAATTTCGTTCGCCTAAAATCATAATGCTTGTTTTGGTGCTAAAAAAATACGAATTAGAAAAATTAGTGATCAAAGGACCTAATACATAATCATAAACAAATAAACCTTAATAACTACGGATTAAAAACATTAATATACCAAGTCCAACAAAATGTGCAGCTTGCCCACTGAGAGTTTTTCAATTTGGTACATTCAAATATCGTAGGATCATTTTGATATTATAGTCAATAATAGTCTTCATTCTGCCAGACCTCGACGACTATACCGACTAAAAAGTTCTCAATAATATTTGGGGCTCCGTTGGGTGCTCTTTTATACTGGGTTCAATTGATTGGGTTACGTAAAAACCTATTCGACACTTTTCTCTTAGAGGATAACTATTACAAAACTTTGAAAAAAAATTTATAAGCAAAAGGTTAATATCGCGAAGTTCGTGTCGTGAAAACATGGACTACCCATTTCTCCCCTTATGCATAAAGTAACGATAAGTCATGAAATTAGCTTTTAGCGATTACATAAAAACACCGAGAAGATTTAAGTGAGTTTGATATCCCAAGAGATATGTCGGCATTCGTACAACCTCTTTACATCCCCTTAGGGGTTGAATATCAAACAATTCGTAGAAGTAAAATCAATTCAATATATCTGAAGACATAGGAGATATGGCGGAATTCGTGAAAGCATATACTCGCACCTATACACCATTTTGACGCCTTAGTGTTGGAATATTAGAAAAAAATATGAATTGGATTTTTATGCAAAGAAGGAACTTAAAATAATTTCGCTAACTTATAAGTCATAACAAATATGGGTGCATTGATGAAGACATATGCAACTCTTTATAACCAACTTTTTTTCGGCTCATCATCGTTTAAATCCTCACCATCTCTCTCACCTCTGATATCCATGAAAATTTTTTGAAATTTATCTATCGCTTCTATTTGCTATGAAAATCCACAAAAATAGGGCTGAAATTAGTCTATCGATTCTCTTTTCAATGAAAATTACAAGGCCCTATTAAAAACTGTATTATTAAAATAATAAAGTAAAATTAGCTCTTGAGATCTAAATCATGTTTTCTTTCACCCACTTCCGTTTTTTATACAGTAACGCGATTCGGAAAATTTTTTCTAACAATTACCTCTTAAATACCAATTTTCTCCTTTCTATCTTTAGCAGTATTCGAAATAGAAAAATCGGAAAAATCGGTATCGGAAAAATTGGCATATTTTAACGAATTCCGTCACATCTCTTAGGTCTTTTGAGATATCGAATTGATTTTACTTCCACGAATTCTTAGATATTCAACCCCTAAGGATATGTAAAGAGATTGTACGAGTTCCGGCATATATCTTAGGTGTGATGTAATACTAAATTTATTTTTATTTCCGTAGGCATTCTATATAATCGCTTGAAAGTTGGCTACTGAATTTATTTTATATTTCACCTCAAGTGGGTGTAAAGGGTTCGTATAAAAAATATTGAACTAGCTCTAAGGCATTTCTTAACTATTTGTAAACAAGCAAATTGTATTCAACATTGAAGTTGTAAAGACAGTAGTAGTCTAATCACTTGAATTTTTCTTAACAGCATCTAAGCTATCAGATCAATAAATATATGTATGTATGAATGTATGTATGAATCCTGATATATCTTTCAAGTCTGATGATGGTTCTTACTTTTAGATGCTTGTCATTTGTTACATAAAACTCTAAAATTGAATTTATGGATTTTTTGATATTCATCTCAAAGAGAGTGTAGCAGGGTTGAATACGTTTTCACGAATTTCATTATTTTTTTGTTTGATCAGATATTGAAAAGATTTTTCGTGGGCTTTTCATTTATATGAAGAACCGCTGATTCTATTGGCTAAATCTATATACCAAACAACATCATGGTCTGGAAACAACCTGTGCTTTATTTCGATATAACCCGCGTCCCATACTATGGCTCAAAATCAAACCCATTGTTTCAAGGGTTACAGTGCGAACTTTCTTCTGGTTTCAAGACTCAAGAGGTCCTTGAAGGAGCAAAGATTTGACTCAACTGACGAAATTGAAGAAAAATAGCTGAAGAAGCTAAACAGGATTTCAGAACATGAGTTCTCAGAGTCCTTTCTGGAGTGGAAACGACGGCGGGAAAAAATGTATAGCTTCCCAAGGGGAGACAATTGAAGGGGCAAGGTCCAATAACTTGTAATTTTTTGGTCCTCGTCAATTAGCAGTATAATTTCCAATAGAAACTTAACTCAACTCTAATCTTGGATTAAACTAGTTGTTAAAACATCGAATTACTTTCAGATCCAAGTAAAGATTACCACTGATTTCCGAATGGCATTAAAAGGAAACCTTTTATTGCTACATTCCAAAGGGTTATAGTGTAAAGTTGGAATGTAGCTCATATATTACAAAAAAGCAGAATAATTAGGTTTTGAGGGATTTGTGGGAGAATTTTTTGAGCAAACCTTGTCCGTTGTGAGCAAACAAATTCTACTACGTACTTTGTCACTTGAACAGCAACTATGTCCATCGGAAATTCGCCTATACAAATTGACCAAGTCGGTGTAACAACAGTTTTATTCACGGCTGATTCAGATAAGTCCTGATAGCTACAAGTAAAATCCATTGAAAATTGATACGAGTACCACCCCCAAATTCGGAACATAGAAAACTCATACCTGAAACTTTCCAATTCCCAAATGGAGTTAACTCTTATAAACGAATCACTCCTGGATGCATAGACTAATGGACACGGTATTACGTGCTCGCCGGGTAGTTTGCACGAATAGCTGATTCCATCTTGCTCAAAAAACATCAAATTTCCGTCCAGATGGGTGACACAGAGAAATTCACGTCCCTTAAATCCACCAAAATTACCCTTACAAATCGAATAGCTACAGCTGCTTAGCTTATGTTCGACTGCAAGTTGAAGCGTTGAATGCGTTCCAAAGTCGGCAACTCCAGCAACAGATGTTACGTTGTAGATGCAAACACTAAGCGGATGGAGAACTACTAACTGATTGCCATTTTCATTGATTTTATTTGAACTGAAAAATCATTTTCGTTAAGTGTGTTTCATCAAGGAAGTGTTTCATACTACCTTCCAAACTTTCCGGAAGTCAAGCCTAGAATAGGAGCCTTCAATTTTGATTCCAGAACCAAATCGGTCGGAGTGTATCCGGTAAAGAAGCCTTCTTCGGCGAGCTCAGACGTTGGATAGAATATGCTTAAGTGGCCCGTATGAGATCCGACAACTATGTAATCCTTTTCGTTTTCTTCCAAGCCCAATCTGCAGCACAATATGCTCGCGGAATCATAGCTTTCGGATACATCAGGACACTGCACGGACCACCAAGTACACACCTTAAATAGCGACATTTTACTCTAAAACTACTAAATTTCCGATGTCCTGATTGTTTGCCGTTCGTGTTACCATGGAAGAAAAACATTGGTAAGTTGGTGTCAAGGATACTGTGGAACGTAAGGTGTAAAGTTTTTCGTCCCCTACTTAACCTGTTGCTGTTGTTTATATTTCCAGAACATGTCCTTTATAGTTGCTACAATGCGAAGGATTATGCTCAACAGTTATTGATTTCACTATAATGCAGGTATTTTCTTAACTTTTAACCAGGCTCTCTGAATACCTAGAAGCAACGGTAATGCTTATGTCATTAACTCTGTAATTATTCCCAATAAGACCAGTAATGCTTACATCATTTAAGTCTGTAATAATTATAAGAAGACCATAATTGTTCATTTTTCCATTATGGTATCGATGATTTTGACATTGCCATGTTGTGGCAACAACCGCACTCGCTCCATTATGCATTACAAAGAAATGGTTATGGAATTAGTGTTTCGGAATGGGCGTCAGTCAGTCGCATAGTACCCTTAACCGAATCTTAGCATTAAACCAGTTTCGGTCTCCATAAAATAATAAAGTTGCGCCCAGACCATTGGCCGATTTTTGTTTTAGTTGCAATTACTCTAGTCTAGTTGCATATCTACAGATAGATACTAAGTTTCAACTTTCTAGCATAACCACCCCACCCCCCGTATCTGGGATGCCCCTGTAAAAAAAAAAATTTCTGGGATGTCTCTATAGCAGCTCTATATAGTTTTAAACTTTTAGCTTTCTATTCTTGGTGAATCAGAATTATTTTCATCCCTTTCCACCATCACTCCCTGCACCCATACCCTCAAAATTTCTTCCACGAGAGGTCTACTGGTCCTAATTGCTGTAAAAATTTTAAGATCATATATGATAGTTTTTGAGATATACAAATTTACTTTTTTTGAAAATTGATTGTCCCTCCACTTCCGCGCTTCAGGTCCCCCTCCCACCAAATTTTACATTTAGTAGCATCAACTAGTAATAAGAAACCAAATTTTATCGTCCTCGGATAATTGAGTCAGAAGATATTATAATTCAAAGATTTTCACCACCAACACCCCCCCCCCCCCATACTTCACCACCGCCCGTTAAGATTCTTAACAATTTTTTAATCTCCTAGTATCTGTTAACGACAACTAAAATGTTTCAGCCGTCTAACATCATCCGTTCAAGAGATATAAATCTTTGAACGTTTCAATCTCAGCTTTCAAGCGTCTTGGACGCATTGTTGGGGGAACACCACCCACAACTCGCACACTCCTCAACCCATAACAATCATTTTTTTGCAAGTGAGTTCACGATTATACTACTCCATAAGTTCTAATTTTCTGCCTCTTAGCATAAGCGGTTTGCTCATCTCCCTACCCCTCACCCCCCGTACCCCCTCACAACCACACTCCTCTAAAATATACCACTCGTAAGGGTTCACGCATTCTACCGCCCATAAAAACTTCAGCTTAATATCTCAAAGGGTTTGAGAGCTACGCGCCCTCAAACAGTTTTGCGTAAGGCGTACGACGTCTACGGCGGACAGACGGACATTGTTTTTTTTTTTTTTGCTTTTTTGGAGCTTACTAGTCCTAAACCGTGACAATACAAAATTTCAGGGTAGCAAATTTTTTTGTAATTTCAGGTCGATCATAATACTTTATTATTAAAAAATATCTACTAAAGTAAAATTAGGTCCTCGATTAAAAACTTCAAATGCATAAGCAGTTTCAACTTTCTAGCATAAGCCATTCTATAAACAAGAAAAACACCGCCAATCTCGTACCTTATAGAGAAATTATAGGTTCTCAAGATATATTTCGTTTTTCAAATTTTCCACCCTATTAGGGGTCTATTAGGCATACTTCCTATAGAAGTTTTAAGCAACTATCTTGGAATATTATGCCATGTTTCCACTGCCTCGTAATCTCATGATTAAGAGAACGAGATTAAGCGCTCAGGGACATCATTTGTGGGGGGAGGGGGGAATTTGGTATTTTCATATATTGTATATAACAAATGTGGCAAATGCCCTGCCTGTCGCCCCCCTCACCCGACTAATAACGTCCCTACGTGCTTAATCTAGTTCTCTTAATCGCGAGATTAAGGTGTAGTGGAAACATGGTATTAGATACAAGATGCTTAAGAAAAATTCTTATATCCACAAATTCCATGCCCATCAGCCCCTTTAAAATTTTTACTTGTTTGAAACTCTATTTATATAAAAAAAAATTTTACCATCCTTACCTCCGCGATTATTGAAAACTTTCTAGAACATGTTTTTTCTCAAAATACAACAAGGAATCACTCCTTAAAATATTTCCACTCATGTACCAGACACTCTGAATAGTAGCCAGTATACGCACATTAAACATAGTGTACGTTACAAGAAATACAAAAATCGTGTAAGTACATATCACGCTTTTTTATCCAAAGAAGCCTAAAACAATTAAACTACAGCACAAATAAGCACATACTCGTATGTGCATATCGGTATTTTTGTTACTATTTATTGTTTAATGTATTATTTTAGTTTCGCAGTTTAAACCAAGACATTTGCCTTTTTTGACCATTACCTATGAAAACAACAAATTAATTGGCCCGCCTTCCATCGAACTTAACCGATTTCTATCGCAACCATAGGAAAAGTAAATGTACATAGATAATGAATTTTACATTATAGATTTCTTATTATTATATAAAGTGTTTCTCAATACAGTTGACAACAAAATAAGCTTGATTTTCAGTACTTTAAATTCTTTGAGAATTCCGGACCCTGTCGGAGTACGGCCAAGGGGGGGGGGGGGGGGGGGGTCCGACAGGGTCCAATCACATGTCCATGAAATCCACACCACAAAACCACGCTTCATCACTGAAGAATATTTTTCGATGAAACTGAGGATTTTCTTCGAAATCTTTCCGATACCAATAATAGCCAAACGTTGCTCGTTCATAAACTTCAAAATGTAAACCTTGACTGACAGACCTACAAGGTGGTTTAAGGATGTGTTTGTTATGTACCTATTTTAAGTAATGCTAGAGTTACTTACTAGACCAACGGAACACTAATAAATAGATTAAGACTGTCAATAAAAACCTTTTATTAGGAATTTATTTTGACCAAAGAGTCCATACACACCTGATGAATATGCCTCGTACAACTTTTAATTCAAGATGTTTAATCAGAGTCAATGTTAAAATCATTTAAAATAATTATTTCCTGCAATATAGATATTCAGCCGTGTCGTGTCGTCTTTATCCTATTCAAAAATGGCTACTGATTTTTTTTCATACGTTTGCTAATTGTAGTTCTCAAGAATCTCATTTAGACTAGCGTCTGTCGCGATAACGACAAACAAATCGCAAGCGCAGATACTGCAGATGACAATGTTTAGTTGTAATTGCCACTAGTACTGAGACACATTTGATCGAAGCCACCTTTCTCTACCTCTCAATTCTTAATTATAATTCGAAAAAAAAACCTTATGAGAATCAGTTGTGCATGGTTCGTATCCAGCAGAAAACATACTCTAAAAATCTGCCAACAGTCTGGGCGCAACTTTATTATTTTCCAGGCAGAAGTTCAGAACGCGTTCAATTCGGGAATGCGGTGTATCTTACTATGTGACTGAAAACCTAACAAAAAGTTCGGGAAGCGGTTAGAAAAGGGTGTAACATATGAATTAAATAATTGGGTCATATACCGGGATGCGGTCTAAAGGTTGAAAAAAACAAAACTTAAAAATAGGTGATTATTAAACAAGCCTGGGGAAGTGAAAAGATATTCGATATCTGATCAGACCTGAGAAACATGGTGAAATTCATGAAAAAGTATACAACCAGTTTACACCCCCTTAGGGGTCGAATTTCAAAAAATCTTGAAAACACATTCTAGGTATTCGTATGAAGAATCCGTGGAATAAAAATGAATTCAATATTTCGAAAGACCTAGTAGATATGACGAAAATCGTGAAAATATATGCATTTTATATTAACTGATATTTTTTTTTACCCCTCCCTCTTCTGAACGCCAATGAATATTCAAATTTTTTTTATCAGAATTACTTTTCTAGTTAATTTACATATACGTACTGAGTTTCAACTTCCTAGCATAAGCCGTTCTAAAGTTAGGAGAAACAAAAACCATACTACCCCTAAAAAAAATTTTATTTTTCCACCATGCCACTACTATAGCTCTACCTAAATACCAAGTTTCAGCTTCCTATCATTATAGATTCTTAAGATATAAGCATCGGAACTTTTTCTTTCTCACCCTTCCCCACCCTCACCCTCTACATCCACACCCGCAAACTTTTTTTCCCTACTAGGGTTCTATTAGGCCTACTTCTGGTAAAAATTTGAAGCGTCCATCTTACACTGTTGTTGAGATATGAAACGTGTCATTATTGAAAAATTCTTATCCCCTCCACTTACGTACTCCTCCGCTCCCTTCAAAGATTTTACTTTGAGCAATCTTTATTTATCAAGCTTTATATCCAAACCGAATTTTGTTTTTCTGGTGCCACTGGTTTGGGAGATATCGTAATGTTAAGTATTTCAATTCCCACCCCCGTACGCCACTACCCCTACCCAAAAATTTTATTTCAATCTACTCTCCTAGTATAACTACAGATATTTGTTAAGTTTTAATTGCTTGCTATTAACGGTTTAGGAGATATGGATTTTAGAATGTGTCGATCTCGACTTTTTTGCGTTTCGGACGCATTGCTTCCCCCTCCACTCCCACACCCCTTCACCCATATCATCATTTTTTTTGCAAATGGGTCCACTATCAAAGCTTTATAGAAATTCCAAGTTTCAGACTCCTAACATAAGCGGTTGCTGAGATCTCTAGAAACCAAAATTTTTCGTCTAAAATGCTTCCTCCACCTTCCCCCTCACACCCCCACCCCTGAAAGTAATGTCAATTCAAGGGGTCTATCCAGTCTATTCCTAGAAAAAAAATTAATTTAATAGCTCCACTGGTTTGAGAGCTACGAGCCTTCAAAGGATTTTGGGCTGTCGACGTACGGCGGACAGACGGAGTGAAAATTTTTATTGCTTCTTTCGTGTCTATTAGTCATGAAATGTACACAAAAAAATTTTTAAGGGGAAAACAAATTTTTTTTTTTTTTAAAATCAATAACAATACTGTATTATAAATAATAAAGTAAAATAAACCTTTTTTCTAACGAAGAATTATCAGGATTTGCTGAAAATAAAACAAATTACACCGCAATTTGGGATTGCAAAAGTCTGAAATTCAAATTTTAGCGAAGACCGAAACAATCTGTGTTAAATCCATTGCCTCCACTGCATCTTACTGCAGGAGCTCACCAACTACCTGTAATTAATAATTATCACTCAAATCTTCAAAACAAGAACACAATCATTTTTTTGTTTGTTTAATATCCTTTTAATATTATTTATTTATATATTCCTTATAATACAAACTTACATATTTTATATTTAAAATAAAAAAAAACATATTTTTACATTTTAAATATTTTTCTTTTAGTTTTCCAAACGCATAATTTAATTAAAGCGTGTTTCCATTTTTTTTTTAATTAATAGAAATAATAAAAAATAGAATTTAATCAAAATCTCCTAACAAATTATTTATCATTTAAGTATAAAAAAAAAGAAATTAATAATTGTTGAATTTTATGAATGTGTTATTCTAGTAATACTTAGTAGTTAATCTAAAGAAATACAAAAAAAAAGTCATACCTCCTCATGGAATTACAAGATATTTTTCCATTTCGTCAAAATAAACAAATCTAACAAAATTCATTTGTTATTTGAGAACAAAAATAAGAATTGTTTTAATTACATTGCATATTTCATAGATAAATATTTTATGAGATCCCACACCTAAGCACGAACTCTGTCGGCTTTATATTTACTTCTTTTATGATTTTTATATAAAATATTATATTTCACTTTTGATAGAAAGAGCGCAAAGCCAAAATCGATCAGCGAATTAAATAGTTCTAATTTTACTATTTATTGTATTATAATTTACATAATATTATTATGTGGTAGTTTGTTTGTAAGTACAACACGCTATGTAAATATAACAATATATTTTTAATTTGACCATCATATTACTATTTTCATATAGTTTTTTTGTTTTTGCCTGCTTATTTACAATAGCATTTATTTATGCAAATTCTTGTTTTCATTTAAATTATTTTCTTTAATTGGAAGATACTATGACAGATTAATATTTAATATTATATTCTATTTTTTTCTTCATCTGTTTTTTTTTTTTTAAATATTTAGTAATGTCTCTATTATAATCACGCAACACGCAGAAAAGTTTCAAACAATTTGAAGAAAAATGCCGTGCTCAAATTTCATTTATTTTGGCGGCTGCTGAAAACCAACCAAAAACAATTTTATATTTATTTTGTTAGTGTTTAAATTATGAAAAAGAAAATATTAGTGGTTCTAGCATAAAACGTTGGTTCCTTTTATTTTCTTGGAAATATATATTTCTTTTTTGCTTGTTTTCGATTAATTTTGAATTGGGTTTTTATTTATATAAAAAAAGAAATAATAGAGGAGAAGCCAGAAAATAGAAAAAACACAAGGATAAGCGACTGGCATAATGGATGTTAGGATGGGAATGCATTTATTACTTTACTGGTTGAGTAGACAATTACGAAAAATTAGGCTACTAGTTTTTGTTTACCGTGCAACTACTTACCATCAGCAGATAACTCAATCATATTGCAGACACCCCAGCAAATATATTGGCGAGAGTTTAATACTGGAAGCAACCATTAGGCAAGGAGAAACTAACAACGATCAATTCACCCTTTCGTCGAGTTGTAATTGACACAGACAATGCTTTAAAAATTCTTGCTAAATATTTGCAAAAAGGATAACATTTTTTTTTAACCCTTAGAAGAAGTGGCACGCTTTTTGCTTTTTTTTAAAGAGATTCATGTTACATTTTCTTATTAGGTATTTATTAGTTGTGCATCAGTCGGAAAAAACACTTACTTGTGAGTGCTAACTATTGTATTATGTAAAGCGTGACCCAGCTATCGGTGTGTTTTTAAATTACCGTTTTTTTTGCACCTGGCGATACTAATGTCATTCTAACTTTTACATAAATTCAGTATCATATCTCCGCTGAACAAAATGAGTCGATTTACGCTTGAACAATGTTGGGAAATATTGAAAATTTATTTCCAAAACCAAGACAATTGGACTGAAATTGCCAGAAAATGTCGTACCCAATTCGGACGAGACAGTGCACCTTCAGCGAGTGGAATAAAAAAAACAAGGTGAAAAAAATTCGTGAAATGGGCATGATTATTGCCGCACTAACACGTTCCCGTGTTTGTCTCGTTCGTTCGGCCGAAAATATCGCCGCGGTGGCCGAGAATGTGCGCCGACAGCCGAGAACATTGTATCGTCGTCATGGATTGGAAATGGGCATCAGCCGCTCTTCCATGCAACGAATTTTGCGTAAAGATCTTGGTTTGTGGCCCTACAAAGTTCAATTAGTCCAGCAATTGAAGGTCCCAGACCATCCGCTTCGATATCGATTCGCTGTGTGGGCGCTTCTGACCAACTTGAAATTGATGAAGATTTTGCTCAAAAAATCATCTTTTCGGACGAATGTCATTTCCATCTTGGCGCGTACGTAAACAAGCAAAATTGTCGCATTTGGGGATCTGAAAATCCTCGAGGCATATGAAGAGAAGCCAATGCATCCATTGCGTGCGACTGTGTGGTGTGGATTGTGGCGCGGCGGCATCATTGGCCCGTATTTTTTCGAAAATAAGTCCGGTGCGACCGTTATCAAAAAATCAATCAATGAAATAGTTCGTGCAGTCGCAAGTCTTACATTCAGAACCGGTTTGCAATAGCCTGATGGGGGTAGGTTCTCGCCTTGAGGCGAGCCTCAAGGGTGAGTGTAAGCGCACCATTACGGTCATGTTAACATCTTTTTTGTGGCCATATCTTGAAGATATTGATTTGGACGATCTTTGGTTCCAAGCAAGACGGTGCTCCGTGCCACACAGCGGGCCAAACAATAGTGCGTGAAAAATTCGATGGTCGCATTATCAGTCGAAATGGCGATGTCAATTGGTCGCCAAGGAGCTGCGATTTGACACCTTTGGATTTTCATTTGTGGGGAGCCGTGAAGGACAAGTGTTATGCGGACAATCCACAAACAATTAATCATTTCAAGGCCAATATTGAAGTAGCCATTGCCGATATAGAGCCGCAAACAATCCAAAATATGCTTCGAAATTGAACCGACAGAATGGCCTACTGTAAGGCCAGCCACGGCAGCCATTTGAATGAAATAATTTTCCATAATTAACCGGAAGGATTGTACTTTCAAATAAAAAAAAAATTTAAAAAACATTAAACGGTTTTTTTTTTATTTAATTTTTAAACCGACACTTTTAGTTGGGTCACGCTGTATTGCATTTTTTCGTACGAGTAAAAGTGATTTTTAAAAACCGATGAGAAACTCATATTTTAGATTAAAATGCTTCTTGCCGACAAGTCTAAAATTGACACTTAGGGCCGTTATTACGACCTTCAGTTAAAATTTAACCAGAACTTTGACTGTAAAGCCTGAATTAGATTGCACGGCAGCGACAGCAACAGCGGCAGCAACGCAAAATATTGTTTTGCTGTCGGCTGTATCAGATTGCAATACAGCAGCAAAAGGCAGCGAGCAGAATATTATGACAAGGCAGCATCCTATAAATGTACTTTTTTGTACGAATTCCTCGATTTATCGTACAAAAATTCCTTTGCTTTCACTAAAGAAATCAGTTTTTCCTCCATAACCAAAATTAAAAATTAACTTGACAGCTCACGATCAATATCCACGCTGCATATGAAGACAGCAACAGCAAATTTAGAATTAGAGATGACTCGACAGCACGACGTTTGTGCTGCTGTCACTCAATCAGCTGATCGCTCTCGACCAATGAAAACAATTTGCTGTCGCTGTCGATGCTGCTGTTGTTGTGGTAATCTAATTCAGGCTTTAGTTTCGTATGAGCATCTGTCAGTTAAAGTTTCAGTCAGAACGTTACTGACGATCGTAGGAACGGGCCTTACCAAATTATCGGTTTGAGCCAGGGAACTGATAAACTACCCTTGCTCAACGCGATAATCAGGCAACTTGCGTCTGTGTTGTCATTTGTAACTTACCGGCAAGATGCATTTTAGTCTGCCGTCTAACTTATTTTCGAAGGTTTTGCAATTATTGCCGCAAGGGTTTTGCTTGCCTACTATAAGCCACCAACAAGTTACATACGAGTTAAATGTTTGGTGGGTGGGCAGTTTTATTGGTAAAAAGACGACACACAAATGAAAAGGGAGAGGAATTAAAAGCGAAATATGATCAAAATTTTGCAATTACTCATAGCAATTTTTTTTTTTAATTTTCAAGTGTTGTCTCAATAAATTCAAAAAGTAAAAAAACTTAATTTGATGTTATTTAAAATACAAACAATTTGTTATAAAATTAAATTGGTTTTTCTTCATAATTACGCAAAATTTGATTTATGTAATTCGTTTAAAAGGAAAAAACAATTCTAAGAAACAAACATAAACTAGGTTGATTATAATTTCTACATCTGAATGAGAATTAGCGAGAAATTTTGTTTATTAAATATGAAAATTAAAAAACATAGATACATAAAAATCATGAAATAATATAATTTACATAAATGAAAGGAAATTAAAAGCCTTATTCTAATAAATATTATATTATTATTTTAATGACAAATTGGGGGAAAAAAAATGTTGTATTGGAATTTATTGTACAGGTTTTTGTTTTATTTGTTTTGCAATTTAACTAGAACCACTGTGAACCTTACACACATAAAGAAAACTGTGTAAAAACTAAAAAGAACAAACTACTACTGCTGCTGCTGTTCCTTTTCAGTTCTAAACGACATAATTTTTTTCTTCATTAAAGTTCTTACCTGCTGCTGTGTTGTTTGTTGTTGCTGTTGTTGTTGTTGCTGCTGCTGTTGTTGTTGCTGTTGTTGTTGCTGCTGCTGTTGTTGTTGATGCTGTTGTTGAGCAAGTGTGGTCACATCAACCGAACCGGAGCTTGTTACCATATTTGCTGTAGTTTGAACTTGTTGAACCGGAACAGCGACCAACGAAGCGCCCGATGTTTGTAAACGTACCGGACTTGCATTTTGTCGTTGATTCTGTTGCGATTGTTGCAAAGCATTGATAAGTGCCTGTTGAGTTTGTGCTTGTGTAGCGTTCGCTGCAACTTTTATCGTTCCGGTTATATTTGCGTTTGTTACGTGAGCGCGGATATTACCGGATGCTAGAGCTTGAGCCGATGCAGCCGATACAACCTAAGAATTATTCAGAATTAAATTTATGGAAAAAAATTTTAAGGATCAAACAAGCAAATTTAATTTAGTAGGTGATTATGAAGAAATAAAAAATGATCTACAATTGAAATGCAAATTGACCACTGCCAAAAAAAATTTAATTCGAATATTAACTGAAATTTGACAAAGAAAAAGCTAGTTTGAATGCAACTACGACAATTAATGAATTAGTGCCCTCTAAAATATTACAGACGTTCCATCTAATATATAAAATAAAGTCGCATAAATGGTCGGGCGGTATGGAAATCAACACCTGTGAACCGTTCCCTGCAAAATTTTGCATGGACATTATCGAGACTACCGGACATGTCGAGAACATAATTATATATTCCCAAAATTAGTGGTTCGCGAGTTATTACAACATTTGAGTTTTTTTAATAAGTTCAATCAGATGAACTTGACTTAGAATTAAAAATTTACAACTGGCAGTCGTAGCCGAGCGGGTAAGGCGTCTGACTAGAAATCAGAAGATTCCATCTGGAAACGTAGTTTCGAATCACAGGGACCCCAGCACCCAGCACAGAAGAATATTAAACTGTTCGGCCATCTCCTTAAGAGATGATCTACATTCTACGGCGACCTTTAATGTTGTCGAGGTCGATTCCAAAGATTTTATCGCCGCTTGGCTGTCTGTGAAAATGCTAATATCCCTAGTAGATATTACATTACACCTCAGCCAGGACAGGGCCTCCTTGATCGCCATAGGCTCCGCCTGATAGACACTACAGTGGTCCGTAAGGCGGATAGAGCTGCTAATATTAAGCATTTCAGAGAAAACACCTCCACCTACCCCGTCTTCAGTTTTGGAGCCGTCCGTTCGTACTAAGTCTTTTCCCCACTCTAGGCGGGTTGGGATGGCTGTTGAGAAATTTTTGCCGAAGTCATAACTGGGAGGGGTGTAGTCGGTGTTTTCAGGAATGTTGAAGTGATTCAAAATTGTTGAGTGGCCTGCACATATGTCAGTCCACAGTGTGGAGACCTTAAGTCGAATGGCTACACTGGCTGCCATTTGTTTGCCAAAGATGTCTAAGGGTGGCAGACTGAATAGCATGTCCAGTGCTGCAGAGGGAGTTGTTTTCAGAGCTCCGCTGATGCATATGCATGCTGTTCTTTGTACCTTTCCCAGTGTGGTGCGGGTAACCGCTTGGTCTAAGGCCGCTCACCAGACAACAACACCGTACATGAGTATCGGTCTGATGACGGACACGTAGAGCCAATGAACTATCCAGGGTTACCCCATTTATTGCCAATGGCCTTTTTGCATGAGTAAAGCGTAACTGTTGCTTTCCTTACCCCTTCCTGAATGTTAGGTTTCCAGTGAAGCTTCCTTGCCACGAGGGTACCAAAAATTACTTCTCGCTCTATAAACCAAACGACGTACACATGAGTTGTGATATAACTCTAATCGATCAATGGAGGAATGGAGTTACATGTGAATTCTGTAATACCTCTCACTTAGCGAATGCGACTGAGTTACATGGGCATTATGCAATTCTAGCGGTCGTCTACTAGTGCAATCGAAAGATAACTTTCATTGCATTAGCCGTCAGAGTATGTGTAGTTGAAAATATGTTGGATAAAAATAAATTAATATTGTACTCTACCAAAAAATATTAAACAAACCGCTTTCTGACTTTGTAAAAAACAGGTACAACTTGATGAAAATTGAAAAAATACCACAAAAAAAATATTAAATTAAATTTTTCTACGATCTCAACCTAATACAAAATACGAACTGTAAACAGTAAAAATACGATTACATACCTGAATAGTTTGTCTAGCGTTCGACTGTGACGCCACTGATACGGGAATAACCCGACCGACGCTTGTCTTTCCAAGTACCAATTGTCCGCCAAGCGAACCGCCGGGCTGAGCGTGTCGTATCACTTGTTGAATTTGCTGTACTGTAACGGAATTGGGTAAATTTTTCGAATTTTGTACAATTAATTGAGTCGGAACGCCCGCTTTGCCGGTCACTTGAGCGATTTGTGTTTTACCAGCTTTACGTTGCTGAGCAATGGCGATTTGTTGTTGCAATTGTAAGTGTCGAACTTGATTTTGATTGGCCATTGTAACTTTAATTTGTCCCGGTTTCAATTGCGACAGGGCCATACCAACCGATGCAGCAACCGTGCCCTGCGAGGTTTTCACAAGCGTTGCGATTTGTTGTTGTCCCGACGTTCCGGGCTGTTGAACTTGTACATTGGCTTGTGCGTAGAGCGGCGATTGCGGAATTACTTGTCCTTTATGTTGTCCGATTAGCGGTCGCTTTACAAGAAGCATTTCATTATCATTTACTTGTCGGGTTATTGTTTGTTTGCCGCCAACACCGATTTGTTTTATGAATTGCGTTCGTCCTTGAACGGGTGATACTTGAACGGTTGCAACGGATGTAACGACTCCGGAACTTCCGGCACCGACATTAGCGCCGCTAACAGCGATTTTTTGTCCCTGTACTTGAACCGTTTGACCAGTCGGTACAATACCGCCTTGAATTATTGTACCCGAAGCATTGACGAGAGCCGTTTGACCGCCGGCTGTCTGGACCACGGCCGTAGCTCCTCCGCTTTGTCCGGCGCCCGTAGTTTGAAGGACTTTTAGGTGCTGTCTGATTGGTTGCTGCCGATACAATTGTATTGCAGCCGGTTGATTTGTTAGCTTGCCAGCCTGCTGGAGCGAACCAACTGTTATTCCCTTTGCCAGAACACTGGATACTTGTTGGGCCAGACGAAGTTGCGAAGCTTGTAGCTGGGGCTGTGAAACCCCTTGACCTAAACTACTCATCGATACAATCGTCGGACTTTGTGTATTCGGCCGTTGCTGTAAAACTACTTCTTGTAGTTGACCGGGTGCTGCGACAAGACGCTGTCCTCGCAGTGTTGATGCATTTAACGTTGCAACCGTTGCGTTAGGCTGCAAACCTGATGTGGTTGTCAGGACAGTACCAACAGTTGCTAGCTGTGATACTGACACTACTTGCGGCAGGGACTGAGTTGACATTGTTTGAACGATCGATGCATTGGGCGTGGTAACAATAGTACCAGTCGATGTTATATTTTGTTGCTGCAACGAAACAATCTGAGCAGCTTGTGAAGTCAAATGTTGCACATTTGATAGGGTATTAACAGGCGTTGTGAGCACAACTGAAACTGAAGATGGCGTTACAAGTTGAGTTTGTTGCATTTGAACTTGCTGGGCAGTCTGCTGCGAAAGATGTTGTACTTGTCCGCCTACCATTCCGGATGATGGTGTCACAATTGCTTTTACTATTTGCGTAGTCTGCTGATGAACACCCATTGGTGTCGATTGCGATGTTTGTCGCGCCATCGATGTTGATTGCATAATTTGTGCGACTTGTTGTTGCACCGCATTTGCAACTTGTGATTGTTGAACAACAATCGTTGTAGGCTGCTGCTGTTGTTGCTGAACAGTAATCGGCTGTTGAACTACTTGTTGATTTACTTCTGGTGGTTGCTGTACGGGAAGCGAAACTAAACTGCTTCGTTGCTTCTCTTTAAGTTTCTCGGCCTTCTTCAGAGCGATTTCGATTGGATTTAACGGACAATCGTAGTTTGTTATTCCGAATTCGGTCAGTACGGCCACATGTTTCGAATTCTTTTGAGTTTGCACACCGAAAACTTGTTTTGGAGGCGGAGCCTTCTTCAAATAAGCTGATTTAATATTTTCAAACTTTAATTTCGTAAGCTTTGTAAATGAATTGTTATTATCGCTTGTGAACAATTGCGAAGTTCGCATCGATTTCACGCCACTCTTAACAGCGGACGACTTCATTTGAGTTTTCAATTTCTTTTGTTTCTTCGGACTTTCCAGTAATTTTCCCTCCTCGCGTGGAACGACCACAGCTTCATACCGATATCGACATTGTTTCGGCGATCGATAAGTTCGTGAATATTGATTTACAATGTCCGCCACCAAGTCCCAATTGGCTGTATGACCGGGCGAAAGCAGCATTAAATTCAACGGTAATCCTTGCAAATTTTGCAAAACATGTAAAATAGCGATATCCTCGTAAATACACCACTCGGCCATTCCTTCGGGTTCGGTCAAAGGTTTCAACGGCAACGGTTGTTTCAGACCCGGTATTTGAACGTTCGGTTTGAATACGCCCCGATAGCGTTGCAACTTTAAATCACGACGGATTTTCGCCAGAGCCGGCGACGGACGATCGAACAGGGATCGTGGCGCGTAGTAATTATCTTCTTTGCGGATTTTCGGCGGTCGTCTACCTTCACCGTAAAATCCGGCATCGGTTCTTGTCCGTTTGTACTCTTTCTTTATGTAGACGGGTGGTAAATGAGATTCTGGCATAATATCGGTTTCGTACATGAAAGTCAACGAGTAATCAATGTAGATATCGTTATCGTTTTGCGGCGGAGTTGGAGGACACCACATCTATTAGACAGGCAAGAAATTTGTTTATTTTACTAGCGAAAATATTATTGGAATAGTTTGACAAACTTACCGGCATCTTTTCCAATGTATTGTCGGAGATCCAAATCTGTAAATGAAATAATACAATGGAATTAGGCATAGTCGTGTTTGGGGACCTTTTTTTCTAAGGGGTGGTTAATATGGCGGATGATATCATTGTCTTCGATGATGCAAGTGACTAGTGTAGTTTAATATAAGCCGCCACAGCAGCGGTTTCTTTAGGTTAATAATAACAAATTGAAAGAGAGCGACAAAATAGGCCTCGTCTAAAAATTGAAACCAGTTTTATCATTCTGCGTCAACTGTAACGATCCCTTCTTAGCATTACTTTGTTTAGAATAAATTTAAATACACAATTGCCTACGTCCGAATAATGAAAAATTTTCAATTCTCTAAAATGGGTTAAGCATAGGCTTTGATGTTTATGGAATTTTGAATCATGCTGCCAGAAAACGCCTGACAATCATACGATCACCGAAACTGATCAACAGAGTTTTGTCTTATCAGCAAGAATGCGATTTCGGATAAGATTATCGAGCTGCTAATCAAAAACAACGTTAAATAAGTCTCATTCTTCTAATTTTACGCACTAATAAACTCCGCATTATTCTGAAGCGAAAATTAAGTGGCACATTTTAACGTACTCGAAGAATTGATAAAACTATCATTTCACAATATAGATGGGCAAATCAGTTCCTTTCAGTGAAGTACTTCACTCCGAGTCACTCACTTTAAGGAACGAGTTCAGTGAAGTAGTTCCGGAACTCTTTGTTTCATCGTTACTTCGTTTTCGTTCCATCGTTCGCTCGCGAACTAGATCGTTCTTTTATTTCTTCACACTTCAACTTGAGGGGAGAAGATGATGAACAAAAAAAAAGTCTGTAGACGTAGAAGATGATGAGCAACAAAAGGTCGGTAAAATTTTTTGTAACGTGACCAATGGAACTGCGAACTGCAGTTTATCAAAAGGAGTCAATTACTTCACTCACATCAATGAAGTGTTCTTTTGGAACAGTTGGACATGGTCTTCCTTGGTTCGACCTATCAAAACCAGGTGGTCTGCGCGAAGATTCTTATTTAGTCAGAGAGGAAAAACATTTCTTGAGGGACAATGGTCGCGTTTACGTCCAGTCTAGACCGGTCTAAATAGACAAAAAAAAAAAACAGTCTGCTGGTCGTACGCAAAAACGCAAACCAAACCAGACCGTTTGGAATAATTTTGATACGGACCAAGTGAAACCAAATCAGTCTAGTACTGTGAAAATGCACATTGATCTATGGGGACTGGTGTGGTCTGCATGGAAACGCGACTAATGAGAGAGATTTCTCATCGGTCCAGCAGAACAGGAAGCGTATGATGTAGAGATGGCTCGTTCATGAGTGAACTGTTCCAAAAGAGCAGTTCATTAATGTGGGTGAGTGAACTAACTCATTCCTTTTGGTGAACTTTAGTTCGTTTCGGCACGTCACACAGCTTGAAAAGAACTAGTTCTTTCGTGAGTAAGGACCTTTTTTTAGGTACTCACATTCACTACGAACTTGAAAAGAGCTAGTTCCTTCGTGAGTGAAAACTTTTTTTTTTAGGTCCTCAGATTCAATCGAACTTGAAAAAAATTAGTTCCTCCTTTAGTGTTTTAGTTTTTTTTTGGTCCTCACAATCCGAACTTGAAAGGAACTAGTTCCTTCGTGAGAACTTTTTTTTAGGTCCTCACATTCACTCCGAACCTGAAAAGAACTAGTTCCTTCGCCGGCGTCACGTCATGGCTGTCAAAAATGGCGACACGACGGTTTACTTCATATGAAAATAGCGACAACGTTGGCAGCGGACAAGTGACGGAATAAATTACATGGCTCATGAGGTTGCTATTTAAATACGGTAAGCAACCTGTACTCGTTGGGAAAAGTACAGGAGCGTATTAGGAATAGCCGACTACAGGAGACACTCAAGAGATCTTGGGGCTTAACCTCGTAACAATTTGGAGCTGGGACGCCCTCCATGCTGTGAATTGCGCATGATGATACATTCTATGAGGTGGAAATTCGGCGACAAGAAATAACGCTTGGTATCAAGAATGACTTCAATTTACCGAGCTTTCCATGAATCTATCTACTACTTTCACGCGAGTAGTTTATAGTTTTAGCGTATCGGGATTCGGCATACCTCCAGCATCACAATCATGGTATGTGCCCAAAAAAAAATTACAGACGAGGATTTCAAATTCCTCGAAAAAAAATGTGTAGACCCTTGAAATTCCCCAAATATTTCGACGTTGCAAACGTAGATTAGATTATAATTTGTGTAGCAGGGTCTGAAAATCCCGATTCACTGCGGCCTCAGTGGACCTATTGTGATTGTCCTCCCTGATTATAACTTACTCAGTTCTTCGCAATGGCATAGAACGTGCTCTGCAGTTTCCTCGTCTTCTTTACACAATCTGCAAATATCGTCTGAAACCAGTCCAATCGTATGCAGATGCAGCTTACAGTGTCGTGTAATTAGTGCGATCAAGCGCCGAACCTGATTCCGCCTCAATTTGAGCAAATCGGAAGTTCGTTTCTTGAAGTGAACTTCCAAGAATAGTTTGGACTGTCTGCAATCCCACCGTCCCTGTCCAGTGTAGGTCAACTTAGATGTTATCAAGTTCAACAATTTTTTGCCGCAGCTGCTGGCATTCTACAGACAGGTTAATTTTAAGTCAGTTTCTTTTTTTTGCTAACTGGTCCGCAGACTTGTTGCCTACAATATCCCTATGTCCAGAAACCCATACCATTATGACACACCGTGAGTTCGCTAGTTTCTTAAGCTCTTTAAAGCAATCCCACACTAAGGGCCGTTATTACGACCTTCAGTTAAAATTTAACCAGAACTTTGACTGTAAGTTTCGTATGAATATCTGTCAGTTAAAGTTCCAGTTAGAACGTTACTGACGATCGTGGGAATAGGCCTAAAAGGAAACTAAAGCAAAATGCTTGTAGAGCAAGTAATGTTGCCCTGTTGTCATAGAGAATGTAGATCTTGTGACTCTTGTATCCTCTGCTAATTTTTTCCCTGATGCATAGTTCAATTACATGAATTTCTGCTTGGAAGATCGTATTTGACTTGTCGAGGCTGGCATATATGTCGACCCTTGGTCTGTCTCCATATAGCTCCAACTCCTTCATTTCTCTTGGAGCCACCTGTATACCAGATAAGTGCCCCTTATCAAATTTAGACATGTGTTTCCCAGTCCTTTCAGGGTGGGAGCACTGTTTTGAATGGTCAAAGTTATATCCTGTTATGATATCCGAAATCGAATGCCGAGAATAGGATCGCTTTCAAACTCTCTCACAAGGTCTGTGGGCGCGATTTTCTGTGCTTCCTTATCCTTCCAGAAGTTAGAAGTCGATTCGTCATGAGCCGGACTTTTTTTTTGTACATACAGGTTTAAAGGCGAAAGATTTAGAATCAATCGATTTATAATCAATCAAGTGCTGAGTGGTTCGCATTGTCCCAGAGATAGTTGTACAGGCCAACCTTTGCAGTTTGCCTAGCTGGATCTGTACAGTTATCTGTAATGTTTTACGTCACAATGCAGATGACGCATAGGTTATGTAGTCTGGGTGGCTTAGTCGCTAGAGGACTTGCTTTCGGTGCACCTGGTACCAGGTTCGAATCTGCTTAACCTGTGTTAAAATCGGGATAATAATCACGGACGAGCGTGTGGCTGACTACTTCAACTCCTAGTGTTCCCCGATGGTCTAGTAATGAAGTAACTCTAGCACTACTTCAAGGCCTAGGCCTAATTTGGGCTGTTGTGATTATTATAGGTGATCACTTGTCTTGACTTTTACCGTATACATCCAGTGAGCAATATTATGTTTTAAGCCCCAAGTTTTACCAAGAAGACTACTGCAGGTCCAAAGAAAGATCCTAGGTTTCACAGTAATGCGTTTAATATGCGCATTCCAGCATCTAAGGTTACCCCTAGATATTTAACCTCACTAGAAAATTCGATCATTTCACCGGATAGCGTTGGCCATTTGATTTTGCTCCGGTTCTTCTTATTCGTAAGAGCAACGATCGCAGTCGTTTTTGGGTTCACGCTTAACCCAGTTTCCGTGTACCAGGATTGCTACCATGTTTAGTCCTCTCTGCAACATATTTGAGATGGTGTCTTCAAATTTGCTTCGTATTAGAATGGTTATATCGTTGGTGTAACCTACGAAATCAATGCCAGTTGTGCTGAGTCTGAGTTAGATTAGATTAGATTTCATCGGAAGCGGAAGGATTCCTCCAAGCACCGCGACCATTGGCCTATTGTGCTATACCTCATAGATCTTTCTTCAGTTACAACCTAGACGTCCTCATTCAGCCATATTTCTCTCAAAAAATTTATCTAGTTGTTGAAGGTCTATTTTTGCAATGGCACTATGGTCAACAAAGTGTTCTCCGAAACACTTGTGACGCTGAGTTGCTACTGACTCACAGCAGTACAAAATGTGGTCAGAGGTTTCTGCCTGCAGTTGGCAAAACCTGCATAGGTTATCAGTTATGATTTCTATTCTTTTAAGGTCTGAGTTAGAAACTTATCGATCGCGATTGACCACAGTAGTGGTGATAGCATACCACCCTGTGGGCAGTTTTGAGGCCGTAATTGTAAGTACATGTTTCATTTGCTAATAAGGATGTTATAACTTGGCTTTGCTGGCATAAACCTTATCCAACTGCAGATGTCATCTCTGCCCCGCTTCTGGATGAAATCGTAAATGTATTGGTAAGAGATGTTATCAAAAACTCCCTCCACATCCATAAACCCACCCACCGCAACCTCTTAGCACTTGATAGATAAATAAGAACGTGAACCAAAAAAAAAAAAATACATCAACTGAATTTCTTCTAAACAAACATAGTTACTAATCTAACTAAGGCCCGGTATTTCAATGTAGAGTTAACTTGTAAGTTGTCAGTTAATCAAAACCACTCGAGTAAACTTTATATGGAAATACCAGACCTACAAGTTAACTCCACATTAAAATACCGGGCCTGAGACCCGTTTCCTACGATCGTCAGTTAAATTTTAACTGAAACTTTACTGGGTCTTTTCTATAAAAATCTGTCAGTTAAAGTTCCAGTTATAACATAACTGACGATTGTAGAAACGGGCCCTTAACAATAATTTAAATAAACTACATCCTTGCAGCTGTGTTGTTTTATTATCAATTTTTTTTTTTTATTTATAAATAAATGGCAGTTTGGAAATGGCAAATTCAAAGGCTGTTTTGGTGCCCAACTTTAACGATTTCGTTGCTGTTTTAATTTTTAATTTAAAATTATGTTATTGGAAAAAAAATAAATAGATAAATCGATCGATAGTACATAACAGTAAGTGAATAATAAAAAAAAAAAAAAAATTTAATACGGCCAGAAAAAAATCATCAAGCCTGTGCCATTACCAAACGTTACAAATAAAATTACTGAATGCTTCTTTTTTTATTTATGAAAAAAAAACACAAAAACCAAAAAGCTCTGTACGACTAAAATTGTTCTTTTTAATTTTTTTTTATTTATATTTTTCTTTTTATATATGAATACTCTTATTTAATTCTTTACTCTTATTTAATTCTTTAATCTTATTTATTTGTTTATTATTTATTTTGTTTGAAAATAATAAAACACAGTAGCAAGTGTAGTTATAATTAATTAAGTTAGTTTTCATTTTTGTTAACGATTTTTTTTGTTTTTTTGATTATTATTTTATTTACAAAATAAAAGACACCAAAACAGACAGAGATTTGCGTCGAAGTACGCGAAGAGTGACGATTTTGATTTGTGGTCCCCAAACTTTTTATGCCAAAAGAAATTATTTATAAATAAATAAATTAAAACAACACAACTTTTTTTGTTTTTATTTTTAGCAAGGAAAATGTTTATTTATTTATCTTGTTTGTATTTTTTGTTTTTTTTTTTTTTGTTTTTAATTTTTTTTCCTAGACGTATTTTTCTTTATATTTATATAATTTTATTTCTCATATAGATGAGAAATGGTTTTTATGTTAATAGTAATTTTTGTTTTGTTTTATATGCTACAACACTATCGTTAGAATTACAAGCCTATGTCACAGGATTTCCTTTCTTTTTTAATTTCATTACCTTAATCTTTCTTTTTTTTTTGTTTTTGTTTTGTCTTACTTTTAGTAGATATTTTTAATATAGTTTTAAAATCATTGTTTCAGGTTTTTATAGGTTAGTTTTTCATTCAAAATTTTCATGGTGACATTGTCACATACTCTTATTTCATGTTTTTTGTTTTTTTTTTCTGTTATACATACATTTTGTTCGTTACCCTAAAGACAACTAATATTATAATGTGCAACATAATGTTAAGAATAAAATGAATTAATTTATTTTCGTTATGAAGTTTGCTAGATTTAAACGAAGACCGATCGAATGTCGACGAAATGATGGCGTGCGCTTGCTTTAAATTTATAATACGGACAGCGTACGCAAATTGCTTCGATTAGGAAGGACAAAAACCATTTCATTTCGTGCGCAGTTTAGATCATTGCAACAATTACGTTCGAACCAATCGCTTTGGATCAGATCTAAACGCAACACTCGATCAGGAAAAAAGAAAACGTAAAGCCAATTCCAAACAGTAGAAAAAAACTAAGAAATAAGATTCGTTTTAAATAATTTAACTTTGATATAAATATCTAAATGAAGTGAGTTAAAAAAAAAAAATATGGACAATTGTTTTTATAGCATAGAAAAATAATTAAATAACAAATTACTAATATGTACAAAATCCTTATGTTTACATATGAAAAAATGAAATTAAAAGATTTAATATTGATAATAAAACAGAAAAAAAAATAATTCTTTAAGGGCGACGACATTTTCGGCGAGATAACAAAATTCAGATCATAAACGGAACAGTACAAAAATATTATCTGGAAAGTAAATACACATCCCCATTATATACAATGCTTTCATTTCGTGTTTTCTTACTGGAACAAAAAAAAGCGTTCATTGCTTCTCAAAAAAAAATAATCAAATCAAATCAAGTCAAAATTTATGAACCTGAGCTTTGATTTTGCGAAATAAAATCGAGATTACCAAAACAGGAACAGAGTCACAGAGAGAGAGAGACCGGAAAAAATTTATCATACACAAGGCATCAAACTGTGTAAATCAACCTCCTCAACGATAATTACAACGAACTAAAAACAATCAGTTACTTCGTAACGGAACTTGACGCAAGTACAAAACATAGACTTTATAAGCCACCACATGGTCCAGCTTTCGGCATGTATGCCGCCGCCTTAGCGACGACCATAATAAAAACGACGATACAATATTATCAAGATGGTCCGTTTTCCGGGTTCAATTTAAGCATAGATGCACGTCGTGTCATACGAAATACCTTGGTCGGTTGGATTCGTTTCGGTGTCGATGAATTATCGACCAGACCGTCACTTTTCGACAAAATCACCGAAAGTTTCGGTGATTTCGAGACCCAATTGTCGAGCGTATGATTCTTATCCGTACTGCCGTTACTATTCGGCTGGACCTTCTTAATTGTTCGTCGCAATTTCGGCGTTAAATGAAGTCCGCAATTTGTCAGGAAGCTCAACTCTTTCGATTGGGGTGCGGCGGTGGTTTTTGTAAGCGATGATGTTTTCGATGTACTGTTCAGCACATCGGAACTTTGTTCGTCCGAACGATTATTTTCGCAATTGTTTGGTGTTGACGAATCGCTACGCGATTTATTCGGACTATCGGAATTATTTGCTGACGACGTACTGTGATTATAATTATCGGTTTTTCGATTTGATTTCGAAGCAACCGGTCGTAGACCGGGTAAAATCGGACTAACGTCTAATGTCCATAGGTTGATCTTAACGGAACCGCGAGAACGTGTTCGCGGACTATTGACATCGATATGATTTTCGATGACTTCTTTTTTAACCGAGACCACAGACGATTGGTCACTACTGTCGTCTTCGTCGGTATTATTTGCGTCCTCTTTAGCCTCATCATCGTCCGACGTATTATTATCGATTCGAGACCTACAATTTGTTGTTGCATCGTTCGAATCGACCATCACATCTAAACTGCACTCACTGATACTATCTGTTTTCTGTGTACTACTACTACTTATACTTGAATTTTCGTCCTCATCGGAACTCGATTGAATGGATTTTTGTTCATTATTTACGCTATTATGAGATCTTAGAATTTTCCTATTCTTAGTAATTTTTACTTTACGTGGCGACTGTACCCTACTAAATTTCCGTTTAGCCGTATCATTTGGCTGTTTTCTCCTATCATTATTACTTTTTGCAGTTGCAGTAGTAGTTGTTAACTTTGGTTTTAAATTTCGTAGCATAATCTTACGTCGTTTACATTTTGTCGCGTTTATTGTTCGCGACTTGCGCTTATTCACACCTAAACGACTATTTTTGTTCCTAATCTGTTGCTTAGCAAACGATATTGTTTTACTACTCGTAGGTTTAGGTTTACTCTTAAGTTTTTTATTAACCTGATTCTTGGCATCCTCGCGACTATATGTGAGATAGTCGTCGTTCTCTTCTTCGGCTTTACGCATTTCTTCTTCCTTCTGTAGAGCGGCCAAACGATTTGCTTCCCATTCTCGTTTCTGTTGTTCGATTTCGGCCTCCGCGGCACGAAGTTGTTCCGCTGTCCACGCTCCGCCGGTTTCTTCAACGAAACGCATTGCATAGCGTTCGATAGGACTGAGCTGTAATAGAAAAAAACATTAAAAATTTCTGCTTTAGTTGTTTTAGAACAAAACAAAAAAAGATTATCAAGTATTTTAATTGAAATAAAAATTAAAATAGTTCATATTGCACCAGTCTAGCCAGCGTGCAATCTCATTGTTACAGGATGTATCTGTAACTGCAATTATACAGAAGATACTAATTGAGGTTCCTCTCGTAAAAGTTCTTAAGGGGAAGATCTGAAGCTGCAAATTCAAACGCACTTTTCTGGAAGTCTTTTATAAGATACAGATACCTTCTTTCCGTTTTATTCTCCAGAATCGATGTGATGGGGGGAACCTATCTAGTACTTCTACCGAAAGGTGTTGAAAGTGTGTACAGCATTGAGCTATATACTGAAAACTGGGAGAATGGAGCCGCGAGCGGTATTTATTCCGAAACCAGAAAAATCATTCTACCAGCAGCATGCAAAGACCTTTGGAACGCATACCTCATTTTGAAGACTGACCATCGAAAAAAAAATGGATGCTAATATGAAGGCAACTTTTACGGCCAACCTGTGTAAACCAAAAAAGAGAAGGTTCAAAATGCGACAGGTGAACTGATGGTCGGCAGTAAGCAGGAATTAAAAACACAAAACCGGCGCAACCACACGAAATTCGAGCGATTGGACACTTCCACAGACGACAACGCTTGTTTGTTGGTAATGCGGAAAATAAGAGCACAAGGCTAACTTCTGCAGATACAAGACATACAAGTGCTCCAAGAGTTCGAAATGGGCCACCGAGCACAGCAGCAGTTTGTCGCTCACAAATTGAAGGCGAATCGAAAGAAACCACACCATCAACGACAAAATCAGCCAACATGATCCAAAGCTTGAGCATATCAGAGTCAATACAACCGGAGAAAGTATCTTAAACTTGTCAGGCGAAACAAAATAAAATCCTTTTTTCTTGCAGTTGTAATACATAAGATTTCATGTAACTTGTACAGTTGTGGTACAGCAATTTCAGCCATAACAGAACGCAGAAGGTCGGCAACAATTGGGGAACACTAATTGTAGCTGTTCAGAAGAGAAAAGGGATAAGACTATGTAGTGACTACATGGCGACAGTCAATCTATATCTGAAAGATTTTAATCATCCTCTACCCAGGCATGAAGACATATTTGCTTCTCTGTCGGGAGGGAAGATTTTCGCAAAATTAGACGTGAAAGCAAGCATTTATGCAATTTAAGTTAGATGAAGCCTCGCAACAATTACGTGCACTCAGCACACATATTGGCATATTCAAAATGAAAAGAATGCCTTCCTTTCCTTATGGCATCAAAATTGCAACTGGAAAATAACAGTTGGAAATGGAATAGCGGACATCGAGGGTGCCATTGTCTATGGCGACGACATACTACTATCTGGTAAAAACAAATTCATCGTTTAGAGCAAATATTTCAAGCGTTTGACAGAGCAGGAAAGTTCAATAACAAAAAAAAAAGATTGTTTTTTTGCAAAAGAAATAATTATTTATACCATTAGTGCCAAGAGTTTGTCCAAAAACAAGGAGAGTTTAGGCTTTCGAACAACAAATTCCCTACAACGGTTGAGGAAGTAAGAATCTTTTGTGGTCTAGCAAACTATTATTCCAAATTCGTCAAAACATAGCGAAAATAATGACTCCCATTTACAATTGTTTAAAAGGGAAACATGAGTTTGAATTTAATGACATTGCAAAAAGGCCTTCGGTAAGATGACAAACAAAATTGCTGAAGGTCCTTGTGTGAAGAAGGTAAGAGTAGAGAGATCAAGTTATTTTTATTTATTCAGACTGCCCAGCAGCCATTGAATTCTTAAGCTCCAACTCAATCTCTTCCCTTCTTGAGGAGGGTATTGGGAGGCTGTATAAATTGGTGTACAATAATAGAGCGTTTGTAACCTCCTGGGTTCCAGGACTTGATTTCTGCGATCCCATAATTTCAGAATGGATTTTATCGCACGAAGTGTAAAGCGTTTAGTTTCGATCAAAATGTATGACGATTAGTGATATATTCCAATAACTGATACATTGAACTATGTCTGGTCGTCAAAATTTTTTCTAGCACAATCTCTAACCATTTTAGTTCCGAAACTCCCTAAAACTTCGAATAGAGCGCAGTGCCGCTGAAAATAAAAAAACCTAAACATAATCACGCTACTAACCTGCTTCACTAAGTTCTGAAGTTCTTGATCGGCCTTGCTAAGTTCAGGCGGTTTCTCGACTGCCGCTGTTCCCTCTTCCAACGGAATAGTTTCATCAAATTCGGCCAAATCAGCAGCAGCTTCAGCTTTCGCAGTACTTGCCGCTTGAACATCTTGTTCATCTTCGGCAGCAGCTAGAGCCGATTCGAAAGCACCCAGAGCAGTTTTCTCTTCACCAGTACCAACAACAGCACTACTCCCACCCGCACTAATAGTTCCGGTGACAATAGTTGTTGTCGTTGCTGCCGCCATACTTGTCGATGGTTGTTGCAGCAAATTATCATGCAGCCGAAGCTTTCGTTCCCGGTCCTGTTCCAAAACGTTCGATAGTCGAACGTTTGCATCTTCGTCGGCTTCGACTTGAAACAAATCGTGAATAGTTGTACTCTTGAAGTAGGCAGTCGTGAAATTGCCGCCCTCAATCGCCAGATCGCCAAGCAATCGTTTCTGATTTGCCTTCTTCAGAATATTCTCTTCGATCGTTTTCTCGCTAACTAACCGATAGATGTGAACGTCTCGTGTCTGACCGATACGATGGCAACGATCTTGTGCTTGAGCGTCCATTGTTGGATTCCAATCGGAATCATAAAATATCACAGTATCAGCACCAGTCAAATTAACGCCAACGCCGCCCGAACGTGTCGATAAAATAAATGCAAAGATTCGCTTGTCGCCGTTGAAACGTTCCATTAGAATTTGTCGCTGATCGATACGCGTCGTACCGTCCAGCCGTAAATAAATGTGACCGTGATAGTTCAGGAATGATTCTAATACGTCGAGCATTTTTGTCATTTGTGTAAATATCAAAACACGATGACCTTCGTATTTTAAATTACGTAAGAGCCTATCTAGTGTTTGTAGTTTACCGCAATCGTACTGAATTAAACGTGGATCTGGGAACTAAGAAACGAGAGAAACAGTTTTTAATTGCTGGAACAAACATCAATAAAAACAAAGTTTTACCTGTGTGTACATTGCCGATATGACCGGATGCAGAAGCGTTAATTTTGGCGACAGGACGTTTCGTATGACATAATCTCGTGTCCTATTCTCATTCACTTTCGACGGGTGCGGATGCGATACATGAAGATATGGACGTGGCGCCGAAACGGGGGGTACAAAAAGCACATAATTCGTGGTGATACCAATCATTTCGGAGGTTCGTTCCTCGTACGATTTCAAGAGATTCGTAAGACTCCAATTGTCACGTTTTTGCATGGCATTCATGCAATTCGTGTGACTTCTTGCATGCCACGTTGAGTAATCTAAGTTTTTACTAGGTTTCGTCAAGTCTTGCATCGAACCGCGAAAATCGTCACCGTAAATCGGTGTACCATCACAACGCCTTTGATTCACTTTTGCCAGTAAATGCAATTTACTTTGTCGCCGCTCTTTCTTCAGTTGTTCTCGTTCAGCCTGGAAAATTCCAATAAAAAGTTAGCACGCGTCCGAATAAACCCCCCCGACAGATATAATTGCAATTTTGTTTGGTTAGCCCGATAGTATACTCACGAAAAAAAATTCCGGATCAATATCGCTCTGGACAAAATCTTTACTCTTTGCGCTGCTCGACGGCAACGAATTCGTTTTCATCTGTTGTGCCAGAGCTGCCACCAGATTTTGATTACTGCTACTACTATTTGAACTATTACTATACGAAGCTGACGACGTGACGATATTCTGTGCAAATGATTTAGCCATAACTGGAACTGTTGTTGTTCGAGTTTGTATCGGATGATTTGCCGCCTTACTAACCACCGTTATACGCTGGCCACTCTGTGTCATGACCGTACCGCCAGGCGTCGACGTTAACACAATATGTCGACCGCTGCCCATTTGAACAATTTGCGTAATTTGCTGGCTCGTTGTATTCACAAACGAAGTACCACCGATATTCGTTACAATAGGTAAAACACGACCGGACGACACAATATCAGATTGATGCCGTTTCAGATTAACAGTTGTTGGTGTTGATGATGATATTGATGATAATGAGGAATTGTGATTCGTTGAAATAATTGGTAATTTATATGTACTTTGACTAATACTAGGCTGTTTTTTATCTACGTTTATAACTGGAACTAATTTATTTCCTTCAGTCTTCATGGCTGGACTAGTGCCAACTTTTACCCCACTATGACTAATTAGATTTTCTTGAACACGTGTATCTTTAATACGAATATGGAATTTATATTTGCCAGCGGGACATTTTGGTGTCGATTCGGGCATAACATCGATCTCTTCGATTAGTTTTTTCGGGGTTGCTAGTTTTTTAACACGATGCGACACATAAGCTGTTAGGCATTCTTCTAATTGCATTAGGACTAAATTCAACGAATTTAAATCAATATGCTGTAAAATAAATCGATTAAAAATCATCCAAACCCCCAAAGTAAAATATGAGCCCTTACCTTGAACGGATCATAGTCTAACATATTGCACACAAGCGAAGCTGTTCGAAAACTAATACCTTCCATTCGAAATGGCGACGTTGTAGGCCTAACTTCGAACAAATTCGGATGATTGCAGACTTTTCGGAGCTGCATTAACACATTTATCACACTCAACAGATTTCCACCTGCCAACGTTTCGCGTGTTCTGTCGATTTAAAAATTTACTAATCAGTCCTCATCCAAAAAAAAAACAACAATTTTATTATAATCCGAACTTACTTTGCGCGGCTCATAAAGTCATCGTACAAATACCGTTGTCTTTTCGATAATCGACACATAACAACGTGTTCGTATTTTTTCGGCATCTGTTTTTCTACTTCCGATTTCAACCGACGCAGAAGGAATGGACGAAGTACCTGCAATAAGAATGAGAATAACAGTTACAAATTGGTACCCAATTTCAAAACATACATACATTAACAAAAACAAAAAAATATCTAAACTTTAAAACTAGAAAAAACAGAAAATAAATTTTGGGGGCTAAATTTTTCATTTCATAATACACATCAATAAAAACACGAAATACAATTCATAACGAAGTTGTATTTTGGATGCGAAAAATGGAGTTAAGAGAAGTTTTTGTGATTTTTTCTGGTCGCAAGCTTCAGTTCCTATTGGCCGAAATGCCACACATTTGTTCCTAGTACAGCCATAACCCTTTCGAGTCCTGGAACTGAACTAGTATAGGCTTGAAAAAATTGTATTGTATTGCAGATAAAATGTCGTTTTTGGTAGTGCGATTTCAAACAACTGTAACTTTTATAAAACTCAATTTTATTAATCAAAACAGGGGTCTGTCCAATGTGCAAGCTATAGCTGCTGCTATTCAGCTGCTTTTGTGTCTCTGCTAACTATCAATTCGGTACTTAACCGAGACACAAAAGCAGCTAATAGTACCTATAGCTTGCACATTGGACAGACCTCAGGAATCAGCGCATGCAATACACTTCTCCCAACGAGATACAAGTGCATTTATGTTAGTTTCGTAGAAGTCAGACTTTCTATTGTAGAACGAAGAAAGTCCTCGAAGGCACTTTTGAAGGCATCTTCTTTATCGAATTGTAGGTTCATCAAAAAATGACCTAAATGTTTGAAAAAGTGGTAGTCGGTTGAAGAAAGGTCTGGTGAGTATGGTGGATGAGGAAGAGTCTCATACAGCAACTTGTTTAATTTTTGGACCGTTGTTCTTGAAACATGAGGCCATATTTTCCTCAATAATCTCATGCGTAACCCACTTATCGAGCTTTTTGATTTTACCAAGCTGTTGCAACTGCCAGAAAACTGTCGAATGGTGTTCGCCCAATTTCTAGCAATGTCCCTTACAGTTTGTAGTGAGTCAGATTCCACTAATAAATTCAGCTCGTCCTTTCCGACCGAAGGTCCTGGGTATCACGTGGCTCACTTTGAAGGGTCATATCTCCTGATTGGAATTTTTCGAACCATCGCTATGTGATTCGTTTGTTTACCGCATCAGTTCCAAATGTCCTGTTGATGTTTTCGGTTGCCTCCGTTGCGCTGTGAACAAGTTAAAAATCATAAAGGAAAATTACCGGTTTTTTGGCTCGAATCCATTTTTTTTTTCTTCTATCCGATCTCAATGAAGTCCAAAATCGAAATGACTTCATAAGTAAATGTAGGGATATTTATACTTTAATACACATACAACTTATGACTTCAGGCGCAGTTTGAGAGATGAAAATCACAACTGACTTCACTTTATAGAGAAAAACGACATTTCATTTGCAGCAACCTAATATTTGCTTATAGTTAGTACTAGGCTTTAGCTAGAAGCAATAATTTTTGTCGAATGAAGAAAGTGAGTCCTTTTAGACACATACAACATCAATGTTCTGATAGATCGTATCACAGCCAATAGTACTAAAAAATTATTATCATCACCGTGGCATATCTGGCCCGATTCAAGATCTTTCTTCCCCATCTCTAAAAAAAAACTCATTGAGTTCGATATCTCCTTTCCATTTTGCTCACCTCTCCACCACCAAAAACACTGAAGATATTTGACATAGCAATACCGTGGACAATTAGGCTCAGTTTGTTTTGGAAGATTCGACAAATAGGTGCCGTGTCAGACAGAAACCGTGACCAAAATAGCATCAGATTGTCATACATGAAGTGTGTGATCACAACGGACAAATAAAGCATGCTATATTTGTCAATAGCTACCTAACCGAACTTAACCTAGACACATAAGGCCACGCTCGATTCAGTTCTAAATGCTAAGTGTTTATGAAATAGAAAAACAGTATAATTCTATGTACGGTTGGTAGTTTACTTTCGCGCTATATATCCTTGATCTGCTTTCGTCGTACTTTAGGGGGGGGGGGGGGGGGGGGGGTGATTTTAACGAGTAAACAATCCTCAAAGTCCCGATAGTTTAAAGGATTTGAGATTTGTTTGAAAATTTAAAATAATGGGGATTCATTCTTATTTTCGTTGCGTCAACGTAAGCAAATTAGTTTTAAAAAAAATCGGGAAAAAAAAGGGCAAAACATTAAGTAAAAACATTAAAAAAAAAAAGAGTTTCAACAAATTCAAAAGAAAAACAAAAAAAAAATTATTTTTAAATTTTTCAACATTTTAAATTTTTGTACATTGAACAAAAATTTTTTTTTTAATTTTTCAAGAAATTTTTTTTTTTTTTTTCTTAATTTTTCAACAAAAATATTTTTATTTTTTTTTTAAATGTTTTGTTTAACAATATTTTTTTTAAAATTTTCAATAAAATATTTTTTAAAAAAATTTTTTTTTTTTTTTTCATTTAAAAAAAAAAAAATTTTAATTTTTAAAATAAAAAAAAAACAAATGCAACAAAAGTAAAAACAAATTTTTTAACAAAAAAATATTATAAAAATATTTTCCCTGTCATTTTCTTACAAATTAAAATCAAATAGAGAAATTTATTTAGGCTGTGTATTGAATCTTAGAAAATTAAATCAGTGTCATAAAAACCATTGTGTGATAATTTTGTTTTGCCCCCTTCCGAACGCCAATGGATATTCGAATTTTTTTTATCAAAAATAAATTCTAGTTGATTTACATATACACACCGAGTTTCAACTTTCTAGCATAAGCTGTTATTTAGTTAGGAAAAACACACCCCCCCCACCGTACCATACTACCCCTAAAAAAAAATATATTTTTTCAACATGCCGCTACTATAGCTCTATCTAAATACCAAGTTTAAGGTTTATACGTAGGCTGCCTTTTATGTTTCGGGATTTGGCAACCCTGGTGGTGGTGCAATCTGGTAACTGACCGCTCTATCGTAAAGTTGGACATTTTTGAGGTTATACGTACTCAGAACGTTTTGACATACGAGCGCTATTTGTGTTGTTTGCAGTAAGTTAAAAGATTTATCTCAGCTCAAAAATGGAATTAAATCGTGAACATTTTCGTGCGATTATTTTTTACAACTTTCGAAGTGGATTAACTTAGCAACAGTGTATAGAAGAACTTAATTCAATTTTGGGCGATGAAGCTCCATCAAGGACCAGTGTTTATCGATGAAATGGTGAATTCAATCGTGGTCGTAGTTCACTTCAAGACGAATTTCGTGAAGGTCGTCCAAAATCAGTTGTTGTTCCGGAAACCATTGATGCTGTGCGCAAACTGATATCGGAAGATCGTCATTTGACCTATCGTGAGTTGAGACAACCTTAGGCATTAGTGGGACCAGCATACATTCAATATTGCATGATCATTTGATTGTCAAAAAAATTTGTTCGCGTTGGATCCCGCATAATTTGACAAAATCTCAAAAAGATGCTCGTGTCAATTGGTCCAAAGAAATGCTCAAAAACATCGATTTGATGAGTCATCCACCGTATAGTCCTGACTTGGCACCGAATGACTTCTTTTTATTCCCGTACGTAAAAAACAAACTGAGAGGTCAACGTTTTTCGACACCTGAAGAAGCGGTTGCCGCATTCAGAATGCATGTTTTGGAGATACCTCAATCAGAGTGGGAAAAGTGCTTCGTCAATTGGTTCAAACGCATGCAAAAAAGTGTATAGATTTTCATGGGAATATTTTGAAAAACAATAAAGTGGTTTTCGATGATTAATATTTGTTTTTCTTCTCTAATCCCGAAATATAAAAGGCAACCTACGTATCATTATGGGTTCTTATGATATGAACATAGAAAATTTTTCTTTTCACCCTCCTCCTTCCTCACCCCAAATCCCCAAAAATGTGTAATTGACTGAGGCAATACTTATGTAATGTGATGAAATGCATTAAACCTACTAATTTTTTTTATTGATAACTTCTTCATTATTGATAATTTCTTCAATTATGTTATGTTTGATTAAAATTTTCATATATACCGCACAAAAAAAAAATCACATAAAAAAAGACCACACAAAAACCGGTTTGAGTGTATTATTCGCGAGACACTGGGTATAAATTAATTAATAATCTTTTCCTCTTGATCCAAGAAAATAATGTGCAAATATTCGATAGAATTTCGTAAAATCAGACAAATGCCTCGCAAAAGCGAACATCCCGAAAATAGTCGGCTAGTTCAAAAATAGACCTAGCTAACCGTCAGTGACTTTTTATCATCATTTTAAACGAAATTTACAAAATCATTGTTACATTTTATGGTAGTAATTCAGGAGGACACAAACTATTAAGTAAATGTTATCAAAACTCTAGAATGAATCGATCAAATGTTAAGATCTTTCATATGGCACAGAAATGATATTTTTCTAGCACCTGTTATATAAATTGCCTAAAACTATTAAGTAGCTTTGGAAATTTTTGGATGTGCTTTTTTCTTTACAGAATAATTAATATTAATGTGACAATACAGACAACACCGAATTGAACAGCAGTATTCGTTCTGCTTTTCTCCGACTTGTCCATTCAATTCAGGACTTTTTCACTTTATTTTTACCGGATCCACCCTTGACGAAAAAAAAGTGTGCGCGCCCAATTCCAAGAATGTACCATAGACTGGGCTTTTGTCTTGTCCTCTTCAGCGCTCATATCAGCTCGGCTGACTAGTAACGAACCCTTGGTGAGGCGATATGAATAACCTCTTCCCAATTTCGTGAACCACGATTGATTTTGTGTTTCATAAAATCAGACAAATGCCTCGCAAAAGCGAACATCCCGAAAATAGTCGGCTAGTTCAAGAATAGTCCTAGCTAACCGTCAGTGACTTTTTATCATCATTTTAAACGAAATTTACAAAATTATTGTTACACTTTGTGGTAGGAATCCGTTATAATGTTATCATAACTCTAGAATGAATCGATCAAATTTTAAGATCTCTCATATGGCACAGAAATGATATTTGTCTAGCACCTGTTATATAAATTGCCCAAAACTATTGAGTAGCTCCGGAAATTTTTGGGTGTGCTTGTTTCGGTACGATAACGAAGTATTTAATATACGAGGATTTATCTAAAAGATTGGTAGTCATATCTCCATGATATGGACAAAGCTTTTATCTTCACATGTATGATTTATGTTACGCGAATATTCCGACGCGAGATATACATTTGAATATATCACGTAATTTAAAAGAGTTCTAGTAACCAAGACAGGACGTTTGTCTTGTCATCGTTCAGATCAGCTCGGCTCACTATTTACGAAGCCTTGGTTATTCGTATCGCCTCAACCTCCTCCCAATTTCGTGAACCACGATTGATTTTGTGCTTCATAAAATCAGACAAATGCCTCGCAAAAGCGAACATCCCGAAAATAGTCGGCTAGTTCAAAAATAGACCTAGCTAACCGTCAGTGACTTTTTATCATCATTTTAAACGAAATTTACAAAATCATTGTTACATTTTATGATAGTAACTCAGGAGGTCACAAACTATTAAGTAAATGTTATCAAAACTCTAGAATGAATCGATCAAATGTTGAGACCTTTCATATGGCACAGAAATGATATTTTTCTAGCACCTGTTATATAAATTGCCTAAAACTATTAAGTAGCTCTGGAAATTTTTGAGTGTGCCTGTGGCTGTGTTGAATTAACGGTTTTAATATACGAGATGGTCAACAAGTTTTATTTCTATGATATGACAAACGCCGCCACACTACCATAGTATAGGGCCGTATGATATACTAAATTTTGCAACGTTCGAATGGACAGCGTCGACCAACCAACACCAGTCTTAGCGTCGTACAATGACTGTCGTTGAAATGTCAAAAACGACGACGCTGCTGTTTTCTGCCTATCAAAGTAGCGACGGAATACATTATATGGCCCAAGAACACGGACTCTGCATGGAATGGTTCACCCATGACTTTCTGTGGATCTTAATACCGTAGAATCAAGGGCTCTACCGAAGGCGCTCACGTTACACGCGATTCTGTGGTTTACTTATCACGCAGAAAACGTTATGGACCCTAATGTACAGACTACTACCGTGCATTCTCGTCCGTAACAATATCGCAAGTTAGAGATTTTCTCGTCTTTCTCTTCAAGACCAATAAATATACCGACATTTTCGCCTTCTCATCATCGAGAAAGAGTGCCGAGCAATGCAGGAAGACATATGTATGCCGAAAATATCAACAAGCAATTGGATGACCAACTTTGCAGAGTCCTACAATTTGCAGTACAGCTTACGATGCAAAAAAAAACAAAGTCAAAAAAACCAGATCCCTGAGCATTTCACCGACCATACAAAAAATCTGTCTTCTAAAGTCGGCTACAGACTTCCTGCTTTTCTTGTTTTTCACATTTCGCGATTTTTTCATCTCGTTTCACGAAACACACGAAATTCACGAAAAAATCGCCTCGCACATTCGGTCACTTTCTCGTCAAGTAAAACTCTTTGATGTCCGCCCAAAACCGACTCCAGTAGAGAAACTCACGAATCGCGAGATTCGCAAAAAACCTCTACACACTACTTACGAGAAAGATGCGAAATAGGCGAAACGCGATAAGTCTGTAGCCGGCTGAAAGCTATTATCTAATAGCCAACCAGTTTTATAATCAATTCAAGCTCAAACTAATCTCATTCAAATGAATAACATAAATAAAATGTCATCGAACCTCTAGAATGAAATGATAAAAAATTATATCCTTCATATGGCACTAGGTTCAATATTAATTTAGCACCAGTTTGTTTAAATTTCCAGAACTATTAAGTAGATCTGAAAATTTGTTGATGTGCACAATATTATTTTCGCCCAAATGATCCCGACCAGTTGTTCAAAGCCCAACCAAAAAAAGAACACAACTAATTTCGAAACGAAAATAAAACCAACTCAGTAAACTCACACAGAAATAAAGAAATAAAATCAAATATTACATTACGTACAGGGTACAGACCTTGTGAAGGCGTTTTATAATTGAATCGTTATACTCCGAGTTGCCTTCAATCATGCCAGTCATTGGATTTGAAAACCACTCCTTGAATTCACGATGCGATTGAAATACATGTGGCATCAGGAAATGCATCAGCGACCACAGTTCCATTAGATTGTTTTGTAACGGCGTTCCGGTCAGTAGTAGACGTCTGTGAAAACGAGTCAAACATGAGAACTAGTAAATTAAAAAACTATATTGAAAACTTACTGTTCCGTTTGGAAATTCAACAGCAATTGCCAGCGTTGTGACTTGAAATTCTTGATATTCTGTGCCTCGTCCAATATCAAATATTTCCATTTTTTCCGTCGAAAACTCTGCTGATCCTGTATCACAAGCTTATACGATGTTATACAAACATGAAATGCATTGAATTTCGTCCAACCGATACGTTTCTGTTTACGCTCTTTTTGCGTACCGTAATACGTAAGGATTTTAAAGCCCGGACACCATTTCTTGAATTCCATTTCCCAATTTAACATAACCGATGACGGGACAACAATTAAATGCGGTCCCCAGTTCTCTTTGACGCAGGCAAGATGTGCAAGCAGTGAAATTGTTTGTATCGTTTTGCCGAGACCCATTTCATCGGCCAGAATTCCATTCAATTTCCTATCATGCATTGTAACGAGCCAGTCTAAGCCAATATGCTGGAAAATAGAAAGTGGGATTGTTTGATTAGTATACAAAATAAAAGTGAGAAATTTTTAGAACTTGAGAAAATAGAATGCCACTAATTGTTCAGTAGTAAAAATAAGTCCCCTATTCAGCGTCGACGAGAGGGGTAAAAAGTAAAGAAAAAAGAGAAGGAAATATGTAGAAGAAAAGTGAAAGGGAAATGAAACAAGAATAGAAATAAAAGAAAAACAGGAGAAGAGGACGAAGAAAATCAGGAGGGAAGATGAAAAAAATAAAGAAAAGACGAAAAATAAAAAAAAGACGAAGAAATAAAGAAAAGACGAAAAAATAAAGAAAAGACGAAAAAATAAAGAAAAGACAAAAAAATAAAGAAAAGACGAAAATGTAAAGAAAAGACGAAAAAAATAATAAAGAAAAGAAAAAAGCAGAGAAAAACAAAATAATAAAAAACAAATTAATAAAAAACAAAATAATAAAAAACAAAATAATAAAAAACAAAATAAAGAAAAAAAAAATTGAGAAAAGAAAAAAAGTGACGTAAAAGTTAAGAAAAGAAGAACAAAAGAAGAGAAGAAACAATGGAGAAAAGAAAAATGAAGACAAAAATAAAGAATAGAAAATAAAGAAAAGGGGATAAAGAAAAGAAAAGAAAATAAAGAAAAGAAAATAAAAAAAAATAAAGAAAAGAAAATAAAGAAAATAAAGAAAAGAAAAGAAAAGAAAATAAAGAAGAGAAAAGAAAATAAAGAAGAGAAAAGAAAATAAAGAAAAGAAAAGAAAATAAAGAAAAGAAAAGAAAATAAAGAAAAGAAAAGAAAATAAAGAAAAGAAAAGAAAATAAAGAAAAGAAAATAAAGAAAAGAAAATAAAGAAAAGAAAATAAAGAAAAGAAAATAAAGAAAAGAAAATAAAGAAAAGAAAATAAAGAAAAGAAAATAAAGAAAATAAAGAAAAGAAAATAAAGAAAATAAAGAAAAGAAAATAAAGGAAAGAAAATAAAGAAAATAAAATAAGGAAAATAATATAAAGAAAATAATATAAAGAAAACAAAACACAAAGAAAAGAAAAACAGCAAAGAAGAAATGAGAGGGAAAAAGAGGAGAGACCAAAAAGGAAAATAAAGACAAAAGAATAAAAAGGAAAATAAAGACAAAAGAGAAGAAAAAAGAAGAGAAGAAAAAAGAAGAGAAGAAAAAAGAAGAGAAGAAAAAAGAAGAGAAGAAAAAAGAAGAGAAGAAAAAAGAAGAGAAGAAAAAAGAAGAGAAGAAAAAAGAAGAGAAGAAAAAAGAAGAGAAGAAAAAAGAAGAGAAGAAAAAAGAAGAGAAGAAAAAAGAAGAGAAGAAAAAAGAAGAGAAGAAAAAAGAAGAGAAGAAAAAAGAAGAGAAGAAAAAAGAAGAGAAGAAAAAAGAAGAGAAGAAAAAAGAAGAGAAGAAAAAAGAAGAGAAGAAAAAAGAAGAGAAGAAAAAAGAAGAGAAGAAAAAAGAAGAGAAGAAAAAAGAAGAGAAGAAAAAAGAAGAGACGAAAAAAGAAGAGAAGAAAAAAGAAGAGAAGAAAAAAGAAGAGAAAAAAAAAGAAGAGAAGAAAAAAGAAGAGAAGAAAAAAGAAGAGAAGAAAAAAGAAGAGAAGAAAAAAGAAGAGAAGAAAAAAGAAGAGAAGAAAAAAGAAGAAAAGAGAAGAGAAGAAAAAGAGAAGAGAAGAAAAAGAGAAGAGAAGAAAAAGAGAAGAGAAGAAAAAGAAAAGAGAAGAAAAAGAGAAGAGAAGAAAAAGAGAAGAGAAGAAAAAGAGAAGAGAAGAAAAAAAGAAGTGAAGAAAAAGAAAAGAAGGAAAAAGAAGAGAAGGAAAAAGAAGAGAAGAAAAAGGATAGAAGAAAAAAAAGAGAAGAAAAAAAAAAGAAAACAAGAGAAGAAAACAAGAGAAGAAAACAAGAGAAGAAAACAAAAGAAGAAAACAAAAGAAGAAAACAAAAGAAGAAAAAAAGAGAAGAAAAAAAGAGAAGAAAACAAGAGAAGAAAAAAAGAGAAGAAAACAAGAGAAGAAAAAAGAGAAGAAAACAAAAGAAGAAAATAAGAGAAGAAAACAAGAGAAGAAAACAAGAGAAGAAAACAAGAGAAGAAAACAAGAGAAGAAAACAAGAGAAGAAAACAAGAGAAGAAAAAAGAAAACAAACAAAAAAAAGAATAAAGTAGATTAGAAGAACATTGTCGAACTGGTCAAGGGTCGATTTGTTTAACAGTTCGAATTAACGTTACTCATAGCAACTTCTAGCAAATTTCAGACGAACGAAACGAACGAAGGACCAATATTGCTGTAAGTTCATACGTTCAGAACATCTAATACCGAACAACTTGTAGGTTAGATGCACAGAATGACAACAAAGATTACATCAGTCAATAATTTCGTATTACACACCTGATATTCTCGTAACGTATGCTTCAATAAAAAAGGTACTGGTGTGACGACATCCGTCGATGACAAAGTATTACCTTTCGGCTGTATACTTTCGGCAATTGCAGCTGCGTCATTGATCATATGGTCTTTGTCCTCCTGGAAAATAACAAAAAAAAAATTAGAATAGTTCATTTAAAATCGGACACTTACGAATACAATGAAAAATCAACGAAAATATGTTTTCAACATTTTTGTCCATTCAATTAGTATGCAAATAAAAATCAAACAAAAAATAAAACATCGAAATTTAATTTTTGCACCCAAGCGTAGTTGTTACGTTATCGAATTTATTCACGTAAAAACTGATTTTAGTGCAGGCAAGGGAGACTCACAATTCAAAGCCAGGCAAAAATATTATAATTATGATTTTTCCAACTAACCTGCGATTGCGAATCTTTATTTTCATCGAGTAAAAGACTTTTCAGACCAACATTATTATCACCTTCCGTTTCCGATGCACTAGGCATCGTTTCTTCGTCGGACAACTCTTCATCACTATCAGCGGATGTATCATCGGAATCAGCTGCAATAAAAACAAACAAGTCGAAACATTAATTTCGAAAATTGAACACATATAACGACAACAAACTACTCACTTTCATCGATCTCGTCTTCATCATCGTCCGAATCGATTTCCATTTTTTCCACTCTTTTTAAAGGACCACCGCCAGGCTGCTTATTGACGCCTTTGTATTTGGCCAGAAGTTCGTCCAAACTCATTTCATTTTCCGCCTAAAATATATATTCGGAACTAAATAAAAAAGAAAAATTTCACGTTTATGGAAATGAAGTTTTTAAACACTATTTTGGGGGGGACCCTGACGGCCCGAGAATAAAAACGCGGAAAACATAGTAGGAGGGATTGGACTTTTCTTTTGAAATAACGAAACGAAGTTCTTCATGTCACAGGTCTGGGAAAAAAACACTCTCTTTTTTTGCGCCTTGAATTCCAAGAGCTATGATTCCAAAAAATGACAAAGTTTTTTCTGAAGTGTAGATATGATTGTGAATGCTTTGGATAAATATGGTCTGTGCTTTAGAACTCATATCGCATCATAATTTTGTGGACATGGCACCAACAAATTAAAAGCAGGGATTTTTAAAGGTTTTAAAATAAGACTGCTTTTGACATAAAATTTTTTGGGGGTTGAAATAAACAAAACTGTGTTAAAATCGTAGTCTTGGTTTGCTGATGTTGCCAACAAATTTTCTCGATGGATAACAACACAGAACTTGGCTGTCAAAAGCCTTGGTAGCAATTTGAGCATCAATCAATCTGTTTCTGCACACGCTTAGATCAATTCATCGAGTATCAGCTTAAGGCATAACGAAGTTATTGGCGAATATTCATGAATAAGTTTTTTAAGGACGTTTTTATGTAATCTACCTGAAGGAGTAGGACGATTTTTTCCGTTAACGAACTCTGCCTTACAAATCCGATCAAATATCAAGATTCAAGGTTTGAAGATCCTAGGTCAAGACGTTCTTGAGTTATCGTGCGTACGGACGTCAAGCAGATTTGGAATTTTGGGAATTTATAACTTTTTTCGTCCAAGGCTCGTTTCTATGCGTTACAAACTTTTGATCTGGATAAAACTTATAATACTCTCCAATTTCATCTAGAGTATAAAAATCAATCTAAACTAAATTGTATTACTTCAAACAGCTCGCCGCTACAGCTCGGAAAAAAAAACTAATCTTATAAAATCATACGTACATTTAATTCATCTAACTCTTTTTTATGATCGACGTTGTCTTCGGCATTCTCCTGTTCCATGATTGTATCTTCGTCGTCGGCACTGTTTTCATTCGCTTCGAACTCTTCATCGCCGGACGCATCATCAGAACTACTCTCCAAAATAATTTTATCACGATTCGCCAGATAATCTTTGGGCAATTCTTTAAGAAAATCATCCAATTCCATTTCGGATTCTTTTTGGAGTGCCAAGACTTCTTCGTTAACATCAGCAGCTTCGGCTTCCGCTTTTGCTATCGTCTCTTCATCGTCATCGGACATTTCATTCGCGGGACAAAATTCATCTGTGCAAAACGATAGAAATTATTAAAATTAGAAAAACTTTCCACAACATACTGAAAATTTATTAAGAGCACAAAAATCAGACAAATGCCTCGCAAATGCGAACATCCTAAAAATAGTCGGCTAAATCAAAAATAGACGTAGCTAACCGTCAGTGACTTTTTATCATCATTTTAAATACTAGAATCTACATAAAACAATCGAATTAATGTGGAGCTTTTATGCTCGTACTTACCATCGGAAAAGTTTTTATGTTTCGGCGACGATATTCGACTTGAATTTAAGCTTGGCGCCGCACTTGTATCCATTGCCGTTTTATTCATGCCCTCGGCTAATTGCTGCGAGAATTTTTCGGTTTGATCGACAATAAAACTCAAATGTTGATCGAGAGCTTTTTTTCGTTTCTCTTCGAGCTTCGTATGATGTTTGTATTCGACCAGCTTTTCGACATTCGACCAAAACATTTTCACCTCTTTGGCTATAAAGGCGGCAACACGTTTCAAATGTAGCTCCTGTGCCTTTTCGGCTTTCTGTGCCGCGCTCGCCTTGTCCTGGAAATATTTCTGTACCATTCGGGCACATTTTTTCGCAGCACTCTTCTTCCATTTTCGTTCTTGAGCAAAATCGGCCGCCAACCAAACCATTTCTTCGAGCAAATAGTCCCAATGGGCTTTGGGACGTGGCGGCTCTTGAAGTTTTGGCAAACGTTTTTCTGTCCATAGTCCTTCACGTTGCAATTCTGAGATTCGTTGCATTACATAAACTTCTTGTTTTGCTTTCACTGAAAATTGTTCTTGGGTACCACTACTACCAACGCCACCACCGCCAGCACCACCAACGCTGCTGCTTGTGCCACCATTTGAAGAATTCGAATTTTGTGCATACGATACATTTGTGGCGGTTGTTGTTGACGATGACGTTCGTCGCTTCTCGGATGATATATCAGGTAAAATAGGTGTGCCACCTTTAAAATTGTAAGAAAAAAACAATTTCATATTAGAATATAAAGAAGTTGGACGCTAGACATTTAAAAAAATAAAAAAACATCGAGAAAAGGCGGTTTTAAATTTTCTAAAATTAACGAAATGTAATGAGTTTTTTTTTTATTTATTATCTACTGTATAGAAAATCTATGCCGTCACAACATCAATCATGCTTTATAATAATATAAAGAAATGTTGGATTTTCTTTTTGGCGAATTTCTAGAATAGAATAAATTCATGCTTGGTTCGACCCAAATTAGGCATTAAAAATAAAATTATGCGAGACACATTTATTATGCAAAAGAATACAAGAACCGCACATACGAGCTTATTGACATTTATTTCGATCACATGGAATTAAATAAAAAGATGAATAGCAGGATTAAAAAATGAGTCACGAGACGACTGACATTCAAATTAAATGATTGGTTGCGAGGTATTACTAATTCGGCCATTAAATATCCAGATAAAATATAGCAAAAATAAAAAATGATGAACAAGCGGATCTACTCCGCGTATAGACCTTTGTGATTTTCACAAGAAACTTAATAAAATCGTAAAAAACAGAACACGTACAGTTCTTCAATGATAAAACGTGATTTACTCCGATAACACTACCGAGCGTAAAATGGATTGTGTAGAATTTAGAGGGGTCGGTTATTGAAAGAGTCATAAATGAATTAAACTTTCCGATAGAGTTTTTCAACGTATGAATTTCGACGCCTGATAAGGGCAGGAAGTGGATTATTATTGTGTAGTTAGTATAGGGGAGATAGTAGGTCACCAAGTGTTTCGGAGAACACTTTGTAGACCATAGTACCATTGCAAAAATAGACCTACACCAACTAAATAAATTCCTTAGAGAAATAAAGCTGAATGAGGACCTCTAGGTTGAAACTGGAGAAAGATCAATGAGGTATAGCACAATAAACCAATGGTTGCGGTGCTTGGAGGAATCCCTCCGCCTCCGATGAAATCTAATCTAGGTCGCCAACAACACATCTTATGTCCCAAATACATGTTGGGCCAACCGACGTGGGTGTCAGCCGAAAGTCGGACAAATGTAGACCAACGTTAGCGCGCGTGAGTTGTGCCGTCCACACGTTGGCCGTGTTCACTGTCAAACCCTCTGACTTGTGATCGAATACCGACAAGGCGGCGAAGTCGCACCAGCGTTGACAAGTGATAGCCAACGAACACAAGTGGACTGTTGGCGCTTATCTGCATTCGCATCATGGAATTTCCGACGCAACTTCTATTTTACAACGAGATGACAAAAAAAGAGTTGAATTGAAAAATCTGTTTACTAATCCCGCCACATTTATTTCTACTATCGCTGTTTGAAGGCAATTCTTTAGACTCCCATCTCTTAGGCCATGGCCTGCAACGACCACCTCAATTGGAGTCAATATTTCTTCAGCAACCAACCCTCGCGGTCAGAAGTAACTGCTGCTTCAGGCAAAAAGAAGATGTCATGTCTATTTGCGACTGTTCGGCGGATGAGGGTTGTGAGTGCAAAGCAAAGTTGAGGTTGACAGTTACTGCTGACCACGATGGTCGCCGCCGACTCTCCAATTAAATTTAAAGAATGTACTGGGTGCTACAACTACCAATGTTTTTTTTTTTTTTTTAAATATTCTTCCGATTAGGGAAAAAAATTAGAAAAAATCAAAGTCTTAGTTTTGAGTTGAGGAGGCCCCCCGGTCCCTTCATAGATAAATCCGGCCCTGGGATACGTGAATAGCAAGAATGTTTTTAGATTTAATGTGCGCTTGGTGGCCTGCTGTATATACCCAACATAGTAGAGCCATTATCATAAAATTGTCCTCTACAGTTTTCCAAATTAATATCTAAATAAGATAATAACTTTAAAATACAATCTTCCATTTCTGCGTTCTTGTGGCCAGTGTTTTCTAAAAAATTTAAAACATTATAATAATTGCCGCACTCAAAAGGCTTGAGCCCCTGGACTATCGAGCATTTATTCCTGTGGTTAGGGTGGCCCTGCTGAAGTACCAACACAAAACTCCTCATTATTCGTTTCATTCCTCCCCTTATCGACCACAACTTCCTCTAATTACTCTTATATGACCGGCTCCAACCACAATGTCCGATCGTTTAGTTTTTTTAATGATACGAGAAAGGATTTAGGTTAGCTCTGCAATCAATTTGGATCTGGCGTCAATTTAGATCTGGGGAAAGTCAAAAATCGAGTCGGAAATGTCAGTGTACTAGCAAGTGGTAATTAATTGCATTTAGTCCTGTTGGCTACGAACTTTAAAGTTCAAACTGATAGTTAAATTGCTCGGATCGGCCTGTGAGATTATGCGTTCACAGACGGCAGATCGATCTGAAAGCTCAATCACACAATCGTATGTTATGAGCTTTCTATTGCCAAAACTCCACACACTTAAATTCTACGTACTACTTGGCGATCAGTCAATCGATCGCAAAACATTTGTCGCGACAAAAGATTTACACGTTAAATTTGAGACAATTTCTTCAGTTCAATCTGTCAGTTTACATGAACACAAATGATCAACTGTACAGACCAAAATTTAAAAAAAAAATCGACCCTCGAAAGAGTGCAATCTAACTTTTGGGCATTTCTATATAAAAAAAAAAAAGGTTTTGTCTTTAAAATCGGACCGAGAATTTTGTGATACTTTAAAGGGCCCATATACGCTCATGCATGTTGTCATGCTTCCATGACTGTATGGATCAGAAACTTGAATGTGTGGGTCTGCCACCATAGAAATCAAAAACTTTTGATTTTTGTAGGCGGAGCCAAAACGTGTCGCGACAAGGATGAATGACATTCATGCATGAGCGTCTATGGGCCACTTTACACAGACGTTAAAAATATGGTAGAACTTTTTTTGCGAACCTTAGCTTCTCTCTCTTCTAATAAACAATGTTGCTTGTGCACACTATCTGCGAGATCCTTTCGCTAGTCCCAACAGTCTCGATCGACATGGAAAAATACAAGGCGCCGAGGCTAGACGAGCGGGCCTAAGTAGAACAGTGTATACAAAACTCTCATTTCGCCATAGCTCGGCATGTCAGTGCTCAATTATTTATGTCAGCTACACAATCTCGCCGAGAATAAACGAGTACGAACAAACGAGAAGCCGTAGACAGTGTGTGCTCTCATCTCCCATTCCAATACCTCGTCATACAACCCCTCGGCTCAAAGCAAAGCGAGTAGTGTAGTTCTTAACTCCGATTGATTTCCTGTATTTTAGTCTTACTTTGGATATTTTGTTCTAGTTTAATTTTGTCTAAATTTTGAATTGAACTTAAATTTGTATCGCTCTGTGGAAAGGCGGAGTAGTGCAAGTTCATAATTTTTTGGGAGAAAGAAAATGCAAGCCAGCGAGTTCGCTATTTATGCTTTTGCAAATTTTACTTATTGCATTTTTTTATATTGTGTATATTTCAAAAAGTTGAATAGGTATTTATTTTTGTTCTGCGTGGAAAATAGGCTTGTGTAGTTAGTTGGAACTAGTTTGGAAGAGCGTTCCCAAAGTAAAATGAACGAACTAGTTCATAGTTAGTTCCGCACCTAGTTCGTTTGTATTCAAACATTGAAGTAGTTTCAAATGATATGAGGGAAGTAGTTCGCAGTGAGTCCTGGTCGTAATTCGTTTGTATTCCATGCGGACCTTCTTTTAGTGAACTAAAATAAAACATTAGGTAAGATTTAGTTTGGCCGCAGAAACAGTTAAAACAAAGACCGCCAATGGGTTGATTGCGGTCCAACATATACGGTGAAGAAATACACGTGTGACAAGAGTCACCTTAAGTGATCCAGATTGACGACCTGCAGAGGTTTGTGTCCAGCTTCATGTCCGGGAGTTCTCTCAAGTCCTTGGCAAAGTTGAATACATTCTCGACTCCATGCCAAAGCTGGGCATTCGCTAAGCATATGGAAAATACTTTCCTCGGTATAGGAGTAATTGAAGATGCGGCAGAGATCTTCCATGTACCACTATACATAGGCGTGCTGTCCGAATAGGCAACATACATCAATGAGGGTACGTATATTATTACTATTTCTGAGTAAAACGAAATTTGTCCAGCTCGCTCTCTTCTGACTGTGACCATGTGAGGCTCGACCTCCTCATGGAAAATATAATATAAAATATGACTCAATCATGATGGCTACAGTGTGGTGAGGATAATGCTTGGAAATGGGCATTCAGAAACACTCAGGCGAGTGTCTCGTCCCATTCATTCATTTAATTTTAGGGAAGTAATACAAATAAATAAATGTTTTGACCCACATGACGCGATATTTTCTGATGACAAGCTCTAGCTCGATATTGGCGAAAATTTTTCGGTATGTGATTCAATCGCCTTCGAGCTGCTCAAATTATTATCAATTTATCACTGCGTAACATTTTAGCGTCATGATACTTCTAATCATGTCAAAGAGTCGACGATAAGATAGAGACCGATTTGTTGAATGGATGGGCACCAGTCAATTTGATTTGTATGTTAAAATTTAATTTCATTTGATTAAAAATAGTTTGAAAGCAGAACTGCAACAAATCGTGTCTAAAATTATTATCACCCCCCAAAAATAATAACAAAAAACCATAACTTTTTCATTAACAACTCTACCATTCACCACTACTAATATATGCGTTTCATGTAATCTCACATAAAGAACGAAAGAAAAATAAAACTCCAATACTGTTTTTTTTTACCAGGCTAAAGAAAATATGCGCTCCAATTTGTTATTACCAAAATTAGATCAAAACGAAAAAAAATCATAATGCAAATGAATAGGAAAATCAATTATATGAAAGAAAAAAAAAAATTCAATTTGTTTTTTTTAATGAAAAATTTAGTAAGGTGCTACCTGGCACCAGAGGCACAGAGGAATTTCCTATTGCAGGTGGAACTGGAATTTGACCAAACACCATCCCGTGACGACCCCCCTGGGGTCTTCCGGGTATATGACCTAAGAAGAAAAGTACACAAAAATAGCCCCGATATTAAAGTTAGTGGTTTTTTGGTTTTTGTCTGTGCAAGAGAGAAATAGCAATAAGTTAATTTTGTAAAAATAAATTTTGTTTTTTTTTTCGTTATAAATAATAGGGGGGGAAATCTATTCGACGAAAACACGGCGAAAAAAAAAATTAGTGGGCCCGTGTAAAAAGAAAAGTGTAAGGACTTTATGAATGAAAATCCACAAAAACAAAAACTGGCTTTCGTTAAACATCTTGCAGTATTGAAAACTGAAAGGAGCCTATTCAATTTTGATCAAAAAAAAAAACTGTTTTGTTTCTCTATTGTCTAGATGAATGGAAAAAAAAAAATTTTAAAACGAAAAATTTGAAAACGTTGACAATCAGTGCAATTTTGTACATCGAAAAAATTTCATTTCGCGTTTTTTTTTTTAGGTTTTTTTTAATAGATTTCAAAAAGACGATGAAAATGAACTGCAAATAGAAATTATTACCTTGTTGTGTTAGCTGAACTACTGCAGCCGGTAAAGTGGTTGATACTGCGACCGGTGTAACACCGACACCGGAAATTTTTATTTCAGCTCCCTGTGGCAAATTTGTGGCACTCGTAATCGACGTAGTTGTTGTCGTTGCTGTTACTGACTTCAGTTGCGATTGTGAATTCTGCGAAACGAACATATCGAAAGGCTTTTTTTTTTTTAAATTTTCAATACAAAATGCTCGAAAGGGTTTTTGACGAAATTTTGAAAACGGAATTGTGCAATTAGCCTCAAATACATGTTGGGCCAAACAAAAGAAATGCCGTACAAGCGACAGCATGTGGACAGGCCACTTGTATGAGTTGGCTCGACGCTGGTGCGAGTTTGCCGCCTTGTCGGCTTTTTGACCACAAGTCAAAGGGTTTGACACTGAACATAATTGTCAACTGAAGCATACGAACACGGCCAGCGGACGCCAGGACTATCGCTGACTTCGTGCTGGTCAACGTGTGAACGCCAGCACTATCGCCTACATTTGTCCGACTTCGTGCTGGCCTACGTTGGCCCAACATGTAATTGGGGTATTAGAGAGTTTCTAAAAGTTTTTGTTTTTATGTCTAAACCGAATAAAAAATATTCGTGACTATACGCGAAAATCTGTTAATCTTAAGAGCAAGAACTAGATGAAATGAAAATGTTTGCTCACCGTCTTGTTTATCTCCTCATTCGTATAACCATCTAATCGATATGATTTGGTATAATTAATAAATTGCGGTGTTGGCGGCTTTTTCCTCCAAGTAGGATAATCCATCATACTGCCGCCGGTCTGAAGAAAAAACAATTCCGCAACATGTTCAGAGTATCTGTGAATGGAGCCGGGGGAAAAAAAGGAAGAAAAAAAAAAGAACAAAAGACGAAACCAGTCAATAGAAAATTATTGAATCTCGACAAAAAAAAAAAATGATAATAATAAAAAAAAAATAGACAAAATATAAAATCACATACTTTTCTTTAATGCTTCTTAAACGAGAGTACTTGTGTTCAAAAATGCGCTTCTTCAAAGCGCTTATATCATTTCCTGCGGCCGCTGCACTTCCAGTATTAGCTACGGAGGATACACTGCCGCCTCCTTGATGCTGTTGTTGCTGCTGTTGCAATTGATTCAGTTCACACTTTAAACGTTTACGTGCAACCGGCAACAAAAGGTTCGAACTATCAACAATTTGTGCGCTACTTGACGACGATACAACGATCGGCGTAACCGACGAAGAAGAATTGTTTTCACTATTGTTATTAGCAGCACTGGCACGAAGTGTATTTGCAGCACTAATGTACGAATTCGACACGAGACTATTAGACGAGTTACGCGCTAAACTAACACTACCAACACCACTACTAGTCGTTGTTTGTTGCGGATAATTTTGATGAACTTGTGCAATTACTACTCGTGTCGGCTGTTGTTGTTGATTTTGATGACTATTTATACCAATACGTTGTTGTTGTTCGTTGGACAAATAACGTGTATGAATGTGTTGCTGTTGGTGGTGGTGTTGTTGTTGTTGTTGTTGTACTGTGTTGCCTGGTAATACCGCAGATCCACTTGTTACTGTTCGATTCTGAATTCCTTGATTATAGTTTTGTTGATTAGAATTATTTGATGCTATTGTTGATCTGCGGTCTGTAACAGCAGGAGGGGCCGGGCTTAGCCCTTGATGCCCCCCTCCTGCTGAATCACCTTCATTCATGTTTGATGCATCTGTAAGAGGCGGAGAAAAAAGAAGGGAGAAAATTAATACGGCGCTGAATAAACATTTAAACTTTGATGAAGTAATGGTGCATTCTTTCTGTGCTCATATTTTCGATGATAATTCGAGAGGACAGGGATTTTTCCAGTAGATGCGTAGCAGGAGAAATTTATCGATTTTCATAGTGTGTTTCTTATTAATAAAGTATCGAAATTGACTATCCCGAAAATTTTCCATTGTCTCGCTTTAAGCGCGTCATTAATTGAGACTAGACGATGTTTTCGTCTCCATTTTTATTTTGTGTTGTCTGATCGACCTACTCGATGTCTACAAACTTAAGGACCCGTGAAAAAACTTCGAAAGGAGTTTTATTTGCTTTCAGTTCAAACGATATGCAGCTTGTAAGGGTCTTAGAAAACTAGCTAGACATTGTCGTGGTATTCTCAACTCTATCGTGGCACAAAATTACCCTCTGCTGGGTGCAAGGCCACTGTGGAATCCAGAGGAATGAGCAAGCTGACAAACTCGCTCGAGCAGGTTCCAGGCTATAAGCTCACTAGAGGTGGACCAGAGCATTGCTACTCCATAAATCAATCTATCGACTCACAATGCTGGCAGTGGACAGGTTATATACTCCGTTTACATGGAGAATCCAAAGACCGCGTTCGCGACAACACCGGATCGAAAGATCGAAACATGAGATGGCATTAAAACAAACGATATAACCGGTTTCGATTCGATCCAGGTCGAAAAGTTGGTTTGAATCGAGTCGATCTCGTTTCGACTCGATCTGCGTTTACATGAAATTTTAGAGGATTGAAGCCGGAATCCTCCATGCGGTAATAGATGGTTAAACCTAACTACATGCTCAAGATCAAGAACTCTTTGGCCTAGATATGATCACGAGGGAAGCAAGTATATCTTGAGTTTGAGCAGAAAGGATGCTATCACACTAATCGCAATACTCGCAGGGCACTGCCTGATCGGTAGACTCGCTAGACGACTGAGATCCGAGGCAAATGATCTCTGTCGTAGCTGCGGTGACCCAGAAATGAAGGAGTCAATCTTCCACGAGTGTCAGGAACGAAAAGACGGAACCTCTGCGTTTATTTGTTCGATGACCTAGGTGATATCGACAAGATAAAGCTATGTAACATAGCAAAGTTTATAAAATCTAATAAATGGTTTTAGGTTTCAGGAGTTTTTACACTTAAACAGGGAACACAATGGACGAACAGTAACGTCTAAATAAAGGAGGATGATGTCATCACCACTCCATATAACATACCATGCCGAGGGGCTAAGATCCATTCGAATATCCTGGCTAAAGGAGAGCATTATTTTCAGCGAATCTAGTAAAGGTGCGAACAAAATATTTTGATATTTGTAAATATTATTTGACGGTTCAGGCAAGGGCAGAAATGCACTTACTAATGTCGCGGTCTGACACGTGTAACTAGCACATATATGGATGGCTCCAAAACTGAAGAGGAAGGGGCAGGAAGAGATATTTTCTCAGACATGCTTAACATTAGCAGCTCTTTTCGGCTTTCCGGACCATATAGTGTATTAAACAGAGCTTAGGGCGATCAAGGAGGCTTTGTCCTGGCGAAGTTGTGATGTAGCATTTCCACAGACGAGCCCAAGCTACAATAAAATCCTTGGGATCGGCCTCGACAACATCAAGATTCGCTGTAGAATATCAATCACCTCTTAAAGAGATGGCGGAACAGTTGGTTTCAGTTCACAGGGTTATTCAAGGTAAATGTAAGGTTGACGAACTCGGTCGGCGCGGTACTACTCTTCGGAATATTTGAATTTAGGTGTGCTTCGTTTTATATGTAAGCTGCTCCTTGAATTGGATTCAGTTGAGAAAACCAACTCAAGATGGGCAGAAGGTATTACATGTGAAGCAGATCTGAAATACTGAAAAAAGTTAACTTCGCTCAAAAAGGTAAAGATCAAAACCACAGATGATGTTGTCCTAGCCGGACACTGTCTTAAGACCGGTTCACAATTTACATGGCGGTAGCAAACAATTTTTACTGAGATTGTGAGAGAGCTAGCTTTTTCAATCTTGTAGAAAGTAACCACTGCAATTAATATTGGCACGAACACATTCTCACAAATATCGTCCATATTTTTTGCTGAATTTAATATCTGTTCGTTTCACTCCTGATCAGTTTCTCATTAGAGATTTTCCTCCTCGCTCACAATCTCAGTAAAAAATGTTTGCAGTCGCCGGTCTTTATAAACCGAAATGATAACAAGCTCGATCTCTTTTGAAATAACTTCTCTAGAAGCTGCTTGGATGAGGTACAGGCGGAGGCAATCTGTTATCTGCTCTGCAACTGTCCAAGCTCAATTCGCTAGGCGGAAAGCTTACCTAGGAGCCTAAACTCGAATCGAGTAAGTAACTCACTCACATTTGAACTCGACTCGAGCTAAAGTTGGTATTATGAAACTCGACAATTGGAAATTTACTTTATTTCCTGTAGTCGAGTGAGTTTGACATTTCTTACAAGTAAATACTCACTCGATCGGCTCTCATAATACGCAGTTCTCTTTACTCACGCTTTTTTTTCGACTAAAAGTCGAGTGAAACTCGAAAACTCGACAACTAGGCCGTTGTCGAGTTTCATAGTCGCAGAATGTGCGTTTTTTGGTCGAATCGAGTTCCGTAATAGGCCCGGATATCTCGAAATCTATCGAACAAATTGCTTTGCAATTTGGTGAACATATTCAGTACTCTTGTAGACAGTTTGCAAACTAGAATAATTGTGATTCATCAACACGTTGTTTTTTTTTGCGACCTGAAAAATTCGTAAAAACACCAAAGTTGACGACAAAAAGTTCAACAAGTTGCCAAAAATTAACTGTTCAATATTTTTTAATAACCCTAGTTCCGGACCTACATAGTTCCAAACTTCAGAGATTAAAATGCCGTTTGATTTTTTTTATTAGAGATAAGCAGAACGGCCGCAATAGTATTAGCAGTCTCAATGACCTTATCACAACGGAATTCAACGCTTCATTGTAACCTCTAAGTGGTTTGGTGGGAGTAGGACCGGATTCAATGATCCAGTGGTAATACAACGGACCTTTTGGGTCTAAGGTCCGTTTTTACGATCGTCGAAAACTTTAACTGACATATTTTCATAAAAGACTTCCAGTTAAATTTCGCGTTAGAATTTAACTGGAAGTTTTATATGAAAATATGTCAGTTAAAGTTTCAGTTAGAACGTAACTAACCGTAGCAATGGGTCTTAGCCAGTGGCGGCTCGCCGCGAAAGCTAGGTGTGCAGTGCTTTAAGCTTGTGTTACACTGTTCGCATTTTCTCAGTTTTTTGCATATATTTTCGTGAAATGTATGACGAGCTTGTAGAAAGCTCTCATTGATCATACAGTGTAACACAAGCTTAAAGCACTGCACACCTAGCTTTCGCGGCGAGTCGCCACTGATCTTAGCCCATGATCCAATCAATGCAGCACTGCATTGAAGTGTATAGAGATGGGTCGTTCAGGATTGACTTTTCTAAAAGGACACTTCATTGAAGTGAGTGAGTGAAGTAACTCACTCCTTTTGGTGAACTGTTCCATTGGACACAATGTTCCGAAACTACTTCACCTGACCTTTTTTTTTTAGGTCCTCAGTACATGTACTGACGGAACGAGGAAATAAACTGTTCCGGAACTAGTTCAATGCACTCGTTCTTTCAAGTGAGTGACTCGGAATCACTATCAGAATTCTTAATGCAAGAATTGCCATAAAATTGGTACCAAATAAAAAATGAAATTCAATTTTATCCTCTGGGTCATCATTTAGTGAAGGGACGAAAAAAACATCAACATCCCAACACCCAGAAAAACATGTAAAAATTAGTAAAACAAAACAATTGAATTAATTACAGTTAACAGATAGCAAGGAATTAGTGTCAACCAGCATTAAGTCTGCGTTTCAGACTAAACTTATCAATAGAGAAGTCGAACACATCGGCATTCTTATTAACTTCCCTCGCGAGACGCGCGATCGGTTCATTCATATCATAGTTCGGGCGGTGAAAACCAACCTGCAGAAGTCTAGGATGCCTCGGTAAAAATTTACCGATGGATGGATAACTGGATCAGGCCCAAAAGTGAAGAAGAATCAACAACTCCTGTGAGAAGTTGATGATCAAAAACCACATCAGCTATCTCACGTCGCTTCGAGAGAGAAGACATGTTTAAAAGTTGGAGCCGATTAGCATAAGGTGGAAGACGAACTCTATCATTCCAGTTAAGGCGACATAAAGCAATGAGGTACTTCACTGAAAGGAACTGCTTTGCCCATATCTAGTAGCTAGCTATCTGGCTCGACCTACACCATCGAGTGAGTATTATTCCACCTACCCGATGCGGACGCTGTCACCTGTCATCGCTTTCATTTTTTCGGATTTTGTTAAAGATGTACCGATGCCACCATCTCCTTTGTAAACAATTTTTTATTATTTTTGCGATCGATTCCATAACCATGAAACTCGCGAAGGGCAAACATAAATTAATTTTCAATTGATGACATCAACATTTTGCTAAAATTAACACCGAAGTGTCACGAACTCCTCGCAAACTATAACTTCATAATTGGAAATACTTGTGTAGGCGCAAACTGATTACAAACTGACCGCGCACAGCTTTTGAACTGGCAGAGAACTTTTGATTTTGGTCTAAAAGCGCCCTAAGATGTTGTTCGTTTTCAGCATCCAATTTAATGGCATCTATGAATCTTAAATGGTTCGGGTTTTAACCCGCTCGAATGTCTGATTGCAAGCCCATGTTTGTATTATTTAGAAGACATGAAAATCGATACAGAACAAAGACGGATTTAAAAAATTTCTTTGAATATTGTCACGCTTGATGTCTGCTCAGTGCGTACAGCTGAATGGATTGATGAGAGTTTCCAACTTTGGCTATCGCCAAAAAATCTAATCAATGAAGAATCTCATCAATAGACTTACAGAACTCCGATTAACCAAAAATTAGATCAAAAGCCTAAAGGTGAAAATGATCGATGTGAAACAATCGTGTCGCGCACCACATCGGGTCACGAGTTACAGTAAGCGCGTTGTAAAAAACCGCGAAAGAATTAGAAAATTGACAAAGCAACGGGCGAGTCGGATTTTACTAAGGCCCGGACTACATGATCCGGAGAAAATAGACTCCGGCTTCCGGAAAGAATGAAAACTATATCCCATAGAAATGTATGAGATTTTATCTCGTCGATTACATGACTCCGGAAAACCGCGCGTGTAGAAAAAAAAACTAGAGCTGTTTCTCGGGACGGTTGATCGGGAATTTTTCGACCGATCCGGAATTAGAACATACAGAGTTGTATGAGCTCGACTACAAGTGGCTGTCCGGACTTTTTTTCAGTGTGATTTTGTCACTTGAGTAGCTGTGATCAATCGAAATGGCCGGTTCAGAGCTAGTGGAGACGACAAGCCACTGGTTTTGAATAAAACGCTTTGAAGACAAAAACACGGTGAAAAGTGAAACAAAACAGGTTCATTATATCAAATTGTTGGTGTTTTAGCGTGAGTGAGTGAGACAAAACAGGAGACTTATGTCAATTTGTTGCTGTTTTGCGTGGAAGTGAATGCGACGACGTCCGCCTTCATCTCTAGTATACATATATATCTCTATGGTTCAGAGGAACGTTTTACGTATAGTCAAAGCTGTCCGGAATTGTTTTTTTATTTCGGAGTGGAGAAAAAACGGACCATGTGATTCTTAATGTTGGGAACCGGGTATATCGGAGTACGATCTAATGATCTGGCGAGATTAGGATCGATGACAGTCTCAGGAAAAGAGATTTAACCCGTTGTTAATCAAGGCGCGTAATCAGGTACCGGCTACGGATACAGCGAACTGTGAAGGGTTGATAAGCTGTAGGAGATCTAGGGTAGTGAAACCAAAGCTGAACAGATATAAAACTAGCGTAGAATATAGAAAGACTACGGCTACTCGTTGGAATACTGTAAGCTAGGGAAGCGGACGTTTGATAGGAACAAAGTACGAGTAATAACCGAAATACTCACGGGTCATTAGCACTTAAAAGATTATCTTAAAAAGAATAGGAATCAGAACTGATAACCATTCCAGGTTCTGCCAACTGCAAGCAGAAACCTCTGAACACATTTTTTTGCTGGTGTGAGGCAGTCGCAACTCAATCGACACAAGTGACTCGGAGAACTCTGTGGGGACCACCACACCAACTAGAGAAATTAAACTGAGGAGGACGTCTAGGTTGGAACTGGAGAAAGATCTATGAGGTACAGCACAATAGACCACTGGTCGTACTGGATGAATCCCCCGCTTCCGATGAAATCTAATATAATTTAGGGAAACAGGCCGCAATGGGCCCATATGGCGCCTAGTGAGCGTGGCGGTCCTAGCGCTGCGCCCCTTCTTAAACCTAACCTAGGGAAACAGGCCAACATAGGTATGCAGGTACTGCCTAGCCTGCAGGGTGAGGTTATTACACACAATTTGGTTGTCAAGGGATTGCGAATTTGTGTGGTCAATTCTTCGACCAAATGGAAGATCTGAAGCCACTTGGGCACGACAACCTGATTATCGGTTGGGGGGTGATTACGTACCCACCAGGTTTCGCAAGAATCGCTGTAATTTTGTTGGTGCCTAGTTTGATTAGTGGCTAAGTACTTCGTCCTTTACTAAAACTAATCATTTCGCGTTAGTTACAAGGAAAAATACAGAGGGCTGTACAGAAAGTGCCGACTGCGTTATCTACCATAAATTTCTCCCTAATCGCAGACCCAATCTTCTGTAGAACTCTAGTCACGAGTTCCCAAACAATTTAAACGCAGTGAATCAGCACAGCGAGAAAAAAAAAGAATTTTAGTGGTCTGTAAAATGTTAAATGTGATTATCTTAATTTCTATTTGAGATTGTGACGAATCAAATTGAAGAGCGTTGTTAAAAATGAGCAACAAATTTCATTCGACCAATTAACAGCAGGATTCGAATCTTTGGACAATATTTCCTGTGGAATAAAACCGCGTAATTGGTGGTGTCTTCGCAAAATCATTTCGTCACCACCGCACCGCGACCAATTTGTTGACATTTTGTAAAACGTCAAAAAAAACGTACCCGTGCAGATCACACTGCAGCCGGCGAAATTTTGGGCGCCAAAAATTTCCCGATCGTTGGCGGTCAACTCGTGGCGATAATTTCCCTGCCCGCGGAAAAAAAAAACCCAATGACTGCGAAATTGGCGTAATTCCCAGCGAAATTTCAAACAAAGAGCGCAGTGTGCAGACTGCGGATCCTCCGCCGGAAAAAAATCGACCACCCTTTTTTTTTCCCTACCGAATGTCGGAAGGCACGAATTTCAAACACCGACTGTTTTATTGCACGATAATTTCACTTCGGAGTCGCGCGTTTCACTTTCGGAAAAATTTTTCGGCGAAAAGCTGGATTAAATACACAACAAGGGAACGGAAAATTCCTGTCAGACTGTCGAATTTGGAAGACAAAAAAAAAATAATGATAATTTCACTCAATGACGACGGAGTCCCCAAATAAAAAAAAAAAAAAGGGAGCGAGACAACAAAACTCGGCTTGGAATTTTGTTCGCGGTACGTCCGCGCCTCGTCACCCGCTTCAACCCCCCCTCAATCCAAAACCACTTCTGTTCGACGTCGCTGGCTGCCCGTCGTCGTCCATCTTTGATTCTATTTCGGCTCGCCCCGTCCGACATTTTACGTACCTCAAAACTTTCAATCACGAATTTTCTCGGCCCGTCGCCACCATCGGGTCACGATTTCACCGAATTCAATTGCGTCTGCCGTCCGGGATTCCGTTCACGTAAAGAGTTTTCGTTGAAAATAGCGCACAACTGAGAAAAACCGTTTTCATATTTACACTGTCGACCCAAGGACGCACCTATCGCAAGTGAACAACATGGCGGAAACGAAACTTTTCAACTGACGACGACACGACGAAAGTGCGCGACGTTCGACTTTGCCCAGAACTGTGCGCGATGCCCGTCCGACGATTGGCCCCTCGAGTGTTTTTTTTTTTTTTTGTTTCTTTTGGCGTGTGTGTTTCGCTTTGGCGGCGCTGCTTGTCTCTTGCCTGCTGCAAATGCGGTACGGCCGCGACCAAAATTCGTTTTGTAATGGCGGAGGGAAATTTTCTGCTGTTTCGTTTATGGTAGTTGTGGTAGTGTGTGTGCGACGAGCAAAGTTCGAAATTGTGACGCGACGTGTTCGAAAATTTTGCGTAGTGCTGCACGATTTGAAGGTCGGTGGCGGAAGTTTTGGCGCGAAAATTTTTCAAACGTTTTTGAGTAAAGAGGTGATTCGGTAAAGATGTCAACTTTGAAGGCAATCAATGGATCCGAATTGACCGAATATGTTGTGCGATTGTTGAATAATTGCAAAATAATCACGGTTGCGGAATTCATGCAGGAAAACAGTGTAAAGTTGAGCAAAATAACGAATTTGTCGCTCAAGGAGCTGGTCAATGTCAAGAAGCTGCTGTTCCGCGAGCATGGAGTTCCACTTGTTAGTGGCTTTCAATTGTATCAGGATTTGAGGAGAACTTTTTCGATTATACCAACCGGAATCAGGAGGTAAATTAGAATTGAGTTGCTTGTGATATTGCTTGTGGTATTTATTTATTTCATGAGAGCCTGAAGAGTAAAAGACGTTCACCGTAAGGATAATAGGGAATCCTGTATTTGTAAAGGAGAGACGAGTAAACTTCCGTTGAACAGATTCAAGAGCAATAATATGACAAATGTAGTGAGGGGACCAAATAGCGGAGCAATATTCCAAGCCACTCTGCACTAGAGTCACGAAGAGCTTGATGCAAGTTTGAATGTCAAGCCTTGTATCCACTGAGATTTGTCCGCGAGCATAGCTCTGCACGTGATTGCTGTATCCACCAAAACTTGCATTCAAAGTTCATCTCGCCACTAGCGCGCCAGCATCACGCGCTCCTTGCTTGCATCTCACGCGCTGTGATTGTCAACTGTACCCACTGACTGTTTTATTACGAACTCATGAATAGAATGGCAAGAAGCTGCTAACGCGCAGCAATACTATATGGAGACGGTTTAAAAGCAATAACGCGCAGACATGCCATGCTTGATGGAGACGGTTTAAAAACAAGAACGGGCAACAGTGGCAAGCTGCTTGTCTGTTTTCCATTTGAAATGGAAAGCTTTGTAGCGCCTTTATGGTTTTTCGTTTGTTTCAACATAGAATAGCGGTATCTGTACGTAATGTGGAGGATAGATTTAGTTTAGAATTGCTGTTACAACATGTAAAGGATCATCATGAAATTATTTTCATAATTACCTGCCCAAAAATGAAAGGAGAAACGAAACGAGCATGAAACTAAGAACAGACAATAAAAGTTAAAAATCTGAAAATGTAAAGCAATATTACTTACCTTGATGTAATCCTCGAGCGCGATAATAATGGCAGAGGAATCTTCTGGAACTTTGAAAAGATACGATAAGCTGCCATAGCTATCGCCAGTAGAAAGAAATCGTAGTGTTATAGCGAATCTTTCATCTACCGTCACTCGTGTCCTAAAATTCGTATCTTTTCTTCCCCGACGAATGGTACAATTTTATTTGCTTTATTTGCATCGAAACTAGGACGGAGGACGCGGGCGCTGAACCGAGATGACTTCAGATAATGTATCCTGCAGGGCCTGACCCGATTTGAGCTGTCGCGCCATTGATAATGGCATTGAAATAAAATTCCGAAAACCAAAACGTCCATCAACTCTCAAATTGTTTAGCAATTGAATTCCTCCATATATACTCATACTTTTTAGGCATGAACGAACCCAACAACGATGTAATCTTTTCTTTTTCACTTGATCCTGCAACACAATAAATGCCGCAGCTAAAACTTCATTATCTTCCGCTGACATCTTAATTATTCCAAACTTGCTGTGCTACTATTTCAAGTTAGCTCTGCTTGAATAACATCGACGAGCTGTCGAGAATTAATATTTTTCAAAACTTTTGAGGTCTGGACTACCAGTTGGTCAATCATCCGTTGATATGAAGTCTGGAACGTTGTTTTTGAGCCACAGTCGGGTCGTTTTTGCCTTGTGAGCTGGAGCAGAGTCTTGGTGAAAAGTCCACGGCTTGTTGGCGAATGTTGATTGGTTGAGAGGCTTCACAATGGGTTCCAAGACTTTCGATTGATATACTTTGGCCAATGTTTTCATTCCTTTCTCGCAAAAATGGAGCTTGGTAACGCCATCGTAGCTCACTCACCACCATACCATTACATTCGCAGTATGGTGGCCTCTTCGGACCCTCGGAATGAGTTGGAATGCTTCTCTGGAGGACCGAGCATACACACGGTCAGTCAGTTTATTGAACGATTCTTCTACGGTGAAGATTTTCTCGTCAGTAAATAGAATTTGTTTCCATGCATGAAGTGTGTCTCGCAACCGATGAGTCGCCAGATCATCTCAAGTCGATTTTTCTGTGTACCAATATTTATGACTAGACTAGGTATATGATGATCTTAGAATTAGGCCTGATAATTTCGATGCAGTACTTACTAGATTGTGAAAGTGAAGGTCAAACTTTAGTCTGGTGTCAAAGGTAGCACCCAGGTCTCGAGTGTGGAAGACTTGATGAAGTACGTCTGATATCATAATCAAACGAGATCATGGTTCTCTAAAGTGCGAAGGACATTCATTTTACGATATTTAGAGACGTTAAGTGGAGGTGAATTACTAGAGCACCACAAAGCAAGATCATTAAGATCTGATTGTAATATATAATGCAATCATGCAATGATCAGATCTCCCTATAAATTTTTACGTCATCCGCATAGAGGAGACAAGGAGATTGAATTATTAGTGGTAAATCATTAATTAATATAATGAACATAAGTTGGCCCAGGATAGATCCCTGAGGAACACCAGAGAGACGAATAAATGCCGATGACATTGAACCATTGAAACGAACACGCGATCTACGATTAACCAGATAAGAAGCAAACCATTGAAACAGTGATTCCGAAATTCCACAGGATTTAAATTTTGAGAATAATAAGCAGTGATTTACTGAGTCAGACGCTTTGGAAAATTCATTATATATTACGTGCATCTGTTTATTATTGTCAAACAGTTTTGGAAACTGAATTTGTAAATTCTAAGAGAGATTTGATGAAGTTGATCTACCTTTTACCATCTCGCCGAAATTTGTGTTTTCTTTTGCTATCTACCGATTAATCTTATATTCAAAATTTTCAGCCTTGACGATATTCTCGATGGTGGTCTCCTTACCGGGAATTTGATAGAAATAACCGGGCTACCAGCTACTGGAAAAACTCAACTTTGCAATACAATAGCAATAAATGTATCACAAAATCTCGACATTGAAACTTTATACATCGATACAAAGCGGGATTTTTCCGGTATACGAGTTCATAACACTTTGAAAAGTCGCGGATGTTCGGAGAACGAGATCGGAAAAATAATGAAACGAATTCGTGTCGAAAGGATTTACGCAGCTAAAGATCTAATTGATTTGCTCAAGGAATTGCAGAAATGTGCTAAGACGAGTTTTAAAAATTTAAAAATTGTTTTCATCGATTCGTTGCCATCAATTTGGTTTTTATTTTATGGCGATCGACATTATGAAGGTGAGTGGAAGGTTATCCTACTTTCATTTAATTTTGTTTTATTTGTATGGAAGCGCCTTAGGGTTGAAATAGAAGAAGTAAATATGAGAAAAAACCTTGTTATATCACTTCCTGGTTTGCGGTCAGAGAAGGTCCAAGATACCTGCGTTTTATTGCCATAATTCGCTTAACCTGGTCGTTGAAGGATGACGAAGTGAATCCTTACGGGGGAACAGGACTGAATGATCATATCCTTCCGTTACTGTTTAAGAGACTATCAACTCTTCAATGTTATTTTTTAAGATCTCTTCGAGGCTAGGCTAGGCTTTGCCTAGTTTCACCGTGACTAGAAGCGCAAAGAAAATGGAAAACAGTCTCCCTCTTGTTCGCGTTCCAACAACTGCAGCAATGGACGTTATGTTACTTCCACTTTCAATTTCGTTGTCGAAGCAACTTTGTGACAAAATAATTTTGCGGCATCCTTCGCTTTATGATTAAGTTATCAGTAAAAATTAGTAAAAAAAAAATTCATTGCTTTTTCCATACAAACTGCAGCACGAGAAGAAGCGGACACAAATTTAACTTCCACCTGCAAAGAAATTTCGAAATCCAAAAGTACTGCCTTTCTCAGTATACATTTTTGGTTTTCCTCGGGGACCGCGCATTGCTTGGTCTGTAAGCACGATATATCCACTCCTAATGACGAGAATGGCAACCAAAAAAAAATTGCAAGCTCAGGCTGCAGCTGATATCTCGTGAACTCTTTGAGCTAAATAGTTGAAACTTTGTTTTCGTATATAGATCAACTAGAAAAGAATTATCCAAAATATATTTGGTTTTTAAAAGAAACACAACAAGACCACGATATCTCCAGAACTCTTCGAGACATGGCCAAGCAATTTATAAGACTACAAGAGCTAGTAAATGGAAGTGTGAATGTTTCAGGCTTATCTAGAAGGAAATTGAAGCTTTATTTTGTTGTTTTTTGTCGCATTACATTTCTATAAAAATGAATTACTAATTTCAGGTATTAAATTACTAGTGGAAGCCACCAATCTGATGCGAAGATTGGCCAATGAAAATCAACTGACTATAATTTTGGTAAACATCGTAACTCGTTGGATGGAACTCTCATTAGGTAAGTTTAAATTGCTAATAGTACTACAGACAGTGTAAAGCAGATACATCCCACCTTGTACCCTAGTAGTAACTCCATTTTTCAAAGGAAAGCAGGCTTTAGGCTTAACTTCGTCATAAGAAAGAAGAATTGGACGAACTTGAAAAGTCGAGTGTATTGGGTACTAAAAAAAGGCTTATTTTCAGTGTTTATTTCTTAAGACGACCACCTTATGTGATGGTGGAATTGGGTCTTGTGGCTTTAGATGCGGATTGCAATAAGTTTAAATTTTTGTATCATCTCCCAGCTCCCATCACCCATAATGAAGAGTTGTTTTTTTTAAATCCTATATGCTTTCTTGTTGGGGCCAGTAGCAGCGCTCTCAAAATATCATTCTTGTAATTGAGCAAAGGACGATAAGCACATAAGTGAAATTTGAACCTTAGGGGTTGTAAATAGCACACATATCCCCTACGCAACCGATACACTGCTGTTGTTTTGGTTTTTTGAATCGTAGTACATAAGTACTTTAAAATTTATTAGGTGCACAAATAAATTCCCGGGGTTTTTTGTCAAACTTTGAGCCTTTATTGTGGGAAATAGGTTGCATTATTTTTTTAAAAAAATATTGTCCATCGCTAGCCAAAACCTTTTCCCATCTTTCTGGCAGAATACGAATTCCGCGTTGAAATTACTCCACGTCCTTTGACGTGATCCACGAGTCGACCCAATTCTTGACATCTTCAAAAGAACGGAAGCGTTGCTCAACCAAGCAATGCGCCATCGATCGGAATAGGGGGTAGTCGGAAGGAGCGATGTCTGATGAATACGGCGGGTGCGGTAGGATGTCCCATTTCAGTGTTCCAAAGTATATTTTCACAGTCCGTCTTTTCACCGTACGCCGTATCGTTCGGAGGATCGCAGCTCCCAAACGCTTTGAGATATTAAATTGAATTTTTTTTACGAATAGACGGGATAGGCTACTTGAAGTGACCAAAGATGGGGGTGGGGCTTGGTATTTAGGTAGAGCTATAGTAGTGGCATGTTGGAAAAATATAATTTTTTTTAGGGGTAGTATGGTACGGGGGTGGGGGATGTTTTTCCTAACTATAGAACGGCTTATGCTAGAAAGTTTAAACTTGGTGTATATATGTAAATCAACTAGAAAAGCAAATTTGATGAACGAAAAATTCGAATTTCCATTGGCGTTCAGAAGAGGAAATAGGTAGAATGATGATCAGTGAAAATAGGTAGAATGCTTATTTTTCCATAATTTTCGTCATATCTACTAGTTCTTCCAACATATTGAATTCATTTTTATTCTATGGATTCTCCATATGAATACCTAGAAAGTGTTTTCAAGATTTTTTGGAAATTGACCCCTAAGGGGGTGTAAAGTTATTATATACTTTTTCATGAATTCTTTCATATCTCTCAGGTCTGATCAGATATCGATTATCTTTTAACTTCCACGGACTTGTTTAATAAACACCTATTTACAAGTTTTTCTCCTTTTTCAACCCCTAGACTGCATCCCGGAATATGACACAATTATGTTATTCATATGTTACGCCCTATTCTAACCACTTCCCGAACTTTTTGTTAGGTTTTCAGTCACATAGTAACCTGCGCCGCATTTCAGAACTGAGCGCGTTCCGAACTTCTGCCGGAAAAATAATAAAGTTGCGCCCAGACTGTTGGCAGATTTTTTCATTTAATGCTCGGCTCAAACACATTAGTTGTCTTCAATAAAGTCCTTTAATGGTTTCACTCGCTTGCAGCAACTCATAATACACCACGCTAAGCTGGTGCCACCAAATGCATAGCATGATTTTGGAACCAAGGATATTCGGCTTTGCGATCGATGTTGATGCATGGCCAGGGTATCCCCACGATTTTTGGAGCTCCGGGTTGTCGTAGTGTATCCAATTTTCATCACCAATTACGATACGATGCAAAATCCTCTCCTGTTCTGCCGTTGGAGCAGCTATTCGCACGTGAAAAACCGCCATTCAACATCTCTTGGCTTCAATTCGTACAGCACCCAATTTCCTTACTTTTGCATCACTCCCAAGGCTTTCAGACAATGTGCAATGGCTTGTTGAATCACATGCAATGAATCCGAAAGACTTTGTTGTGTTTGGCATAAATCTTCGTCAAGTAGTGTCTCCAATTCTGCGTCTACGAAATTTTTTAGCCGGCCGGAACGATCCTTGTCTTCCACGCCGAAATGAAACCATTCCGATCGACACGTTGATTCGCTAATAGAAGACTCGCCAAAAGTTTCTCTAATCATCTAACGAGCCTCAGCCGCAGATTTCTTTGATTTAAAACAAAAAAGTAAGACTTCCCGCAAATGGCGCTTGATAATAACGTGCAAAAATCGAGAAAACATAATTTTTTTGGGAAAAAAATTTATTTTATTTTTCAACGTAGTCTCATTTTATCTCCCTTCCAAATAATGTTTTGTCCAACTCTTTAAAACAAGCATTGGTTTCACTTATGACGTCAGTATTCGTTGTAAATCTCTTTCGAGCAAGCCATTTTTTCAAGTCTGGAAATAATAAAAAGTTGCAGGGTGCCAAATCTGGAGAATACAGTGGGTGATGGAGCAATTTATACCGTAATTCAAACAGTTTTGCCGTTGCAACAGCGGACGTGTGAGCCGGAGCGTTGTCGTGTTAAAACAACCTTTTTTTCTTCGCTAAATGAAGCCGGTTTTCCTTGATTTCAGTATCTAATCAAGCCAATAACTCCGAACAATATGCTCCAGTTATTGTTTTTCCTTTCTCCTAGTAGTCGGTGGATATTATTCCATTGAAATCAACAAAAAAAAAAAACTGTCGCCATATCCTTTCCAGCTGATGTAACGGTTTTTGCCTTCTTCGGTGCGCTTGAAGCGGCTTCCATTCATTGGTTATGTTTTTGGATTGTAGTGGTGGATCCATGTTTCATCAACAGTTACGAATCGACGAAGAAATTCGTTCGGATTACGTTGGAAAAGTTGCAAACTGTGCTGTGAAGTTGTCCCACGATTGCGTTTTTGGTCGATTGTGAGCAAATGCGGCAGCCATCTTGCCGATAGCTTTCTCATGTCGCAGCAATGTTTCAAAATATTCCGAACGCATTCAGATGAATTGTTCACTACCTTCGTTATGTCGCGCACTTTAACTCAACGATCTTCTATCACGATATCATGGATTTCTTCGATAATTTCTGGCGTGGTGACCTCATTTGGACAACCTGGACTTGGTATAGTTTCTGTGTTCGTACAACCACACTTGAATTCAAAAAACCATTTGTAAATCATTCGGTTCGATGGTGCAGAGTCCCCATAATGCTTAACTAATTTCTCTTTGGTTACTTTAGCGTCAGAACACCATTTCGCTCCATTCTTTTTTGATCTTCATCTTTATCAAAACATCGCACTTGAATTTGGAATTATTATTTTTCCCGTCAATTACATATTTATACCTATATCTAGTTAATTGCTACTCGTCGTATATATTTTTCGCTAAATAACTCTCGACTTAACTTACATTAACGTTTGTTCTTTTCTTTTTTTTTTAATATCTAAATAGAAGAAAATGAATCTACAAAATCACAGACAATAAAGCCCTCGTTAGGCAAATACTGGCAAACAGTTCCCAGTGTCCGTCTTCTCATAGAACGCGAAGAAGACCACGCCGCCACACGACTAGAAACTACCTCAACAAAATTTTCTACTACTACTGCTGTTGCTGCTGAACCGGGAATTGTTGCAACGAACGATTTCGGTTATCAGCAAAATCAAACGAATCACCGTTCGATAAAAATAATAAAAAGTGATTTACACGAAACTGGAAAATGTTGTCGCGTCTATCTTACGAAAAAGGGTGTGATTACGTCTGCTGCTGCTCGCGGTGGTGCTGATGAAAGGGGCGGAGTTGATGCGGATGGAAATGTTACAGCCGGATGTTCGTACCTAAGGTAAATTGTTTGATTTGTTCGAATTGTACTGTTTCATGACTTTCTTGCTTGGAATTACAGAGTCGCTTAGGCCCGGCCGCGAACGTTTCGTACTGTTCTTGTTGTTGTCGGATTTTTTCGTCGCGCCCAATTGTAAGCCGTGCTGCGGTTTCGATATGGTTGGTGTAAATGGAATGTGTTGCTGCAATTCAAATCGTTTAAGAAGCTCGAATTTGCCGTCTTCTATCGAATGTTTACTACATACTGTTTTATTTGTTTCGAACTCTTCCGGTTCGTTTGTCGTTTGCTGCAGATCCGAGTCGTGGGCAAATGAGCAATTGCTGCCGAATCTGCAACGGCCCTTTCGATAGTTCCAGCAAATCTTCTTGCCATTTTTAATCACCGTGTTCTCTTCAGTGTTTACCTGTAATCGATTAAAAAGCAAGTTCTTATTCAGAGAATTCGCTAGTTATTAATTCCAAGGGCGGAACGAACCATTTTAACGTGTTGTTCGAGCGATGCAAGTTTAGCATCTTCGGCCTCTTTGTACGGATTATTGAAGACTTCCCCGGGCTTGCCACTCGACAGGATAATGTTGGCACTCGGCAAAACAGTTTTAGCTTCATTCCGCCTGGAAATTTAAGTCAAAATTACAAATTGAAACTAAAAAGTCGATGCAAAATCGAACCTCGTCTTGGGTTCGTCTTCCTCGCCGTCTCTCGAAGATTCGTCGCCTGAACTCGAGCTGTAGTCCGCCACAAGGGACATAATAGAAGCGTCCAAATTTAGTCGGGTTTGCGTTAATTTAAATAACGTGTCTATTAGAAATCCACTGACGGTAAACTCGAAATAAACTGCACCCCGAACACGAACAATAATAAACAAAACGCCTTTTATATTTTTTTCTTTTTTGCGATTCAGTGATGACAGTTACAGCATTGCCAGGCGGGTGCAGAATAAATGGTGCGAATTTCGAAAAAATCGTTAAAACGGAAATTATTATAAATTGGCGCTTTTTAAAATTCTTTGGACACAACAAAAGATGCTAATAGCTTTGGAAATTAAATTTTTAGATACTGCAACATTAGGTACGTACAGTAACATAGATAAATAAATGTGCAGGCTGTTGTGGTTGCAGCACCGCCTGACACTACATACACTATTTTTAGTATATTTTTATTTTTAATCCACCATTTAACACTATTCCTTCACGTTCCCTCGTTAAAAAGGTTAAATGATGGCTGAGGTTAAACAGTTCAAATGATGTCTGAGGTTAAACAGTTCAAATGATGTCTGAGGTTAAACAGTTCAAATGATGTCTGAGGTTTAACAGTTCAAATGTTCAAAAAAGCATTCTCAAAAACTAAGAGAGCTCTACGGGGAGTATTATCTCAAGAAAGCGGGGAAGTTGGAGAAAATTAATTTAAAGATCGACTATATCCTGAACCAAATGGCATTTGAAGAGAGGTGCCATGAAAAAACACCATCCCCAACGGCTTTGTTCTGACCAACATCTGAAACAACAAAGATAGTCTAGCCATACTCAGGAAAACAAGCATGCAACTTTTAAGGAACAACATCAAATCCAAGACGACCAAACTAACGCATCTCAACAAGGAAGCCCTAGATCTTCAGCAATCATCTGTCCAGGGACATCTTCGAACGGCTTGACAGGATGATATCAGAGCGACGAGACATCAATTCCGACAGGATAAAAACAATGCATAAAAAGAAATTCGACAACCATAGGGGACCATCGTACCATTGCCACAACTCAACATGACCAAAGTGGTGGTGCAGCGTTATCGAAAGAACTGGCGAATATTTCAAGCAAAGGTTTCAACTTCGCCATCACACCCAACAAAATCCCAACTGAAGAGGTTATCCAACAAATTGAACCTGCAATCAGAGGTCTTTCTCAGGCAATGCAAATCCGGCACAAAGTCTCCCACATTATAAGCCTTGCAATCCCCCCGGTAACGAACATATATCCTATACTGAACGAAGAGCCCTTAGAGAGCTAAACGAATTGAAGGACATCTCAATTATGCGGGCTGACAAAGGAAACGCTACAGTAGTCATGGACACGACGCAATATGAAGGAAGCTAAACTCCAGAGCATTCTACAAACAGGACCATACACGGAAATAAAAAGAGACCCGACTACTTTGCTCCATTGAAAACTATCACTATTGATAAAAAAGTATCCTAACTTGACGTCAACGTATTCAAAATTGATCCGCATACTCCGAAAATGTACGGTTTACCAAAGATTCATAAACCCCATTGTTAGTTCCATTGGATCGATTACGCAAGATGTGGCCGAAGCTCTCTCAGCTGAGGTAAGCCCTTTAGTCGGAAACACACCCATGACCGTAAAGAAATCTACACATCTAATAGAAACATTAAAAAACATCCAAATCAATCCAGAGGACATACGTACTAGTAAGTTTGAACGTCGAATCTTTGTTCACCAATATTCCGATGAAGGACACTAGGAATCTCATCAAAAAACTCATACTGGAGTGGATTTCATCGATTTTTGCTTAAACGACAACTATTTCTCAGCATTAGGTAAACTCTAACAAACAGACGGAAGGCGCCGCCATGGGATCCCCGTTATCCCCAGTAGCGGCCGAAATTTTAATGGAAGAATTCGAAAAGAACGCTCTCAACTCATCACCACTAAAACCGAAACTATACCTTCGATATGTTGATGACACTTTTATTATTTGGCAGCATGGAAGAGAGGAATTAGACAAGTTCCTAGACAATCTCAACTAACACCGCAGAAACATCAAATTCACAATGGAGATCGAAAAAGACGGCAAGCTACCCGTTTTACATCCGTCTTTACATTTCGACGTGTACAGAAAACCTACTCACATCTACATGCGTGTTCCCACCACCATCCCAATCAGAAGAAAAGAGTACTTACAACGCTTATCCACAGAGCACAATGTATCACCAACGGTAACCCACACGCCCTTCGCAACGACATGGAGCACCTACAGAAAACCTTTGCAGCCAACGGATACACTATGAGCACTATCAACAAAGTATGCAAACAGAAACCCAAAGCCAGGAAGAAAAAGATACGAACGAGCATACTATCAAACGGTGAGTGATACTACCTTCCATAGAAGGTACATCAGATTGAATCGTCAAGGTACTCAAGAAAGCCGACATACGTACTACCTACTCTACGCTAGAGTCACTGTATAAGAACTAACACAAACATCCATTATCTTGAGTACGGACAATGTGTGTTTCATTTGAAACCAGTACATTTGAAATTTTTTTGCAGTTGTCCGATTTTTCATTTTTATCTCCACTAAAGTATATAAACGCTGTATTTAGTTGACATTTCATGAGACATATGTATCTCGATTCCGTGAAACGTTAATCAAAATCCATCTGCTACACGTATACACACTAAAACTATGCCATTTAAGAAACCTGCGAACTTTGGAGTTCGCAGGGTTGAAGAGTACTAAAAAGGTACCAAAAGCGGTCATTGTCCGTACTCAAGATAGTGGATGTTTGTGTTAGTTCTTATACAGTGACTCTACTCTACGCCAACCACACTTCGAAGCTTCTTAGGAATTCAAGAGGACATTATCCCACTGGAAATGGAGGGCATTTACAAAGTTCCCTGCGGGTCTTGCAACAAAGTCTACATCGGAGAAACAGGAAGGACCATCAGAACAAGGATTCGTAAACATCAACGCTACACACAAAAAAAACAGGTTCACTCATCGGTAATTGCGGACATGCAGCGGTAGAAAACCATTCAAAAGATTTCAAAACGTCGTAGGTTTATCTAGGAATTGTCAAGCGGCCCGACTGTTCGCTGCAAATGCAAATCATCCTGCCTCTTCCTCTTCCTTCTTGAATCCAGTTTACTGCCTTAAGGTCGCGTATACTTTAGCTTTGCTTCGGCTTTTAAATGGGTTTAGAGTACGTTTTAGTTGCCAGTTTCGATAACCTCAACGATAGTTTGCAGCAAGATAGCCTCGGGTGGCTAGCTTCTAGTGGCTTACTTCGGTTTTCTGAATGAATGGTATGAAAAGGTCCCCAGATCATCAAAAAGGGTACTCTAACAACCTTGTCATAAAATTTAGTCAACGACGTCGTTAAACGGTTTTACGAATGTCAGTAAAAAGAGATTTACATAGCCTTTCTCCTTAAAAAATTCGGTCTGCTCTTCGTCCGCTTTCTTCCCGATTTTTAAACCAACTAGAACCCGAGTCGCACAACTACTCCAATCTCCATCTATCGATGAACACACAAAACTCCCTACATTCCTTTTACTTTTGTTCAATTCCTGCCCGAGCCCCAGCAGAGCTGCACACTCTGTCAACCCAACACATCCACAGTCCGCACAGCTGCTTCGATCGAGCGAGCAGCGGCCAAAGTAAAATTTCTTTTCGATTAGCATTCGAGTTCAGTTCAGTGCTCAGTACGCACCGCTTTTAAGTTCGTTTTTCTCGCCAGATTTTCGTTTTTGTCGTTTCCGAACGGGAACTAGAGTCGGCAGTTTCCGCAAAAAAATAAAATAATCAAAAACCGGAACAAATCGTTACGCCACCCGGCATTTTACATTAACCTTTTCTCATACGTGGATCGGCCCGTAGGGTGGATACGAGCGAGAAGTTTTTTTTTTCTTACCTCGTCATCGATTTTCTTAAGATTCGTGGAGCCCTGCCGAGTTCTGTGGGGCCTTGAACAGCCGTCCGAAGAAAAATACTACACTGTGAATGTGAACGGTGAAGTGTTCCTCTGGGCAAGAATTTTTTTTTTCCTCGATTCAGTGAAGTTGCAATCAGAAAGTGTTAAAAAAAAAGAATTCACATCTATGGAAATTTCCATTACATTTGGCAGCGTGAGATTCTCAATTGTCGATGCTAAGCGGTAAGTGTTTTATATGTTTATAGGTGGGGGGGAAGGGGGGGGTAAAGAAAGTGAAAGATGAATTGCCTTTGTAATCTTTGCGCTGTGCAGTAATTACGTACGCAAGTTCAACAAAGTACGGACCGCAACGCGACAATTTATCGCATGCTTCCACTGTAGTCACCCCTTTACCCCTTGTTACCTTGTTCATCGTTTACCTGTTCTGCCGGAGGATCTGGTCTCAGGTGAGCGAAAGGTTTTTGTCCTTTGTTTACTGCCGGTTTTTTTTTTTTTTTTGTTACCGAAAAATAGTAGGAGTTATTTAGCGTTGAATATCAACTTTTTTTGTCCCATAAAGTGGATTCTTTCCTTACCTTAACCTGCTGTGACTCGCTTAATATTCATACACCTAATTTTCCTAAAGATTGGTCGTCTTTGTTGTTCTTTCGTATTTTGCCCAAATTGGACCTTCTAATGTTCGCTCCGATCCTGTTTTAAGTGGTAGCATTGTGGATTCGCAACTCTGCGGCTTTTTTTCCCAGAATCCAACAGATTGTTATGTAAAAATGGGTGCCTAACGCACTAATATTATCCCTCGCGAGACTGGATTTGATCAAGTGTGAGTCGAGTGCCTAAACTTCGCCATAGTCGGTCCCAATCCCGGTCGAGGCAGGAGGAGGGGCATAGAGTTATCTTAAATAGCCAGGAACACCAGCGCGTCTCATAGACTAGGTATGTGCGACAGAGAACTCCAGCATATCATATCCTGATGAAAACTCCCATCCTTTTCCTACCAAAGTGCAAAGGTGTAATAAAGGAATAGGACTGGCCCTTCATGCTAGGGGGCTGAGCGATGTGTAAACTACTCATTCTCGGAAAATTAACCTAGTTTTGAAACTTGATCCACCGCCTCGGATTGAAGGGCGGCATCCATCATTCTCAACGTACGTACATTTCGAGATGCTAATTGCGACACAGACCACTACTTAGTTAAGACCAAGCTCCGATTTCGAATGGCAAATCGAAGACACCCACAAACACAATCAGTTCCTGAATTCGACATTGGAAAGTAAGTAACTGCGAATTACACACAAGCCCTGGAGAGGCACTTCGCAACAATACTGAACAACACTAGCATACCAATCGAAGAAACGTGGCAAACCATCAAAGATGGCATCACATCCGTCGCCGAGGAGGTGATATGACAAGAACCCAGGCGCAAAAGAAATGAGTGGTTCGACAGCGAATGCCGAGATGCATTAAAGAGAAAAGATGAAGCTTTCAAAATATTAACAGAACGGCCGACAGGACAAATATAATGATCTTAGACGATTTGCAAACAAAATCTGCAGACTGAAAAAACGAAAGTAGGTATAATAATGACGAAATTAAAAACATGAACGAACAACTTAAACTACACAACCCAAGACCCGCATACTTCCTAGTTGAAAGGATGAAAGAGGGATACCAACCGAAGATGATCCTCTGTAAGGATGCAGAAGGGGACATTATAAGTAATGCGAATGAGATAAATCTAAGATGGGCACAATATTTTGAACACCTTCTCAACCTGAGCCCATTATCCGCACGAACAACAGCAGCAGACATAACAACAACCGATGAGAAAGGATCCTCTTCGAGTCCTCCCACACTCGAAGAAGTAAAAACAGCCCTGACAAACCACCCAAAAAACAATTCGCCGGACACTGATCAAATTCCAGCTGAACTTATGAAAACCGGCGATACTTGCATAGCACATCTCCTTCACAGATTGATTTTGGACACATGGATGCATGAAGCACTTCCTGAAGATTGGCGCAGGAATATCATAAATCCAATTTATAAAAAAGGTGACAAACTCTGCTGTGAAAACCGAGGAATATCCCTGTTGTGTACGTCTTATAAGATCTTGATGAAAATACTAGAAAAGAGAATTAAGCCCTTTGCTGACAAAGTAATTGGTGAATACCAGAGCGGAATTAGAGCTAGGCCATCGACCATGGACCAAATATTCTCAGTTAGACTGGGGCTGGAAATTTAACATTGATGTGCACCACATATTTGTGGACTTCAAAAAGGCATACGACAGGCGCGTACTGTATAAAATAATGATGAATTTTGGAGTTCCACCAAAACTGGTTCGACATACAAAAATGACAATGACCGATTCTCTGTCACAAGTCAGAGTTGAAAATGATCTGACCTCCAGCTTTAGAACTGACAACAGTCTTAAACAATGTGATGACCAGTGCGATGACCAATGCTTTTCAATTTGACACTCGAATATGTTTACACCAAGGGAACACTATGCTTCCAATCTACAGAACTAGTAGCATATGCCGACGTCTTAAATATACTTGCAAGATCCCTAGAGAGTGCCAAAGAAATATTTGTAAACTTTGGCTCGGTAGCAATGGAAGTTGGACTACGTATTAACGAAAACAAAACCAAAATCATAACACAAACTAGGAAAAACACGCCAACCAGACAAAACATTACAGTAGGAGACTTAAACATAGAAAACATAGACAACTTTGTATATCTCGGGGCAAATATATCGAAGGATAGAAGCGAACCCATAGAAATTAAAAAACCAACAATGATGGCAAGTAAGACGTATTATTCGGTACTTCCAATAATTAAAAACAAAAATGTGCACAGAAAAACAAAGCTTAAAATATACAAAACACTAATAAAACCTGTGCGTAGTTAACGCCTTTGAAAGAAAAGTCCTCAGAAAAATCCTCGGACCTGTGACTGGGAAAACTCGATCTGGAGAATACGATACAATAGAGAATTGTATGCCATCTTTGAACGTATATATAAACATCTTTGAATAAATATAAACGATTTTTACGAATTTATGTATTCACACAATATTTATTAGACATTACAGCGTTTTTAAAAGAAATTTGGAAAACAGTTTGTCGTTGAAATCGCAACTGTGTTCAACGTGTTTAAGTAGGTCTTTAAAATTTCAAAGTTAAGCGCGATGTGATATATACAAGTGTTCATGCGGATTCTGAGCTATTTCATAAAGCTAACTCGGCTGGTTCTGCTGCCAACTATCTGACAACCCTGATCACATCATAGTCTATTTTTAATACAAAGGAAATGGTTAAAAAAATAATAGTTAAAAAGTTTTACGATTATACTATTATACTATTGTTTTTATTGTATAAATAAACGTTTAAAAAAATAAACAATGTTATACAACGTATCTTCTTTGATCAAATAGATACGTAGACAGTTTCTTCTAATTTCAAAGCTTTCAACTCCAAAGTTAATTCTTTCTCAGTGTTAATAGTTTTTGATTTGTATTGTTCGAAGAGTTCTTCGGGGTTTTCTTTTTGCAAATATATTACGTCCTCTTCTATGTCCTCTTTATTATTCGAATCGACAACATTTTTCATTCTCTCTATGTATTCTTTACATTCCTCTGACAGTTCGTTGGGGTTGATATCAACGCATTTTTTTGAATTGGTGAAAACAAGATATGGTAACTCATCGTCAAAATTCATTTTCTTAAATTTTCGCGTATTCACCATAGAATTGGTAACACCAGAAACTTCACTTTGTCGGAATTTAATTATCTTAAAGTAATCCTTTTGGTATTGATCGAGCCTTTTGAATTCTTCGAAGTTTTCCACATCCTTGAATTCATAGATCTGGATAATTTTTCGCTTTCCGATACGAATTTCACTCATATTTAAGTCAAAAACATGCAAATATGCTACATCGTCACAATTAATTATTTCGAACGATCTTAAACACTTGTCGTTCTGATAATATTTATAGTTATTCGGCGGCAACTTGGAATTGGACATAGTACTTCAATCAGAAAATTAGTGAAATGGCTCCGCTCTATTGAAGCGTGGAACACAACTAAAGCCAATAATTTTACTAACAATAATTTTGAAATTTTTTCATATAAGATAAGATAAGAAAATACTCAGAGAAACGACCCGTTTGTGTGAATTTGGAGTAGCTTTCGTGGTAGATATAAAATTTAAGAACTTAATCACCGACTTCAAACCCGTAAACGAAAGACTGTGTGCGATCCGCATAAAAACAAAATTTTTCAATGTATGGCTGGTAAACTGTCACGCTCCAACAGAGGAAAAGGATGATGCAGTGAAGGACATTTTTTACAACACCCTAGAACAAACATTTGACTCTTTGCCATCTAACGACATAAAGATACTTCTAGGAGACTTCAATGCTAAAGTTGGACAAGAGGAGACACATAGAGGAACCACAGGAAGGCACAGTCTCCATAACACCACCAATGACAATGGACAACGTCTAATCGACTTCGCTACCAGCAAAAACTTAGTTGTAAGCTCAACATGCTTCCCCCATCGCAACATTCATAAAAGAACGTGGTCATCTCCGGATGGTCGCACTTTCAATCAAATTGACCACGTTCTGATCGAGAGAAGGGCTGCGACCAGCATTCTAGACGTAAGATCTTTTCGCGGAGCAAACTGCGACTCCGACCACTATCTCGTAAAAGTGAAATATCGATGTCGAGTGGCATTATGCGGGTACTCCAAAAAGGGCAGGACACCCAAATTTGACATCGATAAACTAAAGGACGAGACTGTCGCGTCAGCCTATAAGTCAGCGCTACAAAATCACTTTGAAACATCACGAACTGACGAAGTGACAACCATCGACCAAGAGTGGACACAGTTGAGAGATGGAATCAGAACGACAGCAGAAAAGATCATTGGATTAAAATCTCAGCAGAAACATAATGACTGGTTCGATGATGAGTGTAGTGACGCAATAACGAAAAAGAATGAAGCTCACAAGGCGTACATTGAAAGACCGACGAGAGCCAAAAAAGAAGGATACGACGAGCTTAGGCGATTATCAAACAAAATCTGCAGACGAAAGAAACGAAAACACAACAATGACATAATTATAAACCTAAATACTGACATGAAGTCACATAATCTACGATCCGCATATACTGCCGTCAAACAAATAAGACAAGGCTATAAGCCACGAACAAACCTCTGTAAAGACAAGGAAGGAAATATCCTTAGTGACGCAGAACAAATTAAACAAAGATGGGTTGAATACTTTAAAAAGCTGCTGAACCCTAACAGAGTGACGACCACCGACCCAATTATAACATCAAGTGCACCATCGGATGAGCAGACATCAACTACGGTACCCACTATCGGAGAAGTGGAAGCAGCCCTGCGCGACCAAAAAATACATAAATCACCCGGAGTTGATGCAATACCAGCAGAGCTCCTAAAGGGAGGCGGTCCATACCTCGCCAACCTCCTACACAAAATCGTGACAAAAATTTGGATGGAAGAAAAAATACCCGACGACTGGCGCCAAAGCATTATATGTCCAATCTACAAGAAAGGAGATAAATTGCGATGTGAAAATTACAGAGGCATATCATTGTTGTGTACGTCCTACAAAATACTGACGAAAGTAATTCATAATCGATTAAAGCCTTATACAGAAAGTATTATCGGCGAATACCAAGGTGGTTTCAGAACCGGACGATCTACTATTGACCAGATATTCTCAGTCAAACAAGTGCTAGAAAAATGCTGGGAGTATAACATTGACGTGCACCAGATCTTCGTGGACTTCAAACAGGCATACGATAGTATAGATCGTAATGTACTATATAAAATAATGCTCGACTTTGGAATCCCATCAAAACTCGTCCGATTAACAAAAATGACCATGACTGACACTGAATCCCAAGTAAGGATACAAAACGAGCTAACCCAAAGCTTCCGAACAGAATCCGGCCTGAAGCAGGGAGATGGACTCGCTCCCATGCTCTTCAACCTTGCCCTGGAATATGTCATCAGAAAGGTACCCGTTGATACCAGAAGTACTCTACTAATCAAGTCCACTCAACTAGTGGTGTACGCGGATGACGTAAACATCATGGCCAGATCTGTTCCAGACGCAAAGGAAGTCTTCCACTGTCTAGACTCAGCAGCAAAGGATGTTGGGCTAAGGGTCAATGAGAATAAGACCAAGTTCATGACCCAAACAAGAAGAAACGCGCCAACTAGACAAAATATGACCTTGGGGGACTACAATCTGGAGAATGTGGATCATTTCTCATACTTGGGATCACACCTTGTAAGAGACGGCAACGAACGGGACGAAGTAAATCAACGGATCACACTAGCAAATAAGGCATATTTCTCGGTTCTCCCGATTTTAAAATCGAAAAAAGTGCACAGGCTGAGCAAACTTCGCATATACAAGACCATAATAAGACCTGTGCTACTATATGCAAGTGAAACGTGGACTCTCACCCAAGCGTCTGAAAAATCAATAGACGCTTTTGAACGACGAATTCTTCGAAGAATTTTGGGACCAGTAAGAGAAGGCACTGAATGGCGTATTCGGTACAACAACGAGTTGTATAACATCTATGACGACCCAGCCGCATCGACTCTTATAAAATTCCGTAAGCTGCAATGGGCAGGTCATGTGGAGCGAATGGATGACGGAAGAATTCCCAAGCGCACATTGAAAGGTAGAGCCCATGGCAAGCGACCGGTGGGAAAACCGCGAAAAAGATACGAGGATTCAGTTGACGCAGATTGCAAATCGCTTCTTAGATGCACAAACTGGAGGACGCGGGCGCTGAACCGAGATGACTTCAGACAATGTATCCTGCAGGCCCTGGCCCGATTTGGGCTGTCGCGCCATTGATGATGATGATGCCATCTTTGATAATACAGAAGTATCGATCCAAATATGTAGAATTCAAGAAGCTACAATGGGCTGGTCATGTGAAGCGAATGGATGACCCCAAACGCACACTAAATGGAAAAGTGTATCGGCAAAGACCAGTTGGAAAACCACGAAGGTGCTGGGAGAACTCTATTGACGCAGACAGCAAATCACTGCTAAAATTCGGAAACTGGAGGACGGGGTCACTGAACAGAGAAGGTTCAAGGCGGCACATTCAAGAGGCCAAGGTCCGATTTGGACTGTAGCGCCATCGTAAGTAAGTGAGTATCAATGATTTAATAGGTAGTACTTTGGTAGTACAGGTAGGCCTCCTACAACGCGGTAGATACGTTCCAAGAAAATGCCGCGTTGTAGGAAATCGCGTTGTAGGAGATATGAAAATATAAGAAGCGAAGTTCGGTTCTAAAAGATGAATTTCCTTGTTTTGTTTATTAAATTTTTTAATAAAAACAACCGTTGTTGAAGATTTATTTTAAAAATGTTGACTCTCTCCGTAAAAGGATTCTCAACTACTTCGCTATATCTAAGCCTCTTTCAATACCTTTTACCTTTTTAAATTTTTGTTGTGCCAAATACCCTTCATGGATTATTTTCGCAAGCTTTGATGGATATTCATTCGCTGCGGCAGTATCCTTGTAACAACCATTGCTGTCAAGGAATTGATGACTGGTTTCATCAGTTGAACACTGACCCATTTAAATATTTTAAGTGCCTAAAGGTAACCGTTTTGTGGTCATATACCACACTGCAACTGCAAGCGCTTCTTTCATTTTTTCCATTGTGTTAGGTCTTGGACGAACAGTAATTTTGGCAAGTACAGACGCTGCGGATATAACGAAACGTGTAATGTAGTCTTCAGCTAGCTTAATAGTTTGTATTGACCATTCATTAAGATTAAAATCTCTAGCAACATCAACTATCCTTGATAGGTTAGCTGAACAAAAAAGCTTTGAAGGATACGGCCAAATTATCTGTTCACCTCAACTACGTAGTAAGTTCTATGTATGTACCACTTCGAAGTTGACGACGGGAACCCAATATAAAATGTCAACGAAACGACGTTGTCCGAAATTAATATTACTTATTAAATTTAAATTAGACGACCAAAAAGTTGTACTTGCATGGTTTTACCGACGTCGAGTTGACGTCTTCAATGGTTATTATAACTTTGCAGTTATTAACGGATGCCTTTCCATTGTTTGAATCTATTTTTATTTTATCTCTAATTAAGGAGTTCAGCGCTGATCCTTGGAAGCGATTCACACAAAAATTGCCATCCTGGGGTGCTAAAACACTCGCTTATCCCCCAGAAGATAATGTGCACAATAGTCATTTATATGTAGTTTAGTATTCGCGAACAATGTAATACAAATAAAATACAATGTCATACTGCTTTTATAATGTTTATTTTTATTTTTAGATAGGTATTATTCCACGAATAAATTATATTGAGTATGTAAGGTAGCATTATCAATTCCATTTCTAACGTTAATTAATTATTAATTATTTGCTGTTATTATTTGTTGTGCCTAGTATACACGATTTCATGCTGAAAGCAATAAAGATGTAGAAATCTTTTCGCTTGACTGCCAACGACATATTGGTGAAGAAATCTATAAATTATTTAAATACATATTATAAATAGAATTTCTGTTTTTATGGAACGAGCAGTTGCTAATTAAATTAACTACTACTAGTAGTATCTAAACTCTGTCATTTTAAAACAAAACTTAGTATCGCATGTAAATATTTGCGATAAGAATCAATACCATATATTCCATTAATTCTACCTCTGTGTGATAAAAGTTAATATTCTTAAGAAACAGAAATAAATCTTACAAAAGTGATTTTGTCATAAATAAATACCTGAAGCTGATCTCTTCGTTAAATTCAGGACAAAGTCCCCAGACAATTTCCGTCTTATGACCCTTCATGTCGGAAGTTTAGGTTCAACAGACATTTATTAATTGTTTTACTAATCTTTAGAACAATGCAGTTTTTTGCTTATCATTTTCATGTTGATTTTACTTACAAACTGTATAAGTTAAACGTCTACGATTAGCATACCAAAATACACCTGAAATAAGTTTTCACCATAATTTATCCAAACAACTTTTGTACAGTTTAAAGCTGGGAGCGGTGACGTTCAAACAAATAAGCCGTTTCTAAAAAAAGAAATTTCAAAAATATCGAATAAAAATAGCCTTACCCACGTAAGCGGTGTTCTTAATATCGTCAAGACACAATTTTTTTTTTAATTTCGGTATATTTTTATTAATGCGGACGAATAATCAGGGTATAAAGACCCTAGGATCTTGTAAATTTTAACAAGTTCAGAAGGGGAAAAATAGTTTGCATTTGTCGAGCATTTCAATTACATGAATCTTAAGATTGGACTAATTTTGTGGAATTTTTTCATCAAAGATTGACTGGAAGGTCTTGTCTTTTTTCAAAGTTAGAATATAGCTGAGTTTTCGATGCATTGAATTCGACTTTATTGCCAGTAGGGAATCTTAATAATATCGAAATTCAATGAAACTATCATTAATTGTGTGTTGTAGTCTGGGTGGCTTAGTGGCTAGAGCACTTGCCTTCGGTGCGCCTGGTACCAGGTTCGAATCTGCTTGGCGACAAGTAATTTGTGAGAATGGGATTGGGTGCTGGACTATTAGCTCACTAGGTTGTAAATCCTAACCTGAGTTAAAGTCGGGGTAATAATCACGGGTGAGCGAGTGGCTGACCACTATAGCTCCTACTGTTGGTCTAGTAATGAAGTAACTCTAGCATTACTTCAAGGCATAGGCACAATTTGGTTATTATTATTCTGGGTTATTATGGTTCTGGGTGGAAGTAGTGCTCTCTGGTGCATTTCGGTGATAGATTTGTAGGAATAAGAGAAATGCATAGTAATCACTACTGAAATACCCAATCTGGGTGCGTAGTTGCCGATTGGCCAATGAAACGTGCTGACCGCCGTGATTCAGGAGACGTCAACACGGCTCCTGCTCAAGAGTTCGCGTGTTCTGTTCCAGGGATGAGTTCTGCAGAGGGATGGATATATCTTCCTAGATATGATGTAGTTGGTCAGTCCTCTCCATCTGTAGTTTGCGTTCGTAAGAAAGTGGGAGGACCAGAACGGATTCCACGAGAGAGCTCTGAAGAAAACGCTCTATATAAAACCGTTCAATCTGGCTTCAAAATGTTTCATACAAAAACGGCGTCTTATTGACTCCAGTATTTATATCTCTTCTTGATCTCTTGAGCTAGCCAGGCCTGGAGCCATATTCCAAAAAAAACTATGGAGTATAATTAGGTTGAAGATCACGTGACAAACCAGAAATCATACTGTCCCATTGAAAACCATTCACAAAAACCTGGGCAGGCATATTAGAGACGGACCACTATTAGTGAATCCATTGCACATAAATCAATTTGGAAAGTCAACGATCCATGCACTTCAACATCTGGTCACAAAAATAAAGGAATCTATCTAGTGCAAAGAATTTGCGGCGATGGATTTGTGGATATAGAGGGAACCTTTGATAAAACCTTTTTGTAATATATCGATAAATCCGTTCAGGAGCGGGGCATAGATGCCAACACCTTCAAATGGATAAAATTCATGCTAGCAGAACGAGTAGTAAAGTCATCACTGGCAAATGAAACCCTTCCAATGACGACCTCAAGAGGTTGTCCGCCAGAAGGGGTGATATCACCCTTATTGTGGTCAATTAACCAGACTTTGCACATCTGGTATAGATGTTCAATAGGCTTGTGCAGTTTTAGTTCACTAAGTATTGTGACCGATGGCTTGCAGTTCGCGATCCGTGGTAAACTAGTTCGTTCGTTTAGTTAACTAGTTCGCGAAACTTCAGTAAAAGACTGTGTAGGAAAGTGTGAAGACCATTGTGGTTGCTGATCCGTCGCGAGCTAGTTCGTTGTTTTAGTTCATAAGTTCGTGAGAGTTCAGAAAGGGGGAAAAAAAGGTTCTCAGTGTGCAAGTATGAATACTAACGAACTACAAGCGGGACTCACTGCTAACTACTTCCTTCATTTCACTTGGAACTAGACGCCAATCTATGAATGCAAACGAATTAGGACCGAAACTCACGGCGTCTGAGGAGACTCTGACCATCATACGAACTTGCCGACTAGGCTTTTTCCATTTAAGGGTATGCCAGTTGAAAAACCTTCACTGGAGCAGGTTGTTTTGAAAATTGTTTGGGCACTGGTCTGAAAGAGCTGATCCAGCATCGAAGGGTTGCATTGACTCATCAGAGCAACTTTGTATGGTGGTATTCACAGAGCTGCTATAAAAATCAACTTAAAACTTCTTAGAGATTCAATTCAATGATAATAACAACAAAGCTATCAATATAAATTCTGTTCCTGGAACTTACGCTAAAAAGTTGAAACTTTGAACTATAATACATATAATATGTACAAAACGTTATTATTCTAGAAAATTGTAAAATTAGATAGGAAATCGCAAATTAATTTTGCTGAGGGTGATAAGAGGTTTTTTCAATCACGTATCATGTTTTGACGGAAAATATATTAAAATCAAAACCCTATCTACGATGCTTTATCCAGTGACACTCTTTTAAGTTATTTTATCAGCCGTAAAAATTAATTGTTTTTCATTAATTCAGTGAAAGGGGAATTTTTTGAAAAGAATGTTAAATGGAATTTAAAAGAGTTTTATTCTTTAATAATATTCTTTATTTCGTTGTTGTAAAACGTGGAAAAGTACTGAAAGATAACAGGTTAACCTGAGTCATATTCATTTTTATAACAATAGTTTCTATGGCGCACTTTTAAATAGATACCGCAAGGAAAGAATGCCTCATACTCGTATTTGTAAAAAGTAAATAGAGATATCTAATATGAAGATTTTTTAGAAAGTTGATAAGACGAGAACTGTAACAAAGTATACGCTCTTATCACTAAAACAACTGTCTGCCGATTACCTTTATCGAGTAAAAGCGCCGTTCAATTGCCTCAATTCGTTGATAAGAATATTATTTTAATTAAATCATTGATCACGTACTCTTATCTGTTTCCGCAATTGCAATTTATTTTGCTTAAAGGTTTATTTAGTCTTTAGTTTTAATTGTTTTTATTAAACACAACATGTGCGCTTGACTTTTAATATGTATTGAAAAATATGATGATTGCACCTCTGACGCTACAGAAAATGCTTATGCAATAAAAAAATTTCTTTACAATAAAAAATATACAGTCCATAGGTCGGAGAAGCGACGCGATTGTACAATTATACGCGTCGCGAGTATTGGCTTCACTATAATTCCACTCTCATAGAGACGTACTACCGGCAACACGAGACCAAAATATTCAGTTGTAGTATTTCTAGAAAAGGAACGATCAGTTCTAATTAAAGATGGGTCGTTCACGAGTGAACTGTTCCAAAAAAAATTCCTTCATTGAAGTGAGTGAGTGAAGTAACTCACTCCTTTTGGTGAACTGTAGTTCCAGAACACTGTAGTTTCAGTCGACATGTGACAAAAACATGAAGAACCATGGCTACACGACCTTTTTTTTTGGTCAACACATTGAGTGTTATTTTCAGTGATGACGATACCGATCATATGGTACAGTGACTCCGGAACGAAAGAGCGAAAAGATCCATTTTAGTGAACACTTCAATTGAAGTGACTAGTGGTAGTGAGTCCGGAACGAAGGAGCGAAGAGTTCCATTTCAGTGAACACTTCAATTGAAGTGACTAGTCACTACAGAACAGTAATGGGTCGTTCAGGAGTTCCCTTCAAGTGAACGAGTGATACTGGTTTTTACTCCAGTTCCGTTGGACACGTGTCAAAAACATGAAGAACGAGGGTGGGAGGACCTTTTTTTACGCTTTGTAGGTCATGAAATGTGACTGATGGACATCAATCCGTTCGGTGAACTGCAGTTCCATCCGACACGACTTTTTTTTTTGGTCATCAGAATCTTGGAACGAATAGTTCACTGGAGCTAGTTCACGGAACACGTGAGTGACTCGGAGTGAACTCCTTCACTAAAAGGAACTGCTTTTCCCATCTCTACTTGGACTCAATTGTAAAAATGGAAGCCAATGGGACGTACAGCCACATGTTAGTTAAGAAACCGTACGTACAACCATAGTAGTTCTTCAACTACACCAATGTTAATTGAGGAACTCTCATGGATGTACACATTTTTAGCACACCCGTGGGATTTTTTGGACTAGGAGTGTGGTGTTTGTGGTGAAGTATATTTTCCATAAGATTTACACAGAAGCTAGTCATGCAATAAGAATAAGAATCTTGTATCTGGGATTTGGAGATATCTCGAGATTCTTTTGGAAAATAAAACACATAAGTACAGACCACGTAAGACTTTAGACTACGGAATAAAAATAGTCTGTATCATAATCTGAGAAATAAAGAACATGTATTGTACATGTATACAGACAACGCCTATATTCCAGTTATGCAGCTCTGCCTGGCTACTATATTCCATTCTATCGTTTTTATCGACAAGCAACACAATGAGTTCTTACATTGAAATGACCCTTGCACAATTAAGAGATTAAAAACATTGCCGTAATCTTCGGCATTATGTTGAATAAAAACATCAGCGTTATGTTCATATTTTTTTTAACATAGAATTCTTTGCCATAAACAACTAGCTATGTTTCTTATTCTTAGTTTTTTTCATGGAAATGTAAGCATAAATGATTCCACGAAGTTTATTGATAATTTGTGATTAAAAAAATCAGGTTTCTGGCGACCTATAAACATTTAATTCGCTTTTTTTTGTTGATTACAATTGTGTATGAAATCCGTACACTTTAATATCTTAAGCTCTCATCTATTGTACAATTTCTTCAGCTTAAAATTAGTGTCGTATTTACAGAGATATGACTTTACAATTTAGGACAGTCGAGTCATTGCTATTTCGAAATTATTGTATGTAATTAATACTGAAAATATAGTCTTTATGTACAAATACTGCCACCTCTTAGGAAAGTCGGGCGCCATCACTAATATACGGATTTTACTACTTTATTCTACTTACATTATTTTATTTATTTTACTACTGTAAAAGAGACGTTAAATCCGTATTCAGTCAGACAGTTTTTAAAGCCAATTTCAGACAAAATAAAATCGATTTTTTTATAGACGAATACAAGTTCAGGACGAAGACTGGCTGAAGAACCTGTCATTTACGCAATTGTTAGCTTATCGGAATCCAGCATTATAATGAAAGTGAAGCGCGCGCGTGAAGAGATTCGACGCGATGACAGCTGAATTAGAGATAGGTCGTTCACGAGTGAACTGTTCCAAAAGAACACTTCATTGAAGTGATTGAGTGAAGTAACTCACTCCATTTGGTGAACTGCAGTTCCATTGGGCACGTGACAAGAAAATTTCCCGACCTTTTTTTGGTCATCATCTTCGAGATCTCTTGGCCTTTACTGAACTTTTTTTCTCATCACCTTCTGGACGTACTGACCCTTTTTTCTGGCTCATCATCTTCTAGATGTACTGGCCCATAATCTTCTCCTTTCAAGTTGAACTATGAGTGAACTAAAAGAACGAACTAGTTCGAGCGAACGAAGGAACGTAGAAGAGCTCCGGAACTACTTCACTGAACTCGTAAAGTGACAAGTGACTCGGAGTAAAGTACTTCAATGAAAGAAACTGCTTTGCCCATCTCTAAGCTGAATATAATATATGTACATGTAAGGAAGGGTAAATATCACAATGCATCGCTTCGCGCGTGTCGCTTCAATTCTCAATTTTCTAAAGGTGCTCTTACACGAGCGATTAAAATTGCTCAATTTGCAGTAATATTCGTCAATTTTGACGCCACGAAAATATGAAGCAAAGCAACAAACAAAGCAACAATAGCAACAGGTGATGTATGGATAAACTTTACATCAACTCGTTCCTGAATTGTGATGAGCGATATTGACCAATATACCATATAGCAATTCAGGAATAATGGCTTACATGAGCAATTCATTCTATATGAACAACACGAAAGTAAACTTGACAAACAAATCAAAAAACTTAAAATAAAACATGGAAATATTGGAATTCACGCCATTACAACTTGACGAATAAATTGCAAAATTCAAAACAAAATTTAATAAATGAATCACCGAACGAGGACAATTTCTCGGAATTTTCAAAGTCAGTGGAAATACTACAACTATAGGGCGGACAATACTAATCTGTGAAAACATTGCCATATTTCCGCAACTAGCATGATATTGCTCTGTATTGCTCCATTAATCGCTCAATACAGGTGCCTTTACACAAGCGATTAAAATTGCTCAATTTGTAGCAATTTCAGACAATTTTGACGTCACAAAAACATACAGGACCATTCAGCAATTGACGATATGGATCAATTAGTTGTCAACTCGTTGATCAACAGTGACTAGCGATATGGAGCAATACTCAGTAATTTGGCAGTGCCATCATTCACGGATAATTTAGTCTATGAACAACACGAAAGCTAGTTTGAAAAATAAATCTAAAAATTAATTTTAAATTTTTGAATTTCAAGCCGTTATCACACGAAACTTACAAATAAATCCAAAACTTATAACAAAACTAGACAGCTGAATCATCGAACGAGGACAATTGCTCGGAATTTTCCAAGCTAGTGGAAATACAGCAACTATAGTGCGAGCAACTATAGTGCGAGCAATACCAACAATCTGTGAAAACATTGCAAAATTGCCGAAATGTTGCCGCAACTAGCATGACATTGCCCGGTATTGCTCCATTAAATGCTCGACTGGTTTTGACAATAATCGTCGGGCAATTGATTGCTTGAAGCATTGCTCGTGTACCTATCACCTTTATTACATCACACACGTTCAGCGATTTTGACGTAGTAAGTAAGTAGGTTTCGTTTAAGATTTTTTGCAAAAAAAAACTTTGACAACTTTACTTTAACAGGAATCGATATGAATCACGAGACGAGTTGTGTTCACGCATCGCCTTCACTATAATTCCACCTTTATTCTGCTCCAATTCTGCGATGTGTTTCTGTCAATTCTTTGATATTTGTCCCTTGGTCGCGTCTAACAGCTTTCTTCGGTTGTACCTTTGCTGTAAAAACAGTTCGAGATTGATATCGAAAAAGAAAAAGTTCCGATGCTTATATCTTAGGAACCTGTAATGATATAAACCTTAAACTTGGTATTTTGATAGAGCTATAGTAGCGGCATGTTGGAAAAATAATTTTTTTTTTAGGGATGGTATGGTACGGGGGTAGGGGGTGTTTTTCCTAACTATTAAACGGTTCATACTAGAAAGTTGAAACTCGGTGTGTATATGTAAATCAACTAGAAAAGCAATTTTGATTAAAAAAAAAATCAAATAGGTATTGGCGTTCAGAAGGAGGGCAAAAAAAATTATCTGTGAAAATAGAATGCTTATTTTTCCACGATTTTCGTCATATCTACTAGCTCGTCCCAAATATTGAATTTAATTTTATTCTACGGATTCTTCATATGAATACCTAAAAAGTGTTTTCAAGGTTTTTTGAAATTCGACCCCTAAGGGTGGGTAGTGTGGTACTGGTGTGGGGGGTGTTTTTCCCATATATATATAGAACGGCTTAAGCTACAATGTTGAAACTTGGTGTGTATATGTAAAATAACTAGAAAAGCAATTTGGAAAAAAAAAATTTAAATATGTATTGGCGTTCAGAAGGGGGGCAAAAATTATCTGTGGAAATAGAATGCATATTTTTTCCACGATTTTCGTCATAAATACTAGCTCGTCCCAAATATTGAATTTAATTTTATTCTACGGATTCTTCGTATGAATACCTAAAAAGTTTTTTCAAGGTTTTTTGAAATTCGACCCCTAAGGGTGGGTAGTGTGGTACTGGTGTGGGGGGTGTTTTTCCCATATATATATAGAACGGCTTAAGCTACAATGTTGAAACTTGGTGTGTATATGTAAAATAACTAGAAAAGCAATTTGGAAAAAAAAAATTTAAATATGTATTGGTGTTCAGAAGGGGGGCAAAAATTATCTGTGGAAATAGAATGCATATTTTTTCCACGATTTTCGTCATAAATACTAGCTCGTCCCAAATATTGAATTTAATTTTATTCTACGGATTCTTCGTATGAATACCTAAAAAGTTTTTTCAAGGTTTTTTGAAATTCGACCCCTAAGGGTGGGTAGTGTGGTACTGGTGTGGGGGGTGTTTTTCCCATATATATATATAGAACGGCTTAAGCTACAATGTTGAAACTTGGTGTGTATATGTAAAATAACTAGAAAAGCAATTTGGAAAAAAAAAATTTAAATATGTATTGGCGTTCAGAAGGGGGGCAAAAATTATCTGTGGAAATAGAATGCATATTTTTCCACGATTTTCGTCATAAATACTAGCTCGTCCCAAATATTGAATTTAATTTTATTCTACGGATTCTTCGTATGAATACCTAAAAAGTTTTTTCAAGGTTTTTTGAAATTCGACCCCTAAGGGTGGGTAGTGTGGTACTGGTGTGGGGGGTGTTTTTCCCATATATATATATAGAACGGCTTAAGCTACAATGTTGAAACTTGGTGTGTATATGTAAAATAACTAGAAAAGCAATTTGGAAAAAAAAAATTTAAATATGTATTGGCGTTCAGAAGGGGGGCAAAAATTATCTGTGGAAATAGAATGCATATTTTTCCACGATTTTCGTCATAAATACTAGCTCGTCCCAAATATTGAATTTAATTTTATTCTACGGATTCTTCGTATGAATACCTAGAAAGTGTTTTCAAGGTTTTTTGAAATTCGACCCCTAAGGGTGGGTAGTGGGGTACGGGTGTGGGGGGTGTTTTTCCTATATGTATATATAGAACGGCTTAAGCTACAATGTTGAAACTTGGTGTGTATATGTAAAATAACTAGAAAAGCAATTTGGATAAAAAAAAAATTAAATATGTATTGGCGTTCAGAAGGGGGGCAAAAAAAAATTATCTGTGAAAATAGAATGCATATTTTTCCACGATTTTCGTCATAAATACTAGCTTGTCACAAATATTAAATTTAATTTTATTATGCGGATTCTTCGTATGAATACCTAAAACTTGTGCCGGAAAAATAATAAAGTTACGCCCAGGTTGTTGGCAGATTTTTTTTTAAACGTTCGCAAAGTGAACCATTTTCGTCATTGGCCTGCGAACCGATACTTCCATCACGCTAAACACTGGGCAGTATTTTACTTCATTTCATAATGGTGTTGTAGTTTTATTTCTTTTTTAGTTTATATTTGACACGTTTTTACAGACGACATTTGCTTAAGTCCATAATTTGGGTCATTGTAAACGCTGACTGTCTCACTTGCTCTTTATTCCCTAAATTGTACAATTGCTAAAAGCTATAGATAATAACTACCTTCTTTTCATTTTCTTACAGAAACTAAGGCTTTATCAAGCCATCAGACGACTGAATCCGGAAGCCATAAATATTTCTGACTAGTAAATAATATTGGTGCCAGGACATGCGTTGGATTAAGGATCTAAATACATGACACCGAACGAAACAGGATTTCATTTTCGATTTTAACATAACACTGCCCGGCACACGTATAGACGACGACGGCCACTTTGGAACCAATTCTTCCTTACCATCAACTTAATCAATCTACTTATATGTTACGACATCATAGTCTCATCACGAGAACAAAAAATAGGAAATAAATTTCTCGACAACGATAAATCGAAAGAAAATCAATTTGCCGCATGTCGGTGAAAAGTTCAAAACCACTAAAATCTGTGATAAACCGTATCCGGTTATTAATGCATGGTATTCGGACTAATTGTTGTTTTTCGAACCCAGCGATATTGTGCTTACGCTATACGGCCCGTGATCCTAGACTTAGATTTTTCGTATTAAAGACAGAAGAAACCGCTTGCGGTGATGTTAAGGGAGGTGCTAAAAGAAATCTTGTTACAAATATAACTTTAAATTTGGCTTTTGCTAGAACGGCATTGACTATACCATAATTTCGAATCTCACAAAAATATTTCTGTGCGCAGAAAGAGTAAACATAAATTTAAAAAAAAAAGTTCAAATTTCGCACTTAGTCCCAATTTTTTGTTTTTCAAAATTTGAATTTGCGACCGTTTTTTTTTTGGAAATTTAAGTTTTTCTTAATTGTGAAAGTGAATCGATAGTGTTCTTGTGGCTGGTTCTAATATTTCCGATGGTTTTCGATATCACGACCGGATATTGCATGATTCGCGAAACTATGAAGAGAACACTTAACGGTTTTGTTAGAAGAACATTTTGGATGTAAGCCAAAAAAAAAATACATACACCAATAATTTGTTGTGATATTCAAGTTTAAGGCTGGTGCACGCAATATAGAGAAGGTCAATTTCGAACAAATACATAGATATTAGGTCAACGAGAAAGTTTATATTTAGAATTCCGACCGGCAATTAATGTAGAGCTGTTTGTGTACTTAATCGAAACGATTGTGATAGAAAGGTGCGGCTGAAGCTAAATTTAAACCCCCGATAAGTCTGCCAATACTTAAGAGCACTACTTGAATCCTATCTGAAACGACGAAATGGTTGTTGAAACAAATAAGCCAGAGAAGATGAAGAACGGATCACTTCCGAATGATGGACAAAACAATAATGTCAAAGATCAATTGTTGTCGGTTAAGGGGAATCTGCCGGAAGTTAAATTTTGTAATTTATCGGACAATAATAGCAGCGTCAGTTCCGTATGCAGCGATATAAAAGGCGGCGGAAGACGTAAACGTCTCATATCAAATGAGTCGGCCGATTCGATAACGTCGTCGGAGAAAAAGAAGCCCGATATTCCCGATGGAGGATACGGTTGGGTTGTTGTCTGTGCTTCAATGATGCTCTCATTGATCGCCGACGGAATATCATTTTCCTTTGGATTGATCTACACGGAACTGTTGAATCATTTCAACGAGAGTCGCACTAAGACGGCCTGGATTGGTTCGTTATTTTTGGCGGTACCTTTACTAGTTGGACCGATCATGTCGAACCTGGTCGATAAGTACGGTTGCCGTAAAATGACCTTTATCGGCGGAATTCTATCAGGACTTGGATTTGGTTTGGCATCGATTTGCAATTCCGTCGAGAGTCTCTACTTAACGTTCGGAATTATTTCCGGATTGGGGTTGGGAATTGGTTACGTTACAGCGGTGGTTTCCATTGCGTTTTGGTTCGATAAGAATCGAACGTTTGCGACCAGTATTGGAGCGTCTGGAACCGGAGTTGGAACCTTTCTTTACGCTCCGTTCACTAACTGGCTCATTGATCGGTATGGCTGGCGTGGAGCAACTTTAATTTTGGGCGGAACTCTACTTAATACCTGTGTATGCGGTGTCTTGATGCGCGATCCGGAGTGGCTAATTGAGGAGAATCGTTTGGAGAGTCGATCACAAAGTGTAACAACCTTCTCGAATTCGAGCATATGCTTGGACGAGATCAAGAAACTGCTAGAAACCGGTGCTCCCAAAGAAACAGTTCTAGACACTTTAGTCACAAACTACAATACCGAAGCAAATCAACAGATTCCCGATCCAACAGGCCATCGAGCTGAGAAAAAATATCGCAGTGAAATACTTCTTCCACGATATCACGACTCACCGGATATTGAAAGCTTTCATAGCAACAAACGGCACGATAGTCGCCGATCACTTCGACAGAAAACCCTTTCGAACGATGATGATATTTCACAGGACAGTCTACTTAAGACACTGCCCGCTCCAACTCCGAAGAAGAAGCGACGATTTTTGGCCAGTATCGAAACTCTTTCGGCATCGGAAAATTCAATAAGTTCGCTAGGATCGCGGCTGACTATCGGTGATGGCGGCGGCGGTGGCGAACGCGGCGAAAAATCCATCTCTCGCCATAACGGAAGTCGCTTTTCATTGAACGAAAACCTAATGAAGAAGTGCAGTAGTTCGATATCGGACTTGCGACGAAACATTCGTGGAAATTCAATGGACATTTTGCGTGACAGCGATTCAATGAAAAAGGATCCAAGTACACAATTTCTTCATACCAATGGAATTGCAATTTCAATACCCGAGGATAAAGTGGTGGCGACATTTCCGCGTTATAATGAGATTTTCCCGAAGAAGAAACAATGTCTTGACTTTCCGATGGGCAACAGTTTTCGTCGTAATATTGCCATTCGGAATTCGAATTACTTTAAGGATATGCGAATACATCGGAATTCGATTAATTATCGCGGCGCAATGTTAAATACCCATCGATATCGTTTGCGAGCATCTTCATGTCCGAATATTTATCGGAATTCGATGACAACAATTGCAAGGGAAGAGGAAGAGGTACGTTGGATTTTAAACGATTTTCAATTGATGGGGAGTTTTTTTTAATTAAATTTTCTTTTCAGAAATGGTACGATAGTTTTGTGGATATCATCAAGTCGATCTTTGATTTTTCATTGTTTTTGGATATGAAATTTTTCCTGTTTAATATGTCGACGCTTTTTTTGTTCATTTGGTAAGTACCTGTCCTTATAACATATTGTTGCGAGCTAGGGGTTCGCCGGGATTTCAAGTAAAACAATTCGGTTAAAACAAAACAAGTGATTATTTATTTTATTTATTAATTCGCACTCTAAATTCAATTTGGCACAATAATTCGATTCGCACAATAATTCGCAATGTATGGCAATACCGCCCGCTTTTATTTTCGCTTAACTTGATCGCACTCTATCGACGTCTAGTCGACGTAACCAAAATTACAATGTGACCCTCGCTGAGAGCTTCGCATGCTTTTAAACCCGTTTGGTGGAAGTCGAGGGTGTGCATGAAGGTTCGATCGAGTGAACTTTCTCGAACGCTTCAGATCGTTCGATTTCGACCTTAGGTATACGCTGTTCTGGTTGGTGTCTTCGATTTATTTCCCCATTATACTTAACGAAGCTCTGTTTGGTTGAGTTTTTCCGCTAGGTGGTTGTTGTTGTTCCCATGATTCGTAACAGATCGAGTTGCGGAGTTGCCAGACTTGCACGTAACAATATTATGAGTGGGAGCCCATTGAAGTTAGTGCTGCTATTGTTGCAAAATTGAGATGTTTCGTCATCGTATATAGTTTGGCGCCTACTTACTCCCTTCTCTTAATATACAACATCAAACAACATTGGATTTAATCCTACCTTTCGGGATATACCTTAGGTTGGGGTGATAGAAGTACTAAATAATAATCAATGGTGCAACAGCCTAAATAGGGCCTAGGCCTTGAAGTAATGCTAGAGTTACTTCATTACGAAATCAACGGAACACTAGGAAGTGAAGTGGTCAGCCACACGCTCGTCCGTGATTATCCCTCAGGTACTCACTTACAGCTGAATGAACTGGTAGTCCGGCACCCAATCCCATTCTCGAAAATTACTTGTCGCCAAGCAAATTTGAACCTGGTACCAGGTGCACCGAAGGCAAGTGTTCTAACCACTTAGCCCCCTAGACTGAAGTACTAAAGGTCCAAACAATAAAAAAATTATTAAATAAAATTACACTCTACGACTATACGCTACAAGTTCCTTCATTACAATTACAATCGTCAAAACACTTGAATAAACTAAATTCGGTTTTGAACCGTTGTCTCAATATTATACAGTATGAAGCAAACAACTGATTACTTTTGTCTAAATTATTTTAAGTAAATGAAAAAACCTACTAAATCTTTTGGAGGTCAAAATAATAAATAGACTCATTAGTGAACACCAGACCGACAATATTGGGCTTGTGTGGGCTTGTGTTGAAACATGTTGTTCCTTGAGTCGGGAGAATGGAGACCTCCTCTGACTCCAAAACAGTGAAAAACACCATACTATTGTTTGGGTTTCTTCTGATGGTATATAAATAAGGGAGTGCTCATCATACTCTAAGATTATGCACAGCAGCAAAGAATAAAACGCAGATATAAAAGTAGATACACTTAACGATCACACCGAACAAGGCACTATTTTATGCGAGAAGGCATCAAATTGGGCATAAAAAGGCGCTTACTGAACAATAAAACTGTTGCTATAAAGAATCCGTTTTGTTCAGTGCAAAAAATGCAATAGGGACATTTGGAAAGTGACAAAAACTTATGGATGTGTTAAGACACTGGACAGGTGATTGAGCTTCAGAGATTAATTTGAAACGTGTGAAATTTAGAAAGTAAATCCAGTTCTAAATTATTTTTACACAACCAAAGAAAGGAGAAGTAATCACAGAATTAACTAGGAACTTACTTCTGTTACTTTTCTGAGTGTTGTGATGAAAATTGTGTAAGATATCAGCGGAAGTCTTTTAAATTAAAAAATTATCAACAATTGCAGCGCTGAAACAATTTTTTTTATTTATTTCGCTGGCATCGCCAATGTCCAAACAGGAACCCTCAATTGGGAATAATCTTCTAGTTACCACCAGCCATGAAAGCGCCAGGTATGGGAAGTTTTAAGCCATCGATAAATGGCTAGAGCAAACCTTAGCCAAAAAAGAATGACGGTTCCTCAAAAAAAAAAATCTGTAATAGACATATGAAGGGTGAGAGGTGGTACTTATGTTCACCCAAGAAGAAATGTGTTTACATTAGTTCACGCCCAACCTTTATGTTTCCGAACATGAGGATGAACGGCTCTTAGGGGTGGGTCGTTCAGAAGTGAACTGTTCCAAAAGAACACTTCATTGAAGTAACTCACTCCTTTTGGTGAACTGCAGTTCCATTGGACATGTGAAAAAAACTTGACCGACCTTTTAGATATACTGAGCTTTTTTTTGGACATTATTTTCGAGATCTACTGACGTAATAAAGTTTTTTATTGGACGCCACTTTCGAGATCTACTGACACAATGAAGGAATGAATAGCCCCGAAGAGTTTCGGAACTATTATATTTCACTGAACTCTACTGACCTTTTTTTTTGGTCGTCATCTTCCAGATTTACTGACGAAAGGAAGGAACGATGGATCGAAGCAGGCCCGTGCGCAGGATTGTATGAAGGGGGGGGTTCATAATAAACTATCAAGTTCATACCATACTTAATGTGATGACCTAAAAAAAAAGGTCGTCACTTCTCAATGAAAATGGGCCAATGGGGGGGGGGGGGGATTGAACCCCTAAAACCCCTCCCGTGCGCACGAGCCTGGATCGAAGAGCTCCGGAACTACTTCACTGAACCCGTTCCTTAAAGTGAGTGACTCGAGTGAAGTACTTCACTAAAAAGGAACTGTTTTAACCATCTCTTAAACACTTCTGTCTCACCAGACGAAGTCAAATCCATTTTGAGTTACGTGAAGTAGAGGAAAGCAAAACATCGCTCGCAAGTTGCTGCTACATATATCCTTAATGTCTATTAGTCTGTCCTTGCCAACAGAAAAAATCTGCCAATGGTCTGGGCGAAACTTTATTATTTTCGTGTCAAAGTTTGGGAGCGGTGAAAGTCGGAGTACCTATATCATCATTTGTTTCAAGATTATGAATTTTCTTGCAAAGTTAATTTTGTTCTTAAAATAAAAATATTTAAAATGGAAATAACTAATTTTATATCTCATCAGAAGAACTGAGGGATGGGAAAAATTTTGGAAATTTATAAAATTACTTGAAAGTTGAATATCCAAAAATTGAGAGATGGGTCTGTAGGCGATTATATAAAACACTAAGGAAGTGAAAAGCGATCAAGTATCTCATCAATCCTAAAAAATATGTCGAAGCTTTCTTAAACCCACACTCAAAGAAAAAATATGATTGTGGCAACCATATTTTGGGAGAACCTTACTATGATTGAGGTTACAGTTGCCACAACTATGTTACAACATGTAACATGTTTAGCTCAAACAAAATTATGGTTGTGGAAACCTAGGTGTGCGATTCACGCAACCTTATTTAATAATAGAATGGTTGGGTCAATCATAAAATTTATGTGACATGATTGCCTGAATCATAGTTCTGATTTCAGAACCTTGGTGTATGATTCACGCAACCTTATCTAATAATATAATTGTTGGGTCAATCATAAGATACATGTTACACTTAAAAATAATTCACAAAGAAAACACTTTCGATCATAAATAAATGACTTGAACAACAATTAAACACTCTCGAACAAAGCACACATGAAATTGGAAGACGCGAACTTACACCGCGAACGACACTTTTCGTACTGTGAGAGGTATGGTTGTGGGAACTATCTTATCAAATTATATGGTTCCACTGATCATAGAATATGGTTGTCGTGATTATAATGCACAATTACATCATGTAACGAGAATGATTGATACAACCATATTAAATTTCAGTAGTTAATGCAACCATACTATGTTCTTACGAATTATGTGCTATGGCTAGTACCATCATAGCAATGATGATGGAAACATGTCAGTTTTACTATGGTTAGAAGAACCTTAATATAGTCAATGCAACCTTGGAATACAAACATAGTTTTTCTTTCAGTGCACTTGGAGGTTGAATATCTTAAATTCCCGAAAGGAGGTAATAATAGATAAATATGAAGACAGCACGAGAATGTAAAAAACAATTCAATTTCTTATCACTTCTAAAAAAATTGCGGAATTCGTGAAAACGTGTTCAACCTTGTTATACCCTGTTAGGGGCTGAAAAAGAAAAGAACTTAAGTACAAGTTTTAGGAAATCATCAAGCAAACCCATGAAAATGAAAATATTTTCGATATCTGATCAGGCCTGATGGATATGGCAGAATTCGTGAAAAAGTATACAACCCCTTTGCACCCCCTTAGGGGTAAAATTTAAAAAAAAATCCTGAAAACACTTTCTAGGTATTTATATGATTAAGCCGTAAAACAAAAATGAATTCAATATTTGGGAATACATAATAGATATAACGAAAATCGTATAAATATATGAATTGCATTTTCACTATTAATTTTTTTTCGACACTCTTCCAAACGCTAATAGATATTTTAATTTTTTTTTATCTCAATTACTTTTCTAGTTGGTATACTATACATATATACACCGAGTTTCAATTTTGTAGCATACGCAGTTCTATAGTAAGGAAAAACATCATCCACCCTCGTACCATACTACCCCTATGAAAAATTATATTTTTCCAACATGCCACTGTTGTAGCTCTATCTAAATATCAATATTTCAGCTTTTTATCATTATAGGTTCTCGAGATATAAAAATCTGAACCTTTTCCTTTCCCACGTCCCCCTCTACACCATCACCCTTAAAATTTTAAACTTCTATCTAACGCTGTTCCTGAGATATGAGACGTAAATTTTTTAGAAAAATTCTTATCCCCTCTACTTTCATGCCCCACCGCCCCCTTAAATAATTTTATTTTCAGCAGACTTTATTTGTCAACGTTTATACACAAACCGAATTTTATTTATCTAGTGCAATTGGTTCGTGAGATATCGCGATCTAAAGTCTTTCACCCACCCACGTACGCCATTGCCCCCACTCAAAAATTTGTTTCCGATCTATTCTCCTAGTATATCTACATAGATATGTTTCTTAAGTTTTAACTTCGTGACATTAACCGTTTAGGAGATATGGATTTTAGGATGTCGCAATCTTGGCTTTTTTGCGTTTCGGACGCATTATTTTTTCTCCCACTCCTTTACCTTATCTGCAATTTTTTTTTGCAAATGGGTCTGCTATTGAAGCTTTATATAAGTTCCAAGATTCAGCTTCCTAGCATAAGCGGTTACTGAGATCTAGAAACCAAATTTTTTCGACTAAAACGCTTCGCTCACCTCCTCCTTCACACCCCCATCCCTCAAAAAGTGTCCACCTAAAGGAGTATACCCAGTCAGTCTACCCATGAAAAAAAATTCAACTAAATAGCTCAAAGGGTTTGGGTGCTACGAGCCTTTAAACAATTTTGCGCGCACCGGTCGACGTACGGCGGACAGACGGACTGACATTTTTTTGTTGGTTTTTTGTGTCTACTAGTCGTTTAAAAAAATTTTTGAGTGTATTTTTGAAATAACAAAGTAAAACTTTTCTCAAAAAAATTTTGGAACAAATTGGTTATGAAGCCAGTCTTTCGAACGAGTTCGGCTTCAGAACTGATCACTCGTTAGTCGGTAGGTCAGGGTTGTCAAACTCATCACGGAGGGGTTCAATAAGCAGCTCTTCACGGGAGCAATATATTTTGTTCGATAAAATATAACCGGTGTGCCTCAGAGCTCGACTTTATCACCCTTTCTTTTCCCTGTCTTCATGGCAGAAGCACCCGGCATGGACACCACGATTACAGCGTATTATGGGGACGACATGGCTTTTTTATATCATTTTTGGAGCCTTGGGGTAATTACTAGAGAGTAGCAATCGACGTCTAAGACACTTAGAGACTGGATGAGTAATGTTAATCCCAAGAAAACCGAATTGCATAGCCTTATAAGCATGTTTCCATGACTAGGAAAAACATCCCTGAAAATCAAATTAGTGGAAGTATACATAAACAAGAAAGCGAGGAATGGTGCAGGGGCTTAAGTAGGAGCATTAAGCTCTATTTGTGGTGCCACGTAAAATCCTTAAATTTTTCCACGACAACTTTGGCCATGGAAAATTTTTCAATATTGTTTCAGGTGTTTTTGATTGAATTTATAGATCACACTATACGATAATTATTATTTTATTTTTAATATTTGGATTATTGGGCTTTGGCCAAAATATGCTAATAGCAATATTTTGCGTCTCAATATAATTAAAAAAAAATAAGAGGTTCAGTTTTATTTTGTTGAGTGATATACGTTTGAAAAGTTTTTAAAATAAAAATCAAATTGCGATTTGTTTACAAAGCTCCGTTCGATAAAATCAATTCAACTGAACTTGAGAAATTTACTCAATATTCACATGCTTAAAATTTAGTCTACATATAACAGTCGAAGCCTATAGTTACGTACTTATATAATCGATTAAGAAAAAAACTGTTTTTAAACAAATATTTCTATTTTCAAAATAGTTTGTTTTCAAAACCAAACAAAAATAATAATAATGGTAATTAGTACCGGTAAAAATATTGCGTCAAAAAAATATCTTATAACAAAATTTCAAAATTTGACAATGTTGGCAGCTGAAAAATGTAAATTTCGTAGTAGCGATTTTTTTCATGGGATACCTTGCCAAAGTGCGTCATCAAAAATCTGCTCATATATCAGAATAGGTATTTTCTATTTCTATTTATGAATAAATAGAAACATGCATAAATGTTTCGAGAAACTTTAACTTTGTTGTCATACTTTCTTTGTTTAAATTCAACCGTTTTGACATTTTGCTTATACAGTGAATTTTATTTAAATATCATGTAAATATTTACGCAAATGTTAATAGATTAAATTTTATAGAAAGGCAATTTTTTGATTTAAGCAGAACGCTAAATATTTCCGGTTATGATTTGTTTTATTCGACGACTCATGAAAACTTTAAGATATTAATGTGCTTGGTTTGTGATATATGGGGAAAAAAGTTCAATAGCACTGATACGACGTCTCGAAATGAAAATAGACTGAACAGTACGTACGTAAATATTTATTTACGTCGATTGTATACATTAAAATATAAAATTGGGTCTTCAGCGTTTTTAATCTGTTTGTGTACTCGTATGATAATAATTTTATTATTCTAATCTGGTGGTATGATACACGTGACAGACAGGTAATTAAAGCTAATATCAAATCAGATTCGTAAGCTTTAGCAGAGTGAGTAAAAAAGAAATTAAATCCAAAAAAAATTCATGTGTACCTAATGGATAATAAATTATGCGCCGCGACACGGTTGTTGCTTAATAAACAACTGTACACCCAATGCAGTCCAACGTTAAACGTGATTCGTGCGAAAAATTTAAACGGAGGTTGAAGCGGTCAAGTTAAGTTTTGGGAAATGAATTAATTTTGTTGTGTAGCTGTAGCGGTAAAGTACAGGTGAATTGGATGAATTTGGCTCACTGATCGAACAGATCTTGTTTGTGTTTCCTAGCAAACCTTTATTTATGGGTGTTACGAGAAACACCCATGATTGCCGTAAGACCACCCATAGATGTTGTGTGGAGCCGGTATGGGTGTAAAAGTCATACCCGTTAGGCTTGTGTAGTTCGTGAACGAACTAGTTCGGAAGATCGCTCCCACAAGTGAAATGAACGAACTAGTTCGCAGTGACTTCCGCTCCTAGTTCGTTTGTTTGGAAGTAGTTCGTTTTTGTAGGTGATCCGAACTGGAAAGGAACTAGTAGGGCTGGGTCTTTTTTTTTAGGTCCTTACATTCAATCCGCACTTGAAAGGAACTAGTTCCTTCCGGGCTGGGGACTTTTTTTTTAGGTTCTCACATTCAATCCGAACTTGAAACGAACTAGTTCCTTCCGGGCTGGGGACCTTTTTTTTTTTTTAGGTCCTCACATTCAATTTCAACTTGAACTCCTTCCTTACTTACTTACTTTTTTTTTTGGGGAACGATGAACTAAAACAACGAACTAGTTCGCGAAGACTAACGAACTAGTTCGTTCGCGGTCACTAAGGTGAACTACAATGCGCAAGCCTAATACCCATGAGTGTTAGCTGGTATACTCATGGGTAGGCTAGAACATAATGGAGCTCATCTTCGGCCAGAAGTATCGATCTGATATGAGCTTACGTGATACACGAATGCCAGGATGTGATAAGGAATTTAAAGATTCGAAAATAGGTAGTCGAAGTTCCAGTGGTAACCAAAAAAACCACGTTGTTTTTAGTCAAAAAAGAAGGCAATGCTCACGGTTTTCATGGATTACAACGGTGTAGTGCATTATGAATTTTTGCCAGAAGGCCAGACAGTAAACAAAGAGTATTATTTGGCCGTTATGAGACGTTTGCATGAAGCAATTCGCCGAAAGAAACCAGAATTGTGTGCAGAAAATTCGTGGATTTTGCCCATGATAACGCACCGTCGCACAGTGCCATCATTATTCGTATTTTTTTGACGAAAAAAGCAACATATACCATCCAACAGCCACCGAATTCACCTGATTTGGCTCCCTGTGACTTCTTTCTGTTCAATCGAGTTTAAAAACCACTACGGGGAACGCGTTTCAGCAGCCGAAAGGAAGTAATGGAAAAATCGCAGGAAGCACTGATGGTCATACCGAAAACCGAATATAAAAATGTTTCGAGGATTGGATCAGGCGCTGGCATAAGTGTGGTGCAGTCGATGGGGATAGCTTTGAAGGGGACAGTATAGATTTAGATGAATAAACTTGTATTTTTAATTTTTTCAATAAATTCCGGGAACTTTTTGATCAATGTGGTTTTTGAGAGGCTTGTGATCGGTTTAAACTACAAAAGATCACCCTTCCAGGAAGTATCGAAAAAATTTTAATACCTAAGTAGCTAAGTGGTTAGAAGTTCTCTTTCAAATGCAGAGTACCTATACTTGGTTTCTGCAGGTGACAATTTCTTGGAGAAAAATCCTAGTGGTTCCCAACCATTGTTGTATTGTTGCAGCGCTGCTCCGTCGGCGGTGTTAGAAGCGTCAGTGTTTACGCTGAATTCACCTTCTTCCAAAAGATGAGATAATATAAGAGCGTTTGAAAGAGCTTGCTTGATGCATGTAAAGCTATCTTCACATTTCTTGGTCCAGAAAAATTTCTGTTTACGGTTTTTTTGTTTAAGCAGTTCTGTGAGGTACACAATTACCTCGGAGTAAGCATTTTAAACCCTCCAAGCATTTTAGACAGTTGGGAAATAAAACGATGGTAGCTTCCAAGTGGTTCGTGTGCTCGATTTTGTTTTTGCTTGCCACGAGCAGGTCGAAGTCCAAATCTTGAATAACTTCGTTGATGAATCTTTGAAATGTGGGGTCTGTATTTCTGAGACCGACATCTTCTGGAGCAATAGGAATTTAATGATAAGCTCTTATTAGGTCTATTTTTGAAAATATAGTGCATACATGGTAGAGATGGGTTGTACAGGAGTGAACTGTTCCAAAAGAACACTGCATTGAAATGAGTGAGTGAAGTAACTCGCTCCTTTTGATGAACTGCAGTTCATTGGACACGTGACAAAAAACTTGACCGACCTTTTCGTTTTCATCATCTTTTAGATGTACTAACCTTTTTTTTGGTCCTCATCTTCTACATCTATTGACGAAAGGAAACAACGATGGAACGAACTACTTCAATGACCTCGTTCCTAAAAGAGAGTGACTCAGAGTGAAGTGCTTCACTCCAAGGAAATGCTTTGCCCATCTCTAATCCACGGAGGTTTTATGTTTAGTTGGATTAAACCACCGAGGTTTTGATGTGGATAGTGTAAGGGTCGTCATATCGATTAGATTATTCCGTCTCCTAGAAGTAGATAGATGAGATGCTTCCTCATGTGACAATGCCCAGTCAGAGCTCCCACTAGGGTTCGGGTCTGATATCTGCTTAGTTGTAGATAATCAGATGTTATTTTTTTTCGAATGCTTTGGCATAAAAAGCTTTGAGTGCCTGTAGGCCGGTGCCAAGTCCCAGTTAATTCGTACTTTGCGATTTTTGCCACATTCGGATGTTCATTCTGGCTATGCTTAATGGTATACCACAAAATGGGTATGGTCCCATGAAGTCAGCTTTTGAATCTTTAAGAAGGTCTCAAGAAGGTCGGTAGAGGAATATTTTTCACCTGCAGAGCTAAAAGTCGCTATAGTCCGCCCAATCGCGAAATTGATCCGAGCCAGAAAGTTTTCAATGAAGTATTTTGGAAGGTTCCCTCCTGCCTCATCTTAAACACGAGTTACTGATTGCGATAATTCTTCATCGCATGCTCGAAGCAGTGCTGATTATTTTTTCAGTAGGTATAGCAGAACTTAGTAGTTCTCCCCACGATCGACTTTTGAAGATTACCTAGGGCTTCCATTTTCCGTCGTTTTAAATTCTCATAGAGTTTTTGGGGAAAGGAACCTTTAAAATTTTGAAAAAAAAACCCGTGTTCACAAGCACGTCCTGAACACCAGGCTTTAAAAAACATAAAGATAAAATCCCCTTTCATCACAAAGATTCAATTTCCGCTTAGATTTAAGCAAAAAGCCCATTGTTTTTTGTTTTCCAATGCGGACATAGCAAAGTCTATTCTTTTCTGAAAATGTGTTGATTGAGCACTTACTAAACAATTTCTTTTTTTTTCATTTCAGGTTCATAATCCCATACTTTTACATAACAGAATATTTGCTCACCTATGACTATTCGGAAGAAGAAAGCGCAATGCTTATCTCAATCATTGGAATATTCAGCACAATAGGAATGCTTGCACTAGGATTCGTCGGCGATCGTCCATGGCTGAATGTATCCAAAACCTATGCCTTTTGTCTAGTGTGTAAGTAAAAAGCGGCTAAATTCATTGTTGCATTTAAAGTAAAAAAAAATTCAACTTCTTTTCAGTTTGTGGCCTATCCGTTGGCTTAATTCCAGTGTTTGCTAAAAGCTACGCAAGTTTGGTAGCCCTATGCGTCATATTCGGTATAACGTTCGCCAGTTCGTTTTCATTTACTCCAAGTATTTTAGTTAGCATCGTAGATCTGGAAGATTTCACATGTGCCTATGGTTTAGTTCTGTTGGTTCAAGGAGTTGGAAGTTTAATAGGACCACCCTTGGCTGCCTTCATTTATGACATTACTTTAAGGTAACGATTTGTAAAAATACAAAAAATTTGTAAATATAAATTCTAAACGTATTTCCAAATGTTATCCATTTCAGATGGGACGATTCGTTTTATGCAGCCGGTGTTTTTATAGCCTTGTCCGGCGTTTTAGCTTATCTTGTTTCCGTTTTAGAAGATCGAGATAAACGTAGAGAAAATGAAAGTAAGACACAAATAGAGAAATCATAAATCTATCTAAACAAATTATATATTATGTCAATTTATTCCAAATTTTCAAAGTTAGAGTCAATTCTGTTAGACAATTGAACGAAAAATGTAATAATATGAAATAGTACCGTATTATCGAATTATCTTTGCCTTACTTACGATACATTAATACAATTATTGCAACAGTTAACTTACATATAGCTCATACTTCATCATCAAATAATTGTAATCAAAACAATAACAAAACGTTAAAGAATACCTACACAATTTTCGAATAGATAACTCGAATGGAGTTAGAAAAGGATTTTAATAAATAATTTTTTTTTTTTGTATTTATCAATTTTTATGTGTTTTACCGTATTAAGTCTGTAACAAACAGAACACAAAGTATTACATAAAGTTTGACGTTTTTTTTAGTAACAAAAAAAAAAGAGTATTAAAGATTATGTACAGAATTATTATACATTTTATGTAAATAAAATACAAATGTATTTGTTATTATTTTTGTGGTGATCGCATATAAAGTTTTCCTCTTTTTGAAGTTGTGTTTTCATCTTTCATTTTAAGCAATGGATAAGTTCTTAACTACTTATGCCTCGTATTTAGCTCATTATTTGAGTAACTATCTGAAGTTAATACTACTAATGTTAAAAGAAGTTGGGATGACCCTATCGAGACTCCTGTAACTAAAGCTGCCAAAGCCAAGATATCAAAGGTGTCAAATTCAAGGTTGGCAACCGATTCCAACTATAAATATTAAAAAAAAATATTAAATACAGCGATCAACGTAAAACCGCCAGAATAGGTCTTTCAAAAATGTGTCATTTTTCACCTAGACCACACATAATTTATCACTCGCCAAAAATTTTTGGAGCTTAGTTGGGAATCGACGTTATAGCCACCATATAGTCCTAGCCTTGCTCTATGAGATTATCATTTACTTCGATTTTTGTAAAACTCCTTGGATGGTAAAACTTTCAATGATGATGCTGTGAAATCGCACTTGGTTAATTTTTTTGCTTGGTTCACTTTTTTAAGATAAGAAGTTCTGCGAACGTGGAATTATGAAGTTGCCAGAAAGATGGTTGGTGAATTTTTGTATTTAAAAAAAATGTGTTTTATTTATATGAAAAAATCGGCAATTAATTAGTTGCCAACCCAAATGTTTATTATTAAAGAATAATAAAGTAAAATAGGCACGAGCAACCAGTGATACGATATGTACTCGTATTATAATTACTAGTCTCTACCTTTGCGTGACTTAACCCAACCACACACTTTTTTTTATTGGTGAAAACTCTAAAGGGCGGTTTACATGACGAATGCAAACAATTTTTACTGATTTTGTGAGGGTGAAGGAAAATCTCTTATGACGAACTGATCAAGAGAAACGAACAGATATTATATTCAGAAAAAAATTTTGACGATATTTCTATGAATCTAATTTCTTGCAGTGGTTGATTGTAGTTCCCTCACAATCTCAGTAAAAAATTGTATGCAGTCGACATGTGAACGAACCAGCCTTAAAGTCGTACCAATTTTCCGTAGTTCAGAAGAGAAGTTCGTATGCCTATTGACCCAGTGCGTACTCTTATTCTAGCCCCGGAAAAGAGAACTTTCTGATATCACACGCAAAAGGTTTCATGCGTTAAAAGTTCGCGGCGCATAGCTCGAAAGCGATGTAACAGGATACTGGAAATTAACCCCAAATAAGAGAATTTATCGGGCCGTTTCTATACGTCGACTTAGGCCCGTTCCTACGATCGTCAGTTAAATTTTAACTGCAAGTTTTGTATGAAAATCTGTCAGTTAAAGTTCCAGTTAGAACGTTACTAACGATCGTAGGAACGGGCCTAAGAGGATAAAACTTAAAATGCATGATTTAGCAAATCTGCACGATGCAACAATATAGCCATTCATGTTTACATCCTGGTCGTTTCGAGTTCGGGAACAGTAGACTGTGGCTGTCCGAGATGTTTGTCTTTCATCGAGTCGTCGCAAACAATCGGGTTCTGTGGGCAAATGTCTCAACCTCAATAACTCAATTGTTTAGCCCCCACCAAGACGATTACTTACCGGTAATTGGTAGATCTTACAACTGAAAAAAAAAAAAACAAAATACTAAAAGACTAAAAATTTCATCCAATTATTTAGTATGAATATATTTAATTGCCCGTCTTTTTTTTCACAAATATTATTTTTCCACAGTTATGAATTTACACATTTTCGTTTTAAGTTTAAAAAATATGTAATACAAAAAAAAAAAAATCATCGAATTCAAAGTATATACCAAGTAATATTCTCATTACAAAATGTTTACATCGATACATAATCTAAGCTTCGCTATTCAATTTTATTGACTGTTGTGTTTTCTTTTCGAAATTTTTCTTTATTGAACGCCTTGTTTGTAATTCATTTTTCATAACTAAAAAAATTTGTTATTGCACGCATAAAAAAAAGGATCGCAGGAACATAATCTCATCGTATGCAATAAGAATCAATTCAAGAGTTTCTAGAAGCTATCTAAAAAAAAAAAGAAAAAAGCTAACTAAGGTGCTTTTGTGAACAGCGAATTCGGACTAAATGTTTTATGTATGTAGGTACTTATTTTAATATGATCTATATATCTTTCCGTTTTCTTTAATTCCAACTAAAATATTTTTTTTAATCGACTTTTAAATTATAATTCAATCAAATATACAAATTATCTTATAAACTATAAAAAAAACTGTAATTAAAAACAACCACTACAGAAAATATCAACAAAAAAACATATTTTAAATAACACTAGTTTCAAAAATTACAAAAAAAAACCCGGATGTTTGAATCAAACATTGTTTTAAAGTGCTGCTATTAATGTGTGTAGTGTAAAGTTTTTCTTTTGTACATTTTTAATCATTTCTTATTGACATAAATATACGGATGAAATATTTACGTTACTGTTGCAAATAGTTTTAGTACGCTATGAAAGAAAAAGGCAAGCTGAATTTAAAAGGTGCAACAGTAACAGGACAAACTCATATTGGGAAACTTTTCACGAGATGTTAGTGTCAAAATAACGGTGAAACTTTCTCGACTTTTCAGTCTTTATCCCGCGGCCAATTCGATAAAATCTACACTATTTTAAATAATTGATCATTATATAAACGTCTTATATGCATAATCACATAGTTTCTATCAATTATGATGTCTGACAAAAAAAAAACAACGAAGATTATTCTCTTTTTTACTACATCACAGTGCTTATCTTCAGTTGATTGTGTTCCGAAATAAAAATTATTGACATTAGTGCGAATACAATCGTCTATCCTCTAATTGAGTTTTCCTATTTTGTCCCGCTACGTTATTTTATGGTTGTTATTCTATTAGATTTCGAAACTCCTATAAAATTTTGAAAATAATCGTAAGGATGAAATTATAATGTTGTTGTGCTTGCTTTCTATATTATTTCAAACGAGAATGAAAATGGAGAGGGTAAACTACGTTCCAAAATTTTGAGAAGAAAACTATGGTTAAAGGTTAATCATTTCGAACAACAGCAACTTGTTTTTTGTTTTAAGGATTTTTAAGGTGACGAAACAGTTCTATTTAGTATAAGGGTATATTTATTTGTTTTTGTTTTGTTTTTTATTTATAAAATATATTTTCCATGCTTGGAAAACATTTTAATTTTTTTATGTTTCTGTGAGCTTCAAACTTCTTCTTTTTCTCGCAATATAAAGTCCTTAAAGTACTTGGAAGTTGTTTTTGTCTCTGGTTTGTTACAACTATCTTAACAGCATCCGCCACTTGCTGGTCCACCTTGGCTTCCAGCACCCGGTAATGATGGATTTGTCGGGGAATGTTGTTGTCCAATTTTAATTCCGTTGGCCTGAAACAATTATCGTTACGTGAGTTAATAAATCTGAAGTAACACTGTTTTTTTTTTTTTTTGTTGTGTACCTCGTTGTTTATATCGAATACACCTTCCTGTATTTTCTCATAAATTTCTTTGGCTGTATTAATAAATGCCTCCTCGACATTAGCAGCCGTTCGAGCCGAAGTCTCCATAAAAACTAGACCATGTTCGCGTGCGAATGCTTCACCTTCTTCCTTTTTCACTTCGCGTCTTGAATCTAAATCGCTGAATTGTTACGTGACGACTGTTAGTTTAAACCCAAAATAAGATAAGTTTAAATTTATTTACCTCTTGTTTCCAATAAGCATTATCACCATATTCGAGTTTGAATGTTGTCTGGCATCTTCGAGCCATGTGGTAAGATGATTAAATGTTTCTCTGCGTGTGATATCGTAAACTAGAAGTGCTCCAGCTGCACCACGATAATATGATCGTGTAATTGATCTGTACGTGAAAATTATCGAAACAATAACAGGTTAGGAAAATACAGTGAAACTTGTATAACATAAAAAGTTTTAATAACTGGAACCGAAAGAATTAAACCCTCGGTATGGCAGGCACATCAAGGATTAACCCTGATTTACATTCACGCTTCCTTTGAATGGAGAAAAGGTTACAGAGTATAAAATTTCAAGCTGCTAGCTTCATCTATTTTCTGTTCAACGTAGAATAGGTGTACCAACGTGAATTATGGACTTTTTGAGATGAGAACTACACAAGGCAATGATGTAATATCGCCCGGCGTTTGCGCCTACCTTTGGTGAACTGTAGTTCCATTGAACACGTGACAAGAAACTTTACCAACCATTTTTTTTTTGGTTATAATCTTGGAGATCTCCTGACCTTTTGTTGTTTTTTTTTTTGTCATTTTTTTCTCCTCTCAAGTATGAACTATGAATGAACTAAAGGAACGAACTAGTTTGCGAGCGAACGAAGGACCGATGGAACGAAAACGAAGGAAGGATGAAAGGAAGAGTTCCGGAACTACTTCACTGAACTCGTTAATTAAAGTGAGTGACTAGGAGTGAAGTCCTCTACTGAAAGGACCTTCACGGTACCGTGGAAAGGTTTCGCAGCAAGTATTCAAGCCATTAACATACAACCATAGATCCTTAGAACATCTAAGACTCAACGAAGTTATTATCGATCTTATCTCCTCTGCTGTCGTAGGCATTAGAAAAATCGAATTGGAATTGTTTTTAATTCTTCGAATGTTATTAAAATCATAGTTTTGTTTCATGTTGTTCGCTAATTTTTCTCCTATTGATGTAAAGTGTCTATTCAATTCGTTAGCAATATCTTCACTATTTGTACCCAACTCAGATTTGATCTCAGCTATTCCCTTTTTCTCATTAAATCTATCCGCACCTTTCCCTAAAGATTCCCGGATAACTTCCCAAATTTTAAAACTATTTCCAGCCGATTTTTTGAATGAGTTACTTTTTGCTTCCTTGATCAGTTTAGTCGATTTGTTTTAAATACTGCTATATTTAGATTTAAGCTGTTGATTGTCGTGGTCATTTTGAAGTTTACTGTATATTTTGTTTTTCATTTATATTACATAAAGGATGAGTTCGGAAATTAACTCGGGTTGAGTTAGCGTTACCTTCAGAGTTAACTAACATATTCAAGTGAGAGTAAACTCTATTCCAATATTTCAGAACGGATAGTTACTCTAGTTTCATAATCTGAGTTAACATAAGATTGGAGCTTTAAAAAATAATTTGATGTATGATTTTTATAGCTGCAACTAAAGATTTTCGTCAAAACTTTTAACTGACACGCAATATATTCAAAAATACTGGCCACTTGATTATTCGGGCGACATGTGACGTTTCTAACTCCTCGTAACCCTGCTCATGACTAGAGTTGATAGTTACCCCTTCTTACTCTAATCTATTTCTTACTCGAACGCAACTCTATTACGTCATTAGAGTAAAATTGACTCTACTCCACATTTCCGAACGATTTTTTTTAACTCTACTCTAACTCGAGTTAATTTCCGAACGCCTCCCTAGTATCTCTTTTGTAATCCATGAAGCGTTACTTCTTATGCGTACAGTTTTTGATGTAGTTGCTTCAGATGTAGCAGACGTAATATCAGAGACCAGTGATTCAATTGTATGGTGTTCTCGGTTGTTTATTCTGTTTTCAACTATATTTATAAATTTTTCGCGATTTAGAATTTGTATAGTCTTTTAAGTCAACTTACTTTTCCGTGCTGGATTTTTACTGCGTGTTAGAGTAATTACTTTATGGTCTAGCCCTGCCCAATCACTAATTTCAATTTTAACTGAATTGTGTTGTATTTGATGTTTGTTTCAATCGTATTGAAATTATAATCGGCTTTTATAAATATTGCAATGCCTCCGCCCCTACCCTGCTCTCTGCAATTATGTACTACGTTATAACCTTTTAATTGGAAAAATGATGTTTCCATGTTATACGAGGGGTGTTCGAAAAGTAACTTAAGTCAAACACACACAGCACGCGTATATCAAAAAAAGTATGATGGCTGCAAAGTTCATTCTTTTGTAAGAGTGCTGTCAAAATTTTAGCCATTTTGGATGCTTAGTTTTGTTTTGGTTGTGGATTAAATACGACGTGTTTAGTGTTTTTTAAAAATGGGAAAAAAAGAATTTCGTTCAGTGATAAAACATTTTTATTTGGCAGGGAAGAAAGCGACCGAAATTCATCAGATTTTGCAAGAAGTTCATAGCACGTCTACTCCTTCGTTACCAACTATCAGTTTCAGGGTAAACGAATTTAAACGTGACCGTACTAGCATCAATGACGAACCCCGCCCTGGACGTCCAAAAACAGCCACAAACCAAGAAATGATCAATAAGGTACATGATATCGTATTAGCCGATTGACGACTGAAGGTGGTCGAGATAGCAGAGGCTGTGGGCATCTCAGCCAACAGCGTCTGGGCAATCCTACATGAGCATTTGGGTATGTCAAAGCTATCGGCGAAATGGGTGCCGCGTTTGCTGACTCCGGACCAAACGCGAAATCGTGTCGTTACTTCAAAAACTATTGAATTACGCTACGAGTTGCTTCCGCACCCACCTTATTCTTTAGACCTGGCCCCCTGCGACTTTCTCTAGTTTCCGAATTTCAAAAAATCATTGGCAGGAAAAAGATATTGGTCATCGCTGCCACAGAGGCCCATTTTGAGGAGTTATCAAAAACGTATTATACGGAAGGGTTAAAGAAGCTGGAGCATCGTTGGAAAAAGTGTATTGAGTTACAATGAGACTATGTTGAAAAATATATAAAAACTTTTCCAAAAATCAAGTGTTTTCTTGCCGACTTAAGTTACTTTTCGAACGCCCCTCGTATAGCCATGTTTCTCCGAATACTAAAATATCAATGTCCTGGTGTTTTTCAAGGTATATTTCGAGATCCGGAATTTTATTCCTACTGCTCCTTAAATTGGCATTTGATATTTTGAATTTGTTATTGCTCATAGTTCTTTTATGTAGTAATCTGTTTTCAGCTGCACTGCTCTGACTCTTTTCTTGTATTCCGGACATTTACAGCTATCTGACCTATGATTACAGTCCTCAGTTCTGTCAAGTATCGTACAGTTAACACATTTTATGTTTGGAGATTGGCATTCGCTCGTCATATGTTTTCCTGAGCACTTTCCTCACGTGTTGCTGTCTGCAGTGCAATTTTTCGCAGAGTGATTAAAGTGCTGACATTTAAAACGCCTTAAAATATTAAAGTCTTCGCGTATATAGTGTAACTGGAAATTTATATTAATATATTTATTCACTATTCTACTATAAAGATTTCCCGTCACTTCAATGTAGGCAGTCCATTTTTTTGAATGCATCTATCCCATAGTTTAAACTAGTTATCTCTTCCAGTAATTCATCACGGCGATATTGTTTTTTCGAGACCATAAATAATGAGCCGAGGATTTTTTCTGTTTTTTCGGCGACATTGTGCACTTTTCTGATAACTTTGCCTGTAGTTCTGACATTAGCTTGCTGGTATTCTCATCATTTGAAGTTTTGATTATGATTCCACCATTTGACACTGGCTTCATCAAAAGTATTGGTGTTTTTAGTGACTATGTGTTTTTTGATAAGTTTCAAGATGTCATTCGAATTTTGTTCTCGTAACGGCTTGACTGTTATGCCTTTTTAAAATTTTTCCCGCGGGTTATCAAGTCCGGCGGCCACTTTTGCATATGTCAGTGGATTATTAATTATTTTACCATCTCCTCTCAGTGAGCTTAGTACTTTTTTAATGGTTTCTACATCGTCCGAAGTTCATCTGGTATTTCGTCAATTTCCGGCACTTTGTTTAGTTTTTGGTCACATAGGGCTGCTTTGATTTCGTCTAGTGTTGGTAGTGTCGATGAAGAGTCTTCTTCGTCAGTTGAAACCTCAGTTGAGATGTTATCGGTCGTAATCGGCGCTGATGGAGTGGGATTGAGAAGATGTTTGAAGCAGGAAGGCCATCTCCTTTTAATTTCTTGTGTGTCGCTAACACTGTTGCCCTCTACGTCTTTGCAAAGACTGGTTTTGGGCTTATATACCCTTTTGATGTCTTTTACTACTGCGTACGCTTCCCGAGTTTTATTTTGTCTCATATTGTCGTCCATTTTTTTCTATCTTGTCATTATAGTACTTCCATTGCTTTCGCCTGTAGATCTTTTTTGCAAATCACCGAAGATCGTCATATCTATCTTTTTTGGCTCGAGTTGGTCGTTCAGTGAAAGTTTTGTAAGCCTCGATCTTTCTATCTATTGCATCGCGACATTCTTGGTTTAACCAGTCATTATTTTTTCGACGTGTTTGATAGCCTAATGTCTCTTCTGCCGAGAATTTGATGCCATCTAGTTCTATCAGACATTGGCAACTGAAATTTAATTGCGACAGCCAGGCTTTGCGTTTTCAGGACCAAGTTTTGGTGATCTGGTTCGACGTGAACGCGGTCCAACTCAACCAGTTCTTGGACAGCATTTCAGCTAAAAAATTTACAAACTTTTAGTGAGAGCAGTTCTGACTGGGAAGTACGCAAGCTGATGCTAGCTCGGCATAAAGTATTCAATGAGCAGGACATGTCGATGCGTTGCTGCGCACTCCCATGTCGTGATGCGTATGAATTACCTGAGTATCCAACAAAAAACTATTTTTTCTCACAGAATTGCATAGACCAACTGCGCCATCCAGTGGCCCGAGCTTTTCTTGCCATCATTCTCGGGTCTTTGACAGTACCTGAAGCGTCGTTTGCAGTAGAATCTAGCCTTTACCTTGGATTAACTACTTTTACCTTTTCAAGACCAAATACCCACAACATAAACTAAAGAATGAACGCACCATAAAACCTTCCTGATAAACCCGAACAGCTATTTTAATCTCGAAATTTTACATATTAGGTGGGTATCAAGTAACCGTAGTATTTTTTTGGCGAACGCTTTTTTATTTTCCCAGCCTTTTATCGCCCCCCTAATCAATTGGAAGTGTGCACCACAAACGCAAGATAACACTCGGTCACAAGCTTTCTCCGTCCAATAAAAAAACCAAGAAATATGTTTTGAATTCACCCCCTTTTTGAGAGTGGTTAAATCCTGTTTCTAATATTTTGCGGCGAATCAAATGGTTGGTGTTGCCTTTTGAACATCCGGTCACTTACTCAATGATAAAAGACAGATTGTTGGGGGAACCGGGTATTAGTCATTCTGATAAAGAATTCAGGAACAGTGGGAAAACTAAAACGATTTACCTAAAAGCTTCCTGGCCAGCAGTATCCCAGATTTGTAGTTTTATCTGTTTGCCATCGATCGTAATCATTCGCGCTCCGAATTCGACGCCAATCGTCAAGTCATGAACGGGCTGAAATCTCTTATCGGTGAACTGCAGAAGAAGACACGATTTTCCAACACCTTAAACGAGATGAAATCGAAACAAAAACAACTGATTAATATTATTGATTTTTTTTTATGTGGGAGAGCATCAACAACGCCAACACACGGATACAGCAGCCAGCAAGCACAGAGTCCATCGCCCAGTCGGTCACCAGGCAAGCAGAGCAGAAAGACAACGAAACAAACCGTCCATATGCTACGCTTCAATAACTGCAATTCGCGTCATTTACGCGTTTAGCTAATCTACGACTCAAGAGGTTTCCCGTTTTTCTTACCAACTTCTTACGATCGACTGGCAACTTTTCCGTCATTTTGATCGAAAATTGAAAGTAGAGAAATATTTTGTCAAGTGGAAAATTGTGTGGGCGTCAGAGAAGTTCACGATGCGAAAAAACTTTTTGGCGATTACGAAAAGGGAGCTGCAAGCAACAAGCTGCTGAGCTCGATGACTAAATTTAGCCATCGGTACGACGGTAGCGTAAGAGTGCCCTGAGGGAAAAATTGGTTAATCTTTTCGGCTGATTGTTTCTTTGTGACGCGGGGACCACCACCCCGAACACAAAAAAAAATCTGCGACGACGAGTGACAGTTCGCTTGCTGTGTGTGCCCCGCCGTGGCTGCTGTTTCCTCGGTGCCTTTGTCGTAAAAACAAAATATCGATTTTTACCCGTGTCCCCGATGATGATGTATTTGAACAAATAAGCGTACGACATTGTCGGCAAGTTCTACGATTCGGTGCGGCACAGGATCAGCGGCAACGAGATATTAACAAATTTTACGCGACTTTTGAAATTTTTTTCTTTAATTACGCACAAACAAAAGCTGACGGGATTTTCACTAGGTTTCTTGGTAAACACACACGCGACACTTGACTTGACTTTTTCTTGTCTGGCGAATTTCTTTTGCTCAGCGAAACGACACGAAACAGGGTGACACGACTGACGGACTGACTATGAGTTTTTGTAGTTCACTGTGTGCTTCATGAGACATCTAGTGAGATTTTTTTTTTAAAGTCAGATTTGTAAAGTGATGAAACGGTTTACAAAAAAAAAACCTTTTTTTTGCAAATAATTTTTAAAAATGATTGAAAGTATTGAAAAATTTAAAATAGAAAAGGCCAAGGATTGGAAATATTATGCATACGGTCATCAAAGTGGCAACTGGCAACCAACGTCTATTGGTCAATATTTAGTATAATTTCAATAAAATAGTTGTTTTCCCTTAGACCCGATATTTCAATGTAGAGTTAACTTTTAAGTTGTCAGTTAACCAAAACCTCTCGAGTAAACTTTATATGGAAATACCAGACTTACAAGTTAACTCTATATTGAAATACCGGGCCTTAGTCTTATGTACGAATCACAGTAACTCTCTTATCATCAATGGCGAGACAGCCTAAACTGGCCTCCTGAAGTCGTCGCCTCCAATTGTCTAGATGCAAAGACTGCGTCCACTAGCTGCTAATTTTTAAAATGGTTTTGCTACTTTATCAACCAAGTCTTCCTTGCTTGGGTGGTATGGCTTACTGGCCTGTATCACCTGCTTTGCCTTTAAGAGCACGTTTGGGCCTTATTTTGTCTTCCAATCGCTCTACATGGCCAGCACACTGCAGTTTACGTAGCTTGATGAACGTCGAAGCTTCTGGCTCCTCGAAGAGTTGATACAGCTCATGGTTGTATCTTATTCACCAGTCCGTTCCTGCCTTCAAAGGTGTCAAAACTTTTCAGAGAACCACTAGCTCCCATGGCTTACACCAAGGACACTATCCACTTTCTACACATGTAAAAGAATGATCTGCAGAAAACGGAGGTTAGAGCCAAGATCCAGTACTGGATCTACACGGCAATCGACAAAGCAATTTCCAGGTAGAGGTGGAGAAAGTTTAGAGACAGGCGTGTTTAGGTATAACAGGTGACCTTAAAACCAAGTGGTTTATCCACACCACCAGCTGGAGGTCCACAGACTCGCCCAACGTCCATCTATCTTTGTCAGCTATTGATTCTAAACATGGACATAGTAACATTAGTTTACTAACAATAGGGACCACTGACTATTTAAAACCGAGGTTCTGGTGTGGCAGGAAGTTTTCGATAAGGACATCAAGCAAAGATTACTGGGAAGTGAGAACTGGAAACCATGCGCGGTTACTCAACTAATACACCGATTAGTCAAAGTGGAAGATGGAGCAGGTGCGGTCATGCATTCGTTTGATCTTTCAGCTAACTCTAGCTACAGACTGTACTGCGATCAAATATTAAATTAGAACTCTGCTTGGCTCCGACCTATAGTAGAATACTAGGCAGCGGAAGAGCTGGCTCAAAAAGATGTGAGCAAAAAGATGTGAGCAACGCACGACGCGCTCAATATAAATCTCATTGCTCCGCGCACGACTACGAGACGCTCCAAGCTCCATGGGGAACTCTGTTGTGAACGGAGGAGTGGTTATTTCGACTTAAAACAGTCAGAATAACTGAAGGGAAGTTTGGGGATCGGGAAACAGGAGTCTAATTCCACCTACGTCCAAATTGGTGGCTAAAATTCAAACTGGAGCAACGTGCTTGCTGGGTTCCAGGCTAGTTATGACTGTGGTGAGGAAGGGGGGGGGGGAGGACGTTCGTCGCAACTCAGACCATAAAACTCATGGCCTGTACAACAAAAATTTTACGCCGACTTACCCGGGTAATAAAAATTGAGATAAGATTCCAAATCGGTCATGCGAGAGACCGAGAAAACTCCCTACAACTCGACTGGTGCTGATGTTGCACCGTCTAGTCCACCCTATCTTAGCCGTGTCTGTCCTCAAAAGAAAAATGTTAGAATATGGCCCCTAAAGAGAGGAATGAGGTGGCAGAACGTCTTCAAACGAGAAAATCCATTCTAATAGTTTCCTTTATTTAACCATTTCCATTAGAAATTAATCAACAGAAAGAGAAATGATAAGAAAAATTACAGTACAAAAAGGAAATAATAACTAAAAGAATCTCCACAGAGACCCAGTAATGCCAACTCCGCATTAAGTGATTTACACCAATTCCCACATATATCACTACAACTGAACTACCCTCGCAAGCTCGATCGATCGGTAGGTTCACTGCGCTCAGATTACGTTCGGTACGCTTCCATTTTTTCCAAATTAGCGGTGGAAGTTCAAGAATGTTTAGGAACAGTTAAGTATACTATTTTTATTAAATAATACATGGTTTGTTTTCTTATATATAGTTAGATCTATTTTGGTCTATTTCAAATTGAACCTCGAGGGGTTTCACACACTTGTTGTCGAATACTGAAATCAAAGAACACTCATCTCTCTGAAGCCCAGGTTATTGATTTTCCGATAATAAATCAATTGGTTTAATTTATATTTGGTTTGCAATAAACCTCGCCAAATACTGATGTGTTGATACTCATATTTTGGGATGGTTCAATAATTGATTCAAATGTTGAATTTTTGGACTTTTGTATTATCCGAATTTAACAGCTCAAATTTTGAATTTTACGAAAGGCTGTACTCGTTGTTTCATCTTTCGCTTTTCAAGGTTCGAATAGTCCTTAAAAGGTGTTACCGTTAAATTTTCAATAATCTTTAAAAGTTGCTACCGTTAAATCTGTTCTTAACCAACCGACAATAGTCTATTTAGTTCATTTTATTTCTTTAGACGATAAATGATACATATCATGTTCTAAATTAAATTTCCATTTTTTAGAAAAAGGACAGGACTGTCGCACTATTTTCTTACTTCAGTGTCATTTCTAAAAGAACAATAAAATTACACAAAACGAGAAAAAAATAATTCAAATTCAAACCAACTTAAAATCCACACTTTCATTCCACACAAAAGCCCGCACCGAGCGCACACAAGGCGATTCAATCGAAAAGAAAAACACAAACTTTGTCCAACCCTTGAAATTAGTCACTTTTTTGATTGTTCGGAAATCGCAAGTCGAAATCGTTTCGAGATCGAGAGATTCGAGAAGTCAAGTGCGCTGTCGTTTGTGTCGCGATTTTTTATTTTTCTTTAGCAATTTTTTGAATAATTCGATAGGAAAAGAGTTATTTAAATTCGTATCGAAAAGCCGGCGAAATAGTTCGAAATGACTACACCAGAAGATTGTAAGTAAAATTGTTGAAATTTCCAACCGAGTGAATTGCCGGACAGAATTATTCTTTTTGACGTTTGGGGTCTGCCCGTGTGCCGTGGAAAAATTCTTTATTGTCGTGTTTTTGTTGATGGTTTGACAATTTTTAATTTTTTTTGAATTGGCAGACGATCGGATCGGTTAGCAAGTGTTTTGGATTGTATTACAGAAAAAATATTGACCAAATAAAAAAAGGTATTTTCTAGGAGATGGTCGAACGGTAGGCTGCACCGTGCACGCGACTTCTATCGGAAGAGGTTGCGGAGCGGTCGGTTCCTTCCGGCCAGTGAATTTCACGAAAAAGTACTTTGCGCAGTCGAATTAAATCTTTTAATTTGCCATTTTATGAACATTTTTTATCTATCGCGTTAATTGCCTGGGGTTCTGGTTGCGTTGTGACTGCTGTTTGCTTGTGGAGTGCAGCCTGCATCCAGATACGTGGCATTGGCGCATGGGAGCCGATCTTGTGGTTTTGGCGTAAGCCGCGCTTCCAATTACATCTTTACCTTTACAAGGCATAAATTACCATTTTTTCTTAACGTTGGCAAATGTTGCATCGATGGGAGAATGGAGATGTGTTCGGGGTTCAATATCGAGGTCATTGTTGGCGGTTGGATGGCTGTAGCTCTTCCGTTACCTGAGAATTGATTTGATTAACGATTGCGGCACCCAACCGGGCGTCTGGTTTTTCATTTTATCGGTTAAATTTTTATCTAAAAATCAATTGGTCTTGGGGAATAATTCGGCGTGACTCACACTGTTTTCTGGTCATAAATAAATTTTTTTTCTAATGTTGCTTGAGTGAGACGCAGTCTTTATTATGTCTAGCTTCAATTCAGGCATATTTTACAATAGTTTTAAGAACGGAAAGGACGAAACAACTTTTAACTGAGGAACAGGAATAGAAGTTTTAGGTTAAAAACCTTTCTTTACTTTTGCCTTTGCTTTTACGTTGCCTTTATGGAAAATCTGAAAGCACAGCTGTCTGCTGCAAGGTACTGTCTGGCTGAAACTGCTAACAGTTGCGGTCAGCAGTAACTGGCGGCAGTAGACCACTGCTGTAGACAAAAACCATCAAATGCCCGAGCAATCGCTAAGAGGCAATACAGCTTGATTTTGCCTGAAGCAGAAGTCTAATGTTACTACTGACGGCGACGGTCGGCAGTTCCAGTCAGACAGTACCTTCAAGTAGCCAAAATTTGGCTGTCTGTTGATCTAATTCACAGAGTCGCGGTTGGTTTGTTTGCACCCTGAACTCGCTACTCTACCGTGGAAGCAGTAGGAACCTTGTAAAGACCGGCCCAAGGTTGAAAAACAATAAATCATTTGCGTGGTGTACAGTTCCCTGTTGCGTTCAAATTGATTTTTTACCAGTATGGATCTTTTCATCAGCAATACCTCAGTGCTAAGCCCAAGAATGCAACTGGAACTTTGATCTGTTTTATTCAAAATAAACCCAACCGTTGGCATCTTGTTGATCTTGCGCCCAAAGCTCACACTTTCAATTCTTGCTAGTCCATAAAATACACTTCCGATCATACGCCCTTGACAAACTTTTCAAATCTACTGCAAAAAGTAGAAACAAATCTGATAAGGTTTTTTTTGTTATTAGGCAACACGTTTAGAAACTAAAAACAATTTCATTCGAGTCCAAAGCGTCACATAAATAAAAAATAAAACAGTTTTTTACCCGGAAAATTTGTTTTTTCCATTTTAACAACATTTTTGGTTGTAGTAGTTTTTTAGTTTTTCGGGTCAAGTTCGCAAACTACGAAAAAGAGGTGTGCATTAAGTCGGGTTCGGTTAAGCTCGTAACATAAGCGGAAATTGTAGCGAACCGATTTACCGGTTTGGAAGCTTGCCCAGTTGGTCGCTTGTCTCTTAAGAGACATAATCTCGATGGTTTGAGCCTAGGAATCATATTGCTTATCTTTCTTCATCACTAGATAGAAAGAAATAGCAATATAAACATGTGCTCCCACCACGATCTATTTGTAATGCAAAAATGCATCACTCCGAGCGCAGCAAATGTCATCCGCGAATGTAATAAAACGACACAAGTGCGATGTGAAGTGATTGGAAATGCGTCACTACGTTATTAGTTTTTTATATTTATTATATTGCAGTAAGGTAACTTCGCCCCTGCCTGCACGTTTCATTTTATAACCCCCTTTCTTATTTCCAGCCGATGGCAATCTCCGCGAAATATTCATACGAGTACGAGCTTTTATCACAACACGCTATCATCAAACAGATGGCGCTACGCCAAACAAAAATTTGCTATCGAGACATTTGCGAGACATGTCTTCGAGATTTCGGGGTGCATTTGTCTCGATACCGTGTATTTTTCCCATAAGACGTCTCGCTGAAATCTCGCAGACAAACCGATATATCTTCGAGAAATCTGCGAGATTCTCGCAGACGCGACCAACTGGAGATCTTGTACCGAAACTGTCACCGCGTTCATCTTGTCTTCTGATTTTGTTTACTTTTAGTCACCGATTCCATCATCTTTTTGTAGAACGTTAATTTTTTTTAGGTATTTTTCATAGACATGAAACCCGCGAAAGCAAATATAAGATCATCTCCATCCGATGACATCGACATTTTGCTTAAACTAATACCAAACTGTAAAGAACTGTTCACAAACTACACCATGACGAAAATGACTTCATAATTGGAAATATTTCTTTGAACGTCTAACTCGCGTACTAATCGCAAACTGACCGCGCAAAACTCTGCAGCTGTAACTGCCTTTAGATTTTTCTATGTAACCGCCTCGTTTTTTTTTTTTAATAAATCCCTAGAAACGAAACGAACACGTAAAAGGTAGGCGTTTAAACTCTTTGTTCACGAAACCGTAATTTTGCCAGTTACGCGGCGGTATTTTCGTTGTTTTACTTAGCTTCGTCTTTCAGCATTTGATTAATGAAAGTTTTTTAAGGATGGCATTGAGTAGCGCAAGGTATACCCTTTGTAATAATACCGTAATGTCAAGAATTTGCTTGTATGTACATACCACTGAAATTTATTGAAAAAACATTGTACTGGCTTATATTGCCTGGAATTCATAAAAAAAAAGTCAGGTCCTAAAATCCACTAATATCTTTCTCCGAAAACAGCCGTCATCCAAATGCTAGAACCTTTAAAACACCAAGTACAAAAAAAAAGCTGGGTACTCCCCTAAAAACTTAAAATCTTCAAAACTTCCTAAAACTGTTTGGTACCCATATCCAGCCCGTGTAACTAATTGAGATCTCCATAACATCCGATAAATAAAGTGTGCCAATAAAGTTAGAACGTCACGACTAGAACTAGTTTGACTAACCTGGTGTCATGCATAAATTATTGGGCCATAGATTTGACCAAGGGAATTCGGTTACAATATCTGGAACGAGACTTTGTTGACAAAGCAAAGAAGTCGGATGTAAAGTCAATCGTTCTAGATATTGTGATGAGAATTTAAGGAGACATTGATACCAGTGATGTTAGTGTATTTGTAAATTGTAATGTTTAGCATGTAAGTAAATTTAGTATTTAAGATATCGATTTTTGATAATAAAGTTCAGTTGAAATTTAGATATAACACCGCACGTTTCACCCAATCAACAGTTCTGAGTTAGGCTTAATTGCACCTCGTACTGTTGAATTATAAGAAAATATAAAATCAACATGGCGATCCAACACAAGCTGTGATGTCCTCCGCTTCATTCAGCTTTGCTTCAATAATTGTGCAAGCCTGAATTACTACAAAGATTTCTACTTGAAATACACTCTGATGGTCAGGTAGCCTCTCGTAAATCTCTAGTTAATGTGAGAATACCCACGAGCATGTATCCGAAATCATTTTCGAACCATCGGTGAAAGTCATCTTCGTTCTTCTGTCTAGGTATATAGAAAGAAATAAATTATTCGTTAACAGTTTTTTCTCCACATTTTCACGAATTTCGTCATATGTTTTGTGTATGACAAGCTATCAAATTGGCTTTACTTCTGTGACCTCCTTGTACAGTACCTGGCCAATGAATTATACTCAAAGCATTTTTCTTCGAAATGTAACAATAATGACCACAGGTAAAAGTCCCTTGTGGGTATTTCCATATTTTAAGAGCAGTGCATATCCTGGCTGTTGTGCTATGCATTTATTACATTGTTTTTATTGTCTTAACTCCTGTTATTCGATGGAAATTTACAGGTACTAATCCCAACAATATACTGGTGGACATTTTAAAATTTTCAATCTGTATATAATCCAGTATTAAAAGGTCCTTTAAACATTTAAATGGTTCTTGTGAGTGAATACAGTGTACGAATAAGATTTTAACAGACATTTCGGTAAAAACTTAAAAGTAATAATTTTTTAACAGTGTTTAGTGTAATTTGTATATGTTGTACAGTAGGTGGCCATTGAATTAGAAACTTTCGCAAAAAATTGTAATTCTTACAATACCGAACATTTTTCTCATTTCTTTAGTTTCGAAAACAAGTCTTTGTACAATAGAATACCATTTATGTACCAGGCTATGAAATGCGTATCATAAAACCTTTTACTCGAGGGTAGGAACATAGGTAAAAATACCGTTCCTTATGTGTGTTGCATACAGTAGTTTTATGGACCAAGTTTAAACAGTTGGTATTCGGCTGTTGCACTGTTTGCATTAGTTGAACGCGTTGATTTGTATTTAGTGTGTTGTCTTAAATAATTTAATATATAAAAAAAGAAAAAATCAAGTGACAAGGAGCGTTTGTGTTGGTGTTTCGTTTGAACACAGTTTTTTGTATAATGGGTCGCAAAAAGGATATAAGCAGTGACAAAAAGGAAGTGATTTCGTCCTTACTTACGAAAGGTGGACTAAAACATACGTACGAACATGTTATAAACTATCAATAAATATAAATAATTATGCTTTAGTACTTCTTTTTAATGTAAAATTAACTAAAGTATTGAAATTTCACAAAGTTTCTAATTCAATGGCCACCTACTGTATATATAATTTGTATTTGAATGCCCTTTTCTTTACTTCCTACATTAAATAAATTAATGAATATTCAATAAAAATTGAAAAATAACAAAAGTATGCTGTATATTATTGTTAACTGAAAAATTTTAAGGCTAATATGCTAATGGTTGGTTTGAGTATAATTCATTGGCCAGGTACTGTATAAGTGCCTAGAAAATTTTTTAAAACTTTTCGATATTTAACTGCATCTCAATTGCGTTCCGGACTTTTACCCAAAAAATAATAAAGATGCACCCCAGACGAGGAAAAATAACGTTACTGAACAACTGTGCTGGAAGCGTCCATTGTGATGAAATCGTCCGTGAAAACTGTACTGGACCAGTCCGTGCGAAATGTTAATGTTTAATTAATATCCACTGGGAAAGGACTTCTGTTATTTTACACTTTTTTTTACGGATAAAAATTATTTATGAATAATTTAGAATGTTACGAACACGTGCAACATCGGCTATCAGTACCTTTTACAGATAAGTCGTCGTATGATTCATATCATACGTCTACGGCACATTATCATACCATTCGTGCATTTGGGGCATATCGAAAGACTTTACAACTTATCCTACACCACGACGTGATTCATAGTCTGCGTTTTGGTCCTATCAATAGGCTGAAATCGCTTAAAATGTGTACAGATAAAATCGTTATGTTTTAAAGTTTCGTAAAATATTTCACTGTCGGCGTTTTGTCGCGATCCTAGAAATCTACCTCAAGTGACACATGAAGTGATCCTTAATAAGCCAGGATCACAACGTACCAACTTGCTAACTTTTGAGGATACGTGAGCGAAGATAACAGCTTTCTCAGATTGCTGAAGTGTGGCTCTATGGACTCTATGGACTCTATACTCTGCAGTCTAATTTCAAATGACGGCGTACAAAAATATAACATCGAAATACGATTTAAAGTACAAAAATGTATGCAACTGAATTATACGTCAGGAAAACATTAGAAGAAAGTACAAGAATCGCAAGATCAATATATTTATATATGTACTCTCTGGCAGTTTTGCGGCACTACTTGCTCTTCAAGCATATTGCTTCAGATCACAAAGCTGGGTATTACTTAAGGGGATCGGTGCAAAAAATATGAAAAAAAAATTGATTTGCAGAAAGAAATCAATTGAAAAGTAGTGCTTTTTCAACTTTCGGTAAACGTTTCTCAGTAACCACACACCGTAGCGTCTTAATTTATTTTTTCATTTTTTCGTGGTGATATTGACTAGCTTCATACATCAGCAAATTAAAATATATCATGAAAAACTATAATTTTTTTTAAATATGAAAGAAGGAAAATAGTAAAAAATTCTATCCATTCCCTTTTTCTTAAATATCTCGACTTTTAGTGAATTTTTTTTAATTTGCTAATATACTAAGCTTTTGAATACACTAAAACAATAAGTGTGCCAAATCTGACTGTTGTGAGTTAAGTGGAAGCTGAGATTCACGTACCGAAAAATAACGCGTTTCGCCATACAAAATGTATGAGAGCTAGAAATTTGCAACGATACGCAGTCAGGAGGCTGAAAAAACGATTTTTGATGAATTTTTTTCCTGGAAAGACGGTTTAATTTATTTACGTAAAAATTTGTTTATATTTTTGCGAGCTAGGGGATTTTAAGTAAAACAATCCGGTTAAAATAAAACAAGTGATTATTTATTAATTCGCACTTAATTTTTATTCGTACAATAAAAAAAAATAAAAGTTTCTTAAATATTAACTCGCAGATAGTGATTAGTCATTATATTGCCCTTGTATGTAGTTCTACTTACAGAGCTGGTGTAGCAATCTGAATGCAAGTTAAAGTTTCTAATAGCACAAGCAATAGGATCATTCATCATGAAGTTCGAAGAATGATTTTCCATTTTCAGGATTCTGCCGTTTCGAAGATTAAACCTGTGCTCAACAAATATTAGGCGGACAAGGAGTTCATTCGAAATTAAATTGGAATTAATTAAGTCGAAAGCTAGTGTTGCCGAAGCTAGCTCTCTTCTTCTCTCAAGCGTGGTCATATCTAGCAAAAGTAGCCTACACTTATAAGAGGGCAAATGGAGCTACTAAACTGGAGGCTTCGTAAAGCAAACAGCAAAAATTGAACTTGTACTCTTTCAACCCTGTACGAGTCAATTTGAGTGGATGGTGACCAGACAACGCTTGCATACTCGAGCAGAGGCAACAACAATGTACAGAAAAGAGTCTTACACAAATATGGGTCATCGATTTCTTTGACTCTCCTTTTTAAGAATCCTAACATAGCCATACCACTATTTGAAATTTTATCAATGTGCGACTTGAAAGTCAACTTAGTGTCAAATATTACCCCCAGATCGATCGGGTGAACTTTCTCGAACACTTCAGATCGTTCGATTTTTGGTTGATGTCTTCGATTTGTTTCACTCTTAACGAAGCTATGATTGGTTGAGTTCTTCCGTTAGGTGTCTTGTTGTTGTTGTTCCCATGATTCGTAACAGATCGAGTCACGCAGTTGCCAGACTTGCACGTAACAATATATTACGGTAACTTCTAACTTTGTTATGGTATTTTTATTTCGAAAGATAATTATTTTTAAAATTGCTATAACTCATTGATTGGGTGCCGGACTACCAGTTCACTCAGCTGTAAATGAGTACCTGATTTAAAATAGGGGTAATAATCACGAACGAGCGTGTAGCTGACCACTTCACCTCCTAGTGTTCCGTTGGTCTCGCAATGAAGTAACTCTAGCATTACTTCAAGGCCTAGGCCCGATTTGGGCTGTTGCGCCATTGATTATTATTATAACTGATTGCCGCAAACTCCTACAAAAAAAGTGTTTTGAGGTGACCACAATATCTCTGGATATGATCATCTAAATGTTTAACAAAATGGCGGTTTTTACAACAAAAAATTCGATTTTCGAGTAAAATTTCGTCCTAAAATTATTTATAAAATGAAAAATATTTATCAAAGAGAAAAAACCTTCAATTAATCACTTTAAAAAAAACATAGTTTTGAGAAAAACGCGTTCAACGTTTCAATAACTCTTGCAAACGCTCCTATACGTCTTTACAAATTTGAGTGTAACTTCGAGAATATTTGTCGGATTGACACGAAACTTTCTGTGAATATACTTAAATAGTATATGTGTCTACATTACGAAAATGGGAAATTTTTTTTTTGTTTTTAGAAAATTGTGACTGCGTATAACCCCTTAAAAGAACTGAAAAAACTAACGGATTCCAGCGCTGCTATACTCGTAAGAGGTCCTGGACACAATGCCGATGTATGAGGTGTCCAAAAAGGATAGGACTTAAAATTCAAAGAACCAGTGCCTTTCTACCTTTCCATCTGTTGTAGCAAAACAAAGACTGTTGTATTGGATTAACAACCATGTTGACTTCCACTGGACAGGAACACTTCAAACTGTTTTTGAAAGGTCACTCTAAGAAATGAACTTTCGAATTTTTCAAAATGAATCGCAATCAGGTTGGGCCACAATCGGACAACCCTGGCACCAAAAAAAGGTCAAACTTTTGGTTGAAAACTTTTATTGTATTTTTGGGTTTTTCTCTTGTTTAAACGTTCGTTGTCACACGGGGTAGAATCGACCCGACAACAAACTTTGGGCGTAGAAGAAGGGATTCTCTTCATATATCGGAATAAATACCTTTTTTGGAACGCGTACTATGCTAAATAATTTGTTGATAGTAAATAATTTGTTGATTGAAAATAATTGGTTGATAGTATGAAAAAATTAACCGAATTAAGAGAGAATGAGGAACTACCTTCTGCCACATTCCTAGCAGTTTTTGACTCACCACCCTCGTACATATTTCTGTTCATCTGCAGTTTTTATTTGCTTATCGTCTAAGCTTGTCGTATTTATCGGGTATCTATTAATATAAGTAAGCTTCGATAGGAACCTCAATACGATAACAAGTCATACAAAACAAAGCCATAGAAAACTACCAAAAATGTTGACTTGAAAATCAAACCAGAAATCAATACTTTAATTAGTGTACATGAGTCCAACAAGCAAAAGATTAAATTTTTTCAATTTTAGTTTCATGTCGGAAAACTACAGATTTAATTTATGTCTTCCTAGTTAAAATGTATTTACGACCCGATAAAAAAATGGACCTTTGAACGCCCTCTTTTTGGTGATAGTGTGGAAAGTGATAGCATAGAAATTCAAATGGTGCAGGTCAAATATTTCCTTAACCCAGTCATGGAGTTATGAAATGGCTTCATTTTTTTTTTGTACAAAAGAAATATTGCCACTCATCAGTAATAAAAATTGCTTACAATTTGCAAACAGAGTTTGATGCATCCAGTCAATCAATCGGTCTAAAAAGTTTTTTATTCGATAGAGGAAAAGGCCTGGCTTTTAAGCTGTTGCAATTAATTAAAGCAATCATACGGACTAGAAATTATTTTACATAATGAACAATTCGAGAAAGTTCATACTTACCCCAATTACAAGAAGAGTTTTGCATTACAACCGTATTGCTATGACTTTTGAGTACAGCTCAATTTCGAACATTGTCTTCATCCCATACACTTGGCAGAGCTCTTTCTTTGCAATACCTCACCTGGATGGATGTGGCTGGCTATGTTATGTTTGCTGCTGCTACTGCTATACGGCTGTGTTGTGCTAAAGAAACCTGAAAACATGGTCAGCCGCAGTAATAGCAGCCTCAGCAACAACACAACAGTTACTTTTCAAGTTTTGTACCTGGCTCCGTGTGTATAGTAGTAGTCTAACGATATAAACTTTTACTGACACGCGTTAGTCTTTCGCGTGACGTGATACTACAACCAGGTGAATAAAATTCACTTTTGCGCGCTGTAATACAATCGGAATTTTTGCCCTTCTGTCGCGTAGTAAAAGACAACGCGATATTCGAGTCTTAAAACCTAAGTAAAATGCTGAGATTGCAACATTCTAGTGGGGAATTCGTTTGGATATCCATTTGAAAGTCAACCTAACCGAAATCCATCCTACACACGGTGCTGAATTGATAAAAATTTAATAAAATGTGCGAAAATGAGCCAGTAAGCTTGGAATATATCGAAGATCCATACATACCCAAGTTCGATCATTGTATAACACCGTCATTAGATGAAATCACCGAATTTGATCAAAGATACCCGGATAGTTGTAATAATTGTGACTGGTCGGATGAGACCGAATTGTATTTACGGTCGCTAACCTTAGATCAAATCTTTTTCGATATTCCAGAGTATGATGACGACTCGTTGGAATTACAAACGGTCGAAACAGAGTTCGGTAAAAAGGTCACAAATAATAACGAAACGGGATCGTTGTCAATAGCGAAACGTTGGCGTTTAAAGTTCTTTACAAAAAAATCTATGAGAGATGTTAAAGTGACCTTTATCGATTTCTCGAAACCGTATCTAGCGAAAATATCAAGTAGTGATAATTATAAAAAGTTTCTACACTTCGGAAGTCAAGGTAAGAAAGGAATCGAACGTTATTGTATTACGTCAAAGTTTTTTTTTTTCTTATGATTACGTGTATCTTAGACAGGAACGAAAAACATGTTATAACCGTGGCAAAATTAGGTGAAAAGTTTTCGTATCATTAATCGTGCTGTCCGGATCACTTAACGTTAATTTCATCCATAACTAATGGATTATGATTGGCTCTACTTATTTCCGGCACTTTTTTTTTGGTAGTTTGACACGAATTTGAAGAAAATCGTACCAACCAAACCAAAATTCATCTCTTTCTATTTAAAAATCGGTCAAAATAATTTTTTTGGTAAAAGTATCGCATTTTTTATATAGAAAAATGCACACAGATCAGTTGGCATGGCGGCCTGTGTTCACTTTTAATATTAATCAAATCTGGTTCAAATTAGTGGAATAAAAATACATTTAACAACCCAGTTTTAAGATAATTTCAGGGCGAAATAAATCTGTTTGTGTACTCAATCGTCAATTTAATTGATTTATATCTATGATGCTTTTTACTACTGGGAATTAACGTTGCAAGAATTGATTCGATATAATTGAGAAAAGATTTTATGTCTACTAGTTGTAAACAAGCTTTTAAAACCCTTCCCGTATAGAAGAATGGATAGATGTAGTTCGCATAAAAGATTGTCAATTGGTCAAGATGTTGTTTCTTTTCTTTTTTTGTTTATTTGTTAAATCGGTCAAGCTAATGTTTAATTTTACTTTATTATTTGTTCTTTTCTCTTATGGTAGAAATTTGGAACTTGTAATGTGAGCCACAGTGCTGAAAGCGTGTCGAATTTCTATCAAAAAATAAATAAAATAATAATAAAGTTGAGCCCAGACTGTTGGTAGATTTTTTCTTCTATTTTGATCGTATCGTTTTGAGGTAATAGCAGAAGTGTTCTAAAAAAGGATAGTCTAACTAGCAGACGAACACGAAATGCAGGGCTTAGTCGTTGTTTAGCCCAACCCACTAATTTTTTCTTAAGTATTTTTGAACAATAAAGTAGAACATAATAAAGAATAGAGAATGAAGAACCGCTTGATATTACTAATTTGCTGTACACAATTTTATATATTGACGTGTTTGTCTTCTATGGCGTGACCAATTCAAGCTTTAGCCTCTGATCGAATTTTAGAAATTACAGTCGCCCCTTAGATAATAATAATAATCAATAGCCCAAATCGGGCCTTGAAGTAATGCTAGAGTTACTTCATTACGAGACCAACGGAACACTAGGAGATGAAGTGGTCAGCTACACGCTCGTCCGTGATTATTACCCCGATTTTAACTCAGGTACTCATTTGCGGCTGAGTGAACTGGTAGTCCGGCCCCCAATCTCATTCTCGAAAATTACTTGTCGCCAAGCAGATTCGAACCGTGGTACCAGGTGCACTGAAGGCCACCCAGACTCCTCGCTCCTTAGATAGATAGATTGAAAATAGGGGTTGGTACGATTAACCTCTGTAACTGCAGCCACAGTTGAGCCTATTGTGACATCCCCCCCGAATTGACTATGATTCCTCTTCAATCCCTGCGGTTTCAATGAAGCCTAGTATTTTGCGAAGAGGAATGGCCAGGAATTCCGATGGGTCCATGAAACCCTGACCGAAGTGACGAAGTCTTTTGTGAGCTATGCCCCCCTCGCATTCACAGAGGATATGCTCTGGTGTTTCGTCTTTGTCATGGCACATTCTGCAAAATTTTAGTCTCAGAGAGACTAATCCTATTGAAATGCTTCCTCGTGCGACAATGTCCAGTCAGAACTTCCACTAGGATTCGGGGCTGATGTCTGCTTAATTTCAGATAATCAGATGTTCTTTTTTCCGAATGTTTTGGCATAAAAAGCTTTGAGTTCCTGTTGCCCGGGGCCAAGTCCCAGTGAATGGCACTTTGCGATTTTTACCACATTCGGATGTTCATTATGTCTGTGCTTAATGGTATCCTACAGAATGGATATGAAGTCAGTCATGAAGTCAGTTTCTGAGCCTTTCCTAGCCATTAAGTCGGCCATTTCATTACCTTCGTAGGTAGTACAACTTTGAATGGACTTGTAAAATTAAATTCCGGTAATATTGAATCAGAAAGAGGTGTCGCGAGTATGGGGTCCTTGCTAAGTTCCGCGGAAAGAGTTGCGACAATCGCCCCTTTATCCGATCTAAGATTTTTCTTCGGAGATATATTTATAGTCTACCGCCCAACCGTTCTTTCACTTGCCTTGTGAATGTCCAGCAATCGCCAGAACCCGACAACGAGGACTAGGCAGACCCTATAGGACGACCTGAAGGAGATCTCGAAGAAGAAAGTTGAAAAGTTAATATTACTGGATTATTGGCTCAGATTAGGAATTTTTTTTTGACATCACAAACAGATTTACCAGATGGACTTGACTAACACTCGGTTTTCTTTCACACTCCACGCCATGATAACCGATTGGAAGCGTAAATCAAAGTGATTTTGTTTAGTGTGTGTTCAGAAAAAAAAACGGTTTTCGTTACGATTTCTTGCAGTATTTTGAAACGATGAGAGCTGCAGAGCTTATGAGAAGATAAGGCATAGTTCTCTTAGTTTTCATTCAAAACAAAAAATTCTAACGCATAGACCGGGCGAGTGATTGCCTCGGGTGAAAAAAAATAATGGTTTTGATCAAAAGTCAAAAATTTGATGATTTTATGTCAAAATACACGATAACTGAAGAACGGTGGTGGGTTAGGTAAATGACCTGATGGATCCGCATATTTGGTCGAATTTCAAGGGTTAAGTTCGTTAACGGTCAAAATTGATCTATCTTCATCTCCTACAAAAGTCCTTGAAACTAGTGCTAACAAATAATTACTAATAACTTTTTTTTTCAAATGAAAGGTACGGAAAAAAAGCAGTAAAGTCAGGGTAGATCCTTCAAGTATCAGTTATACAAAGGTCTAAAATCGTAACTCAAGAACGCATTGAATTATAAACTATTTTATTATTTTAATTTTTCACTTTTAATTTTTCATTTTTCACGATTCATTTTTCACTATTCATTTTTTATTTTTCATTTTTCTTTTTTCTCCATATCCATCCACCATCCTCCATCCACCATCCTTCATTCTCTATCCACCATCCTCCATACTTCATCCATTTAAATGTTGAAATAACTCGCGAACCACCGATTTCGGGAATATATAATTATGTTCTCGACCTGTCCGGTAGTCTCGAGAATGTCCATGCAAAATTTGGGAGGGAACGGTTCACAGGTGTAGATTTCCATCGCAATCGACCAAAAAACTGACTTATTTTTATATATTAGATTAAGAGCTCAACGAGATGATGATCAAAATCACGGTGTTACTTCACCTTGGTATAGTCTCCAAAAGCCTTTGAATAATAATAGCGTTTATCTAGGCGGGTTAACACCATCGACACACGGTACACTTATGATGTCCATTTATAATAATTGCCCATTTAGGTGTCATATAAACATTTGTCATAATGGTCCTTAAACGCATTGGTATCATCTAAATGTTCAATTTGGATTGGGCATTAAGACCTAAATTGTGAAAACATGCTAGAGTTTATATTTGACGGAAAGTTTTAACACGTACAGTCAAGAAGAAGATGTACCTACCAAACAAAAAATTTTAATATCAATTGTTTTAAATTATGTTGTCAAAACGATATGAGCATAATAAAACTAACGTTTTGGACAACAAACGCTAACTTCCGTTGGAAATATAGCAAGAAAGCATTTCATAAATTTTTGATCATTGGTAGAAACGCCGTGTGTATGCAACTTTATAATTGGCAATTTAAGTCTAATAGGAAATTATTAAATTGCCAATTTAGTATGCCGTGTGTCTAGGGGAATATAAGTAACATTTCACGACTTTTTAATATTATTTTACATAAAAAAAATTTTTGATTAATTAATGGTAAAACGGACATTATACCAACTTTATTACTATTTATAAACATAGCGATAAATAAAAATTTTGTTGATACGAAACTTCCGTAACTATGCGAAAATACCCAAATGCGGTTCAGCCTTGGAACTTCCTATTCATTATAACTAAAATTGGGCACGTCATTTAAACTCCCGAAAGGATTCGTAAACACATATTCGTACACGAGTTTTATCAAATATCCTTCTCATTATATTCTACCATAACCTTTTTAGCCTTGGCATAAACTCCTTATAAAATACTTAATATTTGTTTACCACAAAATATTGATTTCATCGATCAAATATTAATGAAGCTTTGTCATTTCGAATGATGTTTAGTTGTTCCTTGAAGCAGTAATTTAATATGTTCACGTATGAAAGTAAAAACTCGTGGAAATGTTCTTGAAAATGATTATTTGTGTTCGAACAACAATGTATATCATTCTGCTATTACATTTACATTTTACATAGTCAAATATGCTCATATTGCTCGCGGAAAAAAAAACTAATGCAATGGAGATGGGTAAGGTTCTACAATGATGAATTATGGAGATAGGTACTCGACAATGTTTACAGCGTATTATGCCATCGCTTAATAAATTAATTATTTTTGCGCCGTATTTGAAGAGTAACTGAAAGTTCTTGCGGGTACTATGATTGCGTGTTCGAAGGTTGGACCTTTGCTGATTGATCAAACTATTTTATCAGTAAAAGTTGATCACCAGAACAATACCAAATAATTTGGTAAAATCAATAATTTTAATGAATTTTTTCATTTTTAAGTTACGAGGACAGGTGAAAAAATTCTCGGGAAAAATTAAAATATTATTTCCGTTTTGTTAATATGTATATAAATCCGCAACATGAAAAAATCGCTTAATTTTGCTATACCGTCGAAAAAATATGCTTTATCCTTCGCTTCGAAGTGGGCTGATATCGTGGACGAAAACTTCTTTTTTCACAGGCACTTTTTCAACTTGGGAATAAAAAATAAGCGAACAGTGCTAGATAATAGAATGGATGGCTCAAAATTTGGGAGACGAACCGTCCACGGCCAAATTGCACTCGTTACTCTTGGTGAACAGATGCATTTTCGTTCCTTCAATTTACAGGGGAAATACAGTAGAACTTGCAGAAGTGACCACCTTCATATGTTGACCACTTGCCTAAAGTTGCCATTTTTTTACAGTCCCGATGTAAATTACCGATTTTCCGTACACTTTTCGGTTTGTATTGTGACCATTGACCACTTTTTAGCCAATATTTACGTATCACATACGTGTGGAGTACATCCTATAATGTGACCAGACAATTTTACTGCATATACTAATTCAGACACAAATGTTGCAAAATGCAAAATGAGGCGGAAATAAATGAAGCACGAAGCTTACTATCGAGATTGTGTTCTGGATAAATGGGTAAAATGATACACCTTTTATATTGGTAATGTTGATTTAAATTACATACGCTATACTGTACAAAATTATTTTTATAATGTCACTCGTTTAAAGTGACCATTTTTACACAGTCCCTTGAGTGGTCACTATATACAGGTTCTACTGTATATGTGGTCACAGGGAGAATATCTTGGTAAGTTGAAAATAGTAAATTGGGATAAGTGTACTGTGGTCATCTCCACGCACTTACAAGCACTGTGATGCAGTTATTGCTGTATAGTTATTTGATCACTGAGATGTCCACAAATTTAATTGTTTCACAAAAACTGGATTAACAAGAATAGTTCAATAGTAAAAATAGCTAAAAAGTGCTGCCCTGCCTATTCCCCGTGGCCACAGATATGTCCCATTTTAATCGCCCTGGAGTAAGTCGGCACGAAATCTTTTATTGTACAGGCCATGGGTTTATGGCCTGGAATCGGAGCAACCCCACTAAAACTGCCGTAGCTAGTTTCGGACGCCAGCAAGCGTGTCGCTTCCGCTCTGATCTCAGCCACTAATTCGGACGTAGGCGGAATTTGCCCTTATTTCCTGAACCTTTCCTATCCTTCGGTTATTTTGAATTTTTCTAGTCAAAATAATTATTCGAAGGCCTCCGTTTACAACAATACGCTCTGTATTCCCAAAAATTTATGCTACGATATTTTCCAACCTTAAACTTCTTTGGTTGTCCTTTCTTTAGCTACTATAATGTTTCCTTTTTTGGCACATATTCAATCATCAAATATTTAAGTAAATTTCATCCTTGTCGTTGAAGACTTACAAAAATTCTTAGGAACGTGTAACCATTCTGTGCACATCCTGCAAAATTGTTGAAGATGATACTCAAAGCATCTTCGTAAATGTTTTTTCTAGAGTCTCTCTTTTTCGAGACTCCTTGCCTGCTTGGGAAAAACTATCAGGCCTATTCAGTAGCTCAGTTCTGTAACTTATGAGTGAGAAATTTCTCACCAAAAAGTCAAAATGAGGACGAATTAATGCCGTTTTCTCTCTGTATTCTCACCAAATGAGAAATGAAAGTTTGCCAAATTCGTAGTCAAGTAGGGTGATTTTTCATTTGGTGAGAATACAGAGAGAAAACTGCATTAATTCGTCCTCATTTTGACTTTTTGGTGAGAAATTTCTCACTCATAAGTTACAGAACTGAGCTACTGGACCGAGTCACAAGTCACAAAGTAGGTCGAGAGTTACAATTTTGTATTAATTTTGAATGAATTGTGACTTTCCACCTACTTTGTGACATGTGACTCTGGTCCTGAATAGGCCTGTATGTCTCATGTAAATTGTTCTATTTCAGGAGCAAATGTAATTGTAATCCGCTGCCGTTCCTTCTTGGATTATAATTTTTTCTTTTGTAAAGAGACTTCATACAACACAAACAGGGTTTGAAGTGCAGTAGTGGAAACCAGTAGTTAGCCACAACTTCAAACTCTACTCAGGTAGAGTCCTGGAAATCAGTACTGACAATAAAAACTCAAGATCAATATCGAATCTTAAAATTGTTGAATTATTTATTCCAGTTCTGCATCAGTACTGGATTAATTCGAAATATTAAGCCAGAACCAGATGTTTTAGTTCTGTGCCAACTCTGCTCTTTTTAATTGTCATTTTGTTTTTTAACAACTGAAACCAGTCGCTTCATCCTATACTGGGAATTCACTGTGAATACATTTGTCTTAGAGCTAGTGGAGACGATAAGCCAGCGGTTTTGTATAAAGCGCTTTGAAGCCAAAAATACGGTGAAAAGTGAGACAAAACAGGAGCCTTTTGTCCATTTATTGTTATTTTGCGTGCAAGTGAATGCGACGACGTCCGCCTTCAACTCAATCGCTGCTTGTCATCTCCAGTCTATATATCTCTATGACATTTGTAAAACAACAAACTTGATTTTTGTGATAGATCGGTCGAAAGGTTTTGTTGCGAACTAGATGTTTGGCGGGATTTCAAGAATTACTTTATTCAAATTGCATCATTTAATTACACATTTACTTCGCAATAATGCTGTGGTGTTGTACACGATCACACTCCTATAGAACATCATTGGTAAACGATCGTGTTTCATTTTTTTAATCTGTTTAATCTCGCTGAAAAATAGCGCGATCCCGTGCCGCTCTGTTACTACATATGTGGAGCGTCTCTAAATCTCGAGTACATTCGATGTTGTGTGTGGAATATGACAATGATTTATTGGATATTAGATTGTTCCGAACTCTCTGCATGCTTCGATCTCATTTAGGCCCGTTCCTACGATTGTCAGTAACGTTCTAACTGGAACTTTAACTGACAGATTTTCATATACAAAACTTCCAGTTAAAGTTCTGGTTTAAATTTAACTGACGATCGTAGGAACGGGCCTTAAAGATTCGTATTTCCAGTGAATTCATGTACGAGTAACAGTATACTGTAGAACATCTATCCAATTTGATGCGATTGAATTCCTTGAAAATCAATTTGTATTTTCGTCATTGATTGCAGGAGAGGGCAACAATTGTTAAGACATCATTTGGCTTTAATTCAGCTCTGACTATAACTCTGTAACAGCGTTCTAGTATTTTCTATCATTTTGTTCTCTTATTTCAAATATGTATACGATTTCATCGTGATCGTTAGTAATAATCTGCAAAAACAAGCTGAAGGTAAACCCTCTATGCCGGAAAAAAAAATCGTTGATAAAACACAGTAAACATGTTGGATGAAAAACATTGTTCTGTGTAGCCTTCAAAACTTCCATAGTGCAACTAGCGTGAGTATGAGCTATGTCTTTTTTTCTTTTGGCAGCAACATATGTACACGACGCTAACCTATGCGAATTTTGATTTTTGATTTTTTTGCCGACCTTTTCATACTTTAGGTCCACACACACACACACCAATTTCTTCTTCAATCGTTAATAAAAATCGCATTTTCTTGTGTCCAAAACCAGATGCAAAATATGATATTATTCTTGATGCTTCAACAATCTGTCTACGATTACGTTCGCAGATGCATATGATTTTTGATATTAAATACGCACGAGTATGAACGTACAAAAAATGGAGTTCATTACGTCCATATTTTTACGTAACAACAAAAATGAATAATTTGATAAGTTCTTTATCGACAAATTCGTATGTGCTGTGCTGACATAAAGTAGATTGAATGAATCTATTGAATACAATTCGTTAAAGACTGACTGACTACTAGACTAGTAACTACAGACTGTTAGAATATAGCTGCTAATCTCATTAACCTGCTAAATAGTGTATCATAACAAAATTTTAATGTTCAGTAAATCATCATCGAAAAATGGCCAATCAAATAACTGCTGGATTTTACCTTTAATTTCTTTATAACAAATAAATAAGAACCATCTGATCGAACCACGTTTATGTGGTAAATGTGTTTCATACACATTTGATTAAATTTAATGTCTGTGTTACTTCTTCCGATTTATACGAAATAATAAGCGCAGTAGTTATAAATATGTAGATAAACAGATGTCTAAAAAAAATATTTTTCCTAGACAAAAACACTTCGCAAAAAAAAAAATTTTTAATGACTTCCATTCGCAATTTGTTAAAAATGAGGTCAAATTTTGGAATTTTGCAGAGGTATTGATACAAAAAAAATTATGAAAGACTGATTGAAGGTGGAGAAAGATTATTTCGATTTAGATTAGCTGTTTTTTTTTGTTCGCAAAAGAAAATACATAATATTATTTACATGCATAGAACATGCTTACGTTTTTTTTAAAGATTATTGCTGGTGAATGTTGTTAGCTTTCTTAGAGTTTTCACTGATATTCTGTTAGCATTTACGTTAGATGGAAACAGTCTACATTTGGTTCTTTCTTTCGCAATTTCTCTCTAGGTCAGGGTCATTTACATTGTATGAATTTTTGTTAGGAAGCTAATACCTGCCTGAAAGTGGCAGAATAAGTACCTGTTTTACATAGAGCTGTGATATGATATAAGTACATACAATTCAAATTTAATTTCACTCATTAGAATGTGCGATTGTAGGAACCTATTGTTCTATTGAATTCAGGAAATTGAAGGTAGAACTGCTTAGTTAGTCTTTGTCAAGTCTTTAAGCGCTTTAAGCCAGTTTAAATAAAAAGTTGAATTCCTCGAAGGAAAAAAAACCGTTTTAAAATTGTATTGTTTTTATTTTACAGATAACTTGGGAAAGATGTCAGAGCCAGCCTCACCAGCATCAGTTGCATCGGCTGATATTGCCGCCGAATTTGCCACATTGACAACAGAAGAACAGGAAAAACAACGAGCAGAATGGAGCCAGGTAATTCATATGATTAGAAATGTTTTTTTTTATGAATTTTCGATTTTATGGATAGTCAAAATAACTGTTTTTGTATCATCATGAAAATTAGAGTTTTTGTCTCATTTGAGCAGGTTGCATTTGTTTTTTTTTATGGTCTTTTCTGCAAGACAATGGAATAGAGATGGTTCGTTCACGAGTGAACTGTTCCAAAAGAACACTTCATTGAAGTGACTGAGTGTAGTAACTCACTCATTTTGGTGAACTGCAATTCCATTCGACACGTGACAAAAAAGTTAAAAGCAATTTATATCAATCGCACGATTAAGACTAAGACTAATTTTTGTCCGCTGAGACGAAATTTTGAGTAACAAATTTAACGGTGAAAGCACTAAATTGTCATCACTGAAACAGTGCTGTTGTCTTCAATGTAATCATGTTTGATATACGCAACGCGGTGCGAAAATAATACCACGATATTCTATTTTCCATCATATGAAAAAGGAAAGAGTAAATATAAATGCTCAGGGATACACTGCTCTTTTTCCTATTTCCCAACCTACAAGCTCAACTACTGTCTGCCTGAATTGTAGACCGGCTGAAGAAAATCCACACACAAACCAGCCCTACGTACTTCTGACTATTGTCTGATTAAGTGAGTGACTGTTTAGAGAAGAGAACTCACATATTCTCCGTTTACATGGAGAATCCAAAGATCGAAATGTGGATCGTGTTCGCGACAACACCGAATCGAAACATGAGATGGCATTAAAACGAACGACATAACCGGTTTCGATTCGATCTCGTTTCGATCCGATCTGCGTTTACATGCGATTTTAGAGAATTGAATCCGGATTCAATCCTCCATGTAAACGCAGTAATACACACCAGCCCATCGTTGGCTATTAAACGGCTGTTAGAAGAGATAGAGTGAATAAACACTTCAATTGAAGTGACAAGTCAGAGTCACTATGGAACGAAGAGTTCCATTGAGTTAGTGAATACTTCACTTAGTGGGACTAGTGACTACTGAACGATGCAGCGAAGAGTTCAATAGAAGTACTTCACTGAACTCGTTCCTTAAAGTGAGTGACTCGGAGTGATGTATTTCACTGAAAGGAACTGCTTTGCCCATCTACGCACATGGCAAAAAACTTTTTTTGTTTTGTCTTTTGGTTATCATTTTTAAATTCTCCCGGCCTTTCTTTTTTTTGTTGGTCATCATGTTCTGGATGTACTGATCGTTTTATTTTTGCTCACCATCTTCTAGATCTACTGTCCTTTTTGTTTTTGTTCATCACCTTCTTTTCTTTTCTTCTTTTTTTACTCATCATCTTCTCCCCTTATTTTGAACTATGAATTAACCTAAAGAACGAACTACTTCGCGAGCGAACGATAGATCGACATCGATGGAACGAAGAGATCCGGAAATACTTCATTGAACTCGTTCCTTAAAGTGAGTGACTCGGAGTGAAGCATTTCACTGCATGGAACTGCTTTGCCCATTTCTTCAATGGAGAGCCGAAGACTTTTAAGGCTAGCGCATTTCACTGGACTGTTCAGAACAATTTTTAATTGGATCGAGCTGCGCACACTCTTATCTGCCCGACTAAACTATTTTTCAGGAAAGGGAAGGGAAGACAATTCTGTTGCATATACAACTTTTAAGTTTGAACGATTCGAATCGGTCGGTACGCAAATTCATATAACTGCAGTAAAAATCGTCTAAGTCTGCTGAGATAGCACCAGAAAGTAGCACTTTTTGTCAGCAGCTCAGGGCTAGACAGGAATTAAAAAATGTATCCTCTAGCAAGACAAAGTTTCAGTTAGGAGCGACACTTCCCGACATAAATTCTTTAGGAATTGAAAACCCATTTTTATTTGTTTTTGCTTGGTTATCATCCATGGATTTTTAGCACATCGTTAGACGTCGAACGTGTTTTCAAAAGCATTTAGTAAATTTTTCCATTTGTAAAACGGTCAAAAATTATCTGAGCAACAAAATTGGAATAAAGTTATTGCGGTTCACAGTTCAAAATTAATTTTTTGACTGGAAAATAGAGAATACATCAGAATTTCTAAGGCGCGTTCCTACGATCGTCAAACTGGAGCTTTAACTGACAGATGTTCATACGAAACTTACAGTCAAAGTTCTGCTTAAGTTTTAACTGAAGGACGTAATAACGGCCCTTAGACATATCTCCTTTGATGAAATAATTGAACATATCTAGCCCCGAACGTTACTTTTTTTATGTTCTAGAAGCCAATTAATTGACATTCCTTTTTTTAATGCAATGCAAATGTGCTCAGCATTGAAAGGTGCACTATACAGTGGTGCTCTCGATATGAATGTAAAATTCATATTTCGATAAATTGAATATGCTGATGAATGATGACTGTTTAGCTGATTCGATTTTATACCATTGTCTTTCTCTCCTTTATCGTTACTTCCATGGAACCTATTCCAGCGAACACGTCGCCCATTTGTTTCCTCGGCGGCATAAATTTACCCGAGATACCTGTAAAGCGTTGGGAATATACGTGTGTCGTCTACATCTCTTTAATACCCTGCACTGAAATATAGTAACTCCCTTCATTGGCCGCCCACATTGTCCGTATACGGAATCGTTGTGTCGTGTTGTGTCATGAACGTGTAGCCTTTTAAATATCGTCTACGAACTTTTTCATAAAAAGATTAGGAGCTTAACGTACAAACATATTTAGAACCATTTTTCAGTATCCGTCTTTTTTTTTAATAAACGTTTGTAATCAATCAATGAATTTTCTTTCCGACAGGAGCTTGCCCGTGTTGAAGAAGAAATCAACACCCTACGAACAGTTTTAGCATCAAAAGTACGCCATTCATCGGATTTGAAACGTAAATTGGGCATAACTGTTTGGAAAGAAATAACCGATGATATGAATCAAGGAATCAAGAATGTCAAAGACAGTCAGGTGTAAGTATACTGTGGGGCGAAATACATAAAATTAGCTATGTTTACCCTAAATATCAATTAACTATTGGTTGCTGGGCATCATTTTAATTATTCTAATTTCCTAATTTTATTATGCTAATTTTTTTCAATTGTATACTTTTATTATTTTTAATTTGTGTATATTATTTAAGTTATCATTCGGTTGAAACTAAGGTCGGAAACATTGCTAAGGCCGTTCACGAAGCACCAATGTAAGTAAAAATTGCAATGAACCTTTATGTTCACTTCTGGTTTGAGATTCTACAACTTTCGTTTTCTAATTACTTGAGGTGTTGGATTCATACTTTCGAGTAGTTTCTAGTAGTCGAGTAGTTTTTATTAAACATTTAAAAATAGAGAAAAGAAATTAAAGATTTCGGAAAACGGATTACTTTGTAAAATCAATCATTGTGGTACCAGTTCAATTTTTTTGACCAGTTTGTGTCGAAGGTGAAAATAGATTTTCCCAGCTCTGTTTTCAAATAATTATTTTCTTTTATATTTTTTATTTATTGTGCTTTATTTATTATTTTTAATTTGTCCAAACTATTTAAGTTATCAATCGGTTGAGACTAAAGTCGGGAACATTGCTAAGGCCGTTCACGAAGCACCAATGTAAGTAGCTAAATAACAAATACATAAGAATCATTGTCAAGTTTCGTCATAAAGGTTTTTTCTACACATTTTCTGAAACTGAATGCCGATTCCATTGATGTGTTTTAGAGTCAGTTAGTTTTCCCTTGTACGATTTAAAAGATCGGATGTACAATTTTTTATTTTTTCTAACTTTAGGTACCTATTTTGAAATAATACTTTTTCGTTTAACTTTAGTTACCTATTTTTGAATTATTCTTTCGCCTGTACTAACCCAAAAACTTGTACTAAAAATTACATTTTAGATTTAGATCTATTTAAAAAAAAAATTAACTTGTGTGGAAATTACTTCAGTTTGATTCCAAAAGTTGATGCCGAAAAGTCGTAAGGCCTGATTTAAATAATACTAAAATCAGACCTGATTTCTGCCTATCGATAGGCCCAAAACGTCATGCCTTGCGTTCGCTGTATGTGTATGAAGTGAATCATACGACAGGGTCTAGCAACAGGGGATTTTAGTAAGCTCTTTTTTCAATGTAATTTTTGGTTTTCGGGTTTAAAGGTCAAAGACGGTATGAGTTCTGATTTTTTGAAATGCTTTTCTGGTTCTCAAGGCATGACCGATCCATTTCATTTCTGACTGTTAGTATCAACCCATCTCCGTTTGCCCAGTCGTTCTCCAAAGAGCTTCATTAGCGACAACGTCAGTCTTGAATATCCCCGATATGTGTTCAAGACATTGATTAAAAAGAGTTTGAAACTTATTGGTAACCGTGTAATAATGGATTTGTTTCAAGACATAAGACAGTCATTTCTGACTGCCCATCTCCGACTGCTCAGTCGTCCTCCAAAAGAACTTCAGTAGCGACAACGTCAGGCTTGAATATACCCCGCTATGGTTTCAAGGCATTAATTAAGAAGAGTTTGAGATTTATTGGTGTCATAATGGATTGGTTTACAGACATAAAACACACCCAGTTTTAAGCCAATTTCTATCCTCCAGGAAAGAAAAACAATATGCTTAGAATATTTTCAAGTCAGCATAATTTTGCACGGTTTTGTCTAAACCTAAGAGCTAGTGGAGACGACAAGCCACCGGTTTTGTATAAAGCGCTTTGAAGCCAAAAACTCGGTGAAAAGTGAGACAAAACAGGTTTATTATGTCAAATTGTTCTTGTTTTAGCGTGTGAGGGAGTGAGAAAAAACAGGAACCTTATGCCAATTTGTTGTTTTGCGTGCAACTGAATGCGACGACGTCCGCCTTTAAATCAATCGCTGCTTGTCATCTCCAGTATATCTTTATGGTCTAAACCAATGCGTACGTATCGGGCTAAGACCTCTGAATTTATCGCGTCTAGCACCATTCGTGTGTATGCTTCAGGTTATTTATTGAATTGTAAATTGGCATTTGCTAATGAACTTATTATATGTTTTTGATGGATTTTCTCGATTGCCAACTTCCGATATTTTCAAGACATTTCTGCACGTTCTATCGCCTCGGTAATTTTTCAATTTGCTCCCGATGTGTGCATATTCTCGGCTTAATGTTAATTTGTTTCGTGCGATCTTCGTACGATTTGTGTTTTATTCGAAGCACAGTCCTCGTAATAGCTGCTGTTCCCCACGGTCACGACAACGAAGAGTGCAGATCTTACGACAACCGAATATATTTGTACTTAATTGCTTTCACATTTTTATTTTGCTTGTTGAATATTGTTTTTACTGTGCTTTTTTAAATATGGTATTGTGAATTACTGTGGCTATTATTTTCTTCGGCAAAATCTCTGAACTTGTGTGTTTGTTTAGATTGTGTTCAGGGTATTATTAGGGTCAATTGATGCTCTGATAAGTCTAAACTTGGTGCATTCTCCCATCTTCTTCTTTCTATATATAAAAATGGAAAAATGTTTGCCTGTCTGTCTGTTTGTCCCGTATAGCTTCCTAAACCACTCATATGATTGCGATGAAATTTTGGTGGTTTGTTGAGGGTACGCCCGCGATGGTTTGGGCTTTAGAAAAATCATTTAACAGTTGGTGGTTCGCAAGTTATTTCAACATTTGAGTCTTTTTCATATGATTTAGCGGCAGTTTGTTCGTTTTCGGTGTATTAGTTACGCGTTCCTATTACTAAATGGTAAAGTTGGACTATGGATGGTGGATAGAAGTTGTTGGTTTGAAGATGGAGGATGGTGGATAGAGAATGAAGGATGGTGTATGGAGGATTGTGGATAGTGGATGAAGCATGGAGGATGGTGGATAAAGAATGGAGGATGGTGGATGTAGGATGAAGAATGGGGGATGGGGATTGTAGATGGAGGATACAAGATGATGGAGGATGGTGGATAGAAGTTGTTGGTTAGGAGATGGAGGATGGTGGATAGAGAATGGAGGATTGTAGATGGAGGATGTTAGATGATGGATGGAGGATGGAAGATGGTGGATGGTGTATATAGGGAGGATGGTGGATGGGGGATGGTAGACAGAGGATAGAGGATGGAAAATGGAAGATGGAGGATGGTGGATAGAGGATGGAAGATGGAGAATGGGGGTTGGAGGATGGAGAAACAGGACTAATGGATCAATGGGAGAGACGGGAGTAACAGGGGCGATGGAGACATTAATGGCTAGTTTCGAAATAAATATCAAAATTATCAACAATGGCGCGACAAGCCAAATCGGGCCAGGCCCTGCAGGATACATCATAGTCTGAAGTCAACTCGGGTTAGCTCTGGCGTCCTCTGGCGTGTGGATCTAAGAAGCGATCTGTAATCTACGTCAACTGAATCTTTGCATATTTTCCACAGTTTTCCCACAAGTCGTCGCGCAATTTTTCTTCATTCCAAATTTTAAAATTTATATGTACCTCTCCTTAAAAAATTTACTGTACCTTACAGGTACCGTCAAAATTGAGAACATCAAATCAGACATCATTGGCACCCTTTTTTGTAAATAGAAGAAGTTAGGACTTAAACGATTAACGATACAAATAACACAAGCAGCTATGAACCCCAAGGTATTTTGATGGCCGTAAAAAATCACCAATAATTTCAATACGTTCCCGAGTTATTGCGAATTTGGGCGAATGCAAGTACCAAATTTTGAAGAACTCTTCTGCGGAAATTATTCGAAGGTTTAACTTTATTTTACCAGTTTTTGTTTCGGTAAAAGTTTTTGGACGGGTCAAATTACGGCTGAATTTTGGTGGCATGCAGCTCTATTCTATTTTTTCTTGGTCCATTTCAATGTTGCACCGAAACCGGGCTTGACTCCGCTGGCAGACTCAAAGTTAAAACCATCCAGCTTAAAAACATAATAATTGGGTTGATAGTGAGTAGTAACGATACATAGAGTGAACAAATTAAATTTTTTTCAATTGAAAATAGCATCTTTGTAAAGCATAATAGTAAGAGATCTCACGGTCTAGTTCATTTTTGTTTTAAATAAAAATGATATTAACTTAATCTATGATCAGATTTTAATAATTTCAGCTTTATTATCTACTTTGGTTTATGTATAATCAATTGAATTGTAGTGAATCTGTTTGCCTCTACTGCTTACCATGACGTCATTTCTACCAAGCCTAATTCAAGCTTTCCTTCTATCAACATTTTTACACCGTTAACTAACAAAGTTAAACATCTTCAAAACATAACTAACAATTTTTTTCTGTGTACATTTTATGTCAACTTTTCAAAATTTAAACCACCAAACTAATTTCCAAAATAACTTTATTACAGCTATCAACGAACCGAATCCGTCCTAAAAACAACCGGTGAAAAGGCTTCATCAATTTTCGGTGGTCTAACAAGTGGAATAACATCAAAAATTTCGCAAATAAAAAATTCCGATTCAATGCGATCACTGGAAGATAAAGTGGGTTCAGCTTATGAAAATGTTAAAGTAAATCAACAGATTTTAACACATTTCTTTTGCATTTTAGCCAAAATAAAAATTTATTTGCAGACAAAGGTTTCGACATCGCGGTCTAATTCGGTCACTAGTTTCAATGATGCCTTAAATGAAAATCATTCGACAACACCATCGTCGCCGACAACAATTCCCGAAGGAAAACCATCTTCGTAAAATATATATGAAACAAAAACTAAAAGAATATATATAATATTATTAATACAGGATACGAACAGGCCCCCCATGTACAGGCAGAAAAATAATTGTTCAGAATTAAAACAAAAAGTCCTTTGATCAATGTTTCCATTTCATTTTTATTGATATTTTATTCGCATAAAAAAAAAATAATAAAAATGTAACAAATTTATAAACGGCGCTTTACTTTAAAAACACATAAAATACATTTACTATTTCTCCTTGAATAATAAAAATAAAATTAAATCAAACTAATGATTTGGAATACTAAAAAAAAAAAAACTGAATTAAATTGTGTCGATAAGTAATACGACTCCCGACATTCTTTAAAACTAATAAGTAATAAAACCTGCAAGAGAAATATTTATGCTATTCTGTGTCAATTGTTATTAATCTTAATTCGAAATTTCTTTCAAGTATGAAAGATATTTGTGAATTTGAGTTTCCATATTTGAGAAAAAAAACTATTTAACGGGTTTCTGTTTGAATTTTATATTGCGAGCACTTTATTGACAGAATGATTTGATTGTTAATTCGATAATAATATTAATAAAAAAATATATATATATAAAGTATCAAAATGAAATTTAACTCTTTTGAATATATACATATATATATAAACGTTTCTATTTTTATGCTATATAATCTTCTTTATATATATATCGTGCCTAGAGATGTTTAGATTATTTCTTTGCTATGAAAATATATTATATGTCTTGAAAAATTTTTGAATTTTGCTATTTTTTGAACTAACTTACATTTACTAACTGCATTGAATTTGATTGGTATTTTTCATGCATGACTTGGATCGTGTTTATTAGATGATCTAATTGTTATATGTACCTGTAATTGGTAGCGGCAGCTGTGGCAAATAACATTGTATACAAACATTTATTTAGTTTGTTATTTTGTCTTTAATATTCAGTTTCTGTCGTCATGACATTGATGTTGTTCTTATAGAAATACCCTACATTCGCAGATGAGAAATATCTTTTCTCGTTATTACAGAAAATTTCTTTGTCCATGAGGAAAATTTTATTCGACTGACGCCATCACTTTCCCAGCTGCAAGAACGTCTATCGCCTTACTTTGAGCCGCATATCCTCGTGTAGTCCATTTTTTTCATTGTAGTTTAATTTTAGGCGTATATAGTAAATATTCGATGAGTTTTTCTTGAACAATTGCAAAGATTCGCAAGTTTAAAGCTAAGTGTACACGAAAGAGAAAAAACAATAGAGTTAGAGAAAATTCTCGCAAAATACGTGTACACACCACATAGTGAGAAATAAATTTCCTCAATACGAAATTTCTCTGTCGTGTAGACGGAACTTTCTAATTTAATCTAGCGGTCTACATCGTCTCTAAAATCTATTCAACGCGTTGAATAATCAGATGCTCTACACATTATTCCTGTTGTATTTGATGAGTAAAATATTCAGCTCCTTCTTTTGGGGGGTGGTGGTATGATGATGGAGGTAAAAGGAGTGTATTAGACGAACAATTTTGATTTCTAAATCTCAGGAACCGCTTATGGTAGGAGGCTGGAACTTGGAATTTCTGTACAACTATGATACAAAATATTGGAAAAACATCGAACTAATTGTATCTAAAACTAGATGAAATAGTGAACTGCGATTTTTTTCATGTAGATTTTCTTTTATTACTTTCGGTAAAAGTTTAAGAAGAGACTGAAATCCAAAATTTAAAATTTATATTTTTCCTTAATGGTTTATCCACTTCTAAGCCATTTTCATTTTACAAAACTCTCCGCTTGATCTGAAATTTAAAGATATAGCAGTTTACAAATGTAGAATTTGTTCACCATTTCGATGTCAGCTGGACTTTAAAATGGCATTTCGTATGGCACCAGCATAGTCATATTCAAACTTTTTATGCTCTTTCCTCTATCTCTATCCTCCATCCTCTACCTGCTATCATCCATCCTCCCTAATCCATCATCCACCCTTCATCCTCCATCATCCATCCTCTATCCTCCATCCTCCATAATCCATCATCCACCCTTTATCCTACATAATCCATCCTCTATCACCATCCATAACTAATACACCGAAAACTTACAAACTGCCGCTAAACTATATGAAATACACTCAAATGTTGAAATAACTCTCGAACCACCAATTGTTAACGCAGAAACCTTCGCGGGGGTGCCCTCAACAAATCACCAAAGTTTCATCGCAATTCATTAATTAATTTAAATCACCTCAACTTAGCAAACCAATTTCAAATGCCGAATCGTGCTCTATTTTCAATATCTCGGCGAGTCAAAAGAGTGTAGTGCGTGGACACGCCATGTAGTGACCTACGAAGTGCACTACTCAAATTTTCACTACGGGCACTCTATGATGAGAGAAATTATTGTAGAGACGTCGCCTCGTGTACACACTTTTCGTAGATAAGATTTTTTTCTCAGTACAATTCTACTGTTTTTTGTCTATCGTGGACACTTAGCTTAATAGCTTATTCTCCGGAGTGTGCTGATGCGGCATCCATCTTTCGTAGTTTTTGCATATGCAATTCCCTTATACACAGGCCTATTCAGCGACAGAGTCACAAGTCACAAAGTAGCTAGTGAGTCACAAATTTGTATTAATTTTGAATTAATTGAACTTTCCACCTACTTTTTGACTTGTGACTCTGGCGCTGAATAGGCCTGACAGAATTAAATGTACTCGACCGGGGGCCGATTGAGATTAGGTACTGTAACATTGCTAACTCGCTCGTCGGCCTAAATAATATCGTGGACTTTGTCAATGTTTTCTGGCGTCAAAGCAGATTTTCAGGGGTCGCTGGATCGAGATGGCGGAGATTGTGCATTATGGAAGAGATTAGGACTAGATTTGAATTGTCGCGGCATTAATGATAATAATGAGAAAACTGTTTGTTAATAAAGGCCAGGTATCAATTCATGACGATGAAAAAATGATTTTGGACAAAAGGATATTTCGATATCGAATGTATTTTACGAGTTGCAGATCGATTTGTGGAACGGTCGGCCGACAATAAATACGATTTTTTATAACGTCAAAGTTTAAATGCATTTTTCTCGAAACCACTTTACAATACGTTCTACAGCTTCAACGAACCTCAATAAAAGCCGCCATTCGTTTTTCCATATATATTTATTTTATATCCTAAAAAAATCTTGAAATTGAGGCATTTTTCGGGCCTCTTGACTGATACCAGGCCTTTAGGCTTATCGTGTAATTGAGACAGGTGGCTTAGTCAAATCCCGTGCGTAATCTAATAAAAAAAATTATATTATATTCAATAGCCGTGCCTCACTGTCCAAAAGGAAGGAAGGAAGGATTATTTATCAGCGTCAGAAGTAGTCTAAAAACAACAACTTCTCCACTGGGACCGATTCGTTCTTCTTTGTCTACTGGCATTAAGAGCTTGACAGTTGAATACCTTATACTGGAAGACCAGCTTGAAACTATGTTGCACTAGGTCTGCAGCTACTGTTTCATCATCAAAATGCATCGACTCATCAGTGTGCGCATCATGCAAACCAGAAACGCCCGAATTGAAGCATTGCTAATGACGAACATTAAACTTGAAGACTGGTGCAAGCTGTGAAGGGTTACTGTAAATGAAGAATGAGTCCTATCCTCTTTGTGAAGCGGTTAAAACAAATTTCTTTTGCATACACATGAGGTTTTTTTTTCGTTCCATTTTCCTCTTATATAGGAATACAACAATATCAAGCCACTAATATATATATTATTATCGTTATATATTCATAACCTGTTATGTTATATATACATATAAAATTGTAATATGGAACAATAAAGAATCTAATCTAATCTAAAAAAAAAAATTTCTCTTGTTCATCTTCTACATTTACTGTTTTTTTTTTTGTCATCTCTCCCCTCAACTTGAATTATAAATTAAGGAAGGTTAAAAAGGAAAGCTTACATGTACGCTAACTTCTTCAGCAGGCTTTTCCTGGGCTGGTAGGCCTATACGAACACAGTAGGCTTGCGCATTCTAGTTCACCTTAGTGATCGCGAACGAACTAGTTCGTTCCTGTAGTTCGCAGTTCAGAGTAAATGTGAGGAACTAAAAAAAAAGAGATGCCCACTCACGAAAGAAGACACTGAATGTGATGACCTAAAAAAAGAAGGTCCTCACGAATTGAACTAGTTCCTTCTTTCAGTTCCAACTTCGCGAGAGTGGAATGATACGTGGTATGCAAATGTGATGACGAACTACTTCCTACAAACGAACTAGGACCGGAATTCGCTGCGAACTAGTTCGTTTATTTCACTTATGGGAACGATCTTCCGAACTAGTTCGTTCCCGAACTACACAAACCTAGAACACATCAACTTTTTTGTATAGAGCGTTTCATGCCAGGTGGCAGTGAAATGCAAATAGTATCCTAGTACTTACAGGTTGGGCTTTTTTTTGTTTTCAAGATCGGAGTATAACATACATGTCAGTTAGATGCTGATAGTAGCATATTGTTTATTGCCGGTCCTTTGCGAGAATTTGTCTGGCTTCAAAACTGTTGCTGCTCGACATCTCCACTACATATATTTCTATGAGTACGACCCCCGTTATGTAAACCAACTAGAAGTAAACATTTAAACAATTTTATTGTGCAACTAAAGAAGTATGTATTTATTTATATAACAGAAAAAACAATATATTTTCAAAACATTGACAATAGAAACTTTACGAAATAATTATTGCTTAATAGTGTAGTGTAGTGTAGTAAAAAGTATTTGGAATGACAAAAACGAAAATACAGTAAAATATTTACACAAATGTAACGTTCAAATCGAATGGAAAATCATTTGAATTTAAACTTTGACGAAAAAGCTGTGTATGTTGCCAGGCAACGTCGCCTTTACCACCCGTCAAACTTGCAACTATCTTAAATCCTTTCGATCCTTTAATACTTGTTGAACTTTCTTCCGGTACTATCGCCAGATTGACGGTACCATTCTCGTATGTTTTCGACTCGAATTTTAATGAGTAGTTTTTTACTTTTAAATCCGTTTTGGAAAAATCAAATTTCCATACAATTTCGGCCGTATCGGTATCCTCTTAAATTGAAAATTGTTTTTTTTATTGCAATTAAATTAAATTTTTTTCATTACCTAATCGCGCTAAATATGCCATTTTCCAATCGCGCTCGACTTTTCGGAAAATATTTTTCGACGAAAATTGGCACGATTGCCATGTTTTATAAGAATCTAAAATCTTTTTTTGACCATCTTCTAGAAGTGGAAGAATTGATAGTATAATTGCAGTTATCTACGTAATTCAACTAACCTTCGTTAATGTAACGCTCATAGTTATCCGTTGCAGAAGTATATCGCAAATTGAATTGTCTCTTTGTTATTTCGAGATCGATTGGAGTGAAAACGTAAAACTGCAATAGAAAAAGAAGTTTAAAGAGCGGGCACTTCGTTGACTTTGAAATTAACTCTTCTAGTCCTTTAATCAAAATTCACTAATTTGGTTTGATTAAAAATCCAACTTACATTACCGTTGTCCTGTTCACCTCTTGATTGTCTCCATGCTAAACTTCCAGACGACCTGCCGCGCTTTTCGTCTTCTGTAGGAGTTCTAGAATTTACATCAAATTTAATTAATTTTTCCAATATCCTGTCCTACTTCTCACCTTTGAACCATTAATTCCGTTATTTCTACTAGCTTCCGCTTATTCATAAAGCGTTTCCGCATTTCCGATATATTTGCTTGCCTCTTGTTCCGCAGTTTTATTATACTGTCCAATAATTCCTCTTCGGTGCATTGCTTTCGGAGAGCTAAGGTCTGTTGAAATCAATAAACAGAACGGGTTTTTTCTTGACAAAAAATTAAATCCAGAATAGAAGAACTTAGCATACATATTTATGATTACTTGAATATCGCCACGTAACATCCTGGACATCATCCATCGTATACGCGGTCACATAATCCACTGGTCTCTTCCAACCGTGTTGATACATGAGTGGTGCATCGACAACATTATCGGATGGATCGACATGAATCCATCGTTTTTGTGCTTCCGAATAGACTTCGGTCCAGACATGATCGAATGTTGCCAAGACATACCGCGCTTCGTATCCTAAACACTTACAGAGGAATGTGAAACAATTGGCATATTCGCCACATCGTCCACGTCTTGTACGAAGTAAAATCCCGACATCATTGTAACGATAAAATTTCGTTTCTTTTCCGCAGCAATTCAATATTTCGATGCGTACACCATTTTCGTGAGATGTTGAATTCGCTCTCTTTTCGATTTGGCAAATTTGGCACGTGATATTATCGATCCATTCGAAAAATGAGCTATTAAACCAATCGACTAGTTCGACGATGATTAAATCCTTTATGCAAGGTTCGGGACTTGGAAACGACTTTGATTTTATTGCCTTTTGAATTGTACGTAGTTTTTCTAAGGCAGCTATTTTTAATTTTTCGAATGGTATTAACGAACGACCATATTTGAGAAGTCCTTCATCACAGTATTGCATAATGGTATCTGAATGATTTTCGAGTGATAAAAGAAATTGGTTTGGCGTGTTCTGGAAGAGAAAGGTTTTGTCAGATTAAAGTTTTAAGAAAATCATACTGCTGTCCCGATCGGCTGCAAGCCAATCGAATGATACTATAGTATAGATGAAATATTGGACTCCGATTTATATCTCAGTTGGGTATAAAGTAGAATAAAGTGTCTGCATGTAGTATTAAGGACTACCATTTGATTGCTACTCGAAACTAAAAGATAATATCGTCAGTGTTAAATTTTACACTTTCAAGTGGGTGAGTCTCCGAAAAATAATTATCCTTTTTTAACGACCTTAACATTGGAGCTGCGGGAAGGTCCCACTCCATTTTAAAATTAACGTGTACAAAATTTCAAATTTTCAGCTTGACGGGTTGAAAAGTTATCGGTAAATATTGTGACTTCAGGATTTTTTTTATGGAAGTTACCAGAAGGAGTTAAAGGGTTTCGCTGACTAGTAAACTCGAACTTCGTTTTCACTCAAAACTAATTTGTACAAAATTCCGAATTCGTAGATAAAAGATAAAAGTTGTAGTGAGTTTCTTAAATTGAGTGAAGACATTTTAACAGGATATTTGTATGACAGCTAAACGAAAAACTATTCTATATTCTTCATAATCATACGTTTCGATCCAACTACAGTAGGTACCGCTTATTGTAATCACTTTGGGACCAGCCAAAAACAATAACATTAACCGGTTTATAACAATAGACGAACGAAAAATGAAGGAAAAACGAACGTTTGTGGAGAATGGGACCCAACTGTTTTGATAACAAAATCCAGATTATAACATTATCCGGGATTACAATAAACGGTATCCACTGTATCAAAAATCCAACGTATACAAAATTTCAAAGTCGTAGCTTTAGGCGTACCGAAGCTATTGGTCAATATTCTTGAACAAATGATTTATGGACATTTTGTATGGCAGCAACCCGAAGGAGTAGGACGATTTTGTCCGTTAACAAACTTAGCCTTACAAATTAAATCAAACATCCAGATTCAAAATTTCAAGATCCTAGGTGCAGGCGTTCTTGAGTTATCGTGTTCTGGGACAGACATACCTCAAGCGAATTTGAGGTTTTTGGCCACAAATAAACAAAAAAATAATAAATGGTTTTTTTTCTTTCCAAGCGAAAAACCCACTTAAGATGAGCTTGTGGTGTGTGAAAAAAATTGCCATTTTTGAGACCGATTTTCTCTTAAACCGCTAATCGTATCATTCTAATTTTTTTCATTTCTAATGATCTATTAAGGGGGTATTTACATTAAACTTAATCTAAAAACCGAAAAACATTTTTGTTATTTATTATGGTAAATAAACATGTGTAGAATATGGTATTTAACGGATTTTTCGAAATCAAATATTTAAGTGAGCTATCGTATCATTTCGGCACCTACTTTAAGGACTTTTAATGGTAAAAGTACCAAAGTACACGTGTTTTTCCCGAAACTACGTTTTGCGAACTGGCGTAAGTTCTAGAGATTGAACCCAATAAGCTACGACTTATATTTTTTTTTAGTTTAAGGCTTATAGGGTCATTCTATCAAAAATCGCAAAAGTTGTGACCTTACCATCGCCGATTCTTTTGAAAAATTTTTTGCTTGAAGAACTGGTGAAAAAAAAAAATTTAATTTTAATTTTTCTTTTCTCTCTCATTTTTTTAGTAAGTATAATGTTAAAGATTTCGCATAGAAGATGGCTAAGTCATATCTCTGGTAATTTTTATCCTAAAATAATAAAGTACGGCTTATTTTAAAGATTTTTATTTGAAAACTGCTGTAATATAAAAAAATACGAATAAGATTTATCGTTCAAAGTTTTTTTTTCAAGAAAAAGAATTTTGTCCTTTATCCTTGAATATCTCAAAATGCGTTTTTTTTATATTTTGTAGGTTACACTGTTTTTCAAAACACATCTAATTATTAAGTTTGGATCTCAAGGGGATCGGAGAAAAAAAACGAAGAACATCAGTGCTTTTCAATTACATATGTTATAAAAAAATTACAGTTATAACATAATTGAGAAGTACTGATGTTAATTTTTGATGGAGGTGGACATGTGATGGTTTAGAGCTGCATGACGTCATCAGGCGTAGGAAACCTGCATTGTATAGATGGTATAATGGATAAATGGAAGTATCTCAACATTTTAAAAGACAATTTATCGAGCTCTGCGAATAAGTTGGTGCTCAACTGCAGATACATTTTTAACAAGACAACGATCCCAAGCATTGTGCACATATTGCAAGGGAGTGGTTACTGTATAATGTACCCAAACAACTACACCCCCTCCACAATCGCCAGATTTAAAACCCATAGAACATTTATGGGAATTATTAGATAGGCGCTTGAGAAAACATTCCATAACTTCTTTAAGTAGCTTCAGAGCTATTTTGCAAGAAGAATGGGATAAAATAACTAAAAAACTAAACTAAAAACTTAGTAAAAAGTATGAATAATAGGCTAAAGGATGTTATCAAATGTAAAGGATTTCCAACTTAATATTAAATAATAAAATTCATTGATTTTTCCAACATTTTGTCAATCTGTACGCAGACTTTTTTGAGAGAAATTTCGGATTATAATTACTTTTTATTTTTTATAAATATGAAGAACATATTATATTTTTTTTAAAGTATTTGTATTTTGAGAGAGTATCAATAGCTGATGAAAATAAAAATAAATTTAAGTTGGATTTGTTCGTTTTAGTACAATTTTTCTTGGGTTTTCCACTCCGTCCGCCCTTGTACGCAGATTTTTTTGATCCACTGTACAACTACAAATTCCTGGAGATTTTCTTTTATGGTATTCTTGAAAATATTATAATTTACGATGAGAACTAATTGTTCAATAACTAAAGATTTCACAATAGCTCGAAAAACGTAAAATTATATCGGAAAATTCGTTCGGTCGTATGCAATGTGTACAGCGCCTAACGCGGCATTTTCTACATCCAACAACTCGGCAGCCATGGATCCAACAAATCCAACTAGCTGCACTAAAGACTCTATCTACTCACCAGAACCGAAGGAAATGTTGTTTTCTCGTGAAACTCTTTGGAAGGAATACATTTTATCATCTTAGTTACACGCTTCTTGGAACTAGAAGGCTTAGCATCTGGAATTTATACAAATATTTGTATTACAATAAAAAAAAAAACAATTAAAATCTCAAATTCTCACCGATGACTAGTCCGGAACTAGTCGAACAAGACGCGATTGGTTCGTTTTCCGAAGATTTCACCATTTCCAATCTTGACGCAATAAATTCCCGGTATTTCTTAACTTTTGTTAATATCACATTACCAGGAAGCACTAGTTGCGCGTCTTGCTGCTGAAAGCCAATACTGAGGAGAACTTCTTTCATCCCGTCGACAGACAGGAGTTTTTCTTTGATGATTTTATTCTCCAAACGAATCGTCCTGTACTTTGAATTTCCCGGTTCTTTAATCACATTATCGAGTAACTTCAGTAGAATTTCAACGCCACTTGTGTACGTGACTTTACTATTGCTTTCTAATTGTTGAACGATAGTTTCATTAACCGAAGACATTTTGGTTTTGATTTAAATGATAAGTGAAGTAAATTTTTGCTTATCACGGAGCACAGCCAACCGAACTATGACAGATGAGTTTTTTTTTATTGATAAAACGATCAGCTGTTTACTATTACTGTTTGCAGTTGTCGCCGTCTACATGTGAAAGATGGTACTGAGTTCATTCATAAATATCGTACGCCTTTGGCTGGCCGCATGAGACGGAACTAAATAGTATTCGTTTCATCTCGCTCACACTCATTGGTAAACATAAGGAAAAAATGTAAACAGAGAGGATTTTTACGCTCCCCTCCACTTTTATTAGCATCAGCTGAGACAACTGACGTTTAGCTTGACATTTTGCCGGACCTAAATAAAAGTTATACACGTGCTTCCTTTGCGAATAGAATACGCGCACTGTACGGGACTTCCAGCGTTTGAAATTTTTTTTTTTTGTGAATTTTCAATTTGGAAATTAAAAATTGAAGATTTATAAGTGGAGTAACAATGGAAATTAATTGTGAAAAACTAAAGAGATCGCTGCTACAATTGAAAAGTGTTCACCGCGAAGAAAACTTCTTAACGAAATATGTGAGGTTAAAGGTAAGTGCCGGATCGAGCAAAGACTCGGTGCCGAATTGCACCAGTGCACGTGGATAAGTGCGCATTTTAATTTCGGCGATTCTTTTTACAGGAATATACCGAGAAAGATGTCGAAAAAATTATCACATTTCTGGCGCAGAAGCTTTTGGCGCCGGAATACACTGAGTTGATTGCCCAATGTTTTCCAGATATTCTCTTGATTGTCGTGATTCTGGGAATTCCGGTCCGCGACGATGGAGACTCTTGGGAGATTTACGAAAAGAAATGCGTGGCATTGTCGAAACTTACGAAGCTATCGCCGGAAATTTATAGGTAATTGGTAATTTGTATCTAAAAACCGAAAGAAAAGGTCGTGAGAGGAAAGTAACAGCAACATATGAACGCTGGTTGTATAAATTTAAAGGTACTTCTCCACCTCCTCAATTTTCCGTTCGAACCAGGAAACTTATGGTATTTACTACTGATAAATTTTCTAATTCTCGGACTCATTCTACATGTTCCATTTTTTCCGATTCGGAGAAACCATTGCGTTTGCGTGCTCTGTTTTTTCCGGATGACCTTTTTTTTTCCCCCGGAGTCATGTAGTCAACGAGCTAAAATCTCATACAACTCTATTGAGTATTGGACATGGTTTTCATTCTTCATGGAAGCCGAGGACTCTTCTCTCCAGACCGGAAAAATGGATCATGTAGTCCGGGTTTAAGGGAGAACATCCGAGTAGAAAAACAATTTTTTTTTTTTCGCTCATCTTAAAGTTTGAAGTAGATTCTGAGAATGTGGTCTGTAAGTTTCATATTGAAATTCCAACAATTATGAAAGTTGTGGGCCCTTCGGGAATTCTCTATATAGAGCGTAATTTATACGCGATTATCTCGAAACGTACTATTCAAAGACGGTTCCCAAAATCTTCGGAAAACGGCTGAACGGCTTGCTTCCAAAATTTCACACATTATTCATGGATAGGTTTTCTACTTCGCTACGTAGGATTTTTTTTTTTTGAGCTCGTCGATAAACATTGTTAATGTTAATGTATTTTGTGGTTAGTATAATATTGTCCGCGTAGATGTAGTGACTTGTGTTGGGAATGTCGGCTAGGTTCTGGGATAGGGAGCGAACATAGGTATTGAAGAGATGGGGCGACAGGGGTGAACCTTGATGTAAAGCATTTTCTAAACGGTGAGTTGTTGAAACGAACCCATTTACTCTAACGGCGACGGAGCGAGAGGTAAGGAAGTGATTTACGATACGAATGAAGGATACATCTATTCCCTAGATAAAGAGTTGGTGAGTAACGACAGTTCTTATTACCCTATCAAAGGCTTTTTCCAGATCGAGAGAGAGGATGTGGTATTCCTCTCTTTTGGAGATTGCTAGCCTTGCTTGATTTTCAAGTTCCACTAGCAGCGAGGTAGTTCCTCTGCCTGATCTGAATCCATGTTGCACATCGGTTAAAACGTCCTCTAGCAGGGCACCAAGCCTCTTGACAAGAATTTTTTCAAATAGCCTTGACAGACATGGTAGCAAGGAAATAGGTCGAAAATCGTTTGCCATGGTGTTGGCTACTGTGGTAGTGCAGGATCTCTTGCGTAGTGGCACTTGAATGGCTTTTTTCCAACTATGGGGAAAAACACCCTGTGCCAAGATATTTTGGTAGTGTACACTTTTTGCCCGAATCCTGCTCTTTTTGTCGGTGTGACGTCAGAGATGGCTGTTCTTTTTGTCGGTGTAATTTAAGGCCACCATACACTATCATTTTTGCATGTCATGAATGAATTTTGATTTGCCATACACGTTCATGCCAACCAGTCTCGCTTCAAAACTCAAAGTGAAATGGTCGACGTAGTAGTGGCTTGTGCTCTCCTAATCGACAGAATTTTGGACGATCACCCATACGCCGTACGCAAAATCGTTTGAATGCGCGTAATTTTCAAACCCGTTGAGTTATTGACATGAAATTTTTATGGTTGGTAGATTGGATGAACCTCAACAACTGGTACCTTTGTGAGGTGTGGAAATATGAAAAGGGAGAAGAGGGGAGGGTTTTAGGTGAAACATTTTGATTTCTAGATCTCAAGAACCACTTACGCTATCGGGTTGAAACTTGGAACTTATATAGTAGGTACTATGATAGTGGACTCATTTGCAAAAATAAAATGGTTAATAAGGGTTGAGGGGTGTATAAATGGGGGGAAAACAATGAGTCTGAAACGCATGAAAGCCGGGATTAAAACATTCTAAAATCCATATCTCTTGAACAATTTATGTCAGAAGTTTGAAACTCGTTCTTGTCGTCAAGTATACTTCAAGATTAGACTAGAGTTAACATATTTAAGGGGGGTGGTAGGGTGTGAGGTTGTGGGTGGTGCAATACTTAGGATTACAATATCTTCCGAACCAATTACACCAGGATGAGAAAATTTAGTTTCTGTATATAGGATCACAAGAAGAGTCTACTGAAAGAGACAATTTTTGAGGGGACGAGAGGGTGAGCGCGATAGTGTTTGGACAGCAATTTCTCAAAAAATTTATTTTTTATATCACTGAAACCGGTGAGAAGGCATTTTTGGGGGTGATGGTGAAAGGGGGTAGAAAGGAAAATATTCTGATTTTTATTTCTCGTAAACCGTAATGAATAGAAGGCTAAAAATTTAGGATTATTATAGAGTTCAATAGGGGTAGCATGATACGGCGGTGAAGGGTGGTTTGTTATATCTCAGAAGCGGTTTATGCGAGAAAGTTAAACACATACATATGTAGATGCAATACTAGAGTAATTAAACCAAAAAAAGCTTAGATTTTGTTTATGCTCAGAGATTGAGTAAGAAAAATGTATGCATTTTCACGAACTTCTTTAAAACTTTTAGATAAATATATCGAGCTATTTTACTTTTGCGGGTTCTACATATATGCGCCTGAAAATATTCTTCTAAATTTTTGGATATCTAACCCCTAACGGGATATAATGCGGTTGTGGACATATTAACGAATTCCTATATATTTCTAAATCAGGAAGCTATAGTGAACGGTATTTTTTAGGTTGTCAGTTGCATAGTAACCTACATCGCTTCAAAACATGCAACGCGTCCCGAACTTCTACCGAAAAAATAATAAAGTTGCGCCCAATCGGTTGGCCGATTTTTTGTCTGCGTCGATCCACCCGTACCTGACTAGGTGCCGACATGGCGGGGTTTTATGGCAAGTAATAAGCAAGGCGCGAAACTTCGTAGTTCTAGTGCAATAACACGATCATGAAATTCAAAGAATTCTATAACCATAAAATTGCAAATTTCATTCAGAAATAAAATTCGATTACTAAATTCCTAGAAGGAAACCAGAAATTGTGAGTAATTTAGCCCTATGAAGATTCACGCAACGCGCATGGCAATAAGATATTGGTTTTCCGTTAGGATACGGAACAAAAATCAAAGAAAATCTTTTTCTGCCTTCAATGAGCCGAGTTTTACGATTGCCCTTATATCTTTGTAGCCTGCTGATAAAGAGATTGGTTCTAAATCGGGTTAAATTTTAAATATTATATTTAATATTTAATTTGAATAATACAAGGATATGGGTAATAAAACGAATTTGGGTAATAAAAAGTAAGGACACAACAAATACTACGACACAAAGGATTTTTTGTCTGATTAAATCTACCCGTACCTGACTAGGTACCGACATGGCGAGGTTTTATGACAAGTAAACCTTCGTAGCGCTAGTGCAAAAATACGATCATGAAAATCAAAGAATTCTGTTACCATAAAAACGTACCTCTGTAGGTTTCATTCAAAATTAAAATTTCGATTGCTTGATTGCCAGGAACAATTCTAAAAATTAAATACCGTCAGGATACGGAACAAGAATCAAATCGCCATCAATGAGCCGTCATCCGCATTCGAAAAATGTAAAATTGGAATGACGATCGCCATAGACCATCATCCATGTCGTCATGCCCGTTGGCTCCGCCCACAAAAATCAAAATTTTTTGATTTTCATCATGCCACATGACGGCCGGCATGAAATGCCATCATGCAGCCCCATATACGAGAGATTTTCGAGAAAAATTCAAATATTCATGCATGCATGACATGCAAAAATGATAGTGTATGGTGGCCTTTACACAGAGTACACCTTTCTACACTAGGTCGGGAGCAGGTGCAGTTTCAGTGTAGTTTACACTCTTTCAAATTGACGCGAACCATAACCTCCGATTGTGAGCCAGTTGTGCGGGTAAATTTTAAGATGTGTTTAAATAGTGTTTTAAGACTTTTTATAAGTGAAATTTAGTTAAATATTTGTGATGTTGTGGTATTTGTGAAATAGCTGACATGAATTCTCATACAGCGACTGTGGTGCGAGATTAACAGCTGTTATTTTTGACAACCGAACAGTAATTTATACACTGAAGCATTCTGATATATAGTGAACTATTGCGTTACAGTTTATTAAACAAACAATGGCCTCTTCTACCCTGATGAGCTTATTACCCAGAGCTCAACTGAGTGTATTAAATTCCTTTTGGTTTCATAATTCGTTTTAATATTGAATTGCTTTTATTACAGATATGCCGTCAAATATTTCTCGAGAAAACCCGCACCGTTTAAAAAATCCCACAATGTAGTACCAACGAAAAAAAGCAAAACAGAAAATAATTCAATAACTGATTTTGATATAGTTAAATGTTGCTTTGATTTGCTATCCAGTGATCCTGCATTCTACAAAGACCTGTGGAATTGGTCGGTTTTCGTCGATCTATACTTTGGCAAAGGGTCCGAATTGCAACAGCTATACTACAACTATGTCGTATCAATTCTATCCAGCATGACTGCATCTCAACTACAACAATTAAACCGAAATATATCCGAAAATGTTCTGCTCACATTCTGTAACACTTCGAACAAAAGCCCACGAATACCATCAATAGACGACGATAAGTTTGAAAAATGTAAAAATTCGGTTGTATATTGGAACTTTTCCAGTAATGTTGTGACAAATATCGAAGGAGTCTTACTACCAATTTATAACAATGAAAACGCGAACTTCTACAGTAAAACCGATGGAAATTACGATAAAATTGTCAAAGTCGATTCGACAAAGGTGAATTTGAGAAGTATTGCACTTGGGATTTCATCGGGCAAGGCAGTTTGTTTGTCTGGACCTGTTGGCTGTGGTAAAACAACATTAGTTGAGTATTTAGCAAGAAAAACCGGACGAATTGTCCCCAAGAAAGTAGAGTATACAAAATTCCAAGTTGACGGAGAGAAAACTGTCGAAGACGATAGTCGTAAAGAGAATTCCACCTGCAATCAAAAAGGAGGCAAGCAAAAGAGAAAATTGTGTGAAAAAAACGGTCAAGAAGGTGGAGACTTTGAGTGTAATAGCTTGGAGCCGAAAAATGGATTTTTACGAATACAATTGGGTGATCAAACTGATAGTAAAATGTTGCTCGGACAGTATAGATGTACAGATGTTCCCGGAGAATTTATTTGGCTGCCAGGAGTATTGACACAGGTGATAAAATCTTTTTTAAACGAATTTTAGTTGAACAATTTGAATTTACAGGCTGTGATGAACGGGTATTGGCTTCTTCTCGAAGATCTTGATTCCGCCACTCAAGATACATCGTCAATTCTGAGCAGTCTTCTCGAAAACAACTACTTAAGTGTTCCCGGTTTTCGCGATTGTTTGAAAATCGAACCTGGTTTTCAGTTATTCGTTACGGTGCGGTAAGTCCTTTTGAACTCGTGCCCAAATTTGCGAAATTCATTTTTACACTTTCACAGCTCTCAAAAATCTTTCAATAGTTCACAAAAGACAACATTTTCGTTACTAGAAAAATATCTTTATACCGTCAATATTCTTCCGTTGTCGCGTACCGAACTAAGTAAAATTGTAAGCATAAACTATCCCCGGTTAGGAGATATCGCAAAACAAATTGTCGATGTATTTTTAAAATTTTCAAGTGGTGATCATTCTACGGGCGAATCTTTGAGAAGTACAATCGTTGAAAATAATGCTTCTGAGTACACAATATTGCCGACAGGAGAAACGGGTTCGATTTCGACGCAAACGAATTCAGGACGTTTGGTGTCGACTCGTGATCTAATGAAACTTTGTCAGCGATCGTATTTAATGTATTCGGTGACAAAACCAGAAAGTGCTTATTTCATTTTTCAAAATGCAGTCGATGTGTTTTGCTCGTATCTTCCACAAGGTGCGGAAAAAACAAATTTAATTACCAGCATTGGTGCACGATTGGGAATTAATCCGTCGAGATGTGAGTCTTTCTCGAAGGACTATAATCCCGATGTTGATGTTGATAATAACGGAATTAAGGTTGGTCGAGCTCAGCTCGACATCAAAGGAATTGCGAATGAGAATCCCAGAAAGCGGGGTTCGGATGACGATGCGGACAGCAAGATGGCGATAAAAAAGACTAAAACCGATAGCAATACAGAAAATATTAATTGCTCGCTATTAAAACGAGAAAAGAAAATCACTTTCTCATTTACCAGACTGACTTGTTGTTTGCTCGAACGAATTGCAGTTTGTGTTAATCAAAACGAACCGATTCTCCTAGTCGGCGAGACTGGTGTTGGAAAAACATGTTCTGTACAGTATTTGGCAGCTAAAACCAATCACAAATTGGTTGTTGTAAATATGAACAATCAATCGGACGTTTCGGATTTAGTCGGAGGATTCAAGCCAGTCGATTTGAGTTATGTGATGGCTCCGGTCCGTTACGAGTTTGAATTGCTATTCCGAAAAACATTCAACGAAAATAAAAATGAAAAGTTCCTTTCGAATATTAGTATTTGTTATAATCGTGGAGATTTTTCCGTACTCATAAAATTGATGATACGAATTACTGACACAGTTTTTAAGCGTGCACAAAACAATGATTTGAAGATGGAGAATTTGAAGGCTTTGCTCACCGATTGGAAAACGCTCCAATTGAAGCTTTTCAAATTAAATTCACAACTCAATAAATCGATTAACATTTCGTTCGCCTTTATAACCGGTTCGCTGGTAAATTGTATAAAAAACGGCGATTGGGTTTTACTGGACGAAATCAATTTAGCATCAGCCGAAACTTTGGAATGTCTTTCGACAATTCTTGAACCGGACGGTTCGATTGTGCTGCTTGAAAAGGGTGACTTGATTCCGATTAAACGGCATCCTGAATTTCGGATTTTTTCTTGCATGAATCCGAACACGGATATTGGTAAAAAGGATTTACCTATCGGAATACGGAATCGTTTTACTGAATTCTTTGTCGATGAACTGACAACCGAGTTTGATTTACGGGTTTTGGTGGGCGACTATTTAAGCAATACGGGAATTAAAAACACAAAAGTCCTGACCATTGTCAAGCTCTACAAGAAATTGAAAGCCTTGTCGCAAGTTGATTTGAATGATGGTCTCGGCAATCGGCCGGTTTTTTCCCTACGAACACTTTGTCGTTCGTTGACGATTTGCGCAAAAAATTTATGCGGTTCGGTTGAGCGAAATTTATACGAAAGTTTCTGTTTAAGTTTCTTAACACAACTGGATAATGATTCGCACAAAGTCGTCTTGGATCTAATAAAGTCGGCAATGTTGTCGGACTGTAAGGCTGTTCTGTCGCAACAGATTCCGAAACCCGGTGAGGACTATCTGAACTTCGAAGGATATTGGATTCAAAAGGGACCAAGCGATTTAATGGAGTGCGCCGAATATATTCTTACGGATAATGTTCGACAAAATCTGAAAGACTTGAGCAGAATTATTTCGATCGGAAAGCTGCCAATTTTACTGCAGGGTCCGACCAGTGCCGGTAAGACCAGTTTAATTGAGTACGTTGCGAAGAAGAGCGGAAACCATTGTCTTCGGATTAACAACCATGAACATACTGACTTACAAGAATATATCGGAACATATACTTCGGATGTAACCGGTAAACTTGTCTTCAAGGAGGGAGTTTTGGTGCAAGCCATGCGAAATGGATTTTGGATTATTCTGGACGAATTGAATCTAGCTTCCACCGACATTCTCGAAGCATTGAATCGCGTTTTGGATGATAATCGTGAACTATTTATTCCCGAAACGCAAGTTGTCGTTAAAGCACATCCGAATTTCATGTTGTTTGCAACACAGAATCCGCCCGGATTATATGGCGGCCGAAAAACATTGTCGCGTGCCTTCAAGAATCGTTTTATCGAATTGCATTTCTCGGAAATTCCAAAACCCGAACTGGAGATTATTCTGGAGAAACGATGCTTGATACCGAAGTCTTATTCGCAAAAAATGGTGAAGTGTATGTCGGAGCTGCAAGTAAATCGTAAGTCGACAACAAAGAATAATTTCACTCTTCGTGATTTATTCCGGTGGGGCAATCGGTATACTTATGCTGATAAGAAACTTTTAGAGAACAATTTATATGATTGGAATCAACATCTTGTGGACGAAGGATATCTGGTGTTGTCGGCTAAAGTACGGACGGAAATCGAAGTTGAAATTATCGAGGAGACTTTGTTTCATAACTTCCGGAAAAAGATCAACTTGACGAATTTGTATTCGCTGCATGAAAACACTTCGTTAGTTACTAAAGAAATTTTGGAGTCTGTTTTTGGTCACACTCTTCGCAGCGATATTATTTGGACGCAAAACATGACTAGAATGGCTGTTCTAACAGCAAAGGCCTTGCAATTTAATGAGCCTGTTCTCTTGGTCGGACCAACGGGCTGCGGTAAAACCACAGTTTGTCAAATCTTATCCAACATTAAGAAAATCAATTTGCGAATTCTAAATTGTCACATGCACACTGAAGGCGCTGATTTTCTTGGCGGACTAAGACCGTGTAGAAAAGAGAACGAAAAGGACTCCAATTCCAGTACTCAGCTCTTCGAATGGGCCGATGGACCACTCATTCACGCCATGCAAGACGGAAGCTTCTTTATGGCCGATGAAATTTCGCTAGCGGAAGATTCAGTTTTGGAACGGCTCAACAGCGTTCTGGAACCCAGTCGCATTATACTACTGGCCGAAAAGGGAGGCGTGAATAGTAACATTGATTCGGAAGCTTTGTCGGCAATGTCCAAGGACTTCATAATTCAAGCTGCCGATGGTTTTCAGTTTCTTGCCACAATGAATCCGGGCGGTGATTTCGGAAAGAAAGAATTGTCACCGGCTTTACGAAATCGTTTTACCGAAGTTTGGTGTAAACCGTCGGATGCCGAAGAAGATTTGATTAAAATTGCTGGAAATATTTTGAAATTGGGTTTGGAAAATCAGGCGCAAATTAATAGCAATGATGTTGCGAAAACCATGATCAAAGTGGTGTTCTATATTAAGAATCAAGTGGATAAATTTAAATTTTCCGTTCGGGATATTTTAGCTTGGGCCACTTACTTGAATGTAAACTCAAAGAATTCACTAATACAGTTCGAAGATTCTCTTTTGTACGGTCTTGAGATTATATTTCTCGATTCGTTGGAAATGCTGCCGCACGAATCCGAAGAAAATATCGAGAAAATAAAAACGGCAGTTGTTCAGTTCGCGTTGAGCCAAATGAAATCGAATCTGGGCATTAGTTTAAGCCTGAACGAGATTGAATCGAAACGAGGCACGACGGTATCCGCTGAAAATGGAAATTTCGGAATAAAACCATTTTTCATTGAAATGAATCCTGCCAACAGTTTCAGTACAGACGATTTCTTTTTTAACGCACCAACTACTAAAAAGAATCTGTTTCGACTTCTCTCCGCGCTTAGTTTGAACAAAGCAGTTCTTCTGGAAGGTCCACCCGGAGTTGGTAAGACATCGATTGTCGAGAATTTAGCGCATGCTATCGGTTATAAAATAGTTCGGATCAATTTGTGCGAACACACCGATCTGGCCGATCTTTTCGGTACCGATCTACCGGCCGAAGAGAAAGCATTGGACATCGATTTATCTCATACGGATTCAATGGAGCTGAAAAATTTGGGATCGTTTGTATGGCGTGATGGTCCGCTGTTGGTTGCTTTGAAATCGGAAAATACATGGATCTTGTTGGATGAATTGAACTTGGCGCCACAAAGTGTATTGGAAGGTTTAAACGCGATTCTCGATCATCGTGGAGAAGTTTTCATTCCCGAATTGAATAAAATCTTTACGTTGGGAAAACAAACTCGTATTTTTGCCTGTCAAAATCCACTTCGGCAAGGTGGTGGCCGTAAAGGTCTGCCCCAATCTTTCTTAAACAGATTTACAAAAGTTTATCTAAGAAAATTAAATACTGCTGATTTATTGCACGTCGTGAATGGCAAGTACCATCTCTTGTTTGATGAGCTTGAAAAGTATTTTGGAAATTTTTTCAAGTATCTAAATATAAAAAACAATAAAGATTCGAATTTCTTTGAGATTGCAAACTCGAAATCAGGATTCACTCTCTTGGAGGATCCACACCAATTGAACATTCCGTTCGATCTACCGCAACGAATGGTTAAATTTTCCGAAGTTCTCGACAAAGCGGTAACTGATATGGAATTCGGCTACAAGGGCGGACCATTCGAAATCAATCTTCGCGACATATTACGATGGTGTGAGCTTCTCTCTAATCCGAAAACAGGTTTCTCGCCACCGACTGAAACGGTCAAAATTGGCGACACTTTCAAAATATTCAAACAAATTTTCGAAAATTTCCTACTAGTCGTTTACGAACGAATGAAATTGGTCTACTATCAACGGATGCGATCCGTTTCCGATCAACTTTTCATTCAGAAAGTTTTTAGTGAAATATTTCAATGCGATGCTGAAAAATTGAACGCTTTGTCCGAAGATGTTGGCATGTATTGGACAGACTCGGAACTTTATTTAAACGATATCGTATTGAATCGAAGTGGTCACGATAGTGATAATGATGACGGCAATAAAAATACGCTTACAAATTCGCGAAATATGAAAAGCGATACGATTTTGTTGTCGTGTCAAACGGAACTATTGAAAAATGTTGTCGAATGTGTGCACTTGGAGAAGCCGGTGATAATGTCGGGACCGACAGATTCGGGGAAAACGAAAGTTATCGATATGTTGTGTTCGATTTCCAATCAATATTGTGATGTTGAGACTATTGAAGATTCGGTTACGGGAAGCTATCAACAGGTGAGTTTATGTTTGATATTTTACTTATACAGTTTCTGGCCAAATTATTAGATGCAATTAAAATTTTTACCAAAAACTGGATTCAAATCTTTTAAAGCGCTTTATTTTATGTTTGGATGATGCTTAAAGCGCTCTAGACCGCCCAGACCGACCATTGGCAGATTTGTTATACATGGCTTTCCAACATACCATTGCCCCATAGGTCAGAATAGGTCTCACAACCGCCGTACTATGTACTGTACTTGGTTTTAGACCCCAGCTTTTGCGCACGGTCTGCTTGCACGCGAAAAGTGCGTTATTTTGCCTTCTTTATGCCCTCCTGAATATTCAATTTCCAGCTAAGCTTCCTATCCGGCTGATACAAAAAATAATAGTTGTTTGGAACCATAGTCCTGACCGTTAGGAAGCTGTGCAGTCATGCATAAACAGTATGCCGAGGAGGAAAATACAGGCTTTAATTGCTGCTAAAGGAGGAAACGCGAAAAAATGCATATCCCTGTTATCGCAGCTATGAGTTTTATTTACCTAATAGCCTGCAAAATGCAAAAATAAATAATTTTAGTAGAATCCTTCTACAGAATGTTTTAATTTTACTCCGTAAAGATTTTAAAATTTTTCCGGGAGCGTCTACTAATTTGGTCAGGGACTGTAGGTGCAGTCCGAACACCGCGCATTTTTTAAAAATATATAATAATCTTTTTTTTGATGAATGTTTTCACAGTACATTTTGAATTGAAAATACAAGGTTTTCCGGTAAATACTGTTAAATTTATTTTGTGTGACGTTTCGGACTCGACTGAGTGTTTGATAAAGGACTCAGTCGAGTCCGAAACGTCACACAAAATAAATTTAACAGTATTTACCGGAAAACCTTGTATTTTCTATATAATAATCCTTTAATTTTAGGTCGATCTGAACCGTCATTTAGAAGAGATTTCACAAAGTATTGAATCAATATACACTAAGATTATACAACACTTATTCCTGGAAGTGAATAATGGCACACCCTCCAAAAAACTTCATCAACAGCTTGTCGAAATCTTAAAATTATGGACTAACTATACAAATTTATCGATTTCCAGTGACGGTAAGAATTAACGACGAACAAACATTAAACTATCAATGACAATAAAATTGCTCAAATTTAATTCTAGATTCACAAACAACTTCAGCTATGTCGAGTGAATTAGTGCTGTTCAGAAATCGCATTCAAAGTCTTAATTCGGTGATTGATAAAATTAAATCACTTACGACAAATTCCAATCAAAATGACTTACAAAACTTACAAACAGTTCTGAATGCCTTGAAAAATGTCGTTAAGAACTCGGAGACTTTGAATACTGGCGGACACTTCGAATGGGTCGATTCAAAAATAGTAAAATCCCTAAAACATGGCAGATACATTTGCTTGGAGCATGTCAATCTTTGTTCATCGGCTATTCTGGATCGTTTGAATCCTGTTTTCGAACCGAATGGAAATTTATTGCTATCGGAAAAGGGCGTCACAGTCGGCGAAGCAAGTGAAATAGTTCATAAACATCGGAATTTTCGTGCGTTCTTAACAATCGATCCGAAACATGGCGAATTATCGCGAGCCATGCGAAATCGCTGCGTTGAACTTGATTTGACAAAGAACGTTTACAGTGAAGACGATCTACGACAAATTGTTTTTATTAACGGAGTTACAGAAAATTATTTAATTGACGTTATTGTTCGAATCTTTCATTCGATTAAGGACGTAACCGAACTGAATGACTTCAATATCTCGCATTTGATTCATTGTGCGTTTTTGGTGGCTGCGAACAAACGTATCGGACTAACAGATGAAAAGGCAGTTTATTTAAGCGGATTGGAAGTATATGTCTACTCGGCAACTACCGATCTTTTGGGGTATGGATTAGATTTCTATCAGAATAAATTGCGAGAAGTTGTCGAAGAAGAATGTAAGCTGATTAAAGCAAGCGAAAATGTTTGCGATTTGAACAATGTTATTATAAGGACAAAAGATTTGAGCATGATGTCCATGATAAGGCTGCAATGTGAGCCGCTAGTTGGTTTGTTAAAATGCTATCCGAGTGTAAAAAAAATGAAAAATGCGCTGAGGACAGTATTTACAAATACAAAAGATGTCGAAATTGAGAACGGATTTAAGTTTATAAGATATTATATTTATTTACTGTACGAAATTTGCACTTCGAACGACATGTCGATACGGAATAAATACGTTAATGGCTTACTGAATAGCACAAATAATTTGGAATTTAGTGAAGCTCAGAAGCAGGAACTAATCGGATTCAATAACAGTTTGTTTGCTGTGGTTAAAACCGGACAGAAAATAATGCAGTCATATGATTCAAATTTACCGTGGAATACTAAGCTATTGCCTCGTATTAGGAAATATAACAGTAATTTGACGTCTGAAAGTAAGAACGAGCTTCGATTGAGTGCACACCTACTAGCCAATTTACTTCTGCATAACGTAGTCGATGAAAAGATTACAAAACTAAGCAAAATGTCGGCTATAGGCTACTCCCAAGCTATCGAGGCTAAGAAAGCTACCGATAGCTTCAATAATGCTTTGCTTAAACAACTTTCTCCGTTCTTAAAAAGTCTGCAAACACTTTTGAATTCAACCTTACAGTATGCCGATATGGAAATAGAAAGCTATACTGACCTAGCAATATCCAACTTGTGGATAAACCGACTGTACGAATGCTCGAAAAACAATCTGCTGGTGGATAAGGATCTCGATGCGGATTTAATCGATAAATTGCTCTTACACTTTAAATGGTTGGATAAAAATTTCCTGAAATTACTCGAGCAAATGTTGCCCAACTACAAGCAATTGAATCAGGAGTTTGAAACAACTATTACGAAAATCCGAAACTATTCACTCAGCGTCAATCATCCGCTTAATTTAATTCGGAAAATATTCTTCAAGCAAATGATTTGTTTTGTTCCGTATTACGCTGACGATCAAATTACAGTTCAAAGCTGTGAAAATAAAATCGAAGAAATGACCAACTTGATACCGTCGTTCGGCAGTTACGATGTAAGTAAGTTGCATCGAATTTTACGAGTTGTTATGTCGAGTGAATCGGATGCAGCGAAAAATCTGCTTGCAAACGATATTTTGATGGCTTTGAAATATATGAGTAAGGTCGAAAGTGTGCATATGGACGTGACCGCAATTGTCCCACAGGCTGTTAGGTTGTGTATTACAGAGTATTTTCGAAATTTGCAATCAATAAGTCCCGATGGTTTTCAAAGTTCCGCCGAACTGATTGAACTAGAGAGAAAATTGCAAGAAATATTCAATACCAATGACGAGGATCATCCAATCGAACCGATAGTCTGTGGATTGAATTTACAAATACTTCCACTTCAAGATTACTTTGCGACCAAAGCATTAATCTTATCGCATCTAACAATGCAGCAAATATCTCTGAACGAAGGATACTTCGAAACTATTCCAACATATCAGTGCAATTCACGTAAACTTTTCCATGTCTTCAATAGTAAAAATTACAATCAATTCAAAACAATGTGGCAAACTGTGACAACCGAAATTTCAAATACAACAAACGCGAATCATTTCGACTCACTGATAGCATTCCTATCGTCGACTCATTATCGCTATTTCTCTACGTTGGATCGAGTGATGTTGAAAATGTTACAACTTCATTGCTTGTCTACGATTTCTGCGCGAAATGACATCTTTTCGGCTATGCGACACAAGAACGATATATCAGCCGATATACAGTACAACGGACCTACGTTGATGAATTCGTTATTTTCGTTACTGTTTCAGTACGATGGCACATTGAAACCGATTGGATTGGGCGAGCTGAACGAATGGCGTAGCACATTGAACGATATGCGACAAATTTTGTGGAATAATGCGATATTTGTTTCGGATGAATATCATATTGAGTAAGTTTGAATTTTGATAATGTTGTGAATGTGAATAACTTTGTGTTTCGATGCTTTACAGGAAACATCATTTGAATGCTTCGTTGCGACATTCGCAGAAGCTATTGCTTGAAGTAGAGCAAGTTCAAAAGCAGTGCCATAATTTGGAGAATCAGAACTTTTCCGACTACAATGAAAATTTTCAAGTAAGTGATTTTTTAGGGTATTCAACACTGGAATAAACGGATTAAATATGAAAGGTTGAATTGAATTGCTGGGAAATCACATCTCTTTATTAAATTTAATTACGCAGGGTATACAAAGCTTGTGATTCTTTCCACCACCAGTAGATGGGAGAATACTCATTACACGCCAGTACATTGCTACCTTGTAAAAAGAAAGAAATTTAACTTAGATTTTAAGTTGCAATAATCGTTTAAACACTTGAACGATTTTATTACATACTAGCCGCGTACCGCGGCTTCGCTCGCTATGCTCACGTTGTTCCATCGTCCCCTGTTACCTCCGTATCTCCCGTTGAGCGGTGGCACTACTCACGCCAATGCTAATGTTATGGCCGACCAAATAACTGTTTCATATTAGATAGCCGCGTACCGTGGATACGCTCACGTTGTTCCATCGCCCCTGTTACTCCCGTTTATCCATTGGTAGTGATTTTCCCGTTTCGAATACACTTTTTCAGCTGAAGAAACTGGGGACATTAAAGCCATTTTTCATTTTTTATTTTTAATTTTAATTTTTCTGTTCTCATTATTCATTTTTCTCTATTCACTATCCTCCATTCTCTATACACCATCCTCCATACTCCATCCATTTAAATGTTGAAATAACTCGCGAACCGCCAATTTCTGTAATATATAATTATGTTCATCGCCCCTGTTACTCACGTCACGTGTTCGCAGCCGGTAAAATCGAAACACATAAATTAAAAAAAAATCACACATGTTCACGGTCGGCAGGATTCGAACCTATCATCATCTGATTTCTACTCAGACGTCTTACCCGCTCGGCTACAACTGCCTGTTGCAAATTTAAATTTGTAAGTCAAGTTCATCTGATTCAACTTATTAACAAACTCAAATATTGGAATAACTCGCGAACCACCAATTTCGGCAATATATAATTATGTTCACGACCTGTCCGGTAGTCTCGAGAATGTCCATGCAAAATTTGGGAGGGAGCGGTTCACAGGTGTAGATTTTAATCGTAATTTCCATAAAAACTGACTTTATTTTATATATTAGATTTTTAAATAATGGCCATCGCTCTTACGTCGAATTTTGTCCATTTATATCCCCAACCCAAATCGAAGTTAATGAAGGCTTACTACGGAAAGGAACCTGTAATTGCTGACCGAGTTCGTAGTCTTCAAAGACTCCACTTCGGTATGAGCTGAAATCGCACGTTGGTTTTCGACAGAACGCGGAAACAACTTTCTTTTTGACGGATGATCCAAGAAATCACCAAGCTCAAAAGATTCGATCAAAGCTGATCTCTCAATTATTTTTTGCGGGTCATAAGAATTTTCTTTGAGAAGATCTTATGATCTTGGGAATATTTTCACCTCATTACATTTAGGTTTAATGCACTTTTTTTGAGAAAGGATCCTGTAACGGATGATCGAGTTAGTAGTCTTCAAAGACTCCTCCTCCACATAAGCTGAATTTATTAAGTCGGACCTTGGTTTTCGACAATTATTTAAAAGATTGAAACTTTTGGTCTTACATTATTTTTATTAGAATATTAAAGTCAATTATTGTTAAATCTTTACATAAATTATACATTTACACTTTACATAACTAACTTTACATTTTAACTACACTTGATTATTTATTTGATAAACAGAAATAATATTAAAACTTCCGTAAGCAGTTGAAACGGGAAGAACTGTACAAAACTGATCTGAATTCTGTACATTTTCAGCAAGCGATGGTGAATTCTGCGAAGAGTATCCGCTACTGGAACAATTTGATGATCCTATACACTCGTCGTTTATTATCTGGATTCTTAGCTCGTCTGATGTATCAATTTCATGATCGTTGTCTTCGTTTAAAACTTGCTGCAACAAGTCGTTCTCGGCCTTTTGTATATTCTGCTTCAGGATATATTCTTGACACGATGCAATCCTTTTATCCACATTCGAGATAAACGCTCGTACCTCTTCCGCTGTGTAGATATTTACAAGTTGATTCAAAAAATGATCGTCGTAAACATAATAGCCTGGGAAAGAACTCTTTCTCAAGTTACGAACTCTCATTTTCAGATTGTTCAAATTTTCGATTTCATTATGCGCCCTTTCAATTCGCTCCATGTAAGATACTGTACTGAACTCCATTTTCCTGTGTTGAATGTTTATCAAAATAAGCTTCCTAGATGTATTTGATGTTCACAATTAGACTGCGATTTCTATTCTGATTTTTGGTTTGAAAATGATCCTTATTTATAAGGGAAAAATGTACTCGCTTAGAATCAACCCCAATTAAAATTACCAATTATCTTCCTTTGGGTAAGCAGGTAAATTTTATTTTTAATTGGTAGGCAATAAAACTAAATTTAATTTAACTGTTTGTGCAAGATGTTTTAAAGTGAATAATCTTAATTTTTGATGAATGTTTTCACAGTACATTTTGAATTGAAAATACAAGGTTTTCCGGTAAATACTGTTCAATTTATTTTGTGTGACGTTTCGGACTCGACTGAGTCCTTTATCAATAATAAATGAATAATCTTGCTAGAATTTGATAATGTACAAAATATAAATAGAGGCAAGAGACAACTAATTAGACATTTTTAATAAATTTAACATAATGCATATATTGGATTGTGTAATAAGTTCCCGTTTTTTTTTTCTAAAATATTTTTTTCTCATCATTTTGTGTTTCTTTAGGTAAAGTTTATACACCATCAAAAAGTACCCGGAATTCTTCAAAAAAACGAAAACCGTTCAATTTTATTCCCTTCCAAGTAAAGTTCATTGTAAGACATTCAATCTTCAAAAAAAACTTTTCATAGTCCGATTTTGGAATCACCTTCAGCTTCTTCTGCGAATTCTCCTTTTTCGCATCAATCGTCTCAAACGCTTTCCGCAAAGTGGTAACTTGAGTCGGGACAATGTACAAGAAGCCATGTCAGGTGAATACGGAGCATGCCGAATGGTGTGAACGTTGTTTTTGGAACAAAACGTGGCGTATAAGATAAGATGTGTGAGTCATTGCGTTGTTGTGGTGAAGTAACCACGAGTTGTTTCTACCTCTGTGAACTTAGCACCCCACTTTAACCAAATTGAATAAACAAATTGTTTTCGGGTGGAGCTTTGTTTGTACTTGATTGTACCGAAAAAAAATTTGTTTGTACCTCCAAGGGAACGGAGAAAAAATTGGTCCGTGTGAATTTAGCACCCGACTTGCACCAAATTAACTGAAATTTTTTATTCAGATAGTACCCCGTCTGTAAATGATTGTACCGAAAAAAAAGTATGAAGCGGCTGCAGTATGTGACCATTCCTGCAAGTTGTTGTACTTGACGGATGCTGTTTGGAGAGCTTAGACATAGGATCTATCCTATCTTTGCTCGGGACAATACCGTCTTTATTGATTGTTTGGCTTAGGAAGTCAAGAGTAGACTGCCCGAAAACGCACTTTGATGGTTTAAGATTTAATCTATAGTCGGCCAAACGTTGAAAGAGTGTTCGCAAATGTACTTTGTGCTCATCTCGATCCTTGCTGCCTATCAGCAAGTAGGAGATTAACCACAATCTCGTTGATGAGTCTTTGAAACGTTTGACTTAAATCAAAAGGTAAACTTTACCTAATAAAACACAAAATGGTGAGAAAAAAATATTTACAAAAACCCGGGAACTTATTAAACAATACAATGTTTTACAATTAGCTGCCTCTATTTATATTTAAAACATCTTGCACAAACAGTTCAATTAAATTTAGTTTTATTGCCCACCAATTAAAAATAAAATTTACCTGCTTACCCAAAGGAAGATAATTGGTAATTTTAATTGGGGTTGGTTCTAAGCGAGTACATTTTTCTCTTATAAATAAGGATCATTTTCAAACCAAAAATCAGAATAGAAATCGCAGTCTAATTGTGAACATCAAATACTTCTAGGAAGCTTATTTTGATAAACATTCAACACAGGAAAATGGAGTTCAGTACAGTATCTTACATGGAGCGAATTGAAAGGGCGCATAATGAAATCGAAAATTTGAACAATCTGAAAATGAGAGTTCGTAACTTGAGAAAGAGTTCTTTCCCAGGCTATTATGTTTACGACGATCATTTTTTGAATCAACTTGTAAATATCTACACAGCGGAAGAGGTGCGAGCGTTTATCTCGAATGTGGATAAAAGGATTGCATCGTGTCAAGAATATATCCTGGAGCAGAATATACAAAAGGCCGAGAACGACTTGTTGCAGGAAATTTTAAACGAAGAAAAGGAAAACGATCACGAAATTGATACATCAGAAGAGCTAAGAATCCAGATAATAAACGACGAGTGTATAAGATCATCAAATTGTTCCAGTAGCGGATACTCTTCACAGAATTCACCATCGCTTGCTGAAACTGTACAGAATCCAGATCAGTTTTGTACAGTTCTTCCTGTTTCAACGGTTTACGGAAGTTTTAATATTATTTCTGTTTATCAAATAAATAATCATGTGTAGTTAAAATGTATAGTTTATGTAAAGATTTAACAATAATTGACTTTAATATTCTAATAAAAATAATTTAAGACCAAAAATTGCAATCTTTTGAATATTTGAATAATAGTCAAAAACTAAAGTGCAATTAAAATTCAGCTTAGGTTGAGTCTTTAAAGACTACTAACTGATCAGCCATTATTTCACAGGATCCTTTCTCAAAAATAGTGCATTAATCTTAAATCAAAAGAGGTGATCAAAAAATCCTCTCAAAGAAAATGGTCAAATAATGGAGGGATCACCTTTGCTCGGAACTCTTGCGCTTGGTGATTTCTTGGATTATCCGTTAAGCAGGAAGTTGTCCCACGGCCTGTTGCGTCCTCATGATACTCCTATTTCTTATATCCACGAAATCTCGTAAGCGTCTTTCCAAATTTCCAAAGCACACCTTGTGCAAAGTGCGCATAACAACTTGCCCAACTCTCACCGCGGAACTCAACAAGGACCATGACCGGAACTCAACAAGGACCATGGTACCGAAATTTAATTTCAGAAGCCCATTCAAAGTTGTCCTACCTGAAAGGGAAGATTGAGCCACAAACCAAACCCTCCCATGAGTTAAAGTTTTTTGATGAATGTTTTCACAGTACATTTCGAATTGAAAAAACAAGGTTTTCCGGTGAATACTGTTGAATTTATTTTGTGTAACGTTTCGGACTCGATTAACCGGAAAACCTTGTTTTTCAATCTCAGTTAAAATTTGCAGAATATACAGTGATAGCACTTCGGTCAGGGTTTCATGGACCCATCGGAATTCTTGACCAATTTTCTTAATATTGGTTTTATTTTTGAAAACATCGAATCTTCTTAATATTTCCACAGAACGGTATCTGGCTCGACGGACCATGTAAATAATTAGCTGTTTAGTTATTCATTTTTTTTTATTGAAATTATTGTATTAATCTAATATATGAAAATAAGTCAGTTTTTTGGTCGAGCTCGATTAAAATCTACACCTGTGAACCGTTCCCTCCAAATTCTGCATGGACATTCTCGAGACAACCGGGCAGGTCGAGAACATAATTATATATTCCCGAAATTGGTGGTTCGCGAGTTATTTCAACATTTGAGTGTTTTTTTATATGATTTAGCGGCAGTTTGTTCGTTTTCGGTGTATTAATTTCGCGTTCCTATTGCTAAATGGTAAAGTTGGACTATGGATGGTAGATAGAGAATGGAGGATGGAGGATGGGGGATGGAGAAAAATAAAAAGTGAAAAATGAAAAATGTCATTAATGTCTCCAGTTCCTTGAGCTGAGAAATTGTACCCGAAACGGGAGTAATGTATCAGCGGGAAAAAACAGGACTAATGGATAAACGGGAGTAACAAGGGTGATGGAACAACGTGAGCATAACGAGCTTATCCGCGGTACGCTACTATTTTTTATAAAAGTTTTATTATTTTTTCAGTTGAATTGAAGAGTTTGATCCTTCTTGTTTTTCGATATTTTCAAAGCGGTCTGATGTTTTCAATTTATTTTACCATGTTGCTTAGATTATTTATTTTCGGCAGTAACACTTCACTAACAGTCATTTAGCGCAGGGATTGAAGGGGAATCATAGTCAATCACGAGGGACGTCACAATAGGCCCAACTGTGGCTGCAGTGACATAGGTTAACCATACCAACCCCTATTTCAATCTATCTAGCACTCGAACCCCCTTCTTGGCATCAAGTATTCTTTTTCGTCTAGTGTAAAGTCGAGAAAAATTCGGAATTGAATGGACAGTAGATTAATAGGATATTAGTCGTTATATTTGCAGTGAATTCTTAAAAATTCAGTTAAATATACCAAAAGTTCATGATGTTTCGATGTTTTTTTTCAGAAACTTACTGAGAAGTTAAAATCAACACGACAAACGGCGTTGGTCGTTCCAACCACTACAAAATCACATCCCCATTACGAAATTCAACGACAATCATTCTATTCTGCACTGCTAAATTCACTTATTGGCGCAGTCGAACTTTGCCTCTTTACATTCACGCCACTCATTGATCCGGTCGAGAAGAATCGCCTGAAAAACAACTACACCAACGAAGATCTGCAAACTCTCAATAGCATTCTTACTGCTTACGATTTTATGAAAATTGTTATGCGCTACAAAGGACTCGGCAGTGAAGCATACAATCAATTTAAATCTAGAATCACTGCAATCGAAAGTAAGCGAGAAAAACTCGCAAAGAAAGTTGCTCTACGACCAAAGATTTGCGTATACAGTAAACTAGTTCAGGATATAAATCACTTCTTGAAAATGAACTCGGAACCGCAAGCAATGCTGGCTATAATTTTAGATGCCGAGAATTGTATGAATTTTAAACAAAACTTTAAAAATATCGAAGCTCACAACGAAGAAGTGAGTACGTTCCTATTGAAATCGATCGAGGTAATTAAGAAACTCGACCTGTGGATAATAAATTCGCAGCGATTTTTATTCGACATAACGAAGAAATATTCGATTTACTACAAAGATTTTACCGAACCGATTGAATGTGCTTGCGTTATGGTCCGAACTGGCTTCGAAGGGCTGAAATCTGTTCTAACACAGTATAAAGATTCTTTTTATAAATCATCGAACGGAATATTCTACAATATCAACGAAGGCGGAAAAATTTGCAATACAATTAAGAACATATCACAATATCCGAGCACGCATGGATTGCAGATTTTTGATCATCATAGCGGTCAGTCGCTGGCTAAGACACAATCGACAATTTTCACTATTTTAGATAAAATGGAAGGTAGCGAATTTTTGTATTTCAAACTATTGAAGTCGAAAATACTTGAAATAAAAAATCACATAACGATTGCTTCAATGATCGAGGAGCACACGTTCGGTGAATTGCAAACGGTCTATAATATATGCAATCAAATTTGGCAAGACGAAGAAGAACGACGACGTAAACGGCAAATCGAGGAAGAAAGTTTATATGTTAATAAGTATGTGATTTTGACTATTTCTTAATGTTTTGAATTTAATCATTTGTTTTTTGTTTGTTAAAGAACTCGTTGTGAAACCGAAAATGAAGAAGAAATTGAATTGCAAGAAATTCAAAAGAATTTCCCAACGTATGTACAGCAAGATTTTGGAGAATTTATTATTGAGGACACCTTAGAACAAGTTATAAAACTTAAAACGGATGATGTTGGTAAAAAGTCAATTAACTTAATCGAAATTGAAGACTATAAACTTATCGCACAAAACTTTATTCACATTATGGAGCATTTTGCTAAGTAATTATTACGGGAATTTGATTAATGTTAAATTTTAAATGTGATTTTTCCTTGGGTTTTCTTAGGCTTTACTATTATAAGGGTGGCAATAGTAAAAGTTCTGTGGAATCGTTGGACTACATAACTCCGTTCAAAACAAAGATAAGCGTGTTCACGAAGCTTGTAAGCAACTATAAAAGTTGTTTGAACGGCTTGATGGATAGTACAATGTACAATACTTATGGATTTATTATTGGACTTCAACAGGATATGCTGCATGATATAAAAATTTATGGTAATTAAAAGAAATTCACTTCTATGATTTGTTTAGTAAATTTAGTCAATATTCTAGACGACGACTCCGCTTCTTATAACTTCTACAAGGACTCGAACATTCCTGAAATAATTAGTTGCACAGAAGTAATGGACAAAATCGAAACTCGTACTAAAGAACAACAGGCTTTGTATCCAGATCATGCCGTTTTGATTGATGTAATTGATTAAATCTTTTAATTTAAAAAACCAAAACTAAAACAATTTCAAAACCCCTTTCAGATACTTCGAGTTATTCAAAAAATACGAAGCTTACCGTCGACATCGTCAGTGGTACGTTTCAGTACCGGCTTTCAAATATTGCGACAAAAAGTTTCGCAATGGAACGAAGTTGCCCATAAAAACAATCATCTTCGCGATTTAGAAGAACAAGTAGCGGAGTTTATTCAAAAATGGACTAAACTTGAATTGCAATTCTGGAGAAATTGCTTATCGTATACTTTCGATGGGTGAGAAAATGTTCAAATTGAAACGAAAATTGTTATTAATTATTCTCTGTATTTGTAGTGTGCAAGGCAATGCGTACAAATATTGGTTTTTCATTTACAACTTACTGCACGAGTATTTGGATAAAAAGGAGACCGCGTCGAATTATACGGATTACAAGAGAACGGAAAAACATTTCGAAGAAGATGAAATTGTTACAGACGGCGTTGGTACAACAAAACCAACGGTTATTCGATCAGCTGATGTTATTAGTGTTTTGCGACAATTCGTAGAGAATTCAAACTATGCGGACTTCTCGGTACGATTGAGACTGTTGCGATCATTCGAATTTTATTTGCATTACGTGGAAACGGAGAATGCTGCACGGAAAAGTAAGTACTGTTATAAAATTTATTGTGTGGTTGTATGGTATTTCAGGATTTTGCATAGCGGGTTCGTCTGATTGCAGACCTCGGATATAATTCTGCTTTGGCTGAAGATTATCTTGGAAAGGTTGCCTGGATCTAACCTATATTGAAAAAACATGGATGGAAGTTAGGGTGGTCCTCATACCCGAAGCTGGAAAAAGCTTTCATGTCTGTCTTAAGGACCTCAGACCTATGTATCAGTCTATCATCTTTTCTTCTGAAATCACTGGAAAGACTAATGGATGTATATATCCGCGACAATATTGACAAGCGATTGTTGGCAACATCCCCTTCTCAATATCAAGGGAGCTTTCAACAACGTCGTACACGAGGCAATCACTGAAGCACTTTCTATCCTGAAGACTTGTCTTGGAGTCCTCGCTTGGCGCGCTGATAAATTTGATGTTAACATCCTGGATTGTGAACACAAAGCTGGGCGAGTCCACCTCTTGAAGGTTTGACAGCAGAAGTACACCACAAGATGGTGTGCTATCTTCTCTTTGGAATTTAGTGGTCAACAAAATACTATTGAGACTGAAAGGGGCGGGCTGCAGAGTGATTGTTTTTGCAGATGATGTTGCAATTGTTGTCTCGGGAAAGTACATCAACGCGCTGAGTAAGATATTGCAGAATGCTCTTTCTATTCATTAAATGGGCAGCTGAATGCGGGTTGGGTGTGAACCCACGCAAAACAGAATTAGTTCTCTTCAGCAGGAAATACAAAATTCCTCACGTACACCCTCCTTTTCTGAATGGTCTAGTTTTCAGCGATAGTGCAAAATATTTGGGTCTTATTTTGGATTGGAAACGCTGGAAACCTGACATTCAGGAGAGGGTAATGAAAGCAACAGTTACGCTTTACTCGTGCAAAAAGGCCATTGGCAAGTAATGGGGTATGCAACTCCATTCATTGGCTCTACGTGTCCGTCATCAGACCAATACTTATGCATGGTGTTATTGTCTGGTGGACGGCCTTAGACAAAAAAGTTAACCGCACCACCCTAGGAAAGGTACAGAACACAGCATACATATGCATTAGTGGAGCTCTAAGAACAACTCCCTCTACAGCACTAGACATACTATTCAGTCTGCCACCACTAGACATTTTCCAGGCAAATGGCAGCCATTGTACTTGGGACCTCTGTGTACTGAGTCCACTACTCACAGTGGACTGGTATATATGCAGGTCACGCAAAAATCTTGAATCACTTCAATAACATTCCTGAAAACACCGACTACACCCCTCCGAGTTATGTTTTTGACAAGAATTGCCTAACAACCATCCCAACACGTCTAGAATGGGAAAGAGATTCGATACGGACGGAAGAGTCCGCCCACATATATACAAACGGCTCCAAAGCTGAAGGCGGGGTAGGTGGGGGTGTTTTCTCTGATATGCTTAACATTAGCAGCTCCTTCTGCCTTCTGGACCACTGTAGTGTTTATCAGTCTGAGCTTATGGCGATCAAGGAGGTCTTATCCTGGCTGAGGTGTAATATCAGCCAAGCGGCAATAAAGTACTTGAAGTCGGCCTGGGCAAAGGTCGCCGCAGAATGTAGATAATCTCTTAAGGAGATGGCTGAACAGTTCAATATTCTTCTGTACTGGGTGCCAGGACACAGGGATATTCCAGGAAACTGCATGACTGACGAACTCGCTTGGCGCGGTACCATCCTTCAGAGAATGCAGGAACATCGGAATCTAGATGTGCGTCTCTCTGCATGTAAACTGCTTTTGGGGTTTGGACTCAATTGAGAAAACCAACAATCGCTACAATTGCTGCATAGGGAACTCTATTGTGGTTTTTATTATGCAGTCAAAAATTGTTCAATCTTTGAATTTCCTTCTCCCTTGGTTCTCTACAAGACTCTCGTGCAGATTTTCGATGGGGCTTGTTTTGAAATATTTGTCGAATTTTTGGATCTGGCAGTGGTTAGATTTTGTCTAGCAGTCATTTATGCAAAGGAGATGAAGCTAGGAATGATTTCGCTTTCCTGAGTGGAGGTAGGACGTCTGGCTGCTTTATCCGCAGCTTCATTTCTTTGGATGCCCAGGTATCCAGAACACTTTAGTACCCGCTATGTTGGTCAAGATAGTTCCTCTGAGGAGGCAGATTATTGGCTCGACGGCATGATGGTTGTTGATGGCTTCGACGGCCGCTTTGCAGTCAGAAAAAATTACTACTGCAACGACTGCCTGCTGAGCAGATGTCGCGGCGTATAGCAGCGTTTATGTTTCAGCTTCGAGTGTGCTAATGTCGGGATGTAGGTTGTATGTTGTTGCGGTAGACTGCTTGGTTGCATCTAAAGATCACGGCAGCTGTGGTGTGGGGGGGGGGGGGGGAGGCGGACTTAGAACCGTCCGCGTAGTATCGTGTGGTGCCTGTCTGTTAGCTCATCAATGTGACCTTTGTGTAGTTGTAAGTATTTAGCTGCTGGGGTGTGGCATCTTTTGAGGTACCGAGAGTAGTAAGAAAGGGATCTGGGATGTGGGGATTGGAGTTAAAAAAAAGATATATTTGAAGTACTTGTGATAGCACTGATACTGACTGCCTTATGCCTCAGAAGGGAACCAGCTCAGGTCTAACCATTGCCTTGCTATTTTGTCCATAACTTGGTAAGTAAACATTGCTTACCTTCGCCTTCACTGCTATGCCATCCATGTCGCGGCAATTTTGAATATGGTATAAGATTCAATGAAATGTATTGTCTATCCACGCGCGCTGAAGTCTCTTTTTTGAGAGAGGGAGTTATAGACATTTGGGCTGAAAACATACTTTTTTGGAATTCTAAGCCTTTATTTTTCTGTAGCGTGAATGTGTCAATCATATATTTATTTTGTATGAGTTGATTGTGCAGTAACAATCTAAATTTTAAAATGATTTAGATATTAACAAATATTTTTTCCTTTTGTGTAATCTTCTAGAAAATCTAATAGCCATTTTACGCAACATTCAAATTTACTTCGGACAATTCACTCAAGAAATCGACGATGCCATCAAAGCATATCGAACTCCAATCGAAAAGAAACTTCGAGAATTCGTTAAAATCGAATCGTACAACAAAGACTTATCCTACTTTAGTATGCGCAACAACATTGCACGAGTTCATCGCAATTTAAATAAATTTCTAAAAGAATATGAAAGTCTACTAAAAACAAAAATCTCTTCGATATTCCAGCAGAAAGAAAATGCTTCGCAAGACTATAATCTGGACAATGATAAGGGCATTAATTTGCGATATGAAGCAAAACACAAGTACTACATGATTGATGTTAAGAATTTCTTAGCATCGCAAAAACTGAAGAATGTTTTGAAAGACGTTGCTCTGCCCGAGGAAGCCAGTTCACAATTGCTAGCGAAATGCGACCGACTGTTTACAACATCGAGAAACGTTGTCCGCGAAGCAATATCAAATACTCAGTACTCTGCCATGATTCACAGTTTGGATTGTTTGCTTACCGATCAAATTGAAACGTGTGATTATTTGCGAAAATTGGAGGTAGATCGATCGCAAGAGAAGCCCAAACAAAAATCGCAAGCGAAACAGATTCTTTCGCAGAAGAGGAAGGGCCTTTCCGACTTGTACAAGACTTTAGCAAAGCTTGGTATTAATTACAAGACCGGCTTGATGGAACTATCGATGAGCTCAGATTTTACCGATTTTAAAATTCAGCCGTTCTGTGTGAGGACAATGTTCACGCTATCGAAGCAGAAGAAGCTTGATCAGAATTTGATTTATTTGAATGAGAATTTGGACCTGTATTTTGCGAAATGTGTTTTTAAATTGAAATTATTACAGAATGTGATGTTATCGCCGAACGCTGAACTAGGCGGGCCTAATACCGATCGGATGAAAGGCTTCTCGATCGATATGTATCTTCTGATTCAAGATCAACGCAAAATGCTTAGCAAGTCGATTAAAGAACTTTACGATCTGCGAAAGAAAATTGTAGATATAACAAATTTGGTCGAGTGTACCGCAAGCGAAATTGACGCAAAGGATAAATTCAATTTTGACGAATTGGAAAATAAATACTGTATAATGAAAACATCTTTGTGTGAAATTCGAAGCATAGTTGAGCAGTTTGAATTACTGTTAAAATGTTTGCCCGACGTAGAAAACACGAATCTGACTGTCTTGGATGGGAAGTTTGGAGGAAGTTCTCTCGTAAAGAGCGACCCGAAATATAATGAAATTATGACTAAGCTGTCGCAAATCCGTTCGGACGTGAAAAAGTGTTTATGTGATATGACCAAAAACTCAGATGTAGAATTTTTGAGTGTTCAAAAAGTGCAGGAGGTTGAATCAACCTATAAACAAATCGTTGAGAGTATTGAACAAGTGAGAAACAATTTGACTGGACCTAATGGAGAGTTCTTACCGGCTGCTCAACCTTTGATTGATTTGCTAAATCATTTAGGGCAAATCAACGAGATCTATAGTTTGAAAATGAGTGACGATTCAAAAGTTGAAAATATCGATGTTGAGCTTGAGAATATTGTGCATTCGGTTTTGCTATCGCTGCAGAAGATATACAAGAAGTATACACCTGTAGAAAGTACAGACGAGATTCAAGGAAATGGAACTGAAAACAAATCACCCGACAAGAAGTCGGAGCCAGAAAATCCGATATTAGATAATCACCTTAAGCAGAATATTCATAATGGACTGACTTCTGATTTAGAGGTCTTGCATATTTCTAGTGTTGTTACGAAGCTTTCAAACATTCTTTTAGCTGTCAAATATACAGGAAATTCCGAAGAGAAGGCCAACTATGCGAAAAAGCTGGCATCTATTCTTCCAATCCTGGAACAATTCAATCTGATAGGCGATTACTATTTGTTCCAACAGTTGGGAGCACATAAAGTTGCTACCAAAATGCTGTCCATAATGTTAACAGTATTCATCGAGCTGGGCACAAAAGGTTTTTGTATTCCTCCAGATCTAATGCAAGACGAAGAGGAAGGCGATCCGAAAAAGAACGATAAAGGAGGCGGAGGCTTTGGCATGGAAGATGGCACGGGTGAAAACGATGTATCGGATAAAATAGAGTCGGAAGATCAGTTGGATGATGCCAAGCGACCAGAAGATCGAAAAGACAACGATCAGAAGGACGATGACTGCAAGGAGGAAAAGGGAATTGATATGAGTGAGGACTTTGAGGGAAACATGCAAGATGTTGATAAAAATAATGAGGATGACGACAGTGATAAGGACGACGATGAAGAAGTCGACAAGCAAATGGGTCAAACTGAAGACGGTGCGGAAAAATTGGACGATCAAATCTGGGGCTCCGATGAGGAAAACGAACAGGAAGAAGAGGAGAATGAATTGAGTGAAGAGGAGGAAGGAAAAGGAACGAAAGACGAAGAAGACAGTCATAATGATCTTGGAAAGCAGAATGAAACACAGAAAGGTGACGACAATGAGCAAAAAGAAGACGGACTGGATGCCATTGATGACAATGACAAATCGAGTAAAGAGAAGAAAAAACAAAACGATATTGACAATATGAAGGATGAGGGTGACGACGATCAAGTAAATCCGTATCACAACCAGCTTGAAGAACCACCAGAACCTGAAGAAATGGATTTAGGCGACTGCAACCTGGACGAAGATAATCCGAAAGATGGAGACGATCAACAGACCGAAAATCCTTTTGATATCGATAAAATGAAAGAAACAATGGAAGTCACTGACGAAATGCAAGACGATGAAGAAAATCCCGAAGAAGAAAGCAAAGAAGACGAGAAAGCTGATAAAAATGGAGACGATTCGGATTCGGAACCTGAACCCGAAGCCGGAATGAAGCGCGACGAAGATACACCGCCCGAAGAAATCGGCGAACAACAAGAACAGCAAACCGATGATCCATCAGAAGTAAAAGATGACGTTAAGGATGATGTTGAAAATCCCGACGAGCCCGAGGCGCAAGAAAAGCCTGAAGATAAAGTTGAACAGGACTACACAGAATCGAAAGACAAAACTTCTAAAGAGGACAATGTTCAATCGGTTCAGGAGAAAGAAAAGAAAGGATCGAACGATCAAGTTGTTAATGAAAATGACGCTCAAGTCGAGCAGGACTCGAACATGGATGAACAGGATACTGGGGAAGAAAAAGAAGGCATTGGACAGGCTGAAAATGATGTATGCAATATTTTTTTCTTTTCAATTCAATTAAATGAAATATAAATTTTTTTTTTTATTGAAGACTTCTGATCGAGGTCATCAAGGTATTGCTGATACGAAACAAACAAGAACTGATCAGCAAAAAGATGACAAAAAGGACGCGAAGGAATGGAAACAACAGGGTAACATTAACGAGGAACGGACTTTGGGTGAGTGGAATAGTTTTAATTAATTTTTTGAGGAACTATGGTTTAAATGGCATTGCATTTTGGAGAATTATTTAAATTTTCTCTCTGTTAAGGACGAATAAGATTGGAAAAGTTCAAATTCGCGCTTATATAAATTTTACTCATTTTTAATTCTTCTATTTTCAACAATAGGCGATGCCGATAAAAATCAAATAAAGCAATTGAAAACTATCGACAAATTGAAAGACGATCCTGCCGATGAACAAGGCGACGAAGACGAAAATCCACCGATGGAATCGGACGAATATCAACATGTTCGCGAAGCGAAAAAGACGGACAGTACAACTCTGGATAATGCCACAGAAGAACAGTCCAAACAAGTCCAACATCTTGAAGATGAGGAAAAAGAGGGCGACGATGAGAACGAAAATGTCGACGAACTAATGGAAACAGACGAACCGCCGAAAGATGACGAAGAACTGCAAGAAGTGCCCGATATGCAAGCAGAAAAAACTGAACAAAATTCAAACAAGCCTTCAAAGTCAGATAAAACGAAAGAAACGTGCGAAACGACGGAAAAAATGGAAGTCGAAGGCGATTTAACGGAAACCTACACAGTTGCACGGGACGATAGTACAACAGCACATTGCATGTAAGTCTTATTGATTTGTTTTTAGCTTTTCATTATTTTCAATAATTCAATCAATTGCAGTAAAGACATTCTAACCGATACGACACCATCACAAGAACCGTCCACGAGCGAAATCCTCGATTTGCGAAAAATGTACCAGAACGACTTAACGACAAAGAAGCCAATATTAGTTGAGCGCGAAGATTACGAAACATGGGAAACCATCTCCAATAAAATGATGCCAAATGCTCGTGAATTATGCGAACAGTTGCGTTTAATTCTAGAACCAACTAAATGTACCCGACTAAAAGGCGACTATCGAACCGGTCGACGAATTAACATGAAGAAAATCATACCGTATATTGCGTCGCAATTTCGTAAAGATAAAATTTGGCTGAGACGCACGAAACCGTCGCAACGTGATTATAAAATAACGATTGCAATTGACGATTCGAAATCGATGCATCACAACAATTCAAAGAGTTTAACACTGCAGGCAATTTCGCTCGTTTCGCAAGCATTAACATTGCTGGAAAGCGGTAAATTGAGTATAATGTCGTTCGGTGAATCGCCGCATATTATTTTGAATCATACCGAACAATTTGATGGTCCGAAATTGGTAAATGGGCTGGAATTTGCACAGAATCAAAGTAAAATCGCGGAACTATTGGACTTTGTACGAACTGCTAATGTCGAAGAGGGTTTCGGTTCGAGTAATGGGATTTTCGAGAATTTGCTTTTGGTTTTAAGCGACGGCCGAAACATATTCAGCGAAGGTGAGAAAAAAGTTAAAAATGCTGTCAAGCTGGCTCGATTGCAACGAATATTCCTGGTGTATATTATAATAGACAATCCCGAAAATAAGGTAAGGCAACTTTATTTCATAGCGACTGAAAACCGAACAATGATTGAAACTTTTTTTGTTTAGCATTCAATACTCGATATTCGAGTTCCAGAGTTTTCGGCCGATCGTAAATCGATTACAATGAAATCATATCTGGATGGTTTTCCGTTTCCTTATTATGTGATAGTTCGTGATTTAGGTCAATTGCCGATTGTGCTGAGTGAAGCTATGAGACAATGGTTCGAATTGGTAAATAGCGAGCAATAAGATCAACAATTTTCATGTTGACGGAACAGTTTTTTATTTATTATAAATTATGAAAGTCATTACTGTGTTTGATTGATTGGTGAATAGAATATGCGTCAATTTATAATAGCATTATAAAATAATTGTATAAATATTGGTTTAAATGTGAAACTTACCACGAATTAAAGTAAGAGTTTTAAACTATTGTAGCCATTATTTCTTTAATTGATAATTGTTCAGTTTTTCCTATTGCGTGGTGCGTTTTAATTGATTGAATACCGTTCGGCTTCGATAAAGAAACGTACGTATTCCGTTTCCGACGAGTAACCTCTATCTTCGACTATTCCGCGTTAGCCTTTCCTTAGAATTGCGTTTGTTCAGCCCTGGCCGCAATGCCTAAGAAAATCTTCCTAGAATTGATGTTTGAATTTTAGAAATTAAAAATAGGATTTTAATTAGTTAAAATAGAAAGAAAAAAGAAGGTTAAAAATCGTAAGAGGGAAGTCATGGGTGGGTGCAGTTTTTTTTTGCGCACTATTTGATTGTAGATGGTTTTTTTTTCGTGAATTCAATGTGATTAATAGCGGCTAGGAGAGATGCTTCCTCGCGAGTCGGAATCCAATAAAACTAAATATTTAGTGCTGATAATTGATGACAAACTGACTTGGACTCCTCGCATAACTAAATTGAGAAATAAAATTGCCCCGATTATTGGAGTATTAAAAAGGAACGAATACCTACAGGTCCCAATAAAGAATTTGCTATATAATGCGTTTATCCTGTCCAACATAAGTTATGGTCTCCTTATATGAAGCCAAACTTCGAAAAGAAACTTGAGTAAAATTGCGAGACTTATGAATAAGGCCATTAAAGTCATACATAAATTACCCCAATAACACCAGAAGACTTTATTATACAGGAAACTAACTATACACCAGCACGTAAGCCTTGAGCGAATAAAACTAATTTATAATATCAGTTTAATCTCTAAAACATTATTGTTCTGTTAATGCGTTTTGAATTATTATAAATAAATATTGTTTGAGTTTGAGTAATTTATGATATCAAGAGAATTAAATCCTCCATCAAATTGATCCACAATCAAAAAGTATTCAACTATAGCACAAGAACTGCGGATGCTATTAGACACCAACATTTGCCTATGACAGACCGAAAAAAAAAAAATTCAAGTAAATCGGTTCATTACAACTAAGATATCATGTCAACCGTATCGAAAAAAGTGGTTTCAAGAAACACGCGTTTAAAGATTCGAGTGAAGTTTCAGGCAGTCTAAGTCTTATAATGGTACATATAAATACTTACATTTTATTAATCGGCGATTACTGGCCATACAATCCTCCTTAGGTTACTTCAAAATCAAAGTTTTCTGCTGTTCTTTGTGCTAGACGAGCAGTTCGAGCTTCCTTGGAAGCATAAGAAGTCAGAAGTTTAGAGCGGTGAATCCGCTCTTTAGTTTAGCTTCCACCTCACTTGCATTGCTGTAACTCCACAAATAATTGAAATTTTCTTTGGAGGGTATATTCTTGAAAGACTAGACATTGAAAATATGTACAAAGAAAGAAAACGATTTTTTCAAAATTCTACACCAGAAGACGGCATTAATGCTTGGTTTCTTTTTTCACTAATGTTCTCTTTTTCTGATTAACGAAACTGGTAAAAGATTAAACTATTTCGTTAAATCATATATCACGGTACTACCCGTTATACCGGTGCTTACGTACTTACTGAGTGAGGAGGTTAAAACTTATTATACATTGAGCCCAATGTCGACGCATGAGTTCCATTGAGCTGGAAATTTCTAAAATCCAATGAGGACTAATTTTCCAATTTTTTGGGTTGGGAATTTCCCATTTTGCATGAACCTCATTTGAAGCCACGACGAGACGTATTTTATGGAATGTCGTGTCCTACTAAGACTTAGTTAAAAGCGTCTTCACAAGTTGCACAAAGCAAAGCAGTCTCTTGAAACTTCGAAAAAGTTTTTATTTTTTATGTTGGATAAGCTCACTGTAATTTCCACCACAATCGCGTTTCATGATTAAATTCCATTTGTGCGCTTTTTTTCAGCTACTCTAAGTGGTACTAGGACGATCGAAAATGTTCTTAACTGCTACAAAAATTAAAAAAAAAAAAATTTCATTTTTCTGTCGGAAGTCTAATCTCTTCAGCAACCGAATAATAGAAAATTCGAACCTTGTCCAAGCGTACATCCTCGTACTTTAATTTGAGAATAGTTGAATTGTTTCCACTGCAAATTTTTTTTTTATCGTTAAACTATCGCTTGAATAACATTTTCGGCAAATTGTTGTCATATATTCTAATTTATAATTATATTACAAGAACGCCTTGAAAGTACTTTACATTAACTTAAAAATAATAGTAATTATTAATTGTTCCCCATATGCGGCGATCCGACAACATCAATTATATTTTCCAATGGCTTGGTATCGCTTTGAACGACCGTTAACGCTGCTGGTATATTCAAAGTCTAAACAGAAAAAAAAAACATTGACATTTTTCCTTAACTTATGTACACAGATCGAATACGAACCTTTCCTGGGCACAGAGCTTCATATTGATGTTTAAGACTTTCTAGTTCAAAATTACAAGTTGCCAATGCAGTTCGTAGTTCGCAAAGTAGGACCATGTCGGAACGAAGTTCATTGAACGAATTTGAAATGTCTTCGGTTGGTGGTGGCGCTGGATCTAAAAGTAAGAAAGAAATGGGATTGAGTTTATTTTTTATTCTTTTTTCAATTCAAAAAAGAGAAACGCTTTCAAATAGTTGCATTTCTTCCGCAACGAAACGAATCGTTTTCCCCTTTTTGTAAGCACCATTCGTGGTTTTTACTGTGAATCGTTTCGCGCATTATTGATTCTTGTCGATAAAGCCAAGCACAAAACGTTAACGTGACAAACGTGTAGAAGAATACTTTTGGATATCGCGATCTACGTTTTGCGACATGTTTCGTTCTTTACCGCTTCTTTTATTTCCATTCTATGAATTTCGTTTTTGACCGACTCGTTGCTGCTGTTAAAAATTTTTTTTGCGGCCGTTGTTATAACTTCTTGCACAGCTAGAACATAGGATGGGAATAAAATGGTGTGGTAGGGGATTTAGTGCGGTGGGAAGGGAGGGTAGCGTCTGAAGTTTCGGTGAACGTTGTTTTTGAATTGCTGAAGGTTATACTCTTCAGAAAACAGATCGGCAGGCAATGCGTTCAAGATTACAAATGTTCGGGTGATAAAGGACTACCTAAAAAAGGCGTCTGGAAGCATCAATTGCGACATCAAAGATGTGTTGGCTCCAGTTTAAGTGATTGTTGATTTTTACGCCCAGTAATTTGAAGTCAGCAGAAGAAAAAATTTGAACGCCACCAAGGGATTATACAGTGCGACAAAAAGGTTTCGAGGCTGGCCATCATTAAAAGAAAATTGAATTGCCTCTAGTGCTTCAAGCTATTTTGATGGCCGAAATATCATTAAAAAAACATCCTTTTAACTTCAAACTCTAAAAAAAACATCCTTTTAACTTCAAACATTAAAAAAAAACATCCTTTTAACTTCAAACTCATGGAGCCAAATCATGTGAATACGTCTGATGATTCAACACAAAGACTTGATTCCGAGCCAAAAATTGACGAACAATGAGTTAGGTGTGTTCACTGGATCATTCGGGTCGAATACGACGGATTCTGGGCAAAACACGCTTTAAAACTTCAAAATAAAATGCGCCAGCATTTGCTTGACCAGTTGGAATGAGCTCCCTGTAAACAATTCCTTCGATATCAAAGAATGTAATGAGCATTGTTTGATCTGAGGTCTGAGCTCAATGTGCCGAATAACTTCTTGCAAAGCAAGGCCACCGAAATCAAACGTGTACTATCATCTGAAAAGCTATGAATTTGATTGAGAATTGACGCCAAAAGAACGTTAATAAAAATGGGAAATAGGATGGGATATAGAACTGATCCCTGGGTAGACCGGAATCAATTGGGAAGGAGGATGAAATTATTCCGTCTAACACAACTAGTATAGAAAGTTTGGAGAGAAAACTCTCAATCCACTTTAAAAAGCTTGAACTAAAGCCAAAGGCTTTAAATTTTACTAAGAGACATTGGTGTCAAACGATTTAGCGATGTTAAGGGCAAGCACTTCACCTTCACCAAATTTGTGAATGCACGAGTTCCAGCGTTCTATTAGATAAACCAAAAGGTCACCTGTAGAACGACCGGAACGGAAACCATATTGGCGATCGTGGATGTGATCTTTGTCTATCAGGTATTTGATTATTTTGCGATTGACAGCAATTTCCATTACTTTACCGAGCACATTGGGCGGTAATTAGCGGGATCCGCTTTGTTTCCTTTTTTGGGAATCGGCTGAACAACCGGAACTTTCCACATCTGAGGAAACCACCCTGAAGAGTGTGAAAGATAAAAGAGATTGCGAAGTGGTTTAGCTAGAGAGGAAAATCATTTGTTGGGGGGATACCATCCGGTTCAGCAGCTCTGATACCGAATTGATGTTAAGCAATTTGTTTGTAATCAACGTTGTTTTTCTAAGAACAGAACAGCTCGAGTTGCTGTATATAATTTTTTATAATTAATTTTCAAGTTGTAATAATTGCTTTATGCACTCTTTAGAGATCTCTTCCTCAACCTCAAATTCTCTTGACCCAATATTACATTTACCACAAAAACAAAAACTTACCAACTTTATACTCTTGAATCGCTTGTTCCAAAGCCTTAGCTTTCTTCTGTCCAATATTAGCAGGTAGTTTCATTTTCTGAGATCGCAGTGATACACCGGATCCCCGAAGATCTGCAAATTTAATACCTGCCGATTCAACGGCCTGGAAAAAAACAAATTGTTAAATAAATTTTGAGCGGTTCTATGTAAAAATTGTTTACATACGCTGACAACAGAATCAACTTTCGAAGGACGTGGCTGATTTTGTATTTTCTTCTTGTACAGTTTCTTTTCATGTTTCCGCGATGCTGATGTGTTGAGTGCATTATCTCCTTGCTGTAGGTTGAAATAAACATTAAAAAGATTCTTCGTATGGATAGAATTCGGGTCATACTTGATCTGCTTGCGATATTAATTTTTGTAAATCTTGTGTTTTACGCTCTCGTTCCTTCTTGCGAGCATCAATTTTCTTCAATTCGTTAAGTAGCATTAGTTCTTCTTCGATCTGGAATATATAATCAAAAATGGTTAACTGTTGAGATGGGGTTCCTGTTTATTTTTAAATGTGAAGCAAGATAGTTTGACTGTATTTCTTCCGTGTCTTAAGTGTAAGACATTTAGGAATGGGACCAGATTCGAAGCGTGAATATTTCGAGACGCAACGCTAATGTAGCTGCGTTATCGCCGCTAATTTTTTATCGTCCCACTAGACGATAGCCGCTAAACTGAATGTCGGTCTCTGTGCACGCATCAAAGGGCTTAGCGTCTCGCATTGTGCGATAATGTGGCCACATTTGAACGTGCCAGTCTATGATTCCGCACAATTAAATAGTTTTTTAGATGTAAAACAAAATTACAAGCACTCAAATAATAGAAAACCGCTGCCTCTTCGCATTTCATTTTACATTTTCGTTTTCTGCGCTTCTAAATTTTCTAAATTAAGATACGATAAATGTGGCTACTCGGTTGCGTTGTTAAGCGCTGAATTTTTAGCGGGACATATTAGCGTGCTATTTACGGGATAGACGCTACGCAGGTGAGGCCCTAGCATAAATGAATGCGTTTTTATGCTCAGTGCTAGGAGGTTTCATGCTTCGCGCCTGAATAGGCATTAAATTTGTGTGTTTGCAGACCGAAAGACAGTTAAAGAATGATCAAATGTTAAAACTCATGTGGAGATTCCTTCATCGTTTCGTCAATAGGAGAGGAATCGCTGCTGTTACTGGCGTGGTAACTAGTGATACATGACCGCAAGTAAGCTAACTGCGAATTGGATTCGTTTACAGTGGGAATTAAGCCCGAGGACAGGCACAGCTTGACTGTATTCGAATGACAGGGACTTAAGAATATACAGAAATGGGTTTAAAACAAATTATCACTTACTTGTTTCGGTGTCCTATCGAATAACTTCTTTAGTTGCTCTTTTCGTTTTCTCTCGTGCTCCGAATCGAACATGAAAACTTTCTTGTCGGCGTTTCCTTTTATCTAAAATTTTTATATTTATCAAAAGATTCAAGGAGAAGATCAGACTACGTACTTTTGCTAAAATTCCAGCAATCTCATAATATCGCTCCTTTAAGTCCTCAACACTTTTCGCACCGTAGTTAGACCGGTCCCATCGATCTGCCATTACAATGAATCGTATGTCGAATCTGTGGGAAAGGAAATCGGTGACTACACACTGTCGTCTATTGACCCGAACAGGGCTTCTCTTACCTTTTCGCCAAATCGAACAAATGATCGGTTTGTGCCTTTGACCATTTGGTCGGATTCGATCGTAGATGAGCGTTGTACTCGTTGACCGTATAGCTCGGTATGGTCAGTTGTTTGTTGAACTTCGCAAACGGATATTCGCGCGAATCGTCCGAAATTCGTTTCCAGTGATGGAAAACAGCTCCGTCGGTTCTTGCCGGATTGCTGAAAGGTGCCCATTCCCATTTGCGGACCTTCTTCATGCCCAAACGGGCTTTTGTTTGCTTGTAGCCGGAACCGATGCCCAGTGCTGTAAGCAAATTCAATTTGAACTGGACGATCTAGTGCTTGGCGGGGTTTAGGCAACTTACCGGTGTCGGTGGGAAGTAGCGGTGGAGCGTCCTTGTTGTCATTGTAAAGTAAGGCGAATACTTCGCGATGCATTCCTTCCGGTCTTTTTGTGACTTTCACCCTAGTAATTGTGCGTAATTATTGAAAGGACGATATTTTGAAATAATTAAGTTACTAACCTTTCGAAATTTCGCTTTTTAGTGTTTAGAAAGGATTCCTTGGTTATTTCGGGAGTTGGAGCTCTTTCGAGCTCCAATATATCACGAACGTCTGCCGTCATCTTTTAATTTTTTTGTTTACTGTGAATAACGTAAGAAATTTAATAAATTTAACCAGAAGTAAGAAATACTTACATTTACTCGCGATCTCCGATTGACAGCTGTCAGTTTGCTATAAAATAAAATGGCTTTAATCCATAAATGTGTCTTGTTCTTGTTTAGTTCGGGTACTAACGCTTTCCTATGTTTTTAGCTGCTTGAAGAGACTACAGCTGAATATAATTTTAACGGTTTTTGTTAGGCAGCAGAACCGGAAGTCGTTACATTTGCGGATGACACGCTGGACCCTGCTATAAAAGTTATAGTCAGATAATCAGTGAAGCTAAAATCAAAACTGACCTTGCCACATTCACTAGATGATTGATTGGTAATAGATTATCTCAAAGTTCCGGTATTTCAATATAAAGTTAACTCGAGTGGTTTTGGTTAAGTGATAGTTAAAATAATTTTCCGTACTTTAATATTAGATAACCTACAAAGTGGAAAACATGGTTATTATTGATGGCATTATGAACAAAAATGTATTAACTACACATTTTCAAGGAATAATTTGAAAACTTCTTCAGACAAAATGGGAATTCCAGAAACATTTCAATTCTATCAAGATAAGATTCTAACCATACGGCACATATCATTCGAGAATTCCTACGCTACAAGTGTCCCAAAGTGGGAAAAACCGACCACCACTATTCCACCTTCCTCAAATCTGCTCCCAGATGACCATCTTTAGGAGTAGCTTGATGAATAAAGAAGGATGCACGCAATTATCAGAATACTGGAGTTGAAAACGATTCTATAAGATCAATGGGCAGAAATCTTCGATTCGGTTAACCGGAAACTTGCAGAATCAATGCGAAATAGATACACGGCGATCCTGAGTAAAAAAAGAGAACCCAACGAATATTAATTTAGCAGTTTAAATTAAAAAGAAAAAAAAAATTTGTTTGACCCAATAATTAAGTGATGTTAGATTTCATTTTTTTGAATTGTTTTTATTTACTTCATATATTTGCGTAACATATATTTTGAAAAAAAAAACTTATTTCCATGAGTACATAGTAAAGACAATAACAAATGAAATTTAATTTTTTTTTTTTTTTCTCCTCGTTTCAGTCATAATTTTGCCCCAAATATTGTTTTTAGCCTCGACCCAATAATTATGTGAGTAACTGTACCTAGGATTAATCATTGACGAAAACCTAAACTGAACCACTCATATAACAGCAACATGCAAAAATATTGCACCTATTATAATATGTAGGATTATTGACGAAACCGACATATTGACTATCGCATGGAGCCAACCAGCTTCGTGTAATCTAAAAAGAAAATTGTACGAATAATGAATAAAGGAATCAAATCAGTGTACTCTACCTCGACGTATGTCTTCGACAACTCTCTACTCCGACTAAAAGAAGTTAACAAATAACAAATTTAAATATTTTTAACGTTTGAAATGGTGAAATTCGTATAGAAGTCTCTAATTAAATTTACTACCCAGACATTAAAGACTTACATCAATTTAACACCCATAATGTGAACTAGGGCTACTGTGTACCCAAAGCTGCCTCTAAGAAGGGCAGATGCGCACCAAATGAAAAACCAGTAATTTTTTTTTTTTTTATGTTTATGGGAGATCCCAAGTTGGTTTTTTGGTAAGTTTTGAAAAACAGTATAATATAGAAAATATTTATAAAAAAATTTAAGATATGCTTTTTAGGAATTTCAAGGATAAAGAACAAAGTTGTTATCCTTGAAAAAGATTTTTGTTCGTATTGTTTTAATACTGCTACAACCTTCCCCTTTAAGGTAAGCCCTATTCTATTATTCTATGATAAAAAAAAACCACGAAAAAATTGTACTTCAACGGAATCAGGGATGGTACGGTCACATCTTTAGGGGATTCTTGATGAAAAAAGCGTCACGCAATTTACTTGTGTTTGAATCTACCGAGTTTCAGGAACGAAGTGAGCTACATGAAAAGTTGTGTCTGAAATTTGAATGTCCTCTTTAAGAATATGCAATAACATGGGAATGGAATTTGTTCATGTTGAAACTAACAAAGAAGCTAATTTTAAGAAGTTTTTTTTTTTTGTTTTTCCGTCGTGAGAGGAGTTTCTGGTAGGAAATCCCAAGACGAAATCCCCTGCTGGTAATCGATCGCTGTCGTGGCTACTGCCATTGAGGATATGAAAGTTTGAAAACCTTTGCTGGAGAATCCAGTTCCTAAAACTGTATTGGACTAGGTGGGATGAAATAGACTCGTCAGAGAGTGATACCATGGCTACTATCTGAAACACTCAGCTGGTGATATAGCTGAGGATTTTTCCTTGGTTTTTAACAACAATAAAATTTTCTGCGGTCGTATCTGTAATGAAGGTAACCATTTATGCACTGGTTTCATTTAATATTCTTTGGGGTAAACCAATCCTTTATAAGGAACTTATTCATATGTCGAGTTTTCACTATCGCACTGAAGTGCATTGGATTCGAATGCATAGGAGTCTAAACGATAGTGGAAACACTACATTTTATTCGGACATCCAACATAGTTGGATGAACTCCTGCGGACTTCGTGGGTATTTAACCGATAATTATACATTAAGATTATAATGAAATAAAGAGACTCTGATCCCCCAAAACATCCCTCCGATAACATTTATATCTTAGAGTGCCCATTGAGGCCATTAAGAACGGTAGCAGCCTAGATATAGATTAATTTTAGCTTTAGGATTAAGATAGACAATTGTTAGTATTAACTATGTAAGGCAAATAAAGCACATTTAAAACCTAAAAAAAACACAACATTTGTGCTCAAAGCGAATCCCTTTGATGTGCATTATATCAACGCGAATGTGAATGTTGAGTAGAGAGGTCCAGTTCAGTCCCAGCGGGTATATGAGTAATGTACTATGCACTGTAGGTAATATTCAAATTTATGCGAGATTATTAGAATTTGTCTTTTTCGTATTATGAAAAATGAATAAAGAATCACTTATTCAAGATTCCAGGAAAAAAATGAGGCGAATGTGGAAACACACATTCGTGTTCAATGCGAATTTCGTCGGTGTTCGTCTAAACACTGACATCGACACGAATCTACCCGATTCTCGATTAGAGTTGCGAAGTAATGCGAATGTGATGATTTCACATACAGGTTCGCTCGATAGTTGAAAAGCGTTAATACAGTCTTATAATAGTCTCCACTAAGAGTTGCATTCAAATAAAAAACACTAACATTATTTATAACCATTAACATAAACATTATCATAGATGTTTGCGCAACGTTAACGGCACCCACTCGAAATAATTAATTTCATTTCATAATGAATTCAACCTTCCCTCAGGGTAAAGACCAATACAAGATTCGAAATGACTATAAAAGATTATCAAATCAAATTGAATTCAAAAGAGTGAGAACAAGAACCACCCAAAATATCAACCTGAACCTCAACTTCAAATATCCTACGGCAATATTGGATTGTACGATCTTGTTTTTGGTATGTACATTAAAAATTATAAATTAAATTACTCAGTGATATGGTAATTTGTTTACCCATCATCACTTTAAATAATTGCAGGCATTCGTTCGAAAGATGATTTTTTCTGGCATACGGTGAACAATTAATTTGAAGATTAGAACGCTTCCGATAAGTTAGTAGCGTTTCGAATTTATTTGCCCGATATTCGATCACAATCGATCGATCGACAGAAGGTGGAAGGGGTGTTGATTGACGAACAAACGAGTTTCGATCAGTGACTATAACTGTGAGCAACTATACCTCGTAAGTACGACGGTATATACGTATGTACCTTTTTAGCGGATGAGTACCTACTCAGCGAATGATATAAAATTTTCTTTTTCTTACTTTTCCAATATAGTTAATGGATGAACAGTTCAATATACCGCGCGATCAGTTTTTTTCTTCTCTCGATTTTCTTTACTCTGTTTACTTTTTACCACCTTTATAGCCCACCTTGGTCATGTGTGTCACTGCGGAACATCGATGTACCATACTTATATGTGGCTATATGTTGCCTATAGTGAAGTAAGCTCGTCTAACTACCTGTGCGCCTCCGCAACTTTTTTTTTGTAGCCGCGCGATCGTATCGTTTGTATGGTTGCGCTGATCGCGCTCACTCTGAACTGGAGGCTTACCTTTGCGGCCACAAGGTACGCAATCATATTCTTTTAGTAGCGTCGCGATCTCAGGTGTGATTTGATGTTATTCTGGAGCTGCGCGTTAACGTATACCCCCAGTTACGTTTGATTAAAGTAGTCGCGATTTCGGGATATTTGGATCGTGTCGATTAGCGAAGATTTTGCTTAGTGACTTCGGTGTGTACATATTGTGCGATTGTTAATAATAAAAATATCTCGAATTTTCGTACATTATGAAAATCGTTTTGTTAAATTTTGTTTACCTAGTGATTCAGTGACGTTAATCCGGGAAGGTACATCCGGTCATGATATCAGTGTAGTAACGATCCGCCAAGAGTTGGGATCGAAATTTTTTTTTACATAAAATGCAAGGCTGTTTGCTATGTTAATCTATTTTAGTGTTTTGGAAAAAATAAAATTAGGTGATAAGAATCAGTTTTGTTTGTTTTGAACACTATTTGTCGCGATAACATTTTCGATTTATTTATCAAAGGAAATAGTATTTGAAGTTCAAATATTAAAGAGTTGTTCGCGCGCTATATTTTGTACGCAATTAGAGAGATAGAGAGAGAGGATCTAGTTTGAAACTGTACCAGGTATACCAGATAAGGCAACAATATGCTGCGAATAAGGTAAATTTATCTATAGGTACATATAACACTGTTTAGAGTAAAAATGGATATAGCGTAGTAGACTATAGCGATATAGCATACCATCAACGTTAACGTTCAAATTTGTCCACTCCTCTGAGTAAGCAAAACGGGTATACAAATGAAGCATTATGAAAATTCAACAGGGTTGGAATCTGCAGGAATCTCCAAAACTTTTTTCGGTCAAAATGCAGCAAAAATATAATTTGGAAAACTAAATTTTGACGATAACATTATCTGATTGCATTTGCCACCCAATCATATATTTGACACAGAGTCATGCAGTATAATACAAGCTTAACTCCAGGTCTTTTGGACCTACAACCGAATAACATTTTCCTAAATCCTATTTCCAAAATATTGATTTCAAATTGCGTTTTCGTAAAATTCCGTTTTTATGGATAAAATAAAATAAAATTAAATTTTCCGCGCCTGAATTGATGAACATTAATTTTATTACAGAAAAGTTTTTTTTGATTAAGAATTTTTGATAAATATTATATTTTGTATTTTTACATGCGCAGCGTTATTTTACACGCACAGCCTGGCGTGTGCGTAGATGGCTTTGAGGTTGAACTACTCTCTCTTTTCCAGGTTTCCTCCATAGCAGATAAACTTCTTGTCCGTTCATCGATACCTACCATTTAAACGTAGTTTCCTAAATCTGGTGGATGAAATTTCTAATTTAATGACTCGGTTTCATGAGATCTCCCAAATTCTGTTTTGCGTTCCGGATCAAATGGGAAAACTACTAAATTCACAAACCATCCTTTTAACCGCGCCGCGCCACACCAGAAGTGTAAAAAAAGGATCTTCAAACATGATTTTGAAATTAAGAAAACGACACGAGACTTTTCAAAAATGGATTTAATGAACGGAATTCAAAAAAAAATTGATTTTTTGAAAAGAAGGCACGGTTTTTGTACATAATCACTCCTCTTATCACCTCCATATAATACGTATGAATGAACCTTATAAAAAAAGTTTACAATTCATACATACATATGTAGTATATTATAATATCTGTTTCGCCTTTCGTTGCGAACTGCTCAGCAAAAACCCATTCAACCACGTTCGCTACTAAAACTTAGACTATCCCAAATGGTAACCCACCTACGTCGGTTAGCAAATATTAAGAATAGGAATTTTTACTTGAAATTTTCAGTATATTTCATTTTTTCAAGTAAAAGTACTCATTTCAAGCCCTTTTACACGAAATTACAAGTAAGAGCACTCATTTCAAGCACTTTTACTTGAAATTATTTGTATTAGTAAATTATTCATGTACTTTTCAACTGAACCATACAATTTACTTGAAAAGTCAAGCAAAATTACATTCTTTTTCAAGTAAACCACGATTTGGTCGCTTTGATAGATTTGGTTATCTACTGAGATGAAAATGCAATGCGTTTGGTGGCGCAGTGGCTACGCGCGCCAAACCTTCACTCCAATACCAGAATTGATCGCGGGTCCGGGTTCGACTCCTATCTATGTATGTACATCAAAGTGTTTTATTTCAGAGTAGGAAGTAAGCTTTAAGTAAGAAATAATATTAGAAGTAACTTAATTTCAAAGAGTAGCTAATACATTTTTTTTTTTAGTGAATATAGAGTGCTAATCATATTTTTTTTCAGAGAATATATACATATATATAAATTCACTATATATTTGATGCTTGCAAAATTGTAATTTTCTGATTACAAATTAAAATTTTTTGATTGCAAATTGAAATTTACTACCCAAAAAATTGACTATTACTTTCCACTGTAATTTTACTTAAAAAAGTTAGGCATAATTGCCTACTATCCAAAAAAAGTAAAAGTCAATGGATTTTTTTGCTGTGTAGGTATATACATTCCTAGCCATCTATGAAAACGCAGGGTGGGTACATTGAACTTAGTTCATAATCACTTCACTATTTCACTACAATTTAAAAATAATATACTGTTTTTGTGACTAAAAAGATAAACGTCTCAGAACAAATCAAATCAAACCTTTATCCGCTAGATATTGGCTACAAATTTTACGTATAGTTATATGAAGAAACTATACATGCAGAATTGGTGACGAGGTCGGTATTTGTACCATGGATAATATCCCACCACCTACCAGTGGCGGCTCACCATTTTGCAGTGGAAAAAGGCATCAAGTTAAGTTACTGGTGTGTGTTTTGAGAATGTTACTTAATGACTTTCCGCAATAAATCGCTGTTCTTATACTCATATATGTCGTTTTAATCCGACAAAGTCGTGTTTAATATTCCAATTCAGTCTCACCTGCTAAGGAACGAGCCGCCACTGCCACCTACATAGGACATTGTTTAAAACGGATTTTTGCTGTGTAGCTTCGCTTCTCTCTCCATTCATTTTTCAAGATCAATATTCCTTTTTCTTACTTTTCGTCGAAATCTTTTAGAATCCAGATCGTCTTGAAGATGCAAGTAATCATTAGAATAAAGTTTAAAACCATGGCTTCAATTTTTTCCTCACGAAATTAGAAAATCTGCCAACAGTCTGGTCGCAACTTTAATATTTTTCCGGCAGAAGTTCGGGAACGCGTTCGATTCTGAGATGCAGTGTAGGTTACTATGTGATTGAAAACCTAACAAAAAGTTTGGCAAGCGGTTAAAATAACATGTGAATTACATAATTGGGTTCCGGGAAGCGGTCTAGGAGTTGAAAAAGGAAAAAACATAAAAACAGGTGATTATTAAACTAGCTCGTGGAAGTGAAAAGATATTCGATATCTGATCAGATTGGAGAGATATGGCAGAATTCATGAAAAAGTATACAATCACTTTACACCCCCTTAGGGGTCAAATTTCAAAAAGTCTTGAAAACACTTTCTAGGTATTCAAATGAAGAATCCGTAGAATAAAAGTGAATTCAGTATTTGGGAATACCTAGTAGATATGACAAATCGTGAAAATATACGCACTCTAATTTCACTGATATTTTTTTTTTGCCGCCCTTCCAAACGTTAATGGATATTTGATTTTTTTTTTTTTAATATTACTTTTCTGATTTACATATATAAACACAGAGTTTCAACTTTCTAGCGTAATCCGTTCTATAGTTAGGAAAAACACCCCCCACCCCGGTTTCAACATGCCGCTACTATAGTTCTACCTAAATACCAAGTTTAAGGTTAAATCATTTCAGGTTCTTAAGATATAAACATCGGAACTTTTTCCTTTTCACCCTTCTCCATCCTCTACACACCCACACCCCACATCCCCAAAAGCATTTTGTACGCACTTGCGTCAACGTCTGGTCGATTGAACTCACTATTCTTTTAATTTTTAATTATAATTAAAATAGCAAACAATTATTTTAATTTATTACACTATAGTAGGATTGCAATCTTTGTTTATTATCCAAAAATACACGTGCAGAATTGTTGGAAGTAAGAAATCTCATGATACCACTTATTCCGTAAAGAGATTGTTGATTTTGTTGAATTTTTATTTTTCTCGAATCTACGGAGCATTTCTTCAACTTCAAATAGAGATCTTACGCCAATCATAACCTAGGTATGCTCTTTGCAATTTAAGAACAACAGTGAGCACAATAAGAACAATCAAATTCAGTAGAACTAACAGGATTTCTCAATTAACTCCAGTCCTTATTGGGATAATACCCTACCCATAAAAACTTTTTTTAAAAGACAAATATTCCCACTTGGAAGTTCGTCTATCTCCTCCAATGATTCAGAACAATCCATTGGAATTTCCTGAAGAAAACTCCACACCATATTGGTAACGAAAATCACACACATTAATCCGAATGTACCACACCAAAAACGGCATCTATTGATCTTCGATGTAATCTTCTTAAAAAAATTAACACGCCCAATTTATTAACAACAAGCAACATATTTCGAGCGACAACAAAATTATGAACAATTGAATTTTTTACGTATAGCCGAAAGCGATTTTCGTCTTAAATTAAAGTTCGTTGTGTGTGTATTGAAAAATTTTAATGATCGTTTTTGCTTTCGGCAATTCGATCATTTAAATCACCTGGAAGTCTACACACCTTTTAATTGTATCTGCCGGCAAGATAACATGATTCTATTCAAATTCAAACATAAAATCAATTAATCACGAAATGATCGATTCGAGCAAGTCGATCATACAGTTCGGAGCGATCTTGCAATTGGAATCGACAATGATGGAACAAATATACTCTTGCAATTTATACAAATGTATTTTTACCTTTTATTTAATTTGTATACAAAGAATAATAAATTTTCTCGTGGGTAGATGAAAATTAGGTTTTATCCTACCACAAAATGCTTTAAAGTCTATAAACCTTGGCTTGACTTCACGTCGAAACTACACAACGATCGAGAGTCTGTTTATAAAGTGCACAAATCGAGCGTAAGTTATATTTTATTTGAACGTAGGCGGACAATTTATGTCTGAGGTAAAACTCGACAAGGTTAAAATTCTACATGCCTACATACCTTCGATCTTTGCTACTCAGAAAAACCTCTTCAGCGATCTTATTATTAATTACTGAAGATGTGAATTAAGTCAACACAACAGTTTTTTTTAAGTCGAATTGCCACTGATTTACAACCATAATTTGAGATCGTGTTTGCTTTTTTATTATTAATAATTATAATAATATTTTGATCCCGTGGCTATGTTTTCTTTAGTAATGGGTTAAAAATTTTAAATATTTTTATTTTTATTGGTTTACTATAATAAGGCCTTCATTCAAAAAGCGGTTATATTCGGTACCTCTTCTGTATAAACGAGATAGAGAAAATTTGGTAAGCCACGTTCTACTGTAGCTATGGAACGTGGCGGAGTTTCCAAAAGTGGAATAAAAAAAAATACATCAACTACATACCACCTTGATCAAAAAGTTCCCGGAATAACCACCGTGTGGCGCTTTTATTTTTCCGATTTGAGTTCTGTTTTTTTTTGTTAAGTTGGCACATCTGTTGTTGACATTCCCTCTAAATCTTAGCGTCATAGCTTGACATTTTCAAAAGTTACGTATTCAAGAGTACATCTATCTCTGAGTGTGTTGGCGATTTTTTACAATTTTGGAAATGGATTTAAATGCAACAACGAATTTGTATTAAATTTTGCGTAAAAAACGGATTTAATGGTGCGCGAACGTTGAAAATGTTGGAAAAGTGTTTCGGCACCGATTCTCTAAAGAAAACGGTCGTTTACCAGTGGCACGAGCGGTTCAAAATTGGTCAGTCAAAAAAGCAGGCAATGCTCACGGTTTTCATGGATTACAACGGTGTAGTATGCATCATGAATTTTTGCCAGAAGGCCAGACAGTAAACAAAGAGTATTATTTGGGCGTTCTGAGACGTTTCTGTGAAGCAATTCGCCGAAAGAGACCAGAATTGTGGGCAGAAAACTCGTGGATTTTGCACCATGATAACGCACCGTCGCACAGTGCCATCATTATTCGTAATTTTTTGGCGAAAAAAGCAACAAATACCATCCAACAGCCACCGAATTTACCTGATTTGGCTCCCTGTGACTTCTTTCTGTTCAATCGAGTTAAAAAAAAACACTACGGGGAACGCGTTTCAGCAGCCGAGAGTAAGTAATGGAAAAATCGCAGGGAGCACTGGTGGTCATACCGAATACCGAATATAAAAAATGTTTCGAGGATTGGATCAGGCGCTGGCATAAGTGTGTTGCAGTCGATGGGGATTACTTTGAAGGGGACAATATAGATTTTAGATGAATAAACTTGTATTTTTAATTTTCTCAATAAATTCCGGAAACTTTTTGATCAAGATGTATGTCTTTTCCGGAGAGTTCTAAAGTTTAATCAACATTTGTAGGCGTGCTCTTTTGAGCCTTTATCGAATGCAGAGCAGTTTTAGCCTTGTTGATGGTGTTATCCCATGTAGCTAGCCTGCTCTGCACTGGAATAGGGTACAAAAGATCATGCCTGCTATCAGTGGGCTTCATATCGCTAAGGAAGGGGAGGGTGTGGCACTGGTATACCCTGCGTCTACACTGGCAAACTCTCTGGCAATGGAATGACAAAATTTCCATTGCCGTAAAAGATGACAATGATTGTTATGGCAATATTGAGAGCAATATTGTCATATGGGTTTGATGCGACTACACTGTCAATTTGTGTATGGCAATATTGCCTTTGTCTTTGCTATTGCCAGATAAATTACCAGTGTAGATGCTGGGTTACTCGGTTGGTGTAAACTGCAAAGACAAAAGCTTTACAAATGGAACGGTCGTTGCAACCTGAAAACAAAAAATATCATCTTTTCCATTTCCGAAGTATGAAAAAGTGTCTGCCAGTCCAGTGACAAGGGCACAAAAAATCATGCCTACTCTCTCTCAGTGGAGTTCATATCGCTAAGGAGGGGGAACCCTATTCCGTCCCATCCCGTCGGTCCCGTATTCGCTGGCAATTTATCTGGCAATGGGAATAACAATATTTTCATTGCGTTAAATGATGGCATTGATTGTCATGGCAATATTGAGAGCAATATTGCCATATGTGTTTGATGCATCTACACTATCAATTTCTCCATGTCAATATTGCCTTTGTCATTGCCATTGTCAGATAAATTGCCAGTGTAGACGCTGCGTTAAGTAGTCTCTGTGGAAATATCGGTTGGCGTTGACGACAAAGACAAAAGGTGAACAAATGGTACGGTCGTTGCAACTTGAAAGCAAAAAAAAACATCTTTTCAATTTTCGAAGTTTGAAACGTTGTTTGTTTGTACTATTCTGTGTACAGTCACAAACAAGTCACAATTTTAGTGTAGTGGCAACATTTTTAAGAATTTGTGTCTACTTAAATCTTACATCTCTAGAAACACCATCTCTCCTAACGCTAAGTCAAAAGGATGCGTCCAAAATATAGTGCAAGTCGAAGGGCACCTCCTCTCAAGAAAGCATTGGAAGAATGAGAATTGTTCTTGGTGGCTTCATATAAGTGAATATTCAACCTATTCACCGGGTTCCAGTAATAGAAGGCTGATATTGCCCTAAACCCCTCATAGTGAGACATCAACTTTGTTAAATGAATATTTAATGATTTTCCGAAAACATTAGCTGCCCAAACATTTTTCATATTTATATTTTAGACCCCAAGTAGACCATAACAAAGCAAAACAAAAAAATGTCCGTCTGTCCACCGTATTCGAACCCGCAACCTCAGTGTTAGGGGAATTGCAAATTTAGGGCCGGTTTTACAGTCGAAGTTTAAACCAAAAATTTGGTTTAAACTTAGGATCTCACGAACAAATTCCTAAATTTTTGGTTTAAACCTAGACTGTGAAACCGGCCCTTAGACCCAAAATCATTTATTACTTTACAACGTTTTAAGATATGTATTTAAGTATTTTAGTCTGTTTTCCAGGAGAGAATATGTTTCGGAAGTGTCTTTGTTAAGATTGGAAGCTAATATCAATTGATCCTCAATATTATCTTTCCTGCAGATGGTGCTATTAATGTACTTCCTGTTTTTTTTAGGTCAATATTGGCTTACTTGGTTTAGTTTTGATAGTTTTATTCTTATCCATTAGCTATGCCGTGTAGGTACTATCATCGGAATCTTTTCATTAAAAGTCTAAACGACTTTTTTGTGCTCTAGAATCGTTCTTAACTGCAGCTATCTAGTAGGAGTTATGATTGCTTCCTTCTTTACGTTCTTGCCTAAGAGTTTTCGATCTAAGAGATTCCTCCCAGCACACGAACATTAAGAGGAGCTCATACGCAGATAGTGTCGAAAATTTACCCATGGGTTTGTCTATCTTAAAATTGTTCAGATGCGTTAAAGGTAAAATAGACACCAATTACGGTCTCTCTGATTACACCTGAACCGCCGATTTTGATATCCATCTTAGGAAAGTTACAATTTAATGGCACCCGTCAATGCTTACCAGAAATTATTGCCGAATCACGAGTTTTAAACAATTTAATGGAGTCGGAGTTGACTTTGGGATTTGAGTACCTGGACGCGACTTCCTGTGTTATATTGTGTCGATTCGATGGAAGAAGTTCTCAGCGCGCCCAGGTGATTGTTTGTCCAGGTTTTATGGTCGACAGACGACGACTATGTGCGGTGATGATTACAATTTTTAGTTTGCCCACCTGAAACCTTTGCCCGGACACAATTTTACCGCATTTGAGCTTGGCTTACCGTTTGACTAATATGAGCCGGTCGGAAGCACGGTATTTGGATTTGAATTAACCGGTGTTTGTAGTGTTCAGTCAACCGATATCAGTCGTGGTGATGTATCGGGAATTTCATAGAATCTTATACGAGAATGGGTAGATACTTCGTACTGGTTATGCGTAGAATGCTGATGCCCGATAGGACAATGAGGTGATGATGCACTTCCGGTGATAGTACATATGCATACATTTTGATTAGTACGAGCTTCGACGAATTGAAAATCCTTAGGAGGCGATTAATTAAGTTTATGTATGAACAGCAAATCTTTTTATATTATAACACTTTGCTCAATAATTTGTAGCACCTTGCTACTGAATGGGCTTCGAGTATACCTGCGATATCTATCGGTTACTTATCTCATATCTTCCAAACACGTTTAACTCAATCTATCCACTTAAAAAAATTTTTAAAAGATTTTGGGAGGTACGAGCGTTCAAACACGTTTGCGGACGGGCGGTCATATAGTCAAACCTATTTTGAACGGGTAGGTAAACTAAGAAAGTTCGTGGATTGCCATTTAAAAAAAAAAAAAATTTGAATATCTCAAGAACCATACCAGATATGATCTTATAAATTTTACAAGAGTTAAGGGTGGGAGTGTATTGGATGATGGTGGGGAGGGTGGAAAGAAAAAAATTCCGACTTCTCCAGTGAAGATTTTCAACTGGCATGTCTTCAACAGCAGTAGCCAGGACAGCGACTGATCCCAGTTGAGCTTTCGTGTTGGTGTTTCACTTCAGAAACTTCTCTGACGCCGAAATAACAAAAAAAAACTCTTCTGACGCCGGAAAACAACCAAAAATTCTTAAAAAATAGCTTCTATGGTAGCATCACTAAAAAAATTACATATGTACCTACTCAAAAAAATTCTGATTTTTACTTCACAAAAATCAGATAGGATGGAAAGATAAAAATTGAACACTATGTAGAACCACTATACTAGAAAAACGAAATGTTTAATGGAAGTTGAAAGATATTTGTTTGTTATATCTCAGCAACGGCATATGCTAGAAACTTGAAACATAGTACGTATATATGTAGATGTGCTACTAAGAAAGAGGGAAACAAATTGAAATTATTATTGGCGTAGGTGAAGTAAGAACATGTCCGTGAAAATGGTTTTTCAACATTTTCTCAAATTTCGTTATATCTCTTAGATATGTTGAGTTATCGAATTAATTTTACTTCAGTGAGCTCTTAACATTAGCGTCGAGAAACTCTTTTCCAAAATTGGTAGTCTGGGTGGCTTAGTGGCTAGAGCACTTGCCTTCGGTGCACCTGGTACCGGGTTGGAATCTGCTTGGCGACAAGTAATTTTCGGAAATGGGATTGGGTGCCGGACTACCAGTTCACTCAGCTGTAAATGAGTACCTGAGTTAAAATCGGGGTAATAATCACGGACGAGCGTGTAGCTGACCACTTCACCTCCTAATGTTCTGTTGGTCTCGCAATGAAGTAACTCTAGCATTACTTCAAGGCCTAGGCCCGATTTGGGCTGTTACGCCATTGATTATTATTTATGTCGAGTTATCGAATTAATTTTACTTCTGTGAGCTCTTAACATAAGCGTCGAAAAACTCTTTTCCAAAATTGACTATATTCAACTCCTAAGGAGGTGTAAAGTGCTTGTGTACATTTTTACAAATTCCGATGTATTTCTTAGGTCTAATGAAATATTGAATTTACTTTCTCTTCTAAACGCTTTATATATAATAGACAAAAAAAAGTGATTTAACCTTGTTCTGACATTTAACACTTTCGGGGTCGAAGTTGTTTAATTGTACCTAAGTGTTGAAAGGTGGTTGTTCAAGTTTTCACGAATTCTGACAATTTTTTTAGGTTTAATGGGATCGGGTTCGCTTTTACTTTCATGGACTTTAGATACATAAATAATTATCTAAAAATCAATATCAGAGTTTTGCGATATTCAACACTTAACATAGTGTTAAATGATTGTGTATGTTTTTACGAATTCCGATGTATCACTTAAGGTCTGATAAGATATCGAATTGTTTTTTACCTTAGCAGGCTTTATATATAATCACCTACAAATCGGTTTCACAATTTTTTGATATTCAAGCCCTTATATCCTCTCTTTTTATTGGAATTGAAAAAAAACACAATACGTAAATAATTAAAAAAAAAAACTGCCAAAAGTCTAGGCGCAACCATATTATTTTTTGGATAGAAGTCCAGAAAGTTTTTAATGCTGAAATGCTTATACCCTGTAGAGACTATACGTTTTAAACGCGTTTAAGTATGCTAAATAAACGTGTTAAAAAAGTAGTGTTCATTCTAGACAACTCATTTTATTTTGATACATGATAGCTTGATGTGATTTGTTTTGTCAAGTAGATATTCAGCTGTGTTTGATTAGCAAATTTATCCTTTCTAAATTATTTGAAATAAAAATGTTGGTATAGCAGTAATGAAAGGTGAATTAATTAGCTAATGCAGTCGTTGCACAAGCACAAAATTGAGTTTCTACAGCATTAAATAGTTTCTTGCAAAGTTTACTTCGACTGCCACCAGAGTCGCAGCACATGTGTTCGGTTAAACGCGTTGTATCTACATAGGTGTTTTCGTAAGCGCGTTTGGAAAATGTTTACAACGCGTTTAACTCGATTTAAACGCGTTAGTCTCGTAGTCTGAACATAGTAATAGATTACTATGCTACTGACAACCTAAAGAATAAGGAACCCATTGGGAACGTTATTTGTTAAGTTCTCAGTTATAGAGTACACAGTATCTCAGTATTAAACGTGTTCCGGAATTCTACCAAAAAAAAGTTACGCCCAAACTGTTGGCATATTTTCTGTTTAAGCATTTCTTTTTTGTAGCATTGAAATCGGAATGAAAAAATATTCCTTGAGAATTTTTTTTAATATAATAATTAAGTAATTGGCATAAAGTCCTTTAGAATAGGATAAGCTCCAAGTTATGTTCTAAAAAAGACGACCGGATGTTTTGCGACGGTTCTGACTATTCTTATATTTTTTATCCTTCTTCAACTGCCATTTGATAAATGAGTAAACTCCAGGAAGAACATGCCACTCAAGTTCTTGATATAAAGGCATGAGCAAATCTTATCGCATTTTATTATTATCTAGTAAAATAACTTCTTCAAATTTGATTTTATTTACACTCCTCCCACTGTTGTTCAAAGAATTACTTGTATCGTCACGTGAATAAGTTTAAAGACCCACGAGCCCTTATAATTTCCTACGTAAAATTCAAATTTCCACATACTTACCTGTACAAAAAAAAAAAACAAACAGAAAATCATGCATCCAAATCAAATTTTTGATTGACACAATATTGACCTTGTTTACAAATACTTCAGCTTTTCATAAAAACTAATATGTTATTTTTATATCTACATACAAATAAAGTCCAACAACTCAAAACTAAACTGAATTTTATTTTTTGTTCCCATTGCGATTATTTACTATATGATATTACGTCTTAAGACCTAAACCTACCTGTAAAAATGAATTTATTCGCGACAGTAGGTGAAAATCAAAGGAATGTCTGTAGGAATGGTAACAAAGTTACTTTAAGAACATGATGTAAATATCAGGTAATTCGATAGCGTGTCCACATCTTTAATCTTTAATGTATAATTTGCGATGTAAATCGTGTGAAATGGTATCAAGACACGGGGGGAATTGGTTACGGTCCAGCGAATTCAGGTGTTGTCCTGTGCCTTGGGCGATATTATAAAGACATAATCATCGGACTTAAGACATTAATAACACTCGGCTTAATATTCGTTTGATTGATTGTGCATTAATTAGGCTCTTTATGAACGTAATAGATAAATTGATAGATAATAATAGTAAATAATTTCGTATGGTCTCTTGGAGTGCCAAATCATGTCAAATTTTGATTAGATGTTGATAGCGAAGTATAAAAAATAAAATATTGTCGTTCGAAAGTAATTAATTTATTGTTTATTGTCTGCCGGGCTAAAATTAGATATTTATGATGAGAATCTTGAATGAAAACATTTGTAGAGAGGGTAGGTTTGTAGCCAATCGTAGGTCACTCTTAGTGAAAATATTGACTTCTTTAAAAATGTATTTAACGATAAGAACTAGAGCGGAAAGTAAGGCTTTATATTTGGGAGTGGGGCCTGGAACTTTAATGATCTGCAATAGGAGATGTAGTTGAAATTCAAATAGATTCCAGACCGCATATTTCAAGCGCCATCAGAAAAAAGCATTTTCAATATCAGATCAGTAATGATTACAGAATCGATTCCGTCAGGCGCGAACGCAGGGGGGGGGGGGGGTTCAAACCTTCCCGAAATGATGTAATTATAATTATAAAGCTGTAGCTAACGCTATTATGTTTTTTTTTTTTTATTTATTTCAATGTGGCACCATCATAAATGATGGGGCCCATCATCATTTCGGCCAAGCCCGGGGGGCACATGGCACGTCGCATTACAATTTTATATTATAAATTAATTTCGTAAGATTATACGCTATATAATTCAATTTGTTAACTTATATTAGATGAGGTGGGTGATTCGATGATGGCAACGCTATTATGTCTCTATGGGTGTCCTAAACCGACGTGTACCATGATACATACTCGTATAAGTGCTTCCTCTTCGCATAACCAGTATGTACCAAATTCACGCATTACTATGTAATAGAAGCGATGAAGGAACCACTAGAACATTAGGAGATGTAAATATTATTGGACAACATGCTCTTTGCATAGAAGATTTCGATTTCGTCGTTTTATGTTGGAAATAGTGGACAACAACAACATCATTAACAGAACAATTTTTGTACAGCATAAATTCTTTTTTTGTCAAAGTTTATTAAGCTCATTAGTATGTGGAAGAATTGCAGATAGAATTGAAATAAGTTTTACCGAATCTACTAGGATCAAACTTAGCATAGAAAACACCACACCCGCATTTACCATATTTAAAGTGAAGGTAGAGGAATGGACGCACCGAGTTATCGTATTTCAAATATGATGGTTGATTCCTTGAGTGCAACTAGTACTGCGTCGTTAGTTCAATACGTGAATTATTTTCACCATTACTACACAGTAAAAAAAATCCATTGAATTTTACATCTTTTGGATAGTAATATGTGATAGTAGGCACATAGGCCACACTATAGATGTGAACTGTTCCAAACGAACACTTCATTGAAGTGAGTGAGTGAATTAACTCACTCCTTTTGGTAAACTGCAGTTCTATTGCATACATGATAAACAATTTACCGACCATTTTTTTATTGTTTTTTGCCATCATCTTCTAAATGGACTGACCTTTTTTTCCTCATCATCTTTTCCCCTCAAGTTCAACTATGAAAGAACTAAACAAATGAACTAGTTTGGAAACGAACGAAGGAACGATAAAACGAACAGTGAAAATGTAATAATCAATTTGAATGTAATTTTCGATTTTCGGCCAGTAAATTTCAATATGCAATCAGTAAATTTCAACTTCGAAAGAAGCAAATTTTCACGGGATTTGAGTTGGTACTCTAAAAAAGTGTATTATTAGCACTCTTTAAGAAACACTTAGCTTTACTTCTAATGTTATTTCTTACTTACTTAATCTTAATAAAAAACCTTGGCTGTAGGTTGGAATCGAATCCGCGAAGGCGTTTCATTTACATTTCAGTAGAAAACAGAATCAACTTTATGGTTTCATATATTACATGATTTTTTATCGTAAAATTGAAATAGATAAGTTGAATTACAAGAGAACGAACGTAATTTTCAATTCAGAGATAAATAAAGTTAATTTTACATGAAATGCTGTGTAATTTTTTGTGTGTTTTTGTTTATGTAAATTGTATGGTTTAGTTGAAAGGTACATGAATATTTTCCTAATATGTAGCAATAATTTCGTGTGTAAATTATTGAAATGTGCTCTTTTACTTGATAAAATGAAATATACTGGAAATTTCAAGTAAAAATTGTATTCAAAAATTCAATATTTTTCAAACAGTGTACACATTTTAAGTTTGCGAATAAAGACGTTGAAATTTAAAAAGAAAAAATGCTACCACAAAATATTATATTTTTCTTGGTTCTGGACTAGTAGGCGCTACAAGAGAAATAAAAGTCCGTCTGTTCGCCGTATACGCATTTCAAGTCTCATATTCCAGAAATTCTTGGATGGACCTCTTAGGGATGGAGGTTTGAGTGTAGAAATGGTCGGAGTGTCTTAGACAAAAACCTTTATCTCTATGTTTCCAGAACCGCGTATTCTTGGAACTTAAAATGTAGAGTTTATGAAGACTTATGAAAATCCTTTAAAACCATTAAAGAATGAATCGTAGTCCGGGACACGTTTAAAGTCGAAATGTATGTAACATTGGTTGGGTTGAAGCTTGAAGCAGGCACCTTAAAAATCAACTTTCCAAATTATCTCCTTGTTTGTTTTGAAAGTTCTTTACTCTGGTCAAACAAATCCCAAGGGTGTTTCCGAACACCCGTATTTACCGGTGTTTAAGAAACACCCATATATTTAAGGGTGTGGTGTGTGGACGTGTGGTTATCATAAGAATACCATCGGGTGTTACGTGGAATACACCGATGGTAGTTAAAGAAAACTAATGGTTGTACAGTACACCCATGTTAGTTGAAGAACACCCATGGGTGTACCGTGTACACTCAATGTAGTTGAGAAACACCCTTGTAGCCTATAGCTTCTTTTACAACTTGTATTGCGTAAATATTCATCATATTTCTGGACTAGTAGGCGCTACAAGAGAAATAAAAGTCCGTCTGTTCGCCGTATACGCATTTCAAGTCTCATATTCCAGAAATTCTTGGATGGACCTCCATAAATGATGACCTCTTAGGGATGGAGGTTTGAGTGTAGAAATGGTCGGAGTGTCTTAGACAAAAACCTTCATCTCTATGTTTCCAGAACCGCGTATTCTTGGAACTTAAAATGTAGAGTTTATGAAGACTTATGAAAATCCTTTAAAACCATTAAAGATGAATTACGTTCTTGAATCGTAGTCCGGGACACGTTTAAAGTCGAAATGTATGTAACATTGGTTGGGTTGAAGCTTGAAGCAGGCACCTTAAAAATCAACTTTCCAAATTATCTCCTTGTTTGTTTTGAAAGTTCTTTACTCTGGTCAAACAAATCCCAAGGGTGTTTCCGAACACCCGTATTTACCGGTGTTTAAGAAACACCCACATATTTAAGGGTGTGGTGTGTGGACGTGTGGTTATCATAAGAATACCATCGGGTGTTGCGTGGAATACACCGATGGTAGTTAAAGAAAACTAATGGTTGTACAGTACACCCATGTTAGTTGAAGAACACCCATGGGTGTACCGTGTATACTCAATGTAGTTGAGAAACACCCTTGTAGCCTATAGCTTCTTTTACAACTTGTATTGCGTAAATATTCATCAGATGCAATCTATTTTATAGTTTGTAGTTAGAACAGGTGTAAATCGCTTTCACATCGATATGCAGTGCTTAGTGGAGTTACAGAGTTCAGTATTGGATCCTTCAGTTTTTATATACTGAGAATTTTTCCTCAATCATCATCGGTTCAATAGTTACATGCTCAAAAACAATTTCAAATTTTTTGGGAACTTTTTTCAAGCGGACTATGTCCAACTCGAATAATAAAGTAATGATAAATGTAAAACAATGTTTATATTTAAAATAGGTATTACATCAAAGGGCCGAAATTTAAAAAGAACAAAATTTATTATGGTACCTATTATAAAAACATATAAATTTCTCCAAGTTGATTGGCCCAGATACGAACCATAAGAGGCGACACAAAGTCTTAAAATCACAGGATAGAAACGTGCCTAGGCACTTGTTCTTAGTATTTCTTGGCGCTACATCGAAAGTGACCTATGGAATAAATCACAATATACGATCGTAACGCCCATTGCGCCACAGATCTTCTAATTACCATAAGAGCATCATTAAATCGTCGAGTAGAATTTCTCTCATTAATGAAAATCCGATCCATTTCCGACCTGTCCAAATATATAGAATTAATCTCTCATTAAAACCGATCCATACGATCGTATAGTGGGTACACACCTTACCAACTGATGAAAGCCGATAAGCCATCTTCAACGCCAAGACACTGATCTTTCGATCAACTCAAGAAAGCCTCAAGCCTCACGATCGTTTGAATGAAAACAGTTGATCGCAAAGATTTTAAGACCTACATCCAAATATACCTACAACATACCTACTCGTTCGTCTCAAAACTGAATGCGCCCGTCTTAGTCCCGGTGTTTTCTCAACGAAAATCTTCCTGATTCATGCGAATACACACACGCGCATCACCTTTTGTACCGCATCCAACGTATTCTTCACGTTTCAGGTCTTCACTTCCGCTCAAAACTGGTATCTTTACTATGAGCCGTGGAAAATGATTGCAACAGCTTCAGCTCCAGCATAAGCCACACATTGTATTCTCGAGACCGGATAGATGCTGTATAGTAGTGGCCCAAACGTGTCCAATTTCTTAATAGATAAGAGCCAACATCCAGTACAGTCATAAATCCCAGCCATTAAAACCTTAAGAAGACCAGCAATAGGTGGAATTGGTGGCCTTTGTTTGAGCTTGACTACCTCATTCTTGACAATGGACGCATTCAAGTGGGTCTCTTACTAGCTCTGTTTGGTTTAGAAAAAAACCATCAACGTTATAATGAAAAAAAAAAAAAATAACGAAGGAACCATTAAGAAAAGTTTTCCAAAGTGAAGAGGAGTTGGATTATGCACGGTGCCTGTCATTAGGACGCCTACTACAGTTCTCTTTGACAAATTCTCTGAAATCGTTGTTCTCCTGCCCGGTACAAGACGTTACTGAAGATCAACCTGCTTTTATAGTGGAACGGGAAAGTCTTTGAACAATAGTGGAATAGTAATGGAATAGTTAGATTGATTCCATTGTATTGATTTCTCTTTAGTTCCTCATCAGTGACCTATCATGTCCTATCCATAACCTTTCCTGGAGGATGGGTATATTTTCAGTTTTCAACCATTGATAGGATAGGGTTAGGGATAGGGTTATGCTATCATGATATTGGCTAGTTTTTGAGCTAAAAAACCAGCATTATGACACTGGCTAGTTGCGACCTAGTTTGTCAAATTTGCTTATATGCTAGACTCTTCTAGACGCCACTTGAAAAAAAATACACGTGTCGAAACAAATGCGCCCCGAATCTCAAAGAATTTTGAAGTAAAATATTCTGAACCAATTGTTCCATAGCCGGTCGCAAGCCCAGGTTGAGATAAGGAGGAGCGAGTGAACACATTCTGAATGGCTAGGAACACCAGTGCGTCTCAGGAAGTAGGTCTGAAACCAGCATAGTTGGACTCGCGCCATAGCTGTGAGAACTCCAGCACACCATAATCGAAAGTTGTTCACACGTCTATTTACTATAGATCTGCTCCGCCCGGTTGGGGGTTGGGCCATGGGCTAACAACCCATCCCCGGAAAAAAAACCTATTGTTCCGAAAGCAGGACTACAGCCTGGCCCGATTTGGGCTGTCGCGCCATTGATGATGATGAATTGTACCAGTAAAAAAAAATTTGAATTCTTTAAGTGGAGTCTATTGAATATAAAATTTTTGAGAAGGAAGGTGGAACACGAAAGCCGTTTAGAATATGATATAGGTATCTCAAGAACCGCACCAGATATGATCCTTAAGAACATTGCAGGAGTTAAGCCCGATATACCTCAAGTTCTAGTAGGATTTTGATGGTGCTGGTGTTTAGGGATGGTGGTTGGAGGGGGTGAAAAGAACTAAATTCTGATTTTTATTTCTCAAAGGCTGCAAAGTATAGAAAGATAGTCATTTCTACTATAGAGGCAACCTACATATCTTTGATAGTGGTAGCATGGTACAGTGTCCAACGGCTTATACTAGAAAGTTGAAACTTGGTCCGTATATATATAATAGATGTACTACTGAAGTAAATAGATAGTTGTCACGTCAAGCAAAAGTTTCGATTTTTATTAGCGTATGACCACAATAGTGATATGCTCCTATAATAGCATCCATCTAGAAATAGGGGTCAGCTCTATTATCACAATCATCATCAATGGCGCGACAGCCCAAATCGGGCCAGGATACATTGTCTGAAGTTTGTGCATCTAAGAAGCGATTTGCAATCTGCGTCAACTGAATCCTCGTATCTTTTTCGCGGTTTTCCCACCGGTCGCTTGCCATCAGCTCTACCTTTCAATGTGCGTTTGGGAATTCTTCCATCATCCATTCACTCCACATGACCTGCCCATTGCATCTTACGGATTTTTATACTATTATCACAAAGCAAGTACAATAATATTCCGTTCTCCGACCACCATTTAATTGGAATTGTTTAAAAATTTCCAACAGTCACTGTTTCTACACAATATTTTATTTGAATGCAGTCAGATCTTAATTAATTATTGGTTGAAAAATTCAAAGTTCTTGTGGGCTTCGAATTGGATACAAAACGATCACAAAAAAAAATTGTTCGTTTTTTGGACATGAATCGGATTTATGCGACAACCACATGAGTTTAGTATATATGGCAAGTTGTTTATGGTAATGCACACTATTACCGATATATTTGTTACGTATAGAAAGTTGGACGCACTTTCGAAGAGGAGTTTATTACGTTGAGTTATGGAGTAATCATTTCCTGTTTACTCACCCACTTGATTGAATAAATTAACAGGTTATAGATTTTACCGGATTATAATCAAATTCGTTGAAACAATCAAGTTGGTGTCTCTTGGTTTATGGATTTGGTATTTAGATTTTTGATTTGAATGGGGAAAAACTTTCTGAAATTAACTTCAAAGTTTGAAGAGTAGGTACTCAATGAATTCAGTAGTTTGTTCCTAGTTTAGCTTGGGTTCTATGGCCTTTGTATCGCAATGTAAAAGTTACAATCTTAATGTAGGTATCTTAGTGAAAAGAACAATTTTATGACTTTGATTTGAATTCTCCATCACTTTCACAATTTTTTAAGACAGGTATATGTGACTTCTAGATAATTGACTTTCGTTTAGAAAACTCAAAAACAAATTTAAAATAAATACTGAAATGCTGAAGCTCTAATTTTTCTAATTTATTAAAATAAAAAAGTTTGAAAAAAAAATTGATATACCTACGTAGTTCTTAAATTTTTTTGCACTATTTTTTTCCATTTTAAGACTAAAAGACTCCCGAAAAATATTTTGTCCGTTTGACCGCCGTCGTTGTACCCAAACTTGTTTCAACGCTCATAACTCATAAATCATTGGAGACAATAGCTAAACTTGTTTTCTTGGGTAAATGAGGTAGACTTCTTCAAGTAGCCGATTTGGGAGTTTGGGGATGATTGTGGGTGGTGAGGGGGTAGCGTTTTAGACGAACAATTTTGATGAAGCACAAAATGGTTTACAATTATTTTTTCTTTAACACTTTGCGTGCCACAGTTTTTGACAAAAATTTTGACAATGCTATTTTAAGGTTTATAATTTCTGTGCCGGTCACCGGAGATTGGATTGTAATTTATATAACAGATAAGCACAATCGATCTCTACCCAGCAAAAAGGGGGTGATGCTATAGCGGGTGAGTTTAATGGAGGATGTTCGGGAAAAAAGTGGGGAGTTTAGTCTGTAATTGGTCACTGGATGTATACGACCATAGTTAAGCTGTTTCCAACCTTCGGTATTATAGTGGGCTATTAGGAGGTGGATGCACTTAACATCATTCGATGCGTGGTAGCTTTGGTTTACTTACTTACTTACTTACGATGGCGCTACAGTCCAAATCGAACATTGGTCTCCTGAATGTGTTGCCTTCTGCCTCCTCGGTTCAGTAACCGCATCCTCCAGTTTCTGAATTTTAGCAGTGATTTGCTGTCTGCATCAATATAATCCTCCCAGCGCTTTCCTGGTTTTCCAACAGGTCTTTGTCCATAGACTTTTCCCTTTAGTGTGCGTTTGGGGATTCTTCCGTCATCCATCCGCTCCAAATGGCCAGCCCATTGTAGCTTTTTGAATTTTATGAAGATCGATACTTCTGGATTATCGAAGCCGGCATACAATTCTCTATTGTATCAAATTCTCCAGATCGAGTCTTCCCTCACAGGTTCGATGATTCTTCTGAGGACTTTCCTTTCAAAGGTAGCTTTTGTTTGCTCCGAGTGTAAGCAGACCCTTAATTCATTCTACTTATAGATAGGAATATCTGCGTATCCTCATTGGTATACTGACTAACCATTGCTGGATTAGCTGGCATTGGTAGTGCAGACGAGAATCCAGAGGAAGGGAACTTTATAGTAACATCAATTATCCGATAATAAAGAACAAATCTGTTTTGTGTATGCTTCAAAAATTCTATTCTAAACTCTGATCGGTAGTTCAAAATTTCCAAAATTCCAATGAACGAAAAGAGAACCAGTACCTAAAAGCAAATTAATTCAGTACTGGTGCTGTACTAAAATGGCTGCTTCTAAAAGCATAATCCATTCAATAGTGGTGATAAATTGAAAACATTAATGCCACAGTGATGTTTGCATTCTCAATAACGCATTTATTCATAAACATCAATGGCGCGACAGCCCAAGTCGGGCCCTGAAGTCGTCGCCTCCAATCGTCTCGATCCAAAGATTGCGTACTCCAGCTTTTAATTTTTAAGATGAATTTGCTGTCTTCATCAACCGAGTCTTTCCATCGCTTGCGTGGTTTGATTGCTGGTTGGTCTGTTACCACTCGCTTTGCCTTTAAGGGCACGTTTGGGGATTCTTCTGTCTTCTAATCGTTCAACATGGCCAGCCTACTTCAGTTTACGCAGTTTGATGAATGTTGAAGCTTCTGGCTCCTTGAAAAGCTTGGTTGTACCTTATTCGCCAGTCCGTTAAAATTATCAGTACACATTTCTGGAACTATATCTATAGCCCTAAGAGTATTCAATGCTGTAGTGGGATTTTGTACAAGGCAAGTCGCCCAAAATATTGTCCAAAAACCGAAATTGACAACATTGAGATTTTGGGCACTGGTCTTTCGCCTATTAATTTGGCGTTTAAGGTGCTCAAAATCCCAAAGTAGTCAATTTCGGTTTTTGGACGATATTTTGGGCGACTTGCCTTGTACAAAATCCCACTACTGGATTAGTTCCGGTTTTCAGTACCGCATTTCAGTACTAGTTAATGTTAAGTGTGCTATCCCTGGGTAATCAACAGTTTTAAATTGATGTTGTCATGGGTGATTCTGCCATTTGTAAGTAAGAATTCACGGGAGGGTGAAGGTTTTAGCCCCCTACACGTCCAACTGTGCGTGATCATGTTACTGCAATTATTCAGTGAATTACACGATAAAAACCCCATTTTCTTTCGAATTCTTTTAAAAAAATCAGCACTTATATGTTCAAAGCCATCTTAACTTAAACCGAAATTGTTAATTTTATTTAAAAGAAGAAGCCTTCGAAAAAAAAATATATTCGGCGCCATATCAATTAAACATTTTACGGTATTTAAAGAAGCAACACACTCTGAATAGTGGATAGCAAACAAACCATTCAAAACATGATTGAGGAGTACACCGTTTCGCACCTGGACACCAAGAAATTATTTACCGGACCTAAACCGCACTAGGTAAGGTACTTAATACACATCATAAACAGGCGGCATAAGCCGTAAATATAAAAGCACTATTTGCGCAAATTCACCGTCATCGTCTGCCTGCTCTTAAGATGTGTCGAGTGGGCTTAGCGCCCATAGAGATGGGGGCCGGCTCTTAATTAATTTCAAAATTTTTGTGATTTTTATCAATTTGTCTGCAAATGTGACGACATTACTTTAATTAAGCCCCTTAATCATTATGCGGTTAAAAATGTGATGTGATACTAAAAGGCCCAAAACAGAACAGAGCCAACGATTAGGCCCTCGAAGGAGCAATAATTCTGCCTTTAAGGGCAGCTACTTCTTACTGCCAAGTGAAACATTGAGGGAACAGTCGATTCGAAAAGACGTTAACAAGATCACGTACAGCCACTCAACGTACATACGGAAAAAATTCAAAATTTGTTCGGGTTACTGCCTTTTTTGTGTCCGGCATCCAGCTCTTTTATGCTAATCTCGCGAACAAGGGCCGCAACAGTCTTCATTTCGTTCTAATTAGGCACGAAAGGCCAGGTAAGCCCCGGATGACGGACGATCGACGGTTTCGGAAGCTCCACCGTCTCATCTAGACGTACGAGTATCTTTTGGCTTTGTGCACGCGGCGGTAAAAACCAAAAACCGCGAATCATCTCATTGAAATTCTAATATCGTTCGTTTTTCGCGAACTGATTCAAGTAAATGAGATCTTTCGGTTTTTGATTCGATCGTCGGGGAAAAAAAAACAAGGTAGGCTGTGCCGGTAAGGATGCCGGAATGTTGGTAACGGCCCAAAACCTAAAGAAACCAGTTGAAAGAAGTGACGTGCCTGACATGACGATCGTTTAGATGTTCGAGCGTTGGAGGTAAAATGTAAAATATATGCCCGCGAAAGGTAAGCAGAAGAAAAAAGCCAACCTGAAGCCGGGGACGGTTTTGCACGCTTCAGTTTCTTCGTCTTTGTAGGTATGTTGTTGCATTATCACAATGCCGGCATCTTGTCGTGAAAATTCTTCGCATTTTTCTAATTCTATTGTCTTATGGTTAACGTTGCGAATCGTCCGGGTGGTAACATTCCACATTATTCAGACATTTCGGTAGCTGGAGATATCCGATTATTTCGCACCACATCTTTCATTCCGATTCACAATCATTTATTAAAGTTGTGCGGTTTTTTTTGCAATGCAAAAGTTTCGTATGCATGTAAATGATACTATGGAAATTAGAAATCTTGCACCTGGTATCAGCTTTTTTGTTTCAACTTTCTTACTAGTGCGAAAAAGAATTGTTGCACTCATTGTTATTGCATAACTGTATCCAATTATGATAATTGTAGATACAGAGACTAGGATCTATCAACAGTTTGGGCGTAACGTTAATATATTTGGTCGACGATGCCACGACGCTACTGACACCCTGAAAACACCAACAATAATTTTAAATACAAGAATCTGCTCAATTTCTAATCAGACCTAACAGATATGGCGAAATTCATGATAACATACACACCCCCTTTACTTCCCACTAAGCGATGAATGTCGAAAAACTCTGATATTTGTTTTAATCTCGTGGAAGTAAAAACTTGTTCATCAGATCCAAGAAATATGGCAGAATTCGTGAAAACTACACAAATCTTTCACGCACTCCATTGGTGGGTGGGAACATCGAAATACACCTTGATCAAAAAGTTCCTGGAATAACCACCGTGTGGCGCTTTTATTGTTCCGATTTGAGCTCTGTTTTTTTTGTTAAGTTGGTACATCTGTTGTTGACATTCCCTCTAAATCTTAGCGTCATAGCTTGACATTTGCAAAAGTTACGTATCCAAGAGTACATCTATCTTTGTGTGTGTTGGCGAATTTATTTTCTTGCAAATTATTATTAGAATAATTACAAAAGTCTGTTTTTGCTAACAATTAAACATTTTTCAGTCCGTCGAGCAACTTTAACCCCCCGATCTATGGAAGCCATAAGAACGGAATAATAAATTTATAGTAAGCCGAAGTAGTAGTTTATTTACCAAACAAGATATCTACAAATTCAACATTAATTGACACTGAGACATATCTGATTAGAAAATTATGTTTATACTTGCCAACCTCTTAGATTAGTTTCAAAATTGCCACCAGATTGCCTCGGTTCGTGGAGACTTAACTAATCTGTACTTAAAAGATGCAATTTGACAAACCTAAAATTATAACTCTTGTGCCATCTAACTTTATAAAAAGACGACTTTTATAACCTCGATGGCGAAATTATTTCGAGAGATCTTACCTTTACGTGGGATGAAAAATTTCACTCTATGATCAAATATCGTAGATCAATGATATATTTCTTTGCTCTCATGATTGTTCTATGCCGAACCTATAGCGCAACCTACGTCCATTATTACCATACTTAATATGAATTTTAAATTTTCAAGTATTGCTTAAATTGAATGAGCCAACAATCCGCTAAGAGGTACGATTTGAATATAATTGACTTCATACAGGTAAGAAGAAAAAAAACCACGAAAATTTCCAAAATGTCGCAATTAGCACTTGGAATCAGGCCCTAAGAATACATAAAATTAGGCGCCAGTTGAAAGTAGCATGGCAACAATCTTAAGTACACCTACTAATGGTACTAACTGCAAGCGTAGGTGGTTGCAGTACTAAACAATTTCGGAAAAAAAGAGCCGATTACTTCAAAGAGACTTTCATTAAATTCATCTTGTAGGTACCTAGTACTCGTAGTACTTGTAACTCTGGTACATGACATAAGTACGATTGTGTTGCATTTTTTTATAATCACTTAAGGCGAGTAGTGTGGCTTGTAATGCTGATTATCGAACGTGACATGGGAATTTTTCCGCTGTGTAAACTCTTAGCCCAATTGAATGAAATCTTCACGTCTTTATCGTTTAGATGCAGCACCGTCTAAAGATTCCCCTGTCGGTATCATAAATATGCATGAGGTGTTAGGAAGAAAACTATTAAAATGTGGTGAAGTGTAGCGTAATGAGTGTGATGCACGCATGCACAGTACGGCAATTGAATGTACCTACCAGTAGAGTAAGGTGATGTTACAACCGACTATTTAGCATCTCATTGGCATAGCTCTACCTATCTAACTTGTAAGTATTTATATTCAGTATATTATTAACTTATCTAAAGTCGAATCTTAGATAACCACTTAATATACATAACTACTTACTAACAGTATATGTAGACAGATTTGTTCCGTTTTCCGTACAACAGTCCATAAAATAAAGGACCTGTTCCAAAGCCTGATGCATGATGCCATGCGTAAGAATCAGTGTTCCAATTAAATTTGGTTGGTGGTTGGTCTTCGCTTAGCTTAAATACTTTAACAGCAACTGCGGAAGTCAACGGGAGAGTAGGCACAGACATTTTTTTTACAAAACAAGACAACATCTATTTTTTTAGAATAAATAATTTTTCTACATCAATTCCTTGCAAACTTGTACAAAAGATGTTAAAACCTACCCAGATTTGTGTTAATATTACTCCAATTAGACATTAACGTCAAGATCATGCACATAGTAAGATGATAATTATTTGCACGAGTTATCTCCGCTTTTTAAACTGTTATAATAGTAATGTGTCTACGTGATATCAAAATAGACGTAGACGAAGTTGAGTATTGGAATTGGAACATATCCTAAACATGAAAAATAATATCGATCAAATGTTCGCCACGGGCGGTCGTCTAAACCTCCGTCCTCTTGATTAAATTTTCAATTGTTCTTCGCCATTAAGACGTGTTTTCTTACGCATTTATTCATAGCAGAATAGAATATCTAAATTCGAATTGAAAACAATAACAATATCTTCTTGTGTGATTTTTTATAACTTTTTACGTAGATACCATGCTAAATAGATAGGAAATCTTAGAGCAACAGCTACCACAATAAAACCATGCCTGCTATGCATAGAATTCGTATTTTAATATAATATCTAAAAAATCTGACAACAGTCTGGGCGCAATTTTATAACTTTTCCGACAGAAGTTCAGATCACGTTCCATTCTGAGATGGTTGAATGCCAAACACCAGAAAAAGCAACAACATTAAAATCAATTCGATACATTAACAGATCTAATAGTATGACGAAATTCGTGAAAATGTATTCAACTCCTTTATACTGATTATAAGTGTCACTTTGCAAACACTTTCGCGTAGAACTGACTCGCATTCACAGTAGAATAACTGATCCTCTTAAAAGTTCTGCGGCGCTTATATTTTACGTGTGTTGAGATCGAGGATTTTTGGCAAATTCAACTCTCCGGAAGTATCTATTGCCTGCGAGTAGTTCTCAGAGATTTCTCGTCTATTCTCAGTGTTGAAAGGATGCTGTTGTTATTGGGAACTGATATCATTCAAAGAATATTCGTGCGGATTGCCAGGAGGATACACATGCAACATCATACTATTTTCCAATATCACCCATTGAAATATACGGTAAAAAATTTCTTATGTTAAAAACCAACGATTTTGTTCAACTATGTCTTCAATTCTTGTGTGACTCCCAATGGAGACATCGAGCATACTGCATTAGTCCTTCTCCAAAAGCCAATCCAGGACTAGTACACCCCTAGAATTTCCATCTCGGTTATTCGTCCCTATGTGTTTCTTGGACAACCCACTCCACGCATTCCTTGTGGATTCCAATACAGCAGCTGGTACGAGATCTTCAAGGTATGACTGATATATTACCAAATTTGTATCTGGATCACAATGCCTACTTTGAACTGCTCACTCATCCTCCAAAGATGGCATGGAATTTCTGATAAATCTATGGGTCACCTTCCAGGTGGAACAGCCCCTTAGAAACATAAATTTCGAACATTGGAAGTTTTGTCTTAAGGAGGATATACTCTACAGAAACAGAATACCGAAGGAGAGCATTTACATGTTTCATCACACGATCGTACTATTTTTCCTGATAATGCTTCTATGGTATCAAAATTCATATGCCTCTTTCACAGATTGACCATTTAGGATTCTCGGTGTGTTAATATGCGGACCCTCAAAAGCTAGTACTACACTGTATGCCATGCTGTCAAATATTTGATTTCAAAATTTTGACGAAAAGTTCAGTGAAAAATTCTGTCAAAATAGAACGGAAAAACAATCTGGTAAACAAAGACTTAATGATAGGTATACTATTAGCTGACTGCATTTGTTAGGCAGGATAGTTAAATATTTGAAATACATAGTTGGCAATAGAGATGGGTTGTTTATGAGTGAACTGTTCCAAAAGAGCAGTTCATTGAAGTGAGTGTGTGAACTAACTTACTCCTTTTGGGGAACTGTAGTTAGTTTTGCCACGTGATACAGCTTGAAAAGAACTAGTTCTTTCCCTTTTTAGGTCCTCACATTCACTACGAACTTTAAAAGAAGTAGTTCCTTCGTGAGTGAGAACCTTTTTTCTTTTGTTGTAGGTCCTCACATTGAGTCAGTTGGAACTTGAAAAGAAGTAGTTCCTTCTTGAGTGAGGACCTTCTTTTTTTATAGGTCCTCACATTCAATCCGAACTTGAAAAGAACTAGGTCCTTCGCCGGGTAAGTGATCTTCAAAAGGAACTCGAACTAGTTCACTTCAGTGAGTGAGTCGGAGTTCACTCACTCACTAAAAGGAACTGCTTTGCCCATCTCTATTGGCATACAGTGTAACACAAACTTATCGCACTCGCTCCATGGCTTTGCCAGCGATATACAAAAAATATAGGTTCACCTTGAGAGAGCTTCATAAAACTGACTGGTTTGCTTTTATCTTTTGTTCGGATTATGAATTATTACATTGTTTCCTTTTTGTTTAATTATAGCAAAATCGTCAAAAATCTCAGTGGCTTGTCTTTCGTATCTTATAAGACCTCCAATTTTAATAACAAAAAAAAGACACCCGCTGAAATAAGGTAGCAAACATATCGAATTACCAATACTTTCTGCACCATCAAAGAAACACGAAGTCACACCAACAAAAAGATAAATGATTGAGTATCTGAATCTGAACTACCGCAAATCAAATATCGATTACCGCACGATCACGATCGCGCGATCAATCGACATCATAATCCGCAAGCTTTAAATTTATATTTAGTAAAGTTCATTTCAAGTTGATGATTGCGCGTTAAACTGGTTACTGTTTGATTTCATTACCTTTAGTGGTTTTAGCACGAACCTCAGGTACGCTAAGGTATGAATGCTAAAAATCACCTTGCGAGCAATAAAAAGCAAAGTTACGATAGGAACCGGCAATTATCGCGCAATAATGAATGGATTGAAAACTGGTTTATCCGCCAATATAATTATTGAGCTCATCTATCTTTTGAGTGTAGTATGAATATGACGCCCGCTTACAAGAAGACGCAATAAAATTGAATAAAATTTTCCAAGAAAGGCTTAAGTTATGGCCAACTTTAGCTACGTATTTTTCATTCATTGTCCTATTTCGCAGCATGTTCATGCGGTCTACGGACACATCATAAAATAATCGTTGAGTCAAAAAATATATCTATATTTAAAAAAAAAAAACAATTTTAAATGTTCGGAGTGAATCTATTCAATATAACGACTGTCGGGCCTTATAAGGTCCGCATGTAGGTGTCAAATCTTTAACGGTTGCGTTATACTTGGCTTCGGCTACCTCTTGACTTCACGTAACGACACAGCAAAGTGATCACATGCAACAGCCAAACAGAATTTACTTTTATAAAAGAATGGCGGAACAGTTTATCATCAGTCCGTACCTCGTATGTGTACCTATGAAAGATTTCTACAGTAACTCACAAAAATATTTTAGTGTTTCTATTGGATTTAGCTTTAGAGATTTCATTCATTTAATAATCAATGGCACAACAGCTCAAATCGGGCCTAGGGCTTGAAGTAATGCTAGAGTTACTTTATTACGAGACCAACGGAACTCTAGGAAATAAACTGCTCAGCCACACGCTCGTCCGTGATTATTATTCCGATTTTAACTCTGGTACTCATTTACAGTCCGACACCCAATCCATTCTCGAAAATTACTTGTCGCCAAACAGATTCAAACCTGGTACCACTCATATACTTAAAAAAAACTTTGATACGATCAAGGCAAGAGATTTGTATTTAACCCAGCCAATCAAAAAAATTCATAAATGAATTATTAATGTATCATTATTTACGAGCATTGCAATTATTTGACAGGTATAGGTAGGTAAGTGTGGCTGTAAGAATATTAGACACACTTCGACCTAAAAGGTACGTTGTGTTACCACATGATCATTGAATCCAGTCCTACTTACTACACAATCTAGGTCTTATGATAAAGCGTAACCCCGTAACCTCCATTGCAGCAAGGTCACTGAGACTATTGAAGAAGTAGCCGTTCCTTCTAGCGGAAAGAGTTGGACTGGTACAGAGAAGAATTTTAGTTTTAGGAACGGACGAAACGTTGAGCCACTGTGCACACTAGGCACCAAAAGGGGCCCATCGCGATCTCTTCAGAGCCTCGTAGGTCACCAAACATCCCCTAAACAACCCAGATCCCAAAAAAACTTTACTAGCCTTTCGACCCCAGGTTCTCCAAGTTGTTAAAGAAAGACTGCCCAGTCGAAGATCCCCTAAACAACCAAGATCCCTAATGAACTTGACTAGCTTATAATTACCTATCGACCTTAGGTCCTCCAAATTGTCAAAGAAAAGACTGCCCAACAACTAGTATGTCGCCTTCACCTGATACTCACACAAAATGTGGGTGATGTCCTCCTCGGCATATAGGTCAAGGCAATACCTACACACGTCAGAGTCAGCGATCTCCAAACGCATAGCATCAGGCTTCCCTAGCAAACAGTACCCTGTCAGTATTCCAACGAGTAGCCGCAAACTACAAAGAAGATAAAGGACTGTCTACTCCTCTTTCTCATCCAAGCAGCTTCTAAAGAAGTCGTTTGAAATAGGATTGTTTAATTGGTGAACGAACTAGTTCAGAAGAGCGGCGATCCCATAAGTGAAATGAACGAACTAGTTCGCAGCGAATTCCGGTCCTAGTTCGTTTGTAGGAAATAGTTCGTCATCACCTTTGCGTACACCATGTATCATTGCACTCTCGCGAACTGGGAACTAAAAGAAGGAACTAGTTCAGTCTCGCGAACTGCGAACTTTAAAAAAGGAACTAGTTCGTTCGCGCGGGAAGTGAGGATCTTTTTTCTTAGGTCATCACATTCAGTCTCGTGAACTGCGAACTTTAAAAAAGGAACTAGTTTGTTCGCGCGGGAAGTGAGGATCTTTTTTTTAGGTCATCACATTCAGTCTCGCGAAATGCGAACTTTAAAAAAGGAACTAGTTCGTTCGCGCGGGAAGTGAGTATGTACTTCTTTTTCTTAGGTCATTACATTTCCTCACACGATTTATCATTTCTTTCTCCCGAACTGCGAACTACAAGAACAAACTAGTTTGCAAGGGCTCGGGAACTAGTTCGTTCGCGATCACTAAGGTGAACTAGAATGCGCAAGCCTAGTTTGAAAAGAGGTCGATTCTTTTAGCATGCCGGTCTGTAAGACAGTGTCCGGTTAGGACAGCAATCATAAACAAGTTCAAAAAGGATTCTTTAACGATTCGTTGATTGTACCAAAATAGTTTCTAGTTAATAAATCGTTTGTAATGAATCATTAATGAATCGTTAATTGTAAACCACTAGGCTCACGTTTCTATGATGCGATACCTCTGAAACGGTACTAAAAACCTTCTAAGAATGGGTCTTAACTTTTCGGTACGCCGGCAAATGTGGCTTAACCTACAGTCTAGAGAGGTATCTTCATGCTGACTAAATCAATCAGATTGACGCTATTGATCACAGAAATGGGAGTTGCCAGCCAGTTGTGGTCCCGACAAAAACCGCAAACAAGTGACAGTGTGAAATAATGTCGCCTGGTTAGGAATGTCCGTAAGGTGTCCGGTTGAATTCGGTCGATGTTATGACGGCATATTGCTCTAGAATCAATTGACCTTGTTCGCGATATAGGTAAAAGATAGACATTTTATTTTTGGTGTCCATATCTTTGCTTCCGATTCAGAAGGAGAAGGGACTACTTACTACTGAGCAAACATACTCAATTAATGCAACCCTTAATGTACTGAGTCAATGAAAGGTAGGTACTAGAGATGGGCAAAGCAGTTCCTTTCAGCGAAGTACTTCACCCCGAGTCACTCACTTGAAGGAACGAGCTCACTAAACAAGTTCCGGAAGTGTTCGTTCCCTCGTTCCTTCGTTTCGCCAGTATGTTTTTCGTCATGTGTCCAATGGAACTGCAGTTCATCAAAAGTGGAGTGAGTTACTTCACTCACTCACTTCAATGGAGTGTTCTTTTGGAACTGTTCATTCCCGAATGACCCATAGTAGGCACACTTTCAGTACGATAAGGATCATAGCCTAAAGATCCTGCCATACTATGTCGATTATAAGGCACGTTCGAATAGTGCTTACACCTGGGCTCCGTCTACTGTACACTTAATATCATTGGGTCCCAGTAGCCTGTTCAATCTGATTCCCAGAATAACCGGATTTGATCAATCCATTTTCTATAAATTCCTGGTTTACGCTTTCATTTAGTAAAATGTTAAAACTTGTTAAAACTCAAAACAAGAAAATTGCACATTAGTCCCCGGTGTCCACAAACAATATGATTTATTAACAACAATTACGGCTTGAAGACTTGAACAGAGGATAAGTAATAGGAATAACTCATCGGAATAAAATGTAAAAAAAAAATTCATGTGTGTTCCAACACTACTGGCACCTATTTTGCCTAAGAAGAAAATAAATTTTCTGTGTAGGCAGACCAACATAGGTTGATTATAGTGGGCTGAACCAGGTTTTACATATTGAAATCAAGTCGGAGAGAGCCTCTGTCTCACCGCACACAATGCCCATTAATATCTAAAGCACAGCTACAAAAATCTTTTATCTTGTCGTTTGAGCGTTGTGTGTGAATGAGATGAAAGGTAAGAAAAAATAATAAGAAAAATAACCATCCACCTTTGTGAGTTAATAATCGAAGACTAGAGGTAGGTGAGATGATCGTGAAGTCGCGAAAAATCCTCGCGGGCAATTCGATTCGTACTAAAAAATACAAATAAAATTAGCAGTGATCGCGATCACGATCCATCCCACCTTTTCTTCACATCTTCGACAAGATAACAAGAATCGATTTAATGGACGACATTAATAGCCCCGTTTAGGAAATAAATTTTCAATTGACACGGTTTGGAAATTTCTGATTTTTTTCTGATTTTTTTTTCTCGAGACGATCGTTTGCATGTAAAACAGCATTGATGAGTTAGCTGTAGTCTGTCACCTTGGTAAGTTCTTGAAAGACGAAACTGAAGTTCAGGTATGGAACGAGAGATTTCAAGTAAAAGGAACTCAATAAATAATTAGGACTACTCAGGATCCCTTCACACATAACGCCTCTGATAAGACAGTTAAGTCGAACGTCGTAAATTTCTTCTTTAAAGTTCACATTAGGGCAAAATCCATAAAAGGTCGATAGTCATTAAAGAAAACATTTTAAAAACTTTAATTTCCTCTATGTAAACACCCTTCTCTTGATGGTACCCAAATAGGTAGCTATATCGCCCTTTATTCAAATACTGAAATTCGTCAAATTTGTTTCAGCCATTTTCCGGTGATGTTTAAACGAATCCCCACACAAAAACTCACAAAATTTAATTAAAATTCGTCTTATCAATTAACTGATCCTATGATAGGCGGGGCCCAATAGTGGGCGGGTCCATTTGTGGGTGGGGCAAGTAGCGGCACTGTATTGTTACAATCCGAAAATATTAATAAAAAAAATTAATTAGTTTAATTTTCCAGCCAAATGTTCCTCAACTATTTTACCACTTTAACTTTTAATGTTTGGTACAGAGATGGGGTTCTATTTCTCTCTCTGGACCTGCTTATATACTATAACTTTCATACTTGATTCATGCCTGTAAATTTACTCGAAAAGCAGTTTAGATTTAAGAAAAAAAATTGAATTTGTATTGGCGTAAGGAGGGTGTACCTATGTATATGTTTAAATTTACGCGAATTTCGTCATATCTTTCGTATGCCCGTTGAGCTCCAATTCATTTTATTATATAAGTTCTTGAACAAGGCACTTAGAGATATCATTTTCAGAATTTTTTGGTAATCAAACCGTAAAAGGGTGAAAGAGTGTTGCATTTTTTTCACGAATTCCGTCATAACTCTTAGGTCTGATGACCACGAGGTTACTACCACAAGGTTACTGTAAAATTACCTAAAAAATTACATGTATTTTGGGGGAAAAAAATTCCTTTACATGAAAAGTGAGAGTTAAGAGAAGTGTTTTAGATCTCACGTTATAAATTCAGAAGTTGTTTATCTTGAGATATTTAGGTACTTCAAAAGACACTACCCTCAACACTAAATGTCATTAATGTATATTTTCTCTCAGAAAGATGAAAACAGAGAAAAAGAGATAAAAAAAATCAATTTTGACCTTGCTCTAAACTGAAAACAGCGGTCCCAATGATGATGTTGTACCATCATTTACTACAAGGTAATAACATTAAAGAGTTCAGTATTTTTCAGCATACTTTTAATGGAGGAAGTTTTTAAGACAACCTTGTATCTCAGTGGATGTAGAAGATCGACCGCCAAGTTTCTTACGTTTTTTTAATGCAATAAACCAAGGAAATCTCGCCTTAAAATTTCAAACTGGACCACTCTGTAAAAAAGAAAAGATTGGTTCATTGCTTTTCCCCCAGGGACGTCATTTGTGGGGTGCAGGGACGGCATTGGCGTCCCTGAATTTTCTTTTCTCATATATTATATATAACATATATATAAAAATATTCATAACATCTTACCCCCCTCCCCCCCCCCCCTAGAAAAAACTGAAATGACGTCACTGCTTTTCCCACATTTTAATGTCCAGTAAACAGATATTCGTAACATTTATTGGGCAAAACTGTAACCTCATAGGCATTAATTGATCCGTCGAGCCGGACTTCAACCAGCGACCTATTGAAGAATTGCACAACAATTTTATAGTGAACTTAATTGGAAACTACTTAATATACATGTGGTTATAAAATTGTTTTTTCTTATGTACCTACCTAATAATATTTACTATTTTTCGGATTAGTGAAATGCAAGTGAGGAAGCACCCTTGAGTTCTTTCACAGCAAAACCCTAATATGGGATGGTATGACTTGTTGGATCCAAAATACGCGATTATACTGCACGTAAATTGATATGCTATCACTTCCAATGATGCATGATGCATGATGCGAATATCAAGGCGGATTTAGGACTGAAAGATCGACGAAGGACCAAATCTTCACCGTAAAGCAGGTTTTAGAAAAATTCTGGGCATTCTTATCAAATTTTCGTTGAGTTAAAAAAAGCGTACGATAGCATCGACCGAGCTGTGCTCAACATTATGTTTCAGTTTGGAATTCCAGCGACATTGGTATCTTTGATAAAAATTATTTTGGCAGTTTCCACATCTCAGGTTCACTTTCAAAACCAACTAACTGACTGACTCCCACACGAGCTGTGTTGAAGCAGGTTGATGGGCTGGCCCAAAGAGGTACTAAAGGGTTTTCCAATAAGGACTTGACAACTTTGAATTCAATTTGTGAACGCACCCTTTCACTAATCATCGAACTGTCACTGTCAATTTATTCAGTAAACTTAAGATTTTTATCATGGTAAAGTACACGAAGGAACAACGTCTGCAAATTAAATTATATTATTTTGAAAAAAAGTTGGCAAGTCCTTATTGGAAAACCCTGTATATAACTAATGGAGATCGCAAAGCGCCGTTTCTGTATAAAGCACTGTGAAGCATTTTGCAGTTTAAGCGACTGTTTTTGTATGGAGCGTTTCATGCCCGGTGTCAGTGAAATGCAAATATTAGCCTAGTATTTAAAGGTTGGGCTTTTTTTCTTTTCAATACCGGGGTTTAACATATATGTGAGTAAGATGCTGATAGTAGCATAGTGAATATCGCCGGTCCTTTGCGAGAAAACCTCCGGCTTAAAAAAAGTCGCTGCACTTTATGGGCTGGCCCAATGCTTCTGATGCTTCATTAGAAAAATTACACCAAGGAGATGTTGCTATTTAAGTCAATGCAAATGGTTTCGTATGCTGACGACATCAATAGTATGTCCATATCTCTTAATGACGTCAAGCATATATTCCTAGACAATGAGGCCAAAGAAGTTGAACTAAAAGTATGTTTTGTCTACATGTGGACAAAAATGGACACCTTTGTATGTGTAATCCTATCAACGAACCAATCGTAGGAGGTGAACTTGGGGATTATAATAGGTCTTATGCCATGTTTCCACTGCCTCGTAATCTCGCGATTAAGAGAACGAGATTAAGCACTCAGGGACGTCATTTGTGGGGGGAGGGGGGAATTTGGTATTTTCATATATTATATATAACAAATGTAGCAAATGCCCTGCCTGTCGCCCCCCTCACCCCACAAATAACGTCCCTGCGTGCTTAATCTAGTTCTCTTAATCGCGAGATTAAGGTGTAGTGGAAACGTGGTATTAGATACTTTCGAAAGGAAATCACTATGGGAAGTATGGTCGGACCTCTACGGGAGTTGTATAATCTATACGAGTCGAAAGTCCACCGTAATTAATCTACAAAAACTGCAGTAGGACATTCTCAGCGAACTCCAGACAACAGGATACCCAACCGGGTATTGAAAGGATAAGCAAACGGAGCTTGGCTAGTTAGGAAACTACGGAAGCGATGTACGATACCAATGGACAGGAAATTACTGGTGGGATATTGCACTCGAGGACGCGGTCATTTAACCGAAATGAGTATTAAGGAAGCGACGGCTCGATACCGCCAAGACGATGTTAGCGGTCTATGGGCTTCGCTAATTTTGGATAGCCACCCACCAATCCTAACCTTATCTGCATATAGCTCTGAAATCAGTCATGGTCGAATGTGTATGGAGGAGTGTGAGGGGGGTGTTTCAGTCAAACCGAAGTACTAATAATCGTATAACACTGAACTGGATACTACACCTTCCCTTAATCAATTCCTCCTCTGACTGGAGTAACAACCTTGGATTCTGGTTGTTTGAGTTAAACCGAAGTACTAATAATCGTACAAAACTGAACTTGATACCACACCTTCCCTTAACCAATTCCTCCATAACCCCACTGACTGGTCATAGTGCTTCCTTGGCTGGTTCTCCAATAGATTTCGTCCCTTCCGCAGCGCTGTTTCTCTCGTCTCGCGAATGATGGCCTCACATCATATTTAATCTTATATTACTATAAAGCAAATGGTTCCTCCACAGAAGTTTAACGCTATAAATTATACGCAAAACTCTGATCTTTAAACCTATAAAATCCATCCATAGCTATACATTAGCTACCACTAATTACAAACCAGCTTACGATTAATGTGCACTGATTAAATTTTAAAATTTCCATGTCGAACAAATTTAACCGTCTCAACTAATCCGCACCAATTAAATCAACAACCAACAAGAAATGTTTTCATTATAAATACTTTGCTCTTCTGATAACATTTTATTATGTAAATGATCGCTTATTTATGATCAACGCTATTCGCATGGCGAATTCACGCACCATAACTTCATTAAAAAAAAAAAAACACAACATTAATTATATTTTACACGAAATATGGATTTAAATTTTATACATATTTTTTTTTTTTTTTTTCTTAAAACGAATACAAAATTAAAATTTTGTTACAATTTAGTAAAATTGTGGTATTATCTCATAAATAACAATAAAATCGTAAAATTAAAATATCACTGTCCATTAAATTACAGTAGGCAGGGGGATAAAATTAGATAGATTTAATATAGTCGTCGTTAGATTCTTCTTAAACTTATAAATATTGATCTTATAGTAAGCCAACTACCGAACCTACTGTAAACAAACTCACAAGTATTCGAATAGGAATAAAATACGGAATGGCAATAACCGACAAGATCATTTTCTTCGGTATTTAAATGTTTATAGTTATTTTTTTTTTATTAATTTTCTGTGTTTTTTCTCACGGTTTTCTTGTTGAGCTCCCTCTTAGCAACGCGAAATATCAGGCAATACACGCTTGCGGCATTTACTAACCCAACCGGCCCATCCTTGGAAGCCATGACGGTTATGAATTTGCTTGGCGCATTTAACATCGTCCGATATATCGTCGTTAAGGAAATCTGCATTTTATGAAATTAAAAGTTCGAGTAAAATAAATGGAGCAAACTTGGAAAATTATTCAGAATGATTACCTTCGCATTTCATTTCACATAGTCCACCCTTACGTCCTTTACGACACCATGTTTTACTGTTTATCTGAAAAAATTAATTAGAAGTAGAATTAATGGAAATATATAATATTAAAGCAATTATAGGTCATATAATACTCTAGAATAAATCCGGAATTATCTTTCACCTATACTACGAGTATCTTGGTCCAACAAATCCCAAGGGTGTACTAAAAAGGTGGAACCCATGGTAGATTTTGGGACAATGGATTTTCTACACCCATGCGGGTTCTTCTACTTCCACGGGTAGTATCTAGGGAGCCTGTTAGTGGATTTTTTTAATTATTTTCTTCGCGGCTGAAATTACAACCGTTCTGGAGGTACCACGAAAGATAATCAAAAATGTTAAATTAGAATCACCTTAGTGGATAAAGTACACCCAGCGGATTTCTCAACTACCATGGGTGTTTCAAATCCGATATCCCAAGGGTGTGCTAAAATGTTTTACACCCTTGGTATATTTTGGGAGAATACCATGGATGCTGTACACCTATGAGGGATCTTCAACTACTACGGCCGTTCTTCAACTACCATGGGTGTACCTACAGAGGCTCTTCTTTGTATTGTGGATTTTTTCAAGGTTTGCTTCGCGGCATCTAGAGTTGAAATTGCAACCGTTCTGGGGGTACCGCGAAAGATAATTAAAAAATATTAAATAAGAATCACCCCAGTGTATAACGTTCACCCACGGGCTTGACAACTACAATGAGTGTTTCCCAAATCCCAAATCCCAAGGGTCTACTTAAAAGCTGTACACCCATGGTAGATTTTGTGAGAATACCATGGGTGCTGTACACCCAGGACCATAAGGGCTCTTCAGCTACCATGGGTGTACCTAGGAAGGCTCTTATTTTTATGCTCGATTTTTTCAAAGGTTTTCTTCGCGCCATACTCTTAGAGTTTAAATTGCAAACGTTCGGGGGGTACCGCTAAAATTAATCAAAAAATGTTAAATAATAATAAATGTTAATAACCTTAGTGTATAACGTACTACAACGGGGTTTCATAATTACCATGGGTGTTTCATTTAAATGATAATCCAATTAGATTGTCAACAGAATTTATTTCCTATTATGGAAAAAAAGCAAATAAAATGGTAATTTTGAATATATAGTACATATTGCATTATTATCAATTTCTAGCGCTCTTTGGTGCGCTAACCTAACCTGGGTACAGCGCTACCACACATGAATGATGCGTTTACACCCATGCGTGTTCCACGCAATATCCATGGGTGCTCTTACGACAACCATGGGTGCTCTTACGACAACCATGGGTGTTCTTACGACAACCATGGGTGTTCATACGACAACCTTGGGTGTTCTTACGACAACCATAGGTGTTCTTACGACAACCATGGGTATTCTTACAACAACCATGGGTGTTCTTACTACAACCATTGGTGTTCTTACGACAAACGTGGGTGTTTCTCGAAACCCCCTTTAAATATTGGTGTCTACTATGGGTGTTCCTCGAAACAAGTAAACAGAAGGCCATTTTATAGAAAAGTAGTGTATGTTTGTCAGTTCCAGGAGTATTTTAAGATCGCCACTTCAACTTTTTGATTTGGACAAAATACCTACTTCCTTGGCTATTGCTTATCAACGTGAAATTAAGCGATTGCGGCTTTATCTAATGAAAAATATTCACTGGGAAGACCAGTTTGAAAATGGTAGTGTCCTTTTTGTAAATATGCATACGGTTTGATCGCCAGAATAAATAAAAAAAAAACTTTCAGTCAACATAATTTTAATATTAAATATTTTTCTATATTCCAGGTAATTTCTCGGATTTTTTAACTCGTCATTTGCTGTACTGAATAAATAATGCGGTAAGCTAGATAATTAAAATTGTAAATATAGAATTACAGTGAGTCCACGGTGACCCAATCGCATCGTGCGCGCCATATCCCAACACCATCGCGTCGCTTAGCTTCACGCGCACGCGTAGCGTTAATTTCAACTTCGCCTACTAATATTTTATTTATTTTCCATACATAGAATTAATAATCACATAAAGAGTAATCATACTATCGTATTTTTTTTTTAATTGATTATAAACACAAGTGCTAAAATATGTTCGTCACAATTTCGAAAGCACAAAATTTCCATAAAATCAATCCAAATTGCGCCAAATTTTTTATTTTTATAATTTTATTACTTTCACGTTTTATAAAAACTCACATATAACTTTTTACTTGGAAAAAAAAAAAGAACTATCGATTTTTTTACCTCATATCTAAGTGCTAAAATCTATTGACACCTTATTAAAAAAAAGAAACTTTACGGCATTGTAAAAGTGCTACCTCTTAACAAGCTTTGACGGCCTTAATTTGGTCACTGTAAATGGAAAAAATAGTAATAAAATAACCTCACCTGAAATAATCCGTAATTGCCGCTAGTATTTGGTAGCGGGACAACTTTTGACGTACTTCGGCCGCTCTCCGTCTCAATTAAGCAAATCCCTATAAAAACAAAGACGTAAATGTTAAAAAATATAAAAATGTACATATAATATAATAAAACATTCGGGGTAGCAGATCTTTGAACTTAAAGGCATGCCAGTATTTGTCGAAATTTTTGATCAACTTCTTTAGGACCTACGATGGAAGCATTGGATAGTGATCCTGCATTGGATGAGATATTAGGATTCAGCCCCTAATGGCGAGGTACTTTAATCCTTCAAGCTTTTTCTCGATTGTTTGTTCTTACTATATCAGAATCGCAAAGGTCTAGGTCTAGCATCAACTGATATTAGAGATGGGCAAAACAGATCAATTCAGTGAATTACTTTAAAAAGATAATTCAGTGAATCACTTTAAAAAGATAATTCAGTGAAGCACTACAATAGAACTGTTCATTTCATCTTTTTACTTCTCAACCAGTCGTCAGAAGTCACTCACTAGTCAGTCAGTCGTTCAATTGTGAGTGTGTTGGTTGGCTTCTTTAAGCACCCGTTCACAAATCAGTCAGTTTAAATGTTTTGGATTGGGAAGTAGGACAGTTCACTCTGTTAATCTTCGTTCGCCCTTCACTCGTTTAATTTTTTTTTATTCGCCTCTCAAATTAGAGATGGATTGTTCATGAGTGAACTATTCCAAAAGAGCAGTTCATTGAAGTGAGTGAGTGCACTAACTCACTCCTTTTGGTGAACTGTAGTTCGTTTCGCCACGAGACACAGTTTGAAAAGAACTAGTTCTTTCGTGAGTGAGGACCTTTTTTTTTTGTTTTAGGTCCTCACATTCACTACGAGCTTGAAAAGAAGTAGTTCCTTCGTGAGTGATCACCTTTATTTTTTTTTAGGTCCTCCCATTCACTCCGAACTTGAAAAGAACTAGTTCCTTCGCCGGGTAAGTGATCTTCAAAGGAACTCGAACTAGTTCACTAAACTAGTTCATTTCAGTAAGTGAGTCGGGGTTCACACACTTACCAAAAGGAACTGCTTTGCCCATCTCTGTTTCTAATAGAACTGCAGTTCACCAAAATGGCAGAGTTACTTTACTTCTATGAAGTGTTCTTTTAGAGTAGTTCACTCATGAACTACTCATCTCTAATTGATACTATTGTCTTATGCCAATCTTAGACTGACCTGTTCACTTTCAAAGATCGTTCTTGCAGATAATGTCCAAAAATTTAAAGTATACTCATACTCCGTGTTAGATTCAATATTACAGCAGGATTACGATAATGATCAAAGATCTATCACCCCTATTACGAGTAGAAGACACTTGATAAGAAATATAGTGCTCCACAAAAAACATTCTAATGACCGTGAGAGAACATTCTTTTTGATCATACTAAGTACTACACGATAGCATGTCAATTTTAAATAAATCTTCTATACTTACAATTCGATACAAAGGTTCGGGGAAAATCGTATTTGACCAGTTCCTTGGCCAGTTGACATCGCGTGAAGACTTTTCCTTCCACCTGACGACTACCTGTTTTGATCATCAGCATGGCCGTAAGTAACACTACGATCTTCATCAGCTCCATTTTTTTTTTTTCTTTGCGGTTTTTCTGCAATTATAATAAAATGTCAAGACAAATTTATCGAAAAACTTCAACATATTCTAAAAAGCGATAATTAATGATTCCGAATTCGAAATTTAATTTATTACGTGGGATCAGTTGAGTAGCGTGTTATGGGTTATGTCGATCGTATGGATAAAATATTTTTAATAAAAAACAGGACCGGTTCTCGATAAGAATGTTCTGTTTGAATACGATGTGTGTTATTGTGATGCATTTATAAAATAACTTTTAATCGAGAATATTCAAAATATTTGGCACATTTGTCAATTATTTCATCAGTGGCATTTTTAGCGTATTAATTGTCCAATTTCTTACAGTCATGTACATGGATAGTTATGAAAATGACAAAGTTTCTGATTTAGGTATGTACATACATGGAAAAGTTTTAAATACTACAATATTGTACGTGTTGCGTTGACTAAAGTTCATCCTCACGGGTAGAACTAGAGCCTCGGTAGTCTTACATGAGCCTGCTAGTCTAGCTTAAAGATGGACCCATTCAGGAGTGAACTGTTCCAAATGAACACTTCATTGAAGTGAGTGACTGAAGTTACTCACTCCTTTTGGTGAACTGCAGTTCTATTGGACACTTGACAAAAACGTACTGGCGAAATGAATGAACGATCAGTTCCAGAACTACTTCACGAAACTGTGCAGATCTATTTTTTTAGTCCTCATGTTCTACAGCGGAACGAGTGAATGAACAGTTCCGGAACCACTTCACGCTCTGCTGACCTTTTTTTTTAAGTCAGTACATGACGGAACGAGGGAATGAACAGTTCCGAAACTAATTCAGTCAACTCGTTACTTCAAGTGAGTTACTCGGAGTGAAGTACTTCACTAAACGGAACTGCTTTGCCCATCTCTAGAGCTTGAGATCATTGATCCGAATCACACTCAAAACAAGTTTAAATGTTCTCAGTTTTCAGTTTTCAAAAACCCTTTCTCTATTATGCTATCAAACCCATTCTTCTATATCCGGTCAGGATTGGACAAGAGGCTATCAACCTCTGGGAAAAAAAAAAATCCCTGAGAAGCTTCGAAAGATTGAAAAAAAAAAATCTAGGAACATCAGTGCTTCTCAATTATGTTAAATAGTAGAACCTTTATATAGTGACCACCCAAGGTACTATGCAAAACTGGTCACTTTATTCGATTGGTCAGACTATAAAAATAATTTAACAAATGAAATCAGTTTCTGATTTATAAAGAGACCGTAAAATATAGCAACTTTAGGCAGTGGTCAAGATAGGAAGGTGGTCACTTCTTCAGGTTCTACTGTAATTGTAATTTTTCTATAATACAATTGGGAAGCACTGAAGTTCTTTGTTTTTTTTTACCCTGATCCTTTTCAGATCCAAAGTTTATTTTTTGGTATGTTTTATAAAACAGTTTAACCTATAAATTCTATTTCAACTTAATTCACTAATAATTCGATCAACTCTTCAAAGTCGAAGGACGTAAAAATCAAAATTAATTCTCTAGCCAGACGTAATACATATTTAGTAACGCAAATCTTAAATATGATTTACAAACGTATCGCTTATTGTTTATCAAAGTATATGTACATACATCGTCTTATGTGCATTCGTTTTTATGAAGATTAGGTAAACCTGTTTTATTCGTAATAAAGATTCATAAGTGAATCGCTTTAGTGAATAAACTTTAAGAAATAGCTTGAAAATGTTGCTCAGTTCACTTTTGATTTTTACATAAATGTACATGGGATTAGCATTAGATAATTGGCCATCAAAGCGATGCGCGCGAAGTATCGTACCGCTTCGCACACTGGTTGTAGCTGTAATTGGCTACTCTCACTAACATGTATTCTAGTCAGCTGTTATCTCTTCGCATCACTTAACGCGCGCAATCAAATCAATAATTTCCGTATTAATTAATTTCAAATAAAATAGCTTTTACTGTACATAGTAATATCACTGGAAGCCCATAGAAATCCAATTATCACAAAAAATTTAATTTAAAATTAATAACAATGTCACGAGCAACCAACAAACGTTAACAGTTCCTGATGAAAATATACTCGTTTTTTAAAAGCAGATATTTGACTAATAAAAACCAACTTTCTGAGATGAAAATGAATTCATTCTTATCAGAATGTTTATTTTACAAAGTAAAATTCCCCAGACCCAATGAGTAAAATTTATAAATTTTTTATAACATTGACGTTAACAAAAACGATTTTTTTTTTCGTTTGTACCGAATAATGTCTACAGAAAAAAAATATGTTTTGATAAAACTTGCCAAAAAGAATGGGAAAACCATGTCGACGATTGTAAATTTGTCCAAGTGTTTTTAAATTATGCAACAATAGCATGGCATAACAACTGTTTTTGCGTTAATATTTATAACCGTTTTTTGCTATCTGAACACACGATAATAGATAATGTATAAACTGTTGTTCAGAAATAATGTAAAAGCTTTTCTTGGAATAGACGATTTCTAAAGTCACTCTTGATCATTAGGTCCTACTTACATACTTTATTGATCAAAATTTGTTGCATGTGTCATTTAAATTCGAAATACCTACTTGGGCAGGAGACCAGAAATCAAAATCTTTACAACCTTATTAGCTAATTAATTTTACCATTGAGCGGATATTTTGGTAGTTAATTACTATAATTAGTTTTCAGTTTAATTAAAGGAAAAATGATCAGAAAAAAACGTATTTAATAATTCATTAGTTTTTAGTTTAACTTTATAAATCCATTATCTAGCCTTTTTTTTCATAGCTTAATTTATAATAATAAAATTGTTTATTTGACGGAGTTAGGGGGGGGGGGGGCATTTAAAAAATCACCATAATGCAGACTCATTTAAAAAGTTAATCTTTCATGTGTAAACATTGTGATTGACGCTGTTTACAAAATGTATTCCCGTCGTTATCATTTTTCTGGATTTATAAATAAAAAGACGACAAGCTTAGTAAAAATAAACAGTATAGTTAATAATAGTCGTATCCTCTATAATATACTCGGATAGTCTCAAAGTAGAATTGGCAATTTTGAAAAACTTCATCGAATAAGACAACGATTTGGAATTAGTTCAAAATGAAGCTGTTTTGAGACTTCAGTGGCTAGTGAGTGAGTGAAGTAACTCACTCCTTTTGGTGAATTACAGTTCCATTGGACACGTGACAAAAAACTTCCCTGAACTTTTTTTTGGTAATCATCTTCTAGTTTGATTGACATCTTCGAGATCTCGTGACCTTTCTTTTTTTTTGCTCATCATCTTCTCCCTTCAAGTTGAACTCTTCAAGTTGAACTAGTTCGCGAGCGAACGAAGGAATGAAAACGAAGGAACTATAGAACGAAAACGAAAGAACGATGGAATTAAGAGTTCCGGAACTACTTTACTGAACTCGTTCCTTAAAGTGAGTCACTCGGAGTAAAGTACTCACTGAAAAGAACTTCTTTGCCCATCTATAATTCCAACTACATATTCTAAATACAAATCTATTCCTTTCAATTGTTGTGAGTCATAAATGAAGTTAATTACATTTTATTATGTCCCAAGAATACTAGATAGATACAACGAAATATTGATATGTAATACATTACGTGTACCAAAAATAGATAAATACACTAAGATAAAACTGTAAATGTATTCTTAAATTCCATAATTTCCTATCGCAACTTAAGGCTACTATTACCTCTTTTCCAATTTTTTTCTAGACGGTTTGAAAAGGTGTTTTAAGTAAACTTTTTGACCATAAGTGGGCGGAAACTCCCATTATATGGGAAAATTCACACGATTTCCTAATACATGCGGTATTTGATTTTCAATATATAGAGCTATAGAATAGAGATCATAGTAACAAAAATGAACGAGAAGCGAGCGCATTAGTAGTATGGATTAATGATAAAAAAGATGGAAAGCTGATTAGAATGTTAGTGTGTGCAACTACCCAGCGGGAAATGAAGCGCTTGAAAATGCATTAACGAGCGCTTTTTTGAAGCAAGGAGGTGCTCCAAAGACGCTTTTCGTTCATATAAATTTAACATTTCATGTCATTGCGAGCAAGACCTTGAAAGACATTACGTTTTCGTAAAGCGCAGTTGAAGCTCTTAAAATAAAATGATTAAAAAGTGCTTAAAACATGGCATTTGTAAAAACTAACTTCAAAGTGCTGTAAAAGAGCCTTGTATTCAATAGAAAACGGGAATATATGAATTAGTCTTGCATCTGACCAACATCTTTTAGAGCGCTTTTAAAGCACCTTGCATTTATATTAAGGAGGAGTCAATACTTCTTACATTTTTTGAAGCAATTTTAAAGTTTTTATCTTTATATGTGATAAAGGACTCCCACACTACTTCGTTATGTAGTCCTTCATGTTAAGTCCTCCTTAAGACTTGCAATCGAAGCGCTTGGAATTTTTCCCGCTGGGTAGTTACATAATATCGCTTCGCTCTAATCGCGTCGCTCTAATCGCGTCGCGTTTAAAGCGATTTTAATACTTGTATATTGTATTGTATTGGTGGATTGACTGCAAAAGGCTAAAAAATTTCGGAATATGAATACGCTTTGCGTTTCCAGGCTGCAAGCAAAATATTTTAGTATTTGAAGATAAGAATTGAAACCTACGGGAAGTTATTCAGCGCTCTCGCTAAAACTGGTATCGCGATATTGCACGCGCGATGCGATTGGAGCATTGCGCGCGACGCATGCTTCTCTATGTCTGTAACTCTACCTTTACAGAGTTCAGCTGATAGGTACTGTGGGATTTTTTTTAAGGGTGCCAGGTGTTCTAAGATGATTTTGCATATCGTTCTCACACTAAACATTGCAAACTAAAATATTTAAGTTGTTTTTTTTTTCATCTCAAACCACACTACTTATATTTACTTTACAATTAGCATCGCTAACGCCACAACAATTGAATGTTTCAGCAGCTACTACCCGGTAATGTTACCAATAAGGTTTACGATCAGATCACTTTGATTAGATACCACTTATTTGAACTGCCCCGTTAAATGTGCAGGAAAAACATCTTACATTAATTTTTGTTGACATCTCGTTAAATTTAACACATCGATGGTAAAGTTAAAAAAAATTAACACTCTTTATAAAAATCTTCTTAGTATAAAAGGTAGCATAATGTTATCGATACAGAAAAAAAACACACTATCGTTCTATCTATGTATACCTTGACTGATTAGAATTCTATCACTTCAAGAAGCACTCAGGTGTTGTTATTGCAGGGAACGATGAAATAGCGCCGGAACACTAAACGCTAAGATGTTTTCAAAACGACTAAATACGACTTATAAGTTACTGAGACTTTTAAAGCTTTTGCAGTCATATCGGTTACAGTAAGACACAGTCCAGGCCTGGTTCGGTATTAAAGTGCTATTACTCGCAGTTTCGGTTTCAATGTGAGGTACTTACAATACAATTGCTTGTAATGGCTGTACTTCCCGATAGACTTTTTTTTTACTGTAACTGGTGGACTACGATTAAGTCGGGGGTTATCATAGGCACTTGAAAGAAAATGAAAAGTGTAAGCGGCACTTGACACTAAACTCTTGAAAGATCTACGCAAGCGGGTGGTGCAAAGATACTGGATAATTCCAAGTTATGCTACTATGGAAATTTTATCAAGTCTTGTGCTTGATTAGAATTAATTAGAATAAATAATAATATGCATCAGTATTATCAGTCGATTGTAAATATTGATTTGTTAGCTTGTTATTCGAAACACTCTTTTAAAATCTTTCAATTCCTATTTTCAGTATTGCTTCGGCACTGTTGTTGTTTCCGGTATAATTTTTTCTTAGACCATAGGTTATAGTCCATAACCTCGGCGGTGGGAGACAAACCTGAGACAGGGACTTCATTTGTGGGGGGGGGGCTGGTGGGAATTTGCCCCCCCTCCCTGAATTTAGTATTTTCATATATTCTATATAATAAATGTATATTTATATATAAAAATATGTACATTCATAACATCTTGCTTCCCCCCCCCCCCCCCCCTAGAAAAAGCTGAAATGACGGCCCTGACCTGAGACCTTTGATTTGGTGGACTATCTTGGTATGACCAACGTCACAACAAAGGAAAAGAAATACGCAATATTATCATATATGTATTTTTGTTAATTTATCTCCAAATCTAGAAGCTATATTTTTTTCCGAGAAATAAATATCTTTTGTTCTTACTAACCTCTGCTTAAATCACTATTTACACCCACGCCACAATCATCAATTCAGAGTATCTTGGATTTTTTTTGTTAGCTTCTATGAAGTTCAAGATCGTTTATCAGTCAAAAGTATGAGAATTGCGAAAAGATGTTTGGTGAGTTTCAAAGAAGAGCTCAAAGATTCACGATTTGATTTTTATATCCAAATGTTTATTTATATATGTTAGCTATCCAATAATTTTATTGGTTGAATTATAACAATTTACCACAGATGGGCACAGACTGTGCAGATTAATATGATTAGAAAATCAATTTGTACCTGCCTGGAGAGAATTAGATAAATGCTGATGCTGGAAAAGAAGCACGATTTTTGAGTTCGATTTGCATACCATGCAGATTTTATAGATTCACGATTTATCACCTTGTTTTTTTTTTTTTTTTTTTGAATATTGAATTTTGAAAAATTCACATTATTAGCTATTTCTTTCTAGTTTATGTTATCTTACCTTCAGATGCTATGTGACCCGTTCAAGAAAATAGGGTACTGGATTAAAATTTTCAGAATGTTTTTCTGTTGGACTATGGACTATTAGCGGAAGTTATTAGGGTACAAACATCCTCATAGTGAAATAAATCAAAAGAGGAAAGGAAATTAAAACAGTTCCTTTAGACCTGGTCCAACACAGTTTGAAAACTAGCTTTCCAGTGAAGGTTTTTCAACTGTCATGTCATCAATGCCAGTAGCTAGAGCAGCGATCGATCACAGTCGGGAATTTTGCGTAGGTGTCTCAAAGAACTCCTACGCGAAGCTCCCGATTTCTCACGGTTTTGAATAACGTTTGTATGGTATTGGTTTTTTTGTCGTATCACAATTTTTTCTTAGTTATGTTGTCGGCATGCTAAAATTTCAAATATTTCTGCAGGCCATGGCCCTCATTGGTCTTGAGGGGAGGAGACCTACTCTGTCCGGTCTGAAAAAAAAAATAGAAAATGAAGTCCGAACCCAATAAAAATCAAAAAGTAGAAATAAAAAAATGCCTGGCGTACGTAAACTAGTTTGACGAACCATAACTCAAGAATCACCGAATATTGGCTTAACACTTTTTGTATGGTGTGTTTTTTGTAGATCAGAAGCGGTTTAAGGTAGAAAGTTGAAACTGGGTATATATGTATATGTATATGTACATATATGTAAGTATATAAAAAGATGTAGGTTCTCTTGAAGCAATTTAATAAAAAAAACAAATTTGTATTGTCATACGGAAGTGGCAACAAAATTGTCTAGAAAAGGGTTTTTATTTTCACGAATTTCGTTCATATATTTTAAGAGGGTTACTCACATGGAAACGAAAAGAAAATAATTTTTTTTTTATATTTCATTATTTTTCCACATTCAATTCTACGCAAAATAAAATAAACTGCAGTTTTTTGCGATCAGTAAAAATACCCAGAAATTAGTTCAAAATGAGAAAGACGTGTAAAATGAATAATACATTTTCATATGTATTAAATATTATATTTCAAACGAAAAACATAATAAAATCTGATAAAAAACTGAAAAGGTTGGAAAAGGTTGTAAAACTAAACGAATTCCATCTCTGTAATTTGTAGCAACAATATAAACAAAGAAAGAAATTTGGAGAGAAAATCATTGAAAAAAGGTGGAAGCTAAACGATTTTAGAGTTTTTTCGCTCACCTGCATAATTTTTTTCACATTTTTTCAGGAAATGTTTTCTTCTTGTCGAAAATGATAACAGAAAAAAAATGATTTTTTTTGTTTAAAGATAGCAACACGGTCTAAACACTGAAGGAACTTTTAAAAGTTTGATCCTAATTACTTTTTTTTTAAGTTAAAAAATCATGAAAAAGTTTGAACTTTCAAACCTTATAAGTCAATTAGTTTCAAATATTCTGAAATTCCTTCATTCTGTAACATAATAAGTGTTCAAAGTTTGATTAAAATCGGTTGAGCGGTTCCCGAGAAAAAGGTACATCAATCAATGGAAAATCGTCAAATGAGTAACCCCCTTAAGTCTGTTAAGGAATCGAATTCATTTTATTTCTTTTCTAGGCACTTATATAAAAAAAAGTGCCTGGAAAAAGCTTTCCAGATTTTTCGACATTCATCACTCCAAGGCATGTAAAGTGATTCCATACATTTTCACGAATTCCGATATATTTCTTGGGTCAAATAAGATATCGAATTATATATGAATAATCCGTTAAAAATCAAGTTCAAAACTTCATGATAAAACCCTAAGAATGTAAAATTATTGTATACGAATACCGACATATCTCTTAGATCTATCTAAATATCGAATTTTTTTTACCGAGCTTTCTATTAAATAGGCTTCAAAATTTTGTGATATACAACCCTTATCGAACTGTATCGATATTTTATTGAAAGTTGGAAAGAAAAAATAAATAAATAAAAGATGCGCCAATAGTTGAAGTCCGAATCGCGTTTTATGCTGAGATTATAAAAAAATATCGTTCCTCCGAGGAGCATACATAGCTACATAGTTCCGAACTTCTACCTAAAAAATAGTGAAGCTGCGACGAGACTGCTGGGAATTGTTTTTTATTGATTGTCTTTAGCTAGTATTATGTACGTCGAGCGATTAACTCAGAATTACTCTCTATTGTGATTAAAGAACGAAACCCGTAACTATTCATTTTTTATCTGCAGTAGCAGCAGTTCAGACGCTGTAACTGCAGTCTCGAGATAAGCAAGTATTATTGTATATTTAAGTATTCGAGTTCTTAATAAAAAAAAAATTGGTAATTGATTTGCTATAAATTACCTACTATCGCCTCTACCACATTTATCACTTATGAATTACATAATTGAGTCATTACTTGTGATCGAGTCAAGGCAGTTTTTTGGAAAATACTTTGTCACCAAAAAATATTACAAAATCAGTGTTTTTTTATATAATCAATAAACTGCCCAAAAGAGTAAAAATATTGATTTTTTTCAATTATACAAAGCGTTGCAAAAATCGGTGTAGACATCACGAAATTCGTCATATCTTCGCGAAATAATCTGACTGCTCTTTACATTCCCTTGATTTAGTATAAAAAAAATTATAATAGTTTTTCGGAAATTAGCCCACAAAAGGAAAAACCAATTCACTAAGACCTAAGACCTAAGACCTAAGACCTAAGACAAATGACGAAATTTGTGAAAATCGATCTGATCATCAAAGCTAAGAGATGACGAAAATTGTAAAAACGATTTCAACCCCCTGAATATCCAAAATCTCTGGAATTTATTTTTAAGCAATTACATGGAAACACCCAAGAGGTAGAGACCATTTCGATATCTCATCTGATCTAAGAGGTTATTTATTTATTTAATTTATTTATTTTATTTATTTTTTTATTTTAAGAGATAGGAAAATCACCCCAACCAACCCAACACTACCACCATTCAATTATTTCAGAACGAGAAGCCAATATAGCGCTAATAAAATTTAGTTTTCATCTTTTTATCATATTACCACTACCGTCCGATTTTTTTTTCTGCTGGGCATCTAACAGGCCTACCTCCCATATAAATTCTAAGATACTATCTTAAATGGGTTTTGATATATGAGACGGGATTTTTTAGATAAATTACCCCACTTCCATACTTCCAGTTCCAGATAATTGAATACACATTTTATTATTTTTATTTTTTTTATTTTTAACGAGCCAATATTTTTGTGGTCCGTCGATCCGGATATTATGTTGAACCAGAATTGTAAGATGGTTGAGTCAAATTTTGTTTAAAAATTGTACCATTCATCATTTTATAATAAGTAAATACTAGGTATGTTCCGAATTGCTGGGAATACAGGTGTGTGAAGTGCTCCTTCTTGCCGGCTTCTAAGGGCGCACTTGGGTGGATAGCGTAGTAGTGGAGTATTTCGGCTGAACTCTCATCGTTGTGAAACCAAGTTGGCAAGCTCCACACTTGCGTCACCAATTAATGTAAAATTGTTATTTTTTTTTTACAAAACTATGGATAAGAAAAATTAACTGGATACCAAAAGATCCGTTCACATTTCAATTATTGTTTTAGCTTTGACCCACATTGTGTACGTTTACACTCTTCAACAACAATAGTCCATCCTCCATCGTGCACTGCACCATAAAACCTAATGGGTGCCGTACTCCATCCTTTAAGCGCTATAAATTTTCCGACTTCATCTCCATATAAATTACATTAAATTAGTGTGCGCCCCAGCCGGCGGACATCTATAATCTGGAACCATCAAATCAACTTATCAATTTTCATAATAAGCAGATTGCAGTCAGTAGTTTAAGAATCTGGTTATCACATCTTGACCCCATCTCGTAGATCCGAGCTATCATACTGTGCTTTGTGACCGTACAGTCGTTACAGCCAAGATGTTTACTGCTTGTTAGCTTAACATCAATTTTCACTAAGTTCTTTTATAGCGTCTTGGATTTGTTGCATGTCGTAATTTATGCCTTCTTGACGAAGAGGTGTGGAACTATAAAGATAATAAAATAAATTTGAAAAAAAAAGAAACAGAAAGTCGTTAATGTCCAATATGTCGATTTTATTGACACCATTGATTAGATGTCGACTTGATTCGAATAGTGAACCGCGGCGAAGTTGTCGAAAACGATTTAACTCTTCTTAATCTCAAAGCCATAAGAAGATCGTAATGTTAAATGGTCCGATCGATATATTGACTGAAACATCGATCCGAGCAGTATCCAATATTTTAACAATTGTGGCTGCTCTTTTGGAATGTGGAAACGATAATTTACAAATTTTTGGGATATTTTGTGACTTTAGGAAGGATGGCGTGAAATAAAGTGCCGGTATAATTTATGTTAATATTATTTGAACATCTTGTGGGTTTTGATTACTTTGATTCGACAAACACGCCGGCTGCAAAAATTTTAAAATAAATATTACACTTAAAGCCTTTAGAAGTGAAAATAAATTTGATATCTTATTAGACCTACAAAATATTACGGAATTCGTGAAAATGTATACAACCACTTTACAACTGATAAAGGACTCAGTCGAGTCCGAAACGTCACACAAAATAAATTTAACAGTATTCACCGGAAAACCTTGTATTTTCAATTCGAATTGTACTGTGAAAACATTCATCAAAAATCATCAAGGGAAGTTCAAAAAGCACCTCTTCATAGGAGTCATATTTTTGTATGGTGAAAAAGCGTTCGGTAAAGTATGGCATGCATAATGGTCTTTTGGTCAACTTCACTAAATATCAGTTTCATGTTCTTACGTGAACTGAAGATCGTTTAAGGTATTACTGAATGGAGATAGCTTATCCCTAACGGCTATTGAAGGCGGTGTACCTTAGGGCTCGAATTTTTCACCCTTACTTTTATCTGTTTTATAACTATTTAGTAAAAACGCAATTTTTATTTTCAGATACTCGCAGTTACTGATTACCATCCTAGTCACAATTAAGTCAACGAAATCAACTGAAACCATAACACAAGTGTTACCAAATAATATTACTGATACTCGACGTATCGGAAGCATACAGTTCATTGAAGAACAGGATACACCAAGTATAGAGGACGAAACAAGGATATCGCACGATAGTGTGATACCTTTCAATTTATCGAAATCACCGATCAAATTGTTCAATAAGCCCGAAACGAAGAAACGAAAAATCGAAAAAAATGTATCGGACGATCAAAAACCTGGAGATTGGCGATGTCCGAATATAACGAATACGCGAAGTTTGGAATGCGGTTGCGATTTACCACATACGCTCAGGTGCAGTGGAGATATCCATGGGTTGGAGGTATGTATCAAAAATTTCAATAATAATGAAATAGAATAGTGGACGGTTGTAGTTTTCTCTGGAAGCTATGATATTGATATTGAAGTATCATAGTTTGGGTTACCAGGATGTGCATGTAATAATACATAGCTCTTAGTGTACCGGTTTGACCCCACTTTCAAAGATTAGCCTTAATAAAAGTTCAACCCAACTCATCTTAGGTGGCCTATGAGCGTACTACCGTGCTCATCTCAGAGATCACACTCCTGGCATGCTTCCAGTCTTTTCAATATATCCATTCCCAATTATTCCTTCGTCCTTCACCAACAGTAATGAACGATAGGTTAAACATACCTATATGCCCTGAACTTCAACAGAAAGCTCAGAACCTGAGACCAAGGCTGTATTTTGGTATCGCACTGCGGAAGAGTTAATATTAATGGATTAGGTGGAATAGGTATCGCCATGACTTCAAGATACCTTGCGTTCTTAGGGTGACGTTAAAGGTAAATCTTTAAAGCGCTCCCCAACCTTTCAGTTTTTGTCTTGCCACCTTCACTTTCGGAAAAATTACCACACTTGAAAGCATGCACCCAATCTATAGATCCAATTGTCCCCCGCTAAAAAAAAAATTTTAGCTTGATAACTTAAAGGGTTTGCAAGTTAGGAACTTCCAGCTCCAAACTTGGTGGAATAAATAATTCTTTTTTAAATCAGATCGGACTTTTGAAAATTATAACTTTAAGCTCTTTAAAGTTTAGCGATTTTATTAATTTTTTAATTAATTTAATAACAATTTTTAATTTCAGACACTTGCTCGTAGTTTACGTGCGTCGCCATACACTGTATCTTTGCTCGATTGTACATTGAAGAATGTAACAATACTAAGTGATGCTCGAATTTTCGAAAATATATCCTTACACGGTTTAGTGATATCGTCAGGCGAAATAAAACGAGTTTATAAATTGGCGTTTGCTGGCCTTAGCTCACCATTGCAGGCTTTAGGTAAGAAAACAACAGATTTATTGTAAAAAAAAAATTTAAAAATTCATAAGTTTTTTAATAGTAACGTTAAAATCAGATTAAATTTAAAATTGATTGCGAAAATAGATTTAAATATAGTGCAGAGAAAGAGGTAAAAACGTTTGACCATTATTCACTGATCTGACACTGAATAGAAAATCAAACACATAGAAATGATCACTTATAATATATCTTGCTATCAATATAATTAATATTATACTTTGAAGCTATATCTAAGTGGATAAATAGCTTATTCAAATTTCAAATTTCTTTATTACCAGGAATAATTTTTATGTATTACATGTATGGCTTGTTTTAGAGATTAGACAAAGTCTGTACAGCTACGTTATATTTTTAGCGCTTGGCTACAGCACTCAATTTTTTAAAACTACTATCCTACAGGATAGTAGTTTTAAAAAATTGAGTGTGAGTTTATACAAGGAAAATTGGCATAAATAGCTTAGAGATTTTATAAAGGCTGATTCTCGCATGCTCTGATAAGAAGATTTTCTATTATTACTTTAGCTCACAAAATACCTCAACGTTGAATTCTTTGTGGTATCATCCTTCCACAAATATAGATACGAAACAGCCAAGAAAATAATCAGTTTTGAATTAAATACTTTATTATTAAAATAATAAGATAAAATGAATCAAAATTCACAGAACAAAACACACTCAAATTACTTACTTGTATCAGCGACCATATCAACCATGGTTACTCCGTCAATGTTGCCTCCGTCCTGCGTGGTAGCGACGAATATTGGTCCCTCCAACATGAGCACTTAGTAATCTAAATAAATTTTGAAACTATTATTGCTTTTATAAGTGTTTCATCCTTTGACACTGAAGTGTCTCAACATTAAAATTCGGGTTAAATTTTCTGAAGATCACTCACTGAAAGCGAGAACAAGTCCATCTCAAAGGGGCAACTGGCAACCTACTACATCATTAGCTGGGTTGGCCTTTTTATTCCAAGGCATTTCGCCGGAAAAAGGCAAATCGTCAAAGTTGTGACCTTTCCATCGCCGATTGTTTTGAATATTGTTGTACTTGAAGAACTAGTGGAAAAAGGATGATATTACAAATTGAAATTCAATTTCTTGTTTCTATCTAATTTTTTTGTTAGTTTATGCTAAAAATTTCGCAAAAATGATGTCTGAATCCTCTTTGAAAATTCATATCTCTGGTAATTTTTATCGTGGAATAATGAAAAAGGGCTTATTTTAAAGGGGTCAGTCAATATTTGTGAACACTTGTTTTAAGTACTTCTGTCTAGAAACTATACACTTAGAACGACCCATTAACCCATTAACGAACGAAACCTTGCGACTATAACCTATTTTGTTATCATTTTCAAAAATATTTTTTTGTTTTGTTTAAGTAAAACACAATTCGTTTAATATCGATAGAAATAATAATAACGTTTTATTGTTATGGGTAATAATAAGGTTTTATTGTTCGCATTTAATAATCGCACTCCTAAAAAAATCTTACAGATTTTATGATCTATTTAATCACTGCTCGATCGCTGCTACCAATAAAACCGCTTTACAAGTACTTATGTCGCCTCGCTATACCGTAGTAAAACTGTCTGCTTAGCTTTAAACTTTGCCGTGCTTATATACTGCCTGTGTTGAGTCGAAATCTTTCTTGCATATTCGTTGGAGTATGTAAATTGTTCGGAAAAATTTTGGTCATTGCAACGTTGCCAGTATTTTTTTCACGCTTTCCATTTATTTATTGGGAGGTTGTCCTTTTTGACTGGAAACTGATCGAGTTGTGCGGGCTACATGTAACAATATATAAATTATAGTAATTTTTTTTAAATTAATTTCAGGTTTGCCTAGCAATGCTCTTCTGAGTGTACCATGGAGTTCAATCTCACCCTTAACGTCGCTGGAACGCCTTGACTTATCAAACAACAAAATAAAGGCTTTAGGAACTTCAGATTTTACTGTAAGATACCCGTACACCATTCTGTAATTCGCTCTAAATTTCTCTCCATATTTATTCCAGACTTTGCACAACTTAAACTATCTCGAATTAACAGACAACGAAATATCAAGCATAGCACTACGAACCTTTACGACTCTTAAGAAACTCGAAGTTTTAAAATTGGGTGGAAATCGTTTAGGCGACTATCCGGCCAGCCTTCAAGCAATTGGACAATGCTATAATTTGCGGTATGAAAAGTTTTTGGAAATTTTGGGAAAATATATTAAAATGGTTTTTTTCAAACAAAAAGGCACTTGGATTTGCGATCAAACTCGATCAGTGGTCCTTTAACTGGTGATATATTGCCTAGGCTAATAAATCTCGAATTTTTGAACCTCGAAAGGAATCTTATCAAGAATATTCAAAATAAGGCTCTGAAAGGTTTTACCAGACTGAAGTCGTTATCTTTGCGACATAATCAAATCGATGTTCTCCAGGATCATGCATTTTTCGGCTTAGGAACTCTGGAATCGCTTGATTTAAGCTATAATGGAATAGTAGCTGTTTCAAGTTCTTCTCTTCAACATCTTTCTCGACTTTCTACATTGGATTTAACTCATAACTTTCTAAGGTGGGTTACCTAGTCTTTTGCGGATTTTATTATTTATACTAATAACTTTGTTTAAACAGGGCCTTAACATCGGACTTAATAGTACCTCTGCCATCCTTAAAGGAGCTTCGACTTGGCGGTAACGATATCTCAATAGTAGCGAAAAATGCCTTTGACGGAGCCAACGAACTGACTAGCTTATCACTCGAAGAGAATCCTTTATCCTGCGACTGTTCGGTTAAATTATTTTCGGAATGGCTGCAAGCTTCGAAAATATCGGTACATGATCTTATGAGTGCAACGTGTGCTACGCCACCACATCTCGAAGGTGCTCCACTTTTCCAGGTACCAATGGAATCGTTAACTTGCGATACCGACGATATCGAAACAGATAATGCAAATATTATTGAACAATTGGAAGCATTTTCGCGGCAAAATAACTCAACACATGTTCGAGATCTTAGCGAGAAGGTACGATGTTAATTGTACAATTTCGATTGTCTTATTGTTCTATTTTTTTTTTTTTTTTTCTTAGATATCTTTAAGAGATTTTCATTTTTCTACGGATTATGGATTGATCCTCACATGGGCGGTTAATTTAGGCAAGGACGACTACACGTGCGATGCAATTTTCGTGTATAAGGAAGAAAACATTCACGAGCTTTTAATTGATAACTCTCCAGTAAGTTTATCTATCAGTTCTAAGATCCTTCGAACATACTATAAATTATCCTTTCCTTATCTTATCTTCCATTATCTATTCCAGATTCATTGCGAGAGCAAAATAATCAATGGACAGAATACAGTCAGTGTAATTGTTCCGGATAGTTCGGTACTATCACTTGGCGAAAAGTATAAATCTCAAATTGTTATTCAGAAAAAGTCCACTAAGATCCTTTTTATCTTCCAGCTATCGATTCTGTTTGGTTCTCGTACAAGAAAAGAACATAAAGGCCGAACTAGTGGTGGGATGTTCGAACATTACCAAGCTTCAGACCGACGATCAATCATCCGAGGTTCGATTGTTCAGTCGGAATCCCAAACTACCGACTGATATCTCGAGTATGGAACGTATATCAACAGGAAGCGATGAATTCACACGAAGTAGGCCCGACGACTTCAATACGAGTGATCGCAATACCAAAATTCGAGGTTACTCCACCCTGGACAGTGGATCCTACGGACTATACGATAATATCAATAAGAGTTTCCTTCCCGGCCTGGGATTGGGAATACTAATAACCAGCATCGTTGTTCTTTTATGGGGTGCATCGAGAATACGAACCAATTCAAGGACCAGCCCGACAGTGACTACATGCTATGCAGCCTCGGATCGGATAGCCCATATTGCAGATCCTGAAAGTGGTAATCGCTATTTGAAATTACAGGCCACCACCAGTCTGTAGAGGAAATACGAAAGCATTATGGGCTGCAAAGTAGTAGCCCGGAAATCGATGCAATTTCAAACTGTTGTGATAACTTTTGTACCAATGTGCCTTTTTATTATTATTATAATTTTTTTTTTTTCAATTCAAACTAAGAGACTAACAATTATTTTCGGTATGTTTATTGTATGGATGCAGATGTGTTTTTTGTGTTATTTAAGTTAATTTAAAATTATTGTAGTTGTACGTGCCATAACAAATCTTTGAATTTTAATATTATTTTATTTATTATTGCCTTTATTTAGGAAGGATGTGTGTTGAACAACTTAATATTATGTTTAAGAAAAATAAATAAATTTTAAGATGTTTAAATAGAAGTCATATTGTGGGTTTGAATTTTAAATTTTTATGCAAGCTGGATAATATTAAAACAAAAAGGAAAAAGAGGTATTTGAAAATCATGAGCAGTTAAATACATTAATAACTGAAAATTGTAGCAAATATGAATAAAAAAGGTTGCTTTCAATTTTATTAGACGTTTATTATTTTTTTTTCTGTGTACATCTGAGCATTGTTTTTAGCATCTTGATTAACATATGATGCGGTAATGGTTGCTGGTTGGAATCATGATGCGGTGAAGTTAGTAGTTTGGTTACAATCCCAGCAAGACATTTACGAGTTATCCGTGGCATTAACCGTAAATATTTCAGTTAAAACTTATGCACCTCAGGACAAAATTCATTTTTATACTTCGTATCAGTGTAAATCAGTGTACATCAGTATGAGTCTTATTAGATCCAATAAATATATTGGAATTCGTTAGCATGGAGTTTAATTTTACCCTTAACGTCGCTGGAACGCCTTTATTTATCAAATAACAAAATAAAGGCTTTGGAAGCTTCCGATTTTACTGTAAGAGACTCGTACACCTTTCTGTAATTCGTAATTTCAACCTCGTTAAAATACCAAGGTTGTAGTAAGTAAGTAAGTATGACCACCCATTTTTCACATGGATTCCTCTTATTAAAATACCAAGGTTGCAAAAAGTATGACCAACATTTTACACAATGGTCCCCCCTTGTTAAAATACCAAGGTTGCAAAAAGTAAGACCTCCCATTTTTCACAACGGTTTTTCTTGTTAAAATACCAAGTTTGCAAAAAGTAAGACCACCCATTTTTCACAACGGTCTTCCTTGTTAAACTACAAAGTTTGCTAAAAGTAAGACCACCCATTTTTCACAAGGATAGCCACTTGTTAAAATACCAAGGTTGTAGAAAGTAAGACCACCCATTTTTAGCAAGAGCCCTCCCTTGTTTAAATACCAAGTTTGCAAAAAGTAAGACCACCCATTTTTCACAAAGGTAGACACTTGTTAAAATACCAAGGTTGTAAAAATTAAGACCACCCATTTTTAGCAAGAGTCCTCCCTTGTTAAAATACCAAGGTTGTAAGAAGTAAGACCACCCATTTTTAGCAAGAGTCCTCCCTTGTTAAAATACCAAGGTTGCAAAAAGTAAGACCACCGCCGGTGCGCACGCGGGGAGAGGATTTGGGGGTTTCACCCATTGGCCCATTTTCATGGGGAAGTGAGGACCTTTATTTTTTAGGTCATCATATTCAGTATGGTGGGAACTTTATGATTAATATGAACGCCCCCCCCCCCTTTCATTCAATCCTGCGCACGGGCCTGTAGACCACCCATTTTTCACCAAGGTTGTTAAAAGTATGACCACGTTGTTAAAATACTAAGGAAATTAATTTTTCACTCATCACCGGCTACTTTAAAATACCTCAAATATACGTGCCTACCATTTCACTGAACTATTAGGTGAACTTACACTTGGCAATATAATTGTTTCGGGATTAATTTACAACTAAGGATGCCTTTGAAAAAAACTAATTTGATATCAATAAATGAGAAATCACTTTTAAAATCAATCTCAAAATTTTAAGCTCCTTCTTAAAGAGAAAAAATCCATTTTTAAATTTATTAACTTTTAAGTAAACGTTTTCTTTAGGTCAAATAATTTTTTTTTAATATTGTGTAAGTAGGTATACGACGAAAAAGAAGTCCTTAACATTTTTTTTTTAAATTGTCGTTATTGTGTGATTGGGCTTATCGAATTTAAGTTAAATTTGAAAAAAACTTTAGATTAGTTTCAAACGAAAATGTGCACACCCGATGTACAGGTTTTGGTCAATAAATTTATTAACAATTTCGAGCAATCGCTTTCTTTCACCGAAACGGAAAAAATCCTTCAGGAGTTACGACATCGTGGCCTGTCTACTGTAGAGGGTGCAATTGAAATATTTCGAGCGTATGTTAAATTTATTCGAAATTTACAATCAAAATATGATATGTTCGAATATAATATGCTATCCCCGCAATCGTATTCTTGTACGAAATACGAAAAATCTGATCATTTAAGTCGTGAGTTTCACACTCTGAAGAACGATGGTGGAAATAATTTCAAACTAGCAAAAAAAGTCCATAGTTGTCATGAAGAACAAAATGCATTAATTCGAAATCGATTAACGGCCGGAGCCCTTGAAATACCTGATCCTAATGAAAACAATACAACCAAAGATATAAACGATAAATTAAATATAATTGAAAGTAAACTGGAAGAATTTAAGCAAAAAGCCATGGAAGAAGCTCAACTTAAAGATGATCGCGATCGTTTAAAATTAATATACGAGAAGGAACGACAGGAATACAGTAGCATGAAATTCCAATCGAAGTCAGGATTAAGATTTGGTCAAGACGCTTTCAAAGCACACTTGGCTCAGCATGGAACTCTGAATGAGGCGACGTCAGAAGGTAAAATGAACGCGTCAAATATCGATAGAACCGGTGATACATCCAAGAAAAACTCGACAGTTGATGATTACGAAAAACAGTATAATGAATTACTTAACGAATATAATGAGTTATGTGTAAGTAAAAATTTTAACATTATTATTTTAAATATTGTAAGGTTCCATCTATTCCCTGTGGTAGTTTCAAAACAGAAGTCTATGGCTGTCTCATAACAAATAATCAATTGCTTCTTAAGAGAAATCTTGTGTAGGAACTTTCGTATATAAACGTACCTATATGTAGACAATTCTTCTTCTACTTCTCGTATTCATAAATACTGAAACTAATTCTTATGCGATTGTATAAAAACCTCGTGAAAGTAGAAAACTATTCGATATCGAATCAAACCTAAAAGATACAGTGCCTAGTAGTTAAATATCGAGTATGTTCACTGGTAGCGCTGAAATTTGTCACGTAAACCTTGGGTGCTTAATAGTGAAAATCCCGAAATCTGTTTTGTATTGATTATCTAATTACATAGAGTAATATAAAATATTACATACTCTATAGAAGGAAAAAACTATTCAATATCTTATCATACTTAAAGATATGTCTTAATTGGTGACACGTTTACAACACCCTTATAGTGCGAAAAGGTTCCTCTATATCTAGGGGTACTATTAGAGATCGAATATAAAAAATCTTGAACCCAGTTTTTAGGCGGTTATATAAAAACTCTATAAAAGTAAAAACAATTTCGATATCTTATCAGACCTAAGACATATGACGGAATTCGTGTAAAAGTCTACAATTTTCTGACACTCTTCAACAGCTTGATTACGTTCGGCGTGTGCAGCGGCCAGACGGATTTTTTTTATTTTTTTAAGTTAAGGACATAAATTTGTTTGTTAAATATAAAATCGCGTCGTAAAAGAATTAATATTGACGGAAAAGGCCTTGGCATTGATTAATACCTTGTGTTATCATGGTAATGTCAAATATAAATAAAAAACACTTTCCAACCATGAAGCTCTCCTCTCTCACATTCCGCAACCTCACGAAAGAGTAGCCACTTCAAAAGGGGTGTAATTAATATATGAACACAAAAAAAAATTAGCTTTGAGCAACAGACCCACTGAAAATTTTCTTTATAAGGCAGTAAATTTTATTAAGTGTATCTCAGTACTTTATTATTAAAATAAAATAAGCTAAAACAAGCTCTCGAGTATTAAAAAAAAAGTATGTCTTTTAGGAAAAGGATCCTGAAAAGGACTTTATGCTGGAAGAGAAACAAAAATTACTTGACAACTTGAGAGCTATTGAGCAGGAAGATATTGATGATGAAGAAAAATATAAACGAGTGGCGGTAAGTGATTTAAATAAAATTAAATATACATTTATACATGGGACCCGGTCAAAGTCATAGAAAGAAGAATTTAAAAAGGTAATAAATATCTAAAATATAGATTACACAATAATAAACAAATAAAAAGGCCATCTCAACGACTCGAATTTCTCATAGCTTATAGAAGTAAAAACCACTTCTCTGCCTCTTCAGACAAGATATACCTATCACGATTCGTGGAAACGTATTCAAATCCATCACCAATTTTCCTTGTATAAACTCACACTAAATTGTTTTAAATTACTATCCTACAGCCAAGAGCTAAAAATATAACGTAGTTGTACAGATATTTGTCTAATCTCTAAAATAAGTCATACATGTAATACATAAAAATTATTCCTGGCTATAAAGAAATTTGAAATTTGAAAATCCATTGCATCCACTTGGGGGTTGAGTATCGAAATATTTTTAAATGGGTTATTAGCCGATTACATCTAAAGCAATTTGGAATCTTAACAGGCTCTAGAAAAATTTATGAAAACGTAAGCAACTCATTTACAACCACTTGGGGGTTGAATTTCGAAAAAAATGGTTTTTGGGCCATTATATCATGAAATGGGTTTGTAAGCGATTATATAAAAAGTCTGTGGAAACCTCCGAAATTCGTTTAAAGCTATGCAAATTATACAACCCCCTCTTACGCCCCCTTATAGGGTTGAATATCTTAAAATCCTGGAATCAGTTTTTTTGGATTATGTAGGAAATCCTTACGAAGTAAAACTAAATTCGATATCTCGCCAGATCTAAGAAATATGTAGGAATTTGAAAAAATATATGCACCACTTTTGGGAATATCTAAAAAACCTGAAAGGTGTTAGATAAATACAGGAAAAGTCTGAGGAAGTGAAACCTGAATCGATGTCGTATCACTCCTAACATGAATGCGCTTTAACGAATTCCGTCATATCTGCAGATATGAAGGAATTTGTAAATTCGCCTTGTACCTCTTAGGGGTTGAAAAAGGAGAAAAACTTCAAAACTAGTTTTAGGTGATTATAAAATAAGCCTGTGGGCCTGAGGGGTACGACTGAACTTGTAAAAATGTCTACAACACCTCTACACCCCCTTAGGTGTCGAATTTCAAAAATTTCCTATACTCACAGCCTCAAATTTTGTTTCTCTCCACCCTCGTACGCTGCTGAGGGCTCTCAAAATTTTGTATCCAATTATATAATACCTACAGACAATCAAGGATTTTTTGATCACTCCTCATGAACTTTGAGGTTGGAACTTAATTCTTAAATTTAGTGACATTGATGGAATCATTTCAAGAAAAAATAAATATACATATGATATACTAGCCGCGTACCGCGTCTACGCTTACGTTGTTCCATCGCCCCGGTTATTCCTGTCTCTCCCGTTGAACGGAAGTGCTACTCACGCCAATGCTAATTAAATATTAATAAATTTAAAAAAAAACACATGTTCGCGGTCGGTAGAACTCTAACCTACGCTCCCAGAGCGAATCATCTGATTTCTTGTCAGACGCCTTACTCGCTCGGCTACGACTGCCTGGTCCCTGGTGTAAGCATAAGCTTAGGTCAGGTTCAACTGGTTCAACTTATTAAAGTCAAATTTATTTTATTTATAACAAATATACGAACCAAATTTCGGGAATATACGTATGCTCTCGACCTGTGCGGTAGTCTCTGGAATGTCCATGCAAAATTTGGGAGGGAACGGTTCATAGATGTAGATTTCTATCGTACCCGACCATACAGTGCTTATATTTTTATATATTAGATAAACGTGGTGTTTTTTGGGGGGCATACTACGAGAATATATGTACCAAACATAATTTGTTTTTTTATTTTACTTTAAATTTTTAGAGTGCATTTGAAAAACTGAATAAAATCCACAAAATGGAACTGAAGCACATCATAGACAGCGATGACAACGAAAGTGAAAATTCTGAATGTGAAGAAAACTTCGAATCGAAATCACCGGTGAATGTCTCTGAAAATGTCGAAAACGTACGTAATGACGATATTGAAAATGCAAATCACGAGAAAACCAAGAATACCACAAGAAATACATTTGACGATGAAATCAAAATTTTGAAGCCATTAACTTCTATAGCTGATAGTGATGATGATCCTGGAAATGATAGTGACGATGAACAATTTGATAGTGATGGAAACGATGATAATGTCAATAATGGAAAAACTGATTCCGCATGCAATAATGATATTTTACGCAATCTTAATTTAGAGAATAACATGATGATTTTTACTGAAGAAGAAATGTTAAAAACCACGGAAAGCATAGATTTACTGGAAAGAGAAATGACACAAAAGTACGAAATGGATCAATCCGCATATGTTGAAGCGGTAAATTATTTCTTAAAGATTTATTTCAAACCTAATAAGTTTCGTTATTGATATATTTCAGAATAATGAGCCGGATGATGATGATATTGAATCCATTAATAATCGAATACGAAATGATATATTTGTCTCGTGTTTCTTACCACAATGCCAATTCTCGCACAGTTCTATCAGGAGAAAAGGATTATGAATTAAAACAAAGTAGGAGCAACGTAATTAGATTGTTTAATTTAATGGACATTAGAATATGGGACATTTCCGTTTCAGAAGTGGGATATTAGTAAGTCATTTAACTCTAGTAAAGAAATGATTTTCTATGAATTGTAAATAATTGGTGGGTGTATCGAAGTTAGTTTTAAGAAAATTGTTTTGAAATTCGAATATTACTTTGAGATACGGAAATTTTTTGTATAGAATTGGACAAGAAATATATACCTATTACAAGTTGTTTTAAATATTTGCACGTTTTTAATTAATCAAAACGACGATTTCGCACATCCACTTTTACTTAACTGGGTAAATTCTAGAGAAATCTACGTAATTCGTTAATTATGAAAAATTAACCAACGATGTGACCTTAACCCTGTGCACCACAACAATTAGATTGATACGCTTCCAAAATTTAGTTGGATTAATGAAAAATAAATTGATTAAAAGCTCTGAGCGTGTTGAGAATGTTTTTTTTTTTAATAAAACCTTAACATTTTTAGAACTGTAAATTTTCAAGATATATAACGATAAAAAATCAGTTTTTCAATTAAGAAAATAAACTTTTGTTACGATCGTTTCAAAAAGATGGCGCTGGGCGAAGTAAGAAGAGAAACGGGCGAAACTGGGCGGACGATAAATAAAATGGATCACTAGCTCCTGGAGAAAAGAGGATCGGATTTATTGGAAAAACGGCAGACATTGTTATCTGCGGAATTGATCTATACGTATCAATAATAAAGGCGTCAAAAACTGATAATCTCTTTTATTAATTTTTTCCTCTGTTTAACATTTCAGAAGTGGGATTACTGGATAATAGAAAAAAAAGAAAAATGAATAAATATTCAGAGGAAATGGACGGAGTTGTGCTTGGAGTAGACACGTCTGACATTGAGGCGGAAGGTGCACAGGAGCAGTCTCCTATTCGTGCTGATGGCGGGCGGCGTTATTCCGATAGGCAGAAGCTCGGGACTTCGACACAAGGCGATGGTGTCCATGTTTCGGATGACATCAGTAGAACGGTCAGGGAGCTGATGAAGTCGGGGCTAGCTGACCAGATTCATAAAGCAGTACAACAACAAGCGGCCTTGGCGTTTGGCGACTTGTTGGAGTCTCGCAATGATCCGGCGGAAAGAAGATCATTACAATTGAACTCGACCGAACGGGAAAGTACAGGGGACGGGCGAGCGTTGCGTATTGGCAACGAAATTGTGGATCGTTTTGATCCGGGGAATGCAGACGAAAATGTGGACCGCTGGTTACGAAAAATAGATCAGCATGGCGATGTGCACAGATGGTCTGACTATGAACGGGCCACAATAATGCAGTCCAAGTTGGAGGGGTCTGCCAAAAAATGGTACCACCGCCTAGAGAGCTATGATTTTTCCTGGGCTCAATGGAAGGCGACCTTGCGAGCGGCCTTTCCGAGACGGTACGATTTTGCTGTGGTGCTAGAGGACATGGTGGCGAGAAGGAAGCTGCCGACCGAAGGAATGACTGCATACTATCATGCAAAGCTTCAGCTGTGTGAGCAAGCCAAAGTACGTGGCGAGGATGCAGTTTCATGTATCGTTCGTGGATTGCCGGAGGAGCTTCGTGCAAATGCACAGGCGATCGGATGCAAGACACCAGAACAATTATATACCAAGTTCATGGCTGGACTGGAGTCTTACAGACGTCGAGAAGTGGGCTCGAAGGCGATATCACGCGGCGAAAGTGATTATCGAGAGCCAAACAAAATACGGCGGGAACAAATATTGGGGTCAATACCAAATAGGCGCTGTTATGATTGTCAAGAAGAAGGCACTCATATCAGCAAGGACTGTCCGAAGCCTCGAATGGAACGGTGTTGGCAGTGTGGACAAGGCGGACATATGTCAAGAAATTGTCCGAAGCGTAGACTGGAGGGAGTACAGGTGAGACTTTTGACTAATCCAGAATATTCTACCTTTAGGCAACGAGGTATCGTTAATGGGGAGGAAGTGCGGGTGTACCTAGATACGGGTAGTGAGCAGAATTTACTGGCAAAAGATGCAGTGGAAAGATTGAAGTTGTACGTTGTTAACAAGAGTATGGGCGTTCTACTTTGTGGATTTTCCGGTGGTTTAGCCAAGGCGTTAGGCGAAGTTAATTTTCAGGTGACAATGGCAAATGTCCAGTTGGAAGTCAAGGCGTTAGTGACCGATTGTGACATGGGCCGTATTGAGCTCTTGTTAGGACAACCGGCAATTCAAAGTCCTGGTGTGACGATGATTGTGAGTAACGGCAAGGCGATATTGGTGGAAGATGGAGGCGCGGCAGACACTCTCAAGCAATTAACGTTGGAAGGAGAACCCACACGGCGAAAGGTGATTCTTCGGGAGGATTTTGTTTGTCCTGCTTCGTCTATTGGAAAAGCAGTAGTGGAGGTGCAGGAAGGAAATCCAGGAGAAAACGTTTTCATGGCGGCTAAAATGTTTAATGATACCAAATTCTGGATTGCGATTCCGGGAGGCGTCTTAACATGTGGAAAACCAACCGAAATAATGGTTAGTAATCTTGGCGAAGGCGAGCTGCACTGGAAAAAGGGACGTCTTATTGCCAGAGCGGAAGAATGGCAGGAGGCAACTACAGGAATGGACCAACACACAACTAAGGTAAATGTTCGAAAAATAAATATGAAACTATTGACGAATGAAATAAAAATCGGTGCTATACATGTAAGTTATAAGAGGCGGCTGCTAAGCATGTTGGAAGAAAAGTCACATTGTTTTGCGGAAAATGATGGGGACTTGGGGTTAACCAGTTTAGGAGAAATGAAGATTCATTTGTCAACAGATGTACCAGTCTTTAGGCGACCTTATCGGTTAGCAATAACAGAAAAGGAAACAGTGCGGAGAAAAGTGAAAACACTTTTAGAGGCGGGTGTGATTCAGGAATCAAGTTCAGCGTATGCCAGTCCGATCGTACTGATTCCGAAGAAGACCGGCGAAGCCAGACTTTGTGTAGACTATAGGGCACTGAATGCCATTACGGTGAAGGACCGGTATCCTTTGCCGCTGATTTCGGATCAGCTAGATAAACTGGCAAAGAAGCGGTATTTCACTACGCTTGATTTGGCGCAGGGATATCATCAGGTTCCAATGCATGTTGATTCTGTTAGTAAAACGGCGTTTATTACTCCTGATGGACATTACGAATATCTACGAGTTCCGTTTGGGTTAGCAAATGCACCGGCGGTGTTTCAAAGGGTCGTAGATAAACTTTTGGGCGGGTTTAAAAACGAACAGATACTGGCGTATATGGATGACTTAATGCTTCCATCAATAAATGTTGAGCATGGATTAGAATTACTGCAAACTGTTTTAAGTTTGATCGAAAAGGCGGGATTAAAATTAAAATTAGAAAAGTGTTCATTTTTAATGGAGACTGTAGAGTATCTTGGACATGAAGTTTCGGCAGAGGGAATACGACCGGGAACTGGGAAAACAAAGGCGGTTGGAAAATATGACGCTCCAAAGAATGTGCATGGTGTGCGACAGTTCATAGGGCTTGCATCATATTTCCGCAAATTTGTGAAAAACTTTTCATTGTTGTCAAGGCCATTAACAAATCTCACAAAGAAAGGCGTTGTTTGGCATTGGGGCGAGGAACAACAAGCTGCGTTTGATTTACTGAAGAGTAAATTGGTTGAAAGACCATTGCTAGCGATTTATGATAGTAATATGGAAACAGAGCTGCATACCGATGCAAGTAAGTGGGGCTTAGGTGGCATACTGATGCAAAAATTTGGCGAATTGGAGGGTTGGAAGCCGGTAGAATATTTCAGTCGGGCTACTACTATACAGGAACAAGTATACCATAGTTACGAGCTAGAGACTCTGGCGGTAGTAGAGTCGATCAGGCGGTTCCGAGTATATCTAGTTGGAATTCATTTCCGGGTTGTAACTGACTGTGTGGCGATTCGGGCTGCTTTGACCAAGAAGGATTTGGTTCCTCGCATAGCTCGATGGTGGTTGGCGATTCAGGAGTTTGATATGGAGGTAGAATATCGTCCAGGCGTTCGGATGCAACATGTTGACGCTCTCAGTAGAAATCCTTTGGCGCAAGAGGACCAAGAGAATGCGATACATGTTAATGTCGTAGCTATTGAAAACAATGACTGGTTTCTGACAGTGCAGTTACAGGATCCTAAGGCGCAAGAGATTGTAAAAGCACTGACGGATGGTTCGGAATTACCAGAAATAGTGGCGAACTACCGAATCAGAGGCGGGAGATTATATCGCAAGACATTGCACGGCGATCGCTTGTATGTTCCGGCGTTGGTGCGATTTAATTTGCTGCGTAAACATCACGATGAAATAGGGCATCCGGGCTACGAACGGTGTTTAAAGTTGGTGCAAGAAACTTATTGGTTTCCGAAGATGAGGCGTTTCATCTTGAAATATGTAAGATCGTGTCTGAAGTGTTCTTTCGCAAAAGGCGATTATGGGCGAGGCGAAGGGTTTCTGTATCCATTGGAACGGCGGGCGATACCGTTTGATACAGTGCATGTGGATCATTTGGGCCCGTTTGTGAAGAGTGTGAAGGGGAATTCATACTTGTTGGTGATGATTGACGGTTTCACAAAGTTTGTATTGGCGAGGGCGACAAAGACCTTGAGATCAACTGAGACAGTGGCGAGACTGAGAGAGATATTTTCTGAGTACGGGTACCCAAGGCGTGTAATTAGTGACCATGGTTTGGCGTTTACTAGTAGGGTGTTTAAGGACTTTATCTCAGAGAAAGGCGTTAGACATGTCCTAAATGCGATAGCTACACCGAGAGCGAATGGTCAGGTGGAAAGATCAAATCGCACTATAATAGAGGCGTTGGCAACAGGCGCAGAAAGTGAAGCTCGTTGGGACGAAGCATTACCAGATGTAATGTGGGGTATCAATAATACAATCAACGCTACTACAAGATTCTCTCCGGCGCAACTGTTGTTCTCCCATGGAAGTCGTGGTGTAATAGCGAATTTGGCGAGTGGCGAGCTAGCTAGCGAGGCGAGAGTTCAAGGCGATGATGAGAATTCGAGGGAGACGACTCGTCACATTGAGAACTCACAAGGCGAGGTTGGTGATGACCTAACAGGCGTGGCGACAGATCTGAATGTTGATCTTGGTCAGGGTGAGGCGATAACGACCACTGACGTTGCGACGAGGAAGCGGAAGAGTGACGACTCAACTGTTCCAAGTCATGCGAAAAGGCTATTACTGGACCGCGCACAGGCGAGTGAAAATATCACTAAGGCGGCAAGGCGAATGAAAGATCGATATGATCAAAGGCGGAAAAGGGCGATCAAGTATTTAGTAGGCGAACTTGTATTATGGCGACATGCAGTGGCAAGTAAGCCGGGCGTTGGCATGAGTAAGAAATTGGCGAATAAGTATGACGGACCATTTCGAGTCAGAAAGGTGTTAGGTAATGATAGGTACGTCATCGAGGCGATTAAGGGTGTAAGGGGGTATAAGAGATACGAGGCGGTTGTGGCGGTAGACTCTCTCAGGCGGTATCATGGTGTGAATGATATGGAAGTAGACGTTGACGATGAAAGTGGCGAAGAGGTTGATCGACTGGATCTGATCGATCTCTTGGAGTCGTAGGGCGAAACATTAATGGGGACATTAATCTATTTTCAGGATGGACGAATGTTACGATCGTTTCAAAAAGATGGCGCTGGGCGAAGTAAGAAGAGAAACGGGCGAAACTGGGCGGACGATAAATAAAATGGATCACTAGCTCCTGGAGAAAAGAGGATCGGATTTATTGGAAAAACGGCAGACATTGTTATCTGCGGAATTGATCTATACGTATCAATAATAAAGGCGTCAAAAACTGATAATCTCTTTTATTAATTTTTTCCTCTGTTTAACACTTTATTCATTTTCCAAAGCTATGAAAAATACTACAAATTTATTCAAATCATTATCTCTATATATATAATTTGTTTATCTGTTTATCTGTTTGTCTCCTAAACCACTCATACGATTACGATGAAATTTTGGTGATTTGTTGAGGGTACGCCCGCGATGGTTTCTGCGTTAGCATAATCATTTAACAGTTGGTGATTCGCGAGTTATTTCAACATTTGGATGCATTTTATATGATTTAGCTTCAGTTAGTTCGTTTTCGGTTTATGTACTAGTTATGCGTTCCTATTACTAAATGGGAAAGTTTGACGATGGACGGTGGATAGAGGATAATGGATAGAAGATGGAAGATGGAACATGGAACATGGAGGATGGTGGATGGTGGATGGTGGATAGAGGATGAAGGATGGTTGATTGAGCATGGTGGATAGATTGTGATGGATGGAAGATGGATGATGGAGGATGGTGGATAGAGGATGGAGGATGCAAGATGGAGGATAGTGGATAGTGGATGGTTGATAGCGGACGGTGGATAGGGGATGAAGGATGGAGGATGGTGGATAGAAGTACGCGTCTTGTATTCTATATTATATTGTTATAAAAAAAACTTAAAGGAAACGTCTAAACCTAAATAGTTTAAATATTGCTCTGTGCATTACATGTGGTTCACGTAATTTGAACAAAATTATTACCGTGGACGGTAACGGTGAAGAAAAAAAAATGTCTATGTGGACAGGCAAAGGGTTAAAATTTGCAAGATTTGCAAAATTGGCTGTAAGCTCCAATTTATATTGATAATATATGTTTCGCTTTAATTTCACATCTTGAAAATTAGGTAAACCACCGATAGTAGAATTTTTCCCTTTCCAAGAACTCATTTGATTTCTAACATATTTATTTCTTTAACTAGAACCATTTAAAAATTTATTTGTAATTTGCGTTCAAAAACTCGTGAACACGTGTTTCTTTCAGTGAAGTATTTCACTCCGAGTCACTCACTTTAAGGACCGAGTTCAGTGAAGTATTATAGTTCCGGAACTCTTCGTTCCATTGTTTTCGTTCCTTCGTTTTTGTTCCTTCGTTCGCTCGCGAACTAGTTCGTTCTTTTAGTTCATTCATAGGTTGACGGGGGATGATGGTGAGCAAACAAAAAACAAAAGGTCAGTAGGTCTTGAAGATGATGAGCAAAAAAAGAAAGGTCAGGAGATCTCGAAAATGATGACCAAAAAAAAGTCAGTCGATTTAGAAGATGCTGACCGAACATTTTTTTGTAGATCCACTATCATAGTACTACATAAGTTCCAAGTTTCAGCATCCTACATAAGCAGTCCCTGAGATATAAATAGAAACGAAAATTGTTCGTCTAAAACGCGCTAGTATGGTTCGTGAAAAAAAATTTAATTCAATTTAATTATTTCACTCCGAGTCACTCACATTAAGGACCGAGTTCAGTGAAGTATTATTGTTCCGGAACTTTTCGTTCCATCGTTTTCGTTCCTTCGTTTTTGTTCCTTCGTTCCTTCGTTCGCTCGCGAACTTGTTCGTTCTTTTAGTTCATTCATAGGTTGACGGGGTATGATAGTGAGCAAACAAAAAACAAAAGTTCAGTAGGTGTTGAAGATGATGAGCAACAAAAAAAGAAAGGTTAGGAGATCTCGAAAATGATGACCAAAAAAGAGTCAGTCGATCTAGAAGATGCTGACCGAATATTTTTTGCGAATAGATCCACTATCATAGTACTACATAAGTTCCAAGTTTCAGCATCCTACCCTAAACACTTCCTGAGATATAGAAACGAAAATTGTTCGTCTAAAACGCGCTAGTATGGTTCGTGAAAAATAAATATTAAATTTTTTTTGGAAAATGGCTATTCCCTACTTCCCTGGGGCCTTATTACTGAATACGATACGATCAAAATCAATCGTAAATTCTATATTTCAGTATGCCGAATTTAGGAATTTACGATTGATTTTGATCGTATCGTATTCAGTAATAAGGCCCCAGCTCTCTATCTTCTCCTCCAACAAATTTTCTATTTTGTAATCCTATACATTTTATCTTCGTGGTGTAATTGGTTTTGAAGAAATTCTAATTCAACAATTTTTTCCAACAACCTACACCCCTACCTCCCCTCTTACCCCTCTTAAAAATTGTAGGCCTTGTCTAGTTTCCTGATATCCTTTAAAACAACCAAATAGTTTCAACCTACTAACATTAATCGTTCAGAATAAATGGATTTCAATCTCAGCTGTTGAGCGTTCCGGACGCATTGTTTTTTTCCCACTACCCTACACCCCTCCTCAACCCATATCTACAATTTTTTGGGTCCACTATCAAAGTTTTGCATAAGTTCGAAGTTTCAGCCCCCTGATATCTGTTCGTTTCACTCCTGATCAGTTCCTCATAAGAGATTTTCCTTCTCCCTCACAATATCAGTAAAAAATATTTGCATTCGTCATGTAAACCAGCCTTAAACGGACAAACGGATCAGGTCAATAGTTTTAGAACTGTGGGTACTAATCGAACCAAATTATCAAATTTTCCTTAAACAAATTTTTTTTGTTAAACTATTGAACCAGGCCCGTGCGCAGGAAAGTATGATGGGGGGGGTTTTATCAAGTTCCCCCATACTAAATGCGATGACTTAAAAAAAAAAAAAAAAAAAAGGTCCTCACTTCCCTATGAAAATAGGCCAATGGGGGGGGGGGGGGGGGGGGTTGAACCCCAACCCCCCCCCCCCCCTTCCCCGTGCGCACGGGCCTGTACTGAACTGATCCTTGCAAAAACGAGGTAACCGTCCAAATAATTTTTAAAATTATATATAATAGATGGGCGTTGAACTTTATTCAAATTCAATTTCAATTAAGTTCAACAATTAGTTTTTAAAAATTCATTTCTCATTATTATATTAAACACCGTGCCATTGTACGAGTATATTTCTGTCTTTAATTAAACTGACCACCCTCTTTCCAATTTGAGGACAGTGTACAATGCACGTAGACACCTTCTAGTTTCTATAGAAATAGACCTGTTTCTATGGGAAGTCCGAGGTAAGGACAGTCAAACTCTGAACAGTCCAGTTGACGAAGAACACGCAATTCTGAGCTTAGCATATAAACAATATCGATTTTTTCGTATAAACTTGTTCGGAATAAAAAACCACACCAACAAACCACTCCCACCCACTATGAGTAATTTTTCAAACACTCGCACTTTGATTTGGAAAAAAAAAAACCAACAAAATTTCTATTAGAAAATATAATCACAGCATCATTTATTATTGCATGAACACTAACATCATTGTAATAAAAAGTGAACAATAATCTTGAAGGCATCGTTCGGTGAATAAGGCGTACTTATATCAAATATTTTTTAAATCCTGAACTTTTGGATAGGTCGCTGGTTGTCGCATTACTTCATCATAAGATGGTGGTGGTGCTAAAGAAATAGAATTTTTATCATCAGTTTTCCTTTAGTCAAAAACAAAATCTCTTGAAGCACCAACCATTTAGCATGATATCGTCGTCATGTTCGTATCCGGGATTTGTTAAAACTTCTGCCGGATACGTTTCAATATTTTCACCAATGATTGAGTGACGTCCTGATTGGCAATGTAAGTCCTCTTCATCGAGTTGTATCACGTGAACCGTGGGATTTCTGTCTGACCGTCCATTAAATATAAGCATTTTTCGCACTATGAACTATGAACTCAATGAAACGATTCATTCTCACAATACATTCAATTTGGAGCACTGTGTATCGGTTAACGTTACCAACATTACAAAATTCGATCGCTCTTTTCTTCCAACTAGACTGTATTGTAAGTGTGAATCCTTTCCCGAATAAATATACGAACCAATAATTTCTTGTTCGCGGTAATACATTAAATGCGGTGCAAGTATCTTCTTACACTTGAGAATGATTACAATCAACATCCAACCGATAATGAGAGCCAGGTAAAGAAATCCCAGCATACTTTCAACAGCATCGATTACAAAACTACGAGTAAAAAACCAACTTCGAATTTAAACCACGAACAATGAACAGTTCAATTAATAACCGCCGTCAAACATAACGAATCTTCGAGGAAGCTACTAAAATCCACTTCGTAGTAGCGTTCCGAATAAAGACCTGTTACTTACTGCCGACCGAGAAGCCAGCACATATTCCTAGAGGCTATTCCTTTCGCTGGCCATCGGACTATAGCTTAGTGTCCACAAGGACATTAACATTTTATGGCACGATTTCGATGCCAATCCGAACGACGCGCTGGTTAATATACCAGCCCCATAAATGTATAATAAGGGTGGCGCGTCACAGGGTGTTTTTTTTTGAGCAACTATTATATTGAAGACGGAATACAAAATTCCTCGTCCTTACTTCGGGTATTAGAGCAAAATAATTCCAACTTTACGGTAAACCGTGCAAAAGTTTTTTCTTTCAATTGTCCATGTCGTTTATCGTAGTGTTTCCTTCACGGGGTTGGGGGGGTACTCTCACCTGTAAGTAAAATACAAGTAGATCGATACGCCTTGTTTGTTGGCTGGAAACAAACTTGGAGCAAAAAAATTGGAATGATTTCTGAATGGGAGACGAAACAAACGTGAAATATTCATAGCACCTAGTTTACTATAGGAGTGTTTAGACGAGGTCAGCCCTGTATAGTGTTACTTGTACATTGAAATTGTGGAGGGATATGAAATTTTTTTTGATCGATGGTATCCCCATTCCTGGCTACCCAACAAGGACTATTTTTAGCCTTACATATAGTGAAAGCTTCGGTGCAACAATCCACACTAAGTATATGAGGATTAATGGAATTTAAGTTAATCACGTGTTTGTCGTTAGTCTATGACGACTTATTTTCGGATTATAATCGTTGAAATTGTAGATAGCTCGACCATTGTCGTCACCATTTCGTCAAACTACGAAAATACCTTTTTTAAATTATTTATTAACTTTTTCACGTGTTACCTTTTATCTTGTATTTAATTGGTAACGACAATGACCCTTAAGTAATGACAAAATTTTAGCATATACTTAAATAAAAGGAGCTTGGCATGACCTTACTGACCAAATCGCTGCACCTACAACCACAAAAAGGCTTATGGACGGTTACTGTAAGATTTATAAAAGCATATGGAGCATGAGTATAAGTAAAAGTATAGTGGCAGTGGCAGGTAGTAAGTGCTTGGTAGCAGATAGTAAGTGCTTGGATCAATCACGATACGCTCGAAAGGTTGGCATATGTACATTAACACAACGGGAACCATGAAAACCTGTCCAACAGCACTCAGCAGCTATGGAGGTTCTTTTGGACCCCGTTGCACATTTATATTGAATCGGAGGCGAGATTATCCACGATGAGAGACGTACTAAACGAGCGAAAACTGGATAAAATATCTTATCCAGGATTGGAAACAGCATCCAAATAATAGATAGGCCTGTGAACTGATAAAGAGAGATCCCCTCGAAATCCCTTTTAACTCTACAGTCTACGATAGATAAAGTTGGACAAAGGACCGACAACAATTCGGACCAGATAGTAGATATCATACGTAGTGGATCAAATTCGCTGAAGGCACGGAAGCTGGCGGACCTCGCATCAGAATAACGAAATCAATCAGTGAATACCCCATTACATGCTGGTGTTGGAATTCCCAAAAAAACCGTGTGTCTTTACTACAAAAAGCAGAGTCCTCTTGCATATCCGGTTATGAAGGCATAGTGCAATGAAATAACAGACCAACTTGCAAAAAAAGGATCTGCTGTTCGCACGACTGGACGAGAGCCTTTCAGTGGAATCTCAACCTCTAATATCAAGAGGGGATCATATATATCTTTGCTGCTATGAGGTAATTGCAATTTAGCACTACTGATGTCTTGGAGGATTCTTTTTCTACGCAAGTAACATTGTCAAACTAGACCCACACCATTTAGAAAGATTTCTTCCAGAAATAATGTTGGACAAGGATCTCTAGGCTGAAACTGGATATAGAACAATAGACATCTGGTTACGGTGCTTGGAGAAATCTCTCCGTCTCCGATGAAATTTAATCGTATATAAAACTACTGTTTTTAATAAATTTTTACCTTTTTTACGAAAAATAAGCACAAGTATTCTGGTGTTGAAGAACTAGTCAGTTGATAAACGATATATCACACACAAACCTGTAAGCCACGTTTGTGCTTTTACCCTGCGTATATACTGACAATTTATCTGGCAATGGCAATGGCAACGGCATTATTGCCATACACAAATTGACAGTGTAGACGCATCAAATCCGTATGGCAATATTTCTCTCAGCATTGTCATGGCAATTTTGAGGATAATATTTGCCAGAAAACGAATCGTTTGACAAAAGCTAGAGTCGCTTTTTGGTTTGATCGCAAAATGAGTGAGTGAAATAAGTGGACTAAAGAAAAAACTATTAAATTAATCAATAGTTTTCAAAGTTATGATTACTTTGCTTCACAACTTGATACTTCAAATTCACTCGCTCAAGTAAAAATTGCCTGGCAATCAAATGCCCACTCATTGTGATTTGAAATTTAACTCAATGGCAATATTTCCATTGTCATTGCCAGAGATATTGTCAGTTTAGACGCAGGATTAATAACTTTGCTTGCAGCTTCATTTAGTTGTTACAGAATGTTAGGTGTTATATTTTGATTTTTTCCTAGCATGAATCTCTTGCTCTATGAACCTAAAATTTTTAGTCATTGCCCTGTTTAAAAGTGAATCCTAGTTACCACAAGGAATCTCCGAAATTTCTCAAAATTTAACAAAAAACATTTGGATGCTATGAACCCTCCTATTTATGCTAGCGAAATAGAAACTAAATGGTACTATGTAGTATTTACATCAATTAAGTAAGAAATTAATATTAATTAAGTAAAACTACGAAAGTCAACTACTTCGAAAGGACTTTGGATTTAAGTTCTTTTTTGATTTAAAAAACATTCTCTATTGTATAACCAGCTAAATGTATTTCGAATCTATCGTTTTATTAACATTTTTACTGACAGTAGTTATTGCTTCTTATACAATATACAATTTAATTTTAATATCGATACAAAAATATAGTACATATTCGTTTATCAATTTAAATACACCTTAAACATAATATTCGTTTAATTAATTTGACCTAAACTCAATAAGCTGCTATCACGGAACGTAATTTGATTTTCAACAACATGTAAACAATAACAAATTTTTTCGGACTTAAATTACAACAAAATATGTAGGTGTTCACTTAAGAAAAAAATAAAATAAATATTGCAGTAATTATAGATAGAATTTGGCGTGTCTTAGAGAGTAAAAACGAACCTTTAACCCGTTGAATGCCATGGGGGTCACCGGTGACCGGCACAGAAATTTTGACCCTTTAAATAGCATTGTCAAAATTTTTGACAAAAAGTGTTAAATGGTTAAATTATAAATGTGATGTGTGATAAACAGTTAATAGGGTAGAGAGGTCATTCATATTATACAATTGACAAAAAAGTTTGCACATTAATTAAGAATAATATTAATTCAGTTCGTTTTTCTTTTCAAGCTTATTTTACCCTACAATTTAGTACAGTATTTAAAACAAGCATGAAACTATTATAGTAAAAAAAAAACATTATTAAATTTTCTTTCATGTGATTTGTAGCAAAAAAAAATAGTTTACGACGTTTTCAAAAGACTTAACAAAAGTATCCGAGTATATTCTTGATTTGTAGTATAAAAAATAATAATAAGAACTTAAAAACGAATTAAAAGCAATAACTTATTACAATTATGATTAGTATCTAATTTATTATTATTGTCCCGTCAACTTTTCGGCACTATGAAGTTGTATGAAATTTTCCAGGTGCTGCGGTACCGTACCTTTATATTTCAGCTTATGGCACGCAATACATCGTGACGCTAAACATTTTAAGCTGGTCAGCTGCGCCTCATAGGTTTTCACCAGCGTTTCTATGACATCTAGTTATTATATTTATATTTTGCATGTTAAATTTTATTTTTGCGTATCGCTTGTACTTACGTGAAGTGCAAAGTTGTGCTGCGGTTAGGCCATCGTTGTTAACCGAATCCAAATGTATCCCAGCTTCGATAAATAATTTGGTGATTTCTTCAATGGCTGCTATGATTTCGTTGTTGTCTGTGGTTCGGGCTGTTTGTAACTGAAATATTAAGTAGTGTATTTTCAAAAACATTACTTCTCTTATGACCAAATAAAGCTTTGTACCTAATAAACACTACTTGAATCGTTGGAAGTTTCTACCCGACTAAATCATTTTATTTTTCTAACAAACTTGCTACGTTACCATGAATCAAAGAATAATAGATTGCGACACATGTACCTTTTGTGACGTCACTAAAAGCGTTCAACTATGGTTGCATTCTCCACTATATGCCTCTACTAGATATATCGTCTTAGCAACCGTAAGTTTATATGAAAATGAACGCTCTTGATGACGTTATGCGCAGAACTTTAACCATTTTCTTCGCTACCTGTCGCAATCTTTATTTCTTTGATTCATGCTACGTTACGACTACATTCTATTTTACTTCTATTATATTACTTTATTGTTTTTATTTTAAAATGTCGATATAAAATTAAAATACCGGAATCAACTATCTGTGAAGAATATTTCGGTTTCCAATTTAACATTGCATTTATTCCCACTATCCGATTGCATTAAAATAATATTAACTTTATAGATTTCGAGTCTATACAATAAAAGCATTTAAATAATTGGAAATAAATCCTACTATGCATTCAGTTTAGTGGCGTTTTTCTCAAAATAGTATTTTCCAACTCGGCAGACATATTATCCCGAAATCTATCAAACGCATTCCTTTGAAATTTGGTGAGCTTGTTCAGTACTCATGTAGACACTTTGCAAACTAGAATAATTGTGATTTAACAAGCCGTTTTTTTGCCGACCTGAAGAAGTCGTAGAAAAACACTAAAATTGACGATAAAAAGTTCAACATGTGGCAAAAAATTCGCTTTTCAATATTTTTTGATAGTCCTTGTTAGAAAACTAGTTCAAACTTCACAGATTAAAATGCAGTTTGATTTTCTTATTTAAGACAAGCAGAATGGCCGCAATCGTGGCTACCAAAAACAAGGTTGTTTGAAAATGATTGGCTAAGTTGGCGTGTACCTCAGCAATGAGCGACAATTTGCGGTTGAAAAAATTGTAAAGTGTGTTCAAAATGTGCATAAATGTGTGCTAAATTTCACGGTTCACGCACGGTTCTATCTTTATTTACTTCTCCAAAACAAACTTCTATACGGGATTCACTTAAAGAATATAAGTTATAGGTAAGTATGTGATATATTCCATGTTATAGGTTTTGAAATTAGATGAGTTCAATACCAACTTAATCGAAAATTGAGCATTTAAAATAAAAATAACAAAAACCGCAAGGCACTTTCTTTCCAAACCTAATACAAGCAGGTTAATATTATCAATAAGATTTTCCAGATCATGAAAGCGATCTAGAATCTTATGAAAAGATCCTTGTCAGATCTTTATTTAGTTAGTGTTGCGCAGCCGCCTTCTAAGACTACTACTCCTGCTACATTATCCAAATATATTTTTAGAATATTGAATTTTAATGTTGTCTTGTAAGTAGATGTATGCCCGATTTCACAGTGGTAGCTTAAGCTAAGGTTTAGTTAAGCTATGGATTTGATTCGACTAATCGGTATTTCTTATGTAGTGGAGTAGCTACGCGGCTATATTTTTTTTAATTACACAGTCTTGAATACAGAAAAAATCACAAGTCCGACAGTTTGTATTTTATTTTATAAAAGCAGCTTAAGCTCGCAAAATTTATGGCTTAAGCTGAGCTAGCGCTTAACTTAGCTTAAGACTTAAGCCATTACTGTGAAATCGAAGATGTTCCTAAGCCCAAGCTTAAGCTCCGCTCAGAGCTTAAGCTACCACTGTGAAATCGGGCAAAAGAGATATAATTTGCACCTATCTTTAGGATTAGAAGCTTTTTTTCTAACAACGGATGCAATGAACAAAGAATTGTGTCGCGGAAGAGAACAACATTGACGTGTAGTATAACTTACAAGAAAATATAAGGCCGAAGTATGTATGGCTTTAATGTCGAATAGCAGAGATAACATAAGTACAAATGTGTTGAAAAAAAAAATATAGCCGCATTATTGGACTAAGATGGAAACGTTTTCAGTTCTATTCACCAAACAATCGGATATTTCGAATAAGTAAGAACAGGATATATCCGTGAAAGTAACCTTTAAATTCTATAATACTTACGGTTGAAGTTAAGGTATGTAGAGGTGTATTCCGATCAAAATCACTTTCAGATATCTGTGCACCACAATGCAGCAAAAGTTTCACTGTATCCACACATGGAAACCTTATATGAAAAATAGTTCTTTGTATTTTTTCCAATTTAGAGGTTAGGCTAGAAGATTTCAGGCTACTATTGCGACCTTCAGTTAAAATTTAACCAGAACTTTGACTGTAAGTTTCGTATGAAAATCTGTCAGTTAAAGTTCCAGTTAGAACGTTACTGACGATCGTAAGAACGTGCCTAAGACATACAATTATTCATGCATTAAGGAAAAACTAATAATAACAAAATTAGCTACCGTAATCCCTCTAAGAATACAGCAATTATAAAATAAAAGCCAAGCAGAAAAAAAATAGAAATACAAATATTCGTTATATCGTAAGAATGCAGACATTAAAAACTTAATTACTAAGGCCCGTTTCTACGATCGTCAGTAACGTTCTAACTGAAACTTTAACTGACAGATGCTCATACGAAACTTACAGCCAAAGTTCTGGTTAAATTTTAACTGAAGGTCGTAATAACGGCCCTAAACATGTTGGTTGCTTTCGTCATGAAATCAGGCTTTGTAAAATTACCTGCAAACATCATTCGTGTGAAAATCATCAACAGGCGTAACTCCATTCACTGCTAAATGCAACAATGTTTGTCCATCACGTAGTCTTAAACTCATTTTACACATGGTGAAAACTAATTTATAGAGTGTAACGCCATCTGTGCTTTGTACCTTTTGATTAGGCCGTTTTAGTACTTTTGTTAAAATTGTTAACAAATATAGGCCGGTCACAACGTTTTGTTCATATTCATCCTGAGAATATTAAGTAAGAATAAAATAGAATTACAAAAATCGAATAACAAAAATTCCGTACAGAAATAACTTCAACATCGTCCTTAGGTCCTGGATCAACAATTTTCTGTTTATTTCGTTCCAATTCAAGAATACATGATGCCAAAACGGTGAGAATCTAAAGAAAGCAAAAGAATTTTATTGATAAATATTTATTAAATTGATTTGAAATAATCTTACGTTATTCACTCTCAGTGACGAACTTATATGAATCATTTGAGAAAATACTTGAGCAAACCTCAACAGATCTCTTTGAACTGAAAGCTAAATTTTTTTTGAACGTTATTATTTGAATTTAATAATATCAGATAAACAAACATACATTATTTTCTTGTCGAAGCTCTAACGCGTGTAGCCACAGGCTTTCGCATCTATCGAAACGACCATTATCGGCACAAACTGCTCCTCTAGAATTTTAAAAAGTTTCTTTTATGCTATGCCCTACTGAACATTTACTGAGAATTACCTGAACACAATTGGATGTGCGACGTCTGGACACTTTCTACCGAGAATTCTTTCTCGTATTGTCAACGATTCCATGTGAATTGAATTGTTATTATATCGAATAGCTTGTAAATCCTTTAAAATTGAAACAATTTACTTCAATTTTCTTAGACTAGTACCTGAACATTACATACTTGTATTGTTTGGCTTTCAACCCAATGTTCATAGGCCGGTATTGTTGGACAGACTTTCTTTTTGACCACATCGTCTGGATCTTCGTATCTAATCAGAAAGTATGTGGTGTGTTAAATACTGATGTTCTCAATCATATTTTCAAGTTACCTGAGTTCCATGGCTAGCATTAGGTAATGGTACGCTTTATTTAAACTATAGTTATCCTTGTCATTAGCAAACGATGCTCCCATTAATTCCAAGGCGTCCACTTTCTGATCAAATGAAAATTCAATTAATATCGCACTCTATAAATTTCTAGTTCACATTGTACCTCTGCTCTATTTAATAAATTTGGTCTAGTATAAAAAAGTTCTACAACAGATTCACGAGTTCTTTCGGCTGCTGTAACGACAGCGGTCATTCCTACAAAATTTTAATAACAAGCAGTTTTAATTAATTCGCTCGCAATTAAATCTGCTATACACTCACCAAACTCATTTGGTTTAAGTATGGCACCGTAGTCCAAAAGTGAACTACAAATTTCCACGTGACCACATTCGGCTGCATAGTGCAACGCTGTGGCACCGCAAAGTGCCTGATCATTTGGATTTGACCCAATTGTTAGTAAATATTCAACCTAAATAATTTTAAAAATAAAACGAAACTTAATTAACACCATTCGATATGCGCACAGCATAAAACTAAAATTTTAGAATCAAAACTACGAAAAAAAAAAAAACATACAACATCTGTGTGACCTTTGTAGGAGGAAATCATTAAGCATGTGTTGTTGTAAGCGTTTGCTAGATTAATATCAGCGCCATGTGAAACCAGGTATTGGACAATATCCATTCGTCCTGAGAAGAAAAGAAATTTAAAAATATCATGTATCTATTAGTGTGTACGCCCCGGAAATATTTTGAACAAAAATGGGTGATAATGACATGTGTGTGTACATAGGTAATATAAAAATAGATTGCGTATGGTTTAAAAGAGACATACATTTTTCGAACCGAGTCATTGTTCTAGCTTACCATCAAAACAAGCAGCACGTAGCGGCGTTGAATGTGCCTTTGTTTTGTGATTTACATTTGCTCCATGTTTTACTAACAATTTAACAACATTCATGTGACCTGCGAATTGAGATAAATAGAGTTTTAATTTTTTAAAAGATGAAAACCCCCAAGAAATTAATTTTATTTGATATTAATAGCATTTTCCACTGACAGAAAAAATGTATTGTGGATTTATAAAGTGCATAGTGAAATAAATTATTTAAATTTTAAAGATTTCACGAATATCTTACCCGATCCAGCTGCACACCATAACGCTGTAGCCCCGCTAACAACATGCCCATCGAATTTCACGACACACTCTTTTTCCAAGTCTGGTTGATATTTTGTGAGTAATGTAGACACTACATTGAAGCGTCCATTCTTTGCTGCAATTACAAATGGTGTGAATATTTGTCCGTCTTCTTCGGCGTAGTCCTGGAAAATAAAACAAAAGTTACTATGTAGCTTAAGAGGTTATTTCAAAGATTAAAATTGGCATACAATAGTCAAAACCGATAATCAAATTGGGTTTAACGATGACTAGCATACACGACTTTATACTAAAAACGCTTCCTTTTTAAGTGAACCGTGCCAAAAATTTAAACAAACCTACAAACTGCCAAGGAACGATTGTGCTTAAGTCGACAATGCGGCGCGGCGGACATACATATCTTTCACTAAAACTAAAGGCATCATTCAGTGACGATGGCTAGTTAGAATTTTAACACTTTAAAGTACAATAACTAGCCTAAAACAAAAAAGTATAGTAGAGTCATCTGCGACGACTAATTCTTTTACCATATTGAATGAAAGTTTCGAAGAAATCTGCTTAGTACCCTGAAATTTTGTGTTGTATGTCCTTCATTAAAGAGTCTCATTAGATTGCTCTAAATATTGGAGAATTAACACATATAAAATTTCAAAGTCGTAGCTTAAATTCTTATGAAGTTATCGGCCAATATTCTTGAACAAGTGTTTTAAGGATATTTTGTATGGCAGCTACTCAAAGGAATTGGACGATTTGTCCCGTTAACGAACTTAACCTTACAAATTCAACCAAACAGCCAGATTCAAAATTTCAAGATCTTAGGTCAAGGCGTTCTTGAGTTATAGTGCTAACGGACAGACAGACGGATGGACGTCAAGCGGATTTGAGGTTTATGGCCACAAATAAACAAAAAATACTATATAACTTTTTTTCGTCCGAGGCTTGATTCTATGCGTTACATATTTTTCGGCTGGATCAAACTTATGATTTCATCTAGAGTATAAAAATGTAAAGTCTGTCCCACAGTTGGTTAGCTAACTTAAAATTTTATTTGTGTGGGCAGAGGTCACAGCGATACTGTCAAAATTTCATATTTCAGGAACGGCTTACTCTATGAAGTTGAAACTTAGAATTTATATATAATACCTCGATGGCACAGTGACTAGAAAGCACTGCACTGTCTCACTGTCTCTGGCTAGACTTCTCCCAAATCATTTTCTTAGCTCATATTTCGGACCTATCTCCCTAAAAGTTTGCAAAGATTGAAAGTACCCCGAAAAAGGAGTTTAGCGATATTAGAAACTACAGACCAACTACAATTAGTTCTTTATTAACGATTACCAATACCAGCTTAGATCAAGACAATTTCGTAGCTTTTGATATTTCTAAGTAGATTTTTCTTAATGATATGATATCGTCGTATCTGAAACCCATGGAACAGTTAAGCTCACAATCAGTGAACAGAAAAAAAATATTAAAGAAATTATAAACATCATCAATGTCCTACTGTTTTCTGACAAAAGAGTGCAGTGTTTGCCAGTCAGTAATTAACGCGTAGGTACTATCCGTATAAAACGAATATCTTCTGCGACGCATCCATACGAGTGTTCCGGTCACATGTTTTCAATGTTTTAAAAACGACTAGACAATCCCAGCAAGGGAATGGAGGAACCTAGAGCAAAACATTTCCAGGGGTTCGAAACTGAAGTTCGCATAAAGCATAAGTGTGGTGGGTTAGATCAACGAGTAATATATGAAAATGAGCCATCAAAAACGAAACTCAAGTACAAGTCTTGGCGACTGTTAGTGGCTGTAACAATTGGCAATTAATAGGCATACAAACTTCCGAAAAAGCAGTTAACGCATTCGAAAGAAAGGTCCTTCGAAGAATTTTGGGACCTGCGAATGAAGGAACTGACTGGCCATGAGTTGTATCAACGCTACGAAGAGCCAGAAGCTTCAACGTTCATCAAACTACGTAAACTTCAGTGGGCTGGCCATCTAGATCGGATGGAAGATAGAAGAATCCACAAACGTGCACTTAAAGGAAAAGCAAATGATAATAGACTAGTAGGCAAACCACGCAAACGATGGAAAGACTCGCTAGTTGAAGATAGCAAATCAATCTTAAAAATTAGCAGCTGAAGGACGCAGTCTTTGGATCGAGAGGATTGGAGCCGACGACTTCAGGAAGCCGGATTTGGACTGTCACCTCATTGATAATGATGGATAGGCATTTTTGATTATCCTTGCATTCACGGGATGTCTTTTATTCTGAATGAAAATACTTTGCTGTTCATGGTAGGCTTGCGCACTTTAGTTCACTACAGTGACCGATTATTTTTGGTTCCCAATCCGTAGCGAACTAGCTTGTTCTTTCAGTTCACTAGTTCGCTTGAGTCCAGTATCAAATCGTGTAGGAAAATGTTCTAAAGAAAAAGGTCGTCAGTGTCCGAGAGTAGGGGCGGGACTCACTAAGAAACTAGTTCCTATCCCTTTCCGAAGGAATTACAATGTAATAGATGACTTAAAAAAAGGTACTCCATGTGCACCTTCACGGTAATGCATGAATACAAACAAACTAGCAGCGGCATTCACTTACGGAAACGCTCTTCCGAACTAGTTCGTTCGCGAACCACAAAAGCCTAGTTAATGGTGAGTCTTGTTGTGAATATATATATCACCCACACTATCGCTTGCTAGCTTAAGGTCAGCTCTTCGGAGCCTATATGAATTCCAATGGAGCATAGCACAGAAATAGCGTTCTTCTGAGGTACTATTATTGCTTCAAATATCATTTATTACTTAGATCATGCAAGATAAGATCATTTCTAGGTTGATTTCGAACTTGGTTTAGTCAAAGCGCCAGAGAAACCTATTGTGAATTGAAAAGTGACCCTGCTTGAAAGTTTTTCCGCGCGAAAATGATCACCTAATTTTATATACGCGGAACAAACAAATTCCATTCAGGTCAATGGAGCCACACTCCATTGTCTTCCACATCAAGATTGTGGATACCGCTCTTCATTCTTTAGTCATGTGTCCAGTTAAGCACCACGTACAACCAGTAACCATATTTACTTTTGGCACATTGTATGCAATTTTTCAAAATTCTGTTGATGTGACAAAAAACGTAAAAAACTGTCCCACACTTACAAATTAAAGTTCATTATCATTAACATGAAATAAATGTGCGACACTAGGAAAAGTGTGTTCTTTCTCACGAACGATAAATAGATTCTGATGACTCCTCCTACTACGCTTCTCCACGATTTTTCTCAAAATGTACTCGAAAGACTCGTAACGTATACATCCAAAGACTCGGCGAGTCGGAATACAGATTTAGAAATGACGAATCGGTTTTGTTCGACTAATTTCGAAATTTTCCCACGAGCTAATCGTTTGAGTATGTTTTTTGAAAATTAAGGCCGTTTTACTCTTCTCGACTTGCTAATGGCATCCGCAAAGGTTACTATGAACATCCCGATGGCATGATTGAAATCCGTTGAATTTTCTTCACGAATTTCTCTTATAGCGATTTATCATGAATGCAAAACCATGTGAGGATCGTTCCAATTTTACTTTTCTTTTTTTCATTAATACGTTTCAGAGTCAAGGCTGATCGCTTATGATGTGCTACTAAAACTCGTTGACCGATAATATGTCAACGGAACTTATTTTTAGAAGTCCTTTGTTTCGTGCCATATACAGTGAATATAATTTAGTCTGTAGAATTTCTTCAGAATTCCGTTGTACCTACGAACAGCTTTCTCTACGCTGCAATATAAAAAGAGCGCGAAATCAAATGGATTTAATATTTTTTTTTATATTTTCAGCTCTCCGAAATGATTCGTTCCTTTGCTGCGTGTTTGCTGAAAATAAATTTATAAATAAGTTTTGTGAAAGTTGTTTGTAGGAGAATTTTTCTTTGCACTAATATAGGTACTACAGGTTGTTATCATCGTTTGCTCAAAACTAAAGTACTTGCAAATTGTTTTCGTTCGATTTCATTCGAGTATTGGAAAAAATAAATTTGTTAATTTCGCGATCGTGTCTGGCTTTAGAGTATCTACAGTTACACCGATGATTTTATAGTGTGGTCATAGCATGAATTATAAATAATGACATGACGTCGATGACTCGTGTGAAATTTAAATAAATTTAATAAAAATCAAATGAAAGAACATCGAGATCAGCGATCACGTTGTAAATATTTTTAAAAGTTTACGCACCCCATGAAAGATTTATATATGTTTTTCTTTTAGGCCAATGCGTATGTGAAAAAGGCTTTCTTTCTGCCTTTGTTTTAGTGATCAGTGGAAAATAAAAAAGAGAAATTTTAGCGGTCGCGCCAATCTTTGTTTTTTGGAGTTATGACAACTATTGCAAGCTCTACCTTAGAGAATGAAAAAAAAAGCTTGAAATATGCAGCGACATTATATAAAATTAAAAGAAAATTATGTTTTGTATTTCTAAAATTCTAAATATAATAAAATGCCTCATTCATAGCAGATTTCCTACACTAGGTTTCGGTCATTTATTCTTGTCCACAATTTTTTCAAAAATCATTTAAAATGAATGATGCAATTTAGGCGTGTGCATAATAATTACAATTTAAAGGAAATTATTGAAAAAGAAGTGATCTCTCCCTAAAATTTAAGGTTTAAAAAGAAATATCCATGCCCTTTTAGGGTTTAACAACATTTAAACAAATATTTATATTAAGATCTCAAGAGTCATTCTACTGTGGTTTCGATTTCTATTAAGATGAAATGTTTTTTTACGTGCACTTTGGTAATGGCAATGAGCCAGATCCTGAATGATTCAAAGATGCCATCTACTTTTTGAAAGATGTCTTTGTAAGCAGTGAGTAATTTAATTGAAATTCGAATTATACTTGGCTCATTTGTTGATGTTCTCTTCAAGGAAAAATGTTGAGAAAATATCAAAAAATATTTCATAAATTAGACGAAAAATTTGATTAAAATTCCTTTTTGACATTTTTGAATTTGCAATCAATTTGAAACATTTTTTGGTACAGATGAAGAGGGTTTTTATACTCTACATGAAATCATAATAGAATAAGGCCCGTTCCTACGATCGTCAGTAACGTTCTAACTGAAACTTTAACTGACAGATGCTCATACGAAACTTACAGTCAAAGTTTTGGTTAAATTTTAACTGAAGGTCGTAATAACGGCCCCTTAGTATTATAAGTTTAATCCAGCCCAAAAGTTTGTAACGCATAGAACCGATCCTCGGAGGAAAAACAAATTATATATTATTTTTTGTTTATTTGTGCTTAAAAACTCCGTCCGTCTGTCTGTCCGTTAGCACGATAACTCAAGAACGCCTTGACCTAGAATTATTAAATTTTGAATATGGATATTTGGTTGAATTTGTAAGGCTAAGTTCGTCAACGGGCAAAATCGTTCCACTCCTTCGAGTAGCTGCCATAGAAAATGTTCTTAAATACCGTCTTAAAGAATATTGACCAATAACTTCGAAACGGCTAAAGCTACGACTATTAAATTTTATACACGGTGGTTTTTAATAGTTGTAATTAAATGTATGATTATGAAAAAAATCGAGTAGATGCAATACAGGATATTTGTATGGCAGCTATTGGTGAAGCTACGAATTTGAAATAAATTTTGTACACATTAATTTTTGAATGGTTCCCTTCTGTACCGCCCATGTAAAAGTCCTTCAAAAAGGAAAATTTTTTTTCGATGACTTACCCAATTCATCAAGTAATGAAATTTGCATTGTTAAATTAAATATTGTCTTTTAGTTTTGAATAGCAATCTAATGTTAGTACTTAAGGGCGCTTATTCGGGTCTTGACACTTCAAAAAGTTCATTTTGAAAATAGAAAATAGAAAGTACATCATGTAAGGAATGTTGTCTCAAAATATCAAGTCGATCGAAGCAAAACTGTAGGAGTGAGAGAGATTTAATGCTCCTTGTATTAAACATGGCTTGACCGGTAATTCGAACCCGGAAACCGAGTATCTCAGGCATTCTGAGAAAAAAGAGGAGGCTCATACCCGAGAATCTTGACTTGTGCTTGAACGACGGATTTTTTTTACGTGCAATTACGACTCATTTTATAAGCCAAAAATATGGTCAAATTTGTGGAAAAAATTACACTTTTCGTAAAAAACGCTACCAAAAATTCAATTTTCAATTTTTAAAAAAATCTTTTCTTCAAGTACAACCCTTATTCACATACTAACAGGAAAATTTTTGGGTTTTTGATTTCTGATAAAAATTGCTCGATTTACGGTGACTACCGTGAGGACATGGTCAACTTAAGGCTCCATGTGCTCATTAAATGCGATTTTGATGATTTATGACTGTTTTCTTACCAATATTTCACGTTAATGGCAACAAAAAAAACAAAATAAAATTACACCACGTTATTAGCTGGTATGTAAACTAGGTCATCCATAGAGAAAAAATTCAAAACTGTATTTGGAAAAAATGCTATTAGAACAACAACCCTTGAACATTTGTTAAAATGCGTAAATTCGAGTTTTTTAACGCATATTACCTATTTTTTGAATAATTAACATGTCATTTTCATTAATATAATGCTAGAAAAAATCTTAAGGAAGGTCTTTCATTAATCAAATTTCAAAAATTTTTATTTTTGGTAATAATATATGAAGTCAAACTGAAGCAATTTTTCACGATTTTCATGGCAAGAATTACATAATAAGACAGCATTTCATTGAAAAGTATCATAGATGGGATAATTAATTGGTATTTCTAGAAGATAGATCAATGAAAATATTATTGATTTTTAAAAGTTATGCGTTTCAAATAATTTGAAAACCTATAATGCCCTAAACACACGACAGCGTTAATATCGTATTATCTGCCATTTGGCTATTAACTCGACTTAATACGTAATTATTTGACTATTATCCTACTAATTTAATACAGTTCGAAAGTCTGTATTAAATTGTGTGACGAAATTATTAAAAGCTTGACGCAATGCGATGCATCGAAGAGCTTCTGTTTTTTCCCCAGTAACGTATGTTTTTTTTTTTTTGAATGAAATTGAATCTATATATATAAAAGAGGATGTATGTATGTATGTGGGTGGGTATGTTCCCTATAGACTCCTAATCCACTGAACCGATTTTGATGAAATTTTCAAGGAACGTGTAGAGTAGTTTCGGGATGGTTCCTGTGAAGTTTGGTCCAGATCGAATGAAAAACAAAAGTTTTTTTTAACATTTTTCAAATTTTTTCACGATTTTAGTACCCTGGTGCTCTAATGGTTTGTTTGCGCTTTCCTATACTATTCATCCGATTACGATGAAACTTCGCTGATATATTGGTCACACGCCCGCGAAGGTTTCTGCGTTAACAAAATTATTTTACAAGAGTTATTTCAACATTTAAGAGTATTTCAAATGATTTAGCGGCAGTTCGTTCGTTTTCGGTGCATTAGTTTCATTCCTATTACTAAATGGTAAAGATAGAGATGTATGGTGGATAGTGGCTGGAAGATGAAGGATGCTGGATAGAGGATGAAGGTTGGTGGATAGTAGATGGTATGTAGATGGTAGATGAAGGATGGTGGAATGGGGGATGGGGGATGAAAAATGGTGGATGGTTCATAGAGGATGGGAAATAGAAACAAAAAATAATTGTTGGGCTCACGTTTTTTTTTCTCTCTCTCTCTCTGGTGGGTGAAGGATGGTAAATAGAGGATGGAGGATAGAAGATTGAGGATGGTGGATGGAAGATGGTGAATAAAGGATGGTGGATAGAGGATTGGGGACGGTAGATATACGATGGTAGATGATGGATATAGGATGATTATAGAGGATGGATGGATGAAGGATGGGGGATGGTGGACAAAGGATGGGGGATGAAAAATTGTGGATGGTTCATAGAGGATGGGGGATAGGGGATGGAGATGGTGAATATAGGATGGTAGAAGATGAATAGAGGATGATGGATGGAGGATGGATGGATGGAGGATGATGGATGGAGGATGCGGGATGGTGGATGAAGATGAATGATAGTGGATGGTGGATGTTGGATAAGAGATGGTGAATGGTGGATGGAGGATGGAGATGGAGGATGGAGAATGATGAATGGTGGATGGAGGATGGTTGACAGAGGATGGTGGAAAGGAGATGGTTAATGGTAGATATAGGATGGTAGATGATGGATGAAGTATGGATGGATGAAGGTTGGAAGATGGAGAATAGAGGATGGAGGATTGAAGATGGAGGATGAAGAATGGGGGATGGAAGATGGAGGATGGAGGATGGAGGATGGAAAATGGAGGATACAGGATAGAGGATGTTGGATGGTCGATGGAGGATGGGGGATGGTGGATGACGGATAGAGGGTGGGAGATGGAGGATGGAGGGTGGTGGATGGAAGATTGTGGATAGAGGATGGAGTAACGGAAGCAACGGGAGAAAATGGAGCATCGGGAGAAACAGGAGCAACGGGGGAATCAGGACCAATTGATCAACAAGTGAAACGGTAGCAACGGGAGGAACAGGACCAATGGATCAACCGAAGAAACGGGATCAATGGGAAAGACGGAAGTAACAGGGCAATAGAACAACGTGAGCGTAGCGAGCGTTGTCGCGGTACGCGGCTAGTAATTAATAAAATAGAAATTTCTGCAAACGGATAATTTGCGTAAAAAAGGAGTTCTGTAGGCCATGTCTGACGAACAGAAGCTGGAAGATGCTTAAAGGGACAGTTCGGCAGACTTGAGGCAAGCGAAACAGAACTCGCATGTTTTCGCGGCAATTTAATTGTCAATCTTTTTGAGCTTTTTTCTTGATTTAGCATAAATGAAAACAAAAGTACGTGTGTCACCCTCCAATTTTCAATTGAAGCTTTTGATTTAATCTATATTAAATATTGCCGTGTGGCTAGAGCATATATCGATGGCTTAAAGCACACATATAGTATGTCCACTCTTGGAAAACGTGTGTTATGTCGTTTAAAATGTCGAAATTCGGCAATACTTTGTATTACACAAACCGTTTATGGTTTGAACACTTATTATTTTAATAAATATAATGCTATTGAGTGAAAGAATTTCAGAAATAATTAAAACTAATTGACTTATAAGCTTTGAAAGGTACATGATTCATGATTTTTTTTTTTTTAATTTAAAAAAAAAATTATTATGCAATAGAGCAGAAAAAATTAAATGGTTTAGTTTCAACCTTTTTTCAATGATTTTCTCTCCAAATTTAATTTTTTTCTTTGTTTATATTATTGATACAAATTACAGAGATGGTAGGTAGATTTTATTCTGTTTTTCGATTTAAATATAATACATTTAATACATATGAAAATGTATACATAATAAATACAAACTAAAAAAAAACCGGTCATTTTTTTTTGGGTATTTTTATTGATCGGAAAAAAATACGGTTTGTTTTATTTTGCGTAGAATTGAATATAGAAAAATAATAAAAGAAAGATTTTTCCAAGTGAGTAGCCCCCATAATACATAAATACAGAAAAAAGTTGAATGATTTTTTCACATTTTTACAGAGAACATGAAACAAACCACATAATTAATTCAAATATATTTTATTCTAATCAACAAAAATTACTAAGTTAACTAAACAAAACAAGGAAATTAGTTCAAACGATTACGATTCATACACATGTACATACATATGTTAAACTTCGTTTCTAATGAATTAATTTGTTATTTTAGACTGACAAATTGCTGCAATTGACTTTCTTTTTTTAAGGATACCGAACTCGACTTAGGTGGTTAGCTTCGAATACACTGTAGTATACAGTCCACCCAGCTTAGGGATGGGAGGTCAGAAATCGAGCCGGACATGGCAGTGTACTAGTAGGTGTTAATAATTGTTTAGTGCTGTTAGTGGTGGTGATATAATCTACTGGAACAACAATGTTGACTATAACAAAGGCACAGCGCCTCGGCTTAAATTTTGTGGATGTTTCGGCTATCTCAATCGCTTCCTTACAATTCTTAAATGGTAGTGTTTGTCTTGGCCAATATTTTAACGTTGTTAAAATTGATTGAGTGGTTTTCTACCGCTGCATGTTCCGCAATTGCCGATGGTTTGGACCTGATTTTTTTGTGTACAGCGCTGATGTTTACGAATCCTTCTTCTGATGGTCCGTCCTGTTTCTCTGATGTAGACTTTGTTGCAAGACCCGCAGGGATCTTTATAAATGCCCTCCATTTTCAGTGGGATCTTGTCCTTTTGGTTTTCTAGGATGCCTCGGATCGTAGTTGCCGTAGAGTATGTCGTCCGTATGTCGGCTTTCTTGAGTACCTTGCCGATTTGATCTGTGGTACCTTCTATGTAAGGTAATATCACCCACCACTTGATAATATGGTCGTTCGTATCTTTTTCTTCCTGGTTCTTCGTAGCTTTTGGTTTTTGCTTGCATACTTTGTTGATAGTGCTCTTCGTGTGTCCGTTAGCTGCAAAGGTTTTCTGTAGATGTTCCATATCGTTGCGAAGGGCGTGTGGGTTACCGTTGGTGATACATTCTGCTCTGTTTCTTCCTTCAACTTAGGATGGTGGAATGAATCAAGTAGATACCTGTTTGTATGAGTAGGCTTCATAAAAACAGTAAAATGTAGAGATGGGGCAGATTTTTCGACTAGTCAATCTAAAAGGAATTGTAACAACAAAACAACACTTGTTGCAGTAATTGGGTTTTGTTGGGCACCACGGAAACGCAAAAATCAAGGGTGTGAGTAATTAGTGTAGGTAATTAACGGAGAAACTCATTTATTGGCATCAGGAATGTAAATAAATATTTTAATATGCGATTTTTTGTAAACGAGAACATTTTAGAAGACGTAAATCTCCTTCTTTAATGCTTTGCCACAAAAGAGGACGAGGTATTTGGGCTACAAATCGTCATACCGCGGAGATGGCGGCATCCACTATTAGCCGAAGTTTGCATGTATGTACCATAGGCACCTTTTGTCCTAGTACAAGTTTAGTATTATGTTGTTTAATTGTAAAAGATCTCCTTATCTGTGGATTTTTAATAGGCTTTATGGTTAGGGTAGTTCTCCTTCGAAAGATTTGTGAATTTGGGGATCAACCAAAGGAAATAACCGCGTGCCGATTGTACCTTCTTAAACATAGAAAGAAACCTTTGTTTATACGAACTAAGAATACAGTAGTACCAGCGGACTTCCCTTCGATTCTACGGATCAACATTAATTTCGTGTGGATTTTAGTTTTATGCTCGTCGCAAATTTCGTCACACAGCTTTTTATATGCATAGATCTACAATTAATCCAAAAACGTATATGATCTTGGCATTAGCTGTAAATAATGCGTACTATTGAGCACACCATCCGCACATTTCTAAAATTAATGCGACGGATTCTCCTAGCCGCCAGATTGATCTCGAAACGGCGGAACAAAAGACTCGGTGTCGACAGCGAAGAGGAAGCCAGAACAACGCTTCCGAGATCCGTTTAATCGTCCCCATAGCCCACTTTGTGCTTTTGTAAACAAAACGTCCTCGGCGATCACACGGCGGGATTGACGAGCGAGCGTGTGGCCAGGGGTTCGATTTCGGTTTGCGTGTGGACAGCTGACGCGCGACTGTCAACTTCACTAGACCGATTTTTTCCTATTTTTAGCCACCGTTTCACTATAAATAATTCATGACAGTCAAATTAGATTTTCGTAGAAGCTATCGGTCTATCAAAACAGAACATTTTTCGCTTCTTGTTACGCCAATTTACTGGAATTTTCAACGATTTCCCAACACGCTGCAACTGATGAACTTGCTCACCTGATTTATCAGCTCACTTTGAACTTGCCGTTCGTCGATATCATTCAAGGCCGATATAATGCTGATCGCAAAACCGTCGCGGGCTGCGTAGTAAATATTGTCTTTGAAATTCTGGCGTAATTCCTCGCGAAATGGAAGCGGCATTCCACGGTTTTTCGGCGACATTGAAACTGGCGAGTTGAAAGTTTAAGACGACGAAGGCGCACTGAGAAATGCGAACTGAAGGGAAAATTCAAAACACGTAAATTGTTTGTTTTCAATGTGTACGAACCGGATCAGAGATTTATTTTGCGTATCACCGAACACGCAGTCATCGGACAAGAAACGAAATTTAAACACGAACTCTGCGGAAAGACTCAAAGCGAAATTCTCGCGAAATTACTTGCACTCTCGACTTCTCGACTAGAACTCGAACTCGGACAAATCTGTACAAGTGACAGATCAGAAATTGACAATTGGAATTTGGAATTTGTAAGAGTGGTAGGTTTTGGTGTGGTGAATATAGTTTTGCACGACTGGCAAATTGCGGAACGGAAATGGTGGTGAAAGATTTAGCAGTGAACGAAATTCAAATTTGAAATAAAATAAAATCAGGCATCAATATATCACTAAATATCACTGCAATTTTTGGATCGAACTAAATTACATGCTAAAATTAAGTTAATTTGTCGGAAATTCGCTAAAAAATTGCCTACTTTCATATACCACCTTGATCAAAAGTTCCCGGAATTTATTGAGAAAATTAAAAATACAAGTTTATTCATCTAAATCTATATTGTCCCCTTCAAAGTAATCCCCATAGACTGCAACACACTTATGCCAGCGCCTGATCCAATCCTCGAAACATTTTTTATATTCGGTTTTCGGTATGACCATCAGTGCTCCCTGCGATTTTTCCATTACTTCCTCTCGACTGCTGAAACGCGTTCCCCGTAGCGGTTTTTTAACTCGATTGAACATAAAGAAGTCACAGGGAGCCAAACCTGGTGAATTCGGTGGCTGTTGGATGGTATTTGTTGCTTTTTTCGTCAAAAAAATACGAATAATAATGGCGCTGTGCGACGGTGCGTTATCATGGTGCAAAATCCACGAGTTTTCTGCCCACAATTCTGGTCTCTTTTGGCGAATTGCTTCACGCAAATGTCTCATAACGCCCAAATACTCTTTGTTTACTGTCTGGCCTTCTGGCAAAAATTCATGATGCACTACACCGTTGTAATCCATGAAAACCGTGAGCATTGCCTTCTTTTTTGACTGAAAACGACGTGGTTTTTTGAACCGCTATTGAACCGCTCGTGCCACTGGTAAACGACCGTTTTCTTTAGAGATTCGTTGCCGAAACACATTTCCAACATTTCCAACGTTCGCGAACCATTAAATCCGTTTTTTACGCAAAATTTAATACAAGTTCGTTGTTGCAAATTTAAATCCATTTCTAATGGTGATTTCTTTTCCGCAAAAAAATGTGACCCGTTTCTGCCCTCATTTTTTGTTCTAGCAGTTCCGCTGTTCTATTCTCAATTTTTTTTTGACCTGCTAGAAAAAGGGGGTTGAGTCCGTGGTTAAAATTGACCTGAAAACTCGCATTTCTTGCCCCGAAAATTTCGGCGGTGCAACTCCTTTAACCTCAAATGTGCGTAAGAAACGATGAAAATAAGAAAAAAATATCCTACGACAACAGCGACAAACGATTTAAAAGCATAAATTAAACTGTCCAACGGGTCATACGGTAATAAGAAATCATACGGAGTGTAGTGAAAATTTATTTCAATTTTAATAGCTTTTTGACCTGAAACGTTCTATTGTAAATTGACCTGTCGGACGGAACTGTCAAAAAAGAGGGCAGAACTGCAATAATTTTGCATCTTTACAGGTCACATTTTTTTTTCAGAAAAGAAATCACCAATAGATAGATGTACTCTTGGCTACGTAACTTTTGCAAATGTCAAGCTATGACGCTAAGATTTAGAGGGAATGTCAACAACAGATGTACCAACTTAACAAAAAACAGAATTTAAATCGGAACAATAAAAGCGCCACACGGTGGTTATTCCGAACTTTTTGATCAAGGTGGTATTGTGTCTATACTGTGGTCTAATTTTTATTGAATTATTTAACATTGTTATTTTAATAAAAAGTATTGTTATCGACTTTAAAAAAAAAAAAATTTTTGCTTCCCCGAAAATTTCTTTTACACTTTTTACATAAAAAAAAGTAAAAAAACGTCTACGGTTCGCAAAACTTTCGAAAGCTTTTAGTTCTCAAACTGTTTGAACTATTAAATTGATTCTTTTTCATTGGTAGACTTAGTGGACTCTTTCAATTGGTCATCTTTTGAGTTCTGTGGTGTGATGAGGGAAGAGGGGGAAGCGTATTAGGCGAAAAATGTTGGATTCTAAATCTCAGCAACTGCTTATGGTATGAGACTGAAACTTGGAATTTATATAGAGCTTCGATAGTGGACCTATTTGTAAAAAAATGCTAATATGAATGAAGGGGTGTAGGAGTGGGGAGTTTTCAGCACAAAAAGCCGATTATCTGAAATAAATTTAACTTTTTAATTTGTCATTCCTTGTGTTTGGTATGCTTGGAAAAAATACTTATTTCGCTTGTGTTGATAGAATTTAAAATAGACGACATTCACAGCTTCCCAAATTACAAACATTAAAAGCCAGGGAAACATAAATTAAGCCAAATTTTCAAATTACATTATAAATGAAACGTTTATTCATTCCGATATAAAATGTATATATTCGAAGTCTACATTTTGAAAGTACATATAAAAGTTTAAAGCCCTGATATTTGGTTGCATTGCAATTAAGCGTAAATTATTCTGTTAACTAGTTTGTTCTCGTCCTTTCTTCCAATCGAAATAAATGCTCTGTTAAACAAAATCTATGTGATATGGTAATAACTTAAGACGTCTCAGCAATCTTTGGCCTGTCGTGCCTTTTTTGCGTCCAGCATTGCATGCGAAACTTTCTCGTATGTGAGGAACGTGATCATTGTTGCCGGTACAACTCTTGTTAAATTTGGTTTTATTCCTTTGTAAAAACCGCGCCATCCCTCGAAACTATTGAAGAAAATAAATAAAAAGAAAAAAAGAAATTAGTAAAGTTTGTCCGAAACAATTAATTCTTACCTTTTAGCAACAAGATTCTTCCGAGCGTTTAACAAGTTCGAAATCCACTAAGCGTCGATTAATTATTATAAACCATGATCTCTCCGCAATGAAAGACAATCTTTATGTTTAAAACACATAGAGTTAAATTTTGCGAATATTGTGAAGGTTACGTTCTTTTACTTTTCTTGCTAAAAACGTTGCAAAGAGCTTACACAGTCAATTAGTTAGATTACGAAACCAAAACCAAAAAAAAACTAAATGATAGCCATCAAAATTTTAAGAACTCCAAAAGAATCTTTTTGCCAAAAGTATTTTCTTTTCAAAGTTCTTGTACGGAATAAATATTATACGATTTCTGAGAGAAAAATAAATTAATTAAAATTCGGCATTTAACTAAGTCTTATAGTCTAGAAGTACTTTTATTAAAGAAGCTCTTAAAATTATGCATAGTATAAAACAGTCGATATTTTTCTTTTGCAATAAAAAATATTTATAAATAATATTCAGAATTAAGTAGTAGGATTATGATAGTCTTTTTGCGCAATGTAGTGCGATTATCATTGTAAGTAATTAATTTATAATAAATAGCGTCTTCCTGCATATTAGTCCGCATCGTAAATTAGTATATACTCAAAAAAGAAAGATTATACAGACCTGAAAATTTATACAGGGAAAATAAAACGCTATATTAGGCCTTGCGGCTCACAACTTTACATTTTACTGTAAATTAGGCAAGGGTAATTGGTTCCGCAAGAAAGAGCAAAGTTTGAATAAGGTCTTGCTTGTAAGCCAAAAAAAAATTTATATTATACAATTAAAACAAATCAAACATAGACAAGTAGTGAAAATAAAAAAGATGTCAAGTGTATCGCAGTAGAAATCAGCTATCTCCAAAAGATAATGCGTTTAAAATTATTTCTTGTACTCAGCTATTTATCAGATGCAAATGTAAAAAACAAATTAGTATATTCAAAAGGCTCAGTTAAATGGAAGCGAAAACCAAAGTTAGCGAGAATAGCTGCCCATCAAAACCATCGAAACAGCTTAGCGTAAAATTAGTTATACCTTACGCGCATTAGGTCGACAAAGACAAAAGCAAAAAACCGTAAAGGAACGCGAGAGAAGTCTTTGAAGTACCTAGTGGAAGTTATTGTTCTTGAACCACTAGGCAGACAATTTGATCAGGACTAAGTCTACTTCAATTTCACAAAAAGGTATCTAATGCACAATATTCTCTTGGGCTATTTGGTGTCTTCTAGAGTTCTACGTCTCTTTTCTACATTTTTCAATAAAAATAACGATAGTGATGCGTATGAAATTTGAGCTTTTGTAGGGTTGAAAATAAATATAAACAATAAATTTTATTGTATACATTATCGTATTATACCGTAATTATTGTAAAATACGTCATTCAAATCATCGACAAATATTTTTCACAATTGTGTACTTTGTAGTTAAAGATAAAGCAATAAACAATCTTATTATCGAATTTTCATAGTCTGAAATACTTTTGCCAGTAAACTTTAGGAAATATTTATAAGAAATCAATTAAGAATCAATTAAAATCTTGTTGGCCTAATCAAGAAAGAAGTATTTTTTCATGTGACTTCCAAATTACTTATTTTATTTAAATTTGGTTTAGTAGAAAAAACTCATCTTTCACCGAATCAACCGATGACAATTTCCTTTCACCAACATTTTTTTCATGTTCCCACGAACAAGATAAATTTGGCAGTTGTCAGATCAGGTCGAAGAGGTGGCTAATCTATTGAGCACCCGTGAAACTGATTTTTTTTCTGGGCAAATTGCGAACGTTTATTCTTCACTTCAGCCTTTAAATGTTAACAAAACAAAATTACAAAATCTGCCGGCTGATGTAACTGCCTTCGCCTTCTGTAAAGCTGACATGTTTTTCGATTTTGATTACATTTATTGCTAAAATAATTGCGTAGATGAATTTTTTGGGTCATCACACATTAAATCGTCGACTAAGGGGTTAGTCTTTGTCTAATGTTTCTTCCTTGCCATCAATATTTTCACATAATCTTGCTCTTAGGGAGTCTAATTCCTATGAAGATGTTCCTCATGTGGCAGCACCCATTCAGAGCATTCACTAGCGTTCGAAGCTTATGTAACATTAATTTCTTCATTTCATATATGAGGTGGTGCGCAGCAAAACTCGCTTCTTCCATTTTCCAAAAAAACATTAGTTATGATTTTCTCTCGATAGTATTTTCCCTGCTCTATTCAAAAATGATCTCAAATTTTATCAAAATACGTTTCTTACCCTGTTTCCAACGCAGTCCGATAAAAACTGAGATCATTTCTGAATAGAGCAGGCAAAATACTATCGAGAAAAAATCATAACTCATTTTTTTTTGGAAAATGGAAGGAGTGAGTTTTGCTGCAGACCGCCTCATATCTACATGCTTTAACTAAGCTAATCGGTTGTTTAGTAAAGTAATAATTGGGTCTGCTGAAATACTAGCATATACATAGATCGTGAGTCGGATGGCATCTCAATTGGCTTATCACCCATGTCATCAAAAAATCATAATAAAAGCAAGAACAGTGCCTAACAAGGAGCGCCTGTAACCCACGGAGTTTATATAATAACTGAAAACAGCACAGTTGTTTGGTGTGGGAAGACATGCAGAAAAGCAGCACATCTTGAGCATTCTGGCCAACATGACCCATTATACTCGAATTCCCCAGTCTCTACCCGAACTTGTTCATCCTCCTCACAAATTTCAAAGTCTCAGGCACAGAGATATATGTATATACTTGAGATGACAGGCAGCTATTGAGTTGAAGGCGGACGTCGTCACATTCACTTGCACACAAAACAACAATTGACATAAAGACCCTGTTTTGTTTCACTCACTCACACGCTAAAACAACAACAATTTGATATAATGACCCTGTTCTGTCTCAGTGTGTTTTTGGCTTGAAAGCACTTTATACAAAGCCGGTGGCTTGTCGTCTCCAGTAGCTCTTTGAGCTCAGGTAGGTAGCGAGAACGAAGTTCTTTCATCCTCATAGCATCAACGCAGTATACGTGCATTCTTGACAAAATGTAAGCTCGACAATCGAGAAGAAAATGTTACGTTGTGTCGTCGCTCTCATTGGTCGTGTTTACGTGCAGACCGAACCAGTCTAAAAAGACCGGTCTTGCATTTATGTGTGCTCTTCAACATAACCAATTTGAAGTTGTAATTTTAAATATCATTTTCAATCATGGATGCAAATTTGTAACTGCACATCGCTAAGTTTGCGCAAAGTGGCCACTTCGTCAAATGCCCACCGTTCAGTCATTTTTATTTTCATAGATGTATGCTTTGACGTTTTAATTTTGTTTGGCCAGCACTATTGTAGGTTATGTTTTGGTCTAAGACCGTTTATGTGCCAGTACTAGAATGGTTCGGTTTCGTTTGGTTCGTACCAAAATCAGAACCAAAATAAGTCCAAATGGACTGGTCCGGTTTACATTTATGCGTGCCACCGAACTGGTTTTTTTGGTCTTTTTAGACTGGTCTGGTCTGCACATAAACGCGACCATTGCAAACATTAGGATAGTAATTTCATGCAAATTTTAAAATACGTTCGTACGTTCAAGTTTGAAATACACTCGCACGACTGTGAGATTTGCTTTTGTTTTGAATTTCACTACCACTCGAAAAATTGTTTCTAAGTTCCGTTTCCACTCTCGTCCAAATGTCGAAGATGATCTCTGACAAATTTGATAAGACGATAGAATATAAAATTGAAATAAATTGTTAATTTATGCAAATGTAAAAAATTAAACGATCATCAATAAATTAAAATACAGTAGAACCTCTATATAGTGACCACCCAAGGAACTATGCAAAAGTGGTCACGAGTGGTCAGATTATAAAAATAATTTAGTACAGTATAATGTATGTAATTTAAATCAGCATCACCAATATAAAAGTTGTATTTTTTTACGCATTTATCCAGAACACAATCTCGATAGTAAGTTTCGTGCTTCATTTACTTCAGCCTCATTTTCCATTTTGCAACATTTGTGTCTTAATTAGTATAAGACGTAAAAAATTTTGGTCACATTATAAGATTTATTCCACACGTATGTGATGCGTAAATGGTGGTCAACGGTCACAATACGGAAATGGTCACAATACAAAACGAAAAGTGTATGGAAAATCGGTAATTTACATCGGGACTGTAAAAAAATGGCCACTTTAGGCAAGTGGTCAACATATGAAGGTGGTCACTTTTGCAAGTTCTACTGTATTTGCGTTTAAAAGTGGCGTCACTTGGCTTCTTATCAACTGGATCGAAATTCTCAGTGAGGTCTTCACAACTTCATGATTTTTTATAATTTTAATAATTCTTAACACGGTCTATTCACGAATGGAGTAAAGCAGAATAGAAAACAGATTCGATTTAATTTCGTAACGAATTCGAACGTAACGTTATCCGAAGCTCCACTCAATCCACCCTATCAATGTTACGTCTAGCCCCAGAGGTACACGTATAAAAAAAGCGGCTGAATGTGAAACACCAATCATATGATGTGAAATTTTTCTCATGGTCAAAGTATTTAATAGGGCTGGGAATTTCGGGAACGATGCTCGACAGTTCGATACACCCCCTCCCCCTAATGCAGTTCGCATTAACTCTAGTGACGACACTGCTACTGCCGACAGTCGATAACCCGCCCCCCCCCCCCCCCTGATGCAGTTCGCATTAACCCTAGTGACGACACAACGACTCAAATTTCTTTGGAATCCATTCGACTTCAGATAATTAGTGCCAGCCACTATCAAGAAATCGCAACACAACCAAAGGTCTCTGTATTACTTTAATTATCAAGAAAATGTTACAAAAATAACAATAAAAAAAAAATAAGTTGTTTGTATGTTTATCCTATTGAAAGTGTAATCTTTATACGATTAATTAGACTTGTGTATTAAATCGGATTGTAGTGCAATGATTAGTTTTCTTAGTCTTACGCAGACACTATACCACGTTACACTTGTTACTTATTAGTTATATAAATAGATTAACTATCTTCATGACACGACGCATGCAATCACATAATTATGACATTCGCAAAATGTTTAACTACATTAAAAATAAACTTTGTTTTCTATTTTTGTATTACGCTCTGAAGTTTTTAATTTAGGTTTTTATCAGTTTTTTTTTTTCTGTATATCACAACTTGTCTGTCGTTTCCGACAAATTATGAAAATAGTCATAACAATTCACAATATATATATATACCGACTTTATACTGCAAACAACTAAATACTAGGAAATAAATATAAAAAATAGTTCGTTCTGTTACAATTATATTCGTGTTTTTTTTTGCCAGCTTGTTAACAATAATCAACAAGAATTTTATATTCGTCTAAACTTGAAATTAATCTCTTTTCTGTGTGTGTTTTCTTTTTTCATTAACACTTTTCTTGTAAATTATATACACAAATAAAAAAAAAAATGAATAAAATTTAAGTATTTAACTTAAAAACTAATCTCCGAAATTATATTGAATGCGGAAATAAAAAAAGGAAAAAGAAATAAATAATAACGCATTGTGGAATAATAACAATAATACAAAAAATCATACTTGCTAAACAATTAAATCGTTCTTATTTTGCACTTTTTTCTTTGTGAGCCATTTTACGTGTTCCATTCGTTTATTATTGTGTCTTTATCGCTTTGTTTTTTTTTTTTTTTTCAATTTTTGTTTTTATTGATGTTTGTTATAATTAAAACCCCTAATTTGTAAACTTCTCCCAAATTAACATGACCAGACAAATATTTGGTGTTACATGAGCTAAGTACGGTACAAGACCTTTGTAAAAACCTGGCATTCTTTCGTACCTCCAAGTTTTCTTAACGCAATCCCAGACACCTTCGTACGAATGATGATGATCTTGAAGACGCGCTCGTATCACTTGATATGGATAAGTAGCTGCAGCTGCTATCAATTTTGAAATTGCAGCAAACATTAAATATTCGGATGTACCCTGAAATGATAACGATAGAAAATAAATTAATTGACAAAAAAAAAAATATATATCGCGTGATGTGTTTGTTTTTTTCAGATGGCAACAGAAGAAAAAAAATATTTTGGCTACTTTTATAATATAATCGGACGAATACTGGAATAGACCAATTGGATTTGATTTTATATTTTTTCGTTTGTATTCTTACGAAACCGATAAGAATTTTAAGATTAAAATATGACGAGCCCTCTGCTTAAGATAATTTATGCTGACGTGAATATGTCTAAAGATTTCATCAAATGCAAACCTCGGAGTAGATTCCGAACGTGCTGATAATATTGTGTTTTATTGCTCTTGAACTAAGAACTAACTTACTTTGATACTAAACGAAAAATACAGGAAATGAGTAAACAAATAAATAAGCCGCGATTCAATAACAATTGAATTTCATAAACATAATGTTAGAAACTTTTTTGGATGTTTTCCTTAATTTGTATACATTAGGGCATATTTTTGAGGTCACAACAAACATCCGTAATGATGGAAAAATTAAATGCAAACTTTGTTTTGAATCTTGTGCTTGTAGTAGCAATAGTCCACTAATCTGGGTTCATCATGGTCACACAAAATTAGAAACATAGAACTAGTAGCAATTTATGTTCTTTCCCGAATTGGACCTTAGCCTACCACTTTTAATATTTTGCAATTTTCGTGGAATAGTGCATAAAAACCACTCGCAACAACTAGCTATAGTTTTTTTTATTTTTCAATTAATTGATCTGGGTGTTTATTGATACTGTGTTTTTATACTACTTGTGTATGAAATTATTCAGAACTGAGTTCTTCGCCGATTAGTCGGGAAAACTCGATTACATTTTATGATTGGCCAATTTTAGTTACCAGGACGCATGTAACATTACTAGTACATTAGTTAGGAGAGCAAAGAACTTTGTTCCGGGCCAGAATTCGCTTTCTGACTATTTGTATATATGCTTTTTATTGCCGTGTCAAAATTTGCAATTATATTGGTTCAAATTTTGCTCAAGCTTTACTGTAAATAGTACGGAAAAGAAATTTTATTTTCCACGAAAGCAACGCGGCTCCTAGGTCCGCCCATAAATTAAATTTGCTTGTTTGATCCACTGATAGTTGTTAGAAATAACAGCGATCTTTCTGTGCCTTTCCACCTTTAACAAAATTTCCTCTAGAAGCAAGAGTTCCGAGGAGAAGGTCTTAAAAAATAGAATAGGGCTGATTCATCCGCATTAAACACAGCATTGTAGTCTTTTAGTAGAGTTATACTGCCTACTCCACTTACAAATATTTTCAGCTTTTCACCAGACACTGCACAAGCCAATTTCAAAATTCAGTGCATGAAATTTCAGTGCATGAAATTTCAGTGCACATAAATGCAATTTGCACTTAAGCGTGTTGCACTTATCCGTGTTGTACTGTACTATATTCCATTTTTCGGTTAGGTTCGGTTATGGAGGCAGCTATTTGTGTAAGTTGTTATATACGATTGCGGGAAGATTCCCTAATCACTTTTTTATTAACCCAGTCTCTCCTCGATCGGAAAAAAAGGATAACAAACACATTTAAATTTGTTGACGGATATGAAGACTTGTTATAGCAGAAATTTCAGCACAATAAAAATCAATTGGTGTTCCAAAGTAACCTTAGGCGAACATTGAGAAGAAGCTTTCAACCTTTCTCGACTATGATCAGTGGTCTGTGTGGGCATCATCAGTTCAAATGAGCTGTGTTCTTTATCCTGTACAGCTCAAATAAATCATAAAAGATGGATATTCTATACATTTCTAGTGCCCGTAACAACTATCACTTAATTTTCAGTAAATTATTGCACGCTTTTATGGAACGTACAGCCGTTCATCGATTTTCAACACAAGTCTTTCTGTGATTGATGATTATTGGTCATGACGTAATTTTTTTCATGGAAGACTCGGTAATCTATCAATGGATCGTTATACGGTGCGACGTCGATAGGAACACGACGAATAAATGATATGAAGAATGTGGACAGGAAACTCAGATTGAAGGTTTTTTTTCGGGACTTTTGATAACCAACTACAATCGCTAACGAACTATATCCATACTTGTCCTGTTTGTATCCGTACCTGTAGCTCAGTTCTGTAACTTATGAGTGAGAAATTTCTCACCAAAAAGTCAAAATGAGGACGAATTAATGCAGTTTTTTATCTGTATTCTCACCAAAAGAAAAATGAAAGATTGCCAAATGCGTATTCAAGTACGGTGCTTTCTCATTTGGTGAGATACAGAGAGAAAACTGCATTAATTCGTCGTCCTTTTGACTTTTTGGTGAGAAATTTCTCACTCATAAGTTACAGAACTGAGCTACTGATGAGACTCGCTGCTTTTAATTAACAAAATCACTTGATTTGGGTAAAATCCAAAATCTAGTGGCAATCTACAAAATCTCAGGACTTTTTTAATATTAGCCCGTCTAGGCAAGATGCCCATTTTTCGTTTGCTGTTTCAAGCTTAGCTTCTTTATACAACGGGCCTACGGACTAAATGGGTTTTTCTACACTAAATACCATCGCAAACAACTGCAACACCACTGGACAATAATTGCAGACAATACATAACTAATACATTTCGTCGCAGTTTTATAATTGTATAACCTATAGCCGCGTACCGCCCCTGTTACTCCCGTTTATCCATTGGTCCTGTTTCGCCCGTTGATACATTACTCCCGTTTCGGGTACACTTTCTCAGCTCAAGGAACTGGAGAGATTAATGCCACTTTTCATTTTTCATTTTTCACGATTAATTTTTGATTTTTAATTTTTCTCCATCCCCCATCCACCATCCTCCATTCATCCTCCATTCTCTATCCACCATCCTCCATTCTCTATCCACCATCCTCTATACTTCATCCATTCAAATGTTGAAATAACTCGCGAAACACCAATTTCGGGAATATATAATTATGTTCACGACCTGACCGGTAGTCTCGAGAATGTCCATGCAAAATTTGGGAGGGAACGGTTCACAGGTGTAGATTTCCATCGCGATCGACCAAAAAACTGACTTATTTTTATATATCAGATGTACGTAAGGTTCAGTATTTCATAATAAGAAACTATCATAAAGTTTTTAAGGGGTTTTGTCAGTCTATCCAACTATCTACAAAGACCACAGTTTTCGACTAGGGAAAAACGCTGCAAACATTAAGCATAACAAGCTATGATATTATTTTACTACCAAATCCTAAACTTTACACTGTCCAGCCAAACTTCATGGCTAATAGTTTTATACTTAACGCTCCACATTGACAAAATCGTTAGAATGATAAATCAAAGATTCCGTGCATAATATAATTTACGAATCTACTTTCAGTGATAGCAGAAATTGTTTATGAATTGAAATTTCCGTATCAAATTTTTGTTTACGCATGCCGATAATAGTGAATTTATCTTTAAATTCGAACTGTTATCAGTTCATAAAACAGTACAGCACACGTGCTGCAAGCAACGTAAAACTTATGAAATAAAATTAATAAAACTTTATCTCTGCCCTTTCTGCCGTTAATTAGACATCTGTATTTTGAGCATTTATCGAAAGTTCGATATAACAATCTAATCAAAGTAATATCGCCTTCACAGAGACAAGCATTATTATTGTTACCTGCATAAATCCGATATTATTTTTGTGTAAATATAATAGATCGATAGTCAAGAGCAGTCGCGTTCAATACATTTTGTTTTTTATAGTCATGTTCTAGAAATGTGGGAAAAGAGTAGCAAGACAGATAGCAATGAATACCAACTTAGGTAAAGCGAGCTGGATGTTTCGAACATCAGTTGGTCTTGATCAATACCATAGATGCGTCGTGCAAGGTAGATATCCATTCAAGAGGTACGTATGATCCTACAGTGGACTACTCTAATTGCAATTCATATTGTTCGATTTGGCATCAACCAATTTTGTTTGTATAACTACTGAATGTGGTAATGTTGGTAATCGCAGAGCTACGCGAAAAATCTCTTTTAAGGAAGGAAAAGAGTGCCTAATACGCATACGTCCGAATTGCGAACTGAAGCGACGCGCTGTCGTAGGGAAAGGATATGATGTTCGAAAAAAAATTGGTTTAAAATTGCGTCCACACGAGAATAGATTATATTTTTCTTTTTGAGAAGTCCACTCTCTCTCGAGGTGATCACTTCGACAAGCTCACTGTTAGGACAAGGATTTTCTTTTTTTATTTGGGTGGTAAGTAATACTGTAGTCGGAATTTTCAAAATTACTGTTTGGACAGAAATACTGTAAACTTATTCGATTTGTGGCAAGAATTTGATATAAAGATCTTTGGAAGTGTACACTATATAACTTTGCGAGTGTACCATGTGTGTGCTGGCCATGCTCACACGGAGGGTAACCCAAAACGGCTTGATAAACTAGAAGAGTAAAATATTCAATAAGACTTCTATTAATCTTTCGAATGAAGAAATTCTCATCAGTAGTAGAAAAAACCATATCGTTCGTATAGCAAGATAGGTCAACTACTGCGATTCCTAGTCTCTCTCAGTCGATCAATTGAGTAAACGTTGATTTTTGCTGATTGTACGTTCCCACTGTTACGAATATGTTTTCAGCCTCCATTTCGTAGCCAGAATAATAGGCTCCTTTGGACCTGGACAGCATTATTTGCCGACTGATCAGGTGCCGAATGGAGAGGTTCAAAAATCTTGTCCCAAGGGCACCATCCTTGTATATGTTGTAGAAAACCGATGAGAACAAATGGGAAAAATCCAAAGGAACATAAAAAGAAAGAAGTCTAGCCACACCACTACCATCCTGAATCACTTAAAATCGCGACGCGAGCAAGAGAAGAAAGGCAGAAACCGCCAAGCACAAGGCCATCCTTGTCCGATATGGTGGAACGGTATCCTGAAATGACTGCGACTACTATTGATATTGGGGAGAATGTCGGGCTTTAAAGATGGAAAATGAATCAATAAAAGAGCCTTCAAAGAAACTCTGCAATCGGATCGGGTATCGGAGTAAAAGTAAAATGTTGGATAAAATGCAAACTAAGCACCTTTTTAGTCTCTGTGACGAATCGCATCAAGTAGTGTCCTGAACAAATGACCGCCATTCAGTTACGGTAACAAAATCAACGAACAGAAGTATCCAATTTAACCAAATTCAAAATACTGTTCTAACATTTTAAAAAAAAATAATACCAAAACGCAAAAATATAAAAATGTAATAATTTTTTTTTAAAGTGGTCATCGACTCCCCAAACACCTGTAAACGCTAAATTACATTCAGAAGAACGTCTATCAACCCTGATCATGGCAAAGATTTCAATATTAGATTCTAGATACTCATTCCGTCTCAATAAAACCGAGTGATCGATCCTAAATATAGAATTGCACTTTATGTAGGTACATTCGTCAGATCGTTCACATGAGAAAAGAAGCAAGTTTTATGTCTGTGTTTTAAGCGATTTTTTTTATATCAATGAATTAATTATTTAGCTCTCAATCCAGCTGTGATATGTTAGTAAGCGGTGTGGTCAATATTAACCTTTCTATCTGCTTATAACCGCGTCATTATAGTTACATGAAAACATTTTTATTAAGAACAGGTTTATATTAGTCATATTTTTTTCCCAGTTAGATATTTAGTCATTCATATATTTGTTCTGATTGTTTACCAGCTGTGGATGGTAGACTGTTGTCTGGAAAGTCTGAACTCAGTTAATCAATGTTCATGTCTACTTATATAATTAAACTTGGTAGTGTTATCGCGATGCGATTTAATGCAAAAGTGACGCAATACTAAAATATCTCTGTCTATACAATTCGAATATGTATATTGTGTACGTTTTCAACAAGCAACAAATTGCGTGCAATTTACGCTTTTATGTAAATGCAACAACAGAAGATACTAATTGATAAAGAAGAAAGTATTTTTTTATGAAAAAGGTTCCATTGTCGCGAAACTGTTTTAGTTTTAGTTTTCTTATTCGTTGTTAGAGCAGCTTATGAAGAGTAAACCACAATTTACGTCCTACTGCTGGAGATAAGGTCACTTGGCTGGTTTTGGAAAATGCTAAGCGATCGAGAATTACAATTCCAACAAGTCGGATCACGTGATGATAGTAAACAAGCGACCTAATGAGTAAAGTAAAAAGAGCAGCCTCTTATTTCACTGAAAATTATTATTCTCAGCCATTGAACCCAGCCTAGGAGTAAAACTTGACTCGTGACGTAGTCTTCTGCTCTACTAAGGCCCATTCCTACGATTTATTATAATTATAATTACGTTGTTCCAACTGGAACTTTAACTGACATATTTTCATACAAAACTTGCAGTTAAAGTTCCGGTTAGAATTTAACTAACGATCGTAGGAACGAGCCTTAGACATCAACCCAACAAACACAAAATAAACCTCCTTTTTTATATCAAGAATGTATTCATTTAGCAACGACTTACCAGTTTTGTATCAATTGGTAACTTTCTATACTGATTGTATGAATTTTTCATTTCTTCATATGTCATAAACTGTAAAGCTCCATGTGAAACTCCAAAAATACCGGGAACAAAACCCTTTAAAAAAAAAAATCAAAAACACATTATTAGAGTTATCTGAATAAAACAAAACAATTTACACCAAAACCATCAACACTTTCATATTTTAAATAGAAACTAACCCTGTAAAGACCTTTAACACCTTCCTGTTTGTAAATTTTGCCTAATGCATCGAACATGCCGTGATATTTATTACTTGATCCGGCCGTATCAACTTCGTATTGTAAACAGAGTCTAGTTTTAACCACCCATATTGGATTCGTCATTACTAATGTTAATAATCCAGCTTCGGATGCTGCAACCATATGCATTGTTGGTCCTAGCGGTGTCGCTGTATTTCCACCTTGTATCCAAGTTTTTATGGAATTATAGCTGAATAGAAAATGTTAAATTGTAATTAATTCAATTCCTTTGTAGGCGGAACAATTCCAATTCCATGTTTTCTTTTCATACAACATAAAGTAGAAGCCCCACGCACTGCCTGAACCCCAGACATTCGGTGTGACACCTTTATAGAGACCACGGACTCCTTCCTGACGGAATATTGTTACAAATGCACTGCCGAGTCCTCGGTATTGAGGTGCGGTGGTTGTTCTGCCGTCATTTACTGTAAATAGAGAGAAAAAAAATTTATGAAATTATTTGGAAATTTTTTTTAACAATTAAAATAGCATTGTGATAATCTTGTGACAATCTGCTGAATGCGATCACGAGGAGATTTTATGTGTAATGCTTTACGAGGGACAATAATCTAATATATAAAATAAGGTCGCATAAATGGTCGGGCGGGATGGAAATCTACACCTGTGAACCGTTCCCTCCCAAATTTTGCATGGACATTCTCGAAACTACTGGACATTTTGAGAACATAATTATATATTCCCGAAAGTGGTGGTTCGCGAGTTATTTCAACATTTGAGTTATTTAATAATCAGTTAAATCAGTTGAACCTGACTTAGAATTAAAAATTTACAGCAGGCAGTCGTAGCCGAGCGGGTATGGCGTCTGACTAGAAATAAGAACATTCCCTCTGGGAGCGTAGGTTCGAATTCTGCCGACCGCGAATATGTATTTTTTTTTTTAATTTTTTTTGTTTCGATTTTACTACCAGGTGCAAACACGTGACGGGAGTAACAGGGACGATGAAACATAATTATATATTCCCGAAATTGGTGGTTCGAGAGTTATTTCAACATTTGAGTGGATGAAGTATGGAGGATGGTGGATAGAGAATGGAGGATGGGGGATGGAGAAAAATGAAAAATTAAATTAAAAATTCCTTGATAAAAAATCGAACCAAAGAAGTACTACAAAAATTTCGACAACTGTGATTTGTCGTCACTGAGAAACAACATTTTTTATTTAATAATTCACAGTAGTCTGACAAATAAATAAGTGCAACCAAAGAATATTTGTGCAGCGCAGAAATCGTTCCGGGCAATTTAATTTAAAAATATAGTCGGGCAGACTTTTATTATACATTAGATATGATCTGTATTTAACTTTCTACATTAAGTCGCAGTTTAGATAGCGCACTCCATCTAATAGCGTTTACTCTTAAGACTCATCCAAAATAATTTACAGCTGCAATTTCATCATCAATTTAATTTTAAATGCACTGGGTTTGGTTGGGTATCTGGTTTACGTATGGTTCTCGTGATCACTTGTTTGAGCCATTATTTTTGAAATAAACAATTTTTTGCTTAAAGCTTTACTTTTACATTTCTATATAGTGGATCTTAACGAAATTTAAAAAATAAAAATTCGCGGAAATAAGTACTTTAAATATTCAAAAATATTGGCAACGATCCAACACATCGTGCAAATTTTATGTAATAAATTCGAATCGGTTGAACTTGAATTTTTTATTTTTTCAGTTCGCCAAACACATAAAATGCTGTGTGAATGAAATTGGGGAGAATTAAACAAGACAACCTTTTGTAAACTTAAAATACGTATAGTGAAAATGAAAGAAAAATTAAATAGAGAACATCAACAGACATTCTTTTCAAAATACTTTACCTCAAATACGACCGAGGAATAAATAAGGTTCGTGTAAATTTACTGTCGTACAATAAGTACTCGAAAATCATTGGTTGTGGATACATCCGTATAGCATGAATCGTCGTGTAAGACCTATATACCCCAAGTTTTGCGAAAAGGAAGTATAATTTGTCGCCGAAACAAAATACCGAAAGAAGGTTTAAGCCTCGTTCCTACGATGGTCAGTTAAATTCGAACCGGAACTTTAACTGGAAGTTTTGTATGAAAATCTGTCAGTTATAGTTCCAGTTATAACGTAACTTACGATCGTAGGTAGGAACGGGCAGAACCTGACTGTGCTATTAACTTCACCAACATCATATCATCAAAGCAGATACCGTGGTGGCCAAATAAAAGTTACCACCTATAAATATGTGGTGATATTGCCTCTACACAACGATATCTGATTATAAATAAAACGAACTGGTCTTAATTTATTTAATTTTAGTGTTATACTTAAAATTTGTAAAACTTAAAAACAAAACATTTATTTATCTTGAAGGTACAGCCACTTTTATGTTTTATCAGCAAAATGAGCATTTTCGCAATAAAAGTTTTTAAATTGAACATTACCAACTATTTTGGATTCTTAACAGGGAATTTGTATGGAAAGTTACTAGTAGGTAGGTAGGAACAATATTCTTTAATGAATAGCTAAAACTAATATTTTGTGTATCCTCCGCGAGCCTTGATGACAGCGTCAATCCTTCGAGGCATAGATTTTATCAAAGTTTGACAGTAATCGATGCTTATGTCGTCCTTCCAAGCGTCTTTGGTGGCGTTTTTGAACTCCTCCTTAGTCCTTGGTCTCCGACTTGCCACTTTTCGTTTGAGTTCGGCCCAACAATTCTCGATTGGGTTCAAATCGGGGCTGTTTCCTGGCCACTCAAGTGTGGAAATTCCCCTTTCTGAGACGAATTCTTTAACCTGTTTAAAAACGGAACAATTATTTTAGGCTTTTAATTTTTTTTTATGTTTGTATTGAACTGTTGTTTGTAAAAAAACCACAACTTACCCTACGAGCGCGATGACATGGCGCAGAGTCATCTTGAAAAATTGGGTCGTAAATGACTGGGAAGAGCCTATCCATCGACGGGATCAAATGGTTGTCAATTATGCTGATGTAACTGATCGCATTCATTGATCCTTCTATAAAAGCCAAACCCCCGGTGCCAAAATAGGAAATGCAACCCCAAACCATGTAACTCAGAGGGAATTTGTTTCGAGTCACTACACAGTCTTCGTGAAGTTCCTCTCCGATTCTGCGACGTACATACCGCAATCCGTCCGATTGGTTCTGGTTACATTTTGATTCTTCGGTGAAGAGTACTCTCTTCCAGTCATTTTCCGACCAATTTCGATGAGATCGGGCGAAGTTCAGCCTCGCTGTCCTCATTTTAGCCGTTAAAGATGGTTTTTTTCGGGGTCGCCGAGCTAAAAGTCCACCTAACTGTAGCCTTCTTCGAACAGTTCTGTCGCTAATAACTGTTCCAGTCGCTTCCTGAAAGTGCATGTTAACTTCCCCAGCGGTTCTTTTTCGGTCGCTTAGGCTTAAGTTCTTAAGATGTCGGTCATCTCTCTCGGTCGTCTTTTTGTTCCCAAGTCCTGTTCCTGGTTTCCGCTGGAGAGGTCCTTTCGCGTTTTTTATCAAAATTTTTGACACTGTCACATGGCTACAACCAATTCTTCTGGCTATAGCCCAAGTGGAAAGCCCTTCGTTGCTTAACGCGATAATACTACCTTTTTTTCACTACTCAACTGTGGTGTCATGTTTACTCATTAACGGCTCAACTACAATAAACGCTTGGCAGCAGCCGACCTTGCCAAGAAACCGACAGGTAGTTAACAACAAACCGACTGGTAGTTAACAACAAACCGACAGGTAACTAACCCGGTAAGGCATTTTAACTATAAGACCCATTTAAATAGGGTTTTCTAGGAATTTTTGCTTTTTTTCAGAGTGGTAACTTTTATTTGGCCACCACGGTATATTATAACAAACGAGCAAAATTCTCGTTCTAAGGTCCTGCAAGACCACCCTTTTAGTTTGGAGCTACGCGACTGGCGCTATACCCTGAGTTATGAGATCTTAGAAAACTTTTCATATTAAGGGAGCTTTCGACCTCTAAAAATTAAAAGATGGGAACGAATTCGTGGGAATTTCTCCAAAGGAAAAGTAAACGGAATTGATACTGATGAGTGATGATTTTATTATTCGCATACGAGATCGAAAGAAGCTTTATTTTTATTATGTTGTATACACATTTTACATAAATATGTATTGAGTTGAGAAGCGCTCGCATAACCCTGCTGTGATGATTCTTTTTTTGGGTACGCGGTTCTTCCCCGTATTATCTCAAGTGGATCAGATTAGATAATACGTTTGCATTTAGTTCTTTTTTTGCAAAAGTAAAAACAACCCCACAGACGATAATTCGATCTGCCGACCAATCTGCAGATTTTGATGTGTTGTAGGATCGTTCGTGTGTGGAGAATCAAACAGAGATAAAACTTGCAGAAATGATCGCAAACATGAACTTCAGATCTTTCGTCAAGACAAACGATAGGTATGTGATCAGAAGATTGAATGGCAGATCGAACTGTCGTCTGTGGCGCCCCCAGAGATTGTTTGAGATATCTTCTTCAGAGTTATATCAGGGTTTTTAAAAATTTCATCAAGATTCATTGATTGGACACACGTACTTTTTGGGACAAAAACTTTTCCAAGGTTTATCGGTGGAATTACCGTGTTGGGACAGAAAAAGGAAAAATTTGTAACACAAAAATTAGTTTCTTCTGTTTTTTACAGTTTATTTCAAGACTTTCTCAAAGGTATTGAAACAAAAAGACTTATAACACCCAGTTATGTAGGTTTTCTTTCAGACAAACTTTTTCTGAGTCCTTTTTTAAACTGTCAACTTAGAACACTGCTAAGAACTTATAGTCATCATCAATGGTGCGATAGCCAAAATCGGGGCAAGGCCTGCAGGATACATTATATGAAGTCATCTCTGTTCAGCGCCGGCTTCCTCCAACCCTACACAATAAATAAATATTTTCCTCATTAGAAATAGACATTTATTTGGATATACAATTACAGAGTGGCCGTAATTTTCGTATTCTAACGTAGTGCTCCCGATATTAAAATTATCAAGGATATAACGTAGGAATATACCTAGTCTGGTCATAGCTATTGATACACGATTTTTTAACTACAAAAATAAAACCACTGGTTGGATTTAAATAAAAGTATGTGAGGCTGAGGCCACTCATCAATCGCTATACAGACAATATCCAGGGAAAAGTGGTCCACAGCTGCTACCAATGCCTGCTTCAATGACTCCAGGTTGTGGTGTCGTCTTTTACAACCCATTTCCTTTAAAACTGATCACAATTTGTAGTCGAGCGAATTAAGGTCTGGGCTGGTTTCTGGCCAATATTCAGTTCAAATAAACTCAGGTTAATGATTTGCAAGCCACTGTTGAGTTGTTTTGGCCTTATGAGCGGACACAGAGTCCTGATGGAATATCCATGGTATGTTTTGGAGCATGGCTTGATTAAAGGGCTTCACTACATTTCTTGAAATGTCTCGCTGATAGTTTTTTGTCGCTGTTTTAACACCCTTTCACAAAAATGTGAGAAAATAACACCGTCATAATCCTATGACGGTGTCATTTTCTCACATTTTTGTGATACTCCTCACCAAAACATCACTGATGCAGGATAATGACCTGGTTTAATCCTTCGCACCAGTTCACTGGCTTTTTTGGAGCATAATTCCTATCATTCTGCTTATTAAACGATTCCTCTACTCCAAGTTAAATTTTTTTTGTCAAACAGGATTTCGAATCGACTTCATGCCGTATCAAAAACTTCTTTTTGGGTACATTTTCTCTGCTTAAAGAACTGGATACAGTACTGCCGCTCAGTAATGATTTTTAATTTCAGAAAACCGATTTTTTTTTTTTACTAGTTACCAAGTTTTTTTTAAGGCTATTAAAAATAAGGACTAAAATCTGTTGTAGACGAGCCGAATTCCATCATGCTGTCCCTTAAGCGGTAAATACACGATACAACGGTTGTGCATGCTACAACTGTGTTGTGTATGTGCTTGCTGTGTGCGACGATTTCGATATCGCACGGCATATTGGCAATAACTATGAACTCTTGTTGGAAGCAAATCGAATAGTGTGTACCGTTCATACAACTGTTGGACAAAATGGCAGCAACATAAGCCGGTATAACGGTTGTGTCGAGTATTTACAGCTTTAGACGCTGAAGTTAGTGGCGCGGTGTGGGATTATCGCACTCAAATCCTATGTTTAATCCCGAGCTTTGTATACTCCACACAAAGCATCCTATCTTCATGTGAATGACTGAGACTGAGAGAGGTTTTTCCTTTGAGCATTTCCCTTGACACTGAATACTATTTCTTGGGATGGACATTTAATCCAGACTATTCTGTAAGAACCTCAATACCGTTTGCCAATAGCTTCTGAAAAGAATATTGTGGTTCAGCATTTTATTACCGCGTGAGATTAAAGTTTAATTACGACGAAAAGTGCTGCTTTGATGTTGTTTGAGTGAAACCTAAATTCAGTCTGCTTGTGTGATATCCTTCTTGACACACTCCCAGGCCAACGGGTTAATTAATGTTTTTTTTTTTAATTTTTGTGTATTAGAATTAGAACTTTTCCAAATCAAACAAACGTTGGCTACTACTAAGCCAATTGGAATAAAGCATAATCATGACCATGAATCTAAATTAATTTTATCCGGAAAGGACACAAGAACGACAAATCAGAATATGCCCTAATTATTTCTAAAACGCTCAAAGGTCTCATTCATAATGGGAACTGATACTGTATACGTGATATATGACCATATATTCAGAGTCCCGATAACTTTGCAAGGGTACACCATTAAAATGCCACACCTTATCGCTAATTTTCAGACTAGAAAATAAACCAAATCATTGAGCCCGTGCCGTTAAAAAAACAACAACAAAATCCAGATTCAGATTCAGAAATTTTTATTGAGACTTATTAATTTTTACATGTGATACAGATGAGTTAGTTCTTGATAGGAAAGCTTGACAGTGATTAATTCCGACCTTGGCCAAGACTGAATTTTGTGTACACATAAATTTTATTGCCAATCGCTCGTATGGCTTATTGCTTACTTAACCTAATACTTAACCTAATTAATACTTAACCTAATTTATAATTTAACAATACTTTCCGTAAGTAGTATCATTTAAATTTAAATATAAAAATGGACCCATCGAACTGATAAAGGTCAAAATGCGATTCTTACTGTTTGAATTGATGGCCAAAAGTTCGGCCGTTCGGCAAGGATGTAGCGCGAGGAATGGCAAAAAAAGTTGCGGATGTTCCATTTGTGTTAGGATTTTGTACATATCCGGCGGATTATCGGAATCGGTACAAGTTGCAAGAAAACCGGGTGATCCCTTAAGAAATGCCCAAGCTTCGTCTAAGCTAATAATTGTTCCGTCGCTGCGGTTTATCTTAAAAAATAGAATTGGCACCTGATAGCTAACACTGTACGCCACGTGATATTCAAAATTCAAAATCTGATTCATAACGTTGACTTTTTGTCGAAAAACCAAATAACATTGGCCGTCGCTCTTTTTCACTAGCTCCCAATTGTCATTAAGTTCTTCAGAAGTTGCCAAAAATACTTGTGCTTCATTGGAAAAATCCTCAAGGCTCATAGTACCATCCATAATTTAACCCTTTTCTTAATAAAAAAAGAAACTATTGTTTTTACCAGGCTTAAACGAAGTGAACAGAAATAAATAGATGACAAGGCACAAGGTCTCGCAAGTCAAAAGAGCTTAGCGTCACGTTTAGTAAAATCAAGTGTTGGTGGCCTTCAGTTTTCAGTCCACACTAGCACAGAAAGTCAGTAGCAATCTGGAAAAATTTACCGCAATATGCACCGAAAGGTCTATATCTAAAAACGGATAGAAACTTACCGGCAAAACGAATTTTTATTAAATCCAGCGGATGCAGGATTAGCGTCGAAGTAACTCCACCGGAAATACCGGCCACGAGATGTTCGTATTTCACGTGCGAGAAAATATTGGCCTTTCCCGGCTTCGGACTCGGTGTATTTGAAGGCGACGACATTGCGAATAGATTTTTGGAACCGAATGAATTTTTTTTTTTTTAAATGGCTTAAAGTGTTTGCAAGCAGACTTCTTTGTACTATTGTTAAATTGGTTGGCTTTAGTTTAAAAGCATTTGGCTTGTAGCGGCTAACGATAGGATTTGTGCGTAGTGACGAAAAATCACAACTGCTGCACACCTTGCGAACACAAAAATATTAAGTTTTTTGCATTACGAGATGCCGATGGCAAGGATGCAACAAACGAAGTGAACAACTGTCTGCTAATTTTCATTTTCACTAAAACGTTCGGGAGCCACTTCTAATCAAATCGACCGCGCACGGATTCGCACTAGCGAAAAAAAAAAAAAAAAACTTATCGTTCGTTCGCTGGGTCGGTCGTCGTCAGTTGGAAGTTTCGCGAGACTAAAAACTGAAATCCGCTGTCTTATGTAATTTTCTTTTCGAAACGTTTTCGCGGAAAATTATGAGCGTGATTCACTGATAAAATACTGATGGAAATTCTTCGGACACTTCGCTATTCACTTCTGAACATTCGACTTGTTTCGTATTTTTGGCACAAACGATTAGGAAAGGGGGAAAAACACGAACTAAAAAGAATTTCCGTAAAGCAAATAACGAGAAAGTCTCTACTTCACCGTAGTACGTTAACAGCCAAACTGCAAACTGTCAAAGGCTGCGAACTTTCATCATATGGCGAACGGCATGCTTCGAAACGGTACTGCCATGTTGACGTAGTTTTTAAGCTGTGGAGACTTTGCAGGGCGGGACAAATCAAATGTCCTACCGGAAGTTTATTTAAAGTCAGTTACGACAATGGCGCCCAGGTTTGATGATTCTTAAGAGTGCGGTGTAAAATAAAATTGACGGGATTAATATACATATGTAGCTCGAATATTCTCATACTTTAAAAATTGATTATATTAAACCGCTTAAGACCTATACAAAGAAGACAATGAAGAATAGAACCAAATCTTGAATGGAAAATTGCGACGAACAAAGACCACATATTAATTCTTGAGAAACACCAGAATGACGGTACAAAGTTAAACCAAACCATTTAAGAAAAGAGTCTGAAAAAGTCATATTCTGTCGGTTTTTATAGCGAGAAATATTAAATAATTCTTGATCACGTTTTCTATCTATCTAACTATTTGTATGTAAAACTTTGGTAAAGAGCCAAACATAATCTTCAAATCGAAGGAGTAGTTCAAGATACAAATTCTGATTATGAGACCATGAGTTTACTAACTTGGCTTGTTAATTTGCTTATCCCCTAGACACACGGCAGCGTTAATATCGTATTATTTGCCATTTGGCTATTAAATCGACTTAATACGCAATTATTTGACTATTATCTCACTAAATTAATACAGTTCGAAAGCCTGTATTAAATTGTGCGACGATATTATTAAAAGCTTGACGCAATGCGATGCATCGAAGAGTTTCTGTTTTTTCCCAGGAACATATGTTTTTGTTGAATGAAACTGAATAATTTATAAAATAGAAATTTCTGCATACGTATAAAACGTGTAAAAAAAGAGTTTTGTGGGCCATTTGTGACGAGCAGAATCTGAAAGATTTAATGCAGATTAAAGTAAACGTACGTGTGTCACCCTTCAAGTTCCAAAGAAAGCTTTTGATTTAATCTATATTAAATATTGCCGTGTGTCTAGGGCATTACTTCATGTTTTCCTTTTGATTTTGCTTATTTTTTTCTCGTTTTTGTCTTATCATTAGTTAGCTTGTAAGTTTTTTCTTTTTTCATTTCAACTCATTTTGGTTCTCTACTAATTTTTTTTATACTAATTTTAGTTGTACTTTTGTCGCTTGCTTTTCACGTTACGGTTTCTTAGTATTTATCTAGCCTGTAAACGTTTAATTTCCATTAATTAAGCTTTTGATATATCAATTTAAATTTACATTGCATTCTACAGTATTTTAATGTTTGTAATGAATTATAAGGTACCTGCATGTACGAACTTGAGTGGTGTCAATTTATGATGCTACCACAAGCTGAAAATAGATAAATTAATAAATAAGACTGTGAGCAAGCTGACTAATAGAGCGAAATGGAGAGTAAGGTGCGAATAACAACTCTAGTGCAATTTTAAGACAACTACAATATAAAGTTTTCTTGTATTGCTCTAAATACTTCTAGGATTTCAAATGACGGCAGTAACATTTTATTTCTAGTAATCGGAATTCTATAGATTCCGAGTTCTATAGATTCCCTCATCGTAGGGGAGCACCTTACCCTTCCGATTTTCTGAGAAAAAAAAATCACCTGCAATACTTAAGACACTTTTATACACTTTTGCTGTTCTTTTTGTCGGTGTGGCGTCACAGGTAGCTGCTCTTTTTGTCAAGTGTAGTGTACTCAGTGTACACTTTTCTGCACTAGGTCGGGAGCGGGTGTAATTTGAAGAAATATTTGTTGTTTTCCGGAGTCAGTGGAATGAAACCCCAACACGAAATCCCCGACTGTTGATCACTGTCCTTGAGGACATGATAATTGAAAAACCTTGACTGGATAGGCCAGTTAATAAGACTGTGTTGACGTGTTAGCCGGTTCGGCGTCGTTCGTAGAAAAATTCAACGTAAAAGCAGGTACAATCTATTCTTAAATGCATTTACGGACGTAGTGTTTATGATTTAACTTAGTAAGCTGTTTCAAATGTCCACTGCCCTGTTAGACAGAAAGTTTCTCAGTCGTTTTATGCTAGAACCTACAGTTGATTAAGGGGGTTGATATGAGTAGAAAGTTTTTGTATTTTCAAAAAAAAAATTTCTCTCATCTTAAAGTTTATAGTCTTAAGAATGTTGTCTGTAAATTTCATATTGAAATTCCAATAATTGTGGAAGCTATGGGCAATTAACCGGGATGGACCCTTCGTGAATTCTCTATATAACACGTCATTCAAACGTGATTATCTCGAAACATACTTTTCAATGGCGGCTCCCAAAATCTTCGGAAAACGGCTGAACCGATTACTTCCAAAATTTCACACATTATTCTTGAATAGGTTCTCCCCTTCGTTACGTAGGAGTTTTTTTTTTATCTTATTTACTTTTTTTTTTTATCAAGCAAGAAAGGTCGATAATTGAGGTTAAGAACTGAAAATAAAGTTCAATCGGCCGCCATTTTGTGAAAAAATGTTTTTTCTAAAATCCCCTACGTAGCGAAGGGCATCATACTTTTCATTTTCAGAATCATTTTGAAATTTTTATTTTGGATCAACCCCCTGCATGTAATCGTGGGAACCACAGAGCATGCGAGCGACGGACATTGTTTGTGCCGACCCTGACAGCAGCGCATCTGGTTGATATATATTTATAAAAAAAAAATTATTAGCGTACCTCAACATATATACTTTCGAATAAAACCAATCTGAATAAAATGGAGCAAATAGTTTTTGAGATAATAATTTCTAAAATTCACCTAATTTTTCAGCTTTCTACTCATATGAGCCCCCGTAAGCAAGCTTGTCCTTATGTCTGTGAAGAGTAGTATTTAAATATTTGAAATGCAACTGGACAATCCGATTAAAATCTTGAACGTCGAACGATAAAGTTACCTCGAGTGCGCCGCTGTTCCAAAGTGGTTAAACCGAAATCCTCTCTTTGAATAGATAAAGAACCTTATTTTCATTGCAATTACAAACAATATTTAGTATGACTCCACGTTCGGTTTGTATCCTCTCAAATAAAATTTTTAAAAATTACTATAATTCCCATATTTCACACGAAATAGCTTTAAAAGTATAGGCAACACAGAAAAGGTTATTAAGCATTTTTTTTTTATAAACTTACTAGCGTTCACTAACTAATTGAAAAAAAAAAATTATAAACCAAAAAATTTGCTCAATAAAAGGGTTTCCATCAAAAATTTTGATTATTTTTAACTTTGTCCTCTGTAATTGAGTTCTAAAAAATTTAAGGTAGGCTTAATGCTATGTTCAGACTACGGGATTGACGCTCGCTCGAGAGCTAGTGCAGAAAAGTGTAGAAAGTGCATGCAAAAACAACAAACCGGCTATTAACTCTGAACCACCCTGTATATTAGAAATATTTTAAATGTTCATTTTACTTATTTCACTAGGAAAAAAACTCATTTCAGTAAAAATGAAACAGATGAAAATTAGCCTTGTGGGGGTCAATTCTGGTTCCGTGAAGTGATAAAATGATAAAATAAAAAAAAAATTGTTATTTATGTTTGCATGAAAAAATTTGCTGAATCAAATGCTGAATAACAAATTTGCATTTGTCAGTGTTACTCTTTTTATGAAATGAAAACAGTTTGACAATTTTTTTCGTTCTTTCATGCAAACGTTAATGACAGATTTCATTTTATCACTTCACGGAACCAGAATTGACCCCCGTGTGTTTCTAGTTAATACGCATGCATGAGTTATGAGTTACTGATTCATTAAATAACGCACGCCATTCGTTCTTTTACTCTCCAAGGAATTTTGCCCAGCATGAAAACAACAAAACCGATTTAAAACAATTTAAAAAATTGGCGCCTACAAACATTTCGAAAAACAGAACGCACTCCATCTACAGATTTTTTTTCCCACATTTGGTCGTGTGCAGAAGCTCCCTCCCACAGCTTCTACGGCGAATCAATCTGCAATTTCTGTATACACAACAGAAAACACGGAATCTCAAGTCGAAGGAGTGCGGAGCGAAAACATTGCCGTGTAAAATTCCCGCTATTCGGTCTTTTATCGTCGCAAAAGTGCACGGTTGTGCTTAATTCGGTGTCCGATCGGTTGAGTTCGCGTTTTCGCGTCGTAAAATTGTGAAAAAGTTGGTGCAATTGCGGAAAAATTTCCAAGTTGGAAAAGTGTGTTTACATAAAAAAAAGAAGTTGCTTGGCGTAGAGGACGCGTGAGCGAGTGTGCGATGACCTAAAAATATTCCCGATCTCTGTTTCGCGTACACTTGTTTATATTGTTCCGTCTCGTTTCGGCTTGCCCGTCAGCCGCTAGCCGTTCTCTTCGCACTAAAAAATTGTTGCTGTTGATCGACCATTGTTAGAGCGAGCGAACTACTCGTTTATTCGCGCTCGGACTTGCAGCGCAGCACTTTCGCCGTGCAATCGGATTGTTTTCGCCGTTTTTTCTTGCTTGTTAATCGTTCGGAATTTTCACGAACGTGTCACCATCACGGACTCGGGTCTCGTTGTCGCGCTGAAGTTGGAGTTTTGTGCAGATCGCAGTGTTTTTGTTGTTGTTTTGATCGTTGAAAAAGAATTTGCGGCTTTCGAACTTTCGCGGTATATTTGATTGCGTGTGCGAAGAAGAGCGGGACAGCTAGTTAAGTGTACGGCGGAGAAATATTTTTCTGTTTACAATTTATGACATTTGAGAAAGAGACGAAACGATTGTAGGAGACAGGTGCGCGCATGTGTTTGTGTTTATTTCATTTTCGTTGAACAGGGAAAAAGTGTCGTGCGTTCTTCGTCGCGCTGCTACCGTGCATTTCGTGAAGACACCACAGACAGTAGACAACAACAAAAAACAGGCAAGTCGTCTTGCATTGATTGCATGGATTAAAAAAAAATATCAACGAAATGTAATTTTTGCTATTTGCTTCGTGTACGGGACAGACAATGACAACATCGCGGCTAAGTTTTTGTTTGCAGACTTTGGGACTCCAATTGGGCGTTTAATTTGTACGGTTTTTGGGGGGCTCGCATAGGACCGTCCCGATTCCAAACGTTCTTCGGACTTGTGACATTCCTTTGGCCTTTAGCGCGATCAAGATCATCACTTAAGCAAGGCAAAAGCATCTCGAATTTTCCTGCAATCTGATCCTTTATGTTGTTTAATTGTTTAGTAATTGATACTCACTTTGGATGCAAAAACCCTTGCAAATAAATAGTACATACTGGAAATATGCAGGTCCGTTTTTACGGAGATATCGTAATGAAATACCCTAAACTGGAAAAAACCTTTCAACAGTTTTACACTATTAGTTTGTTAGTGGAGTTATGATTACGTGGAATGGTTATTAAACTCTAAAAGCTTTCAAGTTATTGGGAAGATATTCCTAATTCTAATACACCCTGGATAAGTCGGCGCGAATAATTGTTTGTTGTACAGGCCTTTGATGGTCTGATGTCAGAGAAGAATAAGACCCCTTGTCACGGTGCTAAAGCAGCCCAAGTTGCGCAGTCTTCTCGGTCTTTCACGAGCTATTGGGAATTATCTACCCGGGGTATGCTGGTGCGAATAATTTTTGTTGTACAGGACTCTAAAACGAGTCTCTTTCACGAAGTATTGAGGATTAACTATCGATGACAAATTAAGCTGGACATCGCACAATAACAGCATAAGGAAGAAAATTGCTCCGATTATAGGAGTTGTAAGAAGGAGTAATTATCTTCATACCCACATAAAGGAGATACTCTAAAAATCATTTATCTTGTCTAATATAACTCACGGCCTAATAATTTGGAGCCAATATGACAAAATTTATAGGATAATGAACAAAGCCATTGAAGCAATATATAATCCACCAAAGCTGACGCCATCGAAGGAACATATGAGAAACTGAACATCTATCAACTTGTAAGGTTGGAGAGAATAAAGATAATTTACAGCGTCAAAAACGATCTTAATAAGACTTCGACAAAATTAACATATGGCCAAGATGTACACAACTTCAATACACAAAATACAAATTCGATTAGACAGCAATATTGACCAAGAACAACTCGAAGAAGAAATGGTCCTATTTTTGAAGCTATCATAGAATTAAATGCTGTATTCAGATTGCAAAAAATACCGGGCATCTGAAAAAACTAGCGAAGCTACATATTACCAATATAAAAAGGAAGAATATTGAAGATTTGTTTTGTTTTTGTGCATTAGTTTTGGTTAACTAATACTATTATTAGTAGTCTGGATGGCTGAGTGGCTAGAGCACTTGCCTTCGGTGCACCTGGTACCAGGTTCGAATCTGCTTGGCGACAAGTAATTTTCGAGAATGAAATTGGGTGCCGGCCTACCAGTTCACTCAGCTGTAAGTGAGTACCTGAAATAAATCCGGGTTATAATCATGGACGAGCGTGTGACTGACCACTTCACCTCCTAGTGTTTCGTTGGTCTCGTAATGAAGTAACTCTAGCATTACTTCACGGCCTAGGAACGATATGGGCTGTTGCGCCATTGATTATTATTATTGTCATAAATAAATTAAAAGGGTGCCCAGACGACTACAAGCAGTGGTTGATGCCAAAGGATATACAACAAACAACACCTTGCTACCGCTATCAACAATTTTATTTTTCTGTGATGTCTCTTTAGTAGCTCTATATTGAGCCGTTATATTTGAAAGTGGAATAAGTCCACTTTTGGAAGAAAAAAATGAGTTAATGGTAATTTTAGTAAGATATAAATATCTTCTTTATATATTTGTAATCAAACATTCAATGGAGAACGATTTCCTAATAAATTTTATGGTAAAAATATTTTTTTTTAAAGTGGAATAAGTTCATTTTAATAATGATAGTTGTTTTAAATTTTCTAATTGCAATTATTATTGATGTTGATCGATTATTCATTGACTTCAGAGTGCATTGCTCTTTAGCAGATATTAGCTAGTGCGTTAAAAACGGCACCGTAAACAAGATGAAGAAAATGGTAACTACTTGGGATTTACCATTTTAAAATATGAATTATGTCCTTTTATTTGTCAGATGTAATTGATCTACTTTGTTCATATAATAATATATAATAAGAAGGTAATTTTATATTTCCGAAATTAGTTGGCTTCCTCCTCAGAAACTGAACTAGAACTTACTTGCAAGCTGATAATATAAGTCGAATATTATACAATTTATAGTTTGTCGTGTTGCCAATATTACTAAAATTTGCCGGTGTTGTTAGTAAACATATTATCGAAAATTGACGAAAATTTATAATTTCATTGAAATTGTTAATAAAAATGAATTGTTTTTGTTATGTTCCTTTTTCTAATTAAATATTTAGGTCGTTTCTCAATTCCTTGCTAAGTCTACGTCTACGTCTATGTTGACGTCACAGCTATTATAACAGTTAGAAAAAGCTCGAAATGGATCTCAGCTGATGCTTATTTGACACTGCAAAAATCAAAAATTTGAATTTTTTTACGTTTCCTTAAGCTTGTATTACACTGTTTGACCAAGTTGTCATACAGTGTAATACAAACTTTTGATTGACTGATAGCCAAGACACAAAACAGCAAGAAAGCTTTTGCGCTCTTGCTAGGTCTGACGTCATAATTGCGTCAACCTAGACGTAGACGTAGACTTAGCAAGGAATTGAGAAATGACCTTAATAAACTAAGTACATACTTAATAAATTTTTATATAAAGTTGAGCACTATTTTGTTTTTATTATTAAAAAAAAGGCTGATACATTTAAAATATTATCCGTTTAATTAACGATAAGATATGTGTGTTTTTTTGCGCACAACAATTTATATAATTTAATAGGTGATGTGTTTTTTGCACTTATTCAGATCAGACCAGATCAGAAAATCTGTATACTTTTTTCCAGTAGGCTAGATTAGAGAATTTTACGCTAATAGCTGCCTGAGTGAACTCACAGACAACGAAAAAATTATCTACGAAAACATCAAAATTTCTCTAATCTAGCCTACTATTTATAATATAGAAAAACGTTATAAAAAAAAAGTCATAAGAACAGCAATGTTGTTGTTTTTTTGTATATAAATTTTTTACTTGTTCTGTTCTGGATAAGTGCACAAAAAATACACCCGTTTTCATGATTCTTTATACCTTTTTTCCATAGATAGTAGGCTAAGGTAGAGAATTTATCGCGAATAGCTGCAGTGAGCTTTCTGGTGTCTGTTAAAATCTATATTTTAGCCTTTTATATACAGGAACACGCAATACATAACAAACATATTAATATTCATGGTTTTTTCAATGTAAATTTTTTTCATCACTCTGATCTGATACTCGATTTCATTAATTTTGAAAGTGGTGCAAGTCCATTTAGGTATAATAAAACCTTAATTTTTTTTTAGCCAGCACTATGAACACTATTGGATAATAAACTTACATTATCTAATAACACAAAAAACAAAAAATTTTTCTATTAGCACTTACCAGTATTTTTAAATTTATTGAAATGCAAAATTTAAATATCTCGCAATATCAAAAAATGGACTTGCCCACTTTCAAAATAAACGGCTCATATAATACGTCAAAACCGATAACAAATGAGAAATACCGTGATATGATGAGCTTGCTACCACGAACACTTCACTATGCTAAGTGCAAAAGAGAAACAAATTTCATATATTTTTTTATTTTTAGTTATATTAACGAATTAACAGTTGTTATTAGATTTTTCGTGGTAAGCCACCAAAGAAGCTATTATGATTAGGAGTTAGTTATTCTTTCCGGTGTCAGTGGAGTGAAACTCCAACACGGAGTCCCCGACTGTGGACTAACCGCTATCCCTGAGGATATGACAAATTTGGAAAGAAACTTCACTGGAGAAGCCAGTTCATCATAAGATTGTGTTGGACTAGGTCCGAAGGAGCTGTTTCGTCATCGGAGGGCATAGACTCTTCAGAAGGTGTATTCTTGCCTACTAACCGAAACACCTTGACAGCTGGTGGGATCGCTGAGGTAAATTCTATATAGCCACATCCCATTCCAAATTTATTACCGAGAAGAATTTAATGGTCAAGAAAGGCGTCCTCTACCTTGGGCTAAAGGCGTGTATTTTGAGAAGCTTTTTTCTCTTGATTTTGGCTATTCTCTGGTTGTAACCCTGGATATGGTCAGCGCTTCATGGCTGTGAAATTTACAAATGGTTGTAACTAACTCCTAATCATAATAGCTTCTTTGGTGGCTTACCACGAAAAATCTAATAACAACAAATATTGGTTAAAAAAAATAAGTTGCGGCGGACGGGATTTGTTTCTTCGTAGATCAGATCCAAGGTTACAACCATTTGTAAATTTCACAGCCATGAAGCGCTACAAATTTGGAAAGAAACTTCACTGGAGAAGCCAGTTCTCCAGTGAAGTTTCTTTCCAAATTTGTCATATCCTCAGGGATAGCGGTTAGTCCACAGTCGGGGACTCCGTGTTGGAGTTTCACTCCACTGACACCGGAAAGAATAACTAACTCCGAATTAACAGTTTTTTTCATATTTTATTTTCTTATACATACAGTGGCGAGAAATGAAATGTTTCAGGTAAAAAAATCGTTTTTAAGTGCTCCTTTCTAGGAAATTTTGTAAAAAGTGGTGAATAGTTATTTTTTTTGTAAAAAGGCAAGTCTTATCCCTAAAATTAGGTCAGTTAAAATTTGGACGTTAAAGCTTAAAAAAGGCAAAATGGATGAATCAGTGAAATCCCGAATAATCGCATCCTCCGAGGATAATTTAAGCACTCGTGAGATAGCAGCTAAGTTAGGGTTCAGTCACACCGCTGTAGGTAGATTTCTGTTGAGTTTGAAGAAAACTGGTTGTTTGGAGCGTAAGAAAGGTAGTGGAAGGAAAAAAATTACGAGTGCCGCAGGCTATAAAACGCGCCAGTCTTCGTGATCGTTTTGAAACTGCTGTGGATATTCGAAGGGAACACGTGACAGCCGGAGGAACTGTCATCGGTGTCCATACTGTCCGAAATCGCCTGAGGGAGGCTGGTTTGAAGGCGGCTAAGTCCGCAAAAAATCAACTTTTAACACCGAAAATGCGGAAAAGTAGACTGCAATGGGCCGAAAAATACGAAAACTGGACAGAAATGATTTGGAGAAGTGTTATTTTCTCTGACTAGAGCAAATTCAAATTGTTCGGATCAGACGGATTCCAGTAAGTAAGACGAAGATCTTGAGAGCGATATAGCGATGAGTGCATTAGACCAACAGTAAAACATCCGGCTGGAAATATGGTGTGGGGATGCTTATCCTTTTACGGAGTGGGAGAGCTGGCCTTTCTTCAAGACACAGTGAACACTGTAGCCTATAAAAATATTTTGATCATCAGTTTACTTCCTTCGATTGAAAATCATTTATCGTTCACCAATGAGTGCATATTTCAAGATGATTCTGCACCATGCCGTCGCGCCAAATTGGCAAGTTTATATTTTTTACTAATACTGGCAATGTTCTGAATCGGTTTCATACGAAAAGGTATAATTTGTTATCTCCTTCCTTCTTAGATTAAGGATTTTATATCCGAAACTGCACTTTTAACGCTCGACTGGCCCGGTAATAGCCCCGATCTCAACCCCACCGAGAATCTATGGTCCATTATGAAGGTCAAAATATCAAAACCAAAACCGACTTCAAAGAAAGCACTCTTGAAATTGCTCGAAAAAGTTTGGTATGAGGAGATAACCGTTGAAATACTCCAGGATCTGGTGAACTCTTATGCCTAGAAGGATAAAGGCGGTCATTAAAAGTAAAGGAAGCACCACAAAATATTGAAATCGACTTATTTCGCATTATTATACTACATATCCTATGAAAAATAAAAAAGATATTCAGGAAAATTATATATTGAGAAGTTATTTGCAGTATTTCATGTTACACGATTTCAATAAAATTTGAGTAGAAAGTGAACAATTCATATATCTGCCCAATACTTCCATAAACAAAACTCAAACTATATACTTTATATAGTTAATATTATTATTTAATATTTTAAAGAACGTATTTTATCAACCGATCAAATTTTTCATAATAATTTCGCACTTATAGATAATTTTTTGTGTGGAAACATTTCACTTCTCGCCACTGTATATCTGAAATTAATTCTTAATAAAATTGATTTTTCGGGAATTTACATATCTTCATTTATATTATAATTTTTTTCATTAAAAAATATATTTTAATAAAGTCAATAACAATAAAAATATAGACTTAAGTTTACACTTGTTTTCATTTTTTATAATATGTTTTTTTTTGAAAGTGGAATAGGTCCATTTGAAGCTAAAAAAATCGTTTATTGTCTTTAACAATTTTAAAAACTACTTTTGCATTATAAAATTTAGCAGGTTTATAGTGTTAATACATCACTCGAATCATATTAACATTTACCAATATTTTTAAATTACTTCAAACGTTAAACCTTAAATATCTCAATGTATGAATAAATGCACTTATACCACTTTCAAATATAACGGCTCATATGTAGATGCCAATTTTTAGCTTTCTTTCTTTTGCGACTTTCGAAAAAAAAAAATCAATATTTTTACTTTTTTAGTTTTTCGCACCATACACCCACACCAGATAACACAATTTCACAATTTTTCCCCGGTACTAACTCGTACTAACTCCTGTAAAATTTTCTAGAATATATCTGATATGGTTCTTGAGATATAAAAATTAAATTTTTTGAAAAATTGCTTCCGCTCTTCATCTCCTCTTTCAAAAATATGAGCCGTTGAGTTTAAAAGTGAAATAAGTCACTTTTTCAATCAAAAAAATTGTTGTGGCATTCTAACGATGTTTTATACAACACGAAGCAACTTTCTGAGAATCTATTGATGCAATTGTTTCATCATTATTCAAGGATAAAGAACAGAATCCTTTTTCTTGAAAAAAAAACTTTTAAAGGATAATTTTTATTCATATTTTTTTTTTATTACAGAAATTTTTAAACGAAAATCTTTAAAATAAGCCATACTTTATTATTTTAGGATTAAAATTACCAGAGATATGAATTTTCAAAGAAGACTTGACCACTTTTTATGCGAAGTCTTTAACATACTATAACTACTAAAAAAAAATGAGATAGGAACAAAAATTTAAATTACATTTTTTTTCACTAATTCTTCGAGTAGATAAATTTCCAAAAGAATCGGCGATGGTAAGGTTACACTTTTGGCGATTCTTGATGGAATGACCCTTTTTCTATAAAGTAAATTGAGAAGCACTGATGTTCTTCTATTTTTTAAGGATAAATTTAATTTGTATTTTTGTTATTTTGCGACAACCTTCCCCTTTAAAATAAGTCCTATTTTTTTTATTCTATGATAAAAACTAACAGAGATATGAATTTTCAAAGAAGACTTGGACACCATTTTTGCAAAATCTTTAACACACTATAACTAACAAAAAAAATGAGATAGAAAAAAAAAATTGAAATTATATTTTTTTTTTCACTAGTTCTTCAAGCAAAAAAAATTTCAAAAGAATCGGCGATGGTAAGGTCACATAATTGGCCTATTTTTGATGGAATGACCCCAACTTATAAGAAATAATCTTGTACGAGTATTAACAAACATTTTCTTTTTTTTTTACAGTTTATATTCATAAAGTAGACATGTAACTGCACAAAAAAAATTCAGTCCTCTTCGATTTTCACAAAAATCATCTTCGCTTGAAGAATGGAAACAGAAAACCAACACCAGCATGGGGAGCAATTTGCTTCCACGTCGCCTAAAATAAAATTGCGCCAACCTCCCGATGCATCTGCGAGACCGGTAGACGACAGAGACAAGGATGAATCACAAGATTCCGGCCGATCTGATTTCTCTCCAACAAATGAAAAACTAACAGGAATTGCATGCTTGGAAAATGACGATACTAATCCAACCGACGAGAATACACAAGACGATATTAAATCGGAACAGGAAAATATTTCGCAACAATCATCTGCAGTTGAGGGAGCTCTCTCGCCACCAAAGTCTGAGACTCAAACCGATGAAACGAACACTTCTTCTCCGCCATCCGAATCTCAATCGTCCCCAAATGCCGGTCTACCGACCGGACTAACTCTACGGCCCAATCCGTCAGTTGTAATAGTTCCGCTAAAGACGAACGGCACAATACCCAAATCGGGAAAACCACTAATGGCAGCTATCAATAAGAAACTGAACAAGCCGAGAGGACGGCCGAAGCGCAACAAGGCTCTCGTCGCTATGTACCAAAGTGAAGTATGTGTATTCGAAATAAGCCGCGGAGTTAAATCAAAAATATATTTAAATAATTTTCTTTGTCTTTTACAGATCAGTGATAACAAGCTTGGTATAAAATTGTGTATAAAGAAATCGGACACGGCACAAACGAAAAGCAAGCCCAGTCGTAAACGATCTCGAAAATCAAAACATAAAAATAATACTGACAGCGAAGATTCCGAGTTCGAGAAACGTCGACGAAAGGAAAAAGCAAATAATAATACAGATAAGCAAAAAAAATTTGATAGAGATTACAAAGAGCCTGAAGAGCAAGGTGTTTGGGGCGAAGCTTTACCCGAACATGTTTTGTACAAAGTAACTCGATTTATTTTCAATCTAATAACATTTATGATCAATGGAAACTTTGTGTCTTGCAGATTTTCCAATATTCAGTTCAGCTAGAAGGTTGTATTCCCACGTTGTATCGTCTAGGTCGCGTATGTAGCTTATGGCGAACAGTTTCATTGTCGCCTTCGTTATGGAAGAACCTGGATTTAAGTACCCGAATCAAAGATAAATATCGTACCGAACTGAAGCTAAAATGGCTGATTGACAATCGTTTAAGAGAATGCACAGATCTTAATATTTGTAAAGGATTATTTATTTGTGTGTTTTTTGGTATATTAATGTTTTCCTTTTTTTTCCATTTAGCAAACTGGAAAATTTCTGATGTGCAATGTGTTCTTGAAAGGCTCTCGATTGGATGTCAACATTTAAAAGGTATCAACCTCTCCGGCTGGAAAGGTTTTACATCGGAAAATCTTATATTTCTTGTTGAAAAATTGACGAAACTGGAACGAATCGATCTCAGCTCTATTAATGTACAAGTATACTTTCGATTTCTATCGAACTTTAATTTCAATTAAATATATTTCAGATTGAAATGAATTCAAGCAAGAGTGCCGTAGGTTTGCAGTCCCTTTGCAATGCAATTCAAGTCTTAAATGGTCGCTTAACGCATCTGCATCTCGCGCATAATCGTCTTGCTGGAGTGCCGCAAATCGTTACGACATTAGCTGTAAATATATAAAAAAAAAATTGTAATTGGTGCTTAAGAGTGTTGACTAAACCGATAAAAATTTCAGGCATACTGTCCGAATCTAGTTCTTTTGGATTTATCAAATGTACGTACAATTGCAGTATCACATGGTGTCTTGCATGTTGAAAAGCTTCAACAAGGTTGTCAGAAACTAAAAGTTTTACTTGTTACAAATTCGCATATAACTTTAAGTACGGCTACACTTCAAGAGCAGGTAAATGATAAAGGGGGCGAAGTAAAAACTGGCTAGTTTCAATCGACTAATTTGTTTTTCAGTTGGACTCGCCCGGTTTTCCAGCACTTGAAGAGCTATCAGTGGCCTCATTGTCAGACGAGTCACGACTAATAAACGACGATTTCTTACAGCGAATTTTAAAACAGAGTACAAAGTTAAAGCTGCTAGATGTTCGTGGTTGTGCCCGATTGACGCATGACAGTTTGATTCGTTTACCTGCATGGGATTTGAAACATCTATTTTTATCGGGATGTTCGGTGACAAGAGATTTGGGGTGAGTAATATTTAACTTAAGGAAAACGACTACATAAATTTAAGTACCAAAGTGTCTGCAATATGAATGTCATGAGGATATTCAAAGCTATAAAATGATATATGAAGGAGAAAGTCTGTAGGGCGATTATAAGGACATAACGACTAAACAAAATTTATTACTTACACGGATTGCTCTATCGTTTGGACAGACTTACGACTTTTCGTCTTTGAGCATCTGATCACTAAAGGCGTTACATACACCTTTGGTAGTTTTAAACAAATTTGGTTTTTTGAAAAGGTCCTTATTCGAAAGTACCATCCTTTAATCCAACCTCTACTCTGAAAATTTCATAAAAAAATTGGTGTGTTGGTGTGCAACGACTAACGGTTGGCGCGTAATGTTCGTTTCTTTTTCATCTGTTATAAAGCAGGGACATGTTTTGAAAATTTGGTGAGGTTTAAATATACTTGTTCCACTGTTAAAATTCACAGAACCTTCAATGTAAACTGTACCCTAAACGTTAAATGCGTTTTTCTCGATACATAGTTTTCAAAAACGGTGCCGGGTTTATCTCCGCGACTACTGGACCAACCGATCGGGACCTACTTTTGCACAATTGTGTTTATTACAACACTCTTACGTTTACCGAGCCATTTTTTTGATATTGTGCTTAGTTTTTTTTTTATCATAATTACTGAACAATTTAGAGGCGAAATATATTGTTTTTAATTCCTGCCATGATCTGAGAAATTTTGAAATTCCGGCTCGGTAAAGTTTGAAGCTATTTATTTACTTTCAGAAAATAAAAATTCAATTAAAAATGGTGGAGGAAAGTCTAGTACCAAAATATGTAGCTCTAAAAAAAAAACCGGTCCCAGCAAAACGAGAAAAGGTGACATTGAGGTCACAGAAGTAGTGGCTGATAATCAAAAAGTCAAACTCTTTTGTTTATAAGAAAAATAAATTAGAACATTTATTTTTTTTTAATAAAAAAATAAAATATTTGCCTAGTCGCTGTTTCTCTTTCGGACTAGGGGTAAACTTCTGCCGGTTTTTCGCTGTACACCAAAATTAAAATAAAAACCTTGCCTGTTTTTTCTCTTCATTTTCCCTGTTCTTTTTTTTTCTTTCCTTTTCTTTCTTTTTTTTCTTTTTTTTCTTTTCTTTTCTTCTCTTTCTTTTTTTCCTTTTCGTTTTTTTCCTATTTTTTCCTTTTCTTTTTTTTATTTTACTTTTTTTTTTTTCTTTTTTTGCTTTACTTTTTTTTTCTTTTTTTTTCCTTTACTTTTTTTCTTTCTTGTTTTTGTGTCCTTTTCTTTTTTTCTTTCTTGTTTTTGTGTCCTTTTCTTTTTTTCTTTCTTGTTTTTGTGTCCTTTTCTTTTTTTCTTTCTTGTTTTTGTGTCCTTTTCTTTTTTTTCCTTTTCTATTCTCTTCCTTTTTTTTCCTTTTCTATTCTCTTCCTTTTCTTTTTTTTCCTTTTGTTATCGTTTTACCGATAGTTCACGCACCACAGAAGAATAAAAAAATCTTTTTCCTTTTCTTTTTTTCCCTTTTCTTTTCTTTCTTTTCCCTTTTCTTTTCTTTCTTTTCCCTTTTCTTTCTTTTTTTCCCCTCTTCTTTTTTCTTTTCCCTTTTCTTTCTTTTTTTCCCCTCTTCTTTTTTCTTTTCCCTTTTCATTTTTCCCTCTCCTTTTTTTTTCTTTTTTCTTTTCTTCTTTTGTCTTTTTGTTTTTTTCTTTCTTTTTTTTTTTCTTTTTTTTTCTTTTTTTTTTTTCTTCCTTTTTTTTCTTCCTTTTCCCTTTTCTTTTTTTCCACTTCATTTTCCCCTTCTTTTTCTTTTTTTCATTTTTTCACCCTTTCTTCTTTTTCTTTTTTTTCCTTTTTTCCCCCTTTCTTCTTTTTTTCCCTTTTTTCCCCCTTTCTTCTTTTTCTTTTTTCCCCCTTTCTTCCTTTTCTTTTTCTTACTTTTCTTTTTTTTCCTTTTCTCTTTTTCCTTTTTTTATTATCCTTATCTTCCGCCCCCACATCCAATTATCGTCACCAAGGCACGTGCGTAATCCTTTTTGTATGAATGAAGATGCAGTATTGTCGAGCTCAATAATTTTTGACTCCAAATAGTACACTCCCTTTTCTGCAGAGAGCCTCTCTCAGATATTTTAAATCTTCGCGGATTGTTTTTGAATATTTTCGAATCGAAAAACTGAAGATAATTAAAAGTTAACATTCTTCAGATATTCTACCGCAACTAACCAATAAAATCAACTTAAAAAATTTAATTTTCAGCTCTGGTTTAGAATTGATTGCATCAAAATGGGCGCACAGTTTAACCGAATTCGACTTAGCCTGGGCGAATGTACAAGCACCGTTGGACAATGCATTACGAGCGCTTGCTGAAAAGGGTGCTGAATCGCCGCTTGTGTAAGTATAAATTTGCTATTTAATCAGACCACGTTCAAATTAAAAATCAAATCATAAAATTTCAGTCATTTGAATTTATGCGGCTCATCTGTATCCGAAGATGCGGTTAAGGAAATTCTTGCAAATTGTCCCAATCTAAACTCAATTAATTTATCATCGTGTCGCGGTTTACCGCGCGGTGTTAAACGTTTAATGCACGGACCAACGGAAATCAAAGAACTTCGCGACGTATTGAAAGTTACGTTAAAAGTAACGACGTCCGCCAAACAGGATGTAGGCAAGAGTGAGAAAAATTAACTGAATGGTATCGAAGACGTAATGTTTTGCATTTGAAAATGAAATATTTTTATTTTTTATCAATTGTTTTTGGCGTGCTGGTAAGCGCTGGCGAACTCTTGAAAGATTCAGTAGAGTTTAAAAGCTAATTTAATGAGTTTAGGTATGTAAGAAATTTATATAAATCTACAAATTATATAAAATTTATTTTTAAGCTCCATAATGGAAATTCTTAGCATTTCTCATATATTTTTTTTTTGTTTGTTTATAATTTTTAATTGTAAAGCGTGTCAATGAAATGATATTACAAAAGACCAATTTTGTGATATAAGTGATGTATTGTTAAACAGAGAATATTTCTATTTCTATTTTACAGTTTTGATTGGGATTCTTTAATTTGTTTTATACGAATAATGTAGCAGTTCCGTATATATGTGAAATATTGAGTTTGTCCAGCTATAGTGCTGATAAATTTGCATTTTTTTCAACGCCACTTATTTATAATTTATCAGACTATTGAAGGGTTTAATTAACAATTTTTTGAAGCAAAGTTCGAGGACATTAATGTTTGCTCATAGCTCTATGTGTACATACAAGACGTCAATCCAGTGAATATGTATTATAGTTTGATTAAAAGAAAAATGTTTCATCTCTTCATGAGAACTTTAAAAAAAACAGCATGTTGCATTTCTTCCACATCTCGGAATATTTTACAGATAAGTTTCTTGCTAATCTACACTGGATGTTGGCCATATTCATACACACCGGCACATAGGAATCGAAGTCATCTTCGACATCGGTAGGCTGTGCTTTTAGAACACAAGCTATGGCCGACGTTTCTGGGCTTCCTTGGTTTATCTATCGCCTTGAATGTTGTCGTTTATGTTTCATTGCGAACGCCTGACTTGCTTAATGTCGGGAACGATGGGGCCGTATGATGGATTCCGTCGCTCGTCGTTCGCTGCAAACGACGAGCGACGTTGTCGACATTTTGGTTTGATGTAAGTCGACACGTCGTCGTTGTTTTGGATATTTCAACGACGCACATTGTACGCGCGAACGACATAGTTACGGATTGCCAAACCGAACGTTGCGACGTTTGTCGATGCGAATGTCGCGACGTTAGGTACATCATACGGCCCTTGATTGGAAGAACCGATGTTTCCGGCATCGGTTTCGCCGGTATGTGTGAAAACGGGCTTACGGTAAAGATGTTTGCATTTTGAACTTTGACTTGAATTATCGTTTAATTGATTTTTTATGTAGTATTTATTTCAATCTTAAGATGTTTGAAAAAAATTGTCATAGTTTCTTTTTTCCACATTTAATTTTTTTTTGTAAATCGTTTATTTTTCCGACTGATTTATGACGTCGAGTTCAATAGTAGCTTTTATTCACCACGTTCTCGCACATTTCGGGTATTATTTTAACGACTGAAGATTTCAGCTACTAAATAAAAATGACATATTACAAAAAAACTATGACAACTTTCATTCAAACTCTCTGTATTAGGATAGAGCACATGCAATCAAATTGTACTGTTAACAGTTTTTTATATGAAGTTAGTATAAAGTTACAATGAGTGCAAAAAAATGATCAAATCTAATATAGTAAAAAAAAAAAAAATACTTTTAAGTTGAATGTCTCAGCACATACTCATTGAAGTCTGTTTAGACAATTCTTATAGCATTTTTTTTTTAGAGATTGATTCTCTTGTGTTATCTATTGCTTCCAGAAGATTTTTCTTTTCATTTTCGTATTTGTGATCAGTTTTTGTATTTTTTTATTATTATTATTATTTCGCCGAACCTTAACCGAACCTTAACCTACCTAACCACGTCGTTAGAACTCCTACAACTGCGTAAAATCCCGATTCGATCCCCCGTTCGTTCTTTTAGTTCATAGTTAATTACTACAGGAGAGTTCAGTGATGAGTAGCTGTAGTTCGAAGACAGTAGATCTAGTAGAAGAGGATGAGCAAAAAAAAAGACACTTGATCTAGTATAGTATGTTGTCTCACAGAGTTCCGAACGGCAATATAAAATGAACTAGGATCGTTCATTTCAGTTATGGGAACGCTCTTCTGAACTAGTTCGTTCGCCAACTACACAAGCCTAATTGCAATTCGTAAGCTCACCGTGTAGGCTGCTAAGTCACCGCATTTCTTCTACTTTCAGTTCATAATCGAACGGAATCAGAGCTTAGCTGGCTTCAAACGAGTGCAAACAATTTCAGTCCTTCGAAAACACTTAAGATTACTTTATGTTACGTGAGAAAAAATTTACAATAGCAACAATGTAGGAAACTCTACAAAACGTTTGTATTACTCTATCCCATTTTTTCTCCTCGTTTTTAAATTTCCCGGTTGCATTCTTTTTAGTTTTTCCTTGTTCTAATATCTAGCCTATTCGGTACTGTTTTCAATTATTCATTCTTTTCTATGGCGTTGCAGTCCAAATCGGACCTTAGCCTCCTGCATGTGCCGCCTCCAGCCTCTTCGGTTCAGTGACCGTGTCCTCCAGTTTGTGAATCTAAGCAGAAATTTACTGTCTGCGCCAATAGAGTCCTCCCACCGCTGTCGTGGTTTTCCATTTGGTCTTTGTCCATAAACTTTTCCCTTTAGTGTGCGTTTGGGAATTCTTCCATCTTCCATCCGCTCCCCATGACCAGTCCATTGTAGCTTTTTGAATTTTATTATGATCGATAATCACAGATGGCATACAATTCTCTATTGTATCGTATTCTCCAGATCGAGTCTTCCCTCACTGGTCCGAGGATTGTTCTGATGACTTTTCTTTCAAAGGCGTTAACTAATTTTTCGGACGCTTGATTCAATTTCCACGTTTCTTTTCGTTCGACATTCAAAAGGTCTGATGAGAATTTATGATGCCAACTGCATTGCATCGGCTTTATAATCTATGCTTTTCTCCTATCTTTTGTCAATCTCGAAAGGAAAGGGTTAATTGTTGTAAATAATGTTTTAATTGGACCTGACTTCCTATTTCGATAGCATAAATATAAATTTCCGAAGCAATCGAATCACGGATATGTTACTGTAGATATAACTAGGGTTGGGTAATCCACAACAAATTTTTTACCCACGGTAGTTCATGTGGTGTTTATTTAGTAGATCAATTTATCTTCGAGTCAAACTTTATTTAGATTTTATAAATTTTTGTACTGTGGTTGGTCTTTCTTTTAACTGTTATATGCAAACAATGCATTTAAAATATGTTCACTGAAGGTTTAGAGATCTTCGCAAGTCGACTACTACCGCGTTTACATGGAGAATCCAAAGACGGTTTCGATTCGATCTCGTTTCGATCCGATCTGCGTTTACATGCGATTTTAGAAGACTGAATCCGGATTCAATCCTCCATGTAAACGCGGTAACTGTTGTTTGACTATACATAATAAAAACGAAATATGTTCAACAAGAGTTGCAAGGAAACTTCTATCATTAAAAAAGAAATTGGAAGTGTAGAAGGAATATTTTAGTCATGCAATTTCATAGAGATATATATACTGGAGATGACAAGCAGCGATTGAGTTGAAAGCAGACGTTGTCGCATTCACTTGCACGGAAAATAACATCAATTGACATAACGACTCTATTTTGTCTCACTCAATCACACGCTAAAACAACAACAATTTGATATTCACTTCTCACCGTGTTTTTGCCTTGAAAGCGCTTTATACAAATTCGGTGGCTTGTCATCTCCAGTAGCTGTATGTACCATTTCTTCCATACACATTGAAATTTTGCACCATTCGTTAACGAAAATCGTAGAAAAATACTTCCAAAGAAATCCTCTACTACTCGCTATATTGATAATTTGTTTACGCAGTTTGCGATAAGCTTAAAACGAAAATCTAATTCAAAACTTTGGAGATATGAGTTTTTCTCAAGGTGCCGAAGAATATCAAGTAGATACTCGTACGTTGTCAACATATGGTAGTCGAGCAGGTTCACGGCATTAAAGAGTGTCCAAATTGATTAATTACCTCCAGAAAGAGAACTGTAGTACATAATATGGAGATGAATACAGCATCCACTTCGCTCTGGACGGAAAATTTTAGAAACCTCTCTAACATCTTTGGACTCTTTAAATCGAATATGTGTTAAAAACAGCAATAGTACCTCGGTATATCGCGCTTTTAAGGCAGGCGTTCACTAGAGGCGGGCCGCATCACAACGGTGCGGCGATCATTTTTTTTATATGTACTTCATTCCGTCGTGAGTCTTTTTCAGTGTACGCACTTCCATAACAATGTTTAGCAGGCTGATTTTTGAGATGCGGGCCGGCTCGTTCACCCTAGTGGACGCCTGTCTTTATAGTCCCATGCCCCAAAAGGAGTCATAGGAAGTGGAGAAAGGATTGAATGAAATTTCACTAATTGATGCAATTATAAAATATATTTATGTCTTCTCAAGTTGTACATGGTTCCGGCAGTGCTAATACATAAAATGGATAATATTATGTCGGTAATGTTTGTGATTGAATAGTGCAAAAAGTACTCATTGATACTTTATGAACCGAAATAGCAATACAAATAAGCAAGGGGAACTGAAGCTAGTTATAATATTAATTGATAAATGGAAATCACGAAATAATAATCGTTTGTCTTCGTTGTTCACATGGTCTAATCATAAAATGATCGGTCAATATTTCTTTTCTTCTTCGCTTTGAGCAAAAACAAAACCACGTCTGTTCAACATCCATTTTAGTCCGTTATTGGAAAATTCAGCACCAAAACATTGATTGTAAACAACTAAAAATATAAATTTATTTCGAAAATGTGTAGATAATCACAAGCACAATTTAATTTGCCTCATTGCATCGATTTATTCTTTTCCCTAGCGGTAGTCGTTATTTAAATCTTTTTCGCTGTACATAATTTTGTTCTTGCAAAAATAAAGTCAAAAATAGTATTTAAAAAAAAAAAAAAAATCAAACAAACAAAAAAAAAATAACATACAAAATTCTAAAAACCAAAAGTGGTTTTCATGCAAATTAAAAGCAGCAAAAATTCACAAATTTTTTAAGGAATATTTTAAAAATTACTTTTAAGTACACTATAATGAAATTATTAAAAAAAAAAAAAATTAATAATAATAAAATGATATATAAAAGGCATGTTTAAAACTGTTGCGCTTTGTAAATAAAAAGTAAGATGCAATAATAAATTAATAAATAAGTGAAGCAAGTAGATTTTAGGTTAAATACGTAAGAAAAAAAAAGTTAAATGATAAGATAAATAATTATATAATATATAAATATATGGATATAGATATCTGTATATATTTATATGTGTAATCATTATAGCATATTATATATACCTAATTACATGATGGACAATTTAAAAAATAAAAGAATTATTAAAAATTTTGCATTTCAATTAACAGGACCGTTCGAACTCATACCTATTTTATATCTTTTAATTATTAAGGTCCGTTCCTACGATCGTCAGTAACGTTCTAACTGAAACTTTAACTGACAGATGCTCATACGAAACTTACAGTCAAAGTTTTGGGGCCGTATGCTGTATTCCGTCGCTCGTCGTTCGCTGCCAACGACGAGCGACGTTGTCAGTATTTTGGTATGCTGTAAGCCGACGCGTCGTCGTTTTGGACATTTCAACGACGCACATTGCACGCGCGAACGACATAGTTACGGATTGCCAAACTGGACGACGTGACGTTCGTCGACGCCCGTCGATGCAAACGTCGCGACGTTCGTTACAGCATACGGCCCGGATTAAATTTTAACTGAAGGTCGTAATAACGACCCTAAGGGCGCATACACATTGCACACGACCGAACGAATTTTCGTTTTTCTGCTTAATGTAAAATTTTCTGATATTAGAAAATTGGTTTAAATCGTTAATAATAGCATTTTTAAGAAAACCATAATAAAAAATTTCAAGAGATTTGGAATTTGATTGATAATATTCAATAAAAGTCCGTTTGTCGGTACGAATATTTTTAGTCGTACGTCGGATTTATTTTTCTTTTTATTATCAATTAAAACTACAAATTATTGGAGATTTCTTTTATAATATTTTTGAAAATGCTATAATTTACGATTATAACTAATTTTTCAATAACTAAAGATTTCTCAATAGGTCGAAAAACGAAAAATCGGATCGGAAAATTCGTTCGGTCGTATGCGATGTGTACAACCCCTTAAGATTACTAAAATGAAATTTTTGATTTATTATCATATGAAAGTTACGACTGGAGAGGGGGGATTGGTAGGGGGGGCGGGGTAGGTGGCTTAGGGTCATAGAGAACCAAAAAAAATATTTTTATTTTGATGTATTGCGCTCAGTATGGACTGAAATGAAGATAGGCAAATCTGAAGTAGGTCAAGGCCTGATTTCGACTGTCGCATTGGTGAGAAGCCGATCTTTTGTTCTATTTTTTCTAAGCAATAATTAATAATAATAAAAATAGCCCTGAGTAAGGGACGATTCGTGATCGATCTAGAAATTAAGAATGTTTTGTTTATGTTAAGACAAGGTATCAGTTCTCGACGAAAAAAAAATGCTTTTTTGTTTTTCTTTTTAATTTTCATCCTTAACATATTGAGATTACGTGGACAAAAAAATATTTCAATATCAAATGTATTTCACGAGTTACAGACCGATTTGTGAAATGATCGGCCGATATTCAATACGATTTTTTTATAACGTCAAACTTTAAATGAGTTTTTCTCGAAACCACTTCTTCCGGAGCGCGGTATGTTCTACAGCTTCAACGAATAAACCGATTTTTATGAATAAAAGCTTAAAAGAAATTTAGGGTGCCCCAACGTCGATTTTTTTTTTATTTTTTCATTCCACTTTTTTCTTTTTTGAGTTTTTAAGCCAAAAAAAAAAATGAAAAAAGTTTTTTTTTTTAAATAGCTGCGATTTTAGTCCCAGGGCGTTTTTTCAAAATCGGAAAACGTTGGGGACCCGCAAATTTAATCTAGTTTCATAAACTTTTTGAATTTTTGGTTTTAGATCAATTGGCAAGGCTGTAGAAGGTACCGCGTGCATCAACTCGCGCCGATCGCGACCTTACGTCATAGGAGCTGGAGCCGCCATTTTGTAATATATTTTTCTTTTAAACTCACAGTTATTCTTCACTTGTAACTCTATATAACCCATTAATAGTTTTATTCATATATATTTATTTTATATCCGAAAAAAAATCCTGAAATTGAGGCATTTTGCGGGCCTTTTAACTGATACCTTGCCTTAAATCGTCTCCCGTGGCCATTGAGAAGATTGTTGCTTATCAGGCCTATCCAGCGCCAGAGTCACAAGTCACAAAGTAGTTTTAGATGTTCGCAGATTCATTCATTGCCTTTATGAATTTCTACAAGGTCGGCATGGCAGTAAAATAATCGGTATTGTATTTGCTGAACCACCAATCCTGTCCGTTTTGGTGATCTTCACGATGATTTCATGTTCTGTCCTCGAAACTTCTTTCTTTAATAAAGCGTCAATTTCATATTTTATCAACGCATTAGCTGCACTGAAATTATGTTCGACTTCTGCGAAGCCTTATTGTCATCGAATACCTACTTTCTGGATTGCATTTTCGCACAAAAAAAGACTTCTGATTGGTTTTTCACTTACGATCGTCCTGTAGCTTTACACAACTAAATCTAAATTTAGAAAACCTACCCTAAATGAAAGGAACAGTATTATTTGAAATCAATTTATTGAATTTAATTCAGTTGTTTTCGTTATTATTAACAAATAAAATTCATTCCCATATTTCGTCTACATCCGTTGCGATAAAGCGTTTATCGGCAGCATTCTCTTCCTCCTCTTCTCCAACTGAATCTGAAGAGTTTGAATCCGTTTCGTCGTATACTCTTTCAACTAAAATCATATTTTTATCGTCGACTGAGTAAACATTAGCTTCTAAAACTGTTTTAAGCTCGTCCATAGACATAACCGATGGATATAAAAAATTGTAAATTTCTGACATTGGAATCTCGTAGATATCGCGCTCGTCATTGAAGAATCTATCGCCCATATTTGTGTACCTTTGGATATGGTACTTTATATCATCTAGAAGTCTTTCATCGAAATTCCGTCCGTCCTTCGAAAAAGGAAAGTCAACCGAATACATAAGTTTATATTCAGCTGTTTCGTCTAGCTTGTCGGGTTCGTGATTTATAGCTTCAACTAACGGCAAATCTCGTACATCATTTCGAATGAAAACTCCGATTTGGCTAACGTAACCAATGTCTGGTTCCGATTCAGGACATTTACCAACTCCAAGGAATGCCACTTGGTAGTTTGGAAATCGTGTACAAATATTAAAGCACCTGAAAAAAATAGAAACTTTACGCTATTAGATTCACATAAACGAAAGATTTATTACCAGTCTTCGAATTGATTTCGGGTCCACTCAAATTTATGATCGTCGTGCCGAAATCCAGTTGGAAGAGTTAAATTGAAGAGGACATTGAATTCGAAATTTGGAGTGGTAAAAATGACAAGCTTTGGTTGAATATAACCGAAAATATTGTAAGGCACATTTTCGAGTACTTGTGGATAGAGATGTTCAATGCTGAAACCAAAATTTTAAAGATCGTTAAACTGATGAATTGTGTGAATCTAATCGGTAACTAACATTTCTATTCCAATAACAGCATCGATATTGCGCAAGCAATCCACTGATGAGTCTATGCTTCCCATGTAGATATCGGCACGTAGAGGAGTTTCACGACGTGCCAAATAATCGGACACAAGTGGCCGGGCCCGTTGTGTATATGTGGTTAGAAGGGTTTCATCGATGTCAACCTGTAAATCGTAATTTTCTTTTTTATTTGGTTTCATAAAGAGACCGGTCCGCGACAAGACAGTGAATGGTTTACCAATTTTTTGGCTTAAACTTCGGCCCTTACTAGCTTGCAAAGGTAGATTGGCGTAAGACCACTGAAGAAACGAACTCATATTGACAGAGCAATTCAGTTTCAAAATGCTTGTGGAGCGAAGAAACTGTTGGGAATTCGGCTGTATTCTCGCAATGAAAAATCACGTATTATCTCTTCATCATAATGCATGTCCTACAAAGGTTGATGAGCAAATCCAGCTTTGCAAAAACAATTTTTAATTGTTGTTTTGTTGATGAAACTAACCACCAAGAATCTCTTAGTAAGCTGTATTACTTGTAAGACTTCTAAAGATTTTCCAAAGCTTTGGAGAGATCTTTGTTCCGGGACAGAATTTGCTTTCTGACTATTTGTATGCTTTTTATTTCCGTGTCAAAATCTTACTTGTCATCCAAACTTTACTTTTAAAATTTACCCCTCTCGTACCCCCCTAATTTATCTAACCATACTTTTTTTCTCCAGGTCGCGAACTATTTTTTTTTTAAATTTGTTCGCTGATTTAAACACCCGCACCTTTAATTTGAGCGGATAGTTGTAAGAATCTGAGCCTTTAAATTTTAGGGGTACGAGGGGGATACGAACGTACCCATCCACATTTTCGCTCTTCAAGTTTTTTTAATCTGTTTGCTGACTTAAAAAGGAAACACCATGACTGTTTTAACTAATGCAATTACATACATTTCAGTATATTGAAGCGTAGTTGATGAAGCTAAACTTCCAATTGGCAGGAGGTGGTAGAAGGAAGCTCTACCTAACATTGAGAGATATGACACAATGATAAAGTATTGAGAGACTTTTAAATGTTGTTAGGTAAGGTGAATGGACGCATCTTTGTCTCGGTTTCGCATATCCTTCGAAGATCTTTTTCTACAATGAAGAAATACACCAACTTCGCAACTGCTTCAACTTTTCGCGCGATAGCCATCAACTTATAGATTATAACGCACTTTATTTAACGAGACGCCCTTGGGCTAACGATTTCAATCACAAAATTCTGCTTCTTTTCCCAACACTTGTTTTGTCTATTCCCTGCGTTGATCGAAAATCAAAAAACCTCCCTGATTAAAAATAGTCCGTTCTGACGAAAACTTGTAACGGCCACTAGTACAGTTGGACTTATCCTAGTGACTATTATTCGCACCATTAATATACGAATTGTTATATAATTCCAAATATGGCTTTTCGAGTACCTAAACGTGACGGCTAGAATTTATTTTGTTTAGAGATACGTAATTTAGCTATCAATCACACATCTCTTGACGACTCCCTGGTTAGCGATGTTATTCTCCTTAACACTTGCGGCGATGGAGGAAAAAATTAGAGAGTACTTAAGATCTGCTCGATGAAAATATTTTGCATGCATCCAATAGTACAGCAGTGGCCTCTATATATTAAGGACCAAAGTATAAATGGACGAATTAAGTAAACTGCCAATCAGTTGTTATTTTTCTATCACTCTTCATTTAAATGTACGAACACGGGAAGTGCAGAAAAACCCAAGTATAAATACCGATTCCGATAGCTCAAGAATTTTGCTATCTTTAAAGAGAACATGGAAAAGATGGTCGGGCTGGACAAAATATGAAAACTTTGACCTTGCGATAGATACACATTTAACTTTCATGCACCAATTGGGTATGTTCCGGTTACACGACTTGACTAACGTTTACCTTCGAATGTAACAGCAAATCGTTAAGTTATTCGCGATAAATCAATAAAGCAATTAAATTAATACAAATCTGAACTTTATTTATTTACATCATACTTCACAAAGTTTAATTCTAATTTTTAAATATAAAAAGCAATGAGAAAAAATCAAATAAATAATAAAAAACTAAATTTTTGTACAAATTTTAGCCATTAAAAAAAAAAACAATTTGAATTTAAGATCGACAATATGTTAACCAAAAGAAATCGATCTCAATCACAGAATTCTAGCTACTCGTTACTCAAATTTGATTTTCGAAATTTTGCAATTTTTGCAATGGTTTCCGATGTACAAACGACACAAGAATCAGATGTAATGACTTGGAAATTTTATAAGACGGATTCCAACGACAAATCTGATTGAAACAATCCACATAGCTGAATCGCGATGTTCGTAATATGGCAAGAACCGAAGCTTCCTGTACCACTTGACGTTCGGTTTTATATAAAATACTCACAAAGATCTGCCGATAACCGCTCATATCAAATTTAACAGGAAATGGTTTTAAAACGGACGAAAGACAATCTAAGAGGCAAGCTACTTTCGCATCGTGAAGATCCGTTTCAACTAACTGATTCGTATATTCACGTAATAATGGAATCAAATGATCGTTTATCACGTACTTCAGACACCATTCCGTTCCGCCACGTTTGCAAAGCAACGCAAAACAATAGTTGATATTGCGTAACTTATCGACACGGATTTTTCCCAATAAGTTCGCAACTACTTCTTCCCGTGTCGGTTTTGCAATGTCATATTTGTAGTACAATCGGAGAATGTGAAACAATTCGCGATGCTTGAAATCAATGTTATTCATGTCGTACTTTTGACCGTTTAGAATGCATTGTATTGTGCTAATAAGCGGATTGGATTTGTCGTATTCTGGATCATCGCTACCTGGCAGTATGCCTGGATATGTAGTCAACGCGTAACAAATCATTGGATACGACTTTCTATTGTAGTAATAGAGACTCTTGTAGATAAACAGTAGAGCAGAATTTTTTTCAAAATTTTGTGTATCAATAATACTGATGTATAGCCGTGTTAAATTCATTAGAGCGTCTAGTTTGATAGTATCCGATTTTAAATTGAATATTCGTTGGTCCAGAATGAATAAGAGGCGTCGTTCGTAGTCACCAACATATCGATTCAGATTTTTTATTAAAACTAGTATTTTTTGAAGTGATTCAGTCAGAATCGTTGCTGGTGGCGTTAATTTATTGCTTGTATCTTCGTTGGTATCTTCAACTACTTCTAGAATTGCTTTCGAAATTAATTTCGTATCTTTGGCGCACAGTTTAACTAGCCTTCTGGTACATTTTTCACATTCGACTCCAGTCGCTGTACTCATTGTATATCGTTCGATGATTTTCCGCAACAACCAGAGTAATTTACCTTCATCTACTGTTTCCGAGCGTCCCTTTTGCGTACATAATCGTCGCTTATTATTGTCGTATCGGCTTATATAGCGTCCAAGAATTGAATTTTCCAATCCTTTGTGTTTTAAGTTTTTCTTGCGTTTTTCATTGCTAGCTCGATGTAGCGGAATTACAATCGGATCAGCACTTTCGTAACTCTGCGGTACATGACGCGGGGATTTCGGTGAATAGTCGGAATCATACTCGGGTAGCTTTTCTAGAGGTATTTCAATCGGACTGTAATCATCGGACGGTTCTTCTAACGTACAAGGCGACGAGGGACTTTCTGAATTTAAACTAAAGTCGGAGATCGCGTGAATAGTACTGCAGCTTATCTCGTCCAATGTAAATCCGTAAAAATCATCTTCGTCTCCGGATTGATCGGTATTCGGCTCGATTTTTTCCAATTTGGAAAAGATTATTTCCGTTTTAACGGGTGGAATAACAAAAGACGTTTGTGCCGTTTTAGATAAAACGTTGTCTTCGTTAGAGAGCACTTCCTTAATTTTTTCCGTCTCAGCAAATATTTTCGAGGTTTTAAATCTCTGATGCTGGTCAAATTCCGCTTCCATTTCGTCTTTCCTTTGCCTCTTTCTAGCACGTTGCAATGTTTTTTTTGATCGAAAATTTTCAGGAATTTGTGTACGGCACCCGATTTCTAAACGTTTTCCTTCCGCTTTTGTTTCTACATTTTCTATTTGTTTCCAACTATTTAAAAACTGGGGTGAATCGCTGCAAATTGGTAACAAGATTTTATCTTCACTTCCCATTGCATCTGGATTAGAAAGATTCGGTATGCATTGCAATAAGCCTGGTTCATCTTCGTGGATGAACGAGTTATCAGAAAATCCATCCGAATAATTAGCAAGGCTTTCAGTCTTATCGAAATTGTTCAAATTGGTTCTAGTCTTATCGGACAATGAATCGGTGGTAGTATTTGGCATGCATCTTGAGCGTCTCTGGCACTTCTTTCCTGTTGATTCTGTAGTAATAGCTAAGGAGTTTGCGTCTTCAAAAGGCGATGATTTCTTTTCATCTGGAACAATATTACAAATTTTACTACGACGTTGAGGACTCGCACTGATATTCAAATACTCTGCTTTGGTATCCGTCAATGATTCTAGCGAACGCCTCTTCATTTTCGGCTCTCGTTTAATTCCACTGCCGAAAAACTCATTGTTGGAGTCCGACTTATAATTGTAATCAATTTCATAATTGATTTTATTCGAATTTTCATTGTAGTTATATTGACTAGACGAAGAGTTTAATGTCATATCTGATTCTGTAATTTGGGTGCTTAAATGTGCAAAATTTGTGCTTTGATTTAGAGAAGGAAAATCAAAATGAGACTCTTCTTTGGCAGTATCGTGCTTTTCAATTACAGTGTTTATTTGTTTTATTGGCAGTCGTGATTGCGGCTTTCTTAATAAAGTTTTCCGACATTTTGAGCTTTTCTTGAGTCGCGATAATTTATACATGCTTTGTCCGACTTCTTTACTACACTCCGCTCTTGACGATGATTGTTGCCTGAGGCAAACTACATCTTCCATGTTTTTGGTCTCTGGTATACTTTCATAATAACTACTTTGTTCAAATTGCTCCGTTGTTGATTCCGTACAATTAAATCCATTACCTGTTATTTGACGAGTTCCATTTTCTTTACTTTTAATTGATCGAGTTTGTCTTACTAAACTTCTATTTCTCAAGGCCCTATCGTTAATTGGCGAAATCAGAATTAATTTCTTTTGTAAGGTTTCCATTTGTTTCGTAATATCTAAAATTTTACTATCAGCATGTGAATTGTTTTCGATCGGTTTGTCAAACAATAATCCACCGTCAGGAATATCATCGTTTAAATTTACAGTAGGCTTTGAATTATACGCTAAATCTAAACTACTACTGTTCGAACTATTTTTAAGACATTCGAAGATGTTATTTGTTGTATAAACCAACGATGATGATCCCGGCTGTGCTACCATGTTTGTAATTTTATTATCCAGAGCGTTAAGGTCACCTAGAAATAAAAATGTTAGCTTGTATGAAAAAAAAAAATCCAGAGATGCTTTTAACGATTAAGAGACTGCGATGAATAATTTGACGGACACCTTGATATGAAAAATCTGGTCTGAACACATAAAGATCCTTTGGAGTGGCGTGTTTTTCTTCAGATAAAACAAGTCTAACCCTGGAAATAATTAAAACTATCCAACAAATTACTTATTACCTATCGACCACACTAAATTTGCTGCAGGCTCTAGCCCGATTTGGGCTGTCGCGCCATTGATGATGATGATGAAAATTGGTATTTATTTGATCAGCCAAACACGAATGAAATCCTAGCTTCATGGTTATTACAATCGGGCCAGAATCGTTCTTTTAAAAGGGATGAAGGTTCTCAAAACGTTCGGAAAAAGGGATAAAATTTGAAAAGTAATTTTCTTTCATAAGCCATTATCTAACGTAAATCATCATCATAAGTTCTTACTGCCAAGTGCACAACCAAAAACAACCATAGTTGTAAAGGGTTTAGACCAGCCTAATCTCTAAATGTATTTTCTTGTCAGCAATGTGTATCCATCATAAGAATAAAAAAAACTATGAACTAAGTTTCGTCTGTTCTTTTTGATTGTCTGCGCGAAAGGATAGTCGAAAAAATAGATACCAAATACGCCTTCGTACTACAAGCCCAGGAGCGCATTGGTATCGGAGTCGGTCGAGTTAAATAAATATCCATGAAAGGACCATACTGATGAAAGATACCACTGATGTGGCAATGGTATCGACACTAAGGCCATCTAAGGAGCCCATTGCATCACCTTTTTTCTTCACATTTAATGATGTTCATGCACATTCATTAATACCCTGTACAGACTATGTGTCTTAAACGCGTTTAAGTAGGCAAGATAAACGTGTTAAAAAAGTAGTTTTTAAACTAGGCAACTCGTTTTATTTCGATACATGATGGCTTGATGTGAACAGTTTTGACAAGGAGATATTCAGCTGTGTTTCATTAGCAAATTTATGGTTTCTAAATTATTTGAAACAAAAATATTTGTATAGCAGCAATGAACAGTGAATTAATTAGCTGCAGCGACTGCGTTAGCAAGCACAAAATTTAGTTTCTACAGCATTAAATAATTTCTTGCAAAGTTTACTTCAATTTCCGCCCGGGTCGCAGTACATGTTTTCTGTTAAACGCGTTGTAGCAATATGTTTTCCTAAACTCGTTCGGGAAGTGATTTCAACTCATTTACCTCAGTTGTTACGTTTAGAAAACGAATGTCGGAAGGCTCGAAGATGGGTGTTGTGTGCGGATGTCCGCTAAGGTAATTGCTTTACGTTTTGCTCATTAAAATTAGAGATTTTGTTTATTTGATTCAAAGTATGTATTACTTTTGCGGAGAGGAAGAAGTGGCACGCGATCGTCTTAAGATAACGTTCCCAACACCTGAGAGCCCGGATATGGGGAACGAGTCGAAACCCGAAACCAATACTAAAGCCCAGTAATGGAGACCGAGTTGGAGAGATTGCGGAACGGAGGTTTCCTCCGAATGGAACGAGAAGACCAAGGCCTCTTTTGCCACCGACCGTCGAGGAGTGAGGCTGTTCGGACGCTGATCGCGACACGTAACAGGAATACACTAGAAAAGTCGCCGAGAAGAAGAAAAGGATTGTACATCTCTACACAAAGAAAAAAAAGGGATAATACTGTCGATGAATTCAAATAAACTTATCATTTGTTAGACTTAACTCGGTTAAATTATTATTATTCATCTCTTCTATTCTAGTTGGACCTAGCAGGGGTTCGCACCTGCCTGTTGGTTTGGTGGTCGAGCCTTAAAACCATCTGGCGCCCAAGTACTGTTGCCCCCTTTTATCCTATAAATTTGCTGGTATCTTCAATACCTACGCCGTCTCTGCAGCTCAGCCGGCGAAAAGCGGAAGAAAAGAAAACGTAACACAATTTAAACGCGTTTATCTCGTAGTCTGAAAAAGGAATGTTTCGGAGCTTCGACTCCAAGTTCCCGATTTATTTTAAACCTCCGACCTCGGCTCCGATAATTTTAAATCACTTAACACATCGACATGTCTTCTACTCCGCCTCCGATAAATCAGATTTAAAACCTCCGGCTCCGGCTTCTGTACCGGTATACTAACCTCCGTAACATCCCTAGTCAGTACATAGTATAAGTCTAGCCGATCTGATTGGCTTCTGATTGTGTTTTCGTTCTTGATTAGAATTAAGCGTGCATCAGGTTACTCCCCCTTCCCAAATCTTCTTTCTTTAAGGAGTAATTTATGTTTCCCCAAGCCGGTTAGAATTCTTGTTGACGTGCAAAACCTTGGCTAAGTCAATATCTATGAGCTCTTCGTTTTGGGGACAGGGCACCCAAAATCTGCGATGAGGCACTGGGAACCGGTCGGAAAGCTTAAATTATTGTTAGTAAATTTTCAGTGTTTAAAGTGTTTTTATCTTGGGTTTTTCGAAACGTCTTCTAAACCGTCTCTGAACTGCAGGTCTAGCTCTAGAGTTTAGCAAACATAACGTTTCATTAAAAATTGAAACGAAGGTCGAGATTTTGGAAGAGAAAGAAAGAAAATCGTTGGGGCTAACGCTGAAAAAGGTCGACAGGCGTTGTGTGTGTCTTCAAGGGGTTAAAGTTCAAGAGAAGGAAGAAAGAAACTTGCAAAAAAATCGTCGGCACCAAAATCCCGAAAACAAACCGCGCTATTGAAGATATTCTCCTTTCTTGAAACGGCTTGAGCTACATTTAATTTTGGGACAAGTGGGAAAAATTCGAGATTTGTTTTTGGTCGGGACGTTGTCTCTTTAATTTGTAAATGAATCCCATCAATAAAAATATAAATCCAGACGACGGCAAAAATTCCAAAGTTTGTAACACTGTCGTGAAATTACATACACTGGAAGAATATGCTCCACCTCCGATAAAATCTAATCCAAACTCCGATGGCTAACGGAAAAGTTTTGACGTGCTTGAAAAGTTCGAAATTGAAAGTTTTGGAAAAACGGATTCCGAAAGCCGTGAAGAAAACCGACGATGAAGCAACCGGTGAAAAAAATTCGAATAAAGTTCAGTCCTAAAACTTTCGCTGACTCCAATGAACGGAAGTTTGTACGCCGATTCACGTCCGCTGCCACAAAACACCTCAAAACCGGAGAAACGAACACGCCGATAGTCACCGTGGAAACCGTCCGCGACAGTATCAATTGGCAAATCGAAATGGGTTGTCGGTAACAATAATTTCCGGCCAACATTCCGGCTCAAAAACGGTTACGTTCCAAATCCATCGACGCATCTATTCCCAGTTCATGGCAGAATCCACCGCAAATGATTTTCGCATCGGCACCGACTCAGAAACCACCAACACTGCCATCGGTAATCAATCCAATGCTAACGCTTGAGCCAAACAATACACCGGCCCCACCCGTTCCGCCCATTTCTTCTCTCATTGCATCTTAGCAATTCGGTCGATAATCCGAATAGCGAACTGAATCAACATCAACGGTGTACCAAAAGAAATTCCTTTCTACGATGAAGTTACGATCACCTTTATGAAATGGGATCAGCAGAGGGAAATTGGTTTTCATCTCGGTAAAAGTTGGATCTTAGTCGACGATCACGATGTTAACTACACCCACAAAACGATGTTGATTGACGGTACTCCGCATCAAATTCGTTTTGAGTGTCCACGAGACACGAGAGAACAACTGGTACGAATGTTATTTCGAAAATCCGCCGATCGGAATCTTGTTAGACGCACGTCAGCGAGTGTTCAATAAATAGGAAATATGCGGCAGGACTAGGTTGTCAACAAAATTAATTTTAAGAGGATGGTAGAACACTTCGGGAGTAGATTGAATGAAACCGAACCTTGAGACCTTCCGCATAGACGCTTCCTAACTAAACAGTGAAGTTTTCTACATAGGGCCCAACTGCTGACTCGCATCCGGAGTGAGAAAATAATGGAAAAAATTCATTGCAGAATGCACTTTGGAAAACCAATCCATGACAGAAATAGGAGAACAACTTATGGTCTAATTTTAGAGAAAGAAAGCCAGAAAGAAAAACAACTTGATAACAAAAAAGGCGTAAAGAAGTACCGGTGGTGGATTCAGTAACGAACAACGATCGCGGACTTCTGAACTGTCTCCAAGAAAAAATATAAAAACGAATCGTCAGGACGGAGCCTCAAAATGCCGGCGACAAGTGGTGGCTGAGCACTCGCAAGAGTCAGAAAAGCTCTCAACAATCGAGCGGATTGAAATCGGAAGGAATTACCAGAATAGGAATTTCGTGCTAAAGTCAAAACAGGGACCCTGAATCGCAAAAATTATGTAATACAAATACGAACAAAATTAAAATGTTAACCTTACCTGACAATGGCGAACTGCACGTAGAATTATTCCGTTCCAATTTCGTAACACTGTCCAAGCGTTCATGGTCCTTTTGCAAATCGTTAAAACTACTTTCCTTATCACTTTTCTTGAAACGATTTTTAAAAAGTGCCATTTGTTGACTGAAATCTTCCAAATGCGCGCTATTAATACTGCCACTGCCATCGCCAATTAATGCGAAAATAGTCTGGCCTAGAAGTTCCCACAGGTCGCTGAGTTGTGGCTTACTGCCGACGATTTTATCGTGTAGTAACTCGCGCTTTACCCAGCCACTTGGTGGCTTGTTGTTTCGCACGAAGTCCAACTCTTTCTGAACGTTACAGAGATCGGTACATGTTCCGAACGAGACTTTCGGTGTTTCGACTTTGTAGTCGAGATCGGTCTGGGTTCCAATGTTATTCACGGGGATTGGTGTGTCGCAGATCGCCTCGATAGGACTGGGCAGATTGACAAGAGTTTCCCGGAAAATATCCTCGATGGAGATAGGCACAACTTCCGGAAAATTCGTACCGACATGGTGTTGCTTGATGAACGCCGACGTACAGGCCGAACGAGTTGTCGTTGAAGTCGTGTACTGCGTGCCGCGTGATACCATTCGAGACGTAGTGTTGGAGTCACGCTTCTTCGGCGACGTGAAGACCGTAAACTCGATATTGTTTTTCTGAAGGTAGCGTTTAATTTCGCTGATGTCCTTCTTTGCGGCAATGTCCAACATTCCCTTGTCGCTGAGTAGTTTGGCTTGTTGCATGAATTTCTCGCAAACGCCCTTGTAGCGCTTCTCCAATTGATCGTAACGTGATTTTTCGTCGTCGACATTCTGCTTGCTTTCCTCGTCCAGTTGATGGTGCAAGAGGGCCTTCTGGACCGCTTCGCCCTCTAAATTTGCAACCTTTTCTTGTGCGGCCTTCAAACGATTTGACAGCTCCACATTTTTCGAGCTCAAGTCTACGACTTTTGTGTGCTCTTTGCTGTACATTGACTGCACTTTGCTGGCCGATTCATTCAGATCAATGAACTTTTGCTTTAGCGATTGATTCTCAGCTTCGAGTGATTTAACAGTTCGGACAAGGCCATCAGTTTCGGCGATGCGTTTCGCGAGCTGCCTCATGTCGACAGGATCCTCCGATTCCGGTTGATGGCATTGACCGAGAAAGTCCAAATCGAAATCGAATGACTCTTCCATGGTGTGTGCTTTGGGTGTTTTACTTGTTTTTTACATATCACTAGTTTTAAATTTTATGTGATACACATTCACAAATAGAATCACTCTATCGCGGAACTTCCTCCTGACTACGACTCGGAACCGTCAGCTCATCCTAACCTAAAATTTCAGCCGACAGCAACGTTTGTAGACATTTTTCTCCGACTTTTATATGGCAGCACTGCCGTTTTTACGCAACATCTTGCTGCCGCATGTTGCCAGCCAATGTTTTCATTCCCTTTTCCACACACAATCTTTACGCATTTTTGCTATTCCACAAATAAATAACTCCCCACTTACCTCTAGAATATGCTCAATGCCCGGTGTTCTTTTCAGCATTTCAAAAAGCTTCAGTTCGGCACAGCCAAAATCAACCACCTAAAAATAAAAACCGCACCTTAAAATTCAACTTGAATTAACCGAACCAAAACGAATTACCGTCTTGAGTTTTCCTTTGAAGAGTTCATGCTCCAGGATTCGTGCCGTAATACAATACCGCTGTTCGTAGACAGGCGGCTCGAACCTCAAATCTTTAGTTTCTGTGTAGAAAGTCGACGTGAAGATGCCGCCTTCCAGATTAAACTCGAACATCGTGCGCGAGTATAAAAAGTAAATCGGGCGGTAAAACTCTTAATATTAGCGGTTCTAACGGTAGGTCAAGCTTGTGGAGGCTCACTGTTCAGTGTTCACTTTGTCTTTGCTGTTCTTCTTAACGTAAACAAAGGACCAACCTAACCTAAGAAAGTTTGTTTGGGACTTCCCTCGAAACATACTGAGCCAGTGCTGCCATCATTTTGAAGAAAACATATGGTGTACAGTTAAGGTTATAAATAATATACCGAACGATATTAACGGCAGATTGTCAGTCAAGGCAATGAATGAAAACGCAAAAAGCGTTAACTTGCAAATTGAATTGAATAATATTTTTTTTTAACCAATTACCGATTGAATCGTCTTTATATCTGTATATCAAACGCCGTGCAATATTCTTGCACTTGATGCTCCATATCACCTGGCAGTAGATACATAACCTTTCTTAAGGCAAAGTATCAATTCTAGACGAAAAAAATGCTTTTTTCTTTTTCTTTTTAATTTTCATCCTTAACATATTGAGATTACGTGGACAAAAGGATATTTCGATATCAAATGTATTTCACGAGTTACAGACCGATTTGTGGAACGATCGGCCGATATTCCATACGATTTTTTTATAACGTCAAACTTTAAATGCGTTTTTCTCGAAACCACTTCTTCCGGAGCGCGGTAAGTTCTACAGCTTCAACGCATGAACCGATTTTAATGAATAAAAGCTTAAAAGAAAGTAAACTAAATTTGGGGGGCCCCAACGTCGAGTTTTTTTTATTTTCTCAGTCCACTTTTTTTCTATTTGAGTTCTTAGGCCAAAAAAAGTGATTTTTTTTTCAAATAGCTGTCATTTTAGTCTCAGGGCGTTCTTTCAAAATTGGAAAACGTTGGGGCCCCGCAAATTTGATCTAGTTTCATAAACTTTTTGAATTTTTGGTTTTAGATAACTTGGCAAGGCTGCAGAAGATACCCCGTGCATCAACTCACGCCGAACGCGGTCATACGTCATAAGAGCTGGAGCAGCCGTAATATATTTTTTAATTGATTCTTCACTTGTACCTTTAAATAACCCATTAATAGTTTTATTCATATATATTTATCTTATATCCAAAATAAAATCCTGAAATTGAGGCATTTTTCGGGCCTTTTAACCTACCTTGCCTTATGTGACGATATTATTTTCAATTCAGATATTACTTATAGTTAGTTAACAACGATAAGGTCTGTTCTTTTTGTCGGGTTTAGTATACACTGAGTACACTTTTTACACTAACTCTCGAGCCAGTGCAGAAAAGTGTAATAGGAGTGGCGGGGGGGGGGGGGGGGAAACAAGCATACTGTTTGAGTTTGTGTCATTGATTTAACGTCAAATGTTGTTTAGAAAAGTTAGTGCAAAAAAGTGCAGAAATTTCATGCAAAAAAAACAGGCATTATGAGTGAGTCTTATTATTTTTTATTTTCAATTTAAATCATTATAGGCTCATCCATCAAAAATCGGTCACAGGTGTTATCTTACTTATCTTAATTTTATAGAAAATTCGTGCACTTGATGAATCAGTGAAAACAAAATTATACAGTGTAGTTGCGATAATAGGAACTCCGTTTAACGTGAACCACCGCATAACATAGACTTCAGCTTCTTAATATCGACAACCTCATAACGTGGACTGCGAAAACTATAACTTTTTTGTACGATGAATACATGCCTAAAACAAAAGAGTGAAACCAAACTTTTCCCCAAAAATGACTATGCTATTTAAAGATTTCAAGATTTCAGTAACAATTTCCGTTAGACAGAGAGCCAAGGGGCTGCACTGAACCTATTACCTTTGAAGGTAAAATGTGATATTTTTGTCGAATTATTATCTAAAGGCTTTCACTGGTTTGGCAAATAAATATGGAATCGAGAAGTTTACTATCAACATTAAAAATTAAAACTGCAACAGATTAGGATTTGTGTTCAATATATTTACGGAACTTACGAAAATGTAAGCTTAAGAAATTTTTAGCTTTTGTAGGGATCTAAAGTTAGTTTTTAAGCCAACAGATGAACATGATTCTGTGAGTGTTGAAATGCCAAAGGAAAAAGCGATACAGCTGCATTCCCAACTGAAGAAAAATGGGCATACTCTCAACGCTAGCGAAGGATGGCTACAATGATTTAAGACGCACTAACCGTAGAGTGTTTGTTGAAAGTAATTAGTGAAAAGCTTTCATCGCAACTTATTTAGTCTTTTCAAAGAGAAGTTAACAACAGCTTTGAAGAAATGAAAGTGCGTATAGGGCAGATCAGTTTCTTCCAGATAAAATTATACCAAGTGGGAAAATAATACCTTTCCTTGCCTGTACAAATAGAACTGGCGCGAATAAAATAAAACCACTTCTAATTATTTGAGTTAAGAGAAAAACCCAAAAAACATGCTGCAATATTTAAAGAATGGTAAACGTTTTGAACCTGAAAGTTATTAGACTGATACAATTGAATTACAGAAAGATTCTTATCATCAGTGGTTGCCACCGGATCAGATTTTGTTTAACTTTGAAATAGCTTAAAATAAAAGAAGTTGTCGAAACAAGTTCCACCCCAAATGTAAGAAGGAGCTTTTGGAAAGTCTCGATAATTCACCACAACTGAATTAAGACGATTTAATTGAATATTTTAAAACCGTCATGGATTGAAGAACACAACTCCAGAACTTCAATCGCTAAAACTACTCAACTTCAGTAATTTATTTATCCTTCGGTAAGAGCCACCATGTATTACGCCAAATAAGTAAGCGGTCGTTAAATCAAGTGCAATAGTTATTACAAAATGTTTGTGACGTAAATTCAATTGATTATGATAATAATAAACAATGGCGCAACAGCCTAAATCGGGACTAGGCCTTGAAGGAATGCTAGAGTTACTTCATTGCGAGACCAACAGAACACTAGGAGGTGAAGTGGTCAGCTACACGCTCGTCCGTGATTATTACGCCGATCTTAACTCAGGTAGTTACTCATTTACAGCTGAGTGAACTGGTAGTCCGGCACCCAATTTCATTCTCAAAAATTACTTGTCGCCAAGCAGATATTCGAACCTGGTATCAGGTGCACCGAAGGCAAGTGCTCTAGCCACTATGCCACCCACCCAGACTACTAAATACCTGTCGTCATTTACGAGCAAGTAATCATGGTGAAAAGCTTTGGATTACAATATCTTCCAAACCAATTACACCAGGAAGATACAATTTAGTTACTGTCGGGGGTGTGGGTGTTGGGGTGATGGTGAAAGGTGTTAGAAAGGAAAATATTCTGATTTTTATTTCTCAAAAACCGTAATGAATAGAAAGCTAAGAATTTATAGTGACATTCCAGAAAAATAAAAAGTGTGATAGGGGTTGCAAGGTACGGATGTGAGGGGTGGTTTTTTATATCTCAGAAACGGTTTATGCCAGAAAGTTGAAAATTAGTACAAAGAATTAGTTCTGCCGGCTCTTTATACTATAGGCGCCCAGAAACCGATTCAGGATGCTTTATATAAGGAACTCGCTAAAGTAAAAAGAGACTGCTGCCAGCGCCAGGGCCGTCATTTCAGCTTTTTCTAGGGTGGGCAGGATGTTATGAATGTATATATTCTTACATATAAATATACATTTGCTATATATATTATATGAAAACACCAAATTCAGGGTGGGACAAATTACCACCCTGCCCCCTCCCTCACAAATGACGTTAGACGAACCCTTTTCATAAATTTTATATGAAGGACTTTATCTGATTATTAATTTAACCGACATTTTGCTGGTTGACACTAATTCTTTGTTAACTGTTATTAATTCAATTGTTTTGTTTGACTAATTTTTACATGTTTTTCTTGGTGTTGGAATGTTGATGTTTGTTTCGTTCCTTCACTAAATGATGAGCCAGAGGATAAAATTGAATTCAATTTTTTTTATTTGGTACCAATTTTATGGCAGTTCTTGCATTAAGAATTCTGATAGTGATGGTTTAAGAAACTTTTACAGATTAATCGAATTTTGAACCATCCTATCGGGAGTGGAGACATCGTTAATATCTCGTAACATATGGCAGTACACAAAAAAAACGGTGCAGCATGACAACGTCCAACATTTTCTGACATTTCTAATTCGACATCACACGTCAAACTTCGAATTTCGAACTTGGCTGGCGTAGTAAGAAGCAAAAAATTTTTTTTTTTGATGTATCATCTTTGCGATAGTCTTGCTTCTTAAATTCAGCTCTTGATCGTGTGTTTTTATCTTCTCAAGCGTAGAGAAAAGCGTGCATGATTTAGCGAAAATAAATTGCGCCCGATCAGTAAGCAGACCCCAGTAACAGAATCGAGAACAGTCGTTTTGTAGCAGTCGTGTGAAGTAGTCTTATTTCTGGAAAATCTTGTCGACGACCAGTCGGAGCGAAAAAAAAACTACCAACTTACGGAAAATGTCGGAAGAGAAGGTTTTCACGCTTGCCGAAGTTGGAAAGCACAACACAAATAAAAGTGTCTGGCTCGTAATACACAATAATGTTTACGATGTTACGGAATTTTTGAATGAGGTAAGTTTCGATTGATTTTAATTTCATTTTCAATTTCAATTTCCTCGTGTGTCACGCATCAGACAAGAGTGCGTGGATTTGTGTGTTCTGTGTCGATAACATTGAGATAATTACGGCTCAATTGTACGTTCTCGACTTGATTACAACGTACTTATTCAATTTATTTACAACAAATGCAAAGGTGATCAAATAGTGCATGTTAGGTAAATAAAAGCTTATCGCACGAGACCTCAATTCACGGGCCAACAAAAAAAAAGGTTTAGTAAGGTATTGCGAAACATCAAATTCGTGCCACTTGCCAGGTAACAGAGTGCGAGAAAATTATATGGCGGGTGAATGTGCCATCGCGCTCGTTTCATAACTTTAAAATGCAATTGGTTTTGTGATTAGCAAAGTTATCGGTTGGACCGGACAGCGACCAATGTCCCATGTTCTTCGGGTTTTAATTAGTTGCGAACATAACAGCGCCGTTTACCTGATCCATCTTTCAACTGGAAAAAAGTTTCAATCGCGCACGATATCTTATCAATTTCGCACTGGAATGACATTGCGCTATTAATATAAAATGTGAATAATACTAAACCGTACGAACCTTTTGATTTCCAAGCCGCATAATAGCATGACTCTAAAAAATTTAATTTTTTTCGCTATTGTTAAAGTCCTAGGCATACACTTAAAAATAAACCTGTTGCTCTACAGCAACAGCCAATCAATAGGTTGCAGCTAGTTAAGTAAATATTTTCGCAATTACTCAGTTGCACTATTTGCGAAACATACGCTAACACTTCCGTACTGATAGCGAATAGCAACCGAAAACTATTTACATTCCAAGAAATCCACAAAAGTTTATTATTGTCCGAAATCATTAGCGCATTGAAAGACTACTAAAACTTGTACATGTGGGCATGGAGGGGTCAATCAATTACTTAACCAAGGTCGTTATCAGATCTCGACGAAAAATTACACCAGCATAACGACGACAGAAGGGTCACGAAAACGAAATCGTCGGACTTGATAAAAAAAACAGTGGTAGCCGAATAACTACAATATTTTCAATGCAACTAATCTGGTAAGTCCACGAGATTATTTGTACCGTAAAAAACAAAATGTATAACGCAATGTTTTATCAACGCTGAACAAAAAATTAGAATGCGCTAGAATGAAACGAGCGTGTAATCCAAAATGATAACTGCCTAGCCAGGGGCGGCTTCGGGCCGCACTCGGTGCTCTCTTACGTAAATATAGAAGCGAAGATTTTGTTGGGTTTAACTCTAGATCTTTCGTAGAAGACTCACAACAAACAACTTTGTTTAGTTTCAAGTTCAACGCAATTGACACGCAACGATTTAAATTTCGTTCAAGTTTATTAAAGGTGATGTCATAAATTTAGAAAAAAAAACGATGAAACAGCATGTCTTCATCATTGTGGTGAGGGTTCATTGGTTGCATAAGACCAAGCCTGTCGTACAGTACAGACGGTAAACTAATTAGAAACAATAAATTGATTTAAAATTACATTTGTTTATCGTACCTACCGGTAAAACAAGAAGAAGTATTTGTTTTATTTATTTGGAAACACACAAATCATCCTAGAAAATTGTTAAGGCAATTTTAATAAAATGTGTTTTCAATCGAAAGGAAAAAACAATAAAATAATTCAAAATATGAATTCGGTTTGGTTAGCAAGTTTAAAACGATTCTGAGATCGGTAAAAACAAGAACATTTTAAGCATCCGTGTCATAATTTACATTTTGATTCTATCGTTTTTAACCGAGTTTTTCTTTTGAAAAGTTTTGGTTAGAAATTACAAAGGTTGAAACTTATTTCTGTTTCCGGTTGCAAAATAGAGGACACTAAACATTGCTACAATTAGTGGCTGGGGATAACGGACTTGAACCCAACTAGCAAAAAAACTTCGTATTTTGATCTTGCGGAGGCTATAACTTCGACAAGACCATTGAGGGCTGGCTGTGAACTTAACTTTGATAAGGCTTCCGAAAAGCCGGCTACAGCCATAGCGCATTTCGCCTATTTCGCGTCATTCTTTCTCTTTTGTCTTTAATGAAAAACCTCTATGTACGAGAGAGATGCGAATAACGCGAAATAGGCGAAACGCGCTAAGTCTGTAGCCGGCTTAAGACTTGCGAGCGGAGGTTGAACTTTCAGAAGCAATAGCTTCGGTAATAATCTCTGTAAGGCCTTCTGGAAGTCAGGTTTCCATTCAAGACGACAGAAAGAATGACGCGAAATAGGCGAAACGCAAAAAGTCTGTAGCCGGATTTATAGAGGTTTGTGGACTTTTAACTTAAAGCTTCCGTAAGACTTGCGAGTGGAGGTTTGCAAGCGAGCTTCATGTCTAAATATCAATAGGTTCAGATTTTCAATAACGTATTTCGTGAGCAAAATTTTATTTTTTTTGATATTCCTCTGGTATAAACTATACCATAACGACCCAGGGATGTTGTTGAAAAGTTTTACTTCAAGGATACTTGCATGTCGAGAAGTTTTCACTTTCTTTAAATTAGAATAAATTAGAGCAGAGTCAACTGTCAACTGGTAATATAAGTTGAGAAGGAAAATTTGACGGATTGAAAGTGATAAATTTTAAAGTCACGGAAACGAAAATTTGGCGAAATTTCATAACATCAAAATCTCGGAAAGCTTGTGTAGTATTTTAATTGTTTTAACGACATGTTTTTAATACGGGTTTGTAAAGTTTGTAATGGTTTAATAACCGAAGTAATTTACTCTCACTTATTTACGCTCATCTATGATACCTTGAGGGTTGATGAAATGGATGTATGGTTTAACAGAGACCTGGGGCTCCAATGGATTATCATATCCATCCGAAGCTGTTCAGGATCAGTTCTCCAATCTTTTTCTACGAGATCTCGTCAAGGTTATTAAAGAAAGGTTTGCCTAGTACGCGAAGTCTGGCTCGAGCTAGGGCTGGACACTCGCAAAGAAGGTAGATAACAGTTTCCCTCTTGTTTACCTTTCCAAAGCTGTGCAATTGACGTTAAAGGGAATACTCAGTCTGCCGAGTGGTCGCCGATCGGCCAGTGACCCGTACTGACTGCCGTTACTCTGGAGACGTCCACACAGCTCCAGCTTAGGAGTTCATATGTTCTTCTCCGGTAGTAGGACGGCCATATCTTCCTAGATATGACGCAGTTGGTCAGTCCATCTGGAGTTCGCGTTCGTAAGAAAGTGGGTGGATATTTGGCTTTTAACAGTCTCTAGTTGGACCTGAACGGATTTTACGAGAGAGCCATGAAGAGCAGAGCATTGCCTAGCTAAAACAATCGACGACTACTTGAAGTAGAATGCATCAGGATTAGGATGGATTTTGGAGTAATTATTTCAGGTTTTTATGATCTACTTCATTATCTTTCTATCATCTCCACTCTTTTTTTTTCATTTTCTACTCCACTAAAAATGATCTTGGTGGCAGCCCTACTGTCGAAGACTCCCCTAAGTAAAATCCTTTCTCAAGGGAATGGATATGGCCTAGCGAGTAGTTAAGAGCCAGGAACAACCGACCTCTTAGGTCGTGTTTCGAGAAGCAGTAAGACTTCTATAGGCTCGACTAAACTAATAATAATAATAATCTAATGGGTGTCCACTTCTTGTCTATGGATATAATATGCGCGTGATTACTGCTAGGGTGGGGAAAAACCTGGGTTAGTAGTAGGCGGGTTGAAAGGAATATTTGTAGTGAGAAAACTGGATAAGTACTAGAGAAGTAGGTGTAAAAGGGGGTTATATGGCAGAGTACCTGTAAAAATCAGGAGCACCAAGCCCAACAAACTGTCTGGTACTACGTGAAGGTGTTCCAGTAATCTGCCAGGATAGAGTGTATTTACGAAAAGGATACTATAGAACTGCAATTAATTTTAAGTATGCCTTCAGACGAATACGGATTGTTGACTAATACTGCGACCGCCGGCTACTTCTCGGATGACCTATAATCACGAGTTAGCATCGAGAAAATACACTGTGCTTCAGGTTATACAATTAAAATATATTTATTTAAATTCACTTAAATTATTTCTATATTATCACAAAATTAGTTTTCTTATTAAAAGAATTGAAATTCACTTTTTATCTTATCAAATATAATTCCCAATTGCGTTTCTCTAAAACTACACACTTGATCCGTTATTAGTTACACTCAATTGGTGTTTTCGATTTGGCGTTCGTAATATGAAAGGAAAGCACTGACTCAATTTTCGGCACTCGATACCTGGTTGCGATTTTATTAATTTTTTTGTGTATTTGTTAGTACTTTTTAAAGTGTCGACATCTAGCTTGTCGCTACAGACCCTTCTTGTCTTGAACCGCAAGGCATTCCGACGACATCTTGCATTTTCCTTCGTCTCTTCTTTTCATTCTTCCTTGCGTTCATAGACGTCTGATCTGCTGGAATTCGCGAGGAAGAGCTCATTCGGTCCCAAGGCATTTCATTTAAGATTGTCGATTTTTTTGGAGCTTCTATAATTTTTGCCTTTTTAATGAATAATGAAAATAACGAAGTAGTTGTGTATGATTGCGGACTTTGCTTAGCGCGAAGAATAGTATTTATTAATTTTTTTTTGTAATAATTTGACCTAAAAACATAAATAAATATAAATATTCTCTTACACGAGCAATAAATGCGCCAGCAATGAGTGCTTTGTGGTTTATGTGATCTGAAACTGTGGAGAAATTAAACTATCGAGTTTGTGAGAACTCTATACTACCATCCGGTGTTCATTTAGAAGGCAATAAATTATTTTTCAGTTTATGCTGTTGACTTAACTTGACGTAACTTTAGCGCAAGTAGCTTGAACAATGCCTGCAATAACATTGACTAAATGTTTAGACAAGCAGATAAAAGTTTGCGCAGCTCGTTCCTATTAAAAAGTTTTCTTAATTCAAAAGTCTGCAGCTTGCTCCAACCTTCAAACATCATGTTTCGGAGAATCCATAGTAGGTATAACAGTGTTCGAATTGTCACTTATTAAATTGGAAAATTTAAACCGCGAGTTACGATTGGCAAAACCAAATTTGGGAATATTTTATTCAAGATAAAGCGAATGTAAGCATTGTAACTTTCGAAAAGAAAATTCCTTGCATTTAGAAGAAAACCCTAAGCATTTTTTTTAAAGTTTTTTTGAATTTTTTATTGACAATCCAACAATTTTTTAATATCTTTCTTCATGAGAGAGTCTCAATTAAGGCTTAAGTTTTCATGGGTTCTGTTCTTTAGGTGTCAGACCTGTTTACAAAACAAAAATTTTGGATGAATTTTAATCGCATTGTATAGCTATAAGAAAAATTTTTGTGTGTATGATTTTGTCCGCTTGAACCCCAGCGAACTAAAATTGTCATTCATTACAATTCATGTGTTGTACTCGCCTTATCTCTACAGAATATTTAATTAGCATTTTTTATATTCATACTAAGTTCCGACTACCATATGAAGCTGTAGTCACACCACATTTTAACCTCAGATACTGTTTCAAGTTACCATCATTTAGTATCCAAAACTACTTTACATAATGCTATGTCTAGTATTGAATCCCTGAATGACTCAGCAAGATTAGAGTATTTAGCATGAAATGGATGTCGTTAAAGTCGCGATAATTCTATTCTCATCGAAATTGTTATGCTTCATACATAATCCGACATTGTAGTGGTCGCGTCTTGTGGAATCAATCAATATTCTTTGAAGGTTTTTCTATCTCCAAATAGAAAAAGTCTTATCAGACATACCACAATATACGATTAAATGATGCTCAGTCATGGTTAATAGGCTAATCTAATACGACAAAATAACTGAAGTAATCTATGTATGAATAAAATTTGCTGAAACATGTTCAAGGATATATCATGCTGACTACAGAATTCCTGATTCTCTTATCATTTAGACTATAACGTAATATCGTCACATTATAGTTTTAAATTTGATATTCATGACGATTCAGCTACTTGTTTTTAATTAATAGAAATTGCTTATAAACGCCAGCGAATTCTTGACGACCGGTGTGTTAACTCATCAAAAACAAATTTTATTCTCGACGTAAAATTTGTATTTCCTTGAAGACAACACGATAATTACATATATTTCAATATAACTATAATTTTCGAAGCACCTTGAACTTCTTGCTTAACTTTACATAAATTTCGAGGAAAGAAAATTTATGTATTTAGATCGGTTGTTAAGATCGTACTTAGTGTGACTTCATGAGACTACATCCATTGTGTGGGATTATGCACAGCCAAAATTAAGATTAGAATGTGACAAATATCACAAAATTCTATTCACTGGGACTTAACAGCGGGTAACAGACACTTGAAGCTTTTTATGCCGAAGAATTCGGAGAAAAGAACATCTAATTATCTGAAATTAGGCAGACATCAGAACCGAATTTGAGTGGGAGATCTGACTGGACATTGTTAGAAGAGGAAGCATTTCCAAAGGATTGTTCTCTCTGAGACCAAAATTTGCGATGACGAAGACGAAGCATCAGAGCTCTGTGAATGTGAGGGATCAGCTTACAAAAGACTACGTCACTTTGGTCAGGGTTTCATTGAACCATCTGAATTCCTGACTATTGCTCTTCGTAAAATACTAAGCGTCATTCAAGTGTAGGGATTCTAAAGTTCTAAAGTTATCACAGTGCATTTAAGAACTCTTCTGGAGCAAGAACATCACACAGCTGATGCACTGACGAGAATGTATTTCTCCTTGTAGAGTTATATTTTTGTTTCCGTCTGCTATAGGACGTTGCTTTAGTAAATTCTTCTCATCAAGCCATTGAGTGCAAGACAGGTTAAAACTTTGGCAATACCAGCTTTAAAGATTTTTTGTAAATTGTATAATTCAGTATCTGATGACTCAATGCAACCCGATAATAAATCTTCGAGCGCTACCTAGTCCTAAACTTTTCCAGTGAATGGCAGCGATCGATCCCAGCTAAGAAGTTCGTCTAGTGGTTTTCAAGCTGTGCTCTGATACCGAAGAACTGTCTGATAATAATGTGGAATTATGTAAGTCGGTCATTGAATTGAATCGGTTCGGTTCGGCTCGACATAACCAATAGCTTTTGTGTTGCACGCAAATATATGAGTACCTGTACATTGCTTCGATTCACTCGACCGTCAAACGTTCGATCGATTGAATGTGCGTGCTTTAAGGCATTGATTATGGCATAATCGGGTAAAGGCAGAGTAACAATAAAGTGGTTGGAGTATTATATACTTATTAGTCTGATTCTCAGTAATATGCGAATTCTTTAAAACCAGAAAAGAAATAAACTTTTCTTGATTCAAATTTGTGGAGGAGCTACGCGATTATGGCATGCAATGTCGGCTTCTTTTTTCTCCGATCTAGCTTTCAATATTTTTAAAGTAACTACGCATTCCACAACTTCATCATCATCATCATCACCATCAATAGCGCGACAGCCCAAGAAACATTACCCTTTTTCAAGCGAGCTACTTAATATTTAAAATAGATAAATAATCAGACTTATCAGACCAATTCATCACCAGAGTCACAAGTCACAAAGTAGGTGGAGAGTTACAATTTTGAATGAATTGTGACTTTCCACCTACTTTGTGACTTGTGACTCTGATGCTGAATAGGCCTGAATAATTAGTTAAATAAAATACTAGCCATCGACTTCTAACAAATTTTTTATTTTCTTTCCAGCATCCTGGTGGCGAAGAAGTTCTCATCGAACAAGCTGGAAAAGATGCGACCGAAGCTTTCGAAGATGTTGGTCATAGTTCGGACGCACGTGAACGAATGAAGCAATATAAAATTGGTGAAATTGTTGCAAGTGAACGAAAGGCTGTTCCGGAGAAATCTGAACCAGACTGGAAAACTGATACAAAACCAGAAGATGCATCAATGAAATCCTGGATACTACCATTAATCTTAGGTTTGGCTGCTACTTTACTCTACAAATACTTCTTCTCGCAGTAAAAAATGATGCAATAGAAGCTAAAATCGTCATACCTAAGGCGGAACAATTTACTGTAAATGGGGTTATTTCTTTTATAATAGAACAGCAATCAATTTAATATATACATACATATGTGCATGCTTGCATGTAAAAAGTATGTCAGTTAATTTTGATTAAATATTATTAATTATTATAGTCGATTCGAAAAGTGATCTTCTGTACTGGAAGCCTTACCTTTATATTAAAAAAAAAAAAGAAATACGTTCGAGTATGTTGCTGATATTTAAACAAAAAAATAAAGTGAAGCTTTTATAATTCATATTTGCATTTCACATAAAGAAGCATTAAAGAATTTGTTATGATTTTAATTTTTATAGTTCAAAATGTAATACGTTATGCCAAAAGGTTGCTATGTATTATACATAAATTAATAATTTTTCTATTGAAGCACAATGTAATTATTTTCCATGGTGGATGAAATAAAAACATGTTTAATAATAACTTAATAGTATTTCTTATTTTATGGAAACTTTGTTTACAACGATTAATTTTGATCGGTTCTGTTTTGTAAAATTGGGACATCCAGTCGTGTTAAATATGATGCAATGGACGAGAAAGATCATTACCATATATTTTTCTAGTGATAATATCGTTCGTTTGTTTACATTTTGAAATTGCGCTATACACAACTGTAATTCCAAAGAACCAGTACTACTTACGATGCACACGAGATCTCCTTTCCGCCAACCCGGCCGGAACTCTTCTATGTTAGGGGGTCATCCCTTGTGTAGGCTCTTTTCTTACGCCATTTTTGGGAATTTGTTCTGGCGAACTTAATAATGATAGAACTGTGAAATTTTTACCATATATTTATGCACATGTTGAGCACACTTTAGAATTTTTTCAGCCCCAAATTGTCGGCCATTGCTGAGGTATACGCCAACTTAGCCACCCATTCTTAAAAAACCTTGTTTTCGGTAGACACGATTGCGGGCGTTCTGCTTACATCAAATAAAAAAATCAAACGGCATTTTAATCTGTGAAAGTTAAACTAGTTTTGGAACTAGGATTATCAAAAAATATTGAACAGTTAGTTTTTGGCAGCTTGTTGAACTTCTTATCGTCAATTTTGATGTGTTTTTACGACTTCTTCAGATGGCCAAAAAAAAAAGCTTGATGAAATACAATTATCCTATTTTGGAAACTGTATACATGTGTACGGAATAAGTTTACCAAATTTCACAGAAATCCGTAGATTTCGAGATATCGTACCGATTTCAAAACTATTGTTTTGAGAAAAACGCGACTAAACTTTTCATTATATCGTATATGAAGCAAGAAAGGAGCTTAAAGAATATAACGGCCTGTAACTTCCAAGCGGCTTCGAATTTCGAAATATAACTCCACCCACATATTCTACACTATATTTGGATGTAATTTATGCAAAAACCAAAAAATCGATTTTTGGAAACCGTCACCCGGGATGTTCCCGGACACGTTGGGATCGCTGGTAACGAATTGGCGGATAGACTACCTGACCAACTATCTCTAGCCACGAGGAAGAAACTATATTCCCTTTCGTAAATTTCTCCCGACGCACCGCCAGAAGAATTATGGCGGAGCAGTGAGCTACAGCATGGGTCTCTAACTCCATCTTTCTTTGCTCAACATTGGACTGGCCATCATCCACCGGTGTATAACCTGCTACAAAACAGAAAAGAATCGGGTACGACTGGGTCGTTCCAGGATGATGCACCACCACTACATGTCGAAAACGCTGCAGCCAGGATGTGTAACTTGCCAGAGAGCGCTGACGATAAGTCATATCCTGACCGAATGTCGCCTTACCAAGAGCTTCTTCAACAATTCCATTTCTCGCTAAGCTCCCTTCTTGATCCCTTTCTTTAACTCTTCAACCACTTTCACCTCCGTGAAATAATAATTTCCATCGTGTTTTCTATGTCTTACTTATGTTTTCAAAATCGTAGTCACCACGGTTCAAATTTAGATGAATGTCTTCCTTTTCCCAATTTTAAGTCATGTTATTAGGTTTGGTTCTTGCTTATTATTCGACTCTAGATTTAAGTCAGGACGTTCGGTCGAAAGTGCTTGTCGGGTTCAAAACCCCCAGCACCGACTACGTACCTTTACTGTACGGATCTCACACGGACACGGGGGCTTTATGTGCATGCTGTGTACATGAGAGCTTTCTGAAAGCTCGCCATACATTTTCACGAAAACACATCAAACAACTGGGAAAAAAGCTCGATGATTTTTATGTAAATTCCGACTATTAAGCTCCAAGCTTACCTCAAAATCACAGTAGTCGAGACTTATGCAGAACATACGTGAACGTCAATTTTCAAAAGTCAATTGATAAGCTATTCATAAAATATTTAAAAATGTCCACAATTTTTAAAGTATCAATATTATTGTTAAGTGTTATTCGAAATCTCGAGGGATATCAATTTGTTTTAATTCGGAATGACTTAAGCGATCTTTGCTTAAATAATACATGCGAGGATGGTGGTCTACATTTGATTTGTTACTATGTAAGTTGAAATGTTTGTTTCCCTATGCAGCATTTGATGTAATTTGGTTTTGAAAAACTATAATATTTCCTCGATAGCTAAATCCAGGAACAAAAAATTGTTTCAAGTACACGCGCATGAGAATGAATAATCGAAGAAAAACGATGCTGATCAATGGTCACAATGGAATTCGAAACAAGTTTGCTGTTCGTTACAAGATTGCAAATATGTATGTTACTCTTGGTATTTGTGGAATAGTGTTTTGAAAATAGTTCCTGTTTTTAGTTTTTAGTCAAATTCAGCACTGGGATATGGATTTAGAGCATATAGCACGCGGGTATCTAAGACATTGTTCGATTGCCAAGGACAAATGTAATTTTATATGTAAATTAATATAAATTTGGTTTTAGTTAATTCACTTCAAAGCGGTTTCTTTTCGATGCAGACAATGAAACAATTACATACAGTCGCAATGACTTATTCCTTCAGTCCAAAGTTTCCATTGAATCGGTTTGTTATATCGATTATGAGATTATGGTTTTTTAGAAATTAACGAAATCAGCACATTACGTAAGTGGAAATATTTAATAGAAAGAAAGCCGACTCTGTGTACATCATCACTTTTTGTTGGATTCGACACCTTTTTTATATTTTTTAAAATGTTTTAGTTCTTTACCGAGGGTTTCTTAAAGAGAATAAAGGAGAAAGGTCATCTTCTTTTCCCAAATTCGCACCAGTTCGGAAATTTGTAGATTGCCTTGTATTCTCAGATTCTATGTCGTTTAATCTTTCCGCGATTTTAAGTTAATATTCTTTGTAGAAAAGAAAACTTGGATTTGAATTAATCTTACATAAAAAAACTACAGATTCTTTTATAGTAGTATTACTAAAAAAATTTCATTCAGCATTTATTTGTCTTAACTTCAAAGTATAATTATCGTGCGACCGGGCATCGGTGTCATCTTTGTATATTCTATTAGAGTAATCATTAACAAAAAGTTATCGCTATAAATACGATTATACTTTAATGTTTTGAAATTAGTATTCGATTATACATTGGGTTTGATAGACGCAATAATGAGCCTCTTTTATCGTCGCGTCCGTTCTCTTTCAAGAAACCCGAGATCGGTAAAATATTCTTCTGCAGCTAGTATACCTTTATTAACAGAAGATTTTCCGAAAAGTGCGGATGTTGTGATAATTGGCGGCGGTTCGGCAGGATGCCACACACTCTACCATTTAGCGAAGAGAGGAGTGAAGGCTGTTTTACTGGAGCGTGCAAAATTAACGGCCGGAACGACATGGCATACTGCTGGATGTCTTTGGAGGTTTCGTCCCAGTGACGTGGACGTGGAGCTCTTGACTAGCTCCAGGAACATGCTTCTCGGTCTGGAAGCGGAATCCAATCAAGATCCTGGATGGATACAAAATGGAGGAATATTCATTGCGCATACAAGTGTAAGCATAATATCTTACAATTTCGATTTTCTGCTTCAGTAAGGGTATTTTCCAGACGCGACTGGATGAATACAAACGTTTGGGTACGATAGGAAAGGCAATGGAAATTGAAAACTTTGTTCTAACTCCAGCCGAAACCAAGAAAATCTTTCCACTTCTAGATGAGAATTCCTTTTTTGGTGCTTTATATTCGCCGGGAGATGGTGTCGTCGATCCAGCAATGCTTTGTACGTCCCTTACTAAGTCAGCTATTAAGAATGGTGCGCAGGTTATTGAAAACTGTTCGGTAAATGATATCTTGTTGGAAGACAACAAAGTGGTCGGTGTTTCTACTCCTTATGGAACGATTCGAACTGATGTGGTGGTTAATGCAGCGGGAGTGTGGTCTCGGGACTTAATCAAAAAGTATGGAGTAAATCTTCCACTGATTCCCATGCGTCATGCTTACATAGTATCGGAAACGATGTCCGGCGTTCGTGGCTTACCCAATATCCGGGATCACGACTTTTCAACATATTTCCGAATTCAAGGCGATTCTATATGCATGGGAGGCTATGAGACCAATCCGATTATTTTGGATAACGTAGCCAGTGATTTTACATTTAGCTTATATGATCTAGATTGGTCTACGTTTGAAACGCATATGAAAGGAGCCGTAGAGCTGTGTCCAGAGTTTGGAAGAGCCGGCATAAAGAGCACGGTATGTGGACCGGAATCATTCACGCCTGATCACAAACCATTAATGGGACCCGATCCCAACCTAATCGGACTATTTCATAATTGCGGATTCAATGCATTGGGAATCATGTTCGGAGGTGGATGTGCCGAACAATTGGCTCTATGGATTACAAAAGGCCAGCCAGACCTGCATATGTTTCAATTCGATCTGAAGAGATTCGCTCCAAAACTCTGGACCAATACGAACTGGCTTCTACAGAAAAGTCACGAAAGCTACTCACGAAATTACAAATTGATATTCCGAAATGACCAGCCATTGGCCGGACGGAATATTTGGAAAGATCCGCTTCATAATACTTTAGTAAACCATGGTGCAGTTATGGAGGAGAATCAAGGATGGGAACGTCCTGCATTCTTTATTAAGCATGGCAAAGCTTTTGTTCAGCCGTACGATTGGTATGGAAGCTATGGATATAAAGAAAATCAGGATCAAACATATCAAAATATTCTTGAGGACGACTTAACATATCAATTTTCAGGACATCATAATCTGGTATAATTTTCACTATTTTTCATTGGGAAATTGTATTTAAATGTTTTTTTTTAATTGTTTATTAGATTGGCGAAGAAGTAATGGCTTGTAGGAATACAGCTGCAATATTCAATATGAGTTCAGTTGGTAAACTTTATTTAGACGGAAAACAGGCGATGGAAGCAGCTAATTGGATTTTTAGCGGGGACGTTAATCAAGCTGTGAATAAGTAAGTTATTGCTATTCTATCTGTAAGACTTAATGGCTTGGAAAGGTTCAGAAGCTGACTTCATGTGACCATATCCATTCTATGGGATACTATTAAGCACAGCCAGAATGAACATCCGATTGTGGCAAAAATCGCAAAGTGCCATTCACTGGGACTTAGCACCGAGCGACAGGCACTCAAAGCTTTTTACGTCAAAACATTCGATCAAAATGACTATCTAAAATTAAGCAGATATCAGTCCCGAACCCTAGTGAGAGCTCTAATTGGACACTGTCTCATAAGGAAGCATCTTAATAGGATTGATCTCTCTGAGACTAAAATTTGCAGAGCATGCAATGACGAAGACGAAACACCAGAGCATATCCTCTGTGAATGTGAAGGTTTAGCTCACAAAAGACTTCGTCACTTCAGTCAGGGTTTCATGGACCCATCAGAATTCCTGACTTCATTGAAAGCCCAGGGATTGGAGAGGAATCATAGTCAATCCGATCGACGTCACAATAGGCCCAACTGTGGCTGCAGTGACAGAGGTTAACCATATACCAACCCCTACTTCCAACCTATCCATCTATCTGTAAGTTATGAGAAAGAGGAACTTACTGGGAGATTTTTCTCATCTATTAAACAATATCAAATTCACCTGAGATTCAAAATCGATTCTCTAGAAATTCATGATCACTGAAGAGAATAATGTGTGAGACCTTAGAGGAGCTAAGTACGTTAGTCTCAAAGATACTCAATTAAGGTGTTCGAGTCCCACGCAGCCATGGGTTTATCACCCATGGTGTGAGTAAAAAAATGGTATTTGAGTGGTTCACAGAGCGCTGTTACTGCCCCACAAGGGATCTTATATAGTAACTAAAGAAGATAGTAATGTAGTCAGAGACCGACCTCGTCTTCTCTTACTTTCATACTTCTTGAAAGATTGTTTATTGTTTTGCAACAATAATTTAGTTCGTTCACATGATACACATTATCAGCTGAACGTTTTATTTTCTTGACTTTTTGCACTATAAATTTAAGATAATACAAATTTAAGAATAGATTCAGTTAGCATATTTTGTGGGAGAAAAAAAAATGTTAATCGTATACATTAAATTAACATATCGTCATATCAAGTTCAAAGGTGGAAGGCCATCTTTTGGCTTAACACTGTCGAATATAGCCGCTATCAATTTTATGATTATCATATCAGTTCCGATGATTTTTTCAATGCTAATGTTCTTTATCTATGGACCTATAGTAATTTCAGTTAGAATTTAATTCAGTAGATGATTAGCGGTTGATGAAGTAAAACGGCAAGAACAATAAATCAGTTTTGAATAAAAATCCTTCGATATGTGGCGGGCCGGTCAAAAGATCCTCAAGTCGAGTAAAAGTCCTTACAATGTGCGTTATAAGTCGGAAATTAGTGTTCCAAAAGAAGCTGAAGTAGTGATCGTGGGCGGAGGATCAGCAGGATGTCATACGCTCTATCATCTGACCAAGCGAGGAGTTAAGGCAGTGCTATTGGAGCGTGCTAAGCTTACTGCAGGAACAACTTGGCACACTTCTGGACTGATATGGAGACTTCGGCCGAATGACGTCGACATCGATCTATTGGCTAGTTCGAGGAACACTCTGAAGGGTCTAGAAGCCGAAACAGGATTGGATCCGGGTTGGATTCAGAACGGTGGTGTCTTTATTGCCCATTCGGAAGTGAGTATCGATAGGGCGTCTAAAGAGAAATTAGGATTTTTCAAACGTTTCCGCTTTAGACACGAATGGATGAGTACAAGAGATTGTCAACGATTGGAAATGCTATGGGAATTGAAAATCACATTCTCACACCCAGTGAAACGAAAAAGGTTTTTCCATTGTTAAACGAGAAGTCCTTCACTGGCTCGTTGTACTCTCCTGGCGATGGAGTGGTTGATCCGGCGATGCTCTGTGCTGCCTTGAGCAAGGCTAGTACGAAAAATGGAGGAACCGTAATTGAAGATTGCACCGCAACTGATATTCTAACTGACGATTGCCCAATTTTGGGTAAAAAAATTGTTGGAGTCTTGACTCCGTATGGCGTGATTAAAACTGGAACAGTTGTCAACGCAACTGGTGTTTGGGGTCAGAGACTCGTTGATAAATTTGGAACTAAACTGCCATTGGTTCCTATGCGACATGCGTACATTATAACCGAATCGGTACCGGGAGTTCGAGGACTGCCGAACATCAGGGACCATGATTACTCGACCTATTTCCGAATTCAGGGTGACTCAATACAAATGGGTGGCTACGAGCATAATCCCATTCTACTGGACAATGTTCCCAGTAATTTCCAGTTCAGTCTCTACGACCTTGATTGGTCTGTTTTTGATGCCCATGTCAAGGGAGCTGTTGATATCTGTCCGATATTTGGTGAATCGGGAATCAAGAGCACTGTATGTGGCCCAGAATCGTTTACGCCCGATCATAAGCCACTAATGGGTCCCGATCCGAATCTTCACGGCATGTTCCATCATTGCGGATTCAATTCAGCCGGAATGATGTTCGGCGGAGGATGTGCTGAACAAACGGCATTGTGGATTATTAATGGACGTCCAGAACGCCATATGTTTCAATTTGATGTTAGACGCTTCTGTGAGACGCAAACGAAGAACATGGAATGGGCCAAAGAGAGAAGTCACGAAAGCTACGCCATGAACTACAACATGCTGTTTCCTCACGATCAACCCTTAGCCGGACGAAATATAATGATGGACCCCCTGCACGATGATATGATGGCAAATGGGGCTATTATGGAAGAGAAACAAGGCTGGGAACGACCGGGATTTTTCATAAAGGGCTCGAAAGCAATAGTACAAACGTACGATTGGTATGGTGCGTATGGTTTTAATAAGAATACGGATTCGGCGTACTTGAAAGTCGTTGAAGGAGATTTACGTTATGGCTTTTCGGAACATCACGATTTGGTAAAATAGAACCGTTGGGAAAAAATTTCCATTCGAAAAATTTCATAATTTCGATTTACAGATTGGAAGAGAAGCGATATCGTGCCGGGATAATGCTGCGGTCTTTAACATGTGCTATTTTAGCAAATTGTATTTGGATGGCCCTGATTCGGAGGCTGCCGCTAACTGGATATTTACGGCTGATACAAAGCGGGAAATTAACAAGTAAGCCTTACTATAAAGAAAATTGGCCAGCAGTCGGACAGGTCTGTACTGTATATAATCCTTTGATGTTAAGGATGAAATGAAGCCCTTGGTGGAATAAGTGTCAACTCCTTTTTGAAAAACGTGAAAGGGCTTTACTTCTTTGACCTCTAACTAATATCCAAAAATTCTGAAAGGAGTTAATAAGTAAATATGAAGACAGTACGAGAAAGTAAAAACCAATTCGATTACTTATCACTTCAAAAGGATATTCAAATTCAAATTCAACTTTATTTCATGGTCTCTTTGTATAAACACAGAACTTCTTATTTTAGAGAACAGATAATGAAATCTTAACAACTATATTCCTTAATTGTAAGCATTGGCTGACATTCTTAAAAGTTTGAAGTATTTATTAATTAATTAATTCAAGGAATTTTTTTTACAGAAAACCTTGCGTGAATAAGCTTACAATCTATGTAACTGAAATTGATTATTAATCTAACTTAACCTAAAGCTTTTCTTTTAGGAAGAGAAGCGGCAAGTGTTAAATAGAAGCGAATTACTAATATCTATAGTTTGCACGATATTTGATAGATTTTACGAGTACATGGGGATGTACTATTATGTAGTGTTAAAACAGAGAGCCAATTAGCGGGTTATCACTCATTTGGGATCTGCGTAAAAAAGATGAAAAACGTTTGTCGGCTAGTTCCTGGACTGTAGGTACGTTGCAATTTCGTGGAGCCTTTTCGTCGAAAAATAGAAGGGTTTGTCAAGCATCTTTTTTAGACATTCGTTTTGGGAGGTCTGAAGTGTCCTTTTATTCAAAAGGATATAACGAAATTCGTGAAAACGTGTTCAACCCTTTTATATCCTCTAAGGGGATGAAAAACAAAAAGTAAACAGTTTTAGGCAACTATTACTCAAGGCGTTCAAAGTGAAAAGATATTCGATGTCTGATCAGACCTGTGAGATATGGCAGAATTTGTAAAAAAGTTTATAATACCTTTACACCCCCTTAGGGGTCGAATTTCGGAAATTCCTGAAAACGCTTTCTAGGAATTTATATGAAGAAGCCGTAGAATAAAATTGAATTAAATATTTTAGAAGACCTAATAGATAGGAAGAAAATCGTGAAAGTATATGCATTCCATTTTCACTTAACACGTTTTTCGCCCCGTCCGAGTTTCAATGGATATTTTAATTTTTTTTAATCTAAATTTCTTTTCTAGTTGATGTATGTACATATACATACCGAGTTTCAACTTTGTAGCATAAGCCGTTCCATAGAAAGAACAAACATCTCCCACACCCATGCCTATAAGCAATTTTATTTTTTCAACATGGTACTACTACAGCTCTATCTACCTATATACCAAGTTTCAGCATGATTTCACTATAGGTTTTCGAGATATTAAAATCGGAATCTTTTCCTTTTCACCCTCCCTCACCCTCACTCTCAACACCCTAACCCCTTAGAATGGATCGATCTCGGTTTTTTTTCGTTCCGGACGCATTATTTTCTCCCCTACTCCCACACCCCATTTACTATCGGAAGTGTGTAGAATATGTGAGAAGTGCATAGAGCTTTTTACGCTATTCAAATTTGATATTGGAAGGTTGTAATTTTCTCTTGAAACTTCGATATCACTGATAAGCAGTTTGTGTTGCCATGGTGTTCATATAACAATATATTGATCAGATCAAAACTAAATTTGGTACTAGTTGTAAAATATTTAAAAAGCGATCCTATTTTTTTATTCAACTTCTATCGTAGTTCTTCCTTCTGTAGCTCATATCTTAAAAAAATATATTACTAGTGCATCCATTTTTTTTTTATGAGTAGCTTTGATATATGAAAAGATGCCTAATTAAAATATTTTTGTTTTATTTTACAGGACTGTATACACATGTTTGCTGAATAACCGTGGCGGAGTTGAGGGTGATGTTACTGTGAGCAGAATCAGTTCTGGTACCGGTGAACCACATAACCCAAAAGTTGATGGTATTGGCTATTATATTGTTGGAGGCGGTTCGTCTGCGTTCTACTCTTACAACAACATCCTTTCCGAGATCAGAGCTAAAGGCTTTAAGGCAAACTTAAAGGATGTTACCGCCGAAATGGGAGTTATTTCAATTCAAGGACGAAAGAGTCGGGAAATTCTCCAAAAAATTGTAGACCTAGAACTATCAGATGCCGTTCTACCACCCAATTCGGCTCATCTAGCTTCCGTAATCGGAATAGATGGAAAATCCAAACATAACGTTCGCATCCTTAGAGTTAGTTTTGTTGGTGAACTAGGCTACGAGTTGCATGTACCAAAAGATAGTTGTTCAAGTGTTTACAATACTTTGATGGAAGCAGGAAAATCCCAAGGAGTCTCAAATGCTGGATATCGGGCACTTTACTCGCTGAGCAGTGAGAAGGGATATCATTTATGGGGACAAGACTTAAGGTCAGATGATACTCCGGTCGAAGCGAATCTGGGATTCACGTGCCGAAAAGAAGGTAACTACAAGGGAAAAGATGCCGTACAGAAGCAGTTAGCTGAAGGCAGTACCAAACGACTTGCGTACTTTGCTCTGAAAGATCAAATTCCGATTTGGGGACTCGAAGGCGTTTATCGCGATGGTGAAGCAGTAGGCTATCTCAGACGAGGAGATTACGCATATTCGCTCGGTAAGTCGTTCGGACAAGCCTATATTGTGCGCAAGGATGGCAAACCGATAGATGAAGCCTTCATAAAATCCGGACGCTATCAAATTGATATAATGGGTAAATTATATGATGCTGATTGCCATCTGAGGAGTCCGTTCGATCCAAAAGGAAAACGTGTCCTAGGAAACTATCAATAGAAATTTCTAAAATCTCTTAAAAATATCATAAGTAAATGTTTTGATTCATAATCGTAGTATCGGGTTTTATTTTCTTTTTATTGCGTTAGTTTTCGGAAGGATCCTTTCGACAGATGGACATTTACATGTCGTTGGTTAGCTCGGGTAGGGTCATAAATTTTTGTCAACTCCACGGGTAATCCTCGAGTACAGATCACTTAATAGGCTGCGGTTAACGCCTCTCGTTCATGGATTAGTTCAAATGTTTGCATTCGTATACACTCGCTTCGTTACGGCTTTGTACACTTTGAAACAAGGAGAAAGTAATTTGAGAAATGATTACACACACAGTAGTCGAAACGAAACTATAGTGAAACCTGTGCGCCCTGGAAGAAGACACCCACTATTCTTAGAATTTTGTTTTTCTCTAAACTATTTCATAAATCTTAAAATACTTCGTAGACAGTGTGTCGTCATAAAAATAATTTGTTTATTTAGTAATCAATTAGAAGGAATGTACGGAGTAGCAATTCGTTCGAAAAACGATATTTTATCCAATAGACGTAATTTTTTTAGGATTAGTTACTGCTTACTGGGTCTTACTTAATTTATCTGAATGTGTAATTAATTTCGGATAGAAGACATACATTAGTCATTAGTCAACCAATCTAGACGTTGAAGATTCGAATTTCATGTTGTGAAATCTTATTTGAAAAGTAAACCAAATCTAAAATACTAATACAATGATGTTATATTCACTTTACTTAATTATTTCAATTATAGGTATAATGTATTGTAATCGATTAAAAAAAATAATATTTTGTATTTCAAGTTTTATGACTTATTGATCCAATGAAGGAAAAATATGGTCCGTCTGACCGCCGTGGGCCTTCTAAAGCTTGCATTTAACAAACCCTTTGACATATTAACCCTAGAACCGTGCCCACAAAAAAATTGACTTATCGTGTCCTGGGGCACTCAGTGCCCCAGTATGCATTTCATACAAAATGTATAGGTGGTGTGTTGAAAATACGCTTATTTCTTTGGTAATTAGCGTTCTTGATTTTCGCAGGCTTCTATGAGTTTGGAAAAAGAAGAGAAAATAAAAAATTGTCACTATTTTCGAAAAATTAATTAAGTGTATATAAAAAAATAAAATAATAATGGAAATGAATGAAAAAAAAAATCGAAATTCAAAATATTAAATTGTTCACTAGTCTCAAAAAAGCATCCATTTCCACTCAAAACAAAACAAAATTATCACAAAATAAAATTATCACAAAATACTCAAGTAACTATCACTTGAAATTTCATCGACAACTAAATGTATTCAACTGATTTTTATTCAAAGGATCTATATACGCATATTGACGAAATCGCCTTGTTTTGTTTACATATTTATTTTTGTTTATACATCTATCAAATGCATGTATTCAAATGTTTTGTTTTCAAATGGTCAATGTACGTATGTTCTGGGGCACTGCGTGCCCCAGAACACGAAATTGACCTTTTTTCTGCGTTTACATATTTAGCAAATAAAACACAAAATAACCAGTTCGATTCTTTTGTTTATGCATTTGTGCATAACATATGTTTCAAAATATTGTGCATTCAGATGATGTTATAGAACTAGAAAGTCTCTAATTTACCGTTTGAAATTAGCTAGGGGCACTCTGTGCCCCAAAGACGGTTCTAGGGTTAAATTCAATTTCCGTTCGTGGTTACATTGGAAGAATTCCTTTACATAGTAGTATTTTTAGGGGTGAAGCTAGTAGGGGTTGAGTATGTGGAAGAATTGTATATCTCGACAGCCGATAAAGATCCTACAGATCCTTAAATAGCGCTTCCAAAATTGTTGATAGGGATAGAAAGGTATGATGATGATGAAAGGTACCAAAATTAGTGTGCCAAGAATATTGACTCTTAGGCAATTAAGCCAAATATTATAGGCTTTCCAAAAATGTAATAGAAATGACCAATAATAAATATAAACCTTTTGAAGAAAAATATATTTTAATTTTTTATTTTATTTCTTACTTGAATTATCTCATCTCCTTGAGCATTAGTCAAAGTTGACGATAATACTGAAATCATATCCTTTGAAATAAATCTATTATATTACGATTATTTCTTATTATTATTTTACGACTACGATTTAAATATGCCAACAGATTAAAAAGTGATGCAAAGTACAACAAAAATCCTTGGTCCTTACAATCGCGCATCTTAACGACGACAGATAGGGACTTTGTCTAGAATACTATTTCTTACTACTACTACTGTATATTAGGTCTGATGAGATGTGGACTAGGTTTTTAACAGGGACGTCATTTCATTTTTAGCAGGAGAGAATCCAATTTTCTAAATTGGGAGATGTGAATGCCCTCCTTTACCCAATTCCCCGGTCGCGCAAAAGAGTAATTAGTTTTTAGTTCCACGTGATTATAGATTATGGAATCGTTAAAATCATTTACCAAGGTTTTTGATTTTTTATTCGAAGGGGATGGTGTACAGTGACTACATAAATTTTCACGAATTCCGGTATATTTCTTAGGTTTGATGAGACATTCAATAAATTTTATTTCTGGGGTTTCTATATGGAATTGGTATGCAACACCTCGATAAAAGTAAAGGAGTTGTGTACTATATGTTTCTACCATATTTCAATCGTCAAGAAACCGATTCTGGAATTTATCGGTATAACCCCTAAGGTGTTATAGGAAATTTAATTAGTTTTCCTCAAAGGCACCCTTAGAGTGGACCAAGAAGTGGCATTTGTCTCTACCTGCCAGTGGCAGCCACATAAGGCTAGTGACGCTGAGCCTCACCATTTTACTGAGGAAAACCACTAGTAATTTTTACTTTGTTATTTTTTAATAAGAAAGTATTGTGATCGACCTGAAATTTCAAAAAAATTTGCTACCCTGAAATTTCATATTTTCACGTTTTAGGACCTCCAAAAAAGCAAAAAAAAAAAATTTCCGTCTGTACGCCCTACGTAAAACAGTTTGAAAGCGTATAGCTCACAAACCCGTTCAGATATTAAATTGAAAATTTTATGGTGGGTAGATTGGATGAACCCCTACGATTGGTATATTGGGGAGTGGGGTGTAAGGAAGGAGGAGAGGGCATTGTTTTAGACGTATTTTGGTTTCTAGATCTCAAAAACCATTTATGCTACGAAGCTGAAACTTAGAACTTATGTAGAACCATGATAGTGGACTTATTTTCAAGAAAATGGTTTATAGGGGTTGAGGGGTAAGGATGGGGGAGTGTAAACAATGAGTCTGAAACGCATGAAAGCTAGGATTGAAACATTCTAAAATCGATATTTCCTGAACAATTGATGTCGGAAAATTGAAACTTTGTTGGTGTCTTTAGGAATGCTTCAAGATTAGATTAGGGCTTAAAATTTTAAGGGACTACAATATATATTCCGAATCAATTATATCAGGAAAATAAAATTTATTTTCTGCATATTACAAGAGAAGATTACAAGAGGAGTCTACTGAAAGTAAATTTTTTAAGACAGCGACAGTTAGACAGCACTTTAATAATAATAATTTAAGAAAGAAAATGCTTTCTCCTAGGCCGATTAAGCGTAAAAAGGTGTTGAATAAATTTTCACGAATTCCGGCATATTTCTTAGTTCTAATGAGATATTCAATAAGTTTTTCTGCTGTGGTTTCTATATATGTGAGCGTCTTAAAATTGATTAGATGTTTAACAACTAAGTAAGTATATAATAAACAAGCTGTGTACGTACCATGAGATGTCAAATTGGTTTTTATTTCTTCGGGTTTTATAAAAAATCGTCAAAAAGTCGGAATTTTTCATGATTTATCGATACAACTGCTTACCATAGATAGTTACACAGCTTGTATTGAAATCATAGTCTCGAAACTAGCTGCACATGATACACTGCACATATGGTATGATTTGACAGTATCTGGTATAAGCAAACAAAAACATTTAGTTGCGATACTTGACACACAATTGGGAAATGGCACAACTAGCAGTAAAATGCATAGTATACCACGTAAAATTAACGAATTTATGTACCATGAAACAGGTTCAATACTAGATATATACCAGTTCGTTTATCTCGTATATGCTTAGTATTGGGTGATACACTGCTGGTATTGACGAAATTATGATATCAATACCAGAAGTGTATCCATGGTATAAAGACGGTGTAAATCAGTTGTGTACATTTGGGTTGGGGGAATGGGCTTTTTGTTTGGAAGGCTAACAACCAGGCTCCGAGAAAAAGAGTTGTTGACGAGCTTTCAAAGAGAAATGCAGATTAGACTAATTCGATGGAACAAAATATTATCGAAGAGGCCATAGAGTTGGATTTCGACTTGTTAGAATAGTGAAATGAATATTGTTAAGTGGTCAGATTGTTGACTTCTTCAGTATTGTTTTCATAATGGTTAGCAGGTCCTAGTGTTTAAAAAAAGTATTGCAAATTAATTTTTTTAACAGAAATGGTAAGAGGATCCTTGGAAGGAATGGTACACAATAGGCAAACCTAAAAAGTACTTTTCCACAAATAACTACATACTGTCAAAATAAAGATCTTACAGACCAAATCTCTTCTAGGTTATCGGCAATTAAAATAATTTAAAATAATTAATAATTGAAAAGTATACGAGAAGGTACATTCCTAAAAATCACTTTGAACAAATCGAATTGATCTTCCACCATGCAACATTCACATGGCACATGTAGGACGGACTAAAATCTGATCTTAAAAAAAAATCTTATCCAATAGTAAAACATCTAAAGACATATTCTCCTCCCACATGTCTTAAAATAGTTCAAGCACTGCAAAGTCGTAAATGTAAATAAACTAGAAAAAAGATTTCGGTATGAAAATCTCGAACCCTCATTTAGTTTTTCCGCACTTCACTAGGCTTAATACATCACGGTACCTAGTGTTATTTTCTCGTAATCGGGGTTTTAAATTTCGAGTGCATCTTCAAGTGTTCAAATTATAAATTGGTTGAGTGTTGCTTGTAGTTGATATTAAAAAAAATTAAGGTGATAATTATTACGAATAATTACGTTTTAGTGGAGTAAAGATATGCCTAGAAGGAAACGGGCAATATCACCTGGACTTGAATCTTTTGATGACGATTTCGAAGAATATACGAGTTCTAATAGTAAGTTCAAAAATTGTGTTACTTTTAGGCTCGTTCCTACGATCGTCAGTAACGTTCTAACTGGAACTTTAACTGACAGATTTTCATACAAAACTTGTATTTAAAGTTCTGGTTAAAATTTAACTGACGATCGTAGGAACGGGCCTTAGTATTTAGTTCCTTCAGTGTAAAGATATTTTCACTAATGAAGAAATATCAGTTTTTAGGTAGGTATAACTTATAGTAGGTATAACATTCGTTATTTAGAAGTCGAATGGGGGCTAATACTAATTATTTTTTAACTAATTTGCAAAAGTATTTCATTTTTATAAATTACTTGACCACAAACAGCCTGTATACCTACTACTATTAAATAGTAACCAAAATCTGTTGAAAAGGGTAAAAAATATTTGTTTATTTATTCAAGAAAGAAAAACAATTGTTTTAGATAGAAAGGTAATGAAATAAAAATGGTTCTATAACTTGTATAGGGTGTCTAATTTGTACACGTTCGAGTACATTTAAATAAATTCAATTTCAATTCAATTAAAGTAGCTGCAGTTGATTCATAGATTTCTTATAGATGTATTTTTCAAATGAACACTATTTTCATAGATTCTACAAATTTTAAACTAACTTTTTTACAGGTTCACGATCAAGTCAACCACCTCTTCAAAGGGATGCCGCAAATACTCGTGAACGAACTAGAATGCGTGTTCTTTCCAGTGCATATTGTCGCCTTAAAACCAAACTACCTAATATCCCTCCGGATACGAAACTATCAAAGTTGGACACATTACGGTTAGCAACAATTTATATTCAGCAATTGAAATCACTCCTGGACGGCGAGCCTATGGAGGATACCTTGAATATTACACATCCCCAAAGTCTTGTAAGTTAAGTTATAAATTTAGTGTCAGGAATCCTAAAGCCTTATCGCGTTTCGCCTATTTCGCGTCATTCGCGTCTTTCTCGTGAATAATGTGCAGAGGTATCTCGTGAGTTTCTCGTGTTTCGTTGTTCGCGATTCGGGCGTTTTCTCAGCTGGAGGCGATTTTTTCACGACATCAAAGGGTTTTGCTTGACGAGAGAGTAACAAAAAATACGAGAGACGTTTTTTCGTGATTTTCTCGTGAGTTTTTGGTTTTTCGTGGTTAATGTCAAAAGTTTGAACTTGCGTGAGTTCAGAAATTGAAAATATGTGAACTTCACGAAATGTTGAGAAACCATGAAAACGCGAAACTTGCGAATTGTGTGTACAATTCTTTGTCGTGTTCTCGCAAGGTTTAAGGTTTAAAATAAGATGAGAAACTCACGAAATATGAAAAACAAGAAAAGCAGGAGAAGTTTGTAGCCGGCTTAAGAATGTTTAAGATTAAAAAAATCAACTGCCGTCTACAGTGTACATGGTCCAGGTGGTTCATATCTTACAAGAGTAGAGTACTCCTCAGTATGTAGTAGAAGCGGTGGATTTACAAAGATTACAAGTCGGGAAAGTTATGATTTCTCTTAAAACGGATGTTGAAAAGGTGTAGAAAACAAAAAAAAACTAATTAAATTATTATAAATATATCGGAATAATTCGTGACAAAATGTAACCATTTTATACTGTCGCCTTGAGGGTTGGAAGTATATCAAAAAATTATCAAAAATGTTTTAGACGCGTAAAGAGCACTCAGAAATAAAATTAATTTGATAGCTCGACATGCCTAAAAGATATAACGAAATTCGTGACAAAGTGGAGGTGACAAAGTAGAAGAGGGAATCTTTTAATATGGGATCACCCGATGAAGTTACTCGATTTTCTTAATTTCCTTAACCATTGTTGCTTTTTTGGCTTGGCACTCGGTTTTAATTTTTATTACTATGTAAACAAGTCAATTTTTGTGCATTTGTTTAGTGTAAACTATTCGGGGTTTTTCTTATTCTTCAGTCTTAGTATTGCCCTTAGAATTTTGATGATAGGATTAAAGGATGTGGTAAAAATTCTGGAAGTTTATTGCTTTGTTCCGTTGCGGGTTTATTCGTTCTTCCGGCCAAAGTCGAAGTGTTTACTTAATAGACGTATGGTCTTATTGTTAGCGGAATTTAAAGTTAAATTTTTAAATGTTTATCGATCCTTAGGATCATAAAGGATCCCCATTATCCTCTCTTTCATTATTAAAAGTTTTTATGATAACAAACGTTTCAGAGCATTGATAGCGTCCGACCTCATAAATTAAACAACAATTATAGGTCAGGCCTAACTAGAATTTAAATAGAAATTCAGAGTTACATATATCTTTTTCTGCCAATGTCAAAACTTCTTTCAATTGATCTTACAGTCTCGCGGCTTTATTCAAATTATTAAATAAATTAATTTAAATTAATAATTATATATAATTCTTTCTTTTTTCAGACGTGGCCGTTCACTTTTCAACAAATTCAAAGTTTTCGACAGCCTGTAAACTACTTACCCGATGACTGGAGCCATCAGAAAATTACAAGTGATATTTACAGTCCTGAAATGATACATGGAATGAATGAAGGACATAATTCATTTTACGGATGAGACAGAAGAAATATGCTCAGCAAACATCAATTATCTATATATACTATTTTTAAGTTTAATTTTAAATTATTTATATAAAAAATAACAGACTCCCTAGAAGCCCCTAAGAGATATGACGGAATTCGTGAAAATATGTTCAATGTTTATGCTCTCTTAGGGGTTGAAAAGGAAAAAACTTGAAAACATGTTTTAGTCGATTATAAAACAAGTCCATGGAAAGAAAAGTTATTCATTGTCTAATCAGACTTAAGTGATATGGCCGAATTCATTAAAATGTAGGTATATATCCCCTTCACACACCTTGGGGTTCAAATTTAAAAAAATCCTGAAAACACTTTCTAGGTATTTATATGAAGAATCCGTAGTATTGAAATGAGTTTAATATTTGTAAAGAGCTTGACGAAAATCGTGAAAATATGTGATTTAAATTTTCATTGATAATTTATTTTTCCACCTTCCAAACGATAATGGTTATTTGAATTTTTTTTTTGATGAAAATTACTCCACCACCTCCAAAAAATTTTTTCTTTAACAAACTAGCTTTGTCAATTTGTATACACTAACCTAATTATATTTTTCTAGTGCAATTGGTTCGTGAGATATTGTAATCTAAAGTTTTTCACCCCACCGCCGTATCACACAGCTCCAACCAAAAAATGTGTTTCCAATCAATTCTCCTATAGTATACTTACAGATGTTCATTAAATATTAATTTCGTGACATTAACACATTATGACATTATTTATTGTCTTATTAATAATACGACACTAAAGTCAGCTTTAACTTAAAGCCAACTTTATGACGACTGTGAATAGCGGTCATGGATTTTAAAATGTCTCGATCTCGACTTTTTAGCGTTTCAGACTTATTATTATTCCCCCCACTCTCACACCCTTTCACCCATATTGGCAATTTTTTTGTTTTGTTTTGTTTTTTTTTTTTTGCAAATCCTAGCGTAAGCGGTTTTTGAGTTCTAGACCAAAATTTTCCGTCTAAAACGCTTTCCCCACCTCCCACGTCACACCCCAACCCCACATAAAGTGATCACTTAAAGGGCGATATACCCAGTCCACTCATGAAAAAAATATTAAATTAAAAAGCTCAAAGAGTATGGGTGCTACGAGCCTTCAAATAATTTTGCGTACACTGGTAGACGTACGGCGGAGAGACGGACTGAAATTTTAATATATTTTTAATAATCGCACTACTGACAACACTTCCCGATTCCATTTACTAGTCGATCTCTTTTACCAATCAAATCGCCTTACAAACACTTTCGCGTAGAACTGATCAACTTTTCATCGACCCTTTGCTGAATTGTGATGAGCGATCTTTACTAATGTCTAGCAATTCGGCAATAAGGGCTTACATGACAAATTCAGTTTATGAATAACACGAAAGTAAGCTTGACAAACAAATCTAAAATTTAAAATAGAACTTTGAAATACTTGAATATCAAGCCATTACAACATGAAACTCGACAAATAAATGCAAGAGAATAAAACTTGACAATTTAATCACCGAATGAGGACAATTGCTCGGACTTTTCCAAGTTAGTAGAAATATAGCAACTATATGGCGAGCAATACCAGCAAACATTGCCGAAATATTGCCGCAACTAGCACTTACTCCATTAATCGCGCCACTTGTTTTGGCAATAGTCGTCAGGCAATCAATTGCTTGAAAAATTGATCGTGAAAAATTGCTTAAGACAGTTTAAATGAGTTGTATAAACGTTTGAGTCGAGGTAATTGGTGTGGAGCTTTTATTCACATGGCACATTAAGAGGACGGACTAAAATCTGATCTTAAAAAAAATCTTATCCAATAGTAAAACATCTAAAGACTTTCTCCTCCCACATGTCTTAAAATAGTTCAAGCACTACAAAGTCGTAAATGTAAATAAACCAGAAAAAAGATTTCGGGATGAAAATCTCGAATCCTCATTTAGTTTTTTCCGCATTTCACCAGGCTTAGTACACCACGGTACCTAGTGTTATTTTCTCGTAATCGGGGTTTTAAATTTCGAGTGCATCTTCAAGTGTTCATACTATAAATTGGCTCAGTGTTGCTGGTAGTTGATATTAAAAAAAATTAATTGAATAAATTACGTTTTAGTGAAGTGAAAATATGCCTAGAAGGAAACGGGCAATATCACCTGGATTTGAATCTTTTGATGACGATTTCGAAGAAGATACGAGTTCCAATAGTAAGTATCTAAAAATTGTGTTACTTCTAGTATTTAGTCCCTTTTGATCGAAGATATTTTCACTATCATTGTTTAAGCCTACACTCGTTGATTTCGTTAATCGAAAGGGGATCAATACTGATTATTGCTTTTGATGTTCATAAATTTATTTGTCATAACTACTATATAATTATAACTACAAGCTATTATAAATTATTTCAATATTTATTAAATAGAGAAGAGAGTTTTTTTTTTAAATAGAAAAGTAGTGAAATAAAAATAGTCTTATAATTTAAAACGCGTGTAACTTATTCCCATCACCTGAGTGTACATAAGAGGAAATTTATATAAATTCAATTTCAATCCAGATAATATATAATTAATTTTCCTTACCAATTTAAAACTAATATCTCAGAGATCAGAAAAGCCTCTATCTTAACAACTAAATAAAAACCAGGTACCTACCATAGCTGGATGCGTAGTAAGTCTAATAAATTGAAGCCAAAATTTCACAAAATATCTTGTCTAGTGGACTTTGGAACTAACTTAAGCTAGTTTAGTTACACTGTATGACATATGGTCAAATATTTGACTCCAAACATTTTGACAAAATTTAAGCCGAAGCATGTTATATAGTAAGTGGGATTAGATGATATTAGAGAAGAAATAATATTACCTGGAGTAAAAAATTATTTTTCAAAAAAAATTCAAATTCGAAAATATTTTATTTAATGAAATAACATGGAATCAGCTTGTTTTCCATTCGTTGGACTCTCCGAACGTACTAACAATATCTTGATTTAGTATGTTAAAATTTAGAATCTAAATGTTTGGACGAATTTCAAAGGCTCAGTTTACTCAAAGTGAAATCATCCTTTCAACATCTTCTTCGTGTAGCTTCCATACCAAAGTCTTGAACATGTTTACCAATATTAGCCGCTAATTTCAGAACTCTATCAGGCAGGAATTTGATTTTTTGTGCGCATTAATTTTTTTTGTTTAATCACAAGCCCATATTTTCAGCGTGGGAATAACAGGATGAAAATACTCCCGTCCTCTCGAACTCACAACCAATTTATACCATACTTGTTAGTTTTGTGCGCGGTTATAAGAACGTTGGTAGCACTAGAAATTACAACGATGATGTTAATTTGATCCCGGGGATGGGTAAAGGTTGCAAATATGGGTCTAATTCGTCCTGCGAATTGTCTTCTGGACACAAACTGTAGCGAAGTGCTTGTATAAACCAAGGTAGCCTGCTGGATTTTCACAATTGTCTTTTGTTTCCTTAAAGTAGCTGCAGTTACTGCAGTTGCAGTATTCATAGATTTCATATAGTAGATGTATTTTTCAAATCAACATTATTTTCATAAATCCTTCAAGGTAATAATTTGTCTTATAAAAATAGTAAGATATTAAAAAACTTTATGCAAGAACCATGTAAAAAATATCATTTTTTATATATCTTTTTAAATTTTTTATAGGTTCACGATCAAGTCACCCGCCACTCCAAAGGAATGCCGCAAATGCTCGAGAACGAGCCAGAATGCGTGTTCTTTCCAGTGCATTTTGTCGCCTTAAAACCAAACTTCCCAATATTCCTCCGGATACGAAACTATCAAAGCTGGACACACTACGATTAGCAACAATTTATATTCAGCAATTGAAATCACTTCTGGACGGCGAGCCTATGGATGATACCTTGAATATTACACATCCCCAAAGTCTGGTAAGTTAAGTTATAAATTTAGTCAGGAATTCAAAGAATGTTTCAGTTTCGAAAAAAAAATCAACTGCCGTCTACAGTGAAAATGGTCCAGGTGGTTCATATCTTCCGAGAGTAGAGTACTCCTCAGTATGTAGTAGAAGCGGTGGATTTACAAAGATTACAAGTCGGGAAAGTTATGATTTCTCTTAAAACGGATGTTGAAAAGGTGTAGGAAACCTTGCAGAGAAATCAATGCTCAGAGAAATAGCAGACGTAGCCCAATTCATTATTTGGACTATTTTCAAAAGGCTGTGCAATTCTTATGACCTTTCAGGATGAGCTCTAACTGCATTGCTTCAATTACATACTGCTTCTAGTAGAATCTTAATCTTACTAATCCGGATTAGTTACTGCTAGGAATATTCGGGTCCAGGCGCGAACGCAGAAAAATATTTCGGGGGGGGGGGGGGGGGGGGGGGGGTCATACAAATTTACTCGTTGAGTGCAAGTTACATTTAGTTTTGCGTATGTAACTACATAACTTGGGGGGGGGTTTGAACCCCCAAAACCACCCAGGCGTTCGCGCCTGTTCGGGTCTAATTAAAATAGATTCGAATAGGGTTCAATTCTAATTTCAACTCCGTTCTCTGTTATGTACCTACCTAAGATAAAAGCAACACTTTTAAATCCTATGATAATATAATTCTTATTGCCATTTTAAACATAGGGGACATAATATCCACGTAGCCCTTTAGTGGTCTTACATATAGTATAAAATTATTTTGAAACTGATTTTTAGGGGATTATTAATATAGTTGCTACTATCCTTCAGACCCAAGTGATATGTCGGAATTCGTAAAAACTCTTAAGGGTTCAATATCCCGAAATCATGAAATTAATTTTTGGATCTTAAAATAATAGATAGTCCATTGACATAAACGAGAATTCAAAATTCGTGAAAGTTTGGACAATATACCTTACACCAAAAAGGGTTTAATATCAAAAAACGATTAAATCTGTTATTTTTCCAAATTATATTGAAAGCATTTAGAAGTGAAAGTTAATTCAATATCTCATTAGATCTCAGAAATATATATCGAAATAATTCGTGAAATTCTATACAACCTTACACCCCTTAGGGGTTGGATATCAAAAAATTTGGTAAAATGTTCTTAGGCGCTAAAAGATATAACGAAATTCGTGAAAATGTGGAAAAAAAATTGTTTTCACGGACATTTTTTTTACTCCTCTCTTCGCTTCAATCATAGCAAGAACCTTTACGTTAAGTTTTTTTATGTACGAGTTATGTAAGTAGGTTTAAGTTAGTTTAAGTTAGTTTAGTTATACGCAGGAAGGTTTCGCTCCATTTTCCTTCAGAAATACACAATCATTATTAGAGACACCAGCCTCCGTGCTTTAATGCAATAACATTTGATGTAGAGACGAAAGTCTGAGCACTGATTAATTATAATTATTAGCTTAAGCACTAAATGTTAATAATATGGAAAATATATATATGTATATCTATCTATCTACTCCACCTTGGTTGGTTGGTTTGTTTGCTTAATGTCCCTTCAGTCAAGGCAGAATCCAATTAGCACAGAAAGTACTGTTTTTATAACCCAACTGGCTTAAAGTGTTGATGTGTTCCGTTGGACTAGAAATGAAGTAACTCTAGCATTACTTCAAGGCCTAGGCCCAATTTGGGCACAACAGCACCTGATTCATTGATTGCACATTGATTGTAGTACATCTACATAGAAGTACTAAATTTCAACTTTCTAGCATAAGCTGCATCTGAGATATAAAAAACACCACCCACTTAAAATATTTTTCTAGGTTGTCTCAATAGTAGGTACTCGTATAATAGAAGTAAATTTTAAGTTTCCTATCCTTTGCGGTTTTTGAAAAATTAAAATTTTTTTCCTCCACCCCAACACCAGCATCTCCAATTTCTTTTCTATCCTAAAAGTCTCCAGTGTGACTAACTCCTGTAAAATTTTCATAATCATATCTTATACGGTTCTTGAGATATACATTTTTTTTTTTAAATGACTTTCCCCACTTTCGTTCTATTTCTCATCATTTTTTATATTTATTAGACTACAATTACAGTCTACAAATATATATATAAATATATATAAATATATAAATTGAATTTCCTGGTACAATTGGTTCGGAAGATATCTTAATACAAAGTTTTTGGTTAATGTGTACGGCGGACAGACGGACATTTTTTCTGGTTTTTTGGGTCTACCTAGTCCCAAAACGTACAAATACAAAATTTCAGGGTACCGAATTTTATTGGAAATTTCAGGTCGATCACAATTCTTTATTTTGAAAATATTGAGAATAAGACCATTTTTTTAAAATAATTTCAAGGATACAGGACATTATGGTATTCTCTTCGTCCTTTTTTAAAAATATTTCTTTTAGTATCTTTATTATAAATGTAGCACCAACATTTATATTTAAAATAAGCCCTAAATGAAGATCCTACGATTAATGTATAGACTTTTCTGCGAACTTTTAAGTAACTCGTTCTTTGCAGATAGTCAAAATCTTCAAGAACGTGTAACTTCTTTAGTAGAATGTCCTCCGGGAAAATATTTTACCTGTAGTGTATTAGTGTTATAAGGTATGGTTGAAATTTCATAAAGATCAGACTGGGTCATGCCAAGCATTTAAAACTTTTTGTTCAATTTTCCATGGAATGACCCAACAACTAGCTAGGATTGATATTGTAGATAATAATTTGATCTTTTTTCTAAGGACAAAAAGGACCTCGTACAGCATATACATACCTACTGTCTGCTACACCTTGTCTGGAGTTTTCCTCATTTTCCAGATTCTTTGATTTTCCCCGAGTTTTGCATAATTTTTTTCTCTCACCCGAACGACGTCCCAAGGCCCAAGGGTTGAATTGTCGTTGCATTTCCTGTAATTTGATATGATTGTTCGTGAAGAGCACTTATGTACTTGTCTCGTCTCTGACTCTTCGTAAAGATTGACACGTTGGTTAGTGGTTAGACAGATTGGAACACTTTCATTATAAAAATAAACAAAGTAAATATTTTTGCTCCTTTAAGTTCTGAAATGATAACAAAAATGAAATAATGGAATATCGTATAGCGCGCGTTCGGATCGAATATAAAGCAAAGTACGGATACGACGACGGCGCTCATTTTCGTCTATATTTTATGAGAAAAGAAAATCATTATCTTATGATGCCCAAGATGAATCCAGCTGTGAAATTTTACCGATTTTTTTTCCCTATCAGACTTCTGAAAGATCGACAAAGTGGAGGAGGGAATCTTTTTAAAATGGGATCACTCGATGACGTTGTTCTATTTTCGACGCGATTTTCTTAATTTCCTTAACCATTGTTGCCTTCTTGGCTTGGCACTCGGTTTTAATTGTTATTACTATGTAAACAAGTCAATTTGTGTGCATTTGTTTAGTGTAAACTATTCGGGATTTTTTTTATTCTTCATCGGTATTATTGCCCTTAGAATTTTGATGATAGGATTAAAGGATGTGGTAAGAATTCTGGAAGTTTATTGCTTTGTTCCGTTGCGTGTTTATTCATTCTTCCGGTCAAAGTCGGAGTGTTTACTTAATAGACGTATGGTCTTATTGTTAGCGGAAATTAAAGTTAAATTTTTGTACGTACTTCGATTCTTAGGATTATAAAGGATTGCCATTATCCTCTCTATATTTGTTAAAAGTCGATATGATAACAAGAGTTTCAGAGCATGGATAGAGTCCACCCTATAAACCAAAAATCGATGAATCGGGAACGAAAACTCTCGAAGGTTGTCGCTGAAAAAATATTATCACTTGGGACTAAGTTCACTTATGCATTCATTATACTTGCTATCTGTGAACATACATGTATGTGAGGTATTCGCAGTCCTTTCTACGTCGTACTGTAACGCATCTGACCATCTTATTCGCACTGATCGATATGAAAGATCTATTCCAAATTCGAGCGAGTGCAAGGACGAGATGGCTTTTGGAAAGAGTATTGAAGTAGTGAGTATGAAATAGACCTTACCAATTATTGATGGAGGAGTAGGCCCGAACTACATATGAAGTTTGCCGTACTCATAGCGGACCAGAGAAATGGATTTACATATGAAATGTGGTATACCGTTTATCGATCAGTGAAGGAATGGATTTACATGTGAATTCTGTAATAGCTCTCTCTCATCGAGTACGACTGAGTTGTATGGAAATAATGCGATACCGGTCGACACTGCATTTTCGGAGTGTTCCTAGATCAGTTTTTTTCTGTTCATATTTTTTCTTTGGTTTTTGAAAAAGGTGGAGGAGGGTGGTCTGAAATTGCGAATCACTGCGACCTCAGTGGCCCTTTTTGTGTTTATCCTCCCTTGTTGTAACTCACTGAGGACGGTGAAATCAACAAATTTTAATATGCTCCTGAGCGAGTTAGACATACTTCGAATATTGTTGTCGAAGAAGCCAGAGTCTTTTGTGTGCGTGTCCTTCGCAGTGGCATAGAACGTGCTCTGCAGTTTCCTCCTTTTCTTCACACAATCTACTGTAATATCGTCTGAAATCAGTTTAATCGTATACAGATGCTTTTTAAGCAGAAAAAAAAATCATGGCATTCTCCCAAAAGATTATTTATAGACAAAACAAATAGAGATCCTGAGGGAACATCTGAGGTTATTACGAATAATTATATGATAGGATAGAATAGGTACGAATAAGGAGGTAGTCCAACTAAGCAATGTATCTAAAAAGCTAATAGGAAGGACCATATGAAAAAGTAAGGAGTAGGTAATTAACTTTATCGAAAGCCTTAGAAAAGTCAGTCTAAATGGGGTTGGTCTGCGGTTGCGTCTATTAACTACTTCCTGGAACAAGAGTATGGGTGATTGCAATTTTTCGAAATGTAGACACCATTTAGGGCATTTAGAGCGCGGCTTATACCTCGAATGCGACCTAAGTTATTTAGGATGCCTGCAGTAAACACTTCATTAACCACGCAGTGTCCGTTTTAAATTAAATAATATTGAATTATTTATTTTTTTCAGACGTGGCCGTTCACTTTTCAACAAATTCAAAGTTTCCGGCAGCCTGTAAACTACTTACCCGATGACTGGAGCCATCAGAAAACTACAACTGATATTTATAGTCCTGATATGATACATGGAATGTATGAAGGACATCATTCATTTCATGGTTGAGAGAAAAGAAATACGCTCAGCGAACATTAATTATCTAAATATTATTTTTTAAGTTTAATTTTAAATTATTTATGTATGTAAATACAATAATAAACAATAACGTATTTAAGAATTTGTTTTTTCTTGATTATATTAGAAGGTAAATTCGGATTTATTTTAAAGTCTCGTAAATCTCACACACAATTTTTTAAAAATATTATTTTAAATTATAAAAAAAATATCTACCAATGGTCTGGATGAAACTTTATTATTTTTCCGGCAGAAGTTCGGAACGCGTTCAATTCTGAGATGCGATGTAGGTTACTATGTGATTGAAAACTCAACAAAAAGTTCGGGAAGCAGTTACAATAGGGCGTAACATATGAATAACATAATTGGGTCATATTCTGGGTTGTGGTCTAAGGGTTGAAAAAGGAGAAAAACTTTTAAATAAGTGATTATTAAACAAGCCCGTGGAAGTGAAAAGATATTCGATATCTGTAGCTCAGTTCTGTAACTTATGAGTGAGAAATTTCTCACCAAAAAGTCAAAATGAGGTCGAATTTATGCAGTTTTCTCTCTGTATTCTCACCAAATGAGAAATGAAAGTTTGCCAAATGCGTAGTCAAGTAAGATGCTCTCTCATTTGGTGAGAACACAGAAAGAAAACTGCATTAATTCGTCCTCATTTTGACTTTTTGGTGAGAAATTTCTCACTCATAAGTTATAGAACTGAGCTACTGATCAGACCTGAGAGATATGGAGGAATTTATGAAAAAGTATACAACCACTTTAAACCCCCTTAGGAGTCGAATTTCAAAAAATCTTGAAAACACTTTCTAGGTATTCATATGAAGAATCCGAAGAATAAAAATGAATTCAATATTTGGGAAGACCTAGTAGATATGACAAAAATTGTGAAAATATATGCACTCCATTTTAACCGATAATTCGTTTTGCACCCCTTCTGAATGCCAAGGGATATTCGATTTTTTTTCTATCAAAATTGCTTTTCTAGTTGATTTACATATACACGCCGAGTTTCAACTTTCTAGCATAAGCCGTTCTATAGTTATGAAAAACACCATACTACCACTAAATTAAAAATATATTTTAAAAATTAAAATTTTATTTTTCCAAGATGCCACTACTATTAGCTCTATCTAAATACCAAGTTTCAACTTTATATCATTATAGGTTCTTAAGATATAAACATCGGAACCTTTTCCTTTTCACGCTCTACGGATTCTTCATATGAATACCTAGAAAGTGTTTTCAAGATTTTTTGAAAATCGACCCCTAAGGGGGTGTAAAATGATTGTGTACTTTTTCATAAATTATTCCATATCTCTCAGATCCGATCAGATTTTCACTTCCACGGGCTTGTTCTTTTTGATAGGTTTTCAGTCACATAGTAACCTACACCGCATCTCAGAATTGAACGCGTTCCTAACTTCTGCCGGAAAAATAATAAAGTTACGCCCAGATTGTTGGCAGATTTTTTTTTCAATCTTTTCTCCTAGTATAGCTAAAAATATTTCTGAAGTTTGAATTATGTGCCTTTAACGGTTTAGTAGATATCGATTTTAGAATGTGTCTATCTCGACTTTTTAGGTTTCGGACGCGTTAAGTTGACTTTCTTGGTTAAATTTTTGCAGCATTCAATTAAACATCATATCAGAGGTTAATTCAATCAGAGCTGTTGTCATCAATTTCTTTTATTAGTGCTATAATAGATAAAAGAATCGACAACTTGTGAGTTCCAAATCTTAAAACTACACACGACATTAATATAACAGTCAGTTGTCGAAATTTTTTGTTTTGGAGGATTGTTTTTATTTCTCAGATGGCGATATTCAAATTTAACGTTCAGTGAACAAAATATCTGGTTCCTGCCCAACTGATAAATTTCTTTACCTTCAAAAATTCCCAATAGATGTCGCAGGTCGCATGTAAACAAGTTCCATATGCGCAAAAAACCCATTTGACAGTACAAATATTTACAACTAGTTAAGGGTACACGCGGTGTTTTCCTTTGGCTGACTTTCATCAAAAACCTAAATTTAATATGAAATCCAAAAACGTCTACACCTCTGTTGGTTGCAATCGAACGTGTGAAAGTGCTGACTGGGGTCCGAATGGGCTCATTGTGTTCGGGGCTTGCAATAGCGTCGCGGTATTTGATACGAAGGTAAGGCAAGAGTGTAAGACATTCGATTCCTTTTCGTCTAACTAAAGTCTCGTTTCCAGCTCAACGGATCCTGTAAGATTACCAACACGTTTACCGAACATACGAAAAGAGTGAACACTGTAAAATGGATTCGGCGGCAAAAAACCAATTCCTCGAAAGAATTTATTTCTGGCTCGGACGATACTCGCGCTATAATCTGGAATATTTCGGATCCGACGGCCCCCGATCGTCAAGTCCTCGAAGGACATTCGCACGGTGTAACCGTCGTTGAAACAATCGAAATTGATGGAAAGCTTACCGTTGCAACTGCATCCGCGGATTCAACAATCCGACTCTGGGCGTTCCAAGAGGAGACAAACAAGTACAATTGCTTTCAGGTGATTTCATTGCGGTCCGGTTTCTGCTTCGCACTCCGGATGGCCATTCTTCCGCGAACGAATCAAATTCTGCTTGCCTTTTCGAGCGACGACGATCGAATTCATCTGCTTCGGGAAAGTTTAGAAGACGATGTTCGGAAATTTCAACCTGTTCATCAGCTTGTTGGTCACGAGGATTGGGTACGAGGACTCGATTTCACTGTAGCTGAGGACGATGATTTACTTTTGGCGAGCTGCTCCCAAGACACTTTTATTCGTTTGTGGAGAATATCGGCGAGATCCAATCAAGAAATCGATGAGAATAAAATCGATTTGTTCAATATTCCGACGGGTGATATTCACGTGGAGGAGAAGATTTTCGCGGTCGAGTCGATGAGCAAAAAGGCGGAGAGCTTTCTGTTTGCTGTTAGCCTGGAATCGGTTTTGCAAGGGCACGAGGCATGGGTCTATGGTGTCCATTGGTGTCACAGTAAAGATGGTAAGTTACGTTTCAATTCTTAAGAACGATATAATTATGATTACGAAGACATACCAAGGTCTTCACTCTGTTTGCTTCAATCCATGTTTTCCTTGTTTTCAACAACATTCGTTTTCAATTACATATCTGTTTATACTCTCGCTTGGAGGCTAAGTAAGCACTAGGCAATGAACTTGTCGCCAAAAACTAAACTATTCTCTGGAGCTTCGAAAGAAAGACTCGGATCGCACGAGAGGACGATCATATCGCACGTACCCTCATTTTTTGGTACTTTGTAGTCTGAAGTTCTTTTAATTTAAAAATAATTACCAAAAACAAAAAATGCTGTTCATGCTTTATATGTATGTCTTTCGGCTGTTTTATCAATTTGTTTTTTATTAAGCTCTGCGTTTGATCGTGATTTCTATCCAAATAATCTTTATCGCTCTATTCATTGAAGTTAACTTTAATTTGACGAAAGTTGGTGGAGATCTCTTCTGTTTCTTTCATAGAAAACGGTGATCAACCAGTCCGACAGAGGTCGAGAAGTTGGTTTGGATCGAGTCGATCTCATCAAAGGTTTTTTGTATTATGTCCAAAACGACGCGTCGCCGTTTTGGACATTTCAACGACGCACATTGAACGCGCGAACGACATAGTGTCAGATTGCCAAACTGGACGACGCGACGTTCGTTACAGCCCCAGGTAAACTTTTGTCGAATATACGAGTACCTAAAGGAGACGGAGTCATCATCTTATCTAGTAGTCATGCCGTATTCTTTTTCCTCCATATCTTATCTATGTTAACAAGGACATTAATTTTTGGAATCGTTTCCGTTTTACCGATGAGTCGAAATTTAACGTTTTCGGAAGTGATGTTTGCGGTAAAATATGAAGGAAAAAGAAGAAAGACCAAAAATTTGATTCCTACTGTCAAATACGGTAGAGGTAATGTTATGGTTTGGGGAGCTATAGCTGCATCTGGGGTCGGTAGATTGGCTTTTGTTGAAACTACTATGGAGCGCTATGTTTAGAAGAACCTGTTGGAACAACATTTGACCCCATCAGTCGAGAAGTTGTGCCTTGGAGTGAGTTCGATTTTCCAACAAGACAATGATCCAAAAAACACAGCACTTTTCCTCAAGAACTGGTTGTTGTACTACGCTCCCAGGCAGCTTAATACTCCCTAAAACCCGGATTTAAACCCAATAGAACATGTATGGGAGCTTCTGGAGCGCAAAATTCGGAAATGTTGCATACAAAATAAAAATTTGTTTAAGGAAACGCTCATTACAGAATGAGAAAAAATTACATCCGCAGAAACTGGTAATTGAGTCGCCTCCAAGTCCCGAAGACTGGAAGTAGTAATTGATGCAATTTTCATGCGTCGATATCGAATCGGCATCGAAGTGACGTGACATGACGTGATATTAATGGCAATAATTGAATGAAATTTGTATCACAAATCTACGACCAAAATACACAAACCATTTCTTAATATGTGCTGCGTGGCTTTAGTTGGGTAAAAACTAGATATTTATTTTAAATAAGAATAAGCTTTCATGAAGCGGGATTTTTAACCCGACCCCTTAGTTGACAATCAATTGATTCATGAAAAACATTTTTTCCGACTTTGCAACGAAGTCGGAGTAATGAGATTCAATGCAAGAACTTTTCAGGAAAATTATATTTGATCTTTTGGAAAGTTACATGACATCCTCTTGTCACCACATAAATATTATTGTGTACTATAAATTAATTTATGTATACATATATTTTGTGTGTATACATAATCGCAACATAACGCTCCACCGTTGCTAGGCTCAGATCTCTGCGTCTGCCGATTTTTCTCATGCGCGGTGCGACCAAATCCCAGTACATATTGAGATCAACGAACAAGCGTTTTTCAATCTATCTATGCGGGTTCGTTGTTGAAAATATACGACGCAAGAAAATCAGTCATGGCTCACTCCGCTCTCCTCCAAATTATAAATTGAGTTTAGTAAATCCTGGCAATCCTTGGTAGACTTCGTTATCTTTTTTTTCTAATTGTAAGTTACAGTAGATACGCTGTGGAAGACATAGTAACGACAGTTTTTGTAGGCTTTGCCTTGACCATTATGCGGAGTTGAAGTAAATTAGGTTTGCTTCTTTCTGACAATTCGGGAATTTTTTTTTTGCCTAACTTAAAAATGTATCCTTGTCCTCTTTCTAGGTCTCCAGCTCTTATCCAGTTCTATAGATAAAACTTTGATCATATGGGCGCCGACTGAAGACGGTATTTGGATGGAAAAGATACGCGTTGGCGAAGTCGGTGGCAACTCTTTAGGTTTTTATGGAGGAAAATTTGCTGAACATGGTCAATCGATTATGGGTCATGGATTCCAAGGTAGTTTCCATATTTGGAATCAATCGAAAGACGACGAAAAGTTTTGGAATCCGGATAATATTATTGGTGGGCATTTTGCCGACGTTCGTGATATTTGTTGGGAGCCCAATGGAGAGTTTATTTACTCCGTATCAGCCGATCAAACAACTCGAATACATGCACCGTGGTATCGGGAAAATACAAGCGATATTACTTGGCATGAAATCGCCAGACCACAGGTACATGGCTACGATATGCAATGCATTGCTGTTCTGTCTCGCTATAAATTTGCAAGTGGTGCTGAAGAGAAAATCGTTCGTACGTTTCAAGCGCCTGGAAATTTTGTGGAGAATTTTCGACGAATCTGTAACGTAACAAGTGACACGGAAGGCGACAAGATAATCGAAAGTAAGATTATTTGGTTCGGTAAGAAAACAGCTATTTTAAATATTTATCAAATCTAGGTATGCCGAAAGGTGCATCAGTTCCATCGTTGGGTCTATCGAATAAAGCTGTATTCGAGAGCAATCTCGAGCAGCCACAACAAAAGCACGTTAAGGACGAATATCCCGAAAATTACTTTGTCCCAATGACGTTGAATTCTCCACCGCAAGAGGAAACTTTAATGCAAAACACTTTATGGCCAGAAATTCAAAAACTCTATGGACATGGCTTTGAAATATTTGCACTTGCTTCGTCATCGGATGGAAAATATTTAGCATCATCGTGTAGAGCGACAACAGCCGAACATGCGCAACTTATTGTATGGTAAAATCTCTACAATAAATCGATCTACAGAAATCAATCAATAATAAATTTTTAGGGACACTTCAAATTGGAAACAAATTCAAAAGCTTGCATCGCATCAGCTAACAGTAACTCAAATAAAATTTTCAAGAGACAACAACTACATATTGTCCGTATCTAGAGATCGATGCTGGTCACTATTTCAAAATAAAAATAAAACTGGCCTTTGTAACTACGAATTAGTTGCAAGAACGGACAAAAAGAACGGAATTCACGGACGAATTATATGGTCGTGTGATTGGTCGCACGATTCCAACTATTTCCTAACAACATCGCGAGATGGCAAAGCTGTGATATGGGGTCGCGGTTCGGAAACAAGTGGTTCGAGTTTGGGCGAATGGAAAGTCGTTGGATGTCTGGAATTGAAGAACCAATCCATAACAGCTTGTGCATTTTCACATCGACATTTTCAAAACGATGGATACTTGATTGCCGTCGGTCTTGAGTCTGGCGTTATAAAATTGTATAGCTTTACGACCGATTGGACAGAATTGCTATCACTGGAAACACAGTAAGGCTTCTTTTATTTTGCATATGTACTAATCAGTTAAATGAAATATGTATCTTGTTAACAGGTATTCGCATCACTTAGCAGTAAAACGTTTGCAATTTCGACCTTGTTACGATGCAATACAGCTAGCAAGTTGTGGCGAAGATCATCTTGTTAGGATATATGAGTTTTCAGTGTAATGTATAGGTATTAATCTTGTTTTATATTTTTCTAAAACCAAACAAAATAAATTGCTGACCCTTTGAATTGATTAGCCCGTGGAAGTAAAAAGATATATTTGATTTCTGATCAGATCTGAGAGATATGGTAGAATTCATGAAAAGTATACAACCATTTCCACCTTCTTATGGGTTGAATTTCTAAAAATCTTGAAAACACTTTCTAGGTATTCATATGAAGAATCTGTAGAATAAAAATGAATTCAATATTTGGGAAGACCCAGTAGATATGACGAAAATCGTGAAAATATGAGCCGTTGATTTTGAAAGTGGAATAAGTCGCTTTTTCAATAAACACGAAGCAATTTTCTGAGAATATATTAATTTTTTCATCACACATTTAACAAATACATACATGTGAATTTTCCCGAAAGTTGGTATGAATATTTTTAAGCATGTTAAAACGTAAGCCCTTAAGCATGTCGATTTAAAAACGAAAGTGACTTATTCCACTTTTAAAATAAACGGCTCACATATGCATTCTTTTTTCACTGATAATTTTGTTTGCCCCCCCCCCCCCCTTCCGAACGCCAATGGGTATTCGAATTTTTTTTTATTAAAATTACTTTTCTAGATGATTTACATATAGTTCATATCGAGTTTCAGCTTTTTAGCATAGGAAAAACACCACCCACCTCCGTTTTTTCTAAACATCGGAACTTTTTTACTTTCGGTTGACCTAAACTCTAGACTTGAGTAAAAAAAATCTCGTCGAAAAAACTGAACATATTTTCTGATAGATCATGAGACACTGAGAAGCGTTGAATCGCGCGGTTTTGGGTGTCAGGGTGCTTGATGCTTAGCGCCAGTTTTGCCCACCGTTCCTAGGCCACGACAGAAGTTGAAAAATAAGAACCTACCGGCGAGGATCCATCAAGATTCTTCTAGCCGAGCTCTATTATTAATTATTTTAGTACAACAAAAAAACAAATAAAAAGGAAAAACATAACGCAGTCACGATCGGCTGCAAGCCAACCGTATGATACTCATGAAATAGTGAACTTCGATCTATATATTAGTTGGGAATATATCAAAAGAATGAGGAGTGCACATCCAATTATTGCATGACCTTTTATTACAGGGTTACTGTATAGTGGCTACTCGATGGATGGTTAAACGATCTCTTGAGTAGTGAGTTCCATAAATTAAGGGGTAATACCTAGTCGGAAGCAAAAAGTGAGACGGTTTTTTGTGAATTTTTTGTGTCTATTAAAAAATCGATTAATGCGAAATATTGAGGGATCATTACACTTATCTTGAACTACAAAAAAACATTTTTTATTTTAAGTTTTATGAAAAAATGGCGGCTTGAGCAGTGCACGGAACGAAGGTCGATTTTTTGTAGTCTAGCAGCACAAGTCTTTAACGAACGTATCTCGAACAATGAAAAAAAAAAATGTTCATGATATGCACGAGTTTTACTGTTGTACACATGGATATTCAGAAATTTTAATTTTTGAAAATTTGCGCACACTTCGAAAATAAGTTTCGATTTTTCAACTAATAAATCGGTCTCAATTTGCTTATAAAAATCGTAATTTTTTATGAAACCCAAAAATCGTGTGTACTAGACTAGATAATCTATCTAAGAAGGTACAGCCAAAATTTCATATCGATCGGATAAAAATTACTCAAGTTCTACTGCAAACCGTTTTTGAAAACATGGTTTCAAGAAAAACGCGTTTAAAGTTTCACAATGTGTTTACTACATGAAATTTTATTATTATTATTATTATATTTTAATAAAAGGCATGTAAATACATACACACAGTTATTATGAGATTTTAAAGATACAGGCTTGTTGATTTTTTTACCTTTACTCTGCTATCCCAGCACCATATAACTGGCCTTCTGCGTCGATTTGACTGCTGTCGATTTTTTTTCTCGCCGATTTAGCGTCACGACAGCTGGTTTTTGCCTCATGACAGTGCGCTCTCGGCCAGTTCAATGCGGCGCGAGTCGCTTCCTATACAAAAATCGAAACTTTGACAACCAATAGTAATACCGAGTACATCCATGACCTTCATTACACCAGATAATCCGTCATTGAAAATTAAAACCGCAATATCTACTTCAATGTCCAATATTCTATTCCAATGACTAAAATGGCTACACAGACAACGTGTGATCAATATTTGCTTAAAACTACATATTAACGCCATCTATACCTCATTTAGAAACTATATAGTGTACCTTTGCACCGCCGGTAACGAGTAAAAGGGGCGAAACTCACTCCGAAATTCAAATTTGTCATTTTCAAGCGCTCCGCATTGCTTCGAAAATACGTCTTTTACGACCACTTCAAATTTGTTTTCAATAAAAAATGTTGTCAGACATCACTCTAAAAAAATTTCGACTAGGTAAATAAATAAATAAAATTAAATTTTTGGAGGACTTTTGTAGGCTGCTACACGAAGGATTCATTCGATTTGCATCATATTTCGAAATTTCGCTTCAAGGTTTGTAATCTTTAAGTATGCAAAATTTGAAGTTCCTAACTTGAAGCATTCGAGCAATAATTATAAGCACGTGTTTTAAGGACTATTATATGGTTGGTACTCTAAGGAGGAGAAGGATATAGCCCACTAACGAAGTTAGCCTTACTTTTCCCATTTTACAGGTGGTGACCAAATTTCCACTTCCTAGGCAACCGCGTTCTTGAGTTATCGTGCAAACAGACGGTCAGACAGTATACTGCCATAACTAAACACAAAATAATATATTGTTTTTTTTCGTCCGAGACTCGGTTCTATGCGTTACAAAAGTTTTCGGGTTGGATTAAACTTATAATGCTAATAATTTCATCTAGAGTATAAAAAAGAAGAAGAAGATTTACTTTAGAACGACAATTTTTCTGTGTCGGCGAAATTAAGTCGTCATTCGGGATTAGGCGTTAGACACAGTTTTTCTTTCCTTTTCAACTTGGTTTTCATTTTTTCTCTTATAATTTTTATTTTCTGCTCTTTTTCCTGTTTTAATTTTACGACCTATTCGATACGTAAAAAAATCAAGAAAACCTTCCTTTTCTCGGAACTGAAAAGTATTTATTCCATTTGCGTGTACCACGGGAAACTGCACCTGTTTGTCTAGTAATCCACCACGTGCCCTTTAAAAATGTTAAAAATATGAATTACATTTTTACCGATATCAAAATCATGAATACAGCAGGCGAGACCTAAAAAATATTTTTGTTTTTCATTAATCAAAAAAAAACTGCATTCACCAAACTAGCAAAATTGGACACAGTCAATAGTTGCAGATTGGAGACTGCAGCATTCATTTCTTCTATGGCTCCAACTGTATCCTTTTATTGATTAGTATTGACCACACTGGCACACACCTTAATAAATCGAAATATGTATATACTAACGAACCTATTATCGATTACGTGAAACAAAAATGAGAAAATTTAGTAGTGAACAGAACAATTTAAACAAAACAGATTGAAAGTCACCAGTTTATTAAAATGTGGTGTTATCTAAACAAAACATGTTTTCATAAACGTTATAATATTGTGTGAATATGATGGATATTAGATTTATAATGAAATGAAGATGCAATGATAGTAATAATAAATGTAATTGTAATATAATAATAAAAACGGATGGACGAACGAATACATACTCTACTGCTGCCTGACTACCAACGAGTCAGAACAGCATTTCTTTTTATTATTTACAGAGATAAGCATGAAATGAAGAGTAAAATTAAACAGAAATTTTATTGTCTTTTGAAGTCAGTACCCAATTATAATTAGTGTAGATAAAATATAACAACCCAAAAAAAAAATGTTTTTTTGTTTTCTTTCGAATAATTTGATTATGGATTTTTTCTAAAAATACAAATGATAAGAACGAAAATTTTTATTTTAATTATAGTGAAATTATTTCAATAACCCGAAAAAACAAAATTAGTAGAATTTTATTTGTAAAAGAAAACCAAAAGTTGATATTTTAAAAGCTCATTGAAACTGGACAACGAGAGTTTTCGTTGCCGATGCAAGCTGTAAGGCACAATTACGAACTTCTTGCATATAGTGATTTGAAACTGATTCATCGTCTACAGCCAGCGACTTTTGTAGATTTTCACTGTCTTGTTGTATACGATTTGTGTATTCGTTTAGAAGTTTTATGGCATTTTTCACTGTATCATTTGAACTTTGCTGTTGTAAAAAAGAATATTACAATATAAATTTTTTTCCACACTTAGTAAAATTTGTATTCTCTTACCGTTGGAAATATGGCGATAAGTTCAGCAATGGCAATTCGAATCCGTTCGGCACATGGCACAAAGGCTCCTTTATCTGAAACGTCTTGTAGCGCAGTAACGAGTTCTTTCAGGCGTCTAGTTACCAGATCAGTACGATGTTTAACTTCTTCTGCAAACGGCTGAATCAATTCCATCGATTTATTAGCTGGCATTTGATACATGCTTGTTGTAGCACGATATTCCGGTGCTTTAGTGTACGGACCTAATCTCGGTTCGTACATGCTTACCGGTCGTTTTGATATCGACTGATTACTACTACTTTGTCCGTCTGATACCGGCTCCGTTTCATTTTCAGTGCCATTTATATCAATATGTCTAATAATTAAAGTTAGTAACGTAACAATCATAAAGTAAAAAACAAAACCAATAAAAAAAAATTTATACAAATGAGATAGAAAAAAATCTTACAAAGGTACTGTATAGAGACAGCTGTTTTTCGGAGTTTCTACATATTTTGATTTTAAAACCGAATTTTCCGTGGATAATTGATGAACAACAGTTTTCAACTGATTTATTTCGGACATGTAAATCATGAGTTGCTTTCGAAGCGTTTCAACTTCAGCATTTGATGTACTATTAACTGGAGATTGATTAACGAGTGCCTGAGGTAAAGGTGCAAATGATAAAAAAAATAAAATGAAAATAAAAAATATTTAAATAATACTGAAAAGAATATTTATACATAGCCCCGTTAAAAAAAATATAGAAAACAAAAATTCGAATTACTTTCTAGTCTATTAAAAAAAGAATTATGTAAATTTCACGATTTGTGTAAGAAAAGAATCTAAATCTAAATAATGAACAGAACATGACACAAAATATAACCTGTATGTTCTACAAAAGTATCCTTACGTCCGATTGACCTATACTTTCTATTTCTATAAGTTTTTTGTTTTTATTTTTTGACCGTCGAAATAATTTAGGGGGTTAATCTTTAATTGCACAGCCAAAACGACGTACGAGGGGCGGTTGATAAGTCCGGGGCCTGAGGTACTTATCGATAACTCATTCTTTCACTTAAGGTTAGTTCCAAATTAGCTGTTGAAGGACAAACATGATCATGTCAGCCAATTCGTTGCATTCCATAAATTTTGAACACCGCGTCGTGATAAAGTAATTTATAAAAAAAGGAAATAGACCGAAAGAAATTTTTGAAGAGATGTCATCAGTTCTTAAGGAATCTGCGCCTTCGTATACCATAGTCAAAAAATGGGCTCGCTTATTTGGACAAGGACGAGAGAGCTGTGAAGATGATCCCCACCCGGAGCGTCCTGTGACAAGTTGAGAAATTAGTACTGGCCGATCGAAGAATAAAATTGTGGCAATATTACGCAAATTCATTGGCTCAGTCACAAAAGGGCAGTCGTACAGAAGCGACGTGAGAAACTAGCGCGCGGAGTGCTGTTTTTGCAAGACAATTCGTAAGGCAAGGCAAAAGTTTCGAAGCAGGCACTGAAGGACATAGGCTTCACGAAAATTGACCACCCACCCTACAGTCCAGACCTGGCTCATAGCAACCATTTCAATTTAAAAAAGGAGCTACGAGGTCGTAGATTTATCGATGACAATGAATGAAAGCGGCTGTAGAACCATTTGGAGGGCAAAGAAAAATAATATTTTTCGGGCTGCTTGAAAGCGTTATACGCCAGATGTGAAAAATGTATTTTAATCGAGGAAGACTATGTTGAAAAATAACAATTAAATACACTTACTTTTCCTTCATTTAATATCTTAGGCCGCGCGCGAACTCATCAACCGCCCTCCGTAGCTTGGGGATGAAATAGTCTGGTAGGGGATTTAGAGCAGAAGTGCTCTAAATCGTTTTGAACGTTGGGGTTGAATTACTGAAGGTTATACTTATCAGGAAAGAAAATGTATGGAAAAGGTATTAGACAGATACATAAGGAGCTCAGCAGCTTTCAGCCGGCTCAACAAATACCAATTCGTTTATGAAGTTGGTAAATAGGCTGTTAGCGCTCTTCACAATTTAGTGCATAAAATTGAGAAGATGTTGACAGCCAAGGAAATAGCATTGTGCTTTTTTCTTGACGTTAAGATGCTCTTGACAGCACTTCCTATAAAGCCATTGAATTACTTACTCGTAAAATAGGAGTAGAAGAAACGGTAACGAGATGGATAGTAGCAATGCTTGACTCTCGCAGAATATGGGCTTAGATCGGAGATAAAGGTCTCACTGTACGAGCGGTGAAGGGATGCCCTCATGCAGGCGTACTCTCCACACTACTGTGGTGCATTGTTGTAGATGATCTGCTTAAGGACCTGAGCATCAAAGGTTTTGAGACTAAAGCATACGCTGATGACTTGGTGATGACTTGGTGTAAGAGGTAAACATGACTGTGTCATTTCGGAACGCATGTAAGAGGCTCTAGAGATAGTGCGTCCAACAGGGATTAATTATAAATTAAAGTAAAACAATTATAGTGCCATTCACTAGAAGACGGAAAGTAAACTTAAGGCAGAAAAACTGCCTAAATCTCACTGATCTCCACGAGAGGAGTTGTACAGTATACTCGTGTGCGCGTGTAGCTTGACGAGTTTTACGAGAGACGACTAAGCGGGGATGTTAAATCTTCAGTTTACTACCCCAGAAATATCAAGAGTAAAACCAGATTACTCGGCTTCTTCTCCAATTCGTCGAAACGCATGTTTTGGAACGAGATTGAGCAATGTTAAATTAGATTTTATGGTCCAGATATGTGAATAAAACTTAAGATGCTGTCTGATATATTTAATATAGATTGTAGCTAAGTCAGATGCTGAAAAAAATTTCTTGTACATCCGAAAAATACCTAGTTTTGAGCTGAGTCACATGGTTGAATGTTTAAGTTTCAGCTATATGGGCTATATAAATCACTCGATGCTTCTCAGCTTAAAAAAACTGACAAAAATACATATACTGATTTTTGAACAACCTAACACTAGCCAATTTAATGAAAAAATAGTACTGACCAGAAGGAAGCAGACATTTGTTACTATGGCGTGTTAAGGTTATAAATAAGAAAGAAAAACTGTCAGCACTGAATCGTTAGCATCTTAAGTTATGACTACAAAACGAAGTCAAACCAAATAAAGGTAGCACGCTGAGACGCAGCGCACTCTAAGCACCAAAAGAGGGCTCAAAACGATCCCTTCGAAAATAACTTGGAATTACTTAATCACTACCAAAATATCCTAAATCCCTAATTAGTTTGACCATCTCGTCATGCCCTATCAACCTCAGACCTTCCAAATTGTCGAAGAAGAGACCACTCTTATGCCTCTCCTTCCAACCGCCTGACATTCATACAAAATGTGGGTAATGTCCTCCTTAGCATATAGGTAAAAAAATTCAAGGGTTAAAATAAAGTACTCGTAACGGACCTTTCATTTAAAATATTTGGAAAGAAGTTTTTCTTTTTTCAAATTTTTAACAAATTTAAGCAGACAGAAAGTGAAAATGAAGTGACATGCTTGCTGGCGGCCGGGACTAGCTACGGTAGTGTGGGGTGGTTCTAGTTCCGACTTCAGACCATAAACCCTAGGCCTGGACAACAAAGATTTCGTGTCGGCTTACTCCGGGTTGCGTGAAAATTGGGAATTATCTTCCCAATAGGTCGTAAAAAACCAAGAAGCTGATGGAGTTGCGCGACTTCGCGATTTGTCAGGGCGCTCTGGTGTTATAGCGCCCTGTTCTGCCCACCCTACCTCAGCCACGACATTCCTTTAACGTATATTAGGTCGTGGCCCCCTTTTTTTTTAAAAAAAAAAAACCTAATTGATCTTGCGACTTTTTGTTAGCAGTAAATCAATTTGCTTTTTTCCTAATCCAAACGAAAACGATGGCGCCCAAAACCTCGAAACACTCCCACACACCAACCGAAGGGAAAAAAGCAACAATGGAAAAAAAAATACTTCCGAGGCTCTTGTTACATTTTTTTTTTTCGAACAAGAAAGCCAGAAACTGTGCAAGGAATTTGATGCACTTGAAGATTTTAGATGCTCGCGAATTATGATCGCACAAAATTTACTCCCGTTCGAAACATTTAATCGCCGAACTCAAGAAAGTAACGAAAAAACCAACGGAGAGTTCGTAGTAGAGTCTCGATCGGAATCCTCCGGCCAAGATTTTTTCTTCTCGCCGGTATCTATCCAGTAGCGAGACTTTTTTCGTCATTCGTTCGCTGCTCAGTTGATGCAAATTGCGGATCCAAATTGTGTTGTCAGCGGCAACTCAACAACCATCCCTTATAAATCTAGAATTTACTAAAACACTTTGAGGTAGTGTTTAAGAGTTTAACTTTTATACATAAGAGCCAACACCAGTACGGATAATCTCGGAACTCAATAATAATTTAATTTCTTGCTTTTCGTTAGAAAATTGCAGCCTACCTAGCCCATCGTATTCTAGAGTTCTAAGGTGCCACGAAATTACTAAACTTAGAATTCTTCAACAAACAAAACGAATTAAATTGAAATTAAATGTAAAAAGCAAATTTCATAAAACACTGAGGCGTAGACTCCTGCACTTAAAAATTTAAAAATAAAATCGTGCAATAATGAAAATAAGTGGAATGAAATTCAATGGATAAATACATTTCAAAAATGTTTTTTTTTTTTTGTTATATAATTGTTCCCACTATACATTTAAACGCTACATATCACATACAGATCATTAAGAAAACTAACAAAACCCGCTATTTGTAAATTTTTAGTAAAGTTCCACTAATAAAATAGATTAAATAAGATTTACAGCTATACATAGATTATAAAAGAAATTGAATCACTGATTTCGAAAAAGGAAACATTTCTGGAGATTTAAGCTTTCTTGAAACAAAGAATATTGTTAGTAAAAAATTTAACAATGCAAATTAATAAGTAAAGGGTTTTTCAATAGGTGCGCCCCAACTTTTTTCAAATAGGGACGGCGAACGACGCCATATTTTTTTTCATTCTCTTGACATTTATACACTTCATTAGTATACATTTAATCATGGACCGATACACACTTGAACAGCGTTTGCAAATTATCCAGATTTTCTATCGAAATAATCGGTAGAAGGCTCTTATTGAAAATCCCTTTAGCTTTGAATGGTTACACCAATGAAAGAAATGCTCCGATAGTTGCGTTGTTTTATGTTCGTAAAATTTCAGTGAACAGTTTAAGATGCTTCCGTATCGAGATCAGTGATTCAATCATATCAACAATGATTTTATTTTAGAAGAAGGCTATTCAAAAATACAATTATCTATGTTTATTGTTAGTCTAAGCACCATGTTAGTAAATATGAAAATTAATTGATTCGTTTACAAATACAACATATGAGTAACATTTAATCACAACAAAATAAAAATCTCACAATGAGATTTTTTCTCTTTTCTTTTTTTTTTAACAATAATTCAGCTAATATTAAAAGAGTTAAAGCTGGTTACAGTTAGAAAAAAGACAAAACGAATAACTAAATACATAACCGAATGAAAATGCACAGAGTTGGCGTCTATAGGTTGAGATCATCGAGAATTGTATAATAGCTGCTCAATAGAAAAATAGTTTCAGTTGTGACATCGATAAACAGTTACGACACATTACTGGACATATTATTACACGGTTACAAATATACGAGGGAAAGATATCTCAGTTATAAGTCCATTTGATTTTGGTCTTGATTTTAGTAGGGACCAAATGAAACCAAACCAGTCTCGTACTGTGAAAATGCGCACATAAATGCAAGACCGAAAAAACTAAACCGGTCTATGCGGACTGGTCTAGTCTGCACGTAAACGCGACCAATGATACCAAACGGATACTGGAGCTAACCACATGAAGACCTAGTGACTATTTTCTCTTCATTTGATCAAGAATCCAATAGAAAAAATGCTTGATCTGTTTTAAGTTTCGACGTCGACTTATTTTTTTTACTGAACTCAATTTTCTGAGACCTGTGATAGTAGCTGGACAACACAACAACAATCGCTTAGTTAGTAGAATTACAGGACTCCTATTCAATGTTCCTTAAGAACAGCCATACATTTTTTGTTTATAAATCAAATAGTATAGTATAGTATCAAATATGATCATAGTAGAATTAAATGTTAATATCACCACTTAATTATATCGAAACTGGATCATCTGAAACGAGATATTGAACTACCTCTATTTTACCAGCAGGTAAATATCATTGTCAGTACAATGTTTAACACAAAATTTCATAAATTTTAAGTAAAGTAGGGCACAAAGCATAGATGATTGTGAGTTTCATGCGTTATGTTAATTGAATGAGATTTGATTTCTTACGAAATACAACTGTACTGATTAGGCCGAGATCTTATCGCTCTCTTACACATCTATCTATCGCTCTCTTACACTCTGTCTACTGCTGCATTCTATAAAACGGATATTACATTTAGTAAAAAAAAAATGATTTCGCTATTCGATTCGTTAAATTTTCGTGTCTACTTGTTCTAATTTCCCTTGTAATCTAACCAAAACTATGATTTTTAAGTGCTTTTTGTCTCATTTTCTTTACCTTTTGAGCAATTGGTGCCAGAGCTGCATAGTCATCGTCAGATGCTACTGCATCATATAGCGGTTCGTCGTCGGATAAATTCGATTCGCGTCGCTTCATATTCGAAAATGTCGGCGATTCCAATGGTCGTAAGTTGGCCATATTTTGACGTCGTCTGGCATCTAGCAAGACATCGGTAAGGAGACCAGCAAACTCTAATGGACTAAAACGGGCAAGTTTTTGACGACCCTGAAATAAAAGAATAAAAAAACTAGAATGTGTTTGGATTGTAAACTCGGAAATTTATTTCGATTGATTTAATTTAGAGCACGAAGCGCGCAAACGAAAGGTGGAGACGCCCATTTATGATGTGAAGTGATGTAAGTGGGTCAATCAAAACTCTCACAGATTAAATTCAGAAATGAAAACGATTGTGTCGGATGGCAAAATTGCCCGCGCTTTCATACCACCAAAGAGTGGTTCTATGATCTGGTGCCGCCTTGATGAATGACTTACTTGAACTAGCGATGGGTCGTTTAGGAGTGAACTGTTCCAAAAGAACACTTCAATGAAGTGAGTGAGTAAAGTAACTCACTACTTTTGGTGAACTGCAGATCCATTGGACATGTGACAAAAAACTTTACCAATCTTTTTTTTTGGTCATCATCTTTTAGATCGGATAACCTTTTTTCCACATCTCGTATGTCTCTGACATCACTCTATTACGGATAAATAAATACCAGATTGGAGGTGACCGTAGCGCTGAGCAGCCTGCAATAAGTGCAGTCTGGCGGCTGATGACGCAATCATCACAATCAGGGTCCTCTCGCACGATGCCCATACAACATAACCCAAGCAAATCATCCCCAACTCTGGACTTATTCCAGGCAAACCTAGTCACAGAGCCAAGCTGTATTTTTTTCTTTTTATTTTGCGATAAAATTTGAGCAAATGGGAGTTACGTCCATCTACCAATCGAAAGAGTGCTCTATTGACTTGTTGTCTTTCTTTGAAAATGAGTAATTGGGAGCCAATAGCAGTCTTCTATGCGAGTGTCGGTAAACAGTTGGGACATGTGAAACGCAAGGAAATCACGACAGTTACGTGCATGTAATTTTTAGATTAATTTGTTCCAACGTATATTTGAATTTAATCGCGCACGCTTTCTCCACATAATTCAAGCTTATAAAATTTCTTTTTGCTCTTTAATCTGCGGGTAATGGCCGAGTTATTGACCAAACTGTCCTCAGTAGTCTTGTTTATACGTGCCAGCCTATATTCTCAAAGGTCGTTGGTTCAAATTCAACTCAAAAGAAGATTCTGTTCCATGTACCTACATACATATATATATTCCTAACTGCCAGCCAACAATGTATCACCGCTAAAAAAATTAACGTTGAGTTTTGGGGCTCAGATTACACGAAAGATAGATTATCAAGCCTATTCTATGTACAGTCAGAAGCACGTCACAAGTCACAATCTTAGCGAAGAGTCATAATTTTAGGAAATCTATGACTTTAAATGTTCTAGCATTAGTCAGAATTTCATCGAAATAAGTAATCGCAACGGCCAGTCAGACAAACAAATTTAAACGTTTCGTGAAGTTTTAATACTTAACACGTTGAATGCCATGGGGTCACCGGTGCCCGGCACAGAAATTTTGACCCTTTAAATAGCATTGTCAAAATTTTTGACAAAATGTGTGGCACGCAAAGTGTTAATATTGAAAAAAATGCAATGCTTGGTAGATTTGCTGCGGTAATTACTGGAAGAACCTGAACAAAAGTAATTTAACGTAGATTTAGGCTGTTTCACATTTCGTGTGATTTAAGGGCGTTAAGAAGAGTTACACTCCGAAACTTGAGGAAAGCCAATGACTCGTTTTTATTAATCGACAATACATTTGAAAGTTTCTTCGGATTTTCACGTTTTAGATGTTTAGTAAGGGCCGAATTCATAGTCGAAGTTTAAACCAAAAGTTTGTCTTAAACGTGGGATCTTACGAACAAGTTCCTAAGTTTAAACCGAATTTTTGGTTTAAGTTAAACCGAAGTTTTGGTTTAAACTTCGACTGGAAACCGACCTTTAGGCACACAACTTTCCCTTATACACTTGCAAAGGCCACAGCATCATTATGTTCACATGTCTAGATCTATGTGGAGAAATTATTGTGACTTTTTTGTGACTGCAGCGATTTTAGTCACAGAAAGACCTGTGATGGGTCACAATTTTAGAATAGGGCCGTAAGTCTCTAACAAAATTGTTTGACGAAACATTTAAAGGTTGACGGCTCTATTTGGATTGCAGAAGAAGTCAATTGATCACTTACGCCATGCTGGCGTTGATTGAAGAGGTTGTGGTGCAAATCCTTGATTTACTACTACTACTAAAATAGAGTCGTGAGTCTCCCTTTAGTCCTGAGTAGTCGTGATTCCTGGCAGTGAGCCAAGGAATATTTAGGTTTTAAAATGTGCTTTATTTACGCCAATATCTTAAATCTAAAAGCTTTTGAGCCAAGGAATATATTAACTGATAAATGGCCACAAACGGCTAATTACATCGCTGAATAATGGGAAACTTCAAATTTTGGACAGGGTTACTAAGGATTCTAGTGAAGGGACAAAAATACTTTTTTTTGGCTCTTGTCTTGTCTTGACAAAGTTTTTAAAACGGATCCTTTATGGGTCGTGAATAAAAAAAAAATTGGATGACTGAAAAATATTGAAAACCACAGATTAAAATTTACCTGATTTCGTGTTGCGCTCAAGTACGGGTTTGTCGGTAAAAATGGCACTGCCACGATTTCCCGATTCAAGGATGTAGTGGCCCAAACTGAAAAAACCACAAGAAATGTTTCATTACAACGTCCCCTGCTTCTAAATTCATGTTGACCCACTTGCTTCATTTTCTCTCCGATCAACTTCATCGTAGAGGTCCATAACCAGCTCCTCGAACATTTTGTTTGGCACAAGTTGCAGTTTCCCGCGCGCAATTCTCAACTGATCGTCGATTTCATGATTGTGCTGATCCGCTATAACTAAATGTTGTCCAGCCTAAAATTAAGCAAATTATTAAGCAGGTAAGTCGATTGTGTGTTTAATGCCAAGATGTACCGCATGATCGGGTTTTTTCCCGCCCAGAAACACTGTGATCCGATCTGTAACCTCGTGCATAGCTTCGATCAACCGTTCTGCTATTACGTTATGATTATTGCTACGCGCTACATCGATTGGTGTATTGGCACTTCCGTCGAAAGTGTTTATTTCGGCTCCGTAAACTAGTAGCAGTTCGATTTGCGAAGCTTGTCCGAATTTGGCGGCGACATGAAGCGGAGTTGACTGTTTTTCCTGCGAATAGAAGATTGGTTTGGACAAATTTATTTTTAAACAGAATTGGGTCAACGAAATTGAACGTACTTCATGAAAGAAATTCGGGTCAGCTCCCTGAACAAGTAGGCGTAACGATGTTTCCAAATTGCTTGTTCGTACGCTGGCATGCAGCTGTTTGCTGAGCTCGGCTTCAAGGCTCGGCGATCCGTCTTCCAAGACATTTGGCTTCAAAACAAACGACAAGTTCACATGCTTTTCACGAATAAAGTCCGACTTGGTGGGATGTAGCGGATCCTTGGGGCTCGGCTTGCGACGCAAGCTCTTTCCTCCGCCCGCCGCGTCCAGCAGACAATGCTCCCACACACTGTTGGCGCCGTGAGCATTCAACGAATTAACGAGATTCATAACAGACGGACACCAAACGCCCTGTCGCAACGATTTCACTTGCGAAATGTGTCGTCCCAAGCTCCGATGAACCGAGCAGCAATCGGAACAGAGCAATATCCCACGGTTTATTGAGGCCCATGATGGATCTGTTAACAAGAAAAAAAAATCCCACCCATTTGATTCGATTAATTTATGCACTCATCCAACAATTGATTGCTATGAGTCACTGAAGAAAACATTTTAATTAAAATGCATCGGCCGGGGGCTGGGCCCTTTTCGAAACTTTTCTCCGTAACTTGCCTGAGGCTCCGCAATCACCGCATACTTCTGCTTGCGTACGCGACTTCACACGCGACATTCTCGTAAATAACCGATCCTTGTTTGCAAAACACATTCACCGCATTTTTCGTGGCCGTGTTCAGATTTACGAAAACTTAAAAAGAAATTCGGAAAAAAAGTCGAACCGAAGAATTTTTTCCCGTATTTGACACAGGCGACAGTCGAATGTAGATGTCAAAACAATTTTCTGCAGAGAGAACAACAAACCCGGAGTGTACCTGCAAGACTGCGGGTTATTCGATGTCGTCATGTTGGTGGTTCTGAAAAATGATTTTCTCTTTACTTTTATTTTTATCGTAGAGAAAGTAGAGATCAGAACCTATTAACGGTATGTCGAAAATTCGTTTTGTGTTAAATTTCAAAGATAAGAAATCCCAATTTTATTTTTATTAAAAAAAAAATAATAAAAATCGGGTCAAATGAGGAAGTGCTGGCAGAAAATAAGAAGCGCTAGAAACAGAATATTCGATTTGATTTAGTTTTTTGGGGTTTTTCTCTCTTAATTTAAGGAATTTGAGTATTTAGCATTTTTTTTTCAGAAAAGTTGGCAATGGGACCTCCTTGAATTCCCGTTTTAGGTGAAAAAATCAATTTTCCCAAATAGTCACGGGTCGCATATCAAATTAATGACAACTAGAGACAACCACCTACTAATAAAATCAAACAGAAACAAATTTTGTTTAAAATTGAAGCAGTGTTGGGCTCAAATGTGTGTCTGAAATGAGTACTAGAACCAGAAAATTTGCCCCTTGTGAATTTCGCACATTTTTCGGGAAAAATCAATTTTCTGGAAAACCATTTTCTCGAATAGTCACAAACTGCACATCAAATTAAAGGTGAGACTACCAGCTACTCATAAAATAAAACAGAATGAAAATCGGGTCAAAAATGAGACAGTGCTGGTCGAAAATGTGGAGCGCTATAACCCCAAAATTTGATCTGATTCGATGAAAAAACAAGGGTACCCCCTTGTGAATTTCGCACATATTTTGGGAAAAAATTAATTTTCTGGAATAGTCACAAATTGCACATCAAATTAAAGGTGAGACTACCAGCTACTCAAAAAATCAAACAGAATGAAAATCGGGTCAAAAATGAGGCAGTGCTGGCGAATTAGAAATTTCGATTTTATTTTGTTTTTTGCGTTTCTCACTGAATTCAACGAATTTTTCAAAAAAGTTGAGTTCTCCCATTGCAGCAAAACTCACTCATTCCATTTTCCAAAAAACATGAGTTATATGGGGTGGTGCCGCCCATCATAATCCTTCTTCACTTATACGTTATTGTACGTCCATTGTGCTCACCGTTTGATTATGATAACTCCTGGAATCTAAAACCATTTAATAGATTTTATAAAGTTTGCTATGTTACATAGCTTTCTCTTATCGATATCACCAAGGTTATCGTTCCCGATAGTGCCGGATACTTGCATAGGACGTGGAAGATTGACTCTTCCACTTCTGGGTCACCTTAGCTACGACAGAGATCATTTGTCTCGGCTCTCAGTCGTCTAGCGTGTCTACCGATCAGACAGTACCCTGTGAGCACTCAAATTAGTGTGCTAGCATCCTTTCTTCTCAGATTCTGGATATACTTGCTTTTCCCGTGATCATATTCAGGCCATAGTGTTCTTGATATTGAGCATGTAGTTAGGTCTGACCATCTATTGCCTACACACTGCAAGCATAGTGAGTCGATAGACTGCTTAATGGATCCGATAGGAATATCAATGTGTTGGTTCTCCAATAGGCTGGAGTCTGCTCGAGCGAGTTTGTTAAGGACATTAGTCACGACCTTAAAGGGTGCGTTTCTATCTCCGCCGTTTTGTGTCGCCGACTTTATTCTACATACATAAAAAACGAGATCTATGACGCGCCAAGTCATTCGTCGGCAGTTACTCAACTTAATTTTTTTTCAAGCAAAGCAAAAACCACTTTTGTCTTGATCGAGGATTAGAAGGCAAATGAACGTAGGCCTCAGTGTAAATACGGTTCTCGAGTTCGATACGAGATTATGTGACCCGTGTCCAAAATACTACCATGGACACGAAACAACGCAAGGCTATACTAGAAGTGCGAGATCACAATTCTTTCGCGTTGCGTTAATATGGACTCCTCCATGGAAGTATAAATGCTGCATTGGAACTATCACGCAAATCTTACGAAGCTGTCGGATTTTTTTACAAACGACAATTTCAATAACAACGGGTTTCTAATTGTTTGTATTAATAAAACTATAAAATGTAACTTTTATATCTTATTAAATTGTATTAAATGTCTTACTTTTCGTTTGTTCTTTATAAAAACAAAGAAAAAACAGCTATAAATAGCAAATGATTGCGTACAAGTTTTATCATTTTTATACTTTTCGAATTATACATATTTTTAATATTAATCGATTATTTAAATAAAAAAAAAACTGTTTTTGCAATAGTGTGAACGAATTTAACAATACAAAGCTATTTTCAGTTTATATAATACGATTTATAGCTACGATTAGACCTGACCAAATTATGTTTTCTTGAATTATTATTATTTATTTTTTTTTTTAAATTATATACACATTAATAAATATCTAAACAAAAATCACTATCTACGAGTTAACATAATATAGTTATGAATAAAGGCGGCCAAAATCCGATAAAATGCAAAGGCCCACAGTTATTTACATCTTAAAACAATTTTATAATTTGTATTTTACTCTTTTTAGTTTAAAAATTTGCTTATATTTGATTATTATGAACACGGTTCAAATTTATATATTGTATATAGTAGTAAATTGGTTTTTGCGATAAATTTCGAATTTAATGCAATGCAATTCGTAACTTATTTTTAGTAAAACGCTTGACATATTTCGATATCCTGCTACAGAAGATTATTAATTTGACCAATCTGGAAAAAAAAGGAGAATTGAAATTGAAATTAAATTATCATTGGACTGATTGAATATTATAAATAATATAAAAATTAATGTTTGTCTGTTCGTTTGTTCCGTATACGCTATTAAGCCACTCATCCGATTGCGGTGAAACTTTAGTGATTTGTTGAGGGCACGCCCACAAAGGTTTCTGCGTTAACAAATTCATTTAACAATTGGTGGTACGCGAGCTATTTCAACATTTGAGTGTATTTCATATGATTTAGCGGCAGTTCGTTGATTTTCGGTGTAGCAGCTATGCGTTCCTAGTAGTTGTAGTAGTCTGGGTGGCTTAGTGGCTAGACGACTTGCATTCGGTGCACCTGGTACCAGGTTCGAATATGCTTGGCGACAAGTAATTTTCGAGAATGGGATTGAGAGCCAGACTACCAGTTCACTCAGCTGGAAATGAGTACCTGAGTTAAAATCGGGGTAATAAGCAGGGACGAGCGTGTAGCTGACCACTTCACCTCCTAGTGTTCCGTTGGTCTCGCAATGAAGTAACTCTAGCATTACTTCAAGGCCAAGGCCCGATTTGGGCTGTTGCGCCATTGATTATTATTTATTATTATAGCTATGCGTTCCTATTACTAAATTATAAAGTTGGACGATGAATGTTGGATAGGGGATAGTGGATGGTGGATTGCGGATGCAGGATGGCGAATAGAGGATGGAGGATGAAGGATGGAGGATAGTGGATAGCGGATGGAGTAAAGGGAGCCACGGAGCAACGGAGAAATGGGAACAAAAGGAGTAACAGGAGCAACGGGTGAAACAGGATCAACGGGAATAACAGGAGCGATGGAACAACGGAAAGTAAGACTAGAAACCGCTGGCTTTGCAGTTTCGATAGTATAACACCATACAAAACTAAGCGTAGCCGCGGCACGTGGCTAGTAATAAATAAAAAATATGAGCTTCATGATAAGCTGAAAGATTAATTGTCGCGACGGGAAAAAATGGTTGATTGGATACAACTTTAAATTCGACATGAAAAATAGGATTGCTAATCGTTGGTGGTATAGAGCAAAATCTTAGAATTAAGATATAAGGACTGAATATTGGAATAAGGCTGCCAGATTGGGGTATTCACCGCGATTTAGGCTATTTAAATATTCAATTCGCGTGTATGAATTTCAAAAAAGCTACTTGTAGCTTTTTGGGCTATTTGGCAAACGCAAACTGTGTTGTTTTGCTAATTTAAAACAGCAGATTTATGAGGGAAAAATAGAAATATAAGAATTAAAAAACTGAATTTTAGTCGTCTCTTCGATCAAATCTACTAGTGTTGCCGGATTAAATACAACGTTTACAAATTACATCATTTTACGAATCCTCTTGCCACTCAGTTTTCGGTTCTCTCTAGCGAAAAAAAAAAATAGTTCACGTGTTTACAAGCTAAAATGCATTTAGAATTAAATTGATGTGTCTTTTATTTCGGTGGAGTAGTGGCTAAACGCTCTAGTATACTAAAACAAAGGTCGTTGGTTCAAATTATAAAGTTGAAGCAGACCCAGTGCACCAGAACAGAACTGTTACTGTCTCATGTGACAGAAGAGAGCACATAGGAACTCTAGTCTAAAATCATTCAATTGGTAAATTTGAGAAGCGGATCCTCCCATTGTTTTCGTGGGTTTTCAGTCTGTTCTTCTTTCAGCATGCGCTTGAAAAGTATTTACGCAAATTTTCAGTTCATTAAAGAAATTTCGTTATTGCACTGGTTTCTCTCACCAAGGATTCTTCTTTCAAAAGCATTCATCATGTTTAAAGTTCCACGTTTCACTACGGCAGTAAAGCAAAAAACAAGCCAATGTTTATATATGGGATCGGCATCGAATGGTAGGGTTTGGGAGGAAGCTTGTCCACCGATATGCGGCATCAAAGCGCAAATTGGTAAAAGCTCTAAAAAGACAGGCGACTCTAGATGGGCCTGGCTGGGAAGCTGTAGGATTTCTAGATCCCTGTGGCCCGAGCTGGATAGTTCAAAGACTAAGAATATATTGACTTGGGATAGAGAAAAACTGCGACTGCTCGGAGCACTGACGGGTCACTGTATGCTGAGGAAACACGCTATGCGGCTAGGAATAGAGGAGTCGGACATGTGTAGATTCTACCATGATCTGTATGCTGTGGTAGGACATCACTCATATTCTGTGTATATGCCCGGGGATCGCTAGAAGGCGTTTGAGATGGTTGGGTAGTCTTTTCTTCGAAAGCATCGAGGATTTGAGGTCGTTAGGGGATGACAAACTGGTCTGGTAACACTCCAATTCCCTGGAGAGAATTGGAGTGTTTCTGAGGTGCCCACGAGGACATGCAGAGATCTCAATGGGCCCGTATGGCGCCTAGTGAGCTCGGTTGTTCTAGCGCTGCACCCCTTCTTAATCCTAAACCTAAAAACCTATGTTTAAAAATTCCGAACTTTATTTTCCTGTACGCCATTATGCGTCTTTTGAATTTCGCTGTTCTAAGTCTTAGTAGCAATTCTTTTTGATTTCGTCATAATTGTGCCTGTTATTCCCGTTGATGCATATCCCTCCCATTTCCCTTTGATGTCTGTGTAATAGAGGTTATCAGTTAGAAAAACTCAGTTTTGTTGAAAGAACGGTAAAGTATCCCAGAGCTACTGACGACGACAAGCCACCGGTTTTATATAAAGCTCTTTGAAGCCAGAGAAATGAAACAAAACAGGGTCGAGGTTGTTGTTTTAGCGTGTGTGTGAGTGAGATAAAACAGGGTCGTTATGTCAATTTGTTGTTGTTTTATTCAATTTGTTTGTTGTTTGTTAATGCAACGACGTCCGCCTTCAACTCAATCGCTGCTTGTTATTTGCAGTGTATATGAGCCGTTGTATTCGAAAGTGTAATAAGTCCCTATTGAAAAAAATATTTTTTTGTGACATTGTAACAATATTCTATACAACACGAAGCAACTTTCTGAGAATCTATTCATGCAATTGTTTCATCACACTTTTAACAAATACAAGTAAATTTTTCTGAAAGATGGCATAAATATTTTTAAGCATGTCAAAACGGAAACCGTTAAGCATGTCAATTTAAAAACGAAATGGACTTATTCCACTTTTAAAATCAACGGCTCATATATCTCTATAATGTCTCCAAAGAAGAACCACTTCGGACAAGTTATCGAAAAGACCCAACACGAGCTGTGCGGTCATAGAATAAGATACGTAGCCCAACTTCTCATACATCGTTGTTCAGATTTTCGAACACATTTTAGGCATTTAGTTATAACCGTCCCAATTACAATTAAAAAAAAATAGATCCGACTTACTTACCAACGTATGCCTTTGATGTTCCTTTTCAATAGCAACCTGTGTTTGTTGTGGTGAAAATTTTAGCACCGCTGCTATCACTTTAACTAATGTTGAATTATTGCCCGTTACATGACCCGTTAAGTACTGCAAAATTACAAAAATTATGAACTAAAATTTTTTATTATCAACTTCATTCAAGCTCTTTACCTGGAACATAATATTCTTCAAATATTCGAATTCCGTATTCGCTGAAATGCCCTCGTTATGTTGCAGCGACACCTTCAAAATAAATTCATTGAAAAAATTGAACGACAAATTCCCCCAACTATTAACTTACCAATGTTTCATCTAATTGTCGCGATAGTTTCTCATTAGCCAATTTAAGTCGTTCATTCGATTGTTCCAAGATGAGATAATTTTCGCATTTCTGTTCCAAAAAGAGATTTCGATTCGATACATCCTGCACTTCATGCATAATTTTTTCCAGTTTAACTTCCAAGTCTTCTTTGCCGTGTCGCATCGATTCCAATAGATCGGCATTTTCATTAGCATTCGAGTCCCGTAAACTATTCATATCGGATGTTAGTTTTGTATGTTGTTCCTTTAGCAATTCGTATTCGATTAATTTATCGGACATGTGTTTTGCATTCGACGTTAAATCGTCTACTTCGTGGGTTAAATTCGATATATTTGCGGAAGTTGTATGCTTCAAGTCTTCCAATTCGCGCTGAAGAGTCTCGTTGATTTTGCGCAAGATTTCCATTTCAGTATGCTGAAGTTTCGACGATTCGACAGTTGTTTGAGTTTTCAGTTTAATTTGTTCGGCCAACTCAACTTCAAGTTCTTTAACTTTGTTTTGTAGTTGCTGATTTTCTAATTCGAATGATTCCATCTTTTCCAATTGTTGCTTCCAACTAGCCAACTGTTCCGTTAAATCTACTACGGAAGTTTTGTGATTTTCGTTTTCAGTTAATAGTTTATTGTGCTGACTATTAAACGTTTCCTGAGCTGTTATCATATCGTTTTTGAGCCGTTCATTTTCGTTGTTGATTTCCGTGTAGCTACTTCGCGTTTCGCCACAGAGCCGTTCGGCCTCCGTAAGTTTCTTTTGCCAGGCGAGCAGCTCCTTTTGAAGCGAATCATTTTCGTTTGTAATGAAAACGCTGTGCTCCACTCCTCGCTTACATTCTTCTCGTTCGCTCGATAAAATGTCGGTAAGCTTTTGGATCTCATCGTTCGCTTTGGATAATTTTGCATTGATTTCGTTCAATTCACTTTCGTGTTTTACTTTGTTTTCTGAACACACATACATTTCACATTGTTGTGATTTGACCTTTTCTCGTAGTTCTTTAATTTCGGCGTCTGCTTTAGATTTTTCTTCGGTTAGTTTTCTTATGTCGCTTTCAAGCTGATTAGTTAACGTGTTCAGGTACTCGTTTTCAATTTTTTGTTCTTCGTAGTTTTGCAGTTTCTTTTCCAGATCGGTTGCATTTTTGATCGATTCCTGTAGTGTCTGTTTCTCGTCGTTTGTTCGCTTGAGGACATTTTCCAGCTCTGCCAATCGCGTTTGATTTTGTGTGTTCAGCACATTGATTTCTTTACTATAGAATTCATTTTCTTCCTTTAGCGTTGTGTTTTCTTGAGATACACTACTCATCTTCTCACTGAATTCGGATGATAGTTCAGCCTCCCTATGCTTAGCCTGTTCTACTTCGGATTTTAACCCATTGCACAATTCTGTTAGTTTTTCAATATCACCTGCTAATTTTACATTATCGTCCTTAAGTCTAACTACTTCCTCTTCTTTAAGGCTCAATGAACTTATTTGCTCTTTCAATTGAATAATTTCGTTTTCAAGTTCTGATTTAGTCTCCTTTAGCGACCGAACTTCAGCAAGTAACTCCTCAAGCTTTTCTTGTTCTGGCCGATTCGTGCTTTGCTCCTGCAGTTGAGCATGGTTTTCCCGCAAACTATTGAGTTGTTCTTCGAGGCACTTGTTACTGTCCAGCACGCAAAGTTTTTCTTTTTCGCGGCTCTCGCATTGATCCTGAAGTGACCGGAACTCATGTTCCATAATTTCTTTTGCATTGTGAAGCCTCGAATTCTCATCTAATACTTGTGACATTTTCTCGTTTAGTTTCTTAGTAGTTTCTGTTGCAGTGTCGTGCTCCAGTCGGATTTTACTGTAGTTGACTTCTGCCTCTTTGATAACATTATTAAGAGAGAGTTTTTCTTTTTTAAAATTACTTTCGCTTTCCTTCAGCTGAATTTCGAACCGGTTCAACTTTTCTTGTTGCAGACAATTCTTTTCTGCCAATAAGGAGTATTCGCTTTCAACCGATTGCAATTTTGTTTCCAACAGCTTTATTTTCTCCTCGGATTCTTGAATTAAAGCTTGCCACTTTTGGTTGCCTTCTTGAGTCTGTTGATTTTGTTTGGTCATTTTTTCCATCTTCTTCTCGAGTCCTCGTTTCTCTTCTTCAAGTTCTGAATGGGACTTTCGAACCTCCTTCATTTGTTCCTCCATTCTACCGATTTCTTGTAGAATATTCGTCACTTGAGATTTCAGTTCGATTTTTTCCTTTTCCATTTGAATTTCTCGTTCGGCTCGTTCATTTTGAATCGTTTCAATTTTTTCTTTAAGCACGTTACATTCGTTGCTAAGTGATGATTTGGCATCGGCTGTAGATTGCGTGGCACTAACGGCTTCAGTAAGCTCAATAATTTTTTTCTGGAGCTCTTTGCATTCGCTCTCTTTCTGGACCAATTCTGCTGCAGTTAGTCTCATATTTTCATCATGTTTTGCATTCGACTCGTTTAACGTTTCTCGCAATGAATTCAAAGCTAGCGACTCTTGTGCACTGGCAATAATTCGATTGCTCTCTATCTCCGCTTTGAGTTCTTTAATTTCATTTTTATATGTTTTTGTGTGTGTTTTTAATTCATTCAATTCTTTCTGAACATCAGTCGATTGTTGCTTAAGCTTATTGTTATCCATTTTAGCTTTTTCCTCCATTTCTTTCTTAGCGTCTAATAAAATCTGTAGCTCGCTAAGTTGTTTAGCAACATTTTCTAGTTCGCGTTCCAGTTCGGATTTCCTTGCTTCAATAGCTTTGTTCTCTACATTCATTTGATTGATTTTCCCTTCTTGATCAACCAATTGCTGTTTCGCAGTATCCAATGCCTCTTCGTTTTCTGTAATTTGATTTTTCAGCTCAGTAATGGATTGATCTTGCAAAGTATTCTTCTCAAGCTCAGCTATTTTGAGTTTCAACTGTTTCATTTCAGTCTCCTTATTTTCCAGCTCTGAATGAACCATGAGCTTGTTCTCAGCTAGTAAAATTGAATTGTCCTCTTCGCGTTGCTTTAGATTGCCTATTAACGCTTCTGATGTTTGAAATTTTTGTTTTATGTTGTCGTTCTCTTTTGTTTTTTCCTCGAGTTCAGTAAACTTTACTTTTAGTTGCTCTTCATATGTTGATACCAATTCCTCCAATTTAATTATTTTCTCATTTAGCAATTGAATATCGTCGGTCCTGGACTCTGGAACGTTGTATTCTGAATTCACTTTCGACGCGAGATTATCATCCTCAGCATCTAATTGAATTAAGCTCTCCTCGACGTTTGATTTCGCCTCATTTGAATTGGCTTCGTTTTCAGGATTTTCACCAAGTAATTTAAGTTTCGTTTGATATGCCTTTATTTTGCACTGCATATCATCCATTTCTAATCGTAAGGCTTCTTCTAAATGAGCTTTCGCTTGTTGTTCCAAAGAACATTGCTCCCGTAACTCACTTATTCGACGTATTGCTTTATCCTGGGTCTCCACTAGTACAGACTACAGAAAACAGAAACGGAAAAGAAATTCAAAAAAGGCCAGTTCATAAGAAACAAAGGAGCAAACATACCCTGGCTTTTGTACTATCCCGCTCTAAGTCTCTATATCGTTTTGCCAAATCGGTAAAACGTGATCGATACTTTTGATATCGTTCTAGGGCCTTCTTGTACGCACTATGCAGTTGTTCTTTGCTGATAACTTCTAAATGTACATTCGTGGGCCCGACGGAATCTTCAACTTCACTAGCAGAAAATTCAAGATCCGATTGTAAGTGATAGACCTAAAATGGTGAATTATAGTATGTGTACGATTTATAACTATTCTAAAAAGGGTACTAACCGCTGGTGAATCATACGATGGCAAGCGAAATGAAACATCGCTAGCCATTGAGGAATTTGATAGTCTTCGTGTACGGTTTATCATAACTCCATTGTTTGCAAACGACACTGCGGGATTTGGATGAATTGATGTGGTTTTTGGAGATGTTTTGTGATGGGGTGAAGGGAGTTTGAGTGGAGAATTTTGAGGCGTATCTGTTAGAAAATATATTTAGAATCATTTTTATGTTGTATTCGTGTGCGATTTAAATTAAGACATAGACGTTTCTTTCAGAGGGTCTCAGCACTGAACATTTTGTTCCGTTTTGTCAAAGCAATTAACAGCCAACTAACGAAATTGTCTCGATGGCGACGAATCTTCCAAAACGAAGATGGAAAAAAATTATAGTGATTTTATTATGAACTACAAGGCGACAGTCGAATATTTTTTTTTATTAAAAAGAATGAAGAGATGTGAGCAAAGAATAACATCCAAATTAGGAACTTTATTTTCTTCTTTTACGGTGCTACGGCCCAACAAGGGCTGGACTCAATGATATTTCTCGTATGGTATTAATTGATATATTCAGCAATCAACCAACATACAAACAAGCTGCTGAACGCCACAAACAAAAAATAAGAAGGCGTAACAACTAGATTTTCAAGTAACTTTAGCACAAACCCCGGGTAGTTTTACGGGTCAGTGCAATAAATAATTTTTTTTTTCATATTATTATTCTACACTTATTTGCACAACACACAAAAAATCGTACCTTTTCTAAGGTAATGGAAAGTGCCTCAAATTTTGCTCTGAAGTGAGGGAAGTCGAACATATCACCACATGTACTTTTTTGTTTTTTTTTTTGGCTCCCCTGAAAAGTAGTACTTTTTTCTTAATTCTTTTTTTTTATGTTTTTGTGGTAACATTGACTAGCCTCATACATTAGCATTTTTTCAAGTATGAAAAAAGAAAAACAGTAAAAAATTTAAACATTCCTTTTTTCTTAAATATCTCGACTTTTATTCTGAGAAGCCGAGATTCAGGTACCAAAACGGAACGGTCTCGTCTTAAAAAAACAAAAATAAGCTTAATAAAGGGTGCTACGTTTTTCTATATTTCCATAATTGCACTTCCGGATCAGAAGTTGATAGGAATGAAGATAGGTAGATCGACGAAGAAATAGCCTGAACTACGGGTTCTTCCACTTTTTTGGATCTACAATTACTCCAACGGGTTGACAACAAAAAAGGTGCCACCATCAGTGTGGCAACGATATCGGAACTAAAGCCCGAAACACAATGCAGACGTTCCGTTTCGTTCCGCGACGAACAGTGAGGTTATGTGATCCGTAAAAGTTGAATTTAGGTGAACTTTTCCGATCCGTTCCGTTACGACCATTGCGTGCATTTACATGGCCAGCCCATAAGGTCTACTTTGACAGCTGAACGTGACGGAACGGAACGTGCGCATTGTGTTTCAGACTTAAGGCCACCAAAGAGTTTCGGAAAGAAACATAATAAAGGTACCTACCTATTCATGCACTTTTACCAAAGTGTATATGGTTTAATTTCTTACGGCATTCATACCGTGACTGAGATCTGATTATGCGTCCCACTTCTTCAGATTTTATGAACTAAGTTCCTTTACATTTCCAAGACAGTATAACCTCTTAGCGAAGTGTACACCTCAACGGAAAATAACTGCGAAGAAGGATTCTTCTTTTCCCAAGACTTACTAGTTGCAGGGCGACAACTGTGAAAATGCGAAAATTTTGTTGAATTCAGAAGCAGCTTTATGATCAAACTACGATCCCGTTTTGTTTTTGGATCACCTCAATTGTTGTTGTTTTCAATGTAAAATTAATGATCTTGATCGTGATCTAGTTGAAAAAAACACACCTAATGATAACTATGTTAGCGAGCTATAAGTTCTAGAAGATACTTGACTCTTCTATAACATGGCCCAGTTAGGAACATTTTGTATTGTCTGCAAAGGTCCAGATTGTTGTGTAGGCAAGCAAGTCGCCAGAGCATCGCGTATCCAAGGCTACAGTAAGTGTATTACTTCTCTTTAATTTATTGAGCTACTTAAGGGGTTATGCTACTCTAGAGTTTTGGAGAAATCGATTTTTTTTTTTATTATTTTAAATGGTCCCCTAGGACCACAAAAATGCTGTCCCAAAAGATTATGACTGATAAGTCTCTAAGAACTCGTTTTTCGAATTTTAGTACAAGGCATATTGCAAGATTAATCATGATTTTCTACATACTGAAAACTTCAAACGCGTTTATCTCAAAACTACATTTTTGAAGCTGGCCGCCAACAGAACACAGACAATTTTCAACAGATTCACTTGAAATTTTTAATATATATTTAGAACTATATTGTCCATCAGAGTACGTAGGTTTTTTTTTATTTTGTATAGTTCATTTGTTATTAACAATTTTCTGACGATTTCTTAGGCAAATTTCACACTTTTCACTTTAGAAGTGCGCCATTTGGCTAAAAATCAAAATATTGAAATTCCAAATGGAGTGGTTTGATCGTTTATGCGTACGACTAAACTGTTTTTTTTTTTTTGTTTGACTGGTCTGGTCCGCACGTAACCGCAATACGCGACCATAGTCATCAGCTCACATATCACAGAGAGATCGCTTCATGGGACTACAATTTTTCATTATCCTCAAAGCCCAGCCCTCAATAAATCAAGATCAAGTTCCTGAACATATTCCACAAAAGTGCGTACAGGACCACCACGATATGCATTCTCTGAAGATACTTGTAGTGAAATGAGCCGTAAAACCACCTTTCGGTCACATTCGCGCCATCATTTGGGTATCTATGCAAATGTAGACGATTCGCGAGTGTAAGTGCGGTATGAAGTAGATGCTGGAACGGTCGTTAATTTAAGAAACGACTAAAAACCAATATTACAAATCACAGCAGACTGATAACAATTTTTCTTTGGTGTTTCTGGCCTTAATTTTCAACAAGTTTCATAGCTCGAAAATACATTGTGAAATTTTTTTCTTCATTTTTACTACAAAAATTTCGTAAACAGACACCTGCTACTTTCCGCGAGAGTTGCATTACACACCCGAGTAAATTCTAAAGAAAACTTTTTCCGTTTATTGGCTCGGCCATTCTTCGGGAAATCGAAATATTCCGAATATTTAGGCAGGAAAAAACCACCCAAAACTTATTAATTCGTTTGATGACCTCCGCTTTTTCCTGCGTCATTTAGTTAAAAACAATTTACCGATTACAAGTAAGTAAATATTACGCAACTTTCACTTTACTGATAAGTTTCGGATCGATGTCGGTCCGATTTCCAATCTATAGTAATTTTATCGCAATAAAACAATCGCAGCCCGGATTATGGGGCAGATTATTTTGTCTCTACTTAAACGTTTAGTGAAACGAATAGAAGACAACGCAAAGAAATCATCTCACCTTCTTCCGTGATGCTGAAAAAGTTATCGGTTCCCGAAACCGTGTCCGACGCATTGCTGGACGTTGAAGAAACGGCAGCCTGTAAAAAAAAAATGACCAAAGAAGCGAAATTAAATTTTGAACCTTGGACAGTAGTCAAGCAGTAATTGACCAAAGTCGCGGACAATATGTTCGAAATCAATTAATCGATGACCATAGTGCGAATTAGAGTGAAATTGTGCGGTATTCGGGGCGCAGTCAACGATTCGTAACGCGAAAAAAATGTCAACAAAACGGAAAGAAAATTGTTAGAACGGGTGTTTTTACCTGGGCGGCTTGAGCGAATTGTTGGAATTTTTGCGGCGATGCTTTTACTTCTTCGAAAAGTTTATTCTTTAAATTAGTGAACATGATTTAGTCGAGTAATTACGAGAAATTTCAGAGAAAATACACAATAAATATCGCATCGATACGTGTACATCTCACGACCTGTCAAACTTTTTTTTTTTTTTTTTTTTGGGTACTTTTGACAATCCTGAGTTTGACATTTCTAACATTCCTTGAAAATGGGAAATTTTCTTCGGTTTTCTTTTGAAACAAGCGAATGTGAGCATTTTATGAATGTTAAAAGAAATTTATTTATTATAACAGACCCTTGCAAAACATATCAAATATTGACTTTTGTCTTAATTGTTCTTTTTTGTAAGAAATTACATTTATCCGGCTACACAATCAAACAAACAACGAACGCACTTTTAGTACGAATATTCCCTCCCGCCATTTTTTCCATATCTCCGTCATGTGGCATTACCATAATATGTCGGCCGCCGCGGTGTAAAGAAAACGTTTCGCGTACATCTTGTCAATTTGCGGAAATAAAGTGAATTTTGTTCGAATTTTAGCGAAAAATAACGAACGTGAATAAGTGAAAAGTAGGCGGGCGAAAAAGGTAAACAAAATTGATTGTGTCTTTAATACAAGGAATGGTTTGATTTACCGAAATTAACGATTTGCGTTTGATCGGTAGGCCGAAAGCGTGGAAGCTCGGTGTGGTCGTGGTTAAAACTCGATATTTTTCGATTTGCTGCTGGCTTTTTCCCGAATTTAAAATAGGATAATATTTATTTACTTAGAAGAGGTGTTAAAGAAGCCGAGAGAGCAATTGTAGGTGGGCTTGAGGCTCGAAATTCAGGCCATTGAATTTTGCATTGCCGACTGCAAGAGTGTTGGTGGTTAAATTGTACTAAACAAATTTTGCCGGTGTAAAAACTTTTGTAAACAAGTTCTTTGATGCGGAAAAACTGCAACATTTCTTTCCTGTGAGCGCATCCTTAAATGAAACTATCAGAGGATTTGTAGAGTTCCCAAGGTTACAGTTTTGACTATTGAGGGGAAACTCCAATCCCAGTAGTAGGAAAGGAAATTTAAATGGATTAAAACTTCCGCACGGTTTCCTAATATTTCTAATTATCTAAGTTCATGTAAAGCGGATCCTTAAAATTTGTTGCTTTAAAACTAGGGATCCTATTTGTCCTCCCGATTCGAAGGAACCTTGGTGACCCCGAAACCTTGTGGCGCACAGCTTGCTTGTGAAGTATGCTATGCGTATGGAGGATAGGCTGACTCTGACTCTGATGTGTTCAGGTGCTGCCTCGACCTGTATGCTGAGGAGGACATGTGTGATTGTCAGGAGGTTGCAGGAGGCGAGTGGGTGGTTGGGCAGTCTTTTCTTTGACAATTTGGAGGATCTGAGGTTGATAGGACATGGCAGCTGATCAAGTTCTTCGGGGTTCTGCGTTGTTATGTGGGTGATTAGTGAGTGACCTACAGGAGTACCTAACTGTTAAAGGCCCTTTTTTGGTGCCTATTGTGCGCGGTGGCCCCATTCTTAAAAGTGAAACTAAACTCGGAAGTCTTTGGGAGCCTTAGAGATGTTACGGGGATGGGTATACCGGAGTCGGAGTCGGAGCCGGAGATTGTAAATCTGGTTTGTCGGAGCCGGAGTCGGAGTAGAAGACAGATAGATATGTTGGGTGTTTATTTAAGACTAGGATTTTTTTTTTATAAATAAACCAGATCACATCTCAAAGCGAATCACCTTTTAGGAATTGGAGAGAATTGAACGAACCCAGATACCTGTGCTACCACCTCTGGGAAATCAGACGTATGGCCCGTTTTATTCAAAACTAACACATCCTTCAATAAGTTCGTAGGATGATTAATATAACAAAAACTTTTAGGCACAACTCGACTTTATACATCAACATAGCCCCCTTCCAAAAGTTATACATTCATTCCAACGCCTCTAACACGTCGATGCCTTTTTTGTAGAAACTTATCTTTGGCCTCAAAATACCCCTCAGTTTCGGGAATCACTTCTTTATTGGAGCCAAAGCTCTTTCCCTGGAGCATTCTTTCTAGGTCTGCAAACAGGCATTAGTCGCTGGGGGTCAGATCCGGAAAATACGGAGAAGCAATTCAAAGTGTAATTCTTGTAATTTTGCCATTGTTACGATCGGCATGAAACAATTTTCTTATTGCGCTCATAGAGCTAGTGGAGACGACAATCCACCGGTTTTGTATAAAGCGTTTTGAAGCCAAAAACACGGTAAGAAGTGAGACAAAACCGAGTTGTTATATCAAACTAGTCGCGTACCGCTGCTTCGCTCACATTTGTTTCGTTCTAAACAATCGTTACTCTCGTTGCTTCCATTTCTCACGTTGCACAGAGGCTTCCGTTGCTCCCATTTCTCCCGTTACTTCAGTTGCTCCCGTTACGCCCGTTCCTTCCATTTCTCCTTCCATTTCTCACGTTGCACAGAGGCTTCCGTTACTCCCATTTCTCCCGTTACTTCAGTTGCTCCCGTTACGCCCGTTCCTTCCATTTCTCCCGTTACTTCAGTTGCTCCCGTTACGCCCGTTCCTTCCATTTCTCCCGTTACTTTCGTTGCTCCCGTTGCTCCTATTTCTCCCGTTGCTCCGATTTCTTCCCTTGCTCCCGTTGCTTCCAATTCTCCCGTTACTTGTGGTGCTCCGTTGCTTGCATTCCTCTATTCTCCAACCTCTATCCACCATCCTACATTCTCCATCATCCACAATCCCCATCTACCATCTCCATCCACCGTCCGTCATCCTCCGTCCTACATCCACTATCCAACATTCATCGTCCAACTTTACCATTCAGTAACGGGAACACATAACTACTACACCAAAAACGAACGTTTACCGCTAAATCATACGAAATTCATTCAAATGTTAAATAACTCTCGTACCACCTTACAATTGGTGATTTTGTTAACGCAGAAACCTTCGCGGGCGTATGCTCAATATATCAGTGAAGTTTCATCGTAATCGGATGAATGGGAAATAGGAAAGCGCAAACAAACAATTAATATCAAGGTACTAAAATCGCGAAAAAATTTGAAAAATGTAAAAAAAACAATTGTTTTTCTTTCGATCGGGGCCAAACTTCACACCATCGCGGGTCAATTCTACACGTTCCCTGAAAATTTGATCAAAATCTGTTGAGTGGTTTAGGAGCTGAAATGCAATAATAATTATTAAAATTTTTAAAGAAAATAACCGATTTTTTTTTAGCTCCAAATGGACTTAAACCACTTTCAAAAATAACAATTTATAAGAAATAAGAGCAAAAGTGAACATAAGTCCATATTTTTATTGGTATTGACTTTATTAAAATTAACTTCTTAATGTAAAAAACAATAATTAAAAATTTAACTTTTTTTTTGTCCGGTCGACTTATTCCACTTTCAAAAAAGACGGCTCATATATCTATGATTGCGCTGAAACAACTCCAAACAGCGCTCTGAAACGTCGTTGTTTTTGATCGACTGTGAGCAAACTCGGTTTTCAATTCGAACAGACCTTTCTCATGCTCAAATGTTCATGCAAAATAGTGAATATGTTAGTGCGTCGTAAATTACTTCCAGGCTGAATTCTGGTTAGACCACAAACTTATTTTTGAATTGAGTTACCCTCGAATCAAAACCACTAATTTCTCTTAAGAAATTTACAATTCGTAAAATATTTAACAAATTTAATAAAGTTTATAAATTATCACAAATTGATTATTAAACTATCATAGATTGATTGATGTTAAATATCACGGATTAGAGATGGGTCGTTCAAGAGTGAACTGTTCCAAAAGAACACTTCATTGAAGTGAGTGTGAGTGAAGTATCGCACTTCTTTTGGTGAACTGCAGTTCCATTGGACACAAACCGTATAAAACAAAAAACGTAAAAGAGGGAATGAACAGTTTTGGTACTACTTAACAGAACTTTTTTTCTTTTTTATGCCCTCATTTTCAAGATCGAAGCGAGGGCATGAATAGATCCGGAACTTCTTCACGGAACACTGCTAACCTTCTTTTTAGTTCCTTATGTTCTACATCGGAACTACGAAATGAACTGTTCCGGAACTAGTTCAGTAAACTTGTTTCTTTATGTGTGTGACGCGGAGTGAAGTACGTCACTGAAAGGAACTGCTTTGCCTATCTCTGTCACGGGTGGAATATTAAATTATCGCAGATTAATTGATATTTTTTTTTTTAATTTGAAGACTTTCGTTCGCAAAATTAGCTTTCTGATGAATTTTATTCTGACAATAATTACTTTCCTCTATTTTTCCAAAATTTCCTCTCGCAGAATACTAGGTTTTGGCAAGTTGTGTGGAGTGTTTTCCACCCGTGTTGCCCACAAGTAACCGACACCCCACAAATACACTGCCTTCTGATATCTTTGTCACTTATCTCACGCATCTTGAATTTACGATCGGCCAAAACCATTTTGTGAATTTTTTTATGTTTTCTGGAACAACTTAGGGCCGGTTCCACAGTCTAGGTTTAAGCCAAAAATTTGGTTTAAACTTAGGAATTTGTTCGTGAGATCCTAAGTTTAAACCAAATTTTTGGTTTAAACTTCGACTGTGAAACCGGCCCTAACAAACTCGAGAGACGGGAGCGTTTAGCATCATGGTGATTATACGACCGCGTTTAAAATCAGCAGCTTTCGCCAGATGAGATATTGAAAAATATAGAGGTTTCGCTTGTTTCGTTTACGACGTTTTCCGACCGCTTGGTCGCGACGTAACGAAATAAGCTTAACCCTCTTTCGAGTAACGGTGAACACACATGAAGATCTTGTAAAACTGATAAAAAGCCGGTACATTATTAAGCCTTTCTAGTTAATAACCCAGAAAGAGTCGGTCAGAAAAACCAAAGGGCCTACAAGAACGTTTAGTATTTTTTTTATTCTATTTTATTTTTTTTTTTTTTCAGTAAAAGCCACTAAAATGGCTATACCGCCGTATATGCTGCCCCCAAATCCATGGGCGGCCCAATTAATGGCACAACAGCAAGCATTTGCAGCTGCTCACGCGCAACAACAAATGCATGCTCAAATGGCGTCACAAATGCAAATGCAGTCGGGTATGCAGCCAACTCAGCTTGGGCACATACCAACACCAAAACCAGACATTGTAAATGAGGAAAAACTCCAAGAAAAGGGTTTGTTCTATTCTTTTTCATTGTGATTGTTTTTTCTTTAATTGAAATATTTCGTTTAGCATTAAAATGGCAACAGCTACAAGCAAAAAGATTTGCCGAGAAGCGAAAATTCGGTTTTATTGATGCGCAAAAGGAAGACATGCCACCGGAGCATATTCGTAAAATTATTCGCGATCATGGAGATATGACAAGTCGAAAGTATCGTCACGACAAACGTGTTTACTTGGGCGCTTTGAAGTATATGCCACATGCAGTTCTTAAACTTTTAGAAAACATGCCGATGCCATGGGAACAAATTCGCGACGTACAAGTTCTCTATCATATTACCGGTGCTATAACATTCGTCAATGAAATACCGTGGGTTATCGAACCGGTTTATATCGCGCAATGGGGGTAAATGGCAAAAATTGTTGATTGCATTTTGAAAGTATATTGATAAAATTTTCCTTTAGAACAATGTGGATTATGATGCGACGTGAAAAGCGCGATCGTCGTCATTTCAAACGTATGCGTTTTCCACCGTTCGACGACGAAGAACCGCCGCTGGACTATGCCGACAACGTGCTTGACGTTGAGCCGCTCGAAGCAATTCAAATTGAATTGGACACGGAAGAAGATGCAAGTGTTTTCAAATGGTTCTACGAACATAAACCGTTAGTCGGAAGTATACACGTGAACGGACCAACGTATCGAAAATGGCACCTATCACTTCCACAGATGGCAACACTCTATCGACTTGCCAATCAATTGCTGACCGACTTAGTAGACGATAATTTCTTTTATCTTTTCGATCCGAAAAGTTTTTTCACTGCCAAAGCGCTGAACATGGCCATTCCTGGTGGTCCGAAATTCGAACCACTTATAAAGGATCATAATGTCGGGTAAGTTTGAATGAATGGCGAAAATATTGCGGACGATAATAATTGGGTACTGTTTTGATTTCATGCAGCGATGAGGACTGGAACGAATTCAACGATATAAACAAAGTTATTATACGGCAACCGATTCGTACAGAATATCGTATTGCCTTTCCATATCTATACAACAATATGCCGCATTTTGTTCACTTGTCGTGGTAAGTTGACTTTATTGTATTCTTTATTTTAAAAGGCACAACTTCCACATAAATCAACTGTTGTGCTGTAAACAAAAGCATTTTCGGCTGTAAGCATGTGGTAAAGTAAATCATCCTATAAGAAAATTTACTACTATTGCGATTTAAAAATAAAAATAAATTTTCACTTTGGGAGTAGTCCATGTTATAGTGGATTGAACGAGATTTTCGGTTCACTGCTGATGGTTACGAACATTTCACTTGTTCGACTTGTAATGACAATAATTTTAATACTGGCCTCTCCAGTGAAGTTCTTTCCAAATTGTCATGTCCTCAGGGACGGCGATTAATCAACAGTTGGCGATTTTGTGTTGGAGTTTCACTCCACTGACACCGGAAAAAACAACTAACTCTTAATCAATAATTTTAAAGTTGTGAAAGTTACATCAACTTATTGTTAAAAGTGTGGTTTAGTTTAGGACACTACGCCCTTTTTATTGAGTTGCTGAACATATTTAACATCATTTTGATATCTGCCTGATCCAGATCAGTATTTTACCAATCATCGGCCTTAGAGATAATAGGATATCAAACCGGACAAAAAATAATGGCTGGTTCGACCAAGAATGTCGCGATGTAGTAGATAAAAAGAACGAGGCTTAAAAATGTTTACTGAACGACCAATACGATAGATATGACGAGCTTAGGCGACTTGCAAAAAAGACCTGCAGGCGAAAGCAAAGGAAGTACTACTAGGTGTACAAATAAGTTCACGGAATTCTTGTATAGATGGCGATAACATGAAATACTGAGAAAAAAAGGCGGATTTGCTGGAGATTTTGCTTTTTTGTTTTAATTCAAAGAAATCTACGGATGAAGCTCGTACGATTATTAGAGAAACTTATGGCGAGTCTTCTATAAGCCAATCAACGTGTTTTGAATTGGTTCATCGTTTCAAAATGGGTGATTTCGGCGTGGAAGACAAAGAGCGTTCTGGCTGGCCAAAAAATTCCGAAGACGCAGAATTGGAGGCAATACTGGACGAAGATTCATGACAAACACAACAAAGTCTTTTGGATTCCTTGAATGTGACTCGACAAGCCATTGCACATCGTCTGAAATCCTTGGTAATGACGGAAAAATTGCGTGCCGGACGAATTGAAACCAAGATACGTCGAACGGTGGTTTTTTCACGTGCGAACAGCTGCTCCAACGGCTCCAAGAAAAGGATTTTGGCGACTGGTGATGAAAAGTGGAAACACTACGACAATCCGAAGCGCCAAAAATCGGTGGTGACACCCTGGCCATGCATCAAGATTGAACGCAAAGCTGCACATCCATGGTTCCAAGCTCATGAAATGTATTTGGTGAGACCAGCTCGGCATGGTGTATAATGAGTTTCTGCAACCAAGTGAAACTATCATAATACCTTTTTATCGAAGAAAACTAATGCGTTTCAGCCGAGCATTGAAAGAAAAACTGTTGCAATATGAGCAGAGACACGACAAAGTCATTTTGCTACACGCTCGGCTACATGTAGCTCAAGTTGTGAAAACCTACCTGGAAACACTGAAATGGGACGTCCTACCCCATCTGCAGTATTCACCAGGCATCGCTCCTTCCGACTAAAACCTATTCAGTTCTTCCGTTCTTTTAAATATGTCAAAAATTGGGTCGACTCGTGGATCGCCTTAAAGGACGTGAAGTTTTTTCGACGCAAAATTCGAGTGCTGCCAAAAAGATGGGAAAAGATTGTGGCTAGCGATGAAAAATGTTTTTTTAAAAAAATAATGCAACTATTTTCCCACAATAAAGGCTCAAAGCTTGACAAAAAAAACGCCGGGAACTTATTTGCACACCTAATATAATAATAAATTTTTCATATTAACTAATTGCCTCTCCTTGTTGAACTATCACGCCACGCCACTGGCCGGTTGCTTTTTGTGAAGCATTGCAATTTGCGTAGCTTTTGTCAACATGTGGCTACATATTAAATTTCTTAACAAGTTTTCCGAAAGGTTGTCCCCGCAATATAAAAAATGCTGCCATTGGAGCACTTCAGCGCTTCAGAAAGTAATAACAAAAATGGGAAAACCAACACTAAAGCCTGGAAAAGGGTTCAGTTACCGAGGGTGTATTATATGTATGATTCTCCTAAATTAAAAGTATTCCATTAAAGATTAGGCTTGCGCATTATAGTTCACCTTAGTGATCGCGAACGAACTAGTTCCTGAGCCCTTGCGAACTAGTTCCTGAGCCCCTGCGAACTAGTTCCTGAGCCCTTGCGAACTAGTTTCTGAGCCCTTGCGAACTAGTTCGTTGTTGTAGTTCGCAGTTCACTCACGAAGGAAGGTTTCCACTCAGGGAGGAACTAGTTCCTTTCAAGTTCCGAGTTAATGTCAGGGCCTAAAAAAAAAAAAGGTCCCAACTCGTCAACGAACTAGTTCCTTCACACTGAATGTGATGACCTACAAAAATAAGGATCTCACTTCCCTCGCGAACTGAACTAGTTCCTCCTTTCAGTTCTAACTTCGCGGAATGATACGTGGTATACAAGTGTGATGACGAACTACTTCCTACAAACGAACTAGGACCGGAATTCACTACGAACTACTTCCTTCATTTCGCTTATGGGATCGATCTTCCGGTGTAGTTCGGAAGCCTACTAAAGATGCTTGTCCAAGTTATATCGTGAGAATTTTGTTTAAGGTTTGGAGATTCCGTCCATGCGCTTTTCTTGCCTTCTAATGGCTTTAAAATGTGTTCTGAAATTGTTGCTTTAGTTAGACAGAACCTAAACTATTATCAGCCGCATGTCCTGTTGTTGCACAACATAATTCATTTTGTCGTGGCAATGATAGGGTGCGTTGAGTCAGGAGCTTAACATCAAGCGCCTGCCGAACTACGAAGCTGCTCAAATCTACCCCCTTCTCGATCTCTCCTGAGTCATGACCGTCTGGAAAACATCACAAATTCTTAATTTATTGGCGTGAATTATTTTTCCTATGGTTAGTTAATTAATGGTTTCTTTCTTCGAGGAATGAACTCAATAGCTGCAGCTAACCCAGGCACATGCTATCTCGTCGCTTTAGTTGTCGTCTCCTTAAATAATTTTTTTATTTTTCAGGTACCATACTCCAAATGTAGTTTATATCAAAACTGAAGATCCAGATCTTCCAGCTTTCTACTTTGATCCACTTATTAATCCCATATCGCATCGACATGCTATCAAAGTAAGAGAAATTGTGAAAAGTTGGAATCAAAGTCGTTCAAGTCCGTTTTTCTTTTTCTATTTAGATAATTGAGCCCATGCCAGAAGATGACGAAGAGTATACATTGCCTGAAGATGTACAACCATTTATGCAGGATACACCACTTTATACAGACAATACTGCAAATGGTATTTCACTTCTATGGGCACCACGTCCCTTTAACTTACGTTCGGGGCGCGCACGACGTGCCATTGACATTCCTCTGGTAAAATCATGGTATAAAGAACATTGTCCGCCCGGACATCCGGTTAAAGTTCGTGTCAGCTACCAGAAACTACTAAAATACTACGTGTTGAATGCTCTGAAGCATCGTCGACCAAAACCGCAGAAAAAAAGGTTTGCAATAAAACAAAAATTACTTTAAGAAGTCGGTAATAAAAATAAATTTTCCATAGATATCTGTTCCGTTCGTTTAAAGCGACGAAGTTCTTTCAAACGACTACGCTCGATTGGGTTGAAGCCGGTCTACAGGTTTGTCGACAAGGCTACAACATGTTGAACTTATTGATCCATCGTAAGAACTTGAATTATCTTCATTTGGATTATAATTTTAATTTGAAACCGGTGAAAACGCTAACAACAAAAGAAAGAAAGAAGTCACGTTTCGGAAATGGTAAGCAGTTGAATCTTATGCCGTTGAAAGTTTTCTAAACATCACGAAATAGCGATGTTATTTAACTTCTGGAATTACGCCCACCATTTCTCTGAAAAGTATTCTATTTGCAGCTTTCCATTTGTGTCGAGAAATTTTACGTTTGACAAAATTAATAATCGATTCGCATGTACAATATCGACTGAATAATGTCGATGCTTTTCAATTGGCTGACGGTCTTCAGTATATCTTTGCTCACGTCGGCCAACTTACGGGCATGTATCGGTACAAGTATAAGCTTATGCGACAAATTCGTATGTGCAAAGATCTCAAACATTTGATTTATTATCGATTTAATACGGTAAGGTTGTCGTAAATTGTTTTAAAATCTTGTCGCTTATTTTCCGTTTATATATTTCAGGGTCCTGTTGGAAAAGGTCCGGGTTGTGGTTTCTGGGCACCAGGATGGCGTGTTTGGCTATTTTTCATGCGTGGTATTACACCGCTTCTGGAACGTTGGCTAGGCAATTTACTGTCTCGTCAATTCGAGGGTCGTCATTCGAAAGGTGTCGCAAAAACCGTTACAAAACAACGCGTTGAATCACATTTCGATTTAGAATTGCGTGCGTCCGTAATGCACGATATTGTCGACATGATGCCCGAGGGTATAAAACAAAATAAGGCCCGAACAATTTTACAACATTTATCTGAAGCGTGGAGATGTTGGAAAGCGAATATTCCGTGGAAAGTTCCCGGTCTACCGATTCCGATCGAAAATATGATCTTACGATATGTTAAAATGAAAGCCGACTGGTGGACAAATACCGCGCATTATAATCGAGAGAGAATTCGACGTGGTGCGACGGTTGACAAGACTGTATGTAAGAAAAATCTGGGAAGATTGACACGATTGTATCTGAAGGCTGAACAAGAACGACAGCATAATTATTTGAAAGATGGCCCGTATATTTCGCCTGAAGAAGCAGTCGCCATTTACACTACTACTGTTCATTGGTTAGAATCGAGACGATTCGCTCCCATTCCTTTTCCGCCGCTTTCGTACAAGCACGATACAAAACTTTTAATTCTCGCCCTGGAACGATTGAAAGAAGCGTACAGTGTGAAATCGCGACTGAATCAAAGTCAACGAGAAGAATTGGGTCTGATCGAACAGGCTTACGATAATCCGCACGAGGCCTTATCACGTATAAAACGTCATTTATTAACGCAGCGAGCATTTAAAGAGGTTTTTAATTTAACGGCCGAAGCATTACTTTAAAAAATTCTAAGTTTGGTTAATATTTCAGGTTGGCATTGAGTTTATGGATCTCTACAGTCATCTGATTCCTGTGTATGATGTTGAACCGCTTGAAAAAATTACGGATGCCTATTTAGATCAGTATTTATGGTATGAAGCGGATAAACGTCGACTGTTTCCACCATGGGTTAAGCCAAGCGACACCGAACCACCACCACTGTTAGTGTATAAATGGTGTCAAGGTAAATGTTGATTTTAGAACTATAGTTACTTAATTTAATAAGATTCATTCAAATGGAAATATTTCGGCCGTGTGATTTGTGGCAATGGGATTTACATTTGAATATCCCCTTGTTGCAAACCCCACGTTTGCAATTATTTTATATCAACGTAATATGAATTTAATGTAGCAACCAAGTGGTGCTTTAGGTTTCTCAATTTGTTGCTCAATATTTCTTTACATAAGTATTCGTTGGAGATAGTCCTTTTTCTCCAATATTTTGACAAATTGACCTTGCTGAAGGAGACATGTTTTTATTTTGGGTAGCTTTCAGCTTGACACCTATCTTATTTCTTTTTTGTAGGCATCAACAATCTTCAAGAAGTTTGGGACGTTTCCGAAGGCGAATGCAACGTTTTATTAGAATCCCGATTCGAAAAACTATACGAAAAAATCGATTTAACATTGCTCAATCGTCTTCTTCGTTTGGTAGTCGATCATAACATTGCTGATTATATGACAGCGAAAAACAACGTTGTTATAAACTACAAAGATATGAATCATACGAACAGTTACGGAATAATTCGCGGCTTACAATTTGCATCGTTTGTAGCCCAATACTACGGTTTAGTTTTAGATTTATTAGTTCTCGGGTTGCAACGGGCCAGTGAAATGGCTGGTCCGCCACAAATGCCAAACGATTTCTTAACGTTCCAAGACACCGCAACTGAAACAACTCATCCGATCCGATTGTACTGTCGTTACGTTGATCGAATACATTTGTTTTTAAGATTTACAGCAGAAGAGGCTAGGGATTTGATTCAACGTTATTTAACCGAACATCCGGATCCGAATAACGAAAATATTGTTGGCTATAATAATAAAAAATGCTGGCCACGTGATGCTCGGATGAGATTAATGAAACACGATGTTAATTTGTAAGTTATGAAGCACAAAAAAAAAATTAATTTTAAAATTGAATATCAGTAAGTAAGATTGCAATAGCTGTAATATTTCGGTTTTTGTAGGGGTCGAGCCGTATTTTGGGACATTAAGAACCGTTTGCCAAGATCCGTTACCACAATTCAATGGGAAAATACATTTGTTTCGGTTTATTCGAAAGACAATCCCAATTTGTTGTTCAACATGTGCGGCTTTGAATGTCGAATTTTGCCAAAGGTATTTTACATTTTCATCGGTTTTATTTCACATTAGAAATGACAATGTATTTCCGTTTAGTGTCGTACACAACATGAAGAGTTTACACATCGTGATGGTGTCTGGAATTTGCAAAATGAAATAACGAAAGAACGAACGGCACAGTGTTTCCTAAGGGTTGACGACGAATCGTTGGGACGATTCCATAATCGTGTTCGACAAATTCTAATGGCTTCAGGATCGACGACTTTTACAAAGGTATGTGAAATGTGTTTAATGATTGGTTGTTGGAAGTATTGATTGTTGATTTTTCGGTTGCGTCATTGGTTTTTTTTTGGTGTCTTAGAAAATAGCTGAATGAACTGAACTTATTTTAATATTAGAGTCAACTGGGCAACTTGATTGCTTATCATCAAGCGCTGTATGCGTGTATGACGAAGGGACACTACTGTGACTTTAAATTTGTAGAATTCAGAGCCAAGAAAAAAAACCATTTCTTAGACAATTGTCGAAAATATTCTCGTTATCCCCGTTTAGCAATCTGAATGGTCATATTCGAGGCTGGACCACCAATCAACTGAAGCAGAGATCATGTAGGGACCGAAAATGTTTGTGTAGTGCATCATTTCGGAGCTGAGTCACCTCTGTGAAGTGTTGTAATGCCGTACGATTGACGTTGGGAATATTACAAACATGTTTGTCACGATTCGCTGAAAGACTCTGGCCATTGCACCTGTTATGCACAATACGTAGAGCCGAATTTCAGGAAAACCACATAAAAAATACTCTTTAATCTTTCGTGTCTCCAACGCAACATGGTGGCATTTTGGTCGGATCTTTAATGACTTTTTCGTCCACCATTCTTCGAATTTTCGGTGTATGAGTATACACGGAAAATTTCAATGAATCGGTCATATCTCGAGGTTATGCAAAAGTTAGAATTTTTGTACGAAATTGTTTTTTTGTATAATGAATCCTGATTGCTTCGAAATCCAGGAATTTATTTTACTTTATTATTTTTAAATAATAAAGTATTGTGATCGACCTGAAATTTCTTTAAAATTTGATTCGCTGAAATTTTGTATTTTCAAAAATGCAAAAAAAAAAAAATCCTTAGGGCTTCATATTGGGCAACTGATATGAAATCGAATTCTACGTCTCGCTACCAAATTCTTGTAAGTTCTGTGCTTATTTATTTTGTTCGAGTTGGATGTAAAAAAAAAAATGTTGTTAACTATCAATCGATGCATTTCTGCCAACGCACTCTCTTCGGTAGATAACAACTAAATCTATTCTTGAATTTATTTCCTTATGTCGACGTTTGATTTGAATTTTGTTGATAATTTGGAATCGATCGAAGGATGTTGGTAGCCGTTTAGAAGTTAATTTAAATAATGTTTTTGGTTTGATTCAAAATAACGTAATCCGGTCCGCGTCAAGTTGTAAAACTTTCGAATTCCACTACAGGGACTTAACTAAATCTTCGCAAAGAAAAGTGTGGTAAATCGTCCACATCAGTTGGTCCTAAAGTATCCACTTTTAAAATGTACAAGCTAACTGATACTATCGATTATAAGGTCGCATCTCATGACTCACAACATTGTTTTGTCGCTTATTTCCCAAAAGATTTTACAGTTTTAAGCTTAAACTAGTTTGGTAAATTTTAGTGATCTGACAGAGTTTATCTTCACAACTACGGATTAACATTTAAATGATAAACAATGTTTTTTAAGAGGGTGTGCTAATCAGCATAACTTTATTGTGTTACGGGTTGTTTTCTTTTTGCCCCGAATCCTGTAAAGAAAAGAAGAGAATTGTTAGTTGAATTAAATATATCGCGTTGAATAAATATACAACTTACCGACTGCTTGACCACCGCTTCCTTGTGGAGTCACTGCTGCATACGTGAATGCCTTCAGCCTCACCTAAACGACATTAGCACAAAGGAGGGAATTAGTCGAATATTTAATCAGTCGTAAAAACATGGAAGTCGAGCTGAACTCGAAAATATTTCAACGTAAATTGGAAAATTAGAAATTTGTTATAGTTAGTTTAGGAAATATGAATTGTATTAGTCGGATTAGGATTAGTTATTGTTATGAAATCGAATTGTTATTAGTAGGATCACGACCAGACTAAAGTTAGGGATAGATCTTGAGAGGATAGATCTTGAGAGGATAGATCGCGTTATCAAGCACCGCTGAGAGGGCGATAAATGCGTCGGAGACTTTCGAGCCTGGGAGATGGGACCCGTCACGTCGTCGGAACGAATAACCCGGAACAACCGGGACATATAACTATTACCAGGAAGCTGTACTCACCTGTGACCCGGCATACCTACCACGCAAGCGCGATAACCGGGACGCGCTCGCAACAGACGAAAGAAGACACGAAACACAACACGAAACACGTAAAACTCGCGCCACGAATCGAAATATTACACTCAAACACAACGAAACACGTACATCACGAGCCACGAATCGAAGCGTAGCCACACGAAACACGTTCAACACGGGCTACGAACCGAAACATCACTTAACTCGACAACCGCCCAGAAGTAAACACGCGAAATGTAAACAGTGAGGATCGAGAAATGTCAAGTGACGTGCGAATCGGGACAAATATGGCGCACTTATACGGCGCGAACTAGAGTTTGGGAGAATCACCACTAGAGTAGATCGCTGGTTTGGCCCATGATAAATGACCGTACTGTGCAAATTTCAATTAAAATTGAAATTAAGCTTCACCTAAGAGAGAAAGCGGGAGAAATGGCCTCGAGATCGATCATTGACCTACCGAACGGAAATTAGCGGTGGAAAATGCTGGCCCGAGGTTTCGAGGAAAGTACAACAGCCGGAAAACGGTCTCTTTTTGTCCGGAGCGGAGGTGGTGAAGACATAGTGACGGTGTTGAGTTTTGAATTCAAACTATAAGTATTTTCTGGCGGTTATTTTTTTTTTCGTGTAACGAGAAGAACGAGAGTCACAAGTCGGTGACGTAACGTGAAAGGAATAACGAGTGGTACCGGAGGTGAGCCGTGTGGAGCATCGCGACGGGAGATTCGACGCGGCGGAACAAGATAAGGAAGGAGCGTCTTCAGTAGAAAAAGAAATCCTGGAGAGAATCTTCGAGGGACGACGCACCCGAGGCGCCCTAGTTTTTAAGATCTACGTAGACAGAGTCAGGTAGAGTAGGATACTGAATTGAAGAGGAGATTTACGAAGTAGGATTTTCTTTAATAAATTCTTTGTTCAAACGTGATCCGATTTGTTTGTTGGTTACGTGTAATTTCTTTGATGTGACGTGTTGCAGCTCGCTTTCCGTGTGAATTTATATCGGTGTTTTCGCGCGCGAATCTTTTCCCTAATTTGTGATTCAGTTGGGGAAAAGACCAGAACGGCAGCCTTCCAACGGAATGACTGGCGCCCACGGTTTATCCACGGGGAAAAACTGTAACAATTGTTTTCACAATTTATCAATATACAGATAATTTTTTTAAACATAAAAATATACATGAGAATATTCCAAATATAAACGAACTCTAGAAAATCAACGATAAGATCTAATCATCTTAATTATAATATTGTGTGAGGTTAGTGTTGTTGAGTCAGAAAACCTAAAAAAAATCATTTCTATTATCTATAATGAACGAGCAAAAACAGTATTAGTCAAAAACATTTTTGACTAATCAATAATATGTCGTTGTTTCAATAGCAAGTCAATAATAACAGCACACTAATTAGTGTTGTCCCTACAAGGCACGAGACTAACCAGTTTTTGACTAAAACTGTTGGCTGGACGCACACTGAAAGAGTAATAATAAAAATGTTTTTGCTCTTTCAGTGTGCGTCCAGTCAACAGATTTAATAAAATACTGTTTAGTCTCGTGCCTTGGAGGCACGCACCACTCACGATTTTTTATTATTGAATTTTGTGCATCGTATTCGTGCATTGTATCTTCGGAAGACATTTAGTATGTAGCTCTACTATTTCAAAGTGCAAGAATCTTCGTAAAATGTTTGCACATATACGAAAGCTGTTTGATAATGACCTGCAAAAATCAAGAAGGAGAGGGCAGGGAATGAATTTGTAATTTTTTTGGACCTGAACCATCCTTAAATAAATTACCTGTAAAGGTTAAGCGTGATACCTCTTTAAGTTTTTGTCAAACAGCAGTCTAAACAAGACAACTTCTAATAAAGGAAAAACAGCTAAAGTAACCAAAGAAAAATTAGATAAACATTATGTGGACTCTGCACCATCGATCCGAGCGATTTACCACTAATTTTCTGAATTCAAGTGTGGTCGTACGAGTACAGAAACTATACCAAGTTCTAGTCGGCCGAATGAGGTCACCACGCCAGAAATGATAGAAGAAATCCATGATGTTGTGATAGAAGATCGTCGAGTGAAAGTGCGTGCGATAGCTAAGGTAGTAAACATCTCATCTGAACGCGTTTGGAATATTTTGAAAGATTATTTGAACATGAGAAAGCTATCTGCGAGACGGCTGCTTCGTTTTCTCACAATCGACGAAAAACGCAATCGTGTGACAACTTCACATCACGTTTTGCAAATTTTTCAACGTAATCCAAATGAATTTCTGTATCGATTCGTAAGTGTTGATGAAACATGAACCCACCACTAAACTCCAGAAACCAAAACTATGGATGGAAGCTGGTTCAAGCGTACCGAAAAAGGCCAAAACCGTTCCATTGCCGGTTTTTTTTTTTGGATTCTAATATAATATTATTAACCGACTTAACCGAACGGGAGAATATTATGCTGAGTTATTGCATGCTGAAATCAAAGAAAAACTGCCTCATTTTGCGAAGAAAAAACGTGTTGTTTCATCACGACAACGCTTCGGATCACACGTTCGCGGTTGCAATGGGAAAATTGTTTGAATTACGCTACGAATTTCTCGCTCACCGCACTCTCCAGATTTGGCCACATTTCCAGACTTGACAAAATGGCTTGCTGGAAAGAGATTCACTGCGAATACTGACGTATACAATGTCTTTTTTAAACGATTTTTTTTACACGTATTCTTTAGGAACGTACATATCTATCGTGTTAAAAGAGAATTAGGTGCATTCCACTGGTCAAATTGCAGTAGTAAGCAATGCTAAATATATAAGTATGAACTTCTTTGTAGATGATCGCATCTAAGGTGCCCCTAAAATGTTTTTTAAATAAGATTTTTAAAACGATTTTTACGAATTTATGTATTCACACAATATTTATTAGACATTACAGCGTTTTTAAAAGAAATTTGGAAAACAGTTTGTCGTTGAAATCGCAACTGTGTTCAACGTGTTTAAGTAGGTCTTTAAAATTTCAAAGTTAAGCGCGATGTGATATATACAAGTGTTCATGCGGATTCTGAGCTATTTCATAAAGCTAACTCGGCTGGTTCTGCTGCCAACTATCTGACAACCCTGATCACATCATAGTCTATTTTTAATACAAAGGAAATGGTTAAACAAATAATAGTTAAAAAGTTTTACGATTATACTATTATACTATTGTTTTTATTGTATAAATAAACGTTTAAAAAAATAAACAATGTTATACAACGTATCTTCTTTGATCAAATAGATACGTAGACAGTTTCTTCTAATTTCAAAGCTTTCAACTCCAAAGTTAATTCTTTCTCAGTGTTAATAGTTTTTGATTTGTATTGTTCGAAGAGTTCTTCGGGGTTTTCTTTTTGCAAATATATTACGTCCTCTTCTATGTCCTCTTTATTATTCGAATCGACAACATTTTTCATTCTCTCTATGTATTCTTTACATTCCTCTGACAGTTCGTTGGGGTTGATATCAACGCATTTTTTTGAATTGGTGAAAACAAGATATGGTAACTCATCGTCAAAATTCATTTTCTTAAATTTTCGCGTATTCACCATAGAATTGGTAACACCAGAAACTTCACTTTGTCGGAATTTAATTATCTTAAAGTAATCCTTTTGGTATTGATCGAGCCTTTTGAATTCTTCGAAGTTTTCCACATCCTTGAATTCATAGATCTGGATAATTTTTCGCTTTCCGATACGAATTTCACTCATATTTAAGTCAAAAACATGCGAATATGCTACATCGTCACAATTAATTATTTCGAACGATCTTAAACACTTGTCGTTCTGATAATATTTATAGTTATTCGGCGGCAACTTGGAATTGGACATAGTACTTCAATCAGAAAATTAGTGAAATGGCTCCGCTCTATTGAAGCGTGGAACACAACTAAAGCCAATAATTTTACTAACAATAATTTTGAAATTTTTTCATATAAGATAAGATAAGAAAATACTCAGAGAAACGACCCGTTTGTGTGAATTTTTCTTAACGATAGTTAATATAAGTAATGACCAGTTCATGATCTAATCAATGGTTGGGGAAAAACATTTGAGAATAAATGTTTAGATTGGACGAAGGGTGTACGATAAGTATCTGTGCATAACGTTGGAAACTAATTATTAGTACCGAAAAACTCCTAGGTGAAAAGAAAATCAAATACACACTTTTGTTCCTCCAAATCACTGGAACCGGGCAGTATTAACGCTCCGAGGCAATCAGGCAGCCAGCTCCTGAAAATCGTGATCAATCGTGATGACGTTTGAAGGAGCTGGCTGCGGGCACGGTACGTTCAAAAGCGTGGCGACAGATGCGTGCCGGTTTTATCCCGAAAGCATGACGATCCAGTCACACGACAACAAAGGACTTTCGGTCGATCAGTCTTTCGTCCTTGTTCTTGAAAGTGCAGATGAGGCTCGTGGCAACGTTTTTTCGGAGGGTGCCTACCTCGTTCAGATACTGTAACGGAAATTTAGGAATCGCTGTGACCGTCAGGAATTATTTTTCTAGTAAATAATATTTGCAGATATTTTTGTAGTTGAGTAGAGTGTGTCGAGCGAAGCTGAGTAGAGATGGGCAAAACAGTTCCTTTCAATGCAGTACTTTACTCCGAGTCACTCAGTTTAAGGGACGAGTTTAGTGAAGTAATTCCGGAACTCTTCCTTCTTCTTCCTTCGTTCTCGTTCCTTCCTTCGTTCGCTCGCAAAATAGTTCGTTCTTTTAGTTCATTCATCTAGAAGATGATGAAAAAACAAAAAAAAAGGTTGGTAAAGTTTTTTGTCTAATAGAACTACAGTTCACCAAAAGGAGTGAGTTACTTACTCACTCACTTCAATGAAGTGTTCTTTTGGAACAGTTCACTCATGAACGACCCGTCGCTAAAGCTGGAAATAATATTTCACTTTCTAAGGGCTCAAAAATCTTTTGATTTAATTTGAAAGTTAATGAAGACATACCTTTCCTGTCGTTCGTCCATGGTGCAGTCCTGATGTGCTGTTTCTAATATTATTTTCTTTATAGCTATTATATAATTCATATTAAACTCTAAAATTTAAACCATCTTCTCTTCTACTTAAGATCGTGAATAAATGGAACACAGCTCTTATTGGCTTAATGACTTATTTCCGGGAAGCAGTAGTCAACACGCAAGAACTTCTCGATCTTCTTGTAAAATGCGAAAATAAAATTCAGACCCGTATTAAAATCGGTTTGAACTCGAAAATGCCTTCTCGTTTTCCTCCGGTCGTGTTTTACACGCCCAAGGAGCTTGGCGGGCTTGGAATGTTGAGTATGGGTCACGTATTAATTCCGCAATCGGACTTACGATGGTCTAAACAAACTGATGTTGGAATAACACATTTCCGATCAGGTTAGAAAAACAAACACAAATCTATGCGAAATAATTAAGTGGATTAATAAAATCAATTTTCAGGTATGTCGCACGATGAGGATCAATTGATTCCGAATTTATATCGTTACATTCAACCGTGGGAAAGTGAATTTATTGATTCGCAACGCGTTTGGGCCGAATATGCACTTAAACGGCAAGAAGCAAACGCACAAAATCGCCGCTTAACCTTAGAAGATTTGGAAGACAGTTGGGATCGCGGTATTCCTCGAATAAATACTCTTTTCCAAAAGGACAGACATACGTTGGCCTACGACAAAGGTTGGCGTATACGTACCGAATTTAAACAATATCAAGTCCTAAAGCAAAATCCCTTCTGGTGGACACATCAACGGCACGATGGAAAATTATGGAATTTAAATAATTACCGAACCGATATGATACAAGCTTTGGGCGGCGTTGAAGGAATCCTAGAGCATACACTATTCAAAGGAACGTATTTCCCTACGTGGGAAGGTTTGTTCTGGGAAAAGGCATCTGGATTTGAAGAATCGATGAAATACAAGAAACTTACCAATGCTCAGCGATCCGGTTTGAATCAAATTCCGAATCGACGATTCACGTTGTGGTGGTCGCCGACTATAAATCGTGCAAATGTCTACGTCGGTTTCCAGGTCCAGCTTGATTTGACCGGAATTTTCATGCACGGCAAAATACCAACGTTGAAGATCTCGTTAATTCAAATTTTCCGTGCCCATTTGTGGCAGAAGATACACGAATCGATTGTTATGGACTTGTGTCAGGTAATGTGCAATTTTTATTATTTTTAGAGGTAGGAACTAAATATATTTTAATTTGTATTCGACAGGTGTTTGATCAGGAGCTCGATGCCCTCGAAATTGAAACGGTCCAAAAGGAAACCATTCATCCACGTAAGTCATATAAAATGAATTCTTCTTGTGCCGATATATTGCTGTTCCCTGCGTACAAGTGGAATGTGTCGCGACCATCGCTTCTTGCCGATACAAAGGACACGATGGACAACACAACGACGCAAAAATATTGGTTGGATGTGCAGCTTCGTTGGGGCGATTACGATTCGCATGACGTCGAACGATATGCTCGGGCTAAATTTCTGGATTATACTACCGATAACATGTCAATCTATCCGTCACCAACGGGCGTTTTGATCGCAATCGATTTGGCATATAATCTCCATTCGGCCTATGGTAATTGGTTCCCGGGCTGCAAGCCCCTCATTCAACAAGCGATGGCCAAAATTATGAAAGCCAATCCTGCGTTGTATGTGTTGCGCGAACGTATCCGTAAAGCTTTGCAATTGTACAGTTCCGAACCGACTGAACCGTATCTGTCGTCACAAAACTACGGTGAACTGTTTTCGAATCAAATTATCTGGTTTGTCGACGACACCAATGTCTATCGTGTTACAATACACAAAACGTTCGAAGGAAATTTAACAACTAAACCGATCAACGGTGCTATTTTCATTTTCAATCCGCGTACAGGACAACTTTTCTTGAAAATTATCCATACATCGGTATGGGCCGGACAGAAACGTTTAGGTCAATTGGCTAAGTGGAAAACAGCCGAAGAAGTGGCAGCCTTGATTCGATCGTTGCCGGTTGAAGAACAACCAAAACAAATTATTGTCACGCGAAAAGGAATGTTGGATCCACTCGAAGTGCATTTACTTGATTTCCCCAATATTGTGATTAAGGGCTCCGAGCTTCAGTTGCCGTTCCAGGCGTGTCTGAAAGTCGAAAAGTTTGGTGATTTGATTCTGAAAGCTACCGAACCGCAAATGGTTCTCTTCAACTTGTACGATGATTGGTTGAAAACGATTTCATCGTACACTGCATTCAGTCGTTTGATTTTAATTCTCCGAGCCCTTCACGTCAATACAGAACGAACAAAAATCATTTTAAAGCCGGATAAGACAACGATTACCGAGGCTCATCATATCTGGCCTACGCTAACCGACGAGGAATGGATTAAGGTTGAAGTACAATTGAAAGACTTAATTTTAGCCGATTATGGTAAGAAGAACAACGTTAATGTTGCGTCTCTAACGCAATCGGAAATTCGTGATATTATTCTTGGTATGGAAATTTCCGCACCGTCAGCGCAACGTCAACAAATTGCCGAAATCGAAAAACAAACCAAGGAACAAAATCAATTGACGGCAACAACAACACGAACGACAAATAAACACGGCGATGAAATCATTACGTCGACAACATCGAACTACGAGACGCAAACATTCAGTTCGAAAACAGAATGGCGCGTACGAGCGATATCAGCTACCAATTTACATTTGCGTACAAATCATATTTATGTAAGTTCAGACGACATCAAAGAGACCGGCTACACGTACATTCTGCCCAAGAATATCCTTAAGAAGTTCGTCACCATATCCGATTTGCGTGCACAAATCGCCGGTTATTTATACGGTGTCAGTCCGCCCGATAATCCCCAAGTAAAAGAAATTCGTTGCATTGTAATGCCACCACAGTGGGGCACGCATCAAACCATAAATCTACCGAATCAATTACCGTCGCATCAATACCTGAAAGATATGGAACCGCTCGGTTGGATACACACCCAACCCAACGAATTGCCGCAGCTTTCGCCGCAAGACATAACAACCCATGCGAAAGTAATGTCGGAAAATGCAACTTGGGACGGCGAAAAAACGATCGTAATCACATGTTCGTTTACGCCCGGTTCATGTTCGTTAACGGCATATAAATTAACACCGTCGGGTTTCGAATGGGGCGCGAAAAACACCGATAAAGGCAACAACCCGAAAGGATATTTACCATCGCATTACGAACGTGTACAAATGCTTCTGTCGAACAAGTTCCTTGGTTTCTTTATGATTCCGGCACAAGGTAGTTGGAATTATAATTTTATGGGTGTCCGTCACGATCCAAATATGAAATACGAACTACAATTAGCAAATCCAAAAGAATTTTATCATGAAATTCATAGGCCATCGCATTTCTTACTATTCTCGAATTTAGAGGATGCCGGCGATGCGGGCGGGGCTGATCGAGAAGATGTGTTTTATTAGCTTTAATTCAAGCTCTAGTTGTGTAATATAATAATAATAATAATAATGTAATAAATAGTAATAAAATTGATATAAAAATCAAAATCCGAATTTTTTTTTATCATTGTATAAACGTGTAAATGATTTATTTAGCTTACAAATTTTACTTATTATAAAAAATATTTGAATTTATTTTCGGTTTTTTAACGTTTGAACAATTTTTTTATTTTTTTCAATTCTCCTGAGAAGAGTGTGTTTTTTGTGAGTTTATTTGAACAATAACCACGGACGGTTTATTTTCAGTTTTAAACTATATTACACTAGTCAAAATCGGAATTAGTTAAATTAAAAATTATTCGCATCGTAAGGTATTATTAAGAAAAAAACAATAGGACGAAGTTTTATATTACGAGCACTTCCAAACGACTATTGCTAAATTACCGCCGAAAAACAGGTACAACATGTTTTTTGTTTCGTATGAGACTTCAAAGCCGAAACCTTCGCCAACTACTACATGCCAATATGTTCCGAACTTTTTATCCATCGTCTCTTTAATTGTTTTTGCTGCCAACTGAAAGTAAATTTAAGCAAGAGAATTAGACTGTTGATTGGTCAATGGTGTTCGACAAAGAGCGATGGGAATGTTGAATTGTAGTAAGAGTTGAGATACGAAAAATTTTGCTAGTAACATTTCCTTGTTGTTATTGGATATCGTCTTCCCTTTTGCTGTTTGCCAAAAACAAAAGCGTTAAATTTTCTAACTGCATAAACATGAATTCACGATTATGAGACCAAGTTCCAACACTTGTAATAATTGTTTGAAAAATTCTAGCGAGGTAGTGTTTTCTAGAGCGGTTTGAATATTTTAGCCGAGTTGTTGATCCACAAGTGACTTCATCTTTTATCCTGAATGGCAGGAACATCTGTGCGTCCCAGGAAGTAGGCATAAGTATGTATGATATAGTTGGACTCGCAGCATAACTGCGAGAACTCTAGCATATCGTACCCAGCTGGAACCTCCCGCCCTTTTCCTACCAGGGTGTAAAAAAAAAGTAGGACCGGCCCTCCAGGCTAGGGGGTTGAGCGATTTGTTAACTACTCATCCTCGGAAAAACAATCTAGTTTCGAAACCTGATCCACAGCCTCGGATCGAATTGTTTCAACGGCAACGACCACGCAAACGAAAAACTGACTATTCTTTCGGAACCTGGAACGTGCGTTCCCTGTACAGAACAGGAGCAGTGAGAGCGCTTCTGGAACATGCGAACAAATACAAGATAAACACCATCGCACTCCAAGAAACAGGAGCCCAAGGATCGATTTGGTCTGTAGTACCATCATAAGTAAGTAAGTGACTTCATCTTGAAACAGAAACCCTTCTCTTATATTTTCCTCTTTTCCGGCATTTGACGAAGATTTGGCATTAGATTCGAAACCACTTAATTTTGTATTGTTCTTAAGTTTTTTAGATTTTTTTAAAGTAACATCGCTGGCTTGATGCTGGCTGATACGTCCCAAAGTCGACGCAGAAACATCCGCCCCGCACCGTTGCGATGCGTCCCGTCTCAAGTGGACGCGTACTTTTGGAGTTCACAGCCGCTGACAAAGCTGGATGGAAGACGTGCGGCTCGAGTTCTCAAAGGGCTTTGCCATTGCCATTGATGTAAGTAAATTTTTATTATTGATCTCCTCTTTGTTTTTTTTTTTTTAAATTTATTATTACAATAACAAGGTATTGTGATCGACTTTTAAAAAAAAAATTTGCTACCATAAATTTTTTTTTATGTTTCTTGAGTAAGCATGACACGAAAAAAAGCAACAAAAGTGTTCAGTCCGTCTGTCCGCCGTACGCAAAATTGGCAAAATCCGGTGTACGCAAAATTGTTTGAATGCTCGTAGAATCCAAACCCTTTCAGCTATTTAGTTGAATTTTTTTTCGTGGGTAGACTGTATAACATATACGCCTTTAAGTGGACACCTTTTGAGGGGTGGGTGTAAAGGGCGAGGTTGGAGAAGCGTTTTAGACGGAACATTTTGGCTACTAGATCTTTGCAACCGCTTATGCTAGGAAGCTGAAACTTGGATTTTATATATTAGAGCTTCAATAGTAGATCAATTTGCAAAATTTGCGATATAAGTGAAAAAGTGGGGGGGGGGGGGAGGAAATAATGCGTCCGAAACGCAAAAAAGGCGAAATTGAGACTTTCTAAGATCCATTTCTCCTCAATGGTTAATGTTACGAAGTTAAAACAAAAGAAACATCTCTGTATTTCAGATTACGTAAATTGTGTTTCAGAATAGTGAATTGTATTTCAGATACCTACGTAAGTTTGAATTCAGGAAACGAAAATTGTATATCAGATACCATTCCATTCTTTATCAGAATGTTGACATTTAATTTAAATATCGTATTGAGAAGAACTTCACGGACGTGCAAAGGCTGGTTGTAGGGCTGTATAACTTCTTTCTGCTTCATGAGAACCAAATGTTCCTATATAAGCGCCAAAAAAATCAATTTCATTATTTTTAGATATTCAAGGGGTGTAAGGGGGTTGTATGCATTTCAAAGCTTCGGCATATTTGCAGCCCAAACCTTGGCTCTATTTCATAATAATTTACAGAAAAATGCAAAAAAGTTTGGTAGTGAAGAAGGCTCGTTCACTACCCACTCTTAATATTTATGTAGAAGTTAGCAAAATGTTTCAAATTGTGACCTCTTCATTTATTTTAATGTTTTAAAAAAAAAACTCCTTCCCTTTAATGGAACTTCTGGTTACGCTCCTGACTAAATAACTAAAACCAAAGTTTCTTTGTCTTTCTGCACTAAAAGTCTCCAATCTTCAAATGACTCAACAAGAAATTTTCTGCTCCTTTGGGTGGATTACTAAGAAAATTCAGTTCCAAAGTTTTCACTTCAGAAAGTCGGTTACCTCATAATTTTGCGCGTATTTTTCACATGCTGTAATGCTTAATTCAATCGCTTCCGTTCTCATTTCTTCCATCATGTCGGAATGCTAAAAAAAATGCAGAAATAGAAATGTTTGCAGTTAAAACATAAAGAACAACATATACTATACCTTCACAAGAGGATACACGTGTAAGATTTTCTTATCTCCTTCGCCCTCTGGCTTACCACCTTCATCACCCATTTGAAATTATTAGGCTACACAAAAAACCACTGTGCGAACTTTATAAAACCAATTTTAAAAAAAAATCTTTACGGGAAGCAACGTAATAAAGGAAAATTAAGGATTTGGGACGAAAGGACATACGCTTGCGAATATTCTATTGTGATGATGACGATTATGATATGAATTCACAACAACAGAAGTGCGCATGAGTCGAACGGGCGAAGATACCGATGGGGTGGTTTGGTTCAATTGTTGTATCCTCAATGCACTAATTCAAATTCGCAAGGACTGCCGTCTTCTCATTCAACCCTCCTGCTTTACGTGGAAGTATGTAATCAGGGGTTATTGACTATTTCTAATGCACCCCTGGGTTGTAATGTCCTTCAATCAATTTTTTTTTGCTCTTCGAAAAATATTACCCGGGCCTTTTCGTTTTGAATATAAAAAAACATCGTTCCGATGACATTTTGGATTTTTAAAATCTTAAATTAAATTCGGAATTTTTTAGAGACTCCTTGATAGTTCGGAAATTTAAGTAAGTACCTACAGTATTTTGAGGTGAAGGGATTAAATTCTCTGAAAAGGAACAAACCGATGGTTTCGCTTATTTAAAATGAACGGATATGAAAGAATATGACCCAAAGGGGAAATAACAGTAAGAGCAATGCGCACAACATAAGCAGGTTGCGGCAAATACTGCAGTGAAATTATAGAGCTTTAATCCATAGGACACGGCTCTATTCTTTGGGATTAGATTGCCTTGTCGATATATGTACGGATTATATGACCGCAGTGAAGCAATTTGAATTATGGTCGTATACTCAAGTAGAGTGGACTGGAAAAGGAATAGAATATTACGGAGAAGTTTCCGTACGGCTCAAAAGTGAATGCTGTCTTCTCTGAGCAACTGAGTACATGAGAATCATTCAATCTGCTAGATACCTGCATTGTTTCCAAACGGAGATTCTAACTGTATTTCAAACAGCAAACATCTTGATGATACGGGAGGGTTCGGATATTATATAGGCGGCTATGAATACTTTGAAATCAACTACTACTACTTACTACTTAATTCCCAGAAAAAGCGCTATCCAGAAGTAAGGCAAGGTATCAGTTCCGACGAAAAAAAAAATAGTTTTTCTTTTTTTTTTTTTTAATTTTCATCCTTAACATATTGAGAATACGTGGACAAAAGGATATTTCGATATCGAATGTATTTCACGAGTTAAAGACCGATTTGTGGAACGGTTGACCGATATTCAATACGATTTTTTTATAACGTCAAACTTTAAACGCGTTTTTCTCGAAACCACTTCTTTCGGAGCGCGGTATGTTCTAAAGCTTCAACAAATGAACAGATTTTAATGAATAAAAGCTTAAAAAAAAAATAAAACTAAATTTGGGGGCCCCAACGTCGATTTTTTTATATTTTTTTATTCTATTTCAGTTTTTAAGCCAAAAAAAGAGTGAAAAATCAAATAGCGGCCATTTTAGTCTCAAGGCGTTTTTGAAAATCGGAAAACGTTGGAGCCCCGCAAATTTAATCTAGTTTCATTTCTCTTGTCATAACAGCAATGGCTAAAATTGGTGGTGAAGAAAAAACTGTCATGAATTCTTAGGTATTTGTAGAATTAAAGACGGTGGCTCGGAATAGGCGCAGGGCTCGCAACTGGGTACCTTAGCCTAGGTCTTATTTGCCATCATTGTTCGCCTTTTAATTTCAATGGGTTCGCTTCTATCCTTTAATATATTTGCCCCGAGATGTACAAAGCTGTCTACGTTTTCTTGTAGTCTCCTACTGTAATGTTTTGTCTGATTGGCGTGTTTTTCCTAGTTTGTGTCATGATTTTGGTTTTATTTTCGTTAATACGTAGTCCAACTTCTCTCGAAACCAAGTCAAGGTTTACAAATATTTCTTTGGCACCCTCCAAGGATCTTGCAAGTTTATTTACGTCGTCGGCACATGCTACTAGTTGTGTGGATTTGAAGCAGTGTTCCCTTGGTGTCAACGGGCAGTTTCCGAATAACATATTAGAGTATTATTCCTTGACGAACTGTAAATGACTTCCACTCTAAGCTACAAAAACAAGCAGGCAAATATATTTTTTTAAATACTATATTCATTCTAAATAGTCTATAAACAATTATTAATTTCTTACAAAAAATTTCTTTTAACATTATTTTTGTTCTTACAGCTAGATATACTAATTTTAATAAGACTCGAAAATTTAAAGCAAGACAAATATCAAGTTTCTCCAGAGAAGTACTTAGCGAGCTCTTCATGATTTGTACAATACAAAATTATAATAAAGACAAAAAAAAAAACAACGAAATGATTTGTGATAATTTTTTACAATTTGCCCAATAAATTTTACAATAATTTCACTTATTTCCGAGGCTTCATTCGCAACATTAATTACTTCTAAAGACAAACAATAATCAATCAATTAATCAATCAATAAAAAAAAATGTGTATAAAGTATCGTAAGATGTGGATAAATCAGATTTTCTAAAAAAATATAAATTTTTACATACAATTATGTAAGTAGCTAAACAAATATACGAAAAAAAAAAATCTATATACTATTCGTGACAAGTCCACAACTATTTCTTTGACAAGAACTTCATATAATCGGTTGTATTTCTGGCATTCTTGACTAATTCACTGCTTTCGTTCGGCGCATCCCATTCTTCTTCGTTTTGATGATGATTATCGTGCAGACTTCGCGTATCGTCGTGAGAATAATAATCGTGAGATTTACCGCGAGAATTTTGACGTCGTCCACGCCGTTCCCAGGTACCAGTATCACTAGTCAAACTATTGTGACTGCCGTAACGATTGTTACGATTGTGAGCAAAGTTTCGACTCTGTTGTCGATGTTGTTGTTGTTGTTGCGGCTGCTGCTGTTGTTGTTGTGGTGGTTGTTGCTGCTGCTGTTGGTTGCCATTGAATCCGTTATGCCGATTGAAATAATTTTTATTTTTCGGATTCGGAAACGATTGTTTACTGGACGTCGGACTAGCATTACGATCATTGTAGGTATCGTAATGATTTCTTGGCTGATGCGGACGCGGATAACGTTCACGATTTTGCGATGAGCTACGACTATTTGAGTTTTGTAAATTTTGCCTACTGCCACCATAATCGCTACCGGCATTAGCAAAGCGTGGCGGACGATTGTATGTGTTGTTGTAGTTGCGATTATTTTTATTATGATAGTTACGATTATTTTCGTACTGATTGTTACTATTTCGGCTACTACTTCTTCGATTTCGATCGTACGAATTATACGTACGTTCCCAATTGTTTCCGTTACCGACGCCATTATTACCGCGTTGAGCCGTTTTAAGTCTTTCGCCGATACTATAAAGTCGTATGCTTCCGCCCTCACTTCGGACACTATGGCGATCGTCTTCGTAGCCAGTATTACTATTACTGGTCTTATTAACAGGCGATAATCGTTCCTGTTCTATATTCGATGGCGAGTGTAAATCGATTACGGACGGTGGACTATTGTTACAATCATTTTCGATTAAGAGATTATCGGCAAAATTATCCGAAACTTCTTCGCTCCATTTGAACTTCATTGTAATTGGACTGTTTTCCGTAGGCTCTTCTAGCGGATTTTCTTGATTCGGTTGCGTTGTATTATGTAGCGGGTCCGTTTCAGAACTTTCGCCTTCCTCTATTAAGTATTTCGTGTACATGCTTTCTAAGTTTTCGCCTAAGCTGGAGAAATCGTTATAGTAAAGGTCCAAGGTCATTAGAAGTAACGCTTTAACATTTTCCTCGAGATTTGGAACTTCAATCAAATTTCTACGAATTAGGAAAAGCAATGTATCAAGAGCATCTTTGTGTTTGATGCGCAACAGTGTGCCGTTAAGTGTGATCTGAAAATGGAAAGAAATGCTTATATCAAGAAATTGTCGATTACAAACATTCTGAACGGATCATACTGATCTTAATTTACTAACTAAACGCTCTCAGGACTGCTAAAATAAAACTTTTCTAATGTAGTGATAAGTTAAAATATAGGAGCAAGTTTCGCAAGCGCAAAAGCATACCTCAAAATTGGTTTTAATAGATGTTTTCTTTGGTAATGTAATGAAAGTTAAACAGAAGTTGAAGCTTTTACACCGGCTAAATGTATGCAAAGTGTAATTCGGACAAAATATAGGATCATCTAAGTTAATCTGGGCTTCATTAACACTTCCGACATTCAGATGGCTCTGCTGAAACAAATTTAGATCGATTGCCAATTCGCCGGCATAGAATGATGCAGAGTACCTACTCTATGATGGAATCACCAAAATCGTAGGCCTTGCAGTTTAGACAAAACAAGTTATGATCGACTGTATCAAAGGCTTTAGGGATATCAGTGCAGACAACATAAAGCTGCTTTCTGCTTTTTGCGGTTATACTTGTGAATTGCAGAAGAATTTGAGCAGTAGAGTGGTCTTTGGAGAAACCACGTTTGAGTACATTTGAGACGCGGGAGCTAAACACTTCGATAAGTTCAGCGTTGAACCAACCTGTAGGCAGTCTATTGAGAATTTGGTAAAAAATATTAATGCCATGACTAGCAAAGGTGATATTCCAGGCAATGTTATTGAGAACCAGAGCAAAAGTTAAATTTACCTAGTCTAGTCATAAATATTGGTACACAGAAAAATCGACGCCAAATGAAAACGAATTAATATTTTTCAAAACTTTTTTTCTTCTTTTTATTGGATTATTCAATGGCTACAAATCTTAGAACTTATTCGAAATGACTTCCATTTGCCTTTCACCACGGCTTGAGACGATCTGGCCACGCATCGGTCGCGAGACACACTTCATGCATGGGGAAATTGTCCACTGCACGGACAAGGGCTCGCTTCAACGACTCAATATTTGGATGTCGAGTAGAGCAAGCCATGCCCTCTAACTAACCACAACTTGTAATCCAACGGGTTGAAGTCTGGACTACCAGTTGGCCAATCATCCGGAACGTTGTTGTTGAGCCACAGTTGGGTCGTTTTTGCCTTGTGAGCTGGAGCAGAGTCTTGCTGGAAAGTCCACGGCTTTTTGGCGAATATTGATTGGTTGAGAGGCTTCACAATGGGTTCCAAGACTCTCGATTGATATACTTTGGCCGATGTTTTCACTCCTTTCTCGCAAAAATGGAGCTTGGTAGCGCCATCGTAGCTCACTCACCATCATACCATTACATACGCAGGATGGTGGCCTCCTCGGACCCTCGGGATGATTTGGGATGCTTCTCTGAAGGACCGAGCATACACACGGTCATTCTATTTATTGAACGATTCTTCTACGGTGAAGACTTTCTGGTCAGTAAACAGAATTTGTCCCCATGCATGAAGTGTGTCTCGCGACCGATGCGTGGCCAGATCAACTCAAGTCGTGCTGGAAGGCAAATGGAAGTCATTTCTAATAAGTCGTTCTAAGATTTGTAGTCATTGAATAACCCAACAAAAAGAAAAAAATAGTTTTGAAAAATATTAATTTGTTTTCATTTGGCGTCGATTTTTCTGTGTACCAATATTTATGATTAGACTAGGTATTAACGTTAATTTTTCGCACTGTACATAGACTTTCTAGAAGACGGGGCAAACCTGAAAGAAAAAGACAGAGTAGAGGATATTAGGGCTTGATTTGAAGGGTAGCCTTGAAGGGAGTGCAAAAATGAGCAATTTTAAGACCCATTTGCTCGGAAGCAGCTCATTGTATCATTCTAATTTTTTGTTTTATTTTTAAAGCTATGTCATTACTACTCAAAGAGCTCAAAAGGAAATATCAAGTGAAGATCCCGAGCAGGGAGGAATGGTTAAACCAGTCCGATCTGCTTAGCGGATTCACTGATATAATCAACACGGACGGCTCAATGACTGAAGACGCGTCGGGAGCTGGAATGTATCTGCAGATCTCAGGTACTCTTTCGAATGGATTATAGAGAGAAGATGGAGAGACAGGATGATCTGCATTTGCAGCGACAGTCAGTTGTAATCGTAATGTAAGAAAGGTCTTTGTATTCAGCGGGTGCAATTTAATTTCAAAATATATTTTTAGGCACTTTCCGTTATTCAAGTATCGCAAATTTTATTCAAAGCATCTTTTTAAGTTTTCACAACTGGAAACCACTGCCTTTACTGAATCAGCTCTTGCTGACCTACGAGTGTCGCTTAATTTTTTTGGGTACTTTATTTTTTTATGCTAGCGTATCTTTCAAAATTTCCCACCATCTTGGTGTTTGGGCGGCAAAGAAATTGTATAGATTCGATAGAAATAATAATAATTTAGTTGCTTGTACGCAGCATTGCGCAGCCGACTCTCCAATGAAATTTAAAAAATGTGCTACACAGGCTACGTTAACTGTAAATTTTTTTTTAGATTCAATTCGCGCTTAGAGGCCGGATTATATACCCAAAATATAAGAGACATTTGCATAAGATTCTCCTCTTCCAAATTAATATCTAAATTAGATAATAGCTTTTAAACACAATCATCCATTTTTGCGCTCTTGTAGCAAGTATTTTTTAAAAAGTTTAAAACATAAAAATCAATAAAAATTGTTCCCCAGAGCTACAACCCATTAAGCCCTGTGGTTAGGGTGGCCCTGTAGATAACAAGAGCTCTTTAGACTTAGTTCTCAGACGATGCTAGCTTTAAAAAACTCTGTTATTCTACAGTTTCCATCTAGAGCATAAAAATATACCCCAAAACATTTTGATGTCCATAAATAATTCAAAATGATTCACAGACTAAGTTCATTCACTGTCGCGAATATTTTCTCTACGCTTGAGTCTAGTCGACGAGCGAAATAATTTCAAAGAATCGACGACATTAAACATTCTAAAAATAACAAAACGCAAAAAAAAAATTATTTTCAATTGATAACATATTTTTTTACCTGTGATAGTATAAGTTTTGCCAATTTGAAATCAATAGGCTTTACAATGCCGTCAGCTTCGAAATTTAATTCACGTGTAAGTTGTTCTAAAAGCGATTCACCCAAAACAGTTATTGGATTTCCATTCGCTAAACGAACCCGATGATAATATTCGCCCAGCAATGTTATGGAATTGTAAAGTATCCTTTTGTCTTGTTTTCGATATTCTTCGGCATTATGAAAATTTTCCTGTAGAATTGTTAACATTTTGCAGCGAACTTTGACATCATTCATTGCTAGCGAATCAAAGGTTCGTGACCCAAAGAGTAGGGCAAATTTTAACGATGCATCCGAATCGGTTAGAACTTGTTGATTTATGTATTCCATCGAATTGCTGAAAGAAAACGTAAAGAATTATTTTAAACTAGTTGTGCAATTTCAAGTTTTGTGAAATGAGTCATTTGTTTATTAATTTAGCTATCGAGGTAGAACGTCATATGTTTTGATTAAAATTTGGGAGACTTTAAAGACAATATTTAAGCTCATTCCAAGACAAATTTTTTTATGAATTTGCTGAAGACTTATCAAAACGTCGTTTAATCTGCTTGGCAAATTTCGTACTAGCTTTCAACAACAAAGAGTTGACTACATAAACGCAGTCAGACTCCTGTTTCTGTTATACAACTAAGAATACAGAAGAAATGTTCGAATCTCAGTGTAGGTACTAATAAGTCACTTGCACTACGTTAAGATACTAAGGCCCGCTCCTACGATTTTCAGTTAAATTCTAACCGGAACTTTAACTCGCAAGTTTTGTATGAAAATATGTCAGTTAAAGTTCCAGTTAGAACGTGACAATCGTACGAACGGGCCGAGCAGACAATTGCAGGCTGTTGCTAATAGGGGACAAAATGTTTTTCTTTGTTACAAGACGAAGGACGATAGTAAATCAGTATCGATGCAAAAGGAAACAGCTTACAAGTTCCGAGAAATAAAAACGAACAAAAATCTCCAGGATTTTACTAGAGCCAGATTTATGGAGTATAGGATAATGGACCATACTCTCGACGCTTTAACGAATCCATCCATTCCGCTGAAATTCAATCTACCGCATTTACAATTTCTCTCGCATCGCATATTCGCAGTTCCGAGCCAACACAAGCAATAATAAGTTCAATATTCCGATCTGCATAACATAAACGTATCATCGTAAACAAATTATAAGTTTTACGTAAATATGCCTGACCTATCTCACTTCTCACGTTACAATGGAAGCGTTTGCGGTAATGTTATTACCGCGGTCAAATTTGACGGGGTAATTGAGCTGGAAGATAATGACCGCGCTGCACATGCACTTAGGCAAATTAATTTAGTTTGGCATTGTGATCGAGAAACTTAGACTGGAACACGTTAAATTTTCTTCTTCGGACGGTTTGGAATTTATTAAGATTTATTATGGACTTAGGAGCCAATTATGTCTAATCGAATTGGTATCTACATACTTTTGGATTATTAATTGTTGCAACTGTGTTTATGGCGTGCTGAAATGTGTTTACTCTGATGCCACGAGAACGGAGGGTAGTCTGTTTTACTTGCCCTGGCTTGATAAATGGCAAAGAACGAAATTCAGCGAGGCAAAAATCGATTGATGCATTTGAATAAATCCAATGAAAACTTTTATAGTATAGATCGTAATGTACTATATAAAATAATGCTCGACTTTCGAATCCCATCAAAACTCGGCCGATTAACAAAAATGACCATGACTGACACTGAATCCCAGGTAAGGATACAAAACGAGCTAACCCAAAGCTTCCGAACAGAATCCGGCCTGAATCAGGGAGATGAACTCGCTCCCATGCTCTTCAACCTTGCCCTGGAATATGTCATCAGAAAGGTACCCGTTGATACCAGAAGTACCCTACTAATCAAGTTCACTCAACTAGTAGTGTACGCGGATGACGTAAACATCATGGCCAGATCTGTTCCAGACGCAAAGGAAGTCTTCCACTGTCTAGACTCAGCAGCAAAGGATGTCGGGCTAAGGGTCAATGAGAATAAGACCAAGTTCATGACCCAAACAAGAAGAAACGCGCCAACTAGACAAAATATGACCTTGGGGGACTACAATCTGGAGAATGTGGATCATTTCTCATACTTGGGATCACACCTTGTAAGAGACGGCAACGAACGGGACGAAGTAAATCAACGGATCACACTAGCAAATAAGGCATATTTCTCGGTTCTCCCGATTTTAAAATCGAAAAAAGTGCACAGGCTGAGCAAACTTCGCATAAACAAGACCATAATAAGATCAGTGCTACTATATGCAAGTGAAACGTGGACTCTCACCGAAGCGTCTGAAAAATCAATAGACGCTTTTGAACGACGAATTCTTCGAAGAATTTTGGGACCAGTAAGAGAAGGCACTGAATGGCGTATTCGGTACAACAACGAGTTGTATAACATCTATGACGACCCAGCCGCATCGACTCTTATAAAATTCCGTAAGCTGCAATGGGCAGGTCATGTGGAGCGAATGGATGACGGAAGAATTCCCAAGCGCACATTGAAAGGTAGAGCTCATGGCAAGCGACCGGTGGGAAAACCGCGAAAAAGATACGAGGATTCAGTTGACGCTGATTGCAAATCGCTTCTTAGATGCACAAACTGGAGGACGCGGGCGCTGAACCGAGATGACTTCAGACAATGTATCCTGCAGGCCCTGGCCCGATTTCGGCTGTCGCGCCATTGATGATGAGGAAGCGAGTTACTTCCAGTTATTTTGTCTCAGAGCGACCTTAATAGCTGTTAGTGTGTTTTGAAATTTTTTGGGCCGCCAGTGCAACAGCTCATTGGGATATTTTGGATAACGGACTTAAGCCCTCTAAACTCGCCACAGACAGTTTTTCTTCAAAATATTAGCGAGAAGTCAAATCGCCCTGCCTGCTTTTTGTTAATTTTGAACGAAAACAGCATTTCGATTTCTTTGTTGTTCTGCACGTAGAGTGATAAGAGGAATCAGAGTGACCTCGACTAGCTTCGCTTAAGCTAAAGACGCGACTATAAGCAGAATAGAGTTGCTATTCCTTTTCCCGTATTTAGGCTAAATTTGTATTCAGTCCCCGTGATATTTACATTATGTTTTTCTCCCCGATAAGAAAGATAACAGCTACAAGTTGCTGTGACGTCCGTCACCGCTGTTTATTTTATTATTCTCACAGCTCCACTCTCCAACATGTAGGAAGTACCCCCTTCGTTAGCTCTTGTTATTTCTTTGCGTAACCTTAAAAGTGCTTGCGCACGTGAACGCTCCATAACTTTCGCCGTAAACGCTTTACATAATCACCTCACCACCGTATGAACAGCGTAGTAGCAAGACGGAATGAAATGAGCAATGCATTCGATAATCGATGGCCTGCACGTTAGCCCAAGTTCCATTTGAAATTGCGGAAAAAAAAGTGTAATCCAATTTGAACGGACAGAGTACAGCTCAATGAACAAACAGCTGGCCGATGCCCCGCAAATTAACGGTAACGAGCCTCGAATTTGGCACCGCAGATGCCGTTATTTCACTGCTAATTTCAAGCTCGACGACCAGACGTTCGCCAAGTAGCGAAAACAGGCAAGCGAACGAGTAGCACGGCCTTGGAACTTTTATTCGAGTAGAGTTTTGGGTGCTGCGCAACAAACTGCAGACAAAGGGGGGTTCACCTTATGTCGCCAACGCGCAAAATATTTACCTTAGCATGTCCTCGTCGACTACAATGTTGCAGAAGTCCTGCTCGATGGACCTGATCTTGTGATTCATGACGATGCCATCATCGTTCAAGTCCAGCTTCTTTATCATCTCTACAATTTTGTCGAACGGACTGGCCATCTTGGCGGATGGCGATGAATTTTTTCCGACTCTTTGCAAAAACGAAAATACTGCGGCTTCGTGCACGAAGTTTGTTGCGAAAACGTAAAAGTTCACACACCGGAATTAAATAATAACAAAGAAAAAGAAAGGATTACGCTGCACGAAGGACGAAAATATAATAATGACGGGAATTTTGACGCGAGACGTGACAGCCGGAGCGCACAAAACAAAATAAGGAAAATAAATGCGACGGAAAGGAATTTCTTATTTGCCGAGCTCGGAATTAATCCGCGATCAACGACAAGCTGCCCATGCAACACGCATTCACGAGCGATGCGACCGCATTATTTTCTATCCTCGAACCGTCGCTCAGTCCGCTCGCAACAATTCGAACGGTTCCTGATTTCCGTAGCAGGCCGATTGCACAAGTGGTCGAGCCGAAACTCTTTCCTGACGGGTTTTCCGTACCGAAAAAATAACGCAGCCGACACGCGAATTTTGCGATTTTTCCGTTTTTTGATGAAATTTCTACGGCGCGGACGGGAACAACGACGACTACGCACACACACACAACGGCTTTCAAGATTTGATGGTTGAACGTGCGGACGCGATCTTGGAAGCGAGCGGCGGAAAACAACTTTTTTTTTTTAAGATCGCGTAGGTGAAGGTGAAATTGCGAATTACGTTTGCGAGACTGAAATGAAAGAACGAAAGAAAAAAAACAGCTTCGTATTCAGCGTATTTTTGATTAGCGAAAATTCAATGGGAAATTTGTTGACACCTGCTGTCATTTGGGGCTTTTTTCGCGCGCATATTTCGCAGGTGTGCTGCCAGATGGTGGAAATTTCGGTACAGTGGAGAATTTCAAAGTGTACGAAAATTTCCGTCGGAAGCGGCAAAATATTTAAATAGTGAAACACAGAATAAATTCAATCTTTTTTTGTTTTATTTTATCTATAAGCTACAGCATCACGTCAACATTGAGGCAGACAGCCTGCTTGATGCTCATAATCAAATAAGAACCAAACCTCTTCATTTGGTGTATTTGTAAAAGAATGTTGTATTCATTGTACCTATTACATGTCAGATTTATTTGTAGAGCTTCAATGGATGACCTACTAATTTAAATAGTGCTAAGAATTCAGACGAAAATTAATGGTTAGTCCTCAGACTAGTTTAATACACAAAGGGAGGTGTTTTTTGTGGCGGTGGATCCCACACTACTAAGATGTTTCGCGCGGGTATCTTAGTGTCTTACAAGATTTTCAACTTCCTGCACCAAAAAAAAAAACTATCAAACTGAACTTTTTTTTTTATAACGGTAGGTGAAAATCTTGAAAGACACTATGAGGGACTTCAACCCACTAAAAACTGAACTGAACTGTACTTAAAAAAAAAAAAAAAAAAATTGTTTTTAGCGAGCTGGGTTGAAGTCGGGATGAAAAGATGAAAATTTGGTACTTGTAAGCAAGAGCGTAGTGACAAACAGGGTTAAGAAACTGAAAAATTGAGATTATAAAATCTTACCAATGAATGATGCATAAAAAAGGCCAACAGACTGGACGAAACTTTATTATTTTTTGGATCAAAGTCTGAGAAAAAGTTAAAAAAAGGGAGTGAAAGATTTAAGGATGCATAAGTAATAGCAGTGTTTATAGACTTAGTTCCACCTGCTTTGCTTTATAGTATCATGTTTTTGTTGTTTTTGTGTGTTTATAATAAAAATTGTAGTTGGGACGAAGTAGATAGAACGTCTCCTTTCCTACGAAACTCTTTACGATGGAAGCAATGATGTGTTCTGTTCAATAATATTAGTTTCATTGTGCTTAACTTGTTGACGAACCGCAGCGATTTGTTTCCTTTGGCTGTCTTGAGTATTGAAGTAATACCCCTACATTTACTCAAACTCATGGAGTCATTTCAGTTTTGGACTCCATTTAGATCGGATAGAAAACAAAAATGGATCCGATTCAAGAACGGGTAATTTTCCTTTATGAATTTAAACTTGGCTACAACGTAACGGAGGCAATCGAAAACATCAACAGGGCATTTGGAAGTGATACGGTAAAAAAAACAAACCACACAGCGATGGTTCAAAAAAATCCAATCAGAAGATTTGACTCTTCAAAGTGAGTCACGTGGTATCGGTGACATTTGATCGGCAAGGACTAGCTGAATTTATTAGTGGAATCTGAATCACGCTAAGCCATAGTATAAATACTTACATAGTAGCCAAACTCCGCTCGACTTCTCGATGTAAACACACTAATCATGCGTACAATCTACACGTATTCAGAAGCTGCTTCTCTTTCAGTCATGGGCGATTACTCTGACACACATTTCGGTTTCTTTTGCACAATTTGGTATGTATGGAATCGTAATTAGGGAAAATGACATGAGGATGCGGGATATGGCAATACACGAAATAAGCATAAAAACAACCAAAACAGACAAAAAAGCGGTAAAGCTACATTGCACGTACGTAATTGAAAGAGACGAAAGATTTGTCTCAGTCATCAGCTGTTTAAAATTTCGAGAGGTACAACCAATCAAAATCGTCCATTTGAGAGGTACAATTTTTTTATGCGAACAATTTTGTGGGGAGTTTGCTTACTATGTAAGTATTTATACTATGCGCGTAAACTGTAAGGGACATTGCAAGAAATTGGGCGAACACCATTCGACAGTTTACCGGCACTTGCAACATCTTCGAAAAATCAAAAAGCTCGATAAGTGGGTTCCGCATGAGCTTACTGAGCAAAATACCACGCGCCGACTGGAAATTTGCAGTTTCTATCGGAAGAGAAATGATCCGCATAAATTGCGTAAATGCACTTGTATCTCGTTGGGAGAAGTGTATTGCATGTGTTGGTGCCTATTTTGATTAAACAAATTAAGTTTTATAAAAGTTACAGTTGTTTAAAATTGCACTACCAAAAACGACATTTCATCTGCAGCAACTTAATAACAACCTGTGTCCGAAGAATTGTAGGACCTGCGAAGGAAGGAACTGACTGGCGAATAAGATACAACTATGAGTTGAGTTTTCAAGTAGCCAGACGCTTCAGCGTTTATCAAACTACGTTAATTACAGTGGGCTGACCATGTAGAACGAATGAAAGATAGAAGAATCCCCTAAACGTGTTCTGAAAGACAAAGCGAGTGGTAACAGGCCAGGTAGTAAGCCACACAAGCGATGGGAATGAGAAGATCACCCATGAGTTATCCTGTTGGCCATAAGTGGCGCAATGAGGAGAGAACCAAGGTATTAATGATGTCTATTTTTTTTTTTTAATTTGTCGAAGTTTTTAGGGCCAATATTTCCATTTCGTTGCGTACAAAATATGCGACAATTTTTATTGAACTGAGTTCTCTGATCCCCCCCTTTGTAGATCAACGAATTTCCGGATAAAGATCGTCAATTATGTCGCTGTCGAGAAGTGCTCACGGTACTTTGTTGTCAGAATACAACTATGCTGGGTACCAAGGCATAGCGGCATACCTGGCAATGAACTGGCTGATCAGCTCGCGAGATAGCGAACTAGTAGAGAAGGGGGTTAGTCCACCACTAAGCGGCATCAAAGCGCTTATCAGGGAGCGGGCCACAGACGCAGCGAACTCAGGGTGGGAGCAGATGACGAGCTGTAGGATCTCTAGGGCACTCTGGCCAAGGTTAGACAGATTAAAGTCTTGGGAAATATTGACATGGAACAGGGAAAGATTTCGGTTACTCATCGGAATACTACCGGGCCAGCTCGCTTGGGAAGCATGCTATGCGGATTGAGATAGCTGGCTCGGGCTTGTGTAGGTACTGCCTTGCCCTATATGCTGAGGACATTACACACATTTGGTGTCAATGTCAGACGGTTGCAAAGAGGCACTTAAAGTTGCAGTCTTTCAATCGACAATTTGGTAGATCTGAGTTTGGTCAAATTTATTATGGATTTAGGATGTTTTGGGGGTGATTAAGTAGTTCCACGATATTTCCGAAGGGATCGCTATGGGTCTTTTTTTGGTGCCTAGTGTGCGCTGCTGCTCGCTTGGCTGTTGAGTCCGAACGACTATTTCTGTTTAAAGTATCGCTTAATTGCTTAGGTCACGATTGAAAAGCAATTTTTATGGCAAGCTCGACAGGTATATCGTATTCTTCCCAACGCAACTATAACATTAGCAGATTATCATCTTGAAAAACACAAGCCAAATTTTCAACAAGATTTATAAACTTTCTTTGACTAGGTCTAAACATAAAGGCGGAATCTAACTACGAAGATACCTCAGCGTCTTGTGTCTCTGTAATTTTCTTCTTCAGTTCTTCCAGTCGCATTTCAAAATACGACTTTCGAATGGTCAGCGGCATAGATTTTTGCCGTAGCAAATAATTAAAATTGCCCTTAGCAGTGTACGTGTCGTCACCGATTAAATTACGCAAGGCGATATTTTTCTTTAAAAGTTTATCGTAGTATCTTACGCCGGCGTCAAGAAATTCTGAAATTAGACTTCGATATTGTATCAATTACTAAAAGATCTACCAAAATATTACCGGGTCCAAGCTCACACAATTGCTTATCCGTCTGCCCGTCGAAGTACACCTGCGTGAAGTCCTTCGAGAATGACCACAATCCAATGCCGAACAAGCCAATAATCGAATAAAGAACTACTCTCAGCTGCAAGAGAAAAGTACTGTAGAAAAGAATCGAATTGGAACCGCAGCAACATTGCAACTTACACTTAAAGGACGCGCATAAAAGTTATAATTTTGGTTAAGGCCAGTAGCGGCCGTGTAGCACGACAGAAATGTGATTGTGGGGTAGACTGCGTTCAGCAGAATCTGATGCGTCTGTGTTTGCAGGATTGATTTACATATGCCGAAAACTTGTTCGTCTTCCTTAAGAACTAATGCCTCCTTTAGAAGTTTGCCACTCTCCGAGTTCCAGTCGATTATTTCGTTTCGGAAACGGACTTCTTGTGGGTTGATATCTCGCGTCGATTCATACGAGTAGTTGGTCGGGATGCCAATGATTGCGCCCGATCTATATTTAGTGGAGCCTGAAGCACAGCAGTGTAATTAATAAAAAATAACAGAAACTTCATGCGAATTTCACCTGCATAGAAATTGTCGAAACCAAAGACTGAAAATGGTTTGATCAAGGCCTTCTCGAATGCGCTCAAATCGAGCTTTTCCATTGCATTATCAATTCGTTTTTGGAGCTTTTCCGGTATTTCCTTCTCTACGCCTCCTCTGCAATTTTAATTTAATGATTTTAAAGAAAAAATCGCGTAATTTTAGCGATCGAAACGTACCGGTAGCACTGAACTATTTCACGGTATTTGTAGAGCAGAAGCGTTTGTGGTATGAAATTGCCGGTGAAAAGAGCAATGCCAGTGCTTGCGGCTGCAGCAAAAACAATTTTTCGACCCTTTTCAGTAAGAAAAAACGATGCAAACTTTGGAGTTTTCTTCATTTTTATGAAATTTTTTCTAGTAAAACTATTCGAAAACTGTCGCAATCACATCCAAAGAGAGGTTATGGAAAATAATGGAGAACTGTCAAAATAAAATTTATGGTAATGCAGTGCGAAAGATAGAAGGTACGAGCCATTGAACTTAAATTCCGGAAGTTAGTATTTCGTGGGCCGTTAAAAACGGTGTCGTTAAAATCGTTTAAAAGACAGTTTTGATTCTGAGGTAGATAAGCAGTAATCTAGCAGTAAGAAACAGTTGGTATTGGTCTACGGCAAATTGGTCATAGGTCTAATAGTAGAAACGGTGACCCGAGTTCAAGATTTAAAACACAATTGCTGAAAAACTGCGAGGATGAAGGGAATTCAGTTCCTTCTATTTTTGAAATAAAGAAGGCTTTGTCATAGATACTAGCGGGAACTAATTACTCTTGCGTAACTCCAGGCTGGAAGTATGACATCGCACAAGTTCTCTCTAAGCTTGTATTACACTGTTTGACCAAGTGGTCAAATTGCAGTAATATGCAATGCGAAGTAGGCGAATACAAACAAATCTCACTGTGAGAACATCATGCTTCATTGACAGCACTAGGACTCAGGCCCGTGCGCAGGATTGTATGATGGGGGGGGGGGGGCGAATGAACCCCCAAAACCCCCCGTGCGCACGGACCTGCTAGGACTAAAGAGGATTTAAATATAGTTTAGAGGGACTTCACAATAGATCAAATTGAGGCTGCAGTGACAGGGGAAACCAAACCATCCCCAATCCGAAATCTTATCTAATAATTTATCGACAGTTCACGAAATATAAAAAATCTAATCAATGTTCACCTTTGTGGACATTAATCAATAATTTCTCGATAGTGAATTGAAGAAATTATCATCCATTCCTTAAAAATATTTAAGTATTCGAGAAAAGCTTTAGATTTTAATATAAAATGCGAGATTCTAATTAAGCTACATAACATTTCTTTATTGCAATACTTATACATACTTCATCCGTAATTTTTTATAATTTTTTTTCGTTTGATGGTCGAAAAGTTACATTACTTGTAAAACTATTTGACATATTTCCAGTAGTTGCAGAAAGAGTTACAGTACTCAAATCGAACTGAATCAAGAAAATAATATAAGTAGTAAGAGCACCAACGATCTGCAATATTTATTTATAAATTAATAGTGCTACAACCAAAGTTCCAGGAATACTTACTGTTCCCAAAAACATCATATCCAGTTCGATAACTCCACATGCAATTGGTGCTCGATTTTGTGCCATCAATTGAAGAATAAATCGATTTACCTTAAAAAAATTTTTTATAGAACAGCATACAAATACAGTTTTATGTAATTCTTTACCGAAAGTTCAGTTTCTAGATTTAAAGATTCAATTTCATTCAATATTACTCCTGTTTTGGATTTCTAAATAAAATTTTAAAATTTAGTGTGTTGTTATTAATGAATTGTTATTGAGTTTAGTTAGTGTTTTTTTAAATCTTGCATATAGAGTTCGAATCTTATCCACGGATGAGGTTATATTATACGAAATCACAGGGCCCAGGCAGAAGACAACATGAACAACATGCAAGCCTCATAAATTGGTGAATTTTTTATTAGTTAAATCTTTATTTAATATCTTTCTATTCCAGGAATGGCTTACACTAAAAAGTTGGAACTTATGTGTGGATATAAGCTAGGGGAATGGAGTTATTATTGAAAATAAACCCTAAACACTTAATTCAAGATCTAGGTTGAAATATAGTACCACTCAACTCTTACCCTAATTGTTTTTCCCCATAACAAAATGGTGTGACCACTACTCCAGACTATGGGATCTAAGAAATAATAAAGTTCTGAGCCAATTTATAGTGCATAAGTATTAAAATTCGAGGAATACTGATTTTGAAGTCAGTCGGTGACGAAGTGAGTTATTAACTTATTAATGACCAAAAACTAAATTCATCACACAAATAAGCAAAAATATATTAAACATTCAAAATGTAACGATGGAGTTAGCTACATTATATAGGTACAAAAGGGCGAAATTCATCCGATCACCTTTTTAAAAATATCGATTGGACAACTCTGTGACTTTTTGACGACGTCGCGTCGACTTATTTTGGCGTCGGTATATGACTACAAAGAATCTGAGCTGACTCCTATTCGTTTCAGATCCCACTTATCAATAGAAGTCGAGTTTGTTGGAAGACTTCGCAGTTGAGGTCTTGGTGGAGTGAGGATGAAGTCTTTGGATTAGGACATTTTTCAAAATTAATAAGCAAAATCCCTTTTATTATAACACCCCAAGATCGGCCTCCTTTTTGTTCCATTTATAGCCATAATTTGTACATTCGATTGGTTTGATAACGAACACAGTCGAAACCGAAAAGTAACACAAAAAATTTAAGAACAAATTTTTTTTTTTTAAAAAGTACGGTGGAAACATTCACCAAACTAAATTTTAATAATCTTAAATAATTTCTTTAGACTTCAATTTTATTATGGTTACGGGTATTTTGAGAAACACCCTTGGTAGTATACCCAAATTTATTAGTGTTTCGAGAAACATTCATAATTACAACAACCCATGCAACCATGGGTGTTTCCATGGGTGTTTCCATGAGTGACACCAATGTGTGTAAGCCCGGAGACATGGGTGATAGCAACGTACCCAAGCCCATGGGTGTTAAAATTTCCATTGGTGTTTCCTAGCACCCATGTTAGTACACCCAAGTTAATGTGTTTTTTTTTAAAAAACTTTCACGGTTTTCGCAAGTAGGTACTTCATGGCTATTGCTTGAAACACTTTTGGGTGTTACACCTTTTTAGCAACTTTTTGTTGGACGACGGTTGGTGAATGTTTTACTTTTCTGTAAATTTAACTTTTATCATTGTAATTTTTTTATATTTTCCAAATTTTTACAATTTTCTAACAGAGTAGAAAAATCAACGAGAATAAAAAAAAAGACACATACATATCGTTACCACTTTCACTATATAGAAATGACCTAACTGTTGTCCAAATAACTTCTAAGTAATATTTCTTATCATGGGGTTTTTGAAATAACTTTTGAGTCATATTTGAAACCAAGAAGTGGTCCAAAATTACTATTTGGTCATATTTTTAACCAAAACGATCCTAAAGTAACTTCTAGATTAACTTTCGACAAAATGAAAAATAAAAAACCTATAACGTCTCTAAGATTTCTTTCTCTTGTTCCTTATTTTTTTTTTTTTTTTGGCTTTTTAAGATTAAAATTAAGATTAAGATTGAATTTATTTCAGTATCCATGAGCGTAGCTCGTGCGGATAATATTAAATATATACAATGGCTACATGGGTTTTTAATATCGAGTAAGTAATTCAACAATAATTAATTATAAAAAGGTAAATTCATTAAGAAAGAGAATGACGTGAAAGTGAATGAAAAGAAAGTGAAAAAAAAAATAATAAATTTCAAACAACAAAGAAAAATAGTACTATCTTGTGAAAGAAAATGCAAAAATATAATGATAATTTTGTTTAAATTTGTTTGTTACTTTTTGCTTTGTCATTTTTTAATAATAAAGTATTTAATACTAACGAATCGTGAAAGGTAATAAGAATTATAACGTTTTAAGTAATATTTTTTTTTTCAATTAAAGCTCAACTGTTATTTTTAATCGATAGAGTTAAAATTGGGTTGTAATAAGACCCAGCTACGACTTCTTAACTAAAGCGCGTCGCACTGACGTCGTTCCGACCAAACGACCTAAAAGCTTTGTTTGTGTGGTTACACGTCCCGACCATGGCACTGGTTATCATAAATTTGAGTTGAGTCCAATTTTAACACAGGAAGCTCAATTGTAATTGTAAAACTAATAAACTACTTATTTGCATACCTCTTTTATAAGTTCATTATTCGCCGATAGAACCAGTAGCATTTTACCCGTATGAAGGACGATCCAAAGCAACGTATAAAGAAATAGAAAAATATTCATATTGGTTCCTTCCAGCATTTTATAGAGCGCAAAAACCTGTATGCTAAGAATCAGAAAAGACGCAATGAATACCGAAAGAATAAGTACACCAAATGAAGATGTAATATTCAACGTAAGACTGTCCAGGTCGGCATAAAGACTCCTCATTGAATTGATAATCTCATGCAAATTCGTATTCTTGTCCTTTTTCAATCCGTTCAAATCGGTCAAAACAATATTCTGGATAGTTGCCAGTTTCCGGATCGTGTTATTCCTTCCGTCGCTAGTTCCTTGATTTGCTAGTACGGAATTAATTTTACTGTATCGAATTTGGATGCAAAATATCAAACCGCAATATTGTGCCAAAGACAATACAGTGATAATGTTGGGGATTGTGTAAACCGTGGAGCTTCGAAAGAATCCTTTTGCGCTCATATCATTGTAGAGGAAATCGACAACTAGAACGATGCTGAAGAACAACGCCATGGCTATCAGGAAGAGTCGAAAAAGTTTCTGAATCAGTCCAGTTCCTTGGGATAATCGAAAATCCTGTAGCCTGATATCAACGGCAATAATCCTATTGAAGAAGTCCTGATACAATCGTCGCTGCCAGTAGCATCCGAGTGTAACGATCACTACGTTCAGCGCGTTGGATATGTACTCGCTGATGTAGAGGGCCTTCTGGATAATCGGCATCACAGTATCGAATTCGGTATACTGATAGTAGGTGGACGTTACGACAGAAACTATTACCGATCCGCACCAAAGGATATGAAAGACTTTGAGGATTCGGGATGCACTGCACTTGGAAGGAAGACCATCGTCTAATGGATTCAAAACTTGATGGATATTGGCCGGTGCCGAACAGAATACTTGTGATGTAATCAGGAACGTCCTTAAGGAATTGTAGAGACTCTCCTCCAGGCGGTATTTACTCTTTTGAGAGTTGTTAATTACTTTAACGGGCTTGACTTTAGCCATTCGTTTCGAAGGTTTCGATTATACTGTCCAAATTTCATTGGAATTTGACCCAGTTCGGATTCGAAACGAAATTAATGGATAAATCCACATTCCCTGCTCCTGAGCAAAGGTGACATTGATTTATAATTACATTTTCCGCTTTACGAGCGAAATCAATCATAAAAGTGTTTCATGAATTTTTAATTTAAGTTGATAGTCGATATAGTATGTATAAGGTAGCATGAAGCAGAACTGCTATTCAGTACTGTTGCATTTATACGCGAATGCAGGACCTTTAATAAAATATTGAAATATAGTTTTGGTTTAAATGAGATGTAGGTGTGAGATAATCTTAACGAGTTCATGAAGAATTCGTTACGAATTCCGTATGGGGAATTTAACGATTTCTTTACGAAGAAATTATTGAGCTCTTCCCAACGAAGCCTATTTCTAAGGTTGTATTTTCAGTACAGTCTCTAAAAGACTACTGGGCGCTAAGTTCGACTGGAGACAAGGGCGTCAGTAGGAGGAGAAACAAAAAAGGCACTAGCTCAATCCAAAGAGAGAGAGCATTTTGAAATAAGTACAAAAATACAAAATTTTCATTTTCTGAGTTTTTCAATGTATGTAGGAGAGGGTAGGGGGTAGAGAGGAGAGTGAGGGGTGAGGGGATAGAGAAAGTAGACAAGGGGGAACAATATGTAGGTAAAGGGTAGAATGATAAGGGTACACAAAGGTGGGCGGGGGGGGTATACAGTGGGAGGGTGAAGGGTTGAAGTTAGGAGAAACGGGTGTAAGAAGAAAAGTAAGGGGTGAGAGAAAGGTGAGGGAAATCAGTTGTTTAAAAAGGGATAGGTGAAGAGGGGAAAGAGAGAGGAGTAGTATTTCAAATTCTATGGGTGTAGCCAGAAGGGAGTACCACTCTCTCGGAGTGTCGCTTTTTCGTTTCATCGTTACATCGAGTTTCGTTTCATCGTTTTTTTTTTTTAAATGCCAACAACACGCGGTGTTCCCAAGCGGTCCCTCATCTAAGTACTAACCGCGCCCAATGCTGCTTGACTTCGGTGATCGGACGAGAACCGGTAGGTCCTTAGCATGGTATGGTAGTTTTGTCTCTACATAATATCTTTCTTCTCTATCGTGTAACGAAATGTGCTAAGACTTAATTAATTAGCCCAATTGACCTAAAAGAAATGACAAATAAATAATACAAATAAATTTTAACAGTATTCACCGAAAAACCAGTATTTTCATGTTAAAACTCGGTAAAAGGTATGCAACTCTCTTATGAATTGAATATGAAAAAAATCCTGAAATGGAAAGAAGTGAAAATTCATTCGGAGTCTTATAAGGCCTAAGAGATATGACGGAATTCGTGAAAACGCATACAACGCCTTAACATCATTTGAAATTTGCTAATTGTTCTGAGATTGAGTTTTAGTGGAAGACGGCGAAATTCGTAAAGATATAAAAAAACACACGTTTATCTCACCCAGACCACGGATTTCTACCCGGAAAATAATATAGAAGCACCCAGACAACTGGCACATTTTTTTGAATTTATTATTCGTCTATTTTTTAAATATTTTAGTGTTGTAATGCAAACAATTTAAAATTTACTTATATTTATTTTATGCACTCGCCCCTTAAACGTTTAATTAATGCAATATTTCTCTAGTAGAGTTATGTGTATATGCGTACTATTTTTCAAATTTTTAGTATGTTCCGTTCGCGAAAAATTTGGTATGCAAATTTTTTAAAACTCCTTACGCCACAGCCTCTACAGCTAGAACAATCACATTGTAAAGGCTTTTTCAATAAGAGCACTCCAACGATTATTTAGATAGAAAATTTGGATAATTTGCAAACGCTGTTCAAGTGTGTATTGGTCCATGATAAAATGTATACTAATGAAGTTTATAAATGTCAAGAGAATGAAAAAAAATATGGCGTCGTTCGCCGTCCCTATTGGAAAAAAGTTGGAGCGCACCTATTGAAAAACCCTTTATATACGTATCTATACTATTAACTTTCCAGAGAAAGGATGAATTTCCAGTATTTTAAAATACTGGTTTGTAGATCGAACTAGAGATGAGTCGTTCGCGAGTGAACTGTTCCAAAGAACACTTCATTGAAGTGAGTGAGTGAAGTAACTCACTCCTTTTGGTGAACTGCAGTTCCATTGGAGACATCATGTCAAAAAACTTTATCGATCTTTTTTTTTTTGGTGGTCATCTTGTAGATCTCCTAACCTTTCTTTATATCTTGCTCATCATCTTCTAGATCTACCGTCTTTTTTTTTTTGCTCATCCTCTTCTCCCCTCAAGTTGAACTATCAATGAACTAAAAGAACGAACTGTTTGCGAACGAAGGAACGATGAAACGAAGAGTTCCGGAATTACTTCACTGAACTCCTTCTTTAAAGTGAGTGACTCGGAGTGAAGTACTTCACTGAAAAGAACTGCTTTGCTCATCTCTAGGTTGGACTGCTAATGGCTACAATAGAATAGTGAGCCTCACTGGTTGAGTTTAGTGTGGTATTAAACTTGAAGGCAATTATACGAAGGTCACACGCAAAACCTTGCTTTGTTCTCATAAGTTTCAGGTTTTTGGTGCTTCTATTTTCATAGATTTTATCTTACCCAAATCCCTACATTAATTGATTTTATCTAGAGTATAAAGCGTTTGTTTGAATATTAATTTAGGTTCTCAGAAAGTGAATAGAATTGAATGGCTAATGCATGAAATACAGATATTCATCATTGATATTAAACATTTAATTTACCTCAAATTGATTACAAAAGATTGTATCAGAAAAAGGGGATTCACCCGAAAACCTTAACGTATTTCGTATTTCGCCCTTATAAGATGATGGCTTCCAGTTTAATTTTCATTCGAGTTTGTTTAGTGGCCTTAAGATGGTTGTCAAGGCTCGATGGGATCGAGCTTTACGAGATTACATTGTGGAATTGCTGACATCGACTAGTTTTCATGGATTCTACCATATATCAAATCGCAATTTACATAATACTGAAAGGTGACTATACATAGTTGGATATATATTTTTTATTAGTTTTATTAGATTGAGACTTATGTGCTTTTGCCATACGAGCAATGCATAAGGATCACTGCACCTAATCCCTAACTGGTGAAGACGCAACTGAGAGTATAACGAGATGAAAAACTTCCACAACTAAAGTCACATGAAATAGGTTCGATTTGATGAACGAGTCAAGCGAGTAGCGTCTTCTACAGTCAGTGATTATACGTATTTATAGCGGTGTTTTCATTACTAACATAGAGTATAATTTGATAAAACCTACAGAATCGCATGGTTACTTTTGATATTTGCCGCAATTGGAGGAACGATCTATTCCTGTTTGTCACAATATCGTCGATTTTATGCTCGACCCACAGTCATGTCGGTCGACAGGAACTTCAGGTCCAGGAATGGTACACTTCCAGCTGGGACTTTATGCTACGATAATCTCGTCGATCCGTTTAAGGCTGCCGAATTTTTAGAAAGGTAGGTTAGCTTAGGTTGAGAAGGGTGGACTGAAGCACTGTGCCACAATCCCTCACGAGAGAACACTGTGGATCCATTGTGAAAGGTAAGAAAGTAAGTGTTCTTTTTACTAAAATTTTTTTCCCCGATTTTTATTCCTTCAGTGAGTTCAATGTTAATCGAACGAACGATGAGTTCTCGTACTTCATAGAGTTTTTGAATGCAGTATTAAATGCAACGGCTGGGAACTATGAGCAATTAGCTAGCTATGGACAGGACGAACGGTTCGATAGTCTTGACCTCTTTGAAGTATCCAAGAGGATTCATCGATCTCTCGAAGAAACAGTGAATATAACATCTTTTGATCCAAGTATGATAGTAGACTTTCATCCTGTCATAACTGAGAAGGGTATGTGCTACACCTTTAATTCACCAATGTCCGAACTACTCAGAAATAGGTTCGTATATCGTTTTGAGAAAAGAAAGTGCTTGAGCTTTGAGAGTGTGTGCTACGTGTTTTTTTTTTTCTTCTTATATTAAATTCGACCGCCAGCGAATTGAGGGTCAGTATGGCGTCTTGAATGCTACTGCACTCTTTGCCGAAAGCATCTAGCAAATAAAATAATTCAATATTTAAAAATAATAAAGCAAACTATACCATACATAGTATTTTCAAAATTTTTGGCAACAGTTTTGATTATTTTCCAAAATGGTTTGGTAAGAACACTATTGCTTCGGCCAGCATAAATTGCCATATCAAGAAGATCTACGCGTCAAATAACTTCCAATAAAATTCAAACCCTTGGCAGAAAAAGGGGTTAATTCGTTTTTCCAAGAATATGCGAAATTTTATTTTTGTGAAGCATTACTAAAATACTTTTACAGAAGATAGTTTTTACAAAATTTTATTTATAATTTTATCAAAATTATTAAGGATAATATTAAATCAACCAATTAAATCATAAGGAGCTAACTGCATCAGCTGAATTTTCTCCGAAATCTGTTAGAGGTCAGCAAAGTCTCCCTTCCATATTTTTCAAATTATTAAACTAAGTAAATTAAAAAAAAAAATAATAATAAATAGGAGAATAATACTCTGCTCTTTTGTTCAAAAACGTCATGCAATAAAATAGTTCAATATTTAAAAATAATAAAGAAGTTAAGACTTACCAACGATTTTTAATCCATTTATAGGTTGTCAAAATTCGTCAAAATTGGTCAAAATTGGTCAAAATTGGTCAAAATATTTGCTAAAATTAGCGAAAAATTTCCAAAATAGTTTTATTTCATGTTGAGCATATTAAAATTCAGCTTTTCAAAGAAAAAATAGTTATTTTATACTCGATGATATTCGCTATGCTTCTATTAGACTAACTGGAATATTGTCAAAATTTAACCCACCAAAATTTTGAAAAAACTATTCAGTTTATTATGTTTAGTTCCTACTAATAAAATGTTTTTCAAATAAAAACTTTACGAACACAATATACTATTGCTTTTGCCAGTTTTTACTAGTTTGTCAAACCAAGAAGTTCAAATTACTTACAAGACAATTTATGCAATCAGAAATTTCGAACAATTGATTGTTCAACAATTATGAAATTTAGTAAATTAAAAGAATAACTAATTAAGAAGTGTTTATTGTTTTTTTTCTCTTCATTAAAATTAACTGATTTAGTTTGTCTTTCTCTCTTATCTAAAGAAAGTAATCTTTACTTTTCAGTTTTACTTAGCTTTATTTAATTTTAGTTATACATATTTCATTTTAAATTATTTAAGACTTTGTAATTTCTGTGTGCTGCATACAATATTTTTTGATGCACTTTAAATTGCTCAGCAAAATAATGTTCTTTGTACCTATAGACGACTAACTTAAACTTTACTAAGTACTTTTTTTTCTAGAATTGACAAAACTCGGATGAAGGGTAAAAAATTCAAGAAGGCATTATCATGCCAGTATGGCAAACTGCAGTGTTTTCTTAGATTGGATGTTTATGATAGTCGATGTCAAGTAAGTAATAGACAGTGTATAATTGAAAATATTACATGAGGACGAATTAGTCCCCATTAATTTAATAATCGATTCGGCCCTAAACGATTTAGCCACAATTAATTCATCGATGCAGACTACCGCCGCGAGCTTTGTTCTCGAGAATAAACTGCCTAATTGGTTTTCATCACCTAACTGAAATACCATATGTATGAATGCGTGCGATAATTTCTGTCCTAGTCCAGTTATTGAACAGATCTTTCAATATACACATCGATGTATAATCCAAATTAATTTAAATCTGATTATTTAACGGAATTTCCATGAATCTTTAAATTTATAGAAAGTATGGGTCCTCATTTGATCGCGTTAATTTATAGCGTTCTCATTGGAAGCCAATGGTGTACCGAATTCTGTTACACTCCGACATTGAGAACATCTTAAGCTTTGTCTGAAAAAATAATAAAGTTTTAACTAAAATTGTAAACACCTTTTTCAAAAAAGATGTCTTTAATACTGAAAAACTAAACCGTATTAATCAAAACAGGTCTCTAATACTGAAAAACTAAACCATATTTAACTAAGCCATATTAGCTTCAGTGCGAAAAGAATATCATCGATGACGAATATTATATGATATGATGTCATATGGTATGATATGGTATAATAAAGGTTCCTTCACATTGGCTAATTTATTATTTGTTTCATTGAAATATTATAAACTCAACTTAAAAATTTGATATTTATTGAGCAAGCTATTTCGATCTTGCAATATATGTTACCTTCTTTTTAGAGAACTTTTTGTGTGGTAGCTTCACGTATGGCAGGGACAGCGTAATTTAATACATTTGATTCATTTAATTCAACTTAAGTTTTCCTCTAAACTAATTTCCATTTTGTCTTATCGCGCAAACAGTCAAATAGATGGGCAGACCGTCCGAACCGACAGACAGAAAAACTAATGATACAACATAAAACATTATTATATATTAAAAAAAAAATGAATTCTTTAGATTGAAGTCCATTCACCGTACGAATTTTCTGGAATCGAATCTGAAGTAATTTCACTTGATAGATCGGATGAAGTTTTGGCATCGTATAAAATTGTCGAGACTGTGTAAATATTAAAATCATATTTAATTTAAATTCTTTCGTGATTTCTAATTAAATCTTTTAAAGCGCAACTGATACACTTCGGGATTTAACTCCTCAACAAAGAAAATGCCTATTCTCCGATGAACCAGTTCCAGGAATTCCGGTAAGGGTTAATAAAATTCACAAAATATTCGAAATGAATCTAGACATGATTGAAAAAATAAAATCTTGTTGAAAATATTTTTCAGCTCTTATCAATAGTAAAACACTTTAAAATTTCAATTTTCTTTAAAATCGAAATGCCAGTTTTATTTGTTAAATTAAAATATCCACAGTATGACGCAGGATACAATTTAAATATAGTGAATTTTCCTTAACTGTTTAAATAACTTAATTATAATATATTTTTTTAAACCTTGATAATTATTTGCCTTTTTTTTCATATACACATGGAAATAAATAAAATGTTAATAATTGTCTGTACACTACGGGCTTAAACATTTTAAGATTCAAGGGTGAAAAATTCTATTTTGAGAAGAAAACTCTATAAGAATTTGATTAGACTGGTAGACTATTATTACCCGAACCTACGGCCTTCTCAGACTCGTACGATTGAAGTTTATCCTTTTATGCGACCGGCCATCTTTTGATGCCAATGAATAAAAAGCCATTACCATGCTCCAGTTTGGTTTGCGTCTCAGATATCACTTGTATGACGATAACATTATTCTGCTTCCATTTTAACTTAACTTCATTGTTGTTCCTCTGAATTTTCGTTTTACCACTTTCGACAACACAATCACCAAATAAGCTGCACATTCAAATTATTACATTTCAGGTATACACCAAAACTTTATGCTACATGAAGTGCCGAGCAGAGATGGCTATGGATATGTGTCACTGTATTCCTCATTTCTACCCTTTTTTAGGTACTGTACATAATTTAAACAAGCCATTTTCTAATAGTATGCTTCACTTCGTACAGATGGCCCTAGTTGTACACCGAGCGGATATGAATGTTTACTGGATTTCAAATGGCCGATTTGGACACCGCATTTATGTAATTGTCCGAGTACTTGTGTGGAACACATATATTCAATTCATAAGATTACGCAAAGAAGCTGGTAAGTTTTTTAGTTAAGAAAATTTATAGAAGAACAAAAAGGACGAAGGGGTTGGGTTGTTGATCGAGTTGTTCTTTGCTGAACTTTAAAATTTTCTGGGATCTGAGAATATTTTGATGAAGTCTTGATTTGAATGTCCTTGGATGTTCCAGTAGCGTTCCAAAAATGAATTTTGGCTTGAAACTTTCATTGGTAAGTCTTCTGGGCATTGAGTCGTGAGGGTAAGGAACAGGTTGGGCTCTATTGAAAAAGCTTCTGATTTTTATATATCAGCAATTTTTAATCCTAAAAAATTGAAATCTCAGGCTTTTATATAGGACATTGCGACACACGGGGGTGGTGTGAAAAAAAGCCCAGGAAGCATTATATGCATAAAGTTTCAACTTTGTACGTTTTTGTATGAAGATACAAATTAATTGAAAATTAACGAAAAATTAAGCAATAATTTGGTTTTTTTAGTAGTTTATCTGATATTGAAGCTTCTTCATCTATAGAGCGACAGCCTTAATTAGGTCTTTACGTCTTAGCCAATATTTCCTCGATCGAATTTGGGACATTAAGTTTCTTTTGACCAGAGCTTTCTCTCAAAGCTTCTTAACATAGTTCTTTTTTCCGGTGATAGGCTTTTAGCCAATTGTCCAACCAAATGGAGGGATTAAAAACTGACTGCCCTAATATACTAAAATTTCAGGAGTGCTGGAGCAAATATATCACTTTCGACAAAAGCAACATTTCGGTGGGATGTTATACCTCCACGTGTTCGGATCCGTCGTGAAGTACTTTTTAGCTTTGAAGATCTTTTAGGTAATTTGAACGTAATATCGTGCAACAAACAATAATATAATTTATTTTTATAAGATGTAATTTTCGTAATTTTACTTCTAATAATTTTTCTTTACAGTCTCATTTGGTGGTGCAGCCGCTTTATTTCTTGGCTTCAGTTTTTGGTCGTTAATTCAAGTTGCTTTTGTGACCGTGAAACATATAAGTTTTGGATGTTATAAAATATTTAAAAATATTAAAATTCGCAAAGAACATGTTTGAATAAATATTTATGTGTAGTTACTAAGAAATGTTTTTAAATATAAATAAAAAATGGCCTACATTTGCCGATATCTAATGTTTGCCGCCTAATATTTGTAATACAATTTTGGGGTATGTAGCAAGTGGAATAAACTGTACTGGCTGCACCAAAATTATGTTATCATAGGGCAATGATCCAAGATAGGTTAGGAGCTTATCGTTAGTTCTGGGCATTACTTATACAATTACATATTACTATAATTCGTATATCATGTTGGTTCGTAATCGTGTAATATTGATGTAATACGAATCATTTTATGAGTCTTGCCGTAATGAGTGATGGTCCATGACAAGTTTCTTTTAAGTTAGTCGAGTATATTGTATTGTATTTTGTATAAACAACTAGAAAGGTTTTTTTTTTAATTTTAAGATACTCAACCCCTAAAGGAGAGTAAAGCTTTTGTGTAGGTTTTCACGAATTCTGATATATTTCTTAGGTCTTATGACATATCTAATTCGCTTTTATTTCTAACGACTTTAAATACAAAATTAAAAAATATTTCTTAAATTAAAAACTTAAAATTGTAAAAAAATACAAAATAAAAATCTTACAATTAATATTTTTCAGATTACGCATATTTTTTTCATTTATTTTCTTTTTTTTTATTTTTTTTTAAATTACATCATTTTCTTCATATAATTACTAACTTTAATTAATTTAATTTAAAAATTACTGACTTTCGATATATAAAATCTAAAAATATAAAACTAAGGCCGCTATTTACAGTCGTCATAATCATTAGTAATACGACACTTAAGTCAACTTTAACTTAAAGCCAACTTTATGACGACTGTGAATAGCGGCCTAAGATTTTTGTTATTCAGTCTCCAAAAGAGTGTATGATGGTTGTATAATTTCTTACGAATTCCGACTAATTTTTATGGTCAAGTAAGATGATATCGAATTCTCTTCTTTTATGAGTTTTGTGTATGTAGGTATTATAGTCTCCTCAAAATGGATTTATAATTTTTTTTTTGATATTCAATCACTAAGGGAGTGTTAAATCTATATAATAGTTTTACGAATTCCGGCATATCTCTCAGATCTGATGAGATATTTTTGCTTTTTCATTTCAATCGCCTATAAATTGGTTTCAGTACTTCATGACATTTTCCCTTGTCCTAGCCCCTTGTCGATACTTTATCCAACATATTATAGTAATCGTTTATATTATAATTAATTGTGTGTGATATTTATTAATCGGTCTCGGTCTTTTGTTGTAAAAAATCCAAAACAAAATCTATGAAATTGGTAAAATCGCGTTACGCGCGTAAAATATAAAAAAACTATTAACCAGAACAATCTTTTATTAATATTTATTGTCTGAAGAGACAAAAGACAATTGCAATTTAATTGATATATTTCATTTTACTTCAGTGATGCAGAAATGTCGTGTACAGCCTTATTAATTTTGCGCTGCTTAAAATAGTTATACAATGCAGGTAGGGCATATTGAAGTGTAACCCGAAAGCCTAAAAACATCGACCAAAAGCTGAATCCAAGGAATAAGGCTGCTGCTCCTCCAAAAGATACTGTGAAAAGAAGACATTTTTTAATAGTATGCTTTCACATAAGATTTTTTTCACATCACACATATACGCATACTGAAGCAGACTATACTGGGCTGTTTCGAAGGTGTTCTAAGCCTATGAGTACAACAAGTGAAAAACTTCGCTAAAACACAGAGTTTAATGGGACTAGTCTGAGAGTGCGGTTTAGTTTCATGATAGAGAATACCTAGATAAACTTTCCGTTATTTTTCGAGTTTTTTGTCACATTATTACTATTTTTGCGATAAAGAAGTGTGATCAGGGACGTCATTTGGGGGGGGGGGCATTGGCCCACACTGAATTTTGGTTTTTTCATATATTATATATAATAAATAATACATAATAAATAATAAAATAATAAAAATATATGCATTCAGAACATCTTGACCTCCCCCCCCCCCCCCCATAGAAAAAACTGAAATGAAGTCCCTGAGTGAGATCTCTTATTCTTAGTACATTTCTTTCGACAACATAAAGTTTTCAAGATTGTAGTACAAACGTGCTATTAATGCGATGACGCGGCTTTACTTCGGACTAACAAGGGAACATTTCCAAGTGTTCCACGCCCATCTTTAAAACTTTGTTTGGGCATTTTTACTGATCGGAAAAATCTCCGGTTTGTTTTATTTTGCGTAGAATTAAATGTAGAAAAATAATAAAATATAAAATAAAAATCGTTTTTTTTTCGTTTCCAGAACTGAGCGACCCCCTAAAATAAAATATAATATAAAATAATTTAAAAGAAAAAAACGAAAACACACGTAACTACTATTACTTTATTATTTTAATAATTAAGTATTGTAATTGATTTTTTAATACCTAGAAAGTGTTTTCGAGGTTTTTTGAAATTCGACCCCTAAGGGTAGTGTGGTACGGGTGTGGGGGGTGTTTTTCCTTTATATATAGAACGGCTTAAGCTACAATGTTGAAACTTGGTGCGTATATGTAAAATAACTAGAAAAGAAATTTGGATAAAAAAAATTTAAATATGTATTGGTGTTCAGAAGGGGGGCAAAAAAAAATATCTGTGAAAATAGAATGCATATTTTTCCACGATTTTCGTCATAAATACTAGCTCGTCACAAATATTGAATTTAATTTTATTATGCGGATTCTTCGTATGAATACCTAGAACTTGTGCCGGAAAAATAATAAAGTTACGCCCAGATTGTTGGTAGATTTTTTTTATGTTAGCATTAACGTCCATTTGTTTTTATTGTAATCGGCCTATTCGTTCACAAAATACTGTATTATTAAAATAATAAAGCAAAAGCAAATAATTATACAAAATTAAGGGTGGTTTACTCCTTAATGGAGTTGCACTCTTGTCAGATTATACTTTTTTTGAATCGTGCTGACATAATATATATTCCTGCCAAGTATCATTGAAATCAATCAAGTGTTTCTACGGAAATCTAAAGTTCGGTCGACTTTGCCAACTTTGGGCAGAGTTTCACCCCTTAAATGCTTACGAATACGATACCCTCAGATTTTTTAGTTCTACAACATATATGAAAATGTTCAAAATCGGCGTGGGACACTTGGGAATGTTTCCTTTAAGTCCAACCAACAAAACTAGTGAAGTTTTTCACTTGTTGTACTCAGTTGTTTAGTAACTTTAGGCGAGTAGCGTCTTTTTCAGTCGTAGTAACCACGTGTAGTTATAGAAGATTGTTTTGATAAATTTTAAATTGATTTTAACAGCTTCACTTTACCCAGTAAATCTTCAAAGCTGAATAGAACATTTCTCCGGATTCGCACTTTGGGTGGTATGACATCCCAACGAAAGCTCGATTTAGGATGAAAAGGTATATCAGCACTAACACTCCTGGAATTAAAAATCAATTTACATAGTATAATATACAATATCGCATATCACGAAAGTAATACCATGTCATTTTTTTGATCGTATGCACCGAATACTGCTGTTCAGTACATGTGCTAGGGCACTTGCAAATATGCAGAGCCCAAATGGGCCATTTAAAATCCAATAAACATTCGAAACCCGCAGGCGTACAGCTTGGTCCATCTAATTAACCGGAAAATCGATTCGATAGCATTAATCAGACAGTAACACAATATTGATGAAAGCTAGTGATGATGGGGAAGGGTAAAGGAGGAAGGGGGTAGGTAACTTACCAACGAAAGGGTAGAAGTACGGCACACAATTACACATTTCCAGAGCCATTACAGCGCGGCATTTCATCAGGCAAAGTGATTTGCTATAAAACTGTTTCGGCACAAATTTACTTTCTCTTAAATTGAAACGCAGAATTTATTAATGAAACTTACCGGTAATTCAGCGGTATTTTCATCGTGAAAAACACATTTCCTTTGGCTTGGGGATAACTCTCGAAGCGAACCACTAGTTCTAGATTACAAGTTTATTTCATTTTAGAGTTCGAAAAAGAATCTCAAGAAGTTTACTTACACTGTTTCCATTACTTTATAAGATGCTAGTATTTCGTCTGATTTTTGCAATGCAATTAAATCGGATTCGGTTCCGGCTACTTCGTATGGCGAATGGATTTCGAGCTATTAAAAAGGATTTTTCATGAATTAATTATTAAGTTACTAAACTATCAATTTAAGGCTCTAAGGAAGGGGTGAAAATTGGGGAAGAAGATTTGATTATCTTGAGAGCGAGAGTAACATATCTAAGTACTTTCGTTATGTGGTGACTATATTTTATACATTTCCCTCCACTTATCCGAGAAATTAGAAAAGAAATGCTCGTAAATTTGCCTTTCATTTTGCCCTGATTTTAGAAGTTCGAAAGGAAAAAATTGGATTAATCTAAGATCCAATTCTAATCCTTCATCAACCTCTTGTCTTAGTTAATGAAGCCCCTTTTTCCATTAACTTATAAGATAAGATAATATGGATTGCGTTAAGTAGTGACTGTTCTTAATTTATTAAACTCTACTTTTATACCACACTTTCAGATAACTTCATATATTAAGAAAGTCTGCCAACAGTCTGGGCGCAGCTTTATTATTTTTTTGGGTAGAAGTCCGGAACACTTTTAATGCAGAGAGGCGGTGTCGGTTACAATGCGATTGACAATTTAAAAAATTATTTTTATAATAGCCACATGATTATTTCCGTGGTCTTGAAAATTTTACAGGAGTACTAACTCTAGTACTAGTGGAGCTCTACCGGGAAAAAATTGCGTGAGTGTATGGTGTGGGTATGGGAGTTGCTGGAAATGAAAAATTTCGGATTTTTATATCTTGAAAGCCGCAAAAGATAGAAAGCTAAAAGTTGGTATCTATACAGAGCTACTATAGAGACATTCCTGAAAAATAAAATTGTTGGTAGCGGTAGCAACGTACAAGGGGGGGGCTGGTTTTGATACCTTAGAAAGGGCTTATGCTAGAAAGTTGAAATTTAATACCCATGTATATGTACATGTGCTACTGTATAAATTAATGATTAGATGTGCCGGACCTCCAAGACTTCAAAACTAGTGTAACCGCAATTTCGATAAAAATTGGAGTTAGGACCTTTTAGCATGGACCCATTCAAATAGGTATTGTATTCTTTTTTTAATCACGTCGTAAGCAATTAATTTACTTTAGATATTAGTATTCAAAAAGATTTACACCATCAATTTGCTCAGAGTGCAACGGTGCACCATATTTTTAGATAATTGTGTTCCAGTTTCAGATACATTTGTGTTAGTGCCAATTAATAATAATTATGTTTAATTTGTGTAATAAATATTCCTAAATTCAACTTACAGTTCCAGAATTTTCGTAAATATCTAATTTGAGAAAACACTGTTGCTTTCCAAACTGACAAGACAAAGGCTTATGGAATTTGGTTAAAATTTGTTTTCTGAAATTTTCATAAATATTTTATAAATAATACAATAAATAAATAATATAATACAAATTTAAGATTATAAAAAAATAATAACATGTGGTTTTATTAACTATTTCTAAGTCGAACATTGTTCTTTTTTCGACAGTAATTAGTCTATGGCCTCTTACCTTTTCTTCAAGATTTCCGACATTGGTGAGTTAAAAGCATAGCACATTCCCCTTTCCGTCATAATCTGATGAATATCAACGCGAATACTTGGATCGTAAGATGTTACAATTTGTTCGAAATTTCGATCAACAGTTTGAGCAACTTCGAAAAGATCGACATCATCAAAACGTTCGTCCTGTGCGAATTTAGCCAGATCACCGTAATTAGTAGCCGTTGCATTTATCACGGAATAGAGAAATTCCAAAAGGTAGAAGTAGTCGTCATCGATAATTCCAACATTCCATCGTCTGGAAAAGTTTAAATGTTTTAAATAAATTAAACTAAAGTTAAGCCGTTACACCTTCTTAAGGGTTAAATATCGCGAAACCATGAAATTAGTTACTAGACGAAATGGAAACAAATTCGATCTTTATGTAAAGAAGTTGCGTATATTTTCACGAATTTTGACATATCTTCATGTAATGACATAACCTTAAAGATATGTCAGAATTCGTGAAAGTGTATGTAACCTCTTTACATTCTATTAGGAGGGATTGAGCACGAAAAAACAGTTTTTGGTAGTAAATTCGAAGTCGAAATCTTATCAGAGCTAAGAGATAAGACGAATTCGTGAAGAAGAGTACAAGCTCAGTACAATATCAAAAAATATTTCTAGGCGTTTATCTGAAAAGCCAGTTAATTTGATATCTCTGTCGACCTAAGCAATATGAGGAAATTCGTGAGAAAGTGTAGAACCACCGTACAGCATAAAAAAATATTTCTGTGCGTTTATCTGAAAAGCAAATTAGTTTACTATTTCAGAGGACCTAAGGGATATGACGAAATTCGTGAAGAAGTGTAGAACCATCGTACAACATGAAAAAAATATTTCCGGGCGTTTATCTGAAAAGCTAATTAATTTTATATAAGGGATGTAACGAAATTTATGAAATATATTGATTTTCGTTGGCCATTTGTTTCTAGGCTGACTCGGCATGCCTAAAAGATATAACAAAATTCGGGAACATGTGAAAGGAACTCCTATACATAATTGAACATTTAAGCTCCACTTCCGTATGCTAATCAAAATCTCAAGTTTTTTTTGTGGCTCCCTGTACTACATCTTCGTATACGTACTAAGTTTCAACTTCCAAGCATTTGCTGTTTTCGATGTTCAAAAAACCTCCGTACCTTGCTACAACTATAAACATTTTTATTTCAAGAATTCCTTTATTGTGGCCCTACATAGTCCTTAATTTTTAGCTTCCTACCCCTTACAGTTTTTGAGATATAAAATGTAGAACTGCTTTCCACCCCTCTCACCACATTCCCTGCACTAAAGGGGGCCCAACGCCTGTACAGTTTCTTAGACCATGTCTACGGTTCTTGAGAATTAACAATTTTTTTTTTTTAATTTCTATCCTCCACTTCCGTGCTACCTCACCACCCTAAAAAATTTTACTTTACTCTTTTGGTGCCCTCGTCTCCCTCTTTTGTATCATATCTATTGAAATTTTTGGCGTAATCGTACTTCTTCTGGATTAGATATAGAAGGGATCTCTTAGCAGCGAGGCCTCGAGAAAATAATTTACAAGACATACATACTCTTGGATAAATTGGTCAGCTTTATATGAATCCAAGTGATCGTGATAGCACAATGTTGCAGCTGGTAAAGTACCATTCCAGGATCGATAATCACGCTCCAAGGATACAACCGTTGGACTGGCTTGGTATCGCTTGTACTGATTTAAGCTGGTGTACACAGTTCCACCAATTGCTGAAATAATTAGAACAAACCATACACATCTGAAATTAAGAAAAATATTAAGAATTTGAATTTAACTATCAGTGATAAGAATTTCATTACCTTTCAAGGATATGCACTCTGTTGTTTAAAAGATGTGTAAATCCATGGATTCCAGTGGCATTTGCCAATTCGTAGAGATACTTATGAATAGGTTTCATTGCGCTACTACACAACTAACATACGACTGGATATCTTCCTTTTATAGACGAGTCCCTTCGATGATTAAACTAACGATAACGAATGCCTGTGAAAAGTCCTTTTTATAGTCCGTCGCTTGTCATTACTTTCACATATCTGATAGATGAATCCTTTTATCGTCCAATTACAAACGGACTCGTCTTTTGTTCGACTTACTTTTGACTGTAATTTGGATTAATGGTGCAACAAGTACAATAGAATGCCATTAAGGTTGTCCTGACTGGATTTTCGTGTTTGATTTAAGTTGGCTGAAGACGGATAGTCTCACAAGGTTTTATTGTCGTTGTTTCGTAATAGTCACATGAAGGGAAATAAAGTAGTCAACGTTGTCGTTAGTCTGAACAACTAAAGTACTGCTAATACGAACCTAATGCTATTGGCATTGAAATTGATACATGTTGTTCCATCAGACATTACATCTGATGCTGGACATGCCAAAGGAATATATGTACGAAAAAAAGCTAATTTTACAGAAGAGCAAATTGAAGTTGAAAATTCAGACCAAGAAATCATTAAAAACCGCATTACTATCTGATTTTCAATTTGATCCTGAATTGGCATCTCTTAACGAACTGCTAAGTTTTTTAGTTGCGATACCTGTAATTTTGATCAGAAAAATTGAATAAGGAAAGAGGTTTCTATCCTTTCATATTTGAAAAACCGACAGAGCATGTAGCTTAAAAACCATCTTATGGAAGTGAATCCTACCGTTCGATGCAGTATATAAATTGGGTTCAAAAAAGTGGTCACTATAAGTTCCTTCGGCCTTTCAAAAGTCGATTCACATGCATAAAAGTAAATTTTTGTTCTAGACTTCAAATTGATTGAATAATGCATTTTTCTTGCATGATGCCTCATGCATTTGCTGTGAATTTCGTCTAATATTTTATTCATGATTCTAAAGTGAATTTCTAACTGATACTTGATAAATGATCCATTATGCATTTCGCTTTCAAACAATTTATTATAGTTCATGACTTCGAAATGAACTTTTAATCTATCTTCATTGTATGACGCGTCATGTGATTCGGTTGGAATTGTTGTAGGATTTTAATTTATTACTTCAAAATGAATTTTAGACTATTTCTTTGTGACGGTGTACTGTGTTAAACCATATGAACTAGGTTTTTGCATTTTCACAGTTCACCATAGTGAGCGGTCATTTCTGACTTCCGATCTCTCGCGAACTAGTACTTTCTTTTAGTTCACTAGTTCACGGGAGTTCAGTGATGAGAAAGGCAGTGAAGTTTGAAACGACTCGCCGTTAAATATGATGAGCAAAAAAAAGGTCGTAGGGCACAAATGGATAACCAAAAAAAAACTTCGTCAATGAATAGAAACGAACTAGAAGCGGGACTGACTGCGAACTAGTTCGTTCATTTTAGTTCCTGGAAACGATCTTAGTTCGTTCGCGAACTATACAAACCTAGTATGAACACCATTGCGAAGTAAGTGCGCTTAATTTTGTTTAAATTAATATTAATATTGTATATTAATACAGCGGTCGGATGCTTACCTGCGTACCATAAAATTGAAAATACGTGTGAGGCTGCGAGTAAAAGAATAGAGCAGTGTTTCTCAATTGCTTCCCACCAAAGGGTCGCGCGGAAGTTTACATCTTTTCTCTCGAAGATACAAACAGCTAAACATAGGGTTGCAGAAAATGATCAGAGTATCTTGTGGAAATGCGTTCGTTAGAGAAATGCTGGTGTAAACGATATCAGACGCTGGACTATTGCTACTACGACGTTCGTATTTTTCCTTTCCCTGAATTTGACTATTTTATTTTATGTTGAATGGTATCTTAAATCATAGAGATATATGTATGTATGTACTGGAAATGACAAGCAGCGATTGAGTTGAAGGCGGACGTGGTACCATTCACTTGCACGCAAAACAACAACAAATTGACATAACGACCCTGTTTTGTCTCACTCAGTAGTCTGGATGGCTTGGTGGCTAGAGCACTTGCCTTCGGTGCACCTGGTACCAGGTTCGAATCTGCTTGGCGACAAGTAATTTTCGAGAATGGGATTGGTTGCGTGTAGCTAACCACTTCACCTCCTAGTGTTCCGTTAGTCTCGTAATGAAGTAACTCTAGCATTACTTCCAGGCCTAGGCCAGATTAGGGCTATTGCCATTGATTATTATTATTATTCACTCACTCGATAAAACAACAACAACGCCCCTTTTTATCTCATTTCTCTGACTTCAAAGAGCTTTATACAAAACCGTTAACTTATCGTCTCCAGTAGCTCTTTCTCTTCAAAAGAGTCTATAAGGAATTTGAACTGAAAAGTTGAAAAACGGGTAAACCCACTTAACCAGACTCATACTCTTCGCAGTGCTGGCAGCATGGAGTCAACATTGGCGGAGTAACCATGGGTGATGTGATGTGATTATGCCAATTATTTTCTCCTGTTGCTTTTCGGATTGTGCGATTTGTTTGTTGCTGAGTAGTTCCCCCATATTTGAGCACGCTATTGATAGCGTATACAGCTCCTTGTCACGACAGTGTAAAACGAAAACCAATTAATTTTGGTTATACATTTTTTAAATTCGTGATTAATTCTAATCAAAGGTTCAATGTTTACAGGATGAAGAAGCCAAATTCATCCCAAAACAATTTGCCGAAAGTCTACAAAGTGAATAGTTTCATCTTTAAAATTTAATGAGAAAATAAATTGTTTGTACACCTGTTCCTCTTCATGCAAATTACTTTGCCAAAGGCTATAATTATAATTGCCTTTGTCATTAATATGTTAAGCAATTTAATTAAAACCTTCCATTACGAAGTATTTAACTTAAACTTCCGACTCGAGTTAATTTATTCATTTTGTAGTTGCTTTATTCGATATAAAATCGACTATAATAACAATAAAATATTATACTTATAAATGCAACTCCCAGTTTTTTTTAATTAATCTCATTTTTAGCACGTCATTATACTTTTTTAAATATTTTAAAACCATGTTCGTCTTTAAATTAAAGTGTCTATGGACTTAAAAATATTTTTAGTGGCAGTAGTTTGTGTTGAGCCCAAATTGTGAATGGGTTATAATTTGTAACTAGCACCTGGACTATTTTCAGTTTTAAGTAGATAAAATATTAAAATTAAGAAATCAATGATAATTGTGGGCAAATAATAAGATTTTTCTTATTAAAAAAACCGTTTATTTTTTTCGTTTACATTATTTTTTTTTTAGTTTTTTATTTCAATATAGTTTTTGCCGTCAAGCTTTTCAGATTCGTTTACAAACATACGTATCTAAGATACAAGACACACACTGGTCCCGCAATACAGCAAGATTACAATCAGATTGGAAATGGTCTTACTTTAGTTATTTTTTTCTTTTTTTTATTATCTTGTTATCCCTTCTATCTGATTATGTTTGCTAATTTTTGTTAAATATATATTCTATAAATATTATTTCTATTTCATTGTTATAAAGATTTTTTAATAAATATTTTTATGTGTAAACTTTTTCGATATTTGGATGAAAGTTAACATGATGTTAAGTACAGATCTACTTTGGATATGTGTTTGTAGGTATCGCGCATTTTGGTCTCAGATAGAGTAAATTAAAATGATTTATAATGCTATGGTGATGTTCGGAAAAAACTTTAAAAACCTTTTAAACTTACATTAAGAAAAATAAGAGTAGTCGATAATTTACTCTGATACAATTCGGAGGATTAAATTAGTAAGTTATAAATGAAAATACCAACAACATACCTGGGAAGCTAATAAGCCTTGTCATGAGTAGAATGATCTATTACTGCTCGAAATAAGCAATATGTATGTACCAAGTTCAACATATGGAAAAGTTTTTGCGTTCAGTTTTCAATAGTTTTTCCTACTTTACAGTTTGATACTATTTTGAAACCAATTAGACAATGCTATTATCTCTGTGATAAAAAACTAAGAAAACTATTTTTTTTGGCAAGAGCCATCAATATGGACGGGTTACATTGATTTCTCTGAATGAACTTCAAAAAAATTTAAAATTGTAATTTGTTATAATTTAAACAAAGAAAGAATTGGATCAATTCTTTGTTTATATAATACAAGGACCAATTCTTTGTTTATAAATACAAGGAAGAAATTAGTAAAACTAGGAGGTCCAAAATTGAAAGAAAAATTTAAAGAATTACCGTAAAAACAAAAATAAAAATAAAAGAAAAGGTGATTCTTTCAATGAACGAAAATGTACTAATGTAATTTGAAATTTATCCAAAAACTGAAATTTTTAATTTTTAAATTAAGAGTGAGTGGAATAAAATTAAAATGTAGTGAAACATAACCCTGACTATCTAAAAACATTAAAAAATAAGAAAAATACAAAATATTAATAATGCAGTATTTTTAAAATAAAAAATTTGATGCAACATCAAATCAAAATTCAAGAAACGGTCAAAATTTGAAAACTAAAGAGTTTTGTCAAAATTTGCGTGTTTATTCTTGTAACGGAAAATACTCTATCTTAACTAAGATAAGAGAGTAAAAATTAGTAAGGGATAAGTATTTGAATAAAAATTGTATTAAACAAATGGCGTAAAGGATAAAAAATATGTTTGCTAATTGGAATCAGAAGGAAGTCTTAAATTCAAATAACAAATAGAAAATTAAGAATTATTAGAACGTATTCGGAAAGATTGCCTCGTTTGTAGTTACAGATTTTAGTTCCCATTATATTTTGGTTGATGTCTTGGCTAAGATGGACTTGCTTTAAAGCAGGTGACGAAGTCAAGGAGAGCGTAGACTTAACACAGACTTTCAAAATTATTTTTTTTATGAATAACGTTAATTCCTATTACATTTTATTGCTCTAACATAAAAAACTATAGTGAAAGGAAGTTGTCAAAATTGTTTAGATAAGACTAGATCTGTGTCTTAAGAAACCAGTGGCGGCTCGCACTCTTCTGAACGTTGAGACTCTTATAAGTATGAAAATTAGAAAATAGTATTTTTTGATTATCAAATCAATTACGAAAAGAACAACGAAGTAATTCCGTAAAATTTCATAATATATCTGAAAAAAGTGTGGTTCAGCCTAACTAGACTCAGGTGGTGATCCGCCACTGCGTTTAGACTATACCGCTATCAGTGTATTTCAATTGGAGTTGAATTGTTCTCAGGATCTTTTCGGGAGTTTCCTTGGATGTGCGATAGAAGCATCCTCTTTTCACTAGTAACCTTAGGAAGTGAAACACGAAGAAAATAATTTTATGATTTACTATTCGTTGGGATCGTTCCCAAGTCGCTTATGAGTCTGTATCTTTTAACGAAGAAAATTCTAGCATACATCTGATTCTGAATTTGAAGAATTGAAGAAAGTATAGTCCTACTGACCAAAAAAAATAGCAAAGAAAAATAATTGCTGTATTTGAGATTAAAAAGTTAAGTCTCAGGAATATGTTAGTTTAATTTAATTTCGAAAAAATACCATTTTAGAAAATGCTCCAGTCGTCCAGCAAGTTTGATATTGCTAAATATATAAAAACATATTACCAAGCCCTGGAACATCACCATAACTTGAAAAGTTAACATTGTACCTATTGATAATTGCTACAGAAGTTCATGGAAAGATTTAAAGAAGTAACATTTTAGTTTGTTAATAACAATATAACCAGTATACTATGAAGTTTAGAGTAGAGAGAAATGAATAAACCATCAAATTTTTAACATATAATTTCATATTATAATATAGTTATCGTTTTATGTTAGCAAGTAGAGCATATTGTACGAAAATAGTATAAGAATTCCGTAGTAAAGCTTAGGACCATTTTGGTATGTACAGCAATTCATTTTGTTTTTAATTAAGAATCCAATCTTCGATGTTCACATATCCATTGATAGATTAAGGTTTCAGTAAAGTCTCACATTTTTAAATAGCATTAATTTTAATTAGTAAAATTTTTTTTTTTTTTTATATAAGAAATCTATTATAATATTGCATAAGTCTTGAAAATATTTTTTTTCCTTTTATTTTGTTGCTGTTTTTCTAATATTTTACATTACTAAACTTATTGATATTTTATTCAAGTCATAAAAACACCTATCTAATAATGATAAGTTGTATTTTCTTTGTCACCTTAGTTTATTTTGTTATGTCCTTGTGTGAAATATTTTTATATATTAGTTTGTTTCTTTAAATGTTTCTAGGTAAAAATTGACATAATTATCATTTTTTTTGTTTAAATTTTAAAATTATAATCTTATCGATAAGTTATGAAAATACTGATCGACTTACGAGGATCTTAATGGAGCGAGAAAGACTCGTACAAAATGAGAAATTATCTAAGTTTTGGTTGTTATTATTATATAATTACACAGGTATTTTATTAAAATTGTTGTGCTTGGATTTTGTTTGAATTGCGCCTTTGTTACTTTACGCTTTTAATTTATTTAGAGTTTGATATAAAAAACGGTTTCAATACTAATTTTATTTCGATGCTATTTAGGTAATTGTGCACAATTAAGAAAAAAAAAACTTGAAGAACGAACCAAACTTAAATAAACGTCTCATAGGCTAAATGTTACAAGAATTCCCCATCGTGTGGCGGCGATGGTCCTGATATCGAAAGTGTTGGCAAATTGGTCAGTGGTTTTGAATTGGTCAGATTCAATGCAATGGCGCTACTGCTCGCTGGAGCAGTGGTTGCTTGAATCGGATTGGCTGCGGGCGAGGCGTTCTGAAGCTGCTGCTGAATATGAGACGGCGGCTTCTCTATTGAAATACTACCTACGATGCTATTCGCTCGGGCTTGGGTTGCATTTTCGGCTGTTGCTACTATGGACGGGGTTATTGTTACAGCTACAGATGTCGATGCTAATGTGGATGGAGTTGCATGGCACTCGGCTAATTCGATTGTTTCGCTAGGATGACTACTGTCCTCGGTACACCATTGCTGATTCTCCGAAAAGCGACGCTGTAATATAAAGAAACAATAGTTTTTGGTATTTAGTTTGACAAGGTGAAGAGTTTATTGGTGAAATGGGTATTTTATATTAAATATTTTCCGGCCAGACTGTACACCTGAGAGTATTACTGTCGAGAGTTAGTCTCAGATACTTCTTCGCCAGAGTATTTTCTAGACTTCTACTTTTTGGCATATATTTTTAGTGTCGAATTAATATTTTCATGGTCTCAGAGTTGAAACGGTTGCAACTGCTCATAACAAAGAACATGTTGGATGTAGTGTTACTAGCAGTAGTCAAGGACGACTGGGCTTCGAAAACCTAAATCTGGTTAGGGTGTCGTACAGGGCAAACAAAGAAAAGATACATTTTAACGAATTTCGTCATATCGTTTAGCTCTATCAAGGTAGATATCAAAATTATCTTACATCTGTGTGCTGTTTGTAATATCATTAAAAAAATTATCTCTTTGATTTTTTGTAGTTCAACCCTTACGTTGTGTAAAGTAGTACGGTATATTTTCACGAATTCCGATATATTTTTTGGGCCTAATAAGATATCAAATTCACTTTCACTTCTAAGAGTTTTAAATGTAATCGAAAAAAAACCGAATCCAAGCATTTTTCGAAATTCAAGTTTTCCCGAATTCCATTAAATCTTGTAGGATTCATGAGATCAAATTATCTTTTACTTTTGTGAGCTTCATTTAGAATGACCTAAAAATTAATTTTGCGATATTCAACCCCTAAGAGGGTGCAAAGTAATTGTGTATGCTTTCACGATTTTCGATGTATTTCTTAGGTCAGACGAGATATTGAATTCACTTTTATTTCTTAGGGTTTTAACTATAATAAATATAACATTTTACTTCAGAGGACTTTAACTATAATAAATTTAATAGCATAAACTAATTCAAGAATTTTTGAATATTCAACCCCCAAGATGGTGTTAGGTGGTTGTGCAAGATTTCATGAATTCTGAAAGTTTTTTTAGGTCAAATAGGATATTGGAGTCGCTTTTAGTTCTATTGGGTTCTGGCAACTTAATTTCAAAATTTTGCAGTATTGAACACCTAATGGGGGGTGTTAAATTATTTCATATTTGTTTACGAATTCCGACATATATCTTGGGTCTCAAGAGAAATCGAATTGATTTCTATATAAACGCTTAAAAATCATTTTCAGAATTTTCTGATATTTAACCCCCTAAGGGGTTATGTCCAAATTTTAATCCCATATTTTATTGAAGTTGTAAACAGTCTGGGCATAGTTTCATCATTTTTAGATAGAAGTCCGGAACGCGTTTATTGCTAACACGCGGTGTAAGTTAGGACATTATTTGAAAAAAAGTTTTTTTTAGATTATTAGTCCCATAGTAACCTGTACCAAATATCCACAATTAAATGCGTTCCAGACTTTTACCCATAAAGTAATAAGGTTGTGTCCAAACTGTTGACAGCTTTTATAATCGTACTCCAGTTCAAAGATAAGTCCATTTTTACAATCCCCAAATATTTTTCTTTGTCTCATCAGAGTCCTGTCGTGTCTTCTTAAGACATCCTCCAAGTGCTGATGATGAAGGAATATTGGTCTTGTTGAGTACAGGTATAACAAGAAATTATGGAAATTAATGGTTCGAGGGAAATACGATTTAGTCCTAAAATTTGCATTTTATTAAGGGAACCATGGTGTGTCTGTTAGGTGAAAAACGACCTTCAAAGTGGATGCTTCGCCCATTTTCATATTCTCGTAGATGAAGTAAAAGTTGGACGTTTTGGTAGATGCCAAAGACTGAGACGTTCAAAATAGCCGATGAAGCTTAAAATTAGATTTTGGGTTCGTTAAATAATGACTAAGGTCAACATGACAAGTAGATTAAGATTTCAAATCGCAGAAATTTGAACAAGAAATCCAGAAAGAAGACAATTTAAAAAGTTTTGTTCGGGACATACCGGTCTATCGATAAGAGGATTAAATCGGATTATAGTTTCGACTTACCTTTCGATCTTCATCGCTAATATTCTCAGCACTTCTTGCTTTCCGGCACAAGACGCTCTGGGAACCGTGTCTTCGTAAGAACTCAATCGAATCGAATCCTCGTCCTTCAGACGAAACGAAAATCGCTGAATTAATTCGACTTCGAGTACATCGTTCCGAAATTGTAGTTGATGGTTCGTCCTGCAGATAGTGGAAGTGCTGAAATGATAAATTGTCGAAAAAGAAAAGAAATTATTTTCTGTGGAAAAGATCCTTAATAAATTGTGAAAAGCCGCTTGATAAGCCGGTGAATTTGATGGTCTCATTACGGGCGGTTCTGTACAAGTACCTTTCTTCGTTCTTTTTATATACGTTTCCCGGGAAAACCCCAACAATTTTCCTTTTAGATCCTTTCCAGTGCTGTTGCAGGTTTTGTAGGTTTTCGCTGTTTAATGAGCGGGAATGAATCTCTCCCTCTGTTTGGAGTTGAACTTTGTTTTCAGAAATTTACTTTTAAAGTTTACGGGAAGAGGGATGTCTTGTTTTCACAAGTTTTGTTGTTGATTTAATTATTTTTTTCCCGGGTAATTGTTTGCTGCATACCACGCAAAGTTGCCAGGAAATCATTGCTTTTGAAGGAATGAAACTTAGATTCTGTGAGTATTACCTTGTGCAGTTTGAGTGCTATTGCTGGAACTTTTAAATATATTAAAGCGTGCCCTGGTAAGCTATGTGTGCTCCATTAAACATTTACTTGTTGTTAGTCCATGTTATGATATATAACACGTGTTTCAACAACTTTTGTTAGGAAGCTGGTGCAAATTGCTCATTAATACACACAAATTCTCATTTTTACTAACTGAATCATACAAAATTTGTTCTAGCTACGGGTTTTTTGCAGCACTTTTGCATGGTACTTATAGGACCATTGGTTTTAATTGTTTCTGTTTGCAGACTTTCAAATAAATAGTTACATTATATTAGCAATCAGTCCAAATCGGGCTAAGGCCTTGAAGTAATGCTAGAGTTACTTCATTACGAGACCAACGGAACACTAGGAGATGAACTGGTCAGCTACACACTCGTCCGTGATTATTACCCCGATTTTAAATCAGGTACTCACTTACAGCTAAGTGAACTGGTAATCTGGCACATAATCCCACTATCGAAAATTACTTGTCGCCAACCAGATTCGAGCCTGGTACCAGGTGCACCGAAGGCAATTGCTCTAGCCAGTAAGCCACACTACAATTAATGTTATGCATCGTCTAAAACTTGAAATTACAAAATATGGGACGTGTAATATTTTTTTTTAAATTTAAAATCGGTTTTAAGACTTTGTTATTGCTTTACTTTATTTTGGGCCCATTTTGTTATTTTTGGGCTAAACCGGGTTTTAAGGAATTGGAACAGTAAAAATAAATAAATGTAGAGACCAATTCAGTATCACATTGGGTCCGAGAGATAGGACAAAATTCAAAACATATGCAACCCCTTTCCATATCTTTGGGGATTGAATATTAAAAAACAACCGAACATTTTTCAAGACACTTGTATGCAATCAATTAGACGTCAAATAACCAGGACCCAGGCGATACAGCCGTGCCAACATGTTCAACCCCTTTGGAAAGAATGTTCAACCCCTTGGTGGTTGAGTATCGAAAAATCTCGAAATCACTATGTGTGTGTGTGTACAAACAGTCTATTGAAGTAAGAAACAATTCAGTATCTGATCGGAACCCTATCTGGCTTAAGAAATATAATAAGATCCACAACATATTCAACCCCTTTTCAGTTCTTTGGAGGTTGAATACCGAAAAAGATCGAAGTTATTTGTATAAAAACCACGTTGTAGTAAAAATCCAAACTCAGGAGATATAACGAAATTCGTGACAGCATATTCAACCAATTTTCAATCCCTTTTAACGATGGTTCAATTTCGGAAAATTTCGAAACATACATGAGTTTCTGCAAAAATGTATGTAGAAGCAAGAACCAATTCCGTATCTGATCGGAGCTTATATAATGTTACGGAATTCGTGAAAATATGGTCAATTTCGTTGCGACCCTATGTGGGTTGAATGCTGAGGAATCCCGAAACTGATTTTTGATCGTTCCTAAAAAAGTGTTTATGGAAGTAAAAACTATTTCAATATCTTACCATATGTTTCATATGTCGGATATTAATTTAACCCTCTTTTTACACACCATGTACTATAATCTAAGAGCGAGTTGTCTCTCTTACACACACAAATATTTCTTAATTTTTGGTAAAGATCGTTAATTCCACTCTCTATGCTCTAAAATCGCTTCCAAAACTTAGAATATTTTGATTTGAGTCTTAAGCCCGCCTCCTGTACTCCACTGCCGGTATCAACATTTAATTATAAACAGTTTTTAGTCCCAAGTAATGTAAAAGAGCATTTATTTTAGCACTTAATTTATTTTTCCGTGGCTTAATCTCTGCTTCGGTGATAAAAATTCCATTAGAAATTCAACTAAAATTTAGTGCACGTCAATGTTGAATTTCCGTAATACCTTTTGATTCGGCCTGAAAATGTGTGATAAATGCTACGTAAAAATAAAGGAATTTCGTAGATATAGAGCTCAGTAGAAAGTAATCGATGTGATCTACGCTTGTTTGTCTTAAGATTACTTCTAGGTAAGCAACATCATCATCAACAACATCATCTCTTCTTAAATCATCATAACACAGAATACGTGCATTTAATTCCCGTCTATGACGATTGCTATGCTATAAAATTAACAAAACTGTAACTACCACTTACTCGGAGTTTTGTTTGAGAGTTAACTAGTGCACCAACTTCGCTTCCTTCGCACTGAAATAAAAGATGGAAAGACTTCAAGATAATGTGTAAATTTTTGGTGAATTCTAGAAAGTAATTTATGAAAATATTGGAGAATTATAATTTGAGCAATAAATTAGCTCACTTTTCCATTAAAGAAAGCATTTTTATACGAGAGCGATTTCGGTATGTACGAGCTAAAGCTTTTAAACAACGCTAAGTTTGTTGTTTTTGAACAGTGCAAATTGGCAGTTGGCTATTTTACAGTGCTCTTTGTTTTATAATTTATGTGCAGATATTTTGCATATAATAATTTTAATTTATTAAATATATTTCAGCTACGACCAGATAAAAGTTGGAAAGTTAAACATGTTTGATAGATATTATGGAGAATTATGTTACAGTGTAAATTTGTTCTTTCAGTGCGGTACCAATTCGCAGAAACAATTTTTATATAACCAAAATTATATAGACAGACCAATTTGAATCCATTGACTCATCCAGTTGTAATTTTCTCTCGATGAACTCAATTTCAGAGTATCACTTGGAAATTGTCCGAGTAGCGTCTTCTTCAGTCGGGAAGAGAGTTTTGGTCTTTTCCAATGCTGCTGTGAGATTGAGAACTAGAAAAATTTTCAGTGACAAGAATTTCAACTTTAAAACCATCAGATATAAATTTTATACATATTTTATCGTCATATAGAGCTATTCTAGAAGATGAATTCTTATAGAAACTGGAACAACGATTGCTAGGTAATTTGGGTAACGCTTGAAACAGCGTAAGAGGTGTATTATGTTGCACTCCACAGTAGCGCAGGGTAGAGAAAAAGCAGAGCAGCACACTTTCCTTTTTACATATAGATGGCGTTGATGGTTGGTTTACACTCACCCATGAGGCTCGCCTTGAGGCGAGAAGCTACCCCCATCAGGCCATTGCAAACCGGTTCTCAATGTAAGACTCTTGCGACTGCACGAGCTATTTCATGGATTGATTTTTTGTTGGGGATAGAGGCTCTTCGCAAACGCTGAGTGTAAATGCACCATGAAGCAATATAGATGTCTTACATCATCCTCAGGATATAGGAAATCAATAGCTGTGTTGTAGCATAGCTTAGCATAGATCGTGTTTTATTAGAGCACACTTGAGGGATATATTGACCAATCTTAGAGTAGTCAGAACGCTTATCAGAATCAGAAATACTCGGAAAACGATGTCCTTCGTCTCTTTGGGAAATATCCTTTTCCTCGGAATACTCAGTGAAACTGTGTGCTAATGCATTTAAGGGAGTATCCTTATTACAACAGTTTCTTATTTACTTCCACACTCCAATTGATATCACTTCTAATTCCTTCCAATAAAATCAACTTGATTGAAAGAAATTGACAAATATTGGAAAAGACCAGTTTTTGTACAAAGCTCTAACAATAATAAAATAAATTAAAAATTTCTTACTAAAAGAAAACAAAGGTTTCTTCAAAAGAAAACAATTTCATTACTCCTTGAAATAAAATTGGCTAAATGAAATCTAGACACTTAAGTTCTTAATAGGAACAGTTGATTGTTGGTTGCCATTACAACACAAAGTATTGCATTAAATATTCATGAAAACGGCTCAATTTTTCCCTCAGGCGTAAGAGAATTGCTCACATAATAGGGGCCTAATATTTTCCGACCTTTAATTTCGCCCTTTCAACGACGTTATTAATAAATTTAGATAAGTGGCAAAATGAAATCCTAGGGTCTAATGAACTTTATCATGAGTAAATAATTAGTTTCAATTTTTTTATGCGAAGTATTGGGTAAGTTTTCTAGAATCCATTAGAAATTATGCGGAAAAGTTAAAACTTTGTGAAGCTGTCAAGAAAATTTGCGAACCTTTTTCTTATGTTTTCCTGAGGATACGGAATATTCCGCGAAATATGCACCACAAAAAAGCATGTTGGTTAACTTTTGAGATCACTTTGATGAGAAACAGAGCGTCTATGTAGATAGAGTAATGATTACAGAATCGATACCGTAATGGTGACATGCAAGATCTGTCCAATTGGAGATGTCCCAGGCTGGCAAGAAGGTACTTACTAACCTCGGGCTAAGTAAGTAGGTTTTTTTTCCTATTTTCTCTAGGTGGTTTATTCATGTCTAGAGAGAATATACTTGCATCGCGTTGATATTGAATCAACGATTTGTCCACTGGACTATCGGGCTGATTCAAAAAAAACCACGGTAAATATCTTGTGCATTACCCACCTAGCGTTAACAACTACTTCACCATGGAAATCACCACTTCTTGAGTTCATACCTGTACGCATTCGGTAAGTAGTTACACCAATGCAAGTGAAAGGGTCTCTCAATGTGAACGGAGTTTTTTCATGGTAAGGCTACCATAGAAGATAAATTTAAGAATTCCCTACACTTCTCGAGTACTCAACTCCGCACTCTTTCTCCAACCCTTTTGAACATTCCACACATACCACCGAAAATGCAGGAAAGCTCTCGACTAAACACATCCAGTATATAAGCACCACAAAGTTTGCAGTCGAACACAGTTTTTACTACGACAGTCACTTCTACACGAACGTATTAGTAAAGCGATTTGGATTGGTAGCAGCAAACGAGCAGTGATCAAGTCGTTCGTAGTATACATCGGGCAGCGTTGCCGGTAGTGCTAGTAATAAAACGTTATTCTTTCTATCATCTTTAAACGAATTATAAACAATATTTTGAATTGTACATTTCGGTTAATAAAAATGGCCAGAATAACTGAATGATGCGTATGTTATTATATAAATGACAATCACTTACTATCGTTAATGTCTCCTTTCTTAAGGTTCTTAACCTTTCAAGGAATTTTCTTTTGTTCAGAAAGTTCGGCGGACTAATACTGATGAAGTGGTGGATTTGAATCGCTCCTAATTTTCAAAAAGTTTATTCGGAAGTCATTTTATCACTAGGATTTCATTTTCAGGTAATGATCATTCTACTGCTATGGTTGTCTTCAACTAATAGTAAGCAGGCATCTTTTCGACACTGTTGAAAATTGTGTTCTTAATTGCTTTTTCGGCATAAAATGGTTGTATTTTGTCTTTTCGATGATCTCTTCGATGATGAAGTGTGTCTTTTTTATGGTGCCCTTGTTCTTTTTTTTATGACTTCTCTTTCTTGGTATCTCTTTCTCACTTTCTCTCTTTCTATTCCTCTCTTTCTTTGGATTGCCTTCTCTTTGTACATATGTAGTCCCTACTAAATTTCCATCTTTAGAATGATTGTGAGCTTGAGTCGTTCTTTAAACTCTGGAAGAAAAATTACGAGTTTTTTTGAAAAAAAAAATACACTGTTGGTCCGTCGAGCCGGATTTGAACTAGCGAGTTAAAATATTTGCACCGATTAACCTTTTTTTTATTTTTTAGAATTTTTCGTTCGAACTCATGAACCTATTTCCACTATAGGCCAAAATTTTGGAATGAAGAAGACGTGAACATCCCTTACAAAATATTGTTGAGACGCTTGGGCCAAAGGAGAAGTTCGAACTTGGTACATTAAGAAAAGAAATATGTTCCATTTTACTAATGAAGTTGGTTCGGTTAAATCGTTTGAATCAAGTTTCAAGAATGACTAAAATAAGTGTGTAAATTTAAAATACAACGAGGAAACCAATAGGGTGGTATACTTTTAAATTCTGTACACCCGAAGAAATATCAGAAATATTTCCCAAATTGTGATTAATTATGCATAATTAGCTAATAATCAAGACTTCACTTTATTTAGTAAGACGAATCAACTTTAATCAAGAACCTAAAATATTTAACATAGAACTATTGAGTACTTTCGTCTACGTTTTTAAAAATCCTAAACGCTTGTGAAACTTTTCTGGTCCATGGTATGTCATTAATTTTTCAGCTGATTCGTCCTTAATACGATAAACGTCTTGAAAAAATGGTTTATACACTTAGCGAAAATTGTGTTAGGGATTTAAGACAGATGTCTATGTTTGCATTATACTCTAAAGGGACTAATGGATTTTATGATAGCTCCGAGAGACAAATCTAGAAAGGGAAACAGTTGTTTGGGGGAAACAAGCGCTGTTTTCAAATTATCGATTGTAAACAAGGAAATAAAAGATGAATGTTTTCGGGGAGTTGATAAAACCCTCTTGCAGTTATTTAAAATTTTAACGAGAGCTTGGAAAAATCGATGAACCGAAGATTTAAAAATAAATAATTTTTTTTTTTCGAATATGAAATTCACACCTTAAATTCAATAGATAGACAATAGACAATATAGATTTTACCGTATATTTTTACAATAAATTAAAATTAAGGTCCTACTACTATCATCGCTTCTGTTAAAAGCCCGATAGATCTTGTCGCTGAATGGAATTAAATTTTGCATCAAATTATTTTTGTTCCGATTAAGGCATCCTTTAAGTGCTCTGAGATAAAAAAATATATTTTTTTAACTCCGTCCTTACAACATAACGCACACTTAACACCTTTCATTGCAAATATAACTACATCACTTGACGTGTGAATTCATAAACTCTTGGAAAGAATTTAATAAGCAAAGCCGATATGGAGTTAATCTGCACAAAGTTAAAGCTGCTACATTGGGAAATGAAAATGAAAGGACTTCGGTGTAGTAGTTGCTAGTTCAGAAAATTTTATCGCTGTTCGATTTCCGACCTGTATCCAAAAATGTGGTTATTCGAAAAAGGTCGGGATACTTAAATTTCATATCGAATAGCTTATGGACGAGACTGTCGCGTATTCTTATAAGTTAGCACTGCAAACATGCTTTGAAGCGTTACTAACTGACGAAGGAACAACTATACTTCAAGAGTGGACACAATTTACAGATGGTATCAGAAGGACAGCAGTAGTCTGGGTGGCTTAGTGGCTAGAGCACTTGCCTTCGGTGCACCTGGTTCCAGGTTCGAATCTGCTTGGCGACAAGTAATTTTCGAAAATGGGATTGGGTGCCGGACTACCAGTTCACTCAGCTGTAAATGAGTACCTGAGTTAAAATCGGGGTAATAATCACGGACGGGCGTGTAGCTGACCACTTCACCTCCTAGTGTTCCGTTGGTCTCGCAATGAAGTAACTCTAGCATTATTCAAGGCCTAGGCCCGATTTGGGCTGTTGCGTCATTGATTATTATTATCAGAAGGACAGCAGAAGAGATCATAGGAACCAAATCCAACAGAAACGTGATGACTGGTTGGATATTGATTGTAGCTATGCAATTACGAAAAAGAACGAAGCTTTCAAGGAACACATTAAAAGACCAACGAAAATTCAAAAAGGAGACATACGACTAGCTTAGGCGATAAGCCACAGGCTAACCTCTGTAATGACAAGAAAGCATATTAAAGACATAAAGACGTTTTGTAAGGCAGCGCTGCATGCAGAATATACATATAGGTGTGTTTTGTTGTATTTAAAACCAAGCGTTCTAAATTCGTTTTGCCGAGCGCATTTGGCATAGTATGCCAGTTCATCAGTCAGCAGCAGATCTTCCAGCATGTTCTTGTCCAGCGCCTTGTTGTTGATGTTGTATTTTGGACTTAAGGTAGGTACTCTCTTTTTCATGCACACCAAAATTAATAGTAGGCTGGATGGCTTAGTGGTTGAAACACTTGCCTTCGGTGCACTTGGTACTAGGTTCGAGTAATTTTCGAGAATGGGAATGGGTGCCGGACTACCAGTGCACTCAGCTGTAAGAGTACCTGAGTTAAAATCGGGGTAATAATCACGGGCGAGCGTGTGGCTGACCACTTCACCTTCTAATGACCTTCTAGTCCTTCCGTTGATCTCGTAATGAAGTGACTCTAGCATTACTTAAAGGTCTAGGCCTGAGTTGTGCTGTAATCAATGGCGCTTATTTTTATTAAAATAAATTGTGCAATACAGGGCTGGAACTAGGAGGGTGTTCGGACAGGGTTCGGACCACCCCGAAACTCCCAAAAGGATTCAAAGTACTTAAAATCAACCTTTTATTTATTTGTCTGTTGAATTGAGGAACACCCACATGTAAGAGTTTGTATCGCTCGTAGTGCCTCCTGGATATATCACTATCATTGATGGCTCTACAGCCCAAATCTGGTCCTGGTTCCCTGAATTTATCGTCTGCAATCGTCTCGAGACGAAGACCGCGTCCTTCAGCTGCTTGTTTTACTTTATTATTTCTTAATAATAAATTATTTAAGATGTTTTTGCTATTTTTATCAGCCTTGTCGTCCCATCGCATGCGTGGTTTGCCTAATGGTCTGTTACCACTCGCTTTGCCTTCAAGAGTTGGTTTGACATTCGTTTTTTGCGCCCCCGAATTTTTTTCACGCCTACGACCTTGCTGCACTAGAATGTTTTCTCTCTTGTCTCTTAATTAATTTTGACCATAGTTTGGTCCTTGATGTACATAATACTAAAAATTCATAAACTGTATGTTTTCATTAGCCTAAATATTTGATGGTTCTGTGTGATCCCAGATAGTCCTTAAGTTAAATATAAATGGAATTAATTACATTATTTAATTATCAAAGCTGCCAATATGGTGACCTTAAGCTTAAGTGCAAAAAGGGACGACCAAAAAGGAGTGAATAAAATATTTTGTTACAAACACTGTGGTCATGACTGCTTGCAAATCCACCTAAATAAATTTCGGTTAATTTCATTTTTTATTTATAAATTATGTTGCTTAAGAAAACGTGATGATGTTTGGTGAATTATTTGTTTTTTTTTTTTGGGCTTCGATTGGCAATCAAAGTATAGGACATGATGTACTAAATGTGAGTGATTGATTAGCTCTAGTACGTTCTATATAAAATGAAATTTTTTTGATGAAAATCAGTGTATGGCTTGCAACAAAACTATTTAAGTGCTACTCAAGGTGCTATAAATTCGTGGTCTATTATTTTAGCAAAAGAAACGGGACAATGAGAGCGTGTGTAGATTTATTTTGTTCGGTGTTCGGCACACATGTAGAGAAACAAGTTGAAGCATAACTTACGCTACTTTCACTGTTCCGATCGACGCTACTGCGATACCTCGAATCACGACTGTCTTTGCTACTTTCGCTTCGTTCGCGACACGAAAATTGCCGATGATATTGTCGTCGGCGACGCGCTGCACTGGCCACAGGACGATAATAGTACGTACTATCGTAGCTGAATTGTTTCTTACGCCACGCTTCGTATTGTCGCTGATGGCTGAATAGGCGTCTTCGTCGCTGTACCAATTGTCTCGAAGACTCCTGTTCGCCCAGAACGTCCAGCTCTTCGTCAGGATCTCGGGAATCTTCGGATTGTTGACGTTGATCCTGAAGTGTTTCAGAGGTTTGATGATGATGGCGGCCATCGTTGGAATTGCCTCCATGGCCGCCATCATCATGCTCTGGTTGCTAGCTTTCCGTTTCGGCTCTATGGAGTAATGCGAATTGGCAACCACAGTCTCGATCTTGTGTACGACGTGGGCATTGAAAACAACGATCCAGAAGACCGCAACCTTCACATCGCGGCAGACACTAAATAGTAGTAGGCTTGTGAATTTTATTGGATTTTTCAAGAAATTTCTTGGAATTTGAAAAAAAAACACTAGCCTACTTTTAAGTATTTGTTAAAATTTTTGTCATATTATATTTTTGTTTTTGGCAAAATAAGAGCTAATCAAAAGCGATCTGCAAAAATTATTATACATTGCATTCCGAGCTTAGTACTATGGTTGACTAGCGAATTTCGAAATACCGACAGGGCAAAATATTGTCGTAATAAAAACACAAAAGGTAAGAAACTTTGAATTTAATAATGTTGTAAAGTCATTAACTTTTTTATTTTCTTTAGCCTACCAGTGGACTAAAAAAAACTCGCAATAAATTAAAATTTTGTAATTGTAACTGATCAGTCTCAGACTCATATGAAATTATGGAAAAGGATTTAAAATCTTTGAATTTAATTTGAAAGTTAATGAAGACCTACTGCAGAAATAATCCTTTGTGAAAAATGATACCCTAAAATTTTGTATTTTCACATTTAGGACTAATCCCTCGAAACAAAAAAGAGAATAAAATGTCCGTCTGGTCGCCGTACGTACAAGCGTTTGGAGGCCCATAGCTTACAAGCTCCTTGAGATACTACACTGGAATACTTTTTGGGTGAGTAGTTGGGGTGAATCCCAATAAGTGAAGTTAATCCCAATAAGTGATAAGGTGTGTGTAAAGCAATTTAAATGAAAACGGTTGGTTTCTAGATCTCAGGAACCGCTTTTCCAAAGAGGCTGAAACTTAGAAAAAATTACCAATATGCGGCGGAAGAAACAGTGCGTCTGAAAAAAGGTTCAGATTTCAATTAGAGTACGAAAGTGTGGTAACAAAATTGTCCCTGAAACGAACCTCAATTTTCAAAAATTTCAATAGAGATTGGCATGACGGGTTATCAAATTAATTTTACTTCTGCGGACTCATTATGTAAGCGATTAAGTAAGATTTTTTTTTCTCAATTTTGTTGATATGCATTCGCTGTGGAGGTGTATGTTTTCACGAATTCCCTTATATTTCTTGGGTCAAATGAGCGGGCCTATTACGGAACTCACTCGACCAAAAAATGGACGTTCTGCGACTATGAAACTCACCGACGGCCTACTTGTCGAGTTTCACTCGACTTTTAGTCGAGAAAAAAGCGTGAGTAAAGAGAACTGCGTATTGTGAGAGATGATCGAGTGAGTATTTACTTGTAAGAAATGTCGAATTCACTCGACTACTGGAAATGAAGTCACTTTCCAATTGTCGAGTTTCATCATACCAACTTTTGCTCGAGTCGAGTTCAAATGTGAGTGAGTTACTCACTCGACTCGAGTTTCGTAATAGGCCCGGAGATTTCGAACTCGTTTTCACTTCTTAAGGCTTTAAATATAATCAGGAAATAAACTGACTTATGTCCGATTTCACAGGGGTAGCTTAAGTTGTGAGTGAAGCTTAAGCTTGGGCTTAGGAATATCTTCGATTTCACAGTAATGGCTTAAGTCTTAAGCTAAGTCAAGCGCTAGCTTAGCTTAAGCCATCAATTTTGCGTGTAATTAAGATATACAGCCGCAAAGCTACTCCACTACATGAAATTTATCGAATGTACGCAAATCTATTACAAAAGCTTACAGTAGGTTGCAAAATGAAACGCTACTACGCATTATGCTTAGTTTAGCTAAGCCGCACGATACAAAAAACTGTGAAATCAGTCGAAATGAATAGCTTAAGCTACCTATTCTAGCTTAAGCTATCACTGTGAAAACGGGCATTAATCATTTTTCGATATTTAACCCATAAGCAGTCTAGTACTAACTAGAAGCGAAAACTGTCAAATCAGATACAAAATCCATTTACAATTTCCACTCGAACGAAAAAGTTGTATGGGTAAATTGCGATAAATCTTTTAGTCCTTTTGCTTTTATAGGGTTTACATAATGATGACATAAAAATTAATTTCAAGAGCATGGAGTATTCAACGCCTGAAATTGTAGTGTACTTTTTTACGAATTCCGACATATCTCTTAGATCTGAACTGGTTTGGAGCTTTACTTACTGAATTTCTATACAATCGCCTAAAAATCGGTTTCAGAATTTTTTACATTAAACCAATAACGACTTACATCAATATTTTATTCCTCGAATTAAAAAAAAAATAAACAAGATGCAGGAGGATATTTGGAACATTATTTTTTAAGGGTCGCATAGTTACCTACACCACATCTCAGCATATAATACGTTTCGAATTGATATGATAATAAAATCCGATTCCTCCCTCTCCACAGGCCCTGTATACAATATTGTCTTAAAATTTATACCAATTATTCCAGGCTAACCTGGAGGAGGGTGGAAAATGCTGATGAGGGTGTATAAGGGCTAAAGGCAAGGAAGAGTGAGAAAGAAACAATTCAGATTTTTATATCTCGAGAACCGTAACTGAAGAGCGGTTAAACATAAAGGGATCACGTAGATATAGTAGGGGTACTTTGTTTAGGGTGGGGTTGTTTTTCCTACCGCTACAAAGGCTTATGCTAGAAACTTCAAATTTGGAGGATATATGGAGATTTACAACAAAATATATTTTTTTTTTAAAAAAAATTCATATATTAATTGGCAAATGGACGTGGGATAATAAAAACGGTCAGTGAAAATAGTGCATTTAATTTTACGAATTTCGACACATATCTTAAGTCTTCTGAAATATTGATTTAACCCCTAACGGGCCAAAGTGTTACCCGTACTATTCTTGTACTCTTTCTGATAAACAAAAGAAGCTAAAACTTAAATTATGATCTACTTCCTGTAAGAGTATTTCGTAGACATACTTGTAAACAATATATTTATACCAACAAATGAAGTGATTTTAATAGGAGGTAACCAAGTAACTTTTCGGCGTGATTACAATTTTTTTTCTTTGACCCGATAAGGGTTAAATTTACTTCTCGCTAAGACCCTAAAAACAGTTTTCTGAATTTTTATTTTCAAAATTGAGCCACTATGTGGTACGACGGTGTGTAAACATTTTCACGAATTCCGCCATATCCCTTAGGTCTGATTAGATATCGAATAAGTTTACACTTTTATATAATCGCCCAAAATTCGTTTTCATGTTGTTTTGCTTGATTTGTAAGGGTAAAACTGAATGATACATGTTTTCACGAATTCCATAATATCTCTTAGGGTCGATAAGATATCGAATTATTTTTTGCTTCCTTGAGAAATAATAACCTAAAATTAATTTCGGGATTTTTTGATATTCAAATCCACGGAAGGTCGGATAAAGAGACTGCATGCTTTTCCACGAGTTTTGGCATATTTCGGGATGTTAAATATTTCATTATAGATTTTTTTTCCTTTAAGCGAAAATATCAAAATGCCACCTCGAGGTATGGAGACATATTCCCATACGTCGGATAGAAGGACAAAAATTCACATTTTTGCAAGGTTTCTTTCTCTTGATCACAATATTTTTTTTTATTTCAATAATAAATTAAAATAGTTTGAATTTAATTCATGGCGTTAAATCTTGATGTCTATACCGAAAACAGCCTTTTAGACCGAAATCCTATTTTGGAATTTAATTTCAATACCGTTGAATCGTTTTCACTTTATTATTTTCTAATACTACAGTATTTATTAATTGCTTTAAATTTGATCCAGATCCAAACAAATTGGAACTTTAGTTTTGGGACATTGGCGTCTTGGGAGCTAACTTTGAAATGATCACCAGTAATTTATTAGACTTGGGAAGACAACAACTGTGTTTTTTGATCGACAAATCGTGATAAGCAAAATTAAAATTTTTGTTACAAGCTTCATATACAATTTTTTTATTCCCAATTTAATCTACTAATTCAGAGGTCGTTTAATTCCATTCTATCCAGATTATAGGATATCACAGAAATTGAAACAATATCTCACCAGCAGATATTTCTATCCCGAGAGCCCAAGGTGGTAATTACATAGTATTGATTGAAGTAATTGATGCATCATTGCAAAATGACACTTACAGGAAGCTCTTTTATTGACGGAGCACTGTTCACTTCTGGTATCCTGTTTTAGCAGATAAAACGGTGGTTGAACCACTTGGTAGGTAAAAGTGTAGAAGGAATCAATATCTGTGGCAGTATTGAGCGCATAGAAAATTAATGGAACTCCATTTGGTAATAGTTAGCGAACACGCAAAGTCAGCTTAACTACCACTTGTGCCTTTTCTAAATTAATTTTAATAAAAGGATTGGACAGATATTCAAGTAAATATCCACGTTCTATTCAAATATTCGAACCAGCTCGTACCCACGAATTGTCGGAAGTATTTTTGTTTTCCATAATGGGTATCGAATCGAGCACATGCTATGCATATGAAAGTCCATTCGATTGAGTTACTCGTATCTTAATTACATAGTTAATTGTAGAAACCAATGGTTCCTTGTTGGAGTTCATTGATGGCATTGTACATTAACACTTCGGAGCCTTTTACAAGAATCTACGGCGTATCTGTTGATCCAGAACTACTATGAATTTTCCATAGAAGTAATTTAGGAGTTTGTGTAGGCGAAGATGGTTGCGTGCGGCTTTTGCTTTCGTAAATAGTTGCTGCTATTATATTTGTGTCTCTTTATGAAAAAAAATGCTAATTACTAAAAATTACTCCTTGCATTTCTCGCATAGCATTTTCTATGTTGTCGCCGCTTAACTAAGGTTTTGTAAACACCAGAATGAGTACCATTAAACTTATCTTTTTCGAGCCAATATCGATTTTCGGTACTGAATAGGTACCATCAAAAAGAAACCAGAATTTACGAATTAATTATTTTATGTTTTTCTATGGGCAATTTATTTGATCAGTATTGATTCGTAATAGTTCCGAACCTGTTCGATTTTCCAGTACCGAAGAGGAACTGTTAAAACTGATTTAATTCAATTTAATTTCCAAAGAAATTACACCGTGTTCAGAACTAAATACATTTTGTATTTGGCAAAATTTTGAACTTTATTAATTTTTTTGAAGTGAAACTTTTTGAGCGGCGAGTGAAATTTCAAGGACCCGTCACGTTTAAGCACATTTCGTTACACGATAGAGAAGAAAGATATTATGTAGAGACAAAACGATGAAACAAAACTCGATGAAACGATGAAACGAAAAAGCGACACTGCGAGAGAGTGGTATTCCCTTCTGACTACACCCATAGAATTTGAAATACTACTTCTATCTCTTCCCCCTCTTCACCTATCCCTTTTTAAACAACTGATTTCCCTCACCCCTCTCTCACCCCTTACTTTTCTTACCCCCTTCTCCCCTTTCTCCTAACTTCAACCCTTCACTCTCCCAATGTATACCCCCCTCTGTGTACCCTTATCATTCTACCTCTCCCCCTACATATTTTCCCCCTCATCTACTTTCTCTATCCCCTTACCCTCACTCTTCTCTCTACTCCCTACTCTCTCGTACAACACATTGAAAAACTCAGAAAATTTGTTTGGAATACTACTCCTATCTCTTCCCCCTCTTCACCTATCCCTTTTTAAACAACTGATTTCCCTCACCCCTCTCTCACCCTTTACTTTTCTTCTTACACCCGTTTCACCTAACTTCAACCTCTCACCCTCCGACTGTATACCTCCCCTCCGACTGTATACCTCCCCTCCGTGTGCCTTTATCATTCTACCCTTCACCCTATATATTGTTCCCCCTCATCTATTTTCTCTATCCTTTTACCCCCCACTTTCCTCTCTACCTCCTACCCCCTGCTACAACACATTGAAAAACTCAGAAAATTTATTTGGAATACTACTCCTATCTCTTTCCTCTCTTCACCTATGCCTTTTTAAACAACTGATTTCTCTTACCCATTTCTCACCCCTTACTTTTCTTGTTACACCCCTTTCTCCTAACTTCAACGCTTCGCTTTAAAATTTTGGGAGAATATTCTAGACATGTATTATTTAATAAGACAAAAACCAAAAAATCCACTTTTAAAAATTTTCAAACCCACCTAACCCCTTGAACATGAGGAAGAACTAATAAAAAGTAAATATAGTTTTTTTCATTATATTACATTTACACTGTTAACACGGTATCCTTCCAGTAGGTCAGGAGGCTATTTGAAACAGTACTGTTTGAGGCTGTCAGTCAAATAGTAACCTACACCGGATCTCAGTATAAAAACCTTTGCAGACATCTACCCAAAAAAATAACAAAGTTTCGCCCAGAATTTTGCAGAGTTTTGAAGCCCATTGTGTCTTAGTGGCTCCTCGAAGGACGAAGACTGGAGAATAACACCTAGGGACTTTATTACATTACGACTTTTACGACGATCCACTTGTTTCCATTTCCCATCGAGTTAAGACAACTTCAAGGTGAAATTACAAGAACGACTCAAAAATTCCAAGAGATTACAATGACCTTTCCATAAAAGAAAGATAAGCTACAAAAGAAATGGGAAAATTCGGTCCACAATAAGATACGACCCCGGGAGGAGGAACATCCAGATTACCAAGGACTAACTTTGCCTGTAGTGTCGCAAAAGAGCAAGAAGATTATTTTTTCCCGGACTTATCCAGCCACAATCAAACTTTTCGGATCAATGAAAGCTTCGTTGATTTCGTTTCAGGCCAAGGTATAAAAAAAATTGAAAATCCAGATGACTTAATACATTGGACGAATGAAAGCAATAAACACTTTCACCGATCAAACTCTCTGGCATCGATTGTCCAAAAAAATATCGTTCGCAACGTAGGAAAGTTTTCCTTTACAACTTCAGCTAAGTACCCAATTCCACAATCGATCAATACCATACACCTTAAAGTCCGGTTTATCGTAAAACGTTAGCAGGATTTAATTTTGCTGTAAAATTTGGGATATCTGTGTGAATTTTATTAAGGTGGGATCATGAAGCTATTATGTCTGCGAAGCACCTACATAGTGACCCTGCAAATACTCGTATAAACGAATTAAGGATTTCAGATTTGATTAATTTAAATCGAATTGAAGCCATTCGAGCTTATAAAAAATTCATGTGAATTTTAAGCCAATGATGCGTAGCTATCCAGATTAAGAGCTGTAATTAGATTTTTTTTGGACAATTTACGTAGCTCTTAACAGCATGGAAATGTATTTTTTTTTATTTCAATTTTAAGCCAAGTACTCTTTTTTTGTACAGTATACGCAAAGAGATAGGAAGCGCTGTAAATCTCAATAAATACCATTAAGCTGTTGGATCATTACAGAGGCATATCATTGTTGTGTACGTCCTACAAAATACTGACGAAAGTAATTCATAATCGATTAAAGCCTTATACAGAAAGTATTATCGGCGAATACCAAGGTGGTTTCAGAACCGGACGATCTACTATTGACCAGATATTCTCAGTCAAACAAGTGCTAGAAAAATGCTGGGAGTATAACATTGACGTGCACCAGATCTTCGTGGACTTCAAACAGGCATACGATAGTATAGATCGTAATGTACTATATAAAATAATGCTCGACTTTGGAATCCCATCAAAACTCGTCCGATTAACAAAAATGACCATGACTGACACTGAATCCCAAGTAAGGATACAAAACGAGCTAACCCAAAGCTTCCGAACAGAATCCGGCCTGAAGCAGGGAGATGGACTCGCTCCCATGCTCTTCAACCTTGCCCTGGAATATGTCATCAGAAAGGTACCCGTTGATACCAGAAGTACCCTACTAATCAAGTCCACTCAACTAGTGGTGTACGCGGATGACGTAAACATCATGGCCAGATCTGTTCCAGACGCAAAGGAAGTCTTCCACTGTCTAGACTCAGCAGCAAAGGATGTCGGGCTAAGGGTCAATGAGAATAAGACCAAGTTCATGACCCAAACAAGAAGAAACGCGCCAACTAGACAAAATATGACCTTGGGGGACTACAATCTGGAGAATGTGGATCATTTCTCATACTTGGGATCACACCTTGTAAGAGACGGCAACGAACGGGACGAAGTAAATCAACGGATCACACTAGCAAATAAGGCATATTTCTCGGTTCTCCCGATTTTAAAATCGAAAAAAGTGCACAGGCTGAGCAAACTTCGCATATACAAGACCATAATAAGACCTGTGCTACTATATGCAAGTGAAACGTGGACTCTCACCCAAGCGTCTGAAAAATCAATAGACGCTTTTGAACGACGAATTCTTCGAAGAATTTTGGGACCAGTAAGAGAAGGCACTGAATGGCGTATTCGGTACAACAACGAGTTGTATAACATCTATGACGACCCAGCCGCATCGACTCTTATAAAATTCCGTAAGCTGCAATGGGCAGGTCATGTGGAGCGAATGGATGACGGAAGAATTCCCAAGCGCACATTGAAAGGTAGAGCCCATGGCAAGCGACCGGTGGGAAAACCGCGAAAAAGATACGAGGATTCAGTTGACGCAGATTGCAAATCGCTTCTTAGATGCACAAACTGGAGGACGCGGGCGCTGAACCGAGATGACTTCAGACAATGTATCCTGCAGGCCCTGGCCCGATTTGGGCTGTCGCGCCATTGATGATGATGTTGGATCATTGCATGAACAACTCAATTTCGCAGTAAGTTGTATACAGCTTTTACATGGCTTTACAAGTAAAAGTTTTTCACCTGTCAGACTCTCAATGGCTTATTGCTTAGACGAAGATTAGACGTAGTTGCGCTCTACGCCAGTCGGTAAGTGCTTTTCTGAGACTAGTCTAAGAGCAATTAAACTCTTCGACGGACATTTTGTTTCTCGATTTAAGATCGAAAAATCAAACAAAGGAAACAAAATTTAAAGGATACTATCCTTCCATTGTTACCGAAATAGCTCCCCATAGCAATCGAATGGTTTTGTTGCAAACGAAAGGAACTTTCCATGAGAAAATGGTCAAAAACAACCTTGAAGTTTTTCCTCCGGAATAATACCGAACACATTTGAACAAATTTTCAGGATTTTCCTCCCAGTTGTTGAGCTCTTTACAGACATCCAAACTTCTTATCCCCCAAGGACCCATAAATTGTTTTGCTGACTTGTAACCTTTTCGGTTGCAGTAGTTAAGCATCCAATCATCTGTTTAATCTTTTTCAGCTTTTATAGTCGGTATCGGATTTCTGCCAGTCGCCTTAATCCGACGGAAGAAGCTTAAAAGATATGACACCGAAAGGATCGAACTCAAGGGTAGTTAAGTTCGATATTACGTTGCGTTCTAATGTTTGAGATGTAAAAAAAAGGGTAATTTTTTAAGAGCAATTTTATTTCGGCTCGGTCACAATCGAAACATCAATTTTGTTGGCAGAATGGAAAGAAAATCAATGGGATTCTAGCAAATAGCCACGCAACAAATTTTTATGGGAAACTGTTTAACGAAGCGCCATATCCTCTGACAGAACACTTAAGTGGTCAAACCAACTAGGTACTGTGTCGGCAATTTGGTATCGAAATAAAAAGGTGGTTATCGCACCAGTAGTTTAACGGGTTGTAACCCTATAGCGGGTAAATATCGGATAAATATAACATTTGGTGATTATTTGCATTAATAACCATTAATAGCATACGAGGGTACTTAGTCCTATGTATGTAAATATTAATAGTTGGTAAAAGTAGTACTTTAATTACTTTTATTGTTTAACTTCATTTGGTGAACTATTAATTAGGGCTGAGTCGAAGATTTCTGTGTTACATTAGTGATAATATGATCAAGGAGTTAAAAGGATTACCAAAGATAGATATAAAAATAGAAACAGCTTTAAGATTTTTGTTTTTTTAAATTTAATCCCGAAGAAGGTGTAAAGTTTTTGATGAATGTTTTCACAGTACATTTTGAATTGAAAATACAAGGTTTTCCGGTAAATACTGTTAAATTTATTTTGTGTGACGTTTCGGACTCGACTGAGTCCAGTTTGATAAAGGACTCAGTCGAGTCCGAACGTCACACAAAATAAATTTAACAGTATTTACCGGAAAACCTTGTATTTTCAAGGTGTAAAGTCTTGGTATAAATTTTCACGAATGCCGCCATATATCTTAGTCTGATTAGATATCGAATAAGTTCTTGGTTCTAAAGTCTTTTAATATAATCGTCTAAATATCTTTAAATGATTAGTTGCTTTCCACCGCTAAAAGGTTATATAGAGGCTGTAGATATTTTTACCAATGGCGTCCAATCTCTTAGGTCTGAAAGATACTTTGTAAGGAATTATAGCCCATTTTTTAGACTAATAGATATTCAACCCCAAAGATGTTTAAAGGACATACGATTTCATGAATCCCAACAAATATCTTAGATCTGATGAGATATCAAATCGATTTAACTTCCTCAAACCTTAAAAAAAATTGGCCTAAGACATTGTTACAGAATTTATAGATATTCATACAAAGTGGTGTAAATGGGTTACATACGTTTTCAGAATTTTCACCATCTCTGAGTTTTAATAAGATATCAAATTGATTTTCTATGAACTTTTCATATCGCCTAAAAACCCATTTTAAGATTATTTGTTATTCAACCCCAGTAAGCGCACAAATGGGTAGCATACGTTTTCACGAATTCCGACATATTTCTTAGATCTGATATAAAATTGGTTTTTACTTCTACGGGTGAGTATTTTATGTATTTGACTAAGAACTGATTTTGTGGTTTTTTTAAATTTAACCCACAATGGAGTGTAAAGGGGTTACCTAGGTTTTTAAAAATCTTGCAGTATCTTTAAGGCTTACGAGGGATATTAGATTATACTAGATTGGAAAAAGGGGTTGGTATGGTTAACCTATGTCACCACAGCCACAGTTGGGACTATTGTGACGTCCCCCCGGATTGACTATGATTCCTCTTCAATCCCTGCGCTTTCAATGAAGTTTAGTATTTTGCGAAGAGGAGTTCCGATGGGTCCATTAAAAACCCTGGCTAAAGTGATGAAGTCTTCTGTGGACTAAGCCCTCACAGTCACAGAGGACATGCCCTGCTGTTACGTCTTCGTCATTACATATTCTGCCAATTTTAGAGATGCTTCCTCATGTGACAATGTCCAGTCAGAGGTTCCACTAGGGTTTGAGTGTGATATTTGATTAATTTTAGAAAATCAGATGTTCTTTTTTTTCCGAAGGTTTTGGCATAAAAAGCTTGGAGTGCCTGTTACCCGCACTTTGCGATTTCCGCCACATACGGATGTTCATTCTTGCTGTGCTTAATGGTATGGTACGTAACGCATGAGGTAATGCATGCGGCTGTTTTTCGATATTTCTCTTTTAGAGATTGTAGATTGCTAAACTTCAAATCAGATGTACTTCATAACAATAACAATGTGCTGAATGCATAATTTTTTAGGTATTCATAAACTGCTTACTGGTAATCTACAGAGGACGGTCTTATCTAGGACATCATTACACCAAGAAGAAAAGTATAGGTAGAAATTACACTGGCTACTCATTACAGAACTGATTCTGTCTGTGATGATACCACCACGAAAGTTACATAGGTCGTTTCTCAATTCCTTGCTAAGTCTACGTCTACGTCTATGTTGACGTCACAGCATAGCATTGCTATTATAACAGTTTAGAAAAATTTCGAAATGGATCAGCTGATGCTTGTTTGACACTGCAAAAATCAAAAATTTTAATTTTTTTACGTTTCCTTAAGCTTGTATTACACTGTTTGACCAGGTGGTCATAAAGTGTAATACAAGCTTTCGGTTGACTGATAGCCAAGACACAAACCAACAGAAATCTAGACACGCTTTTGCTAGGTCTGACGTCATAATTGAGTATTAACTGTTATAACTAGACGTAGACGTAGACTTAAGCAAGGAATTGAGAAACGACCTTAATATTAGCAAAAATAGTTCAAACATTGTTTCTTTTTATATTTTGTCTTAAAATGCCACATAAATTGTTCTTAGAGGCGAAATATAAGTAATATTTTGTTTTGTTTTAATAATACTGTTTTTAAAAGAATTGAAAATGTATGATAAAAGAATATTTTGTTGATATATGTAGGTACATAAATGTAATTGATAATTTAGTTTGGGTAAACAGACGCAGCTGTACACACCTTCCCAATTATAGCTTTAAGCTCATTAAGCTTTATAAGCTCATTAAGCATTATAAGCTCATTAAGCTTTATAAGCTAGATCCAGCTTATAAAGCTTAATGAGCTTAAAGCTATAATTAAAAAGGTTTTTTTTACATTTACTTTTAAAAGTTTATTCTAATTTATTCCGGAAGAATTTTGTGCACCGTCAAATTTCAAAACAATTACTTAAAAAATCTGTCAATGGTCTGGGTGAAACTTAATTATTTTTCAGGAAAAAGTGGGAGATATATGATCAGTCCTTTCGAGATTATGGCTTTTCTTGGAGAGTTAATTTGTTCTTAAAAAAATAAAAATATTTGAAATAGAAATAACCAATTTTATATCTCATCTAAGAGATGGCCAAAATTGTGAAAACCCCCTTTACACCGCCACCACTCAAAAGGTATCCACTTAAAGGGTATACCCAGTCTACCCAATTTTTTTTATAAAGATGATGTACACAATACCTATAATTCTTAAACTGTAGAAGCTATTATTAAACAGTCCTTTCCGATTTTTTTCAATCCGATGGGTCCAACTGGAAAGAAAAGGTTCAGATCGAAAACCTATAAGCACCCATTCAATTGAGTTTCAATTGTTACTTTCCTTTGCCGTCGCAGAGGGTTCGACAAGGCTTAAGGTTTCTGGTTAAGCCGGGACTTCTTAAATTTCCCAGAAAGGTTCCTGCTCCATATTGTCGATAGGGACATTTGTTTGGTAAAATATCAAAAGTAGTACTATAAATCGAGTAAAATTAATGGGGATATGTACCCTGTCGAAATAAAATGATATATGCTAAAATCGGGCTATAAATACGGTCTAGTATCTTCTAGTATTTTGTTCATGAAAGTATCATAAATTGCTAAGACTTTCCTTTCGTATGAGTCAAATTTACGGTGTTTTTGCGCTTTAAATTTGCTTATGTTTCCTAAGTTTCAAGAAGGTGAAAAAAGAACTCATGGTTTAATTTTGTTTATCTCAAGTATGAGTATTACGTTATAAGGGGTGTTTTGTTGTTTGTTTAAAGGTAGTTGTTGTTATTTTATTGAAACTACGTAAAAATTTGCATCCTTTTTTTTGTGGTATGTATAAGAAGTTGTAACATTCGCTGTATATCGATGAGTTCTATTATTAATAAGTTCTACGTGCAACAGTGGCGGCTGAAAGCAATATGATGGTGTGCTGCAGTAGTAGAGATGTGTCGTTCAGGAGCTGAACTGTTCCAAAAGAACACTTCATTCAAGTGAGTGAGTGAAGTAACTCACTCCTTTTGTTAAAGTTTAGTTCCATTGGATACGTGACAAAAAACGTACTGGCGAAACGAAGGGAGCAGTTCCAGAAGTATAGTACTTCACGGAACTATGCAGACGATTTTTTTGTTTTTTTTAGGTCCACATATTCTAGATCGGAACGAGGGAATAAACAGTTCCGGAACTAGTTCAGTAAACTTGTTCCTTCAAGTGAGCCAGAGTGAAGTACTTCACTGAAAGGAACTGTTTTGCCCATTTTTATGCAGTAGTGTATATACTTCAAGTATCAGAACCAGTAGGGTATGTAGTGTTTATGATCCCATGTAACCTTAAAGTTATGGGAACCACAGAAACCACCTTTAAGCTTAGATATGCGGCACAATCTTCCACCGTCCTTACATAACTTATTAGTCTTTCACAAAAAAAAAGGAAAAAGAGGACCTTAAGACTATAGCATATACAAAGAAATACAAAGGAAAATAGGAATACACAATATAGAGGTACGTAGAATATACACCTGATTCCGCAGTCATTCCCGCTGAGGAGTTCAGTTCAATTTTTATTATATCTTCGCCATATGGAGGTGAGTTAAGGGTGAAACTCGAGGAACATTTATTTTACATGACTGTTCCTTTCAAGGACGAATAAAAGATTTAAGCTTTTCTTTCGTCCTTTCATTTCTTTTATCGAACAAATCGAAACGTAAGATCTACACGGTTTCCTTTCGTTTGAAAAGTCTTAAAACCAAAAAATTGCTTCTGGCAAAATCACTTTTGGGAATATTTCGAAAAAGTTTTCGATCATCGATTTTCTTGGAAATAATTATCAGATTTTAGTGAAATTGGTCATGATGGAAAAATTGTGATAAGGTGGGCCTTGGAAAAAGACTGGATTCTGTTCGGTAAATTGTTGCCTCTAGTTAAAATGGTCCTAAGATTCTAAGATTACTTTTTCCAATTATGAAGTGGATAAGAGAAAAATGGAACCGCTTTCCACGTTTCTCTGACAATTCTTTTAATTGGGATAATTTGTCTGGATTAACCTTTTTCGTCCGTCTAGACTCGATTGTAGAGTAATTTATTTCTGTTTTTTTTTTTCAATTCAGTTTTTTTCCAGCAAACATGATTGTTCAATCTTAGAAGTGATATCCTAATCATGTTACAGTTATCGCTGGACAGATGTAGATATCAATACGATATTGATTTGTGATGCTATTGTGCAGATATCTGGAAGACTGGACATTATACCTACACATTAATTGAATCGAAAAGCCTAATGTTATGATATCATGCAGGATAGCGTTAACGTGGTCAAGTATCATGGATAATAGGTAGGTATATTGAACACGATATGTCTATTGCGCGCGATATTACAATTGTATCATTTGCGGTTCAATTTTGGGTCTATTATAATTTGGAATCAATTTTCTTTTGTGTTTTCTACAGTTTCTTGGTTTTAATAGATTTAAAAAATAGATTTATTTTGAACAGTTGTAACGTTTTTATTAATTGATGTTTTCATGGTAAGCTACCATAGAAGCCATTATGATTAAATTTTTTGTAGCTTTCCTAGCGACCTAGTCCAACACAATCTTACAGGAAACTGGCCTCTCCAGTGAAGGTTTTCCAATTGACATGTCCTTCAGGACAGCGAATTATCAACAGTCGGGAATTTTGTGTTGGGGTTTCACTTCACTGACACCGGAAAGCTACAAACATTTAATCAGTTGTAATGTTTTTTGTGATTTTATTTGCAATATTTAAATTGTCGGAACGAGTTCTAGACTGTAAATTATTATTGTGTACTTTTTAACTGAACCGTACAATTTACATGAAAAGTCTGACAAATTTACGTAACATTTCGTGTAAAATCAATTACATTTATAAATGAATTGAAAATTTCGAACACGCGTTAAACCTACTCAGCAAAACTCAGAATTAACCGTGGGTTCGATTCTAGCCTACATCCAAAAGTTTTATTAAGAGTAAGTCAGTAAGAAATAATATTTGAACCCGAAATAATTGTATTTTAAAAAGGTGTTAATTATACACTTTTTTAAAGTGTACATAAGTTCAAAAGAAAGTTCAGTGAATTTATTTGCTGCTCTCGAAGTTGAAATTTACAAATTGAAATTTAATGACCGAAAATTGAAAATTACATTGTAATTGACTATTACATCCCAATGTAAATTTACATGAGACGGTGTAGCATATCTGCTTACTATGCAAAAGATGTAAAATTCAACGGGTTTTTATATTTCACTGTGCAGGTTATATCAACTTTCTTTCGGATTAAGGGATAGTGTGAGATAAATTAAAAAGTGTTTGTTTATGTTTTATAGAAACAAGTAAAAGACTAAAATTTGAAGTGATAGTTTACTAATAGTTTACTTCGTTTACATCTAGCTATAAAAGTGTATACTATCAAGCATATGAGATTCTTGTTTCAGTTAAATTTTAGTTGGTGTCTAAGACAGTGGACGAAGTCGAGGAGGGAGCAGACTTAAACTTTCTTTATTAACTGTAAAAGGGCTAATTTTGCTGTTATAAATATGACGGCCTAAAAAGCTGAGTAATTAAGCGAATGAGCTTAGCTCTTCTCAAATAGTATAATAATTACACTACAAGACATCAACATCGACATACTCGTAGACAAAGCATCCCTATTATTCAAATATATGTATCCTTAGCAGGTCCTACTTATTTTATCATTTCCTAATTCATTTTACTTTATTACTACAATTGTCATTTTGGTAACACTGAAGAATTAAAGATATATATATTATACAGTTTCCATGGCTAATTTATTTCTTCATTCATATTTTTCTTTGTAAAAAGTATAAAGAACAACAAAACAAGACGTTCGGTTCGGTCTACAAGATCTGGTATTTCATTTCAATATGGAAAGAAATAGCCCGTCTTCTGCAATTACATGCAACTGGCTTAAAGTAGAGTAGCAGAGGTATTGCCCGATACAAATGCGAGCATAGTCGCGTGATAAATAAAATTAAATTCCGACCTCAGTAGGATTTAACAAATATAATTCAACACTTTAAAGTTTATCCTATACCAAAAAGAATTTTCCTTTCAATTTTAGTCCACTCATTTTTCACTTTAAACTTTAGTTTCGATCGATTCAAATAATTTATACGTTTTCCAAACGAACTATATTTTGCCTTGTCCATATTTATCGCTTTTTCTACGCTAAATTCCATTAAAAACAAAAAAAAAAAAAACTTTAACTTCAAGACACTTTTGGCAAGGACCTACTTCGTATATTTCTCGCAAAGAAAATGAATAAGTAATACTTGAGTGTGTAATAAGCATCGTTGTGACGAAGGTTGCTTAATTCTCTCAGTCCAACTTCTGAAAATTGTCATGAAAGCGAACTATCTTAGCATAACAATTGATAAAAGTGGTTAAGATTTCAAACTTTTTGCATGAAAGATGTCTTGGGTGTCTTGGGAAGAATATCTAACTATTTTATAGCGTCCGGAAAGTTTTGTGTAGTTATGTTCATGTGCAATGTATAAAAGAAGACAAGGAAATACAGAAGCAAGAAAAAGCTTATCCAATCTTGGTTTTATTGTCGCTAATAAATGTAATACCTGGATTATCAAATCTGTATGTAGTAGGGTCTAAAAAGGACGGTTTTCTTTTTTTAGTTTCATTTTATAAATAATTTAATTTTATTGTAATTATTTTCATAAAGCTCAATTTTTTTTTTTGGTGGCAGTTACGTGAACGTTGAATTTAAAATGAAACATAAAATATTTACCTGATGCGAATGTTGACCGTTACATGCACTCCCCGTACATACACCGGTTCCTGGTACTTTCAATTGCTCCTGTTTGTAGTCAGGCTGATATGGAAGTAACATACGAATTTTTCCCCATCGATTGAAGAATAATGCTATAGCTCCTGCCCATACGATTAGTACTAGAACTACGATTCCTACTTCGACTCCTCGTATCTGAAAAGAAAATAATTTTATTTAGTTGGAGAGAAATTACAATGCTTTCATTTCTTATGTCCTACTCCCCGGTCAAAGTGGAAAGGTCAAATCGTAAAGGTTTCTTGCGGTCTTCAACCCATGAATCGTGAAAATGCAAAATTTTGTACAAGACTTTTATCGATCACTAGGCATTTTATTAGTACACACTTAGTAGTTGGATGTATCCAACTATCTAGCGTCCTTAGGCATGAGTTTGTTCGTATCAAAGAACTTTCATGAGTGCGATAAAATTACAAGAGGCACGATTAGAACACTATAGTCTTTGAAGACTATGAACTCAATACTGCAATGACCCCTTTGCAAAATTAAAGACCACGGATCTCACATTTAACTCCGCGGTTATCTTTTTGACTACATCGAGGGATAGACATCCTTTTCTGCTCGACACGTACTCATAAACGTTCCGTTCCTTCGTAAAAGCAAGATTCAAATTGATAAAGGATTTTGTAAGGCTTAAGCTATTATAGGCCTTTTCTGTTATCAATTCTAGTTTGTGAATCTCTGAACAAAGTTTCATCCTTAACCAGGAATACTTTGTGCCAGTTAAGGAATTCTCTATGTAGCTATTGGATTAGTGACTACATCAATACTCTACGGCCAAGAAGAGACCCCATACTCTTACTTAAGAGGGATACTTAAGGGATGCCTTGATTGATTTCAAAGAGGAGCTAACATGTTGACAATTTAATAAGGAACTAAGATTTCAATTGCAGCTTGCATGTAGGATGTAGGGGATAGGAACTACCCGCTTGTGGCAAAAATTAGGTATCAGAATAATTGATCCGTTTGAATAGCAGGAACACAAAACAGCAAAAGAACTTAAGACCCCATGTTCTACCTAATGTTCTCTGGCACTGCCAGAACATTACTAGCTCACGGTTCACTTTTGCATCTACATGTTCCTTCCAGAGAAGCTTGCTATCCAAGACACTATATAGTAGTCCGGGAGACGAAAGGAGCTTCTAATGTTAAGTATGTCAGAGGAAACATCTCCACCTACCCTGCCTTCAGCTTTGGAGCTGGCCGTATATATGCGGACGGACTCTTCCATCCGTAGTGAATCCCTTTCCCAGTCTAGACGGGTTGGGATGCTAGGAAATTTTTGGCAAGATCATAACTTGGATGCTTCCAGGAATGAAATTGAAGTGATTCTAGATTGTTGAGTAATAACCTGCATGTTTGACTGTCCACTGTGTAGAGTCTCTAACGCCAATGGCTGAACTGGCTGCCATTTGCTTGCTAAAAATGTCTAGGAGTGGAGGATTAAATGGCATGTCTATTGTCTAGTACTTCGGAGGGAGTTGTTCTCAGAGCTCCACCAATGCATATAGTACATGCTGATCTTTGTACCTTCCCTAGGGTGGTGCGGTTAACAGCCTTAAACACCAGACAATAATATCATACATAAGAATGGGTGTGATGATGGAAGAACTATGTGGAAACGTTGGTGAGAATTTCGCGGAGAGATGTGCTGGGATGTATGTTTTACTCTCATAGGAATGGCTTACGCTACACTGAAAGAAAAACTTTGTTTATTCCAAGGTTGCATTGACTATAATAAGGTTCTTCTAACTATTGTAAAACTGACATGTTTCCAGTGATTATGGCTATGGTGGTACGAGCCATAGCATATAATTCAAAAAAACATAGTATGGTTGCATTAAACATATATCCCTACTGAAATTTAATATGGTTGTACCAATCATTCTCGTTACATGATGAAGTTGTGTATTGTAATCACGACAACAATATTCTATGATCAGTGGAACCATATAATTTGATAAAATAATTCCCACAACCATACCTCTCACAGTACGAAAAGGGTCGTTCGCGGTGTAAGTTTGCTTCTTCCAATTTCATCTATGCTTTGTTCGAGAGTGTTTAATTGTTGTTCAAGTCATTTATTTATGATCGAAATTGTTTTCATTGTGAATTATTTTTCAGCGTCACATGTATCTTATGATTGACCTAACCATCATATTATAAAAGAAGGTTGCGTGAATCATACACCAAGGTTCTGAAATCAGAACTATGATTGAAGCATATAAATTTTAAATTTTATGATTGACCCAACCATTATATTATTAAAGAAGGTTGCGTGAATCACACACCAAGGTTTCCACAATCATAATTATGTTTGAGGCAAACATAAAATGTTTTCTGAAATCAGAACTATGATTCAAGCAACCATGTCACATGTATCTTATGATTGACCCAACCATTCTATGGAAAAAGAAGGTTGCGTAAATCACACACCTAGGCTTCCACAACCATAATTTTGTTTGAGCTAAACGTGTTACATGTTGTAACATAGTTGTGGCAACTATAACCTCAATCATAGTAAGATTCTCCCAAAATATGGTTGCTACAATCATATTTTTTTTTTGAGTGTAGAAATTTAAAACTTGGCACTTTTTCACGTAAAAGAAAGCAAGTATGTACCTGGTAATCATCACCAATTCAGTTTAATTTGCTAAAGGTTATATGCACAACTATCTTAAGACTTTCTAGGTCAAACCTAGTTGGATTCTCTAAGCGAGATTACTAAAATAGAAATTCAATAATTAGTGTCAGCCAATCTTATGGCATAGAAAGAAAGTAGCAGATATTGATGAACTAATAAAAGGATATAAGCTCATTGAGTGATACCCCAATTCAGATACTCTCCTTCACACTTAGTTTGTAAGCAGGAAACAACAAAAAAGTTATGAAGAGTATTGACCGTGAAAACGTGAAAACTAATAAGGAACTATAACGAGGTCCTGGCGGTCATACAAACTGAACTATGGTATCGCATCTTGAGGAGGAGCATTATTGCTTTCATAAGGCGTTGCAGAATATTAAACAAATGAAATCTATAATATTTGAGCAATTGGTATCTTCCATAGGCTAAAGTAGGCCTATTCCCTGAACTATTAAAATCTAATTGAAGGATTGTATTAAATTTTTAAACACTTACCGTTGGAAGTTCTCGTGTAGTTGAATTTGGTGGTGCACCTGTAGTTGACGATAGTACACCATCACTGTAAATCCCTAAACTGTGCCCGTTTCCGGTGTGTGGCGCCATTGGCTCTGCGCTGCCAACGTTCTGCGATGAACCTTTTGTTAGCTCTAAAAGAAGATTGAAGACAATTCGAAGGATTCACATTAATAAAAACCAAACCGAATGCGAACAATTAAAAAAAATTTACCCAACGTTTTGAATATAACCTGACGGCTCTTAAATCGTTGATTCTTCAAAACCGCTGCAACCGACAACTGATACTGCGTGTTCGGCAATAGATGGTCGAGGATGACAGCCTCGCTATTACCAGCTACCTGCTGAACAACCCTGTAACTTGAATTAGTTCAATTACAACTCTTTGTCTCATGCTACAGTGCGACATAACGAAATAAATCAAAAATTGAACGATATAACGAACAGAAAAGGAAAAAACGAAAGGACGAAAGCCAGGACTATAAAATTGAGGAGTTTGAGGGTAACATAACCAGGTCAGCTCCATAAAATCGGGGCTGCCTTCAAGTACATATCATGCCATGCTGGGTCACTAATCAAACTGAAATTCGTGGAAAAAAATCGACGAGGAGCAATCGTGGATACAAGAAAGGACATGGGAAGGGACCGAGTTAATTAAATTGATCCCATCGAATTGTTAGGCCGACGGGGTGGACATTGGGTCTGTTTAATCTATGGTCGTGTTTTTATATTTATCTTGTTCCAATGATTACAACTCCTTCGAGGAATCGTCGTACCCTTGCCTTGAAAAACGATTATTGATCGATCGATTGTGGCTTTCTAGCCAACATGGTTTTCGTCACTGATGTACCTACCATACCTGCTAGTTGGTTACACCTAGTGCAAAGGTGTTGACATGAATAATAAATACATTTCAACCACTGAAACGGAATGTTCTGCAATTTCACGCTGTCGATTGCTTGAATGACCTTTATTTTGGCTTTCCAAACAATCGAAACAGTAGTCGGTATGAAAGCCGAATACGTCGGACGCTGCACCGAACCGAAAAGTTTAAAGGACATGCATAAAACTGGAATGGACGACAACGACTACATGTTTCTATTGGCTTACACAACATTATTGCCAACAAGTTTTGTGTTGTGTCAGTCAACTCCCCGCGGTGCAATACGACCTTGCTGCTCGCTCGGAACATAAAGGACATGTTCTATTTAATGGATTGGACAGAATCGGCGATTGGGTGGTTGGTGGATGATTAATGTGCGGCCAATGGCTAGGGGAACATAGCCCGTTTGAGGACGAACTAAAGTGTTTGCAATAGTGAGCAATATATTTTGATTATTTTCGATGTTATTCGCACAGGGAAAAGCAATTCCCAATTGATCTAAAAAAGGATTGAGCAACGCGATAACAGAAAAAAAAATTAAATTCGAGATAAAACTTGGATGGGACGTAGAGAACATGGAACCATTAACAACACGGGTTCATTACAACGAATTCATTTCGATAAATTCCGAAAGTTAATGTAGGACATATTTTCTAGTTTAAAATGTAAGAGGTCGCCCAGCCCCAAATAACTTGAATGTGAAAAATATGGCCAAATAGTTGCCGAATATAAGATGATGCTTCTCATTCCTAAATTTGATTAATTTCGGTACAGGCAATCCTCGTATAACACGGACTTTTAGAGCACGATTTCGATATAACACGGTACTGAAATTGCGACACCCCTCGTATGACACGGTACTCTTAGAACACGATTTCGATATAACACGGTACCGAAACTGTGTCAACCCTCGTATAACACGGTACTCTTAGAACACACTGCAAAACTAAACTGCTAAAACTTAAGATTACGATATCTCATGAACCAATTGCTCTAGAAAAATAAAAATCGGTTTGGGTATAAAGGTCGACAAATAAAGATTGGAGTCTTGGTCAAGAAAATCAAAGAACTTCAGTACTTTTCAATTATGTTATAATTATAATTTTTTTATAACATAATCAAAAAGCACTGATGTTCTTCAATTTTTTTTACCCTGAAACCCCTTGAGATCCCTAATTAATTTTTTGATAAGTTTTGAAAAACAGTTTAATACAAAAAAAATTTACTTTCTGAGATATTCAAGGGTCATTCCACTTTTTCTATAAAGTAAATTAAGAAGCACTGATGTTTTTCGATTTTTTTTACCCCGATCCCATTGAGATCCCAAATTGATTTTTTGATATGTTTTGAAAAACAGTATAATACACAAAACATAAAACAATAAAAGAAAAAAAAAATTGTCATTTTGAGATATTCAAGGATAAAGGACAAAATCGTTATCCTTGGAAAAAAAAACTTTAAGAATGAATTTTATTGATATTTTTATTATTTTTCGACAACCTGTCCCTTTAAAATAAGTCCTATTTTGTTATTCTATGATACCATTATTGCCAAATTGCCAAATCTTTAACTATAAAAAAAATGAGTTGAAAAAAAAAAATGTTAATTATATTTTTTTTTCACTAGTTGTTCAAGAAAAATTTTTTTTAAAAAGAATCGGCGATGGTAAGGCCACAACTTTTGCGATTTTTGATGGAGTGATCCCAATGGAGATTTTATACGACTTTGATGAATTTTATTATTCATCCAAGTCGTCAGCAATTCATTATAAAAAATTAATTCCTTAATTATTATATTAAGGCCCGTTCCTACGATCGTCAGTAACATTCTAACTGAAACTTTAACTGACAGATGCTCATACGAAACTTAGGCCCGTTCCTACGATCGTCAGTAACGTTTTAACTGAAACTTTAACTGACAGATGCTCATACGAAACTTACAGTCAAAGTTTTGGTTAAATTTTAACTGAAGGTCGTAATAACGGTCCTTAGAAGACTAACCCCGATAATTGAAAAGGATCCTTTGCTGCGAGTAGCTATATCCCAAGGATCCCCAGACCACCATGAGTGTTTCTCGAACACCCATCAACATATGATTGACTTCATGATTTTTTTCCTGAAATACCCGTAAATATGGGTGTGCTACCATTGGTGTTTCTAGGAACACCCCTAAATATGGGTATCATACCAATTATATTAGGAAAGACCCATGAGATTTGTTCAACCAGGGTGTTATTAACCAAATTATAGCTTATTATCTCAATTTGTTGATTAGATTTAATAGGCAGATGTTGTTTGCCTCCATTATTGTTTCACGTTACTGTCCCATTCAAAAATTATGTAGGTTCAAGCGTTTATAATACTTCGGCTTCCGTATGCTGTTGCATTCGACAAAATCTTAATTTTTTTAGAACTTTTCTACTAAATCAAAGAAAAAATTTAAGCTTTCTCGTGTGAGCCGTACCTGGAATATGAACATTTTAAGTGTACTCCTTAAAACTTCCACTTAATTTTGACTCACGCTCTTACTCCCAAAAAATTCAGCCCTAATAATCCTCATGTTAAATCTTAATGAAAGTCATGTACATATATCGTTTGGGTCTATTGACGAAATTTCGAATTTAAAAATTTATTTGATATACGAGTATATGTTTTATTTTGAATTTTAGTTGGGAATTAGAAGCACGTTCTTAGGAAATAAATAAGTTTTGATTTTCCGCACTGAGTCCTTTTCAGCTAGAATCAGTAATAACAGCCAAAATTTAATAAATTAACAGCAATATCTCAATATTTAGACAATAGCCAAATATAACCCAAAATTTGTTATTGCTTCGACGGATTTAGAAATCTTTAAAATTTATTTTCCTCGGCAATAAATCAGATACGCTCCGAAGATCGAGTTAAACCCAAGGATAAATCAATTGCGAGACAATCACCCCCAATACGTAGATACCATACCAAAAAAAAAATGCCTGTTCATTATTTAGCAATATTCTGGCTTTTATTTCGGTTTTCAGAATACAAATAATATTTCAAAAATAGCCCAAACAGCTGGAAAATGGAGCGTACCAATAAAACGCAAATATTTTCTTATCTTTCACCTACGGTTGGCTAATTCAGGTATTTTCAGTAAACAAACACCACCCAACAAAAGGCAGGCCGGCAATAAAACCAAACCAATGAGACGGCCTAAATCTATAAATTTCGAGAGTCTTCTATCATTTATAGTTGGGCTAATGGACGTACGGAATCGGAAATTCAAATTTGTAAACAATTTGAACGGATGCAGAAATGTTCGGGAGCAAATTGATTGACTGACTGGCTTGTTGGATTAGTGCCCGGTATTAAGTTTCCGTCAATCAGGTGCGTCTTTGATGACCGGAATTAGATTTGATTCCATTAGCATATAATATCACGAACTTGATGCCTACAGGCCAGTAATTGACATGGCAATTTTATTCGAGACTAGGGTGCTAAGGAACGCGTCGATTCGTCTAATTCTGTTCAACAACTTGTCGATTAGATTTCATGTTTAATTCACCTGGAGAAGGGCAATCTAAGTTTGGGTTTATAGAGATGCCTTTTCGGGATATAAAAATAGAATTAATGAATTAGCTACTTGTAGTAGATACAATCACCCGAAAGAATTGGGGGTAGTTGGATATGGAATGCTCCAGGCATAACAGAATTCGGGAAGTTAACCCTTCACATCCAGAGCATCCATCTCCAGTCGGACTTTTTGTTTTCATGAGGAAATACACGGCTCTTTTCTGCACGTTTTCACCAACCCTCGTCAACTTTGCTCTATATTTCAACATCTAAATTAGACTATGGTATGCAGCACTCAAAACAATTTCAAACAATTTTTCATGAAAGACCACCCTTTTTTAATAGCTCTATGCATTCACTTTATTTTTGTAATACAATTAGAACTTAATTATTTTGTAATCCGACAAAAGTTAAGGATTTGATTAAGGTTGGGGAGTAACAGAAGTTGTTCTGAAATACGACGAGTACAAACTATTTTTAGAGTATCCGGAACCCTTGGAGCCCCTTCCTGAACTTATGCACAATTTAAATAATATTAAAAAATGATACTTTAGAAATGGGCGTAGTTACCAAAAACACATCACTTCAGTATGCACACTCAGGGCCGTTATTACGACCTTCAGTTAAAATTTAACCAGAACTTTGACTGTAAATTTCGTATGAGCATCTGTCAAACAACAACAAATTGACATAAAGCTCCTGTTTTGTCTCACTCACTCACGCGCTAAAACAACAACATCGACCGTGTTTTGTCTTACTTCGCACCGTGTTTTTGGCGCTTTAAACAAAACCGGTGGCTTGTCGTCTTCACTAGCTCTATGGTTGGTCCAGTAAAGAAGTAACTCTATAGCATTACTTCAAGGCCTAGGACCGATTTGGGTTGATTAATATTGATTATTATGTCAGACAAGGTGATTTTCCAGTGCTTTTTTCAGTCTCAACTAGCCAGTGTCATACTGGGCGTAGGAATCACATGAATATATTGAAAAGGACGAATAACTTAAGGGCTTGGTATTGCATATTCTAGATATTGACATGACTAAATCACCAGTTAGCTTGTATACTAGAACCGAATAATTAATTCTTCGAAAAGGTAGAAAACCGAACAAAGTCTTTTCCCGACTTGAGCAACCTATGCAAATTTTATTTCCATAAAGGACCTTGACTAGAGGAAAATGCGCTAGCAGAAATAGCTGCAGTGTTCACGATTTATCATAGTGAGTAACTAGCGCTTTGTGTCAGTTCACAAACAGGGAGATTTGCATTATCATAATGTCGTCGTTATGTCTTAATTGCAAGCATAGCTGTTTCTTAAAGGTTACTACATTGACCTTACTTCAAGGTGCTTCGGCATGACATTGCGCACTTTCTAACAATGAACTTTGTCATCGGAGTGGCCAGTAAAAAAGAGCTCCTTGTCGACATAAACGTGGTGACATGCTTGCCACAAGTAGACCTTTTGCCATGCCGCAAGGCTCAACTTCTACTTTTAATTAAAGCGTTCTCCAAACGCTATAAATCTCCTCAATAGCTTCCTTTACTTGCAGTCTTCTGTGGAGTTATCTTCCCTGATTCGAAGCTTCTAAAACCATCTTATTACCCAAGTGGCATACATATGTGCAAGGCCGATGCATGACTATCAGCCGCTCTGACAAGCAACTCTCAAGCCTTCCACAATTTGTTGGGTGATTTGATTAAGGCACCATACGGACGCTAGACTGACGTCTAGCCATGCTCATATAAGATGAGTTAGTAGTGCTTCTAATTGAGTTGTTTTCCTACGAGGTATCATGGGCTCTGCGACGCTTTATTGAATTTTCTATTTTCATCGAATGCTCAGCGAGTTTCCATTATCCAGTTCCGATAGCTTCAGATGACGAAAGCGGATTAAATGTAGGACAGACAACGGCTGTCTGTGGAGGCGAATGCATTAAATTTTTAATTTGTTCATGTTTGCCGTTTTGGATCAATATTTTGTGGTCTATTTTCGGAGATTGGACAGAAAAAAGGTTGCGAGGTATTCAAAGTGTTCTGGAAGCGATTAACAGGGCGACAGACACTTTTGTCGAGTCTGAGCATTGAGTTTTGCTGGAATGGCAAGAATTTTGCGTGGAAGTTCCTTCGAGCGTACAGAGCAGAGTCCTTATCTTATTTTGTTATTAAATCAAGAATTATATAAACACTTATTTTTGATAACTAGCAGCGATATCCAGAATCAAATGAGCGAAAGTTTCACAAGGTTCCGCATATAAAACATTTGAAAGTTTATAGATCACAAACTCTTTGAGCTATTAAGTTGAATTACTTTATTATTTATAATACAGTATTGTTATTGATTTCAAAAAAAAAAAAAAAATTTTGGGGGTGTGGGTGTAGAGGGTGAGGGCGGGGAAGGGTGAGAAGGAAAAAGTTCCGATGTTTATATCTAAAGAACCTATAATAATAGAGAGCTGAAACTTGGAAATTAGATAGACCTATAGTAGTAGCATGTTGGAAAAATAATTTTTTTTTAAGGGTAGTATGGTACGGGGGTGGGAGGTGTTTTTCTTAACTTTAGAACTAGAAAAGTAATTTTGAAAAAAAAAAATCGAATACTCACTGGCGTTCAGAAGGAGGGGCAAAAAAAATCAATATCAGTAAACATAAAATGCATAAATTTTCACGATTTTCGTCATATCTACTAGGTCTTTCCAAACATAGAATTCATTTTTATTCTACGGATTCTTCATATGAATACCTAGAAAGTGTTTTCAAGATTTTTTTTAATTCGACCCCTAAGAGGGTGTAAAGTGGTTGTATACTTTTCATGAATTCCACCATGTTTCTCAGGTCTGATCAGAGATCGAATATCTTTTCACTTACACGGGCTTGTTTAATAATCACCTATTTTTAAATTTTTTTATTTTTCAACCTCTAGACCGCATCCCGGAATATGACCCAATTATATAATTCATATTCACTCCGCTTCCCGAACTTTTTGTTAGGTTTTCAGTCACATGATAACATACATCGCATCCCCGCATTGAACGCGTTAAGAACTTCTGCCGGAAAAATAATTAAGTTGCGCCCAGACTGTTGGCAGATTTTTTTTTTTGTTGAAGGGGTCTGCCTTAAGATTACGATATCTCACAAACTAATTGCACTAGAAAATAAAGTCGGTTTTCATATCAAAGTTGGCAAATAAAGTTTGCTGGAATCAAAATTTTATAAGGGGATGGAGTATGGAAGTGGAAGGGGTACGAAATTTTCTAAAAAATCTCGTCTCATATCTCAAGAACAGTGTATATGATAGATGTTAGAATTTTTACCAGATGTAGGCCAAATACATCCCTAGCAGAAAACAAATTTGTGAGTGTGGTTGTAGAGGATGATGATGGGTGAGGGTGAGGGCTAAAAGAAAAAGTTCCGATGTTTATATCTCAAGAACCCATTATGATATAAATCTGAAACTTGGTATTTGATGGAGCTATAGTAGAGGCATGTTGGGAAAATATATTTTTTTAGGGACAGTATATGGTACTGGGCTGGGGGGTGTTTTTCTTAACTATAGAACAGTTTATGCTAGAAAGTTGAAACTCTGTATATATAGGGGAAGGTGCTGTACCTCGGTCCAGATTTTACATTAACCCTTAAATCTATTAAACCAATAACAAATGAAAATTAGGGAATAGTACATAATGAAAGCTTATTTGTTTAACCACAAAATTAATTATAGCTGGAACTGCTGTTAGTAAATTTGATGGATCCTGAAAGGGTTTTTGGAGTGAACCTCAAACAAACCAAGGTACAACTATAGGTTGTACCTCGGTCCGCTGCTAGTTGTACCTTGGACCTTATAAAAAAAACTCAATTTTAAAGTCGAAATCCTGAGTAATAATATAAGGTACTTTATTTACTTTAATTTATATTTTTATTTGAAAAGAAAAATCTAGTAAAGTTATAAATTTAAAAAAAAAAACAGGAAAAATTCATAATAAGAATAAGCAACTTTAGAAAATGGTTTGTCTAGCTGAAATAAACAGTAGTGTAAAAGAGGATTCGCTGCTGTCTGCATCAAAATTCCCCCACTACCTCTGCGGGTCTAACTTCAGCAAGAAAGTCCCTTTTGTTTACAATTTTTTTTCAATGTATGTAGCTTACATAGTCTAAGGTACAACCAAAAAAACGGTCCAAGGTACATGCCATCACACATTACTACAAACATATTTTTTTTTTATTATTTCTAATGTTAAGGAAGGATTAAATTTACGGTCAAGACCACGATGAATTAATTGTCTTACCAGCTAAAACTGCTATATAATAGAAATAATTGTACACGACTTAGAAAAAAACAATAACTGAACTAACAAATAAATACTTTTATGTCCAAAAATCACTTCCTTTGTTTTAACTTAATCAATTTATCTTCTAGGCTGGCTGTAATAAGCTGAAACCAAAGCCTACGCATTTGGCAATCTTTCATTGAAGAACCTTTTTTTGCAGCAGCTAAAGTTTAGTTGCAATTGACGTTTTGACCGAGGTACATTCGGTCCAAGGTACAGCACCTTCCCCTACATATGTAAATCAACTACAAAAGTAATTTTGATTAAAACAAATTCGAAAACCCATTGGCGATCGGAAGGGGGGGGGAAAGGAAATTATTAATGAAAATAGGATGCATATAGTTTCACGATTTTCGTCATATCTACTAGGTCTTCCCAAATATTGAATTTATTTCAAATTCAAATTAAAATTCAAATTTATTATTTCGTGAACCATATGACATGTACATTAGTAGTAATAGTTTGAGATCAGGCTTGTGCCTCTCCAACAATGGTTGGAAACTTAAAGCTAACAATGACTGTATTGAAATAAAATTAATTAGATTGGCTTGAAGGAAAAATGGTTAAGAAAAACCTTCGCAGAACTGAACAAGGAATTAACAGCACAAAATAAAATATAAATTTATTTCTATTCTACGGATTCTGCATATAAATACCTAGAAAGTGTTTTCAAGACTTTTTGAAATTCGACCCCTAAGGGGTTGTAAGGTGATTGAATACTATTTTATGAATTCTGCCATATCTCTCAGGTCTGATCAGATAGCGAATATCTTTTCACTTCCACAAGCTTGTTTAAGAATCACATATTTTCAAGTGTTTTTTCCTTTTTCTCCCCAAGACCCCAATTCCGAAATATGACCCAATTATATAATTCGGTCGAACCTATTTCAAACAATTCGCGAAGTTTTTGTTAGGTTTTCAATCACATAGTAACCTACACGCTATTTCTGAATGGAACGTGTTCCGAACTTCTACCGAAAATATAATTAAACTGCGCCCAGACTGTTTGCAGATTTTTTTCCTATTTTGATCACACCTGTATAAAATCGACATGTGCGTTCTAAGTTTCAACTTTCTAGCATTGGCCGTTTTGAGATATAAAAAACCAACCCACCTCTATATTGTGCCTATTCGTGCTTAAAAGCTCGTATTATGTGAAACTTTTGGGATAAATTTAATTCAAAAAATTTTGCAGGCAAGAGAAGAATGACGGGGGGAGGGGGTTATAGTTCATATCTCCTAAACGGGTTATGCTAGAAACTTGAAATCTGATTGGGGACAGTCATGCAATGAGGTGAGATGAAAAACTTAAGATTGAGATATCTCTCGAACAAATTGTACTAAAAAATGAAATTTGATTCATGTTTATAACCGGCACGGAGAGGTTGAGACATAAAACTTCAGGGAATCGGTGGAGCATAGAACTGAGCTGAAAATCAATCATAAGTCGCAAAAACTTTAAAGTCCTATAATTTTTTCGACAGTTCCAATAGTAGAAGAGAACAAAATTTAGGGTTAGTGAAGTACAGGGAGAGAGTGCAGGTGTGTGAGAAAGGAGTTGAGCTATAGCGGTGGCACTTTCCAAAAATACAATTTTTAATAGGGACATAATGGTACTGGTTGAGGATACTTCTATATTTTTGGAACGGCTTATGCTAAAAATCACATATTTTTATACTAGGAAAATAATTCGGGTAAAAAAAAATAATAATATATGTATGTATATATACATATACAGTGCAACCCGCTTATAAAGTGCACTTTTATAACGTACCTGTTGTCAATCCCCATTCACAAATGCACTGTATTAGAGAGCGGAGAACAAGAAAGCGATCAGTGAAAAAAGGGCGCGTATTTTTTTCATATCTGTTAGGTCTTCTCAAATATTGAATTTATTTTATTTCTACAGCGGCTTCATATAAATGCCTAGTAACCACTTCCATGATTTTTTTAAATTCAGTCCTTTTAGGGTGTATAAATTGCTTTTACGAATTCCGTCATATCTCTTAGATAGGTGAGATATGACGATGAAGTGTACACGGATAAGCAAATTTTACTTGCAAAATTTTTGTAGAGCTACTTGCTAAAGTAAAAATACTGCAATTTTATAGTTAGTGCAAACATCTCAGCAAATTACTCTAGCAAGAAATGTCGCAAGTTATTTGCTAGTGTACACGTGGCTTAAGGTTTAATGAGATAAGCAACTTTATTATTAATTGGGTAAAAGTCCAGAACGCGTTTAATGCTGTAATGCCGTAATAACATTTTAATTAAACTCCTGTTTTTGTTAGGTTGTCAAAGGGTTTCACCTAATCTGTTTATTAAAATACTTCCTAGCTTTTTAGTTCGAAAGGCTTGAGAGCTAAGAACCCATAAATTTGTTTGCGTGCGGTGTACTGAACCTAATACGTACAAATACAAGATTTAAAGGCAGCAACTATTTTTGAAATTTTAGATTTTTCAAAGAATAATAAAGTAGAATATATTTGTGTACAATTCTTTTTCTTCCGAGGCTCAGTTCCAAGTATCTCAAACTTTTTATGAATTCTTGATCCAGAGTAGGTTGTACTTCCCGGGTTAAGTCAGCTTACCAAGAATACACACAAAATTCTACAAGAATCAAGAAACCTTAAAGTTAACTTTGATTTGTACTTTTTGCGCGGTAGTACGATAGGACTTAACTTAAATAAGTCACATCAAAGTCACCACTCAACTTTCAGCTTCAAAATTGGGAGCCTAAGAAAACACTTTGCATAAATTTAACAAAAAACTCGTGAAAGGGCGCAAATACTTTCGAATTGTGTTAAACTTAGTTCTAATTTGACGGTCGTTTATCCTGTTGTAGAAAATGCTAATCTCGAACGTAGACAAACAGAATTTAATTTAAAACTTTTTACAAGTTAATCGAACAATGGGACGCATAAAGGACTTAACCTAAACACACAAATCGAAAAGGGATGTGCGTTCTCACGAATTAAAGGCTCACAATTAAGTCTAAAGTGAACTTACTTAAATTTTTTAGTAGCACCGACACACACGTATCTTCCAATTAGCACTGCATATGTTCTTCTACACGTACTACACACACTAGGTTTCCAGGAAAGGTACGTACTAGCCTTAGATGAAGGCTATTAAAAAATTTACGAATCCCTAGACACTACCGCACCGGTCTTATATCGATGCTTTTCTACTTGTAAACGGAGCAAGAAAGGATACAAAAGTCTTGACTTAATCGGCTTTGTGGCTGAAGTTCAACTAAATCGCAGTAACTGATGGTCGGTTCGAACAGCCCCCCTGTAGATAGGGACCTTGTGCGCTTGTGGACTCTTATAAAGCATTTCCGAAGAATCGGTACTGATATGTTGTGTGGAGGAGTGCTGCTCCGTAGGGGAGCGTTTTTGGGGGTGGTTGGTAGGATTTTTCCACGTATACCTTTTACTACACTGCGTATTGTTCGTACGAGACTTATGAAATTTCTGTCCTGACAGAGAGGAGAATGGGTCCCAAGTAACAAGAGAGGATTAGAGATATCCCACAACCGATAAGGATATAGAGAAATGCTTGCAAATAGGGACGCACGTATCCAGAATTCGAATTATTCGACTATACAAAACAGTCGGGGGCCTCTCCTTGTCGAACCACGCAATTATCAAAGTGGGTTCATGGCTCAGCGTTTTAAGTTCGATGAAGACATCGAGGATTTTATGGATTTTCACGAAATCCGGACACCTATAGCGATTAGAAGTTTTGTACGAGTTGATAAAACTGATAAGTTGATGCGCATACGACGTAATTCGGAACAAGACGTCGAAAGAAGAAATTGCAACAAACGTAAATAGATACTCAGAGGTGGAATAAATGTCCTTTCTAGAAGTTTCGTTGAACGAGTGGGAGATTTGTTGGTAATTAGTTTTAACAACTTTAACGTTTTGTTCGAAAAGTTTTTTAAACTTTTCCGAATCGATTCTTTTTCGGAGACTTTTTTTGGAAGTTGTGAGTTCATTTAATAATTGCGAAAGAGCCTGTGATATTTTAGTTCCAATAACACAATTAATGATTCCTCCCGATTGGGCAAGAAGAAGCTCTTGCACCTCCACTTTTTTCAACTAACTCGAAAAATTGTATAAATTATTGTAAAATAAAAATGAATTATTTTTAGTTCAGGATTCTATACAATTTTTGCGAAACTCTTCTGCTAGTTCAGATCCGGATCGACGGGCCAAATATTAACTAATTTTTTTTTTTAAAGTTTTGCTAATTTTTTCAGAATTTACTTATCGCTAGATTGAGACATCCTTGCAAATATTAGACCATTTCTAGAGTACAATTCGTATATTTGGGATGGATCCTCAAAGTCTTATTTAGCTTTGTTTAGTTGTATACAAAATTATGGGTTCCGACTGATTTTTCTATACTCACAGAATAAGCATTTCAAGATTAAACCAGAGACCACGTAAAATTGTTTATTAGGCTTCCGTATTTTAGTTCACTGTAGTGAGTGATCATTTGCAGTTCGCGATACGCCGCGAACTTGTTCGTTCTTTTAGTTCAATAGTTCATGCAAGTTCAGTGAAAGATAGTGTAGGAAAATGCGAAGACCAGTTGCGGTTCCCGATCCGTCTCGAACTTGTTCGTTCACTAGTTCGCGAGAACAGTGAAAGATAGTGTAGGTACATGTGATGACAAAAAAACAAGGGTCTCAGTGTAATACCGTCGTCTTGGAACAATGCAGAGACCTTAAAAAAAAGGAAACGAATAGAGACGGGCCAAGGAGTTCCTTTTAGTGAGTGGGTGAATTCCGACTCATTCACTGAAACGAACTAGTTCAGTGAACTAGTTCGAGTTCCTTTTGAAGATCACTTATTCGGCATGCGGATTGAATGTGAAGACCTAAAAAAAAAGTCCTCACTCACGAAGGAACTAGTTCTTTTCACGTTCAAATTGGGTCCTCATTTACGAAGGAACTAGTTCTTTTCGAATTCCGATTCAATGTGAGAACCTAAAAAAAAAGGTCACTCACGAAGGAACTATTTCTTTCAAAGTTCGTAGAGAATGTGACGACCTAAAAAGAAAAGAAAAAGGAGTGAGTTACTTCACTCACTTACTTCAACGAACTGCTCTTTTCGAACAGTTCACTCATGAACGACCCATCTCTACTCACGAATGCATGAAGGAGCGGCACTCACTGCCAACTACTTTCTTCATTTAAGCTTCGATATGATGACCTAAGTAAAAAAAGTTTTCAGTGTCTACGTGGGCGATTTACTGCGAACGAGGGCGATTTACTGCGAACGAGGGTGATTTACTGCGAACTTCTTCCTTCCCTTTACTTATAACTACGGAACAATACGCCAATACATGAATACAAACGAACTTGGAGTGGCAGTCACTGCGAACTAGTTCCTTCATTTCACTTATGGGAACGCTCTTTCGAACTATGAAGTTCATTCGCGAGCGACACAAGCCTTCTGCCTACTACCAAAGTTTTGGTTTTGATGAAATTTTGAATCCAATACGAGCGAAAAAAGTTTTTGACGTTAAAAAATTCAGTTGAATATTTTTATATATTTTTAAGCTAAATACCATGGTTGAATTCATTTTAAGTGGACAGCTTTTTATCACTATAAGAATTCTTAATGCAAGAATTGCCATAAAATTGGTACCAAATAAAAAATGGAATTCAATTTTATCCTCTGGCTCATCATTTAGTGAAGGGACGAAAAAAACATCAACATCCTAACACCAAGAAAAACATGTAAAAATTAGTTAAACAAAACAATTGAATTAATAACAGTTAACAGTTAACAAGGAATTAGTGTCAACCACCATTAAGTCTGCGTTTCAGACTAAACTTATCAATAGAGAAGTCGAATACATTGGCATTCTTATTAACTTCCCTCGCGAGACTCGCAATCGGTTCATTCATACCATTTTCTTTTGGTATGAGACGTTGCTTCAAATTACTTGTCTGGTTCGAGCCTTGACTACATACCAATGCAATTATGCTGCTTGCTTCACTTGTATACAACATAACTACTACATTTTTCATTGCGAGAATTCGTTATAAAAAAAACTTATTTTCACGAAAATTTAAAAATTATCTCTATATATAAAAATGAATGTTTGTTTGTCTGTCTGTATAGGCTCCTAAACCACTCAACCGATTGCGATGCCTTTGCAAGCATAGTGAGCCGATAGACTGTTTCATGGATCCAATTGGAACGGCAATGTGCTCTTTTCCCACTAGAGAGCTTAGGCTGGAGCCTACGTCGAGCATGTTCATCAGCTAGCTCGTTCCCCTGGATTCCAGAGTGACCTTGCACGCAGCAAAGAGTGATATTAAAGCTGTGTGCCAAAGGAGTTAAGAACACTTTGATAAACATAATCATCTATTTTTCAATGCTGATTTAATTTAAGTTCTGATTTGATTGATTTTTTACTTTTAATATTTTGGGTTTTGAATCTTTCTTCATTTTATTCATTACTCTATCCATTACCAATTTTGTAAATAGTCTTAGATTAAGTTTGTAGTTAGTGACTTTATACTTCTATATTTTTCTAATTCTTTTGCTTCACATATAGTTTAAATTTCTTTGAGTAACTTCATAATTTATTTTCCAATGCTTATTTAATTTATGTTCTGAGTCGTTGTTTTATTTGTCTAATTCAGGTGCTTCAGACTCAGACCTAGTTAATATTTCGTTCATTAACTGCATCAACTTTTTTTTTAAGAAGAATGTATTGTATGTGCCATGTATCTCAGGGTTTGGCCGAAATGCGATGGGCCGTCTCATTGTATGATTGGGCCACATCTTTAAAATAAATACAATAAATAAATAAGTCTTACTAGTATCTTATATATTCAAATTTAAACCATTCTACCACTTGTTACTTTCTTATTTTAATAATAAAGTATTACATTCTGTTTTTAAAATAGTGCAATTGAAACCCTACAATACTTCATAATTTGTGGAACTATTAACAACTAGTTACTAACTCAATACCGTGTATTAAATTTTTCAATTAAAATTAAATCAATAAAATCGTTTTATTGTCTTAATTACGGCTCTCTACTCAATTTAAAATTGTAGATACCCAATACCCTTGGACTTTCATAATGTGCTGGGGAATAAGTCGTTACAGGTGTAAAATTTTGAGGGTTGAGTGACTTAAGTAATAGAAGGGTTTTCTGTTCTGTGTTCAACCTTATTTAAAAAAAAAAATTACTGAAGTCCGAAAAAGGAAACGTAAGGCTCTACTTACAATTTTTTTTTAAATACACCTGGGATATTTCAACGTCTAATATAAGCAGGGGTAGCAGGACATGTGGATATTCAAGATTGGTATTGAAAAATAAATTAAATGCCTAGTTGTCAGCATGGATGTCAAATACAATTATATTAAAAATAGTAACAGCCCGATGCTCCACAAAGACTATAATACAGAGATTTAAGAAACTAGAGTATAGGGCTGAAAATCAGCTAATAACAAATATATCCTTTCCACTTCTTATATGTTAATCCTTCAGAGCTCTACCTGATACGAACTTTAAATTGCTCATTTCCCATACAGAACTTCACAGTGTGAAATGACACTACGGTACTATTACTATAGCTTTTTTTATATCTCGAATGCATTCGACATTCGACAATTTAACGTAGTCTACATTTTACTGCTAGTAATGCTATTCCCCAATTGTGTGGCGAGTATCGCAACTAAATGACTTTGTTTGCTTATACCAGATACTGTCATATCATACCACATGTATAGTGTATCATGTGCAGCTAGTTTCAATATAATCAATACTATGGTTTCTACACTAGTTGCGTTATACTATTCATGGTATAACGCCTTACAATATTTATATTCAATTATAATAATATTTATATTTGGCCATTCATCAAGCTTTCATTTACTTCACGGTCACTGTCACCAATGAAAATAACTTTACACATCTACTTCCCAGGAAAACACGTCGTCGTTTCGTCTCCGAAGTAGAAAAACTTATGCCGTGTACAAGCCTTGCTGCGCTCATATACTGCATTTGTTGATTCGAACGATTTGCAGCATATTCGTTTGAGTGTGTAGAACATGCCGGAAATGTGTAGAACTTTCTGCGCTACGGAAATGAAGCTATTTCAGCCACACACTTCATAAATAAACACTTTAGAAATTCGAAACACATACTGAGGATGGGTGCATAACAGATGAGAGTTATACATCACAGGAAACGCTTATCTTAAAAAGTTGAAATATGGCGTACAAGAACGCTCATTTCACCTTTTTTTCGTCCATTGTAAACAATCGTCTCCATTTCTTTGGAGTACGCATCGTTCATTTATTGCAAAACAGTCATTTCAAGAAACGCTATCTTCTCACCCAATCTACAAGAAGTACTAAAGGCGTATTTCTGCTCGTTTATCATGCAGTCGACATAAAGCAGGGATTATTCATGAACAAAGCCTAATCGGATAAATAAAATCATTCAATTTTCATAAGAAAACATATAGTAGGAGTTTTCCTTTTTCCAGCTATCTTCGAAACTAAGATACCGAGTTCGTTTTTCACAAGGACCTATCAAAGGTTCAACTGCTTAATCTGTTTATACGAATGTTGACTGATACCTCTTCAAGGTAAGACGTGCAAGGGGATGAAGTATTTTTTTTTTTTTTCCTTTTTCTTAAATTGCTGTAGAGATCTAAGTACTGCGCCATTACTGAATTTCAAATATTCCATGGTGAATGAAAATGCCAGAATTTCAAATGGAAATTGATTTACCTTACAATGTCGTAAGGGGGGACCAGAGCAAAGAAAATAAGGCACTTGGAAAATCTTTGGAATTTTGTCGCGACATTTGTTCAAACCTTGGAAACTTCTCAATGTTTCTTTCGTAGAACTGTTCGAAAATTTCAAGGATCTCGAACCAAAAAGTTGAGGAAGTTGGTATAGAGTTGGAGTATAGAGAGTAGTTCATTTGAAGGAGCGCCACATTCAGTGAAGTTGACTTTATTATCTTAATTGAAATATTAATTGATGATTGGATTGTGATTGAAAACATTTTCATGATAAGTAACATTTTCACTGGCTTTTTGTTAGTTTTTTACTGATGAATATTTACTCGTTCAAACGAGAAGTTGTGGTGTGATTTAGGTGTATTTTTGGAGCAGTCATACCTGTCTAGAATATGAACACTTGTGATACGAATCGAAAAAAACAGATTGTTCAGAACACATCACACACTTATCGTTCATCCGAATTCAAAGCGACAACATATTCATAAATTCACCGAATAGCAAAATTAGTCAGCAGAAATAATATGCTAACGTGTCCTTGCTTACAAGTGTCAGGGTTCATTGTTCCATTTCAGGCCTCCCTAATTTGAAGATATTCAGAATTTAGATATGATGTCTGTTGTTCAAGAAAAGCGAAACAGGTGGAGCATTTGACTTAAGTGGTGATAACATGATATCTTTATTTATTTCGAGAAATAACAAATCGAAAAACAACCCCAGTAATTTCTGGAGCCTTCGGTTTGTTTGCATATTTCTTTGTTTTAAGTTACGTCAAAGCCACACAGCGTCTTAAACAGGCCAAGTTCGGACCCAAATATATAAAGAATTAAATCGACTACGATAATTGAGCTGACAAAATTATTTGTACACTTTAAAATTATTATTTTCCCGAAAAAAAAAAATTATAGTTGTCTGCAAATTATGCATTTTTTTTTTTAGATTAATACTTCATCATGGCTTCGAACGAAGACGTTCCCAAGCTCGTGAAATAACATAGCTTTAAGCGAAATTTTAAACGTTTTCTGTTCCGTTTAAAGTTTAAAAACGTTTTTTGCAAGATGTCGTAATCCTTTACGAATTTCAACCAATTTGTTTCACAGTAGGTACTTGAGACTTCCGACAACTAATGATCACAATCTATTCACATGTCAGCCAGCTATATATCAGTATGAGTTCCATTTAATTGTCAAGATTCCCGGACAAAATCTTCGAACGTGGTTTGTCGCCAGATGTAATAACCACCCCAAACTTTCGGCAATATGATGTAAATAATTTTATGCATAGTTTGTCACGTCGTCGGTACGAAGTTATTTGCCTAGATAAAATTGCGGAAGAATACGTTAAATTAAGGGAAAACTGAAATGTCATGTAGTGCCTCCACGTACTAATTCAAATCGTGAAAATAATTCCGAAAACATGGCCATGAGTCAAATAAAGGGAATTTCTCCATAAATTTGTGAACTGAAGTTGGATATAAGACGTTACTTAACCTACAAGGAGGATGTGTTTTTCACGTAGGTACATGGTAAGTGTTTGGTAGAATTATTATGGGTTATTCCGGTAATTTACTTGAAATATGAACCTCTTGTAAATGAAATACAAAAGGTTTTCCTAGTTTACTAGATGCTTATTTCAAATTTTGATCATATACTTAAAGTTTAATCCTCTTTGTATCCCCTTGATTCACGTTAAGATCCCATACACTTAATATTAATTGTCCAAATACTTTTCAGAGCCATTGTCGTCCACATAAATTCTAATTTGTTCACATAAATGACAAGTCAAGTAATCAAAATATATTGGACATTTCCTTCATACTAGGCTTGTGTAGTTCGTGAACGAATTAGTTCGGTAGAGCGTTCCCATAAGTGAAATGAACGAACTAGTTCGCAGTGAATTCCGGTCCTAGTTCGTTTGTGGGAAGTAGCTTGTCATGACATTTATTATTCCACTTTCGCGAACTGGGAAGTAAAAGAGTTTGCGATGGAAGTGATGACCTTTTTTCAGGTCATCACATTCACTCTCACGAACTGCGAACTTAAAAAAGGAACTAGTTTCTTCGTGAGGCCAGTCACGACCTTTTTTTTGAGTTCATCACATTTCGCTACACCATTCATCATTTCTTTCTCGCTAACTGCAAACTATAAGAATGAACTAGTTAACGAGGACTCGGGAATCATATACTAGTATTGAACCTGTTTCATGGTATACAAATTCGATAATTTTAACAAGTATGTTATGCATTTTATTGCTAGTAGTGCCATTCTCCAATTATGTGGCGAGTATCGCAACTAAATGTCTGTTTGCTTATACCAGACACTGTCAAATCACACTATATGTGGAGTGTATCATGTGCAGCTAGTTTCAATACTATGATTTAAATACCAATTTTATAGATACTAGCTATGTATCCATGGTATAACTTTCTAAAATTGGGTCTAGGTGATTGATCGATTTTTTTTTCTTAAATATTAAATCACCAATTTTCCATGTACTGATGATGTAAAGTGTGATGAACCCTTATGGACCCCTTATCTATTTTGATAGTAGTGACTTAGGCTAAACGTTTATCTTGTTAAGTTGATTTTGCATATTTAACTAGCAACTTGCCTGAAGCCAAGAACAAGGATATTCAAATTCAAATATTACATTTACAAACTCGAAGTATTTGTCCAAGTTCTTCCGAGCAAACATAGGGATTCGTTATGAATTAAATTTTATTAAAAATAAGAGCCCTTATCGTTTTTGTGATTTCCCTCGAACGATACCGAGTCAAAGTTCGGATGAAAGTGACTTTACTGAATAAATAAGTGGCCTAAACTGTACAAAGAAACTTCAAGAACTTGATGTTTCTTCCATTAAGTACACATAGTCCACCTTCTTGGACAGATAGATAGAGGTGGTCTATTAAATATTTACCACGATACGAATCGATTTGTGCCGTCATTCTACGACGTTTCATCGAAACACTGTGGGTGACCGGGCAGAGAAGGACATTGTCCGAAGGTAATAGAATTATAGCCTTCACGCATACTATCATTTTGTTCGAACAAAAGAATTGAATACGAAATATGGTGGGCGATGAATGAACGATATTTCGATTTCGGGGAAAAAAGAATTTGTTTGACCATTTTTGTTGTTTTAGAGAGTCAGTCCGTCCAATACTTAGACATCCACTTAATTCAATTCCTACGAAATTTTCTTCAGAATTGGGTTTGCTTTTAGTACACCCATTGTTCAAGAATTCAAGCCATTGATGGGTTTAAAAATTAATTATACTGTGTACAGTACAGTTGCGTCGTTACAAAGGATTGCTTATGTTTCTTACAGACGGAAAGGGTTGGTTAAAAATTAAAGAAATTCTTTTTTTAATCCAATAGAAAATGTTCAAATGTATTCTCCTACGAAGTCGTCTGCCATCGTTAGTCAAGATAAGCCAATACATAAACCGAAATATTCAAGTCTGCTCTTTCGTAGACATCGTCAGCTGCCATAAAACTAGTGATTTTAAGCTTAGACAGCAACCAAAATTTAGTTGAGTCAGCTATTTTCTGTATCCGACATCATTAACTGTCAAAACTGAAAGTTGAGGTAGCTAGTCCTTTATTTCCCAACGTATTAAGGAATAATAGCACTTCGAAGGCCTTCACGCACGGTGGACACATTGTGAACTATTTTTTATTCAATATTTTATCAAATACCATGGATACACAGCTAATATACAAACCTTGGTATTGAAATCATACACTCAAAGAAAAAATATGATTGTGGCAACCATATTTTGGGAGAATCTTACTATGATTGAGGTTATAGTTGCCACAACTATGTTACAACATGTAACATGTTTAGCTTAAACAAAATTATGGATGTGAAAACCTTGGTGTATGATTCACGCAACCTTCGTTAATAATATAATTGTTGGGTCAATCATAAAATTTATGTGACATGATTGCTTGAATCATAGTTCTGAATTGTGTATGATTCACGCAACCTTCTTTTATAATATGATGGTTAGGTCAATCATAAGATACATATGACGCTGAAATAATTCACAAAGAAAACACTTTCGATCATAAATAAATGACTTGAACAACAATTAAACACTCTAGAACAAAGCACAAATGAAATTGGAAGAAGCAAACTTACACCGCGAACGACCCTTTTCGTACTGTGAGAGGTATGGTTGTGGGAATTATTTTATCAAATTATATGGTTCCACTGATCATAGAATATTGTTGTCGTTACATCATGTAACGAGAATGATTGGTACAACCATATTAAATTTCAGTAGGTATATATCTTTAATGCAACCATATTATTTTTTTTATGAATTGTATGCTATGGCTCGTACCATCATAGTCATGATCACTGGAAACATGTCAGTTTTACAATAGTTAGAAGAACCTTAATATGGTCAATGCAACCTTGGAATAAACATAGTTTTTCTTTCATTGTAGGATTGACACTAGCTGCACATGATACACTGCACATATGGTATGATTTGACATGGTATAAGCAAACAAAAACGTTTAGTTGCGATACTCGCCACAGAACTGAGGAATGGCACAACTAGCAGTAAAATGCATATGCTAGGTTAAATGATCGAGTTTTGTATGCCATGAAACAGGTTCAATACTAGATATATACCAGTTCGTTTATCTCGTATATGCGTAGTATTGAGTGATAAACTGCTGGTATTGACGATATTATAATATTACTACCATCAGTGTAGCATGGTATAGTATTTTCCGGGGCATACGTAAGCATGCCAATTTCAATGGCAGAAATTATTGTCTGATAGTTCAAGGCGACACGTGAGTGATTATCTCCTAGTAGTAATAGGAAAAGCATTGAATATCACATAAGTCCTATCGGTTTCCATTTCCACAACATCAAAAAAAAAAACTTAATCATTATTAAATCTATTCGACATGCATTAGGTACAAATCCTAGTACACCTGCCAGCTAAAGTTCTCGAAATAGGGAGAATTATTGGTAATTGATCACAACTTTGCTCAGATTTGAGGCAATAAGACCGAACAGAATAGTTCAACGTGACTTCTATTATTCCAGTCACTTGCTAATTTCACACTGTACGAGGTATAGGAAGGATGTAGCATTAGTCGAAACAATTCCATCAAATCGATGTAATTAAGGAACAACTTGTACTCCGCAATACCTGTAAATTTTCTTGTTCAGAAATTATCTATAATTTGTACAGACAAGTTCAATACCATTCATTAACCGGTAAATATTGCAGTTGATGTCCTTTTACGTTTCAGTACACGAAATTAGATAAAGAGAAAGAGGTAATACTATCTACTTCGATTTGAAACGGAATCAAAACAAATCTTACTTATAAAATCAAACTTTATTATTCCTGGATAATTGTGCAAGACGAAATTTTTTTAAAATTGAGTCAAATTGATGGCTAGCTAAATTGAGAAATAGATTTTTAGGCGATTATATCAAAATTCTGTGAAAGCGAAAAGCGATCTAATTTCTCATCAAACCTTAAAAATATATCGAAGCTTTGAAAGGCATAAACCCTTATGGCCCTTACAATTGAACATCTAAAAATACTGAAATTAACTTCTATAAATTCGATATATCATCAGATATGCAACCTCCTTACACCCACTTGGGGGTTCAATCAGATATGCGGCCTCCCTACACCCCCTTGGGGGTTGTACATTCAAAAATCCTGGAAGAAGTTAATGTATAAATATGAAGACAACACGAGAAAGTAAAAACCAATTTAATTTCTAATCACTTGTAAAAAATATGACGCAATTCGTGAAAACGTGTTCTACCCTTTTATACCCTCTTAGGGGCTAAAAAAGGAAAAAAACTTAAAAACGAGTTTTAGGCGATTATTACACAAGTTCGTGAAAGTGAAAAGATATTCGATATCTGATCAGACCTGGAAGACATGGCAGAATTCGTGAAAAAGCATGCAACCCCATTGAGCCGCCTTAAGGTCCCATGCGTCTGGTACGACCATTTTATATACCAGTTTGATTTTTCTTTCTTGAGAGGATTTTAATCGATTGAAATATGTCTTTATCGTTCGCTGTCTACCAGCGAACTAATTTTGATTTTTTAGAAAAAAATAGTGTTATAGGTTTTCAAATTATTTGAAACGAATAACTATTAAAAATCAATAATTTTTTCATTGATTTATCTTCTAGAAATACCAATTAATTATACTAACTGTGATACTTTTCAATGAAATGCGGTCTTCTATGTAATTCTTGCCATGAAAATCGTGAAAAATTGCTTCAGTTTGACTTCATACATTCTTACCATAATTTAAAATTTTTTAACATTTGATCTGTGGAAGATCTTCTTTACGATTTTTTCTAGCATTATATTAATGAAAATGACATGTTAATTATTCAAAAAATAGGTAATATGCGTTTAAAAAACTCGAATTTACGTATTTTAACGAATGTTCAAGGGTTGTTGTTCTAATAGCAATTTTTCCAAATAAAGTTTAGAATTTTTTCTCTATGGAAGACCTAGTTTTCATACGAGCTAATAAAGTGGTGTATTTTTTGTTTCCATTAACGTGAAATATTGGTAACAAAACTTTCATAAATCGTCAAAATCGCATTTAACGTGCACATAGAGCCTTAAGGGTAAAATTTAAAAAAAAATCCTGAAAAAAATTTCTAGGTATTTACATATATGTAAAAGAATAAAAATAAATTCAATGTTTGGGAAGACCTAATAGATATGACGAAAATCGTGAAAATATATGCATTCCATTTTCACTGATCATTTTTTTCGACCCTCTTCCAACTATTGGATATTTGAACATTTCTTTCATTTAAATTACTTTTCCAGTAGACCTCATTACAGCATAAGACTTTTTAGAGTTAGGAAAAACACTCCCATCCACATACCATACTACCCCCATAAAAAATATATTTTTCCAACATACATAGGTAGGTACTACTACTATAGCTCTATCTAAATTTAAAAATTTCAGCCTTTTATCATTATAGGTTTTCGAGATATAAAAATCAAAACGTTTTCCTTTTCCCCCGCCCCACTCTGACCCTGTAATTCCTTTTTCATATAGGGATCTATTAGGCTTACTTTTGGTAAGCATGTACCTTAAACCGTCCAGGAGATATCCTTATCTCTTTTACTTTCTTGCTCCACCACTTTCTTAAAAAAAAAATCTTTCAGCAGACTTTATTTGTCAACGTTTATACAAAAACCGAATTTTAGTTTTAAAGTGCAATTGGTTCGTGAGATATCGTAAGTTTTTCACCCGCCACCCCCGCACGGTACTGTTCACACTCAAAAATTTGTTTTTCGATCTAATGTCCTAGAATATCCAGATATGTTTTCAAAGTTTTAACTTCGTGACATTAACCTCTTAGGAGATATGAATTTTAGAATGTCAAACTGGGCATTTTTGCGTTTCGGACGCATTATTTCCCTCTCCCTTTCCACCACCTCTTCACCTACATCTGAAATTTTTTTTCTTACACTTGAAGCTCAATATAAATTCCAAGTTTCAGCTTCCTAGCACAGACAAAATTGAGCAAGTGTGTTGTTTAGGCGATCTCAAGTAAAACCAATCAAATTCGCTTAAATAAAGTCATTATCACTTTATTAGCAATAGTTATTAGCTATTATGATAAACTTCGTGCTTTTAAAGAGGTACTGGACTATAGTTGGCGTTTTCACTGCTTATCAACTACTCAAGTACCTATTTGTGCTGCGTAGTCCGCACTGAGTGGACGGTAGTATGTAAAACTATTTTGTTGGTTGAGATATTTCTGGATCCTTCGACAATGTTCGATTTAATTGGTGGTAGTACAAACTGCGACATATTCGACAATTTGTAGCTGCTTCCCTGGGACTACTCCTCTATTCCGATTCAATATATTTTATATTTATATCCTTAATTATTGAAATTATCGTGACCTACATTAAAAACTAAAATTCTTCTTACCAGCGGCAATGACAATTTCTGAATGTCGATTTGAATTTCATATAGCCTAATAAGGGACACCTCTAGGTCCTCGGACTTACTCGCAAATAGTCGATATTTTGTCCATAAATTTTCCAAGGAAAAGTTATGAAGTTCGATTTTTGGACGCGTGTATGTCAAAGGCTTGTAGGTCAATCCTAGATATTATTGACTAAAGCAGTAAATAGAATCACCACTACCACGACGGCAGTAAATTACACTTAGCATTTCACGCGATCCCAAATAGAGACTCCTCTACAATAATTACCTGTTGAAAAAAACATTGACGTAGGCACGTTTAACGCCAAATGAGGTATCTCTTAGTCAGTCAGTCAGTAGTTCGAATTTCGGAGGACATTGGGGTTGAAGCGAGGCAGGACGAAGTGGCTTGAACAAATTGGGAGTACACTATCCAAATCCAGATGGCAGTTGAGTCAGTCCACTTACAACTACTGCTTCCTGCGGACATGAAATTAACTAAAACTCGCTTCAATCGTTTCCGATTCAGCAATTTCAGGATTTTACGGTGCAAGGCAAGCGAAGGAGTTTCCGGAAATGCTTAGTGTGTTTCAACATATGGGTTTTATGAGATTCTAAAACATTTTTGACAACCGTCGACGGAAATAGCTGCCGAAATGGGAAATGAAGCTTCCATTTGCTCGAAGGCTATAGTTGGTCATATCCGGGCCAGTGTATGTATGTAAGTCTAGTTATGGATGGAAGCCATTGTGCAAGGACAATAGTCTCGGTCGAGCTTCAAGGCAATTCTATGTATAACGTGTTTACGTACGGCTGTAGCATAGCCGGAAGGCATTAGGGTGTTTTTCGAAGAGGTCACTGCTTGTTTGTCCAGGCGGTTTCGAACACTGTTCGCTGGTAAATTCAATTTCAATGTTACAAGGAAACAGACATTTGAAAATAAGGACAATGTTAGAAGTGGAAATATTTTGATTGGAATCCTTGACCCAGTTTTTCGTTAAGCTTTAACAAATTCTGTTCGAAGTTTTTTTGATTTTAAGAATAATCTGTTTCAGTATTTATCTCAAAAAACACCAGGATATTTTGTCTTAGAATTTTTGTGCTGAGGGGTGTGTACAGTAGTATCTAAAGACCAAGCAATGAAAACAAACATATTTCCGCTTACGGCGAATTCGCAATAAAAGTTTGCCAGGAGTAAGGGCTTCTCTTGTTTGTCTGATGTATTCAAGGATTTCAGGATAAAGTTACATTCCGAAATGTTGGCCATTACCACAAAGGATAAATTTTTTGGAGTGAACTACAGTGGAAAGAACCTGAAAGGCAGACAATAGAAGTTCCACTCAGGGAGCAGGTTACAGCATCAATATCTCACTAATCATGGTAGGTTCATCGTCTCTCGTTATATGAGTTTGCGTCTGGCAACTTGTCTGTGATGGCTATGCTTGGCTCAGTGTGTTCTGTGTCCTGCTGACTATGATTAGCCTTGACTATACTAAGCAAGCGGACTTGTGGACAGCCACAGCCTTCTTGTAGAATGATACTGGTCGGCCGTCAATAGTAAAGTATACTATTTTTATTTAAATAATACACGATTTAATTTATATACTTATGGCTAGATTTATTTTAAAAATTGAACCTCAAAGGGGTTCACACATTTGCTGTCGAGTACCAGAATCGAAAAGAACACTCATCTCTCTGAAGTCCGGGTTTTTATATAAATGTTCTTGTTGATTTTCTGATAATAGATCAGTTGGTTTGATTTATATTTGGTTTGCGATAAACCTCTCCAAATACTGATGCTTGCATATTGATATTTTGAGATGGTTCAATATTTGATTCAAATGTTGAATATTTGGATTTTGCATCTTTAACTTAATACAGTCTTCAGCTTTCGCTCCGGCGAAATAGAAATTTACAACTTTACTACTGGCTGATCGCTGCCGACCACCTGCCTTCTGTTCGTTTGCTCGAGACTATATATTGGCGACAACATTTCTCATCTACGAATTATTTCGTCCTTCGTTATGCTATTCTTAAAAAAATACGCTTAAATTAACGATCGATACGACAACGATACGTTGTGCTAGTCCTACGAAGATTCACTTTACGCGCATGGTCAGCACATATTTTAAGAACTTTTGTATGGAATCTACACCAAGGAGTGGAAATATTTCACACATAAACAATTCCATTTAAAAACTAAAGTAAACAAAATTTCAAAATAAAAATTAAATTAAAACAAGAACTCATCCATTTCCTGGTTGACTTTGTAAATTTCCATCACTAACAGGGGTAACCATTACTCATTTAAGTCAAAAAAGATAATGGAAAAATGCTCACTTTTGAAATATTTTGAGAATTATACTTTCAGCATCGTCTTTGTAGCGAAGCAATTCCCGAAAGCTTTTCCTCTGAGACCGGGGAATTAATTTAATCAAAAAACTCGGTATAATTGAATTTCAACAAGCATTAAGGAAAGTTCGAGGATGTCAGACGGAATTATTGTCCATGAAGTGCGATCCACAAAAAAGGGTTAGGAAATATAAACAAAATCTATATAAACAAAAGAAAAACTAAAACAAAGACAAATCAACTCTATGCAGTTGAAACTATTTTTGCTCTACGGTCAAGCTCCATCGAAAGCACCTCAGCATCTTAAAAACAAATTCTACTCGTAAATTCTCAAGAAATTACCTGTCGTTTGTTGGCTTGAACGTAACAAGGTACTTCTCAATCGACTTCTTTTGTAGATCCGAAGCAATCTGCCATGAAATGCGAACGGACTGCGGACTGATGAATGTTACTGTGATGTTCGCAGGTGCAGCGGGAATCGTACCTGAAATCGAAAGGTGATTAAAAGAAATTAATACAAATATTTACACAAAACTTGATGACTTTCTCAACTGGCAACTGATTGGTATTTATTTTGTGATATTGCGTTAAAAGTGTCGCCACTTCTAGACAAAAGAAATTTTCTTTTCTTTCACTAAAGTTATTTCAAATTAAGGATAATGGAGAAACTTTTCCACAGGTGGATTCTTTGAAATTTTACCTGAAATTTTTTTTTTTAATGTAACTTCGCTCTGGGCAGATGGACGTTTTGTTTGGGGATGTGCTTCGACTGCTGTTTAACATACAGAACTGAACAACAATGGAGCGGTGGTCAACAGAAGGTATGAAGATAATAGAAAACAGTGAATCTGGCATTACAAAGACGCTCGGAATTTTTACATAAATTACAATGACAGCGTTGAATAGGTCCATGCTTAAGAGCCTATAGAATTGTGTCTGAGTATGACTACGGAAGGAGAAACTGATAACACTTATATCTCAATATCGTTAATACCAGCAGCTCTGTAAATACAAGACAAGAGCATTTGTATATCTATTCTTCAGCCGGCTACAGACTTCTCCTGCTTTTCATGTTTTTCACATTTCGCGAGTTTTTCGCCTTGTTTCACGAAAAACATGAAACTCACGAGAAAGTCACGAAAAATTGTCTCACACATTTTTCGTCACTGTCTTGAGCTGATGGACGTTTTGTTTCAGATTGTACTTCGACTACTGTTTAAGAAAAAAAATTAGCAACAATGGAGCGCTGGTCAACAGTAGAGAAAACTCACGAATCGCGAAACGCGAATAACGAAACGCGAGAAACTCACGAAAAATCTCTACATACTATTCACGAGAAAGACGTGAACGATTCGAAATAGGCGAAACGCGATTAGTCTGTAGCCGGCTTTACAAAGAATATACCATGGTATCTCTGTAGTGCAGAGCTTGTACACGGAATGAGTTTTTCTACTGTGGAGCGTAACGTCGGTCTGTTCTACTCAAAATTATGCTTGTGAAGTGATTTATATTGATTACTGCGAACATTTATAAATGAAATATAAAGCGTTGGTAGCCAATAGTGTAATTATTGAATGCAGTTTAATACAGACAGTAATTTGTGTTATTATTATTATTATATTATTAATAAAAGGTATTAATAAAAGGTATATAAATAAAAAAAGGTATATAAATAAAAAAAGGTATATAAATACACACAGTTATTCTTAAGCACTAGTTCCAAAGACCATCAGCTGTGTTGTTATTAATTTTAGTCCAATTGTATTTTTCTTGAAAATCCAGCGAATCCCAAGCTTGCAACAACATGAAGTGTAAAGCCGAGTTGACCTATAGACACAAAGTTTACATACATTTGAGCTGAATTCGCGTTTTGGAAAACATAGGTATTGCCTTTATTTTGTTTTTACTAATTTTAATTTATATTTATTCCTTATCTGCTTTAGAAGATAAACTAAAATAAGTGTTAATGAACAATTTTAAAATAAAAGCAGATTTTGTTCGATTTAATACTTGGGTTTTTTCTTAACTAGCTCACATTCCCCCTAGAATTTAGTTTGGTGCTTTCGCGTCCAAATTGAGTATAGTATTTATTTAGTAGCCCCAATTTTAAATTCTCGATCTATTAATGGTCATTTCGAATGAAGCAGTATTAAAGAAAAATATTACAATAATATTATTATTTTTTTAACTGCAGATACATTTGATACTTGTATCTATCTTTCTTCAAGGATCATATAAACCGAAGTAATTTTTCGGGACTTTTCTTAATCTCATTATTTCGAATTATAATCTTTTTTGTTGTTGTTTCCAACTGCTTTTGAAGTAAATCTAAAAGATTTGTACGCTGATAAACATTTCCGAGATTGTTGTTATACCTACCTACCTAAATAAATTTTGCCCGTTGCTGGAAATAATTCCAGCAATTTAAATTACAGAGTTCCCATTTATTTAACTTTATTTACGACGGAATTCTTTACTCGCTGAATTTTATACAATTCATTTGAATTTTTATGAAGCATCTTGGCAGATATTGTCGGTATCTGGAAAACTTCTAAAAGATTTCGTACCTCGAAATTTATTGAAATAAAAAATAATTTGATTTTATGCGAGGGCGAATTTGCAAAAGTAGTGGAAATTCGAACGAGTGGGAAACTTTAGAATTTAACTTTAAAAAATCTGCGCGTCAAGATGAAACTTTATTATTTTTTGAGTAGAAGTTCGAAACGGATTTAATGCTGGGATGCAGAACAGATTACTGTGCGACTGTCAACCTAAAAAATAGTTTCCAAATGCCTTTAAGTTACTCTGAAAATTCGTCAAAATGTGAAAAAAACCCTTTCACGGACATTTTTGTTATTCCACTTCTGTACGTTAAAAAAATTTTTTTGCGCTTAAATTACTCTAGTAGCGTGTCTAAATATACGTACTAAGTTTCAGCTTTCCAGCAGAACCCATTTCTGAGATATAAAAAACCACATCTACCACAGTACCTTGCTACTCCTACCAGTAATTTTATTTTTCTGAGGTACCTCTGTAGTGTCTCTGTAGAGTAGAGATGGGTCATTCACGAGCGGACTGTTCCAAAAGAACACTTCATTGAAGTGAGTGAGTGAAGTAACTCACTCCTTTTGATAAACTGCAGTTCCATTGGACACGTGATAAAAAAATTGACCGACCTTTTTTCGGTTATCATATTCTAGATATACTATATTCTGACCTTTCTTGTTTTTAGTCATCATCTTCGAGATCTCCTGACCTTTGTTTAATATTTTTTTGGTCATCATCTTCTAGATGTGTTGACTGTAATTTACTTAGGCCCGTTCCTACGATCGTTAGTAACGTTCTAACTGGAACTTTAACTGACAGATGTTCATGCGAAACTTATAGTCAAAGTTCTGGTTAAATTTTAACTGAAAGTCGTAATAACGGCCCTTAGTATTGTACATATTGACCTGTAGTGAACGAAAACATTGACGGTCAACTCATTCTGAAATTCTACTTACGCATACAAACTTACAAGAAAGTGTTCAAGCTCATTCAAGCTCCATGCATAAAAAACCACAAATACGACCAAATATTTAACTTGAGTGAAGATGGAAAGCTTTCTCAAATACTAGGCGTATTTATTTTTGTGACTTTATCTAGAGTAGAGTAGGAGCTTTGAGCTTTAAGCTTTAAACTTTTTATGAGCCTGAATAGCTGCACCACTGTTTGAGGTGGTTTAGTTGCTCTTCTCGCTTTGCGCTTTGTTGTTGTTTTCGCATTTCGTTAACCTGCTCTGAACTGGATAAAGGAGCAAAAAAACTAAATATTTAAATTTTCGACGACAGAATGCGTTTTTATATTTTTTTTAGGAAATCATAAATTTACTAAGTGTTCTAGATATTTTTCAACAAATTTACAGATTTACACATCTCCTCTTGTAGTCAACTAGTATAGATTTTTCATTTAATTGCATAGTTATCTTGTACCAGAATGTGCATGTACAGCAAAATAAAAACACGACCAAATACTTCACCTGTGTGAAGATTAAAAGCTTAGCAACGCTGTGTTTTTTTTAACAAATATCAATTACATTTGTAGGTACTATGGAAAACTGTTGAGAATATACTGAATATGTTTTTGCTTGTGTATTTAACATATTTCAATATTTATTTGTATGTAAGGAGAGCAATTTAAGAAGTTTTCTTTTTCCAATTAAAGTTCGATGCGATGTCGTTTAAAGTACAAACGAAGTTTTAATACTATAGATGCCCCAAGAAATTAATATTTAATTTCTGTGGAGATACTCTGATTTACTCGATTTAAGCTCGGTAGTGGCAACCGGTTACATACCTGGAATGGCAAGCAGGTACCTTGTTGCCACTACTAGGCTATATATTCTGGCGTAACATCCCATGAGAATTTCATCTTGAATAAATTGGTTTAAAGTTGAAATTACGTATGCATCTGTTATTGGGGCTGGGGTTGATGGATTCCAAGTTTCTAACGATGTAAAATACGTGCTATTGCCGGTAACTTTGGTTCGAAAGAATGTCTGCTACAACAAGGTCGGGTTTGTGTTCGCTTGTGTACGACGAATAATTAATTGCTAGCAATACATCAACATCAATCCTTTTAAACAATCATTTGAAATCGGATACGGTTTATTTTGGTGTATGTTTAAATTAAGTTCTTTCCTGTCCCAGTTAGGGATTCGATGCTGAGGGCTTACACAATTTTACAGTCCTTTTTCTGTTGTTTGAAAGTGAGAGATTATAAAAAATGGATTCAAGAAGTGGTAAACAAATTTACCGAAACACAAAAATTGGTAATTTGAATGCAAATTTTATATGTTTTTCTTCAATAGGTCGACAGCCTCTGCAACTGTGACAAAGTTTGAAGAAGATTAAAATTTTACTACAACATCAAATGGACCCTCTAAATATTAAAACAAAAACATCGCTACCTCCCTAATTTAAATAGAAAATATAAGGATTTTATCGGTCGCCTATAATTATACTGTTATAGAACAGAAGTAATCCGCACAAATAACCTTTCTACAGGTTTCATCCTCTAATTTCCTAGATGGAGCATAGAGCAGTAATAGCAATCTGTTTTCAGAGATCTATGGAAATACGGAAACGGAAGCGTTTGTTTTACACACATCATCGAATGTACTTGAGATTACGCGATGCGCCACATGTAGTATAAAAAGGATAGTACGAGGTAGCATGATGATATAAGAGCATAATTTTCCTTCAATATGAAGCTGTATGAAATAATCACCCCATAAACTTCCCGACTGGGAGGGAACGCTATCTTGACTTGGGCGAAGTGAAGCCATCGAAGGCGATACAGGTGGAAAATTCAATGTAAAAGTTATTCTGAAAACAAGGCAGTTTTTTAAAATGAGACTTTGATTGGTTAAGTGCTCAGTAATACATCAGGAAAAAGAGAATCAATCATTGTCTGTTAGGACTGACAGGAATTTTTAAAATGCCCCAAAGTCTACAACTTTTCGTTTGGATCCTCTCTTTATTCAAATAAAGTTCTTAAGTGAATTGTGGAAATAAACTTTACTTATCCCTCAAACTCTCTTAACAGCATTAAATAAGCAAAGCCTATAGTACATGAGTGTCCATTGCATGACAATCCCGAAAAACCATTACTATGTAAAACAATGATGAAAACATTTTTGCAAGTTAACGTGTTTGTTAAGTAGGAAAAAAAAAAAACAGGGACAAGGACAAAGTTTCTGCTTAGACTGTTGTTATCCTCAATCTGGTTCAAGATTAATATCGCACACATGTCAACAAGTTTTGGGCATTAGGGAATACGCGAGAATACCAGTGAAAATTAGGGGCTTCCAAGTGCTTATTATCGGCAATAACACCATTAGTTGGAGCCTATGATACTCCCTAGGGTAGGTTCTTACTATAATTAGACCTGCCTTTCGAACAAAAATTCAGTTCGCATTTTATCTTACCTGGCGATTAAAACCACCTGCTCAATCATACGTGCTGGTTCTCGAATTTCATATGCGATTGTTGTTGGCGTAGTAAATGTGGCCCTGAATTTCCTGTTGCCGAAATCGATAGAAAGCCATTCGGTGGAATCTAACTGAAAGCGTCATTGTTTTCATAGCTCGTTTTCGAGGACATTTTCGCTATACCCACGACCAGGAATCCCTGCAGGCAGCAGTTTGTTATTATGCAAAATACCTCGGAAGCAACTTTGTTATATTTTTGAATCCATTTATGGTGAGAGTGCGAAAAAAAACCATTTCCTTATTTTTCCATTGCGGAAATGCATGCAAAATGGAAAATTCAGGAATAAAGTTGAGAAGAGAAAATATTGAGGAAAATTTTTTTCCAGCAGTCTGGTTGCAGCTTTATTAGTTTTTGAGACAAAGTTTCAGAGGTGGTTGAATACCTGCTACAATTTTCGATCAGGACAGGTTAAAGTGAAATGTAACAACGGTTGTTACAAGTTCAGGAGGTTCTTTATTTAGCAGAATAGGTCTTAGCAAGGTACGACTCAAAGGTGAAAACCTGTTCATTTTCTAATCAGATCTACCTATAATACATATATGACAAAATTCGTGAAAACATATATAACTGCTTTAGTCTCCTTATGGGACGAATACCGAAAAATCATAACAAAACAATCCTGCTGAAAAAGAACCAGTTCGCTATCTCTTCAAATGAAAGAGATGTGGTGGAATTCGTGAGAACATATAAGAGATTTGAAGCCCGTTGAAGAACTCGTATAAATGAATTTGAAATCGCATCAGACCTGGTAGATATTAAGGAATTCGTGAAAATGTACATATAACACCCATTAAACCCCTTTAAGGGTTAAATATCGAAAAATCCTGAAATTAGTTTCGAGCCGGTTATCTTATCACTATAAAATAAAACCTACAAGATATTAAAGAATTTGTGAAAATGTAGGCAATCGCGTTAGAGTTTCTTATGGGTTCAAAGTCAAAAAGCCTGAAATTGATTTTAGGCGTTTATATAAAAAGTTAGTTATATTTAAAAGAAACCGCATATCTCATTAAACCTTACAGATATTTAAATATCTCCTCACACCTTGAATTCAGATATATGTCAGAATTCGTGAAAACGTATAAAACCCCTTAATCCATCTTAAGGGTAAAATAATAAAAAATCCTGAAATACATTTTGCGGCGATTATAAATAATAAATAAAAATGTAAATATGTATAAAATAGATACCAATATCTTATGAAATCTAAGAGATATTTCAGAATTCGTGAAAATGTATGGGTTAAGGGGTTATGCCACTCTAGAGTTTTGGAGAAATCGTTTTTTTTTTACTATCTTAAATGGTTTCCTAGGACCTCAAAAATTCTGTCCCAAAAGATCATGACTGATAAAAGTCTCTAAGAACTCGGTTTTCGAATTTTAGTACAAGGCATGTTGCAAAATTACTCATGATTTTCTACATACTGAAAACTTCAAACGCGTTTATCTCAAAACTACATTTTTCAAGCTGGCCGGAAACATAACTCAGACAATTTTCGACAGATTCACTTGAAATTTTTAATATATCTTTAAAACTATATTGTCCATCAGAGCACGTAGGATTTTTTTTTTTAAATTCCATAATTCATTTGTTATTAACAATTTTCTGACGATTTTTAGGCATTTGGCTAAAAATCAAAAAATCGAAAAAATCCTACGTACTTTTGTGGCTGTTGTTATATGTAATCGAAATAAATTTATTAGCTTATCATAGTTCAAAAAGTACAGGCACTAGGTGTCCGGCCATGGACCCTGAAAAAACGGAGACGTCATCGCAAAAACGCTGCACAGCCGCCATTTTGAATTTAATCGCTTAAAAAAAATTACTGTACATAGTCAATAACATGTATTATAAATATCCATTTTTGCAATATCGATTTATTTTGTAGTTTTTCTGAAAAAAACTTCCGAAAAAGGCCCATTTTTTTCAGCGTCTAGAGTGGCATAACCCCTTAAATGTTAAAAATCCTGAATTCGATTTTATGCGTTTATATACAAAGTACTTTGTAGTTAAAAGAAATTTTGAATCTTGCTCTCTCATGTCTTAAAGATATCTAAATAACTTCTCACAACCTGGACCTAGAGAAATGGCATAATTCGTGAAAACGTATTACACCACATTAATGAGTTGAATATCCAAAAATCGTTAGCACATTTTATATGCCATTATCCGAGGAGCTCGGTGAAGTTAAAATAACTCGATATCTTTTCAGACTTAAGAGATATGACGGCATTCATGAAAATGTATTGACCCGTTCTCATCAATTTTTTTTAATACAAATCTGAAATTGATGAAAAAGATGCCAAAAAAGGGCTCGATTAGAAGAAAACAGGAAGTTATTTAGTAGATTGTTTTGTAAGCAGATGTACAAAAGTGGGTCTAGATAGTCCTGGATGGGACTTAGCTAGTTTATAATAAAGATCCATAAATTTTTATTTAAACAACAAATAAGTCTTATACTCACCAGCAAGACCAGCATGTACGGCTAGCAGTGCAGCAAATATGAGCATTTTTAATTGGATACTTCCCTAGGAAAATCCTGTGTTTGCCCGACACTTTTGGGCGATGTCGTCGTAACGCTTAGTTCCGCCAACGTTTTTTTCTATTACTTTATAAAATCAACTAAACTCGCATACGAGTTCTAGCACACTATAAAAAAAAATGTTGCTTGATTAAAATTTTTTTTTTTGCTTAATTCACAGCACAAAATTAAAACGTTTCGTGAAATCCGCACAATCGGGGATTCTCTTTGGTCCGTGGTGTATTGCAAAAAGTTTGAAAATCTGTCGAGAAATCATTTTTCCAGTTTTATTTGTTTAATTCCCTAATTGTACGACACTCCGACAAGATGGCCACAAATCTGTAGATACTATTCGTTTCGCCCGATTGCCATTTCGTCCTTGAGCATGGAGTCCTTTCGATCGACATGTCTGTAATCTGGAAAAAAAAGACAAGAAATTTTTGCAATTATCGAGATTGAAATGTATGTGATTCGGTTGAGTTTGTTGTTTCGAATTAATTAAATTTTGTGTCGTTAGCATGCAGGGCAGGTGGGTAAAAGTGTTCTAATTAATTTCCCAGCATCTGGTAGTAAAGAGCTAGAGAGGTGCGAGTTAACTGACATTTTTGTTCTGAGAATATCCAATTACGTTGGTATGTTCCTTTATTTCCATTTAATTATGTACCGTGATAATGAGCCAGGTTACCATACAAACATGATATTTCATTACCTCGTTCAATTAGAGCTAGACGTTTTTCGACTGATTGAAGTGGTTTTTGGCGGAAGGTGTGATTTGTCTTGTTACGGGGAGTAAGTGCAGAGAGTATGCATCAATTAGACTTATGTTGAATGACACAGAGTTCGGAAAGCCCTAATTTGCCGTCTGTTTGGAAATTATTTTTCACGCAACCTTTAATTTTCTATAACAAAATTGGTGTCCTTGATTTAGGGCGGTTTTGACCATGTCAAAAATTATAATAACTTATTATCTTTGACAGTAAATGTAGGTACTTAAAGAGGTCCTACATTTTATTCGGTCAAAGAGTAGAACAATTTCGAGCAAAGAAATGGATTAGAGCATTCAGCAATATGGCGAAGCACAATTCTTGCAATGAATATTTCTAAAACTTCTTTATCATATCAAATATCAAATTTTTTTGACAAATCAATATCAAATTTGTTGACAATATCGTCAAATTTTGTTTGATATTCTTAAGCCAAAATATTTTATTGTCGACAAACTTAGTGTCAATTATACATTTCTGGAGCAACATTGATTTTTTTGAAATGTGTAGACTTATGTGAGCATTTTTCTTGTAGTACATTTCTGTTTGGATAGTAACTATATTTTTTGTCAATAGTGATGGGTATGCTACCCTGGCAACCCGCAGCTTTCAGAAACAAAACGACAACCTCCCAATACCGAACTGAAAACGGAAAACATTGATCAAAAAGTTCCCGGAATTTATTGAGAACATTAAAAATACAAGTTTATTCATCTAAATCTATATTGTCCCCTTCAAAGTAATCCCCATCGACTGCAACACACTTATGCCAGCGCCTGATCCAATTCTCGAAACATTTTTTATATTCGGTTTTCGGTATGACCACCAGTGCTTCCTGCGATTTTTCCATTACTTCCTCTCGGCTGCTGAAACGCGTTCCCCGTAGTGGTTTTTTTTAACTCGATTGAACAGAAAGAAGTCACAGGGAGCCAAATCAGGTGAATTCGGTGGCTGTTGGATGGTATTTGTTGCTTTTTTCGTCAAAAAATTACTAATAATGATGGCACTGTGCGACGGTGCGTGAGCATGGTGCAAAATCCACGAGTTTTCTGCCCACAATTCTGGTCTCTTTCGGCGAACTGCTTCAAGCAAACGTCTCAAATAATACTCTTTGTTTACTGTTCTGGCAAAAATTCATGATGCACTACACCGTTGTAATCCATGAAAACCGTAAGCACTGCCTGCTTTTTTGACTGAAAACGACGTTGTTTTTTGAACCGCTCGTACCACTGGTAAGCAACCGTTTTCTTTAGAGAATCGTTACCGAAACACTTTTCCAACATTTCCAACGTTCGCGAACCATTAAATCCGTTTTTTACGCAAAATTTAATACACGTTCGTTGTTGCAAAATTTAAATCCATTTCTAAAATTGAAAAAAATCGCCAACATACACAGAGATAGATGTACTTTTGGCTACGTAGCTTTTGCAAATGTCAAGCTCTGACGCTAAGATTTAGAGCGAACGTCAACAACAAATGTACCAACTTAACAAAAAAAAAACAGAACTCAAATCGGAACAATGAAAGCGCCACACGGTAGTTATTCTGGGAACTTTTTGATCAAGGTGGTACATTCGATTGGCAATCTTGCAATACCCAAATAAAGGCTTGGAAAAATCTTTAACTTCAGCATAATCCAACATTTCTTTCAACACTTTCCCCTTCTCGGTAGTCCTTAACATTCCTTGAGAAACATATGCGACAAATCGCTCGACTCAACACATGCACTATATAAGCACGGTAAAGTTTTCAGAGAAAGACAGTTTGTACTAAAGTAAAGCGAAATGAGAGACGACTGTGAGTTCTATGCAAAAGTATTTGTATAGCGATTTGGATTGGTAGTAGCGATCGAGCAGTGATCAAGTAGTATATAAAAGCGGGCAGTGCTGCCAGGAGTGCGCTTACTACTGCGAATATTAAATTATTGTTATTTCTAGTAATACAAGTTGTGTTTTGATTGATATCCAGGAAAACCCTCGCTCGCAACAATATCGTACTCGTAATATCATACTCATACGTATTCATCAGAGAAGAAGTGCATAAAGGATCATTAGGTCAATTCTAAACAAGTACTTTCTTCGTGGTGCACAAAGTAGAGAAATTTTTTTTTAATTCACATTGAAGGACAACAATATTTCTGTTGAACGATTAAAGTCAGCTTTTATATTCAATGAAAATATATTTTGCGGCAGAACAATGCGGAGCAAGACTCCGGAGGTAACTTTATAAAACAATAAACTACAAAAGATTTAATAAACAATTTTAGACAATTTTTATTGAAAGGGTGCACTATGTTATTTAAAATAATTCGTGAGAACCCAGGAATTAAAAGGTAAAACGATGCATTGTTCCCCACGGCAATAGCTTAAATAGCGTTCACTCAGTCTTTACAGACTGCGCTATATCGGAAAACAACCCTCCAAAATTGTTAATAAAGATCAACATTTTTGCAATTTTCGTTATTCGGGGAAATTTAATTCACTCTACCTCAATTTCCGCTTTATGATTTTAAATTTCACGGTTTAGTTGATACAACCGAAACATACTCTCCAGCAGTTTCCCAGAATGCCTTCAGCTTTTCACCCGGTTTTCAGAAAATTCCACTCGATTGATTTTCGAGTGACAACCCTTTCCCGATACCCTCAGTTTAACTTTAGAATTATTTGAAAAAAAAACCGGAATTATTTTTTTATCCTCAATAAATTGTTCTCTTTCGAAAAATTAACTTTGCTTTCGGATTTCAGAGTTCTCGAAACTTTTTCAACATCAAAAACAACGAAATTCTTCAAAGTGAAAACAACAATTTTCCGACCTTTCCCCGAACAGAATCAAAGGGAGGGTTTTCATTTACGTTTCGGAAAAGTTTTCATGAAGCGTATCTACGTACCGTGAACCATGTACGGTATGCGTAATGAGGATATCCGATTAATGAAATACACGCGTTTCATTTGACGAATTTCTGACTACTTAATGGCTGTGGCAATGAAATCGTACAATAAAGGTCATATGTTTAAGGGAGTCTAGCAACCTTGGTCATAGTTGGTAAATAGGGTTTTTGTTAAGAGCACAAATTACTGACCTTTTTAACATTCATCGTGACCGAAACAATATATTATTACGGACTTTCTGAAAGGCTGCCGTAACCGTTCCGTCGTCCTACATAATTACATTAATTTCATAATCAGTTGTAATGCGTTCACTTAAAAGTTCAACAAATGTAAACATTATTCATTAATATACAAATACTTCAATGCTTCTGCAAATAATATCCTTGTTGTTCCATGTTCGTGATGTTATAGCAGAAAGCACATTCATCTATGTACAGTTTGCGTTGTTCAAGTGATGGGAGCATGAAGAGTAAAAGATGTTCACTGTAAGGACAATAGGGAATTCTATATTTGTGAAGGAGAGAGACGAATTAACTTACGTTGAACAGATTCAAGAGCAATAATTATTATTAACAAAAACGAAAACTTTTTAAAATTTGATCTATGGAGGACCTTCCTTAAGATTTTTTCTAGCAGTAAATTAATGAAACTGACATGTTAATTATCTAAGAAATAAGTAATATGCGTTTAAAAAACTCGAATTTACTCATTTTAAAAAGTGGTCAAGGGTTGTTGTTCTAATAGCATTTTTTTCGAAATACAGTTTTGAGTCCTTTCTCTATGGACGACCTAGTTTATATACCAGCTAATAAAGTGGTTCAATTTTATTTTGTTTTTTTGTTGCCATTAACGTGAAATATTGGCAAGAAAACAGTCGTAAATCATCAAAAACGCATTTAACGTTTTAGACTTTATAATCAATGGCGCAACAGCCCAAATCGGGCCAAGGGCTGGAAATAATGCTTGAGTTACTTCATTACTAGACCAACAAAACACTAGGAGGGGAAGTGGTCAGCCACACGCTCGTCCATGATTATTACCCCGACTTTAACTCAGGTATTCATTTACAGCTGAGTGAACTGGTAGTCCGACACATAATCACGATAATTACTTGTCGCCAAGCAGATTCGAACCTGGTACCAGGTGCACCGAAGGCAAGTGCTCTACACTGAAAGAAAAACTATGTTTATTCCAAGGTTGCATTAAATATATTAAGGTTCTTCTAACATGTAAAACTGACATGTTTCCAGTGATCATGGCTATGATGGTACGAGCCATAGCATATAATTCGTAAAAACATAATATGGGTGCATTAAACATATATCCCTACTGAAACTTAATATGGTTGTACCAATCATTCTCGTTACATGATGTTATTGTGTATTATAATCACGACAACAATATTCTATGATCAGTGGAACCATAAAATTTGATAAAATAGTTCCCACATACGGTGTAAGTTCGCTTCTTTCAATTTCATGTGTGCTTTGTTCGCGAGTGTTTAATTGTTGTTCAAGTCGCTTACTTATGATCGAAAGTGTTTTTTTTTTGTGAACTATTTTTCAGCGTAACATGCATCTTATGATTGACCTAACCATCATATTATAAAAGAAGGTTACGTAAATTATACACCAAGGTTCTGAAATCAGAACTATGATTCAAGCAACCATGTCACATAAATTTTATGATGGACCCAACCATTATATTAGTAAAGAAGGTTGCGTGAATCATACACCAAGGTTCTGAAATTAGAAGGCTGCGTAAATCACACACCAAGGTTTCCATAATCATAATATTATTTGAGCTAAACATGTTACATGTTGTAACACAGTTGTGGCAACTATAACCTCAATCATAGTAAGGTTCACCCAAAACATGGTTGCCACAATCATATTTTTTTGTTGAGTGTAGTCACTAAGCCACCCAGACTACTTACTAGTTTAGACTTGGTGCTGCGTCAACCATTGCGTCCTAGTAGGTCAGACTCCATATTTGCCCCTTCTTTGACGCGTACAAATTTATACTTCTTTTCACCGATTATTTGTTTACGAAGAAATCATGATGACCTCAAGATTGGTCCTCTGAACACATCGTATCATCTTTTCAAATCAAAGCTGAAACTATTATTTTTCTTAATATAAATTATAATTATATAGAGTTACTACTAATCTTTTGTTATTACTTTTTTAAATTACTTTATTATTTTAATAATAAAGTATTTTTTATTATATCTTATTTTTTCTTTCTTCAATTTTTCGTTTTTCTTTAATTCTCTTTTTTCTCTGTATTTTCTGTTGTGTAATTGGATAAGTTTATCTGTACAATAGACGTCACCAAATAAATTTCTTAACCCCCACCTCTATAGTCCACGATTCTGATTCAAAATTTTTAGCCTTTTGTGTAATCTCCTATAATCTCTTGAAATAACTACAGAGTTTCCATCCTGTTTGAATGTTTGAACCCCTGTTTTCAAGCCCTTCGGTCATATAACTTTTCACTCCATTCCCAGTCGCCTCACCCCTTCTCGCCAATTTTTGCAAATCGGTTCACTATCTAAATAAGTTCCAAGCTTTAGTTTCCGAGCGTAATAGGTTCCTGACATCTAAAAACCAAATCAAATATATTCAACTACTTACCACACATACCCATAACATACTATCAATTTATTTTCAAACTTTGCTCAGAATTCAATTAATATCCTACTCTGGTAAATCTTATCAGATCTCGCTTCCTTTGTTGAAAACTTCTCTACTGCAATCCCAAAATTTTTTCTACTACCCATGGAAGCAAATTCTTCATTACTTCCAACCTTCTATGGTCGAAAATATGTTTTCATGATGAAACAGTGGTCTTACTACGGAATGAAATTAACGCTGATAGATGCAACTTTCAAATTGCTTCCATGTGTCTTCTTCTTGATTTCTTTTCGCTTGCCTTTTTCGTGGTGTTACTAATTCGGTTTCATAAGATATTCGCGAGGAGTTTCAAACGAACATTTAATTGAACTGTGCCCAAGAATTCGATTGAAACATAATTTTGTTTCACGATTTTTCCGCGCGTTTTAAAAAAACGTATTTTAAATATTTTTCCGGAAAATGTAAGGGAAGCGATGCTTCCATATGAACGCCTCGCCACTGGATAGCTTCAACAAGAAACTTATTAATGCTTCAGTACATATTAAGTTAGTGTTATGAAACATTACCCACATGTACTTTGTAATACCAGAAACTGCACACAATAGTAGCAATCTCTCTTTTTTTTTGTCACCACACAATTGTCCTTAAAAAATTCAACTATAAATTTATTTCGTTAGCAGTTAGCTATAATACTGAAATTTCCGCATCGTGTGTTTCATACAAAAACAATAAATTTCGGTTTATTACAACTGAGAATTGCTGTACTATTTCTTTCGCTTCCATACGAGTACATTGGAGGCTATTTTTCCAGTAAAAACTTAATGATGATTTTCATCACGACTTTCTTCCAAGTCCTGGTGATTGTTTTGTTTATGGAAATGCTTTTAATCGGAGCACAATTTCATTTCGTAATCTATTAAATGAATGCCTTGGGACAAAATATCTCTGCCACTTTATGGTAGTCGATTTCCTTTACACAGCGCTCTACCATACAAAAGAAATCAATTTCTGCCGACAGCCATTCCACCTATGCACATATGCGGGACTAGGTATACTTTATAACAGCGTGTGAACATGGATCTGTTTTTCCTTTTTCCCGAGCACTAGAAGCTATAAGTGCTACGCTATTCACCATGAGTTGTCCCCTGAAGACAATTCGCCAAGAAAATTCTATTTCGGAGTTGTAAAAAAGTTCAGGGGGATATTTTGCTATTTCAACGAAAGTCTTCCTGCTTGAAGACATTCCCAAGTCTTGCGAGAAGGGAATCGGACGAAAATTCTGGGCGTTGAAGAAACCAACGATAAAAATAGTCACAAACGCACTGTACTCAGTACACAGACATAAAACCATCTTAAAAAAAATTGATAGACTTCTTCTATTTTTTCTGTCGTTTCTTGGCAGCGATCTCAAGATAGCGTGAAAAAAGGACGACATCGAGAGTTAACGAGATCCGAAAATAATTTATAACATCTAATGAACCCGTCCTTTCACCTGATAGGACCTTGGAAGAGATTTCGTTCGATTCATTAGGTTTTCTCGAAATTCTTCAAGGTCGGTGTAAATGCTATCGATGCTTAAGATTGCGGTCCTTTCATACATCACGCCATTCGTCATCATACGAAAACTGTTTATGAACTTGGGACGAAGGTAAATGTTTGAAAGGTCACCCCCCAAAAAAGGTCATTTTATGGATCCATTCTGTTACGACTATACACGAAACTTATGGGAAATTGGTTTCCTTTTGTAGACTTGCTTAATGGTAAATCAAAAATGCCAGTCAGGACAGGCCAGAACTACCTACCCTCTTTGCCGATTCAATTTTCCAGTCAGTAAATCGACGAGAATTTAGGGTAAAATTTAATTTACGATTGTGGATCATAGGAAAAAACATGGATCTTGGAAAAATTTTCTGATGTTTTACTTGCTTATGAATTTGTTAATCTATTAGATGGTCATCAAATAAACTGTGCAATCCTTCGGGAAAATAAGGCTCTAGTTCATCAAATACAGGTTGCACGGAATGTGCATCTTTCAGCAATAAGCAAAACCTACAGAACTATGGTAAAATCTAATAAATGTAAATCCTCAACAAGGATGAATGGCGTTGGCTTATTACTCGACATTGTTTCTCGGCAGCCTGGGACCAATTGGCAAAGTGAAAAGGTTGGATGAATACGACTTTGTCCTGAATTTGCCGAAAGGGATCTATGGCATTAGATTAGATGTTTCGAGTTCTCTTCGCATTGGAATCCGAAGGGTTGTTTTTGTTCAGCTGTAATTTGAAACAGCAAGATTGCAACAACCTTTGAGTTATATCTCTGGAGTGCTAGTTAGGGAGGTTGGTTAGCTGTCTCTTGTTGTAAGGAAAGGTTTCATTTTCACCGGTGGGATGTGTATGGTGTGAGCAATTAGACTGGAATATTTTTCTTTATGTGATACGGAGTAGTCTGCATTCCAAGCATTTCGTATCTACGCAAAAATTTTGAATAAAAAAATACTGCAGCCACGACAGACAGGAGCCAGGAGGGGGGGGGGGGGGTTTAGGGGTTCAAACCCCCCCCCCCCCCCCCCCCCATTAGCTTATTTTTATAGTGAAGTGAAGACCTTTTTTTTTTTTAGGTCATCACATTTAGTATGGGGGAACTTGATAAAAAACCCCCCCCCCCATCATACTTTTTCCTGCGCACGGGCCTGTGTGAAAGTCTAGATAAAGAAAATTGGCACTCTTACATTAATTCCAAAGGTGGACAACTTCGAACACTGGAAATTTTAAGATAGTTGGGAGGTCATGGGTTGTGAACCATTTTAAATAAAAAACATATTAAAATAAAAATATTATCCGTACGCTACGTCTCATTGGTTCTATGTATATCCCAAATACGTGACCACCATTCGCAAGTCAAACATTTTTGCACTAAATTTTTAATAAGAGCCTCTTAATATTTGGCTGTTGGAGAGTTATAAACGCTGCAGTAAATGCGAATTTATCAGATAAGCTGCAAATTTTAATGAGTTTTTTACATAGCCTTCAAAAAAATTTTATTTGTGAACTCATTACTGTTCCGGCTGGGTGATTTTCGGCATGCGAGAAGAGTCGAGGGATTTCGACGCTATTCTGGTTCCCACAAAGGGCAAAGTGATTCTTTCGAGTTGGTAGTACGGAATCAATTCCGTATGCACCTTACTTTTCATACATTTAAAGTGTTGACCACTCACTTTTGATATAATGCCTCACTTTTCATGTAATTTGTATGTTGCTATCATCCTATAATGAAAAAAGGCCTTACATATGATATGCTGTATAACTGTTAAAATAACATAAATAACATAACATAAATTTATTTCAATTTTTAAAAATAGTTCGTACAATTATCTACAATTTCAGTGATCAGATTTTACATCTTTGCATCTGTAGTTACAGTTTAGATATTACTAAAATTTATTCTTTGTTTATTATTTTAATTCAATCCAAGGAAATATTGTGCAATAAAAACCTTGCTTGTTAACTCCTACCTAACTTACACACTAACTTACAATCTAACTTAAAATAAAATGAAAATAAAAATAATGAAAATAATTTGAGAAAATAGGTACTTAAATAAAAATAAAAAAAACGATTTTTTATTTATTGGTACTTAGATCTGGGATCAATTTGGCGTTTAATTTAAAATCTCCGATTTTAGGTGTAACTTGTCAAAAAATCAACTACAAACTAAAAGCATGATTAACCATTTTCAACATTAACAATTTAATTGTTTTCCCACTTTTTGATCCACCATATTATTTTTAAGTAACTAATGTTAAATTTTGATTTCTAATGACCGACATCATAGCCACATACCAAAAATTTTAGACTAATTGTAAGAACCTGGTATTTAAAAAAACTTGATCTTTGGCAAGTATCTACAATAATTTTTTTTTTTCATTAAGAAAGTAGCAAGAAATCAGTGAAAAAAATTATTTACGCATTTCATGAGACTACGCTTTACTGATCGTTTCGCTTTCGCCGTAAAAACTCGATCAGTTTACAAACCATGCCGCGCTTTTACCTTGCATATGGTGCCTCGCGAGATTTCCGGTATATGTATGGTGTGTGTGTAGAAAATGCGGGTCGTGTGAAGAGCATTCAACGCTATTGTTATTTGATATTGGACGGCTATAGTTTTCTCTCGATACTGCGATGTCAAATAATATGTGGTTCGAATTGCCAGAGTATCCGTGTAGTTGGGTATGCATATATCGATATCTAGTATTGCGAGCTAGGGGTTTGTTGGAATTTCAAGTAAACCACAATTCGTTTAAAATCAATAGAAATTTTATCGCTTTATTATTCGCATTCAATAATAGAACTAATAGTCGCACCACTGGCAATGCTTTCATGATCACTGCTTGATCGCGTAAAATTGACCGACGTATCACTTCATCGTAGTAGAAACTCCATGTTTGCAAACTCTGCAATGCTTTCATACTAAGAGAGATTTCCAACATGTTCGGTTGTATGTATGGAACGTCAGAGAAGGTTGTAGAACATGAGAGAAAAGAGTGAGAAAGAAGCGTGTTCGAAAAGCATTCAGTCTCTCCGTATTCCAGTTGGATGTTCGGAAAAATGGCTTTCTCGCTGAAAACTCATATCAGTGAGTTGCGCGGGCTTCCAGGGCTCATGTAACAATACTACTTTCACTTTCTCCAATTGATCTAGATTAGAAATTTTCGGACTCTCTTAAAAATTAAAAAATTGCCTCACATGAACGTTTCCTACGATACAGAACTCCCTCCTTATCTCACTCTTCCACCCACGAATAGTTCATGTTAATAGGACAGATGGTCTCTTTTTTGTAAAAGCCAAAGTACGACTTCCAGGTGATTTTGCATGAAGGGACTTAAGAGCAGTTTAGGAACGCCGAACAGACTTACTTTTTTTTTATCTGTGCGACGTGAAAGTACAAAAAACAAATAGAATAAAGTTTCAGAAAAATTATTCCAGATGTTCACAGTGTAGGTATGTTTTGATTAATAATAGTTTAATAATGATTAATTAAAGTTTAAATTCGACAATATAAACACAATTATAAAGTCGTTCTTTTTTAACATTTTTTATAGTTTTAGTCGACTGATTGTGGCTTATTAAACCGATAAACCCTAAAAACAGACTTGAAGACGCCTTTACAGCACTAAATTTCCTTGGCAATTGTTGCTTCAGTTAATTAAGTACGTTCCCTGGCGAAACTCAAGGCAAATTAATGTCTAACAATTCAAAGGCTATTTTTAAACCTATAGCAAATTATTCGATGGAGCGAAAAACAACATTTTCTCCTGTTCCATTCCAATTAATCAATTAATTGTTATATGGAAGATGCCGGCACGAATGGGATTTTCGAATGAATTACGCATTCACGTAAATCGGCTAAAGTCTTTGATATCATCGTCATTACAGTAGGCAAACATTCCACCCACTAGGGGCTGAGTAGGTACTTAATCAATCGAGCGATAAAGTAATGGAGCCATTTGCTCGCTGGTATGGCAATGTTTTTACGCGGAAATGATAAAATTTGCTTATTACTTAACACTTTCGATTGATGATGTATTAGAATGAACATGTTCCTTATTCTCACACGGATTTGATTGAAATCGAACAAAACCATATAGGAGGGGTTGAAGCCATTATCTATTGAAAATGTTCACCACCCATGAACTGATGAATTCATCACATCGCTCGTGACAGCATTCGCTCATAACAACATTCACCATTACTGCAAAAATTATTTAGAAGTAAATCGACAAGTATGTATCTAATGAAATGCATGAAGGATTTCATGCTTTCACGACTTTCATGATGGATTTCGCCGAAAATTCCTCGAGTCAATCATTGAACGATGATTTAATGGGATTGATTCCTATCGGATCTTTAGTAGCCTGAAATTGAGGAATTATTGATTGTTTTGTTCCAGGTACAATTCACCATGAAGCTTTCGATAAATAATAAATTGCTTAAACGATTTAGTTGATGAACTTTTTTTCCCGAATTTTATGATTATATTCATAAGAAAAATATTGTCCGTTATTACCCACGCCACTAAATAAATTTCTTTACAGAATGAGGATGATTAAACTTCATAAGAACTACCACATCGACTACGATTAACTACAACGTAAAATTCAAGCCTTTGATAATGAATGCATTTTACTTTATTTTAATAATATAAAAAATATCCTACCTGAAACTCTGAAAGTGTTAAGCTAAAATTCAGAGAAAAAAATTTCAAACCCAAAATTTGAAAAGGATTTGATTCAAAATCAGTTAAAGTGGCTTCCGAATTTTTGTTCTAATCTCAAAAAATTGAACAATCGAAAGCGGTTTAAACCCAGCAAAAATGTTTCATTTAGCTACTCTAATTTCATTACGTTTTTAAATAATTTAGATGTTCCGAAAATTATTGTATCAAATTTCCAACTGTTAGTTATTACTTCAGTTAAAACTGAAAAACTGCATAATTAAGAAAATAAATTATTTTTGAAGTTTTCGTAAAAATTATACTTAATTTCATATCAACAAATTATTCAGTAGACAAATGCAAAGATTACCTACTCATCAACCAAAAATCATCGCAAGTGAATTACTAACGATTCGTCTAGGTGAAATATATGTTCACATGTGAAATCACGTCCTATTCTAATGTAAATTTCTGACCGTTGGATTGAGTAAGACCACAGTGACGGATCGTATGATGTTTAATAATAAGATATTCCAGAACTTGGTCAAGTATATTTCGTTTCGGTTCATTTAGTATTTTTCTTCAAAACCATCGAAGAAATCTATATTGCAACATAAAACCGTTGTAATAACCTTTTCAAACAATTGCATAGAATATTGCTCGGCACACCAAAAGCATCGAATCAGCAAATGAATCCCTAACGATTCATCTACGTGAAACATATGTTCATATGTGATAACAATTCCCATTTTTAAGTGGATCCCTTATTGTTAGTTTTTATCAGCAGTTGCCATTTGAAACATTTGTTTATATTTTTGATCAAAAACAACGTAGTTTATTGTCAAAAAAATATTGTTCAACTCTTAAAAAGAACCTAAACAAACTATTCAAAATTTCAAACTCGTTTATTTTAAATTTGGCCGAGAATTTTTATTCAATAGACATTTGTGGCTTTCCATTAAAAGAAAATATTTTGTTGCTTGTACTCGTAATGGCCATATGGTTCTTTTCCACCTTGAAATCACCTGAAGGTTATAACTTTGTTTGCAATTTTTCAATATATTCCGAAAATAGAATTTTCAAAAAAATAAACTTGTTTACTGAAAAGTTTTTGCTTTTTTCGTTGAGTAAACGGATTAAAATTTAATGGAAAATGATGACGAATGCGCGAATGTTTACACCAAAAAAATCAATTTAAATTTATTGAGTGCATCTTTGGGATGTTATAAAAATTACTGCGGAAAATATAAATTTTTACGGGTATCTTTGAGCCATAGGTACCTACATACTCCAGAAACGTCGGAATTATCAAGGCACCTTTGATAGTATCTTGATGTACTAAGCCAGATGGTGTGAACGCTATGTGACGAGAGGATGATTTTCTCACTTCTTATATATTCGAATTGTTTCCACATAAATGTCTTTAAGAAATTGGCACATAATCGCTCGAGAACTTGAGAACACTTTAGTATTTTGAATCTCATTGTAGCATTTAGCTGGGAATGGATGTTGTGTCAAAGGATAAATTACTATACTCCTTCATGGAATCAATTATGATTATGGCCCTTCCCAACGGAACCTCCACAAGACAAACAAAAATTGCCAATTGATACAAAGTAAAATTTTTGCTATTTTGTATTTTATCGAGAACAATCACACGTTTTCATGTTGCCTGCACTATTTGCGATGCCATTTCAATTTGAAATTCACCTAATTAAAAAATATAGGTACTCTTTCGCAAAATGTTTGATTTCAAGACATTTTCATTTACTTCTTAGACCCGTTCCTACGATCGTCAGTAACGTTCTACATAACTGGAACTTTAACTGATAGATTTTCATACAAAACTTCCAGTTAAAGTTCCGGTTAGAATTTAACTGACGATCGTACGAACGGGCCTTAGTCTCGTTTGCCCGAGGACCTTGTAATCTGCAGAAGATGTTTTTAATTGCAACATACTTAGTAATTACTTCAACAAGCAGTATATGACTGAACTTGGCCAATTAGTACGTCTAATTACAATATTGTTCATTATTCTCATTAGGAGCAATGAAAGTAAATTCACTGCTATATACGACGCAGGGGATTTAAAGGATCTCTTGAAAGTTACTACGTTTTATTTGGATGTTCTGATTGAATGAAAGGCTTCCAGTTGGAAAACGTGTTATTATGGGTCGTATTGGGAATTCAGTGATATAAGTATAAATCTGAACCCATTATATAGATTTATTTCTAGATTTATTTCATTTTTATACGTCTGGAAGGTGATATTACAGACAACTTCAATTTAAGCCCAAAAGATTCGTCCTAAATAATGTAAGCTTCAGAGTTCACTTCATGTCTTTTTTTTCAGAACCGCATATGATAAATACCATCTGAATCTTTGCGCGATAAAGGCCTAAGCGCCTATGACCTTTTTACTCTTGTTTCATCAAGGTCTTAAACGTAGTTGACAAGAACTACAATGGCGCCCAGCGTGGGGCATGAACAGATGACCCTAAGATTCAGAGGTCCACTGCTATTTGAGATACATGTGTGTAAGGGTTTTATCACCCAGAAAGGTAGGGTATTAATTTGTTATGTCCAGGCATACGATTTATTAGCGCACGATTTACAGTTGCTGCCAGCCCATCAAGGCAAGCAAGAACGTTACTCTAATATAATTTCCTTTCGGATATTATTTACCTAATTTCACCTGTAAAGGTAAAAATCATTATATACTCTATAGAGTCCACATTGACAATAATGAAGCATTCTCAATTTATTGTAAAACCAGAGCGATATTTATCGGGTAAATAACCGATATAATCCTGGAATATTTACAAAATTGTTATTTAACCAACAAAGACCTATGACAAACCCTAATGGTTCTTGGAATGTGTTTAAGATTGATGTAAATCGTGCCTTACTTACGTCATAAGTTGCGTAAGTTCACTCTAAAAAAAAGTTTGTAAAAATGCTCTGCATTTATAGCAAAAATAAGTGGACACAATCTATGTAATTGTACGTATTTTTGACGTATATCTAATCGTTTTTAGCTCACAAATAGGTAATATTACACAATAAAGTGGACAATTACATCTATTTTGCTCTATACAAGGATTATTCTTCATGATTATATTATACCATTAAAAAAGTAAATTCAGGCTTAGTGTAGGTTTACTTAAAACACTGTGTAATATTACGCCAGAATAAGTAAGTTTGCAGAAATTCATATCGTCATTTCATTCTACTTCACGTCGTCAGGTTTGTAAAATCACCAAAATGTTTACACTGTATTACACTTTTACTACTTTAAAAGTAGGCAATGAGATGCCAATTTAAATTATAGTAAAATTACAGTGCATTGTGTAAACTACACAATAATGTGTAATTCGTTACAGATAAATATGTATTGTGATTACATGCTTTCCCATAGGATTCTGTACGCTACACACTAGTGTGTAAATTGTTACTTATAAATATTTCATAAATATCACATTTTACATAAAATCATAATAAACTCTTACCGACTAAAGCACTAGCACACACAGTATGTATGAAACTTCACTAAATTCTATATAATTTCATTTAAACTTACGATTTTCATGTAATTTTTACAGAAATTACAACATTTACACATTTTATAGCAAATAAGCACATTAGTTCTTTAAATTTCCGTTCTAATTGTAAAATTAAATTAACCCTACAGTAAAAATTACTATACAATAAAAAGTACTTTTACTGCAATTTTTTACTGTGTGCAATATTATTGTAAATTAGTTTTGAAAGCAGTTATCGTAATATGTTTTTTTATTATCAACTCAATTTAATACAGTTCATACGAGTATATTTGAAAATGCGTTTTTAGTTCATGATTTTTCCGTTAATTATAAATCTGAATTAAATGTAGGATTCTCCCTTATAATAAAATTGGAATTTTACACAAAAAATGTGTAATAATCGCATTCTCCGTGTAATAATTACGCCACCGTTGATTATTGAGTACTCAGGTATTGTGCAAGGATTACATCACTGATGTGTATTGATTACGCATTTGTTGTGTAATTATTACAACTTATGTGTGTCATTTTCACTTCAATTACACAATTATGTAATTATTACAACGTATTTGTGAATTTTTTCCTTTAATTACACAATTATGTAATTTTACCATTACTATCGATGTTTTCATCGACATTCAACTATAATAATTGTAAATTTACTCCAATATTTCTTAAAGTGTCTTACAAGCTGAACTTTAATCTTACATAAAACCGGCCAGTTTTCACTCATCCCAATACAAATTGCTTGGTTTGTTGTGATGAATGTTGCCATTTATTTCGTAACTCTATTAACTTATTTTCGACGCAACAGCCAAAGGTATCAATCACTGAAAACCGAACTCCATCAATTTTAATAATATTTTAAGCGCCATAAAAATCGTTTTACTCTGCCCGAAATTTATGCCAAACCATTATAAATTGACACACAAATAGCTTCGTAAAGCCTCAGAACAATCCGATACCATCGTCATCAATATCCTGGCGACGTCTTCGTCCTGCCTTTGAATAATATCTTTTACGTGTCGATCCGTAAGAATATTAAACACATTTTATCTGTTCCTGTGAACCACTGCCATCTGAATTTATCCATAACGAAATTATTTAGACTTCTAACTTGTTTATTTGTTTGTTTATTCCTGAAAGTTGTCATGATTACGAAGTGCAAAGTATGCTTAAAAAGGAATCTCGTATATCCACCCAAAAAGGATAACAGTCTTCAGTTATTCGCAAATCTCGGTACAAAAAACGGTTTTAATTGCTCGTGCAAAATAAGATCTTACACCCACTTCAATAATTTCTGAAGGTGATGGGAAATTCTATAGAATTTATGCGGAAAATTAAAAGCGTTTCCAAGGTTTCATCTTTGGTCCTTGGCGACAGACCAGCTACAATCGTGTTCAGTAATAGAATTTAAACGAGGTCGTCCGTCGAAATGAATTCATGTTCGTTTGGGAAAAGAGCATTTTCATTTAACGTACATAGTTCGGTATCCTTGTTCCAACTGTCTGCTTAATTGTGAATATCGTTTTAATGAGCCACTGTATCAGGACGATGGCAAACACGATTTCATTATGAAGGGGGAGTTTGTGTCCCGATAAAGTGCACTTTATCCAATGATTGCTCTCAACTTTATTTTCAGGTCATCGTCGTAAATCGATGGAACTCCCTAGCTAATCTTCAAAATAAACGAGTTTGGTCGTGACGTAAATCATCTCAGTAAAGTGTATATAGTACATTATATGAAGTCCTGTACTGGACAGTATCCAAAATAGAATTTGAATTTATCTAAGACTCGATGGATACCACATCATAAAGTTTGGTAGCATGAACTCGATGGTATCTTGCTGGAAAGGATTTCACTACACATTTTTAGTTCAAGAAAAGATACCCTATTTCATGCATAGCTGGGTTGAGAAGATCACGTTGAGCCATTTGTAAATAAGTGGACATTTTGATTACTTTATGGAATACATGTTCAATATTTATAATAGAGGTGGAATCCCTTGTTGTCTAATGTGGTACCATACATTGTGCGGCAACATATATGATACATTGGTACGATTCTCTAAGGAGTCGATAGCTTACTATCGACTCTATAGAGAATCATCGCATTGTATGTTGCTGCACTCTTCCTTACAAATATTTCATGCTGTTTGCTTGAAAGGCCCATAGACGGTCACGCATGCGAGTCATTCATGTACGTTGCGATACGTTTTGGCTCCGTCATGCCGCAAGTTTCAGACCCATACACTCATGGAAGAATGACACGCAATCGGGTCCGTCTATGGGGCTCATTAAGTAAAACCCCTAGTACTTATCAGCGGTCTCGTATACGAGTATATATTCAATTAAGAAAACTTTCATTTGCAGCCATTCAACTGGAGAACGAAATCGTTGATCTCAATTTTTTCTCGATATTATAATAGTTTAATTTATCACCTATCTAACGATGGTAAATTTATTGCACTAGCTTCAAAACTTTCGTAGTTATTCACCATTAATCTACACCATTTTGAAAATTATGAACTCTTTTTCTTTAATAAAGTGTCACGAAGTATTCCATACCGTACCATATGATATCTCGCTGATATTGCTATTTATGTAGCTCACCCGGTTTTAATAATTTGTGTCTCTGGCAACAACACACCGGTGAAAGGATATTTTCCAGAAGAATACATGCAGATAGTCAGGAAACCTCAAGGATGCGGGGCTTTTCTAGGTTTTTCCTTTTCACTGGCTTTCCAATAAGTTAACTACGCAATTTTCAATGCAGTTTTCCACTTAGAAATTGTATTTAAAAAACCAAAATTTTTACCAACAGCAGATTTAAATAAAATGATGTTTTAAAATTTATTTTAATTCGGTAAATCGCAATATCGTTTACTGGTTCAATAAACGTTGGGTTCTAGATCATTTTCACGGGCTTAGTAACACTTTATTAAAGAAAAAAGAATTATCCAAGTAAAAAAATGATTTCAGATGTGGATAACTTCTAAAGTAGTTATAATAGCGTGATAAACTTTCATTAAAATAAAAGGTGCAAATGAGTTTTTATATTGTCGAGCCAAAAATTTAAACCGAAATAAATCAAGGTAATTTTTTGTTGTTTCTGGTATGTTATAAAAACATAAATGTTATATAAAAAAAACCAAAAGGCTTTAAAAAGTAACCAAAAAGTTATGAAGGCTGCAAGTAAGTGAAAATGTTGCGTTTATTGATAGAAACGGCAAGAAAAATAACAAATTGTATACTCTAAAAATGGTACAAACGGGCAACTTCTTTGTATCGATATTTTCCTTAATAAATCAAGGCCTATATTCATTCAGCTCATAACTCATAGCTTTATAACGACAAACCCTACATGGTAGACAATTTTCACTATTCTTAAAGTAGGCAATTTAATTTCCAACTCTGGGAAGTATAATTACTATTGTCAAATTTTATTACGAACTCATGTGATTTTTACTATTAATGCGCAAATTCACACAGAAGTGTAGAAATCAGCTACTAAAAATGTGTGTAAAATTACACAACTATTATAATATGTACTCAAATGTACTAAAAACATGTGACATATTTCTGTTTGCTTATTATTATAATTATTGTATTGATAATTTAAATGAACAAGTGATTGATTAGCAGATGAATTCTCAAATTATTTTGAAGGGAAAATGACACAGCTATCGGAAAAATTTAATGAGATCTATCAACACGTCATAATTGGGGAAAAAAACAGGGTGTTGGTCAAAATGGGTAGATAGTACGAGTATAAAACACTACACATGTTTATTTAAATTTTAAAGCCACCAACTTCACACATTAAATTTTAAATAACGCGTTAATCAAAACGACGAAACAAATGAATTAAAAAACGAAGTGGTCAAGTACCAATTACAACTCTTGAAGTATCAAAATTACATGCAAAATGCGTAATTTTATACACAATGATGAATTTTACACGTTACATGTGAACAATTTCACGTGGTGTTGCAATATTACTGATACCCAGTCAGTAAATTTACGAATTAATCGTTTAAAAATATGCACATTATTTTGAAATACAATGAAGCCCTTTTTGATTATAATATATATGTATATAATTATGTCTATCTCAAAACTTAAACAGTAACCTGCCTAACAAAGCGATTTCAAGCTATTGAGTATGACAGTGAAAAACTCTGATTTGGAAAGGTTAGTTGAAATTGTGTGATCTGCTTAGTGCAGAAGGTAGATAGCTACTGAGGATGGATATCGAACAATGAGAAGTTTAAAAGAGGTTGTTTTGGTGAACTGGCTCAAGACACTTCTAGCCAATCGAAAAGGGATAGAAACTCTAGCGTATCTTAGAAAGTAGGTAAAATAACCTATGTAGTTTGACTGGGAGAACTCCAATATGTCAGATTAACCTGAAGTCTCCATCCGAGTTTATGCGAATCGCAGATAACGCGTCTCTGAACAGACAGACAAAGTTACGAAATAAGGCTTACAGCCTGGAATGAATGATTTCAATGGCAGCAACCTTGGCGTTCCCAGAACTGAAATGAACGAAGTAGTTCGCAGTCAGTCTCGCTCCTAGTTCGTTTCTATTCATTCATTGCCGTTAGGTATAGTCAGTGCTACAATATGTATACTTTTTGACTGACGAGTTGTTTTTTCGGTCATCACATTCTGCCGGAATGATAACTAGGTCCGTTTTTTTTTTTTGCTCATCACATCCTACCACCCATAATGACGACTACGAGTCGTTCAAAATTTCACTGCCTTCTCATCACTTAACTCCCGTGAACAAGTGAGGTAAAAGAACGAACTAGTTCGTGAGCGATTGGGAATCGGAAATGATCGCTCACTATGGTGAACTAAAATGTGCAAACCTACTTTCTTCATGATGTTCTTCCTATTTGATAGTTGCATTTGTGAAGTGATTTGACTTCATATGGCATCCCCTTTTTCCTGACAAATGAATAAGAATAAGATCCTTCCCTTAGAACGCACGATCGCATCGAACTATCTGACCTGTGACCATCAATTGCAATAACTTTTCAAAATAAGCGGATAGGCTTGCCACTTGTTATTATTAATCTAATCTAATCTAATCTACTCTGTTTCAATAAAATCAAATTCCCGTATTTGTGGCGACAGATTTCTGAATTGCAAAAACATTATCACATTCAATAAACTTGATAAAAAATTATCGCCGTCATAAATCCATTCGAGCAAATAAACTTAATGAACCTTACAACATTAATTTTTCGATAGCTGCAAATACCTATTTTCTGTGTAAAATAAGTTGTAACTTATTTACGGGTATGTTGAACATGAGCAGCCACTTTTAGATAGCTAACTTACCCAAAAAAAATCCACTAGTAAATCCACTAGTAAATCCACTATTCGCTTTATTCTTCAAAGGCTACCGGAAATTAGTTGCTACTTTATGACATGGAAAGAATTGTCGTTACAGTGCGCAATTTAATTTCTTGATATAAAAGCGAAAATCGGTTATAGTCGGTTTCTGTGATAAACTTTTAATAACTGAAGAAAATGATTCGAAAGAATTGCGGTAATGGAATTGGTGAAATCGAAAAGTAATTTCAAAGAAATTAATAAAATTTATGTTTAAAGGAAATCAAAGACAATTTTCGATTCGCTGACCGAACGTGATGAAGGTAATAAAACGAGAAATCTTATTTTAAGCTGATATTAAACACGTCTGACCCTGGTCTGTGTTTATGGAACCGATAGTGTAGACTTTGATGGGAAATTGAGGGTAGAGCATAAAAATTTTCTAGGGTAATAGTTCAACTACAATTTATTTCAGTATAAAGAATATTATATAAATTTTAAAAAGTGAGTAAATCAAAATGTTAAATTTCTCAAGATTTGTCCGCTCCTTCTTCATTGAAACAGCGAAATACTTAGCTGCGCAAAACTACCTGCATTACGGCTCTGAATAATAGCTATTCCTCCCAATTGAACTAGACCCATGAGCAATTCACGAGTTATTCATGAGTTATTTAGAAGTTATTCATGAGTTATTTAGAAGTTATTCATTATATATTCAAGAGTTATTCAGGAGTTATGCTCGCTTGTTATCACAACGCCCTGAGTAATACTTTTGCCTTAAGGGAATTAATCCGAAAAGAGCTACAGTGTAGATCTCCTGGTAGCATTCAGGGATTATGGTTAACCCCATTTACGAAAGGCAGAAAGGCTTGATACTGGTGCCAGAGTTACCAATACTAGTAAATGTTCCGAGTCCAGCAAAATAAAAGGCGTTTGTTTCATGTATGTTCTGAAAAATTAAACAGGTAAGAAAATTTCGTGGAAATATTTTTGTACAGTTAATAATAATTGTTTATTCAATGATTATTTCCTCCATTTCACCTATAAAAGTCAATAAATCCGGAATTACCTTCAATAAATATAAATCGAAAATCTAAACGTATCAATACGACTACAAACAATCAAATCCACTTCAGCTTAATGATATTCAAACATGCTTATTGCCCATAACAATTTATGAAATGATAAAAATCTGAAAACCTTGCTCATCAACATTCAATGGATCCTCCCCTGTCACATGTTAATATCCCATTACACGTTCAAATTTATGAAAACGCCACGTTCTTTTCATTAGCAAGTCATAAAATAATATAAGACATTTTCCCAAAGAAGCAGCAGCGATTTACCTTGCCATGACAGTAACCCAAGAAAGAGTATTAGAACGATGTGTGTCTGAAACATGTGAGTTAAATCCTAGTAGGTAGAAAATTACACCTCTATGAACAACGGGCCACTATTTTGCGAAAAGCAACGAAGAACTTCAGCCCTACTTCAGAATCTCATAAATCCTATCGCCACTACGACTCTCCAGGATAAATACTTCCGAGGAAATTTGCGTCGGAAAGTTTTTCCGCCCTGAAAACAATTCTTACTCTTCACTTTGGCTTAACGAAACGATATTATTAATTCGGGAAGGGAAACTGCAAGGACGAGACGAGAAATTATGGAAAACTGAAACTTTTCCCATTTTATTTTCACGTATGAACCATGGTACGAGAAAATTATTCACAAGGCTTTTCCCACGGAGGTATTTTGCATAATTTTCGCATTTGAGCGTAACATGCAAAACAATCTTCAATTAGCTGTGAAAAATATTTTATTTTGATGTTAAAGAGATTGTTTACTGATTCGCAAAGAAGCGATTATTACGATCACGAAGCAGGGTAAAGCTACTGTGGAATTTGAATGGATTAGGCCGCATTTTTAAGAGACCTGGATTAAGAAACTGTGATATTGTTCATTAGTAGACAAAAACGAATCCGCCTTGAACAAATACAATTTTAATTGAGAATGATTTCCCTGTTTTCAACCCTTGTTGTCATACAATGAAAAGATAGCCGTAGCCATTTGCCATAGCCACTGTCCAGTGTCCACAGTCACTGTTCATAGCCACTGACATTTGGTTCTGCCTTGTAAAATGAGTGAACACATGCTTACCAATAGAACATGCAAGCAAGCACACAGAATAATACATCAGCCACTCTCAAATCTGTTTTGCTATGGTTAAGACTTTTTTTTACTCAGAGAATCTTGCAGACATCTATCGAATCTCGTTTATTGTCAGGTTATAAATAGAATATTTAGATTATACAAGGTTTACCTATTCATATATTAGCTAGGATGAAATTGACTCCAAAAAAACTCAAGAGAAAAAGTAGTATAAACTTAGTTATATAAGTAACAGAAGTAGTAGTAAGAAGTATCTAGAAACATAGCTACATAGTATCTGCATGGGAAGAAACCTGCCTACAAAAAATCGTAAAAATCGGATAACAAGCAGATTTGGGCTGAACAAAATAAAATACATACATAAATGTGTGAACACATGCTTACCAATAGACCATGCAAGCAAGCACACAGAATAATACATCAGCCACTCTCAAATCTGTTTCGCTATAGTATATAGTAACTTTTATTCTCCAACGCTCCGTTCTATACGTTATAAACTTTTGCACGGGACTACTCATACACATTACACGAAGTAAATCAACGGATCACACTAGCAAATAAGGCATATTTCTCGGTTCCCCCGATTTTAAAATCGAAAAAAGTGCACAGGCTTAGCAAACTTCGCATATACAAGACCATAATAAGACCTGTGCTACTATATGCAAGTGAAACGTGGACTCTCACCCAAGCGTCTGAAAAATCTATAGACGCTTTTGAACGACGAATTCTTCGAAGAATTTTGGGACCAGTAAGAGAAGGCACTGAATGGCGTATTCGGTACAACAACGAGTTGTATAACATCTATGACGACCCAGCCGCATCGACTCTTATAAAATTCCGTAAGCTGCAATGGGCAGGTCATGTGGAGCGAATGGATGACGGAAGAATTCCCAAGCGCACATTGAAAGGTAGAGCCCATGGCAAGCGACCGGTGGGAAAACCGCGAAAAAGATACGAGGATTCAGTTGACGCTGATTGCAAATCGCTTCTTAGATGCACAAACTGGAGGACGCGGGCGCTGAACCGAGATGACTTCAGACAATGTATCCTGCAGGCCCTGGCCCGATTTGGGCTGTCGCGCCATTGATGATGATGAGTCATACACATTACTTATCTTGAGCATAACATAATATTGTATTAATTTTATTCGAAGTGTACGAATATTTTTATTAGCATATTTGACTCGTTGTTTATATTTCTTCATTTCACCGTATGAAATTAGCTTTTCACGTTTTTTTTAACAATGCGTACGTCTATCATACGTATGTATGTTCCAATTGGAAATATAATAAAGTTTTCGGTGGAAAGCCTGCCAGAAACTGTATTAGTTAAACTTAATATCAATACAGTTTCAAAGAATTTGCACTATTTTCTTAGTAAGCCAAGTTTTATAAATACCCATATATACATACCATTTTCGTTCTACAAAACTTTCAAAACAATACTGCATCACTTGTAACATCAATATGTACAAATAGGAATGAATGGCCGATTTTAAAATATTGCTCCAGAAGAACGTTTTCCTACATAGGTACGTACATTCTGATTTATAACTTCCCAGCATAAACTGTTCGTGTAAACGATTTCCATTAATCCTCAATCGTAACATTTTTTTTAGGTTACATCTTCAAGTATTAGGACCGCCTGCTCCACTGCTCCCCTAAAATCAATTACACATTATATAGAATACGAGTATGCATTAAAAAAATGCGGCCAAGAATTTTGTTTATGATTCGAATACTTTATTAGAATAATAAACTAAAATTACGTCATACTGTTTTTGATTAACCACGTTCCATGTCTATAATCACCGTACTTAACATGACTGAAATAATTATCCTTGCAGACAAAGCGGGATTTATTTATTATCTTTGTATTAAGGTAATTATTTTGTTGTTCGTTGCAGACTCACATCTACAGGCATTACGACGAGTACATACATTACGTTGTATATTACCTACTATACATTCGTTTTGTTTATTAACTTTAGGCTTCGCCAATAAACCTTACATTGTAGGAGGTGGGGTTAAGTGAATCAGCAGCGTCTTATTTTTAGGATATGAGCACAGAATAAACAATGAAAGTAATGGATACTTGTAATAAACATGAACTTAAGTAAGATAAGATTCAGTAATTTTTACTCGAGTTCTATGAATTTGAAAATAACAAAAAAAAAAAAATGATTAACAAATTCTTCGATGTAAGAGTCCTTTAAACAGAGAGGAGTTAACAATAACTATTTATTGTTACTTTATTGTTATTTTATTGTTACTTTATTGTTACTTTATTGTTACATTATAAAAAAAGGTTTCGTGATCCATCGGAAATTTAAAAATCATAATTGGCTATACTCTCAAATTTTGTATATTTTCTAAATGCCAAAAAATCCAAAATAAAAACAGAATCTGCCAAAACTTTATTATTTTTTCCGTATAAGTTTGGAACGCGCTCAATTCTGAGATGCGGTGTAGGTTACTAAGTGACTGAAAACATAACAACAAGTTCGGGAAACGGTTAGAATAGGGTCGTGCTAGAATACTTATGCCACTGCCACAAATAACATATGAAATATAATACATAATTGGGTAATATTCCGTGATGCGGTCTTGGGGTTGGAAGAAGGAAAAACTTGAAAATGGGGAATAAATCAAAAAGCCCCGTGGAAGTGAAAAGATATTCGATATCTGATCAGACCTGAGAGATATGGCAGAATTCATGAAAAAGTACACAACCACTTTACACCCTCTTAGGGGTCGAATTTCAAAAAATCTCGAAAAACCTTTCTAGGTATTTATATTCAGAATCTTTGGAATAAAAATGAATTCAATATTTGAGAAAACCTAGAAGATATAACGAAAATCGTGAAAATATACGGCTTCTTTTTTCATTGATAATTTTTTTTTTTGCCACCTTCCGAACGCCAATGCATATTCCAATTTTTTTAATCAAAATTACTTCTCTAGTTGATTTACATATACACACCGAGTTTCAACTTTCTAGCATATGCCGTTCTGTAGTAAAGAAAAACAACCCCCACCTCCATACCAGGTTACCCATAAAACATCGTTTCGGATGCATTATTATTGACCCACTGCCACCCCCTCCCTCTTTGCCATACACCTAAACACTTCGCTTAACTCCCCCTCACAACTCAACTACTCAAAAGATCGCCACTTGAAGGGGTCTGTTCAGTCTATCAACAACAAAAAAATTTAACTTAATAGCTCAAAGTGTTTGAGAGCTATTAGCTTTCAAACGTTTTGCATACACGGCGTACAGACGGACTGCATTTTTTTTTTTGCTTTTTGGGTGTCTATTAGTCATGAAACGTGGAAAAAATTATTTTCAAGGTAGCAAATTTTGTTTTTAAAAATCGATAAAAAAAAATTGGTTATTAAAGTAATAAATTAATTCTTAGCACACTCCTCCCTCTTACACCTTCACTACAATAATCCACTTTCCTCAATAATTTTAAATTCATCATACTTCTCTCAAACACCTACAGAAACCAACCAAGTTCTATCTTTCCTGCGTAAATGGTCAAGGTCAAGGCGTTCTTCAGTTATCTGGCTAACGGACAGACAGACGGACGGGCGGACGTACGTCAACCGGACTTGGGATTTTCGGCCTTCGGCCACAAGTAAACAAAAAATAATAGATACCTTTTTTCGTCCGTGACTTAGTTCTATGCGTTACAGACTTTTAGGGCTGGATTAAACTTATAATACTCTATTGCCCGATTTCACAGTGGTAGCTTAAGCTAAGGCTTAGTAAAGCTAGAATAGGTAGCTTAAGCTATGGATTTGTTTCGACTGATTTCACAGTTTTTAGTATCGTGCGGCTTAGCTAAACCAAGCACAATGCGTAGTAGCTTTTAATTTGGCAGCCTACTGTAAGCTTTTGTAATGAATTTGCGTACATTCGATATTTCTTATGTAGTGGAGTAGCTACGCGGCTATATTTTTTTAATTACACATTCTTGAATACAGAAAAAATTACAAGTTTGACAGTTCGTAGGCTTATTTTATTACGGAGCTTAAGCTCGCAAAATTGATGGCTTGTCTTAGCTTAAGACTTAAGCCATTACTGTGAAATTGAAGATGTTCCTAAGCTTAAGCTTTAGCCGCACACAGAGCTTAAGCTACCACTGTGAAATTGGGCATTAATGATTTCATCTAGAGTATAAAAGCTGAAAATTTCAACATTGTAGCAGAAACCATTCCAGACGATTTGAATAGACCTTCTCAAGCGTTTCGGAGCTTTGTTTCCATCTCACTTTTACTAGGTTCTGCACTCTTACACCGAAAAGACAATTTGTACACGGCTCCACTTTCATAGTTCTATATAAGCTGCAGCTTTCAACTTTCTAGTGAAAACCGTTCCCTCCTTAGATATAGAACCCAGAATCCCCTATCTCCTAAAAGTTACTAAGTGAAGGGCTCAATCCAGTCTAACCAACAAAAAAATTAGCTAATTAAAAATCTTAGCGAGCTCACAAGCTAAATCTATTCAACTATGTTTGCGTACAGTGTGCGGCATATACGGCGGACAGACGGATATTTTATTGGCTATTGTCTTCATGGTAAAAAAAAAATTCTTTAAAAAAAAGTAATGAAGTAAAAAAGGTACGTACGCTACCGATAAGATCGTTGACTTATATATTTTATTATTTATTGTTTTAATTAAGTTCCATAAATAAATTTGTAGGAGCGCTCAAAATGTTCATGACTTCAACGTTTGATTTCCACTCCTCTGACTAAAGTCATTACTACGTAACCTTTAACCGGCTAATGACTACCCCAGTAAACTGCTAGTTCTATTTTTATGTTTGCATGTTTTTATTTAATATTTTAATAATCAAACCATAAGCTTAACTATACAGCTCGCATATTCTGGTACTGCTTTTCACACTCTCTTAAACTTTTGCAAACTTTTAAATTTGAATAAAAAATTAAACGAAGCCCAAGACCAAATTTCAAATTATTCTCCAGATCCTTCACAGATGTTACAATAAATTAATGAAAATTAAATCAAACCTTTTCTTTTGTGTCGTGAATTAATCAAATTCAAGTCAATTTAAATTGAACAAGTTTTAAATGTATGCGTTAAATTAAATTTTCCGTGCGCTGCATATCCACCAGGGATTAGCAGAAAATTTAATGGAAACGTTAAATTACTTTTCGTACAGATAAACGGAAATATGTATAATTAAAAATAGTATGGTGTTTTATTGTGGCTCTAAGTTTGGACTAACGACGTCTACGTTTCCAGCTAATAGATATTTACGTCATGCACAGGCACAGCGTAATGAATGATATACAGTGAGCCTTACCTTAAAAACGTATACGCCATGAATATTCCAATCCAACAATTGTGCATAGCACGGAATCGACTCCTTAAAATCTGTATGGTAACTCATAAACTAAGTAATAAACTAGCCCACTTCCCCGGGGCCTCATCAATCTTAAGCTTGACAACGTAAACCACTTGAAGCACGACAGCTAACTGCTTCAATGCAACTTGATATTATTTTAAAGGACACTGAAGCACTTGATCTCTGCACTTAAGGAGGCACTGTAAAAACCATCGGCATAGTGTAGCAACCCAGCAAAAACCCATCACCAGCGGCTCTTCTTCGCATCACCTGTTCGCAAGCAAGTTTCATAAACCACTTTACAAACAAGGACCACCAAATCCACCATCATCATCTGAATTAAGCAATACGAGTACGTACAAACGCGACACTCTGTTCACCCCCGATAGATACAATCGAGACAATTTCATCCAGCCAGCAAATGGATATTGATTTATTTATCTACACATTTCAGGTGTAAATATACCAAAAAAAAAACACGAAACACACGAAACCTAGAACACAGGTAAACACAGGACAAAGAAAGCAACAGACGACAAAAAAAAAAACAAGTAAGTTTGTTGTAAAGTCCTATCCACTAGAAAACTACCAAGGTAACAATGCACAACGATAAAAAAGGAACGAACGTTTGCATTTTACTTGCGGCAAACCGGCACCGGAAATGCTAAGCGCCCTCTAGTTGTGAACGTTGTTATTTCTTTCCCGTTTTGAACGTGGCACGCGGACGCTTCTGTTGAACGTGTTCGTCCGGTAAAACAGGCGAACAATAACTGAAAAGTCGGAAGAACGAATCGTTGAGCTTTCACAGTCTTTTCCTAACAGAAAAATTTTCCCAGCATTTTCCGTAGCTTTTCCTCGTTCCCATGCTATCAGCTCAGCTGTTACTTTGCTGTTTGCCGCCTCACCTTCACTGTGTATAGTGTACTACTAGAACACAACACGCTCCGTAACGTTCGAGTCTCGATCCGGCCAATGAAAAACAGCTCGCATGCTGCGTAGATGAATGACACCGCGAACGAAACAGGAGCGAGAAGGAACCCACCCACCCACTTTTGAAAGCTTCTCGTCAATTTGTGGCAGTAATTGTGTCGAGCAATTTCCAGGTGGAAAATTCAATTTTCATGCGACTGCTGTAATGGCCGATTTTGAGCCTTGAGTAATTTTCGAAGTATTATTTATTGCAGACGGTATCAAATTTGCAGTTTTAACCTGTCACGTTGTCATAAACGTTCCCGTGAAAAGGTATCCGTCCATCACACCGAATTTTCCAAACTTCACGGAATCAACTCCCCCGCGAGTTGAAACGTTTCAGCAAAAGCTACGTCGTAAAATTGTTATGGAGTTGAGTCCTTTCGCCGTAAGGATCGTATGGCAATAAAATCTCTGATTTTTCAGACATTTGTTCTTGATTACATTTTAGTACTTTATGGTCAAGGATAGGTCCAGTCGGACTGGTAGCATTCTTAGATTAATCCCGATTAAACTTTATCGCATTGAAGTGGAGTCCTAAGGTCAATGGTTCGGATATTAGACGATCTAAATACTCATTAAACGTTTAGTGCATGAATGTTATGTGAACATTTAGTCTAATAACCTAACCATTAGCTTCTCGATTGTATATGTATGTTCAATTTGGAATGGGCATTAGGAAATAAATGCCAAAACTTTAACTTCGTATAGACTATGCGTTTTAATGGCGTTACATGAAAAGAAAGTGTTAAGAATATGTTTTCTGTTAAACGCATTGTAGCAATGTAATACTATGTTCAGACTAGAGTCACTGTATAAGAACTAACACAAACATCCACTATCTTGAGTACGGACAATGACCGCTTTTGGTACCTTTTTAGTACTCTTGAACCCTGCGAACTCCAAAGTTCGCAGGTTTCTTAAATGGCATAGTTTTAGTGTGTATACGTGTAGCAGATGGATTTTGATTAACGTTTCACGGAATCGAGACACATATGTCTCATGAAATGTCAACTAAATACAGCGTTTATCCACTTTAGTGGAGATAAAAATGAAAAATCGGACAACTGCAAAAAAATTTCAAATTTACTGGTTTCAAATGCAACACACATTGTCCGTACTCAAGATAATGGATGTTTGTGTTAGTTCTTATACAGTGACTCTAGTTCAGACTACGAGATTAACGCATTCGCAATCGATTTAAGCGCGTTGAAAATACTTCCCGAACGCGTTTACCACGTAGCTATAACACGTTTAACCGAAAACATTTACTGCGACTCTGACGGAAATCGAAGTAAACTTTGGAAAAACTATGTACTTAATGCTGTAGAAACTCAATTTCATACTAATTGTGCAACGAATGCATTAGCTAATCAATACACTTTTCATTAGTGCTGTACAAACATTTTTCTTTCAAATAATTTAGAAAGCATAAATTTGCTAATGAGACACAGCTGTCAACTAAGTAATTGCCGATTTCACACATAGATGACTATGGCCATATTTTATTAATAGCTTCTGTCAATGATATACTTTTTTCCTTTTGACATTTGTTAGCTGTCAATCTTACTTTGCTTTAGAAGCAAATTGCGCGTATTTTTGTTAAAAGGTTTTAGTTTGGCGTCAGTTTTAATATGGAGTGCAAAAACAAGAATTTTCGTCATATTTGTTCTTCTCTTGTACCATCTTTCAGTAAAAGAGAGAACGCAGTGCAAGCTGCTAAAAAGTTACGTTATGTGAATGTATGGTGAGGTAAAAAAAATTGTTAAAAAATAAATAAATAAAAAGAGTAATTTAAAATTAAAAAAAAAAAAATAAAAAAAAAATTAAATAATAATTAAATAAATAAAAAAAAATTAATTAAAATTACTCAAAAAAGGTAATTAAATAAATAAAATAAAAACCTACATATATATACATATATATACATATGTACATTGGTCACTCGCCAAAAATTATTGGAGCTTCGTTTGGAATTGATGTTACATCCACCATATAGGCCTGACCTTGATCTATCAGATTACCATTTATTTCGACATTAGCAAAACTCCTTGGATGGTTAAACTTTCAATGATGATGATGGTATGTTAAATCGCACTTGGTTCACTTATTTGCCGATAAAGATCAGAAGCTCGTGGAACTATAAAGTGGCCTGAAAGAAGGCGAAAGGTCATCGAACAATATGGAAAATATATCACTGATTAAAGTTCATTCTTCGTATTTAAAAAAAAATGTTTATTTATATGGAAAACTTGGCAATTACTTAGTTGTCTACTCAATACTTCTAAAAACAAATCACATCAAGGCATCATATATCAAAATAAAACGAGATGCCTTGTCTGAACGCTACTATTTTAACACGTTTATTTACCTACTTAAACGCGTTTAAAACGTATAGTCTGTACAGGGTATAAACGAGAAATTTGAAATTTTTCAAAATTTCCTAATTCCCAATTCAATGTACGTTAACATACCAAAAATGCTTTAGAGATTAAACTTTTCATCTTAACAGCTAAGTTGTAATAATTATAGCCTAATGCTGAGAAAAAAATAAAGGGAAATATATATAATAATTTGCAAAGGAAAAGTACAGAGAAAAAACCTTGCCTGTTTGAAATCGAGTACGCTTACGATCTAAAAAGTAATATCAGGATTTTGCGATATTGAACCATTTTCATTTACGGTTTTACATTTTACATTTACGTAAAATGGTTCTGTACTTTCTTACGAACTCCGACTTAACACTTAGGTCTGATGGAATATCGAATTGTTTTACTTAATCATTTTAATATAAAGTAGTGGTATCGATTTTAAAGAAAAAAGTTTTCTACTCTTTTTTGAAGTTTTAAAACTAATATCTAGACACAAAAAAAAGCAACAAAAATTTTAGTTCGTCTGTACGCCGCCTACAAAATCGTTTGCAGGCTTAGCTCACAAGCCCTTTGAGCTATTAAATTGCATTTTTTCTGTTGGTAGCCTGCGTAAACCTCTCCACGTTGCCAACTTCCGAAGGGTGTTAAATGTGGGGAAGTGTTTTAGAAGGAAAATTATGGTTACAAAATTTTAAAGGGGGTCAATGACGCGCCGTGTTGGAGCTGAATAACTTTAAATTCCAATATCTAATCGTGCTAGAAAAATTCTGTTTCTACCTACAAGTTGTTAAATCGAGTTTGGGGAAAGCTTAATTTTTTAAGGGGCGGTGGAACATATGAAGTGAAATAAAAAAAATGTCTACTAAAAAGCGTCTCATATCACAAGAACAGTTTAAGATACATACTTGAAATTTATACAGAATATAGAACTAATAGGCCTTCTAGCAGTAAAAAAAATGTTAGGCTGTTTACTGTTGGCGGTGAGTTTGAGGGAGGGGAAAAAAGAAAAGTTCTCATTTTTATATCTCAACAACCAAGCAATAATGATGGATAGCTGGCAGTTAGTACTCAAATCGCGCTGTAGTAGTGGCATTTTAAAAAACTATAAATAAACATAATTTTTATAAGGGTAGCGTGGGATGGGAGTGGGGAAGTTTTTCCTATCTATAGAATGCATAGAAGAAAGTTAAGACTTAGTGAGTATAGGTATGTATATTTATTAGAAAAGTTATTTGGATGAAAAAACATTTTGAAATAGCCATAAGGTCGCCAAAAGAATGACCAGGAAAACCAAATCATTTATTTCACGAATTTCGTCATATTTTTTAGGTCTTCTAAATTTATGAATTCATTTTCATTCTACGGATTTTTCACATAAATGCCTAGAAATTATTTTCGGGATTTTTTGAAATTTTGCCCCCAAGGTGATGTAAAGGGGTTGTATACAGTTTCACGAGTTCAGCCGTATTCTGATTCTGCACTCATCAGGTCAATTTAGATATCAAATAACTTTTCACTTCCATGAGTTTATTATATAATCGCCTAAAACTCGATTCAATTCTTCTGTGGGACACGTTTTCACGAATTCTTCCATATTTCTTAGGAGTGATAAAACATTGAATTGGTTTTCACTTCGTCAACTTTCCTTATATTAATTTAAAAAGGAGTTTGAAAAGGAGTTTGAAAAGGAGTTTGAAAAGGAGTTTGAAAAGGAGTTTAAAAAGGAGTTTGAAAAGGAGTTTCAATTTGAATATTCAGCCCCAAAGTGAGTGCAATAGGGTTGCATATGTTTTCACAAATTTCCGCATATTTTTTAGTTCTGATGAGATTTCGAATTCATTCTTACATCTTAGGCTTCCGATATAATCGTCAAAACAGATTTTTAGTAATTCAACACTAAGGGGACATAAAGCTTTCGACATATTTCTTAAGTTTAATGGCATATCAGATTGGTTTTTATTTCTGCAGAGTTTTTATAAAAACACCTACAAACCAAACGTATTTCTGATTTTCAATTGTGTAATAAAATAAGTGGAACAATTTCTTTTAAGGAATTTTGTATGGCGATTTCTCTTACAAACTAGGCTTGCGCATTTTAGTTCACCATACAAACGAATTCGAAGTAAAATTTGTATTTTTCAAACGTTACAATTTTAATGACAGCATTGGGTAGAAGTTCTTTTTTCTTGAGACGTTCATTCAACTTTTTCTCGCCTTATCACCGCTGAGACATTTTCGTATAGCAAATAAACTCGGCAAAAGATAGCAATAGCGCAACTAAGAGCCATCCACACGATGTCTACCTTTCATTAAATTCCACTTTTCATAAAAACATCCCGCAAGAGATTTATTGCACGTCTTCGTACAAGCACTGAATCCACAAGCCATAAAACGCCCAACGATGCCATTAAACATGAAAATTGACAGCCACTATAGCGTTTAGCATCCTTGTCCCGGTCAATTGGCAGTTTGGCTTCTCGTGTTCTTAGCTCGCGCCATTGGTCTTGCCGCCCCTAACATTTTCTTCATCTTCAAACCAAATTTTTACGACCCCATAAAATTTTTTAATAACAACCAAAGAACGGTTCATTAGAACAATGTGTCGAATGGGGCGCGGTAGTTGAGGTGTACATTGTTGTACGTGTCCGACGCTATTTGTTGCTATTTAAATATTAACGTAGAACCGTATACATCGGCCATATGTTGCGACCTTAATAACGTAGAAGACTTTTATTGGAACCATGCGCTTCACACGACGTGAAAACGGAAGAAGTCACACACGGAAATCATTTCTTTATCATACATATAACACAAGTAATGTTAAATGAATTAGTAGACATACATATGTGCTGGATGAATATGTTTACGAATAGGCGGCTGTATTCTGACGTGTACCGGCATCGATCCTACCTGAACTATAAAAACCAGCCTCAATTCCGGACTTATGGTGTCTATAAAAAGTGTCGAAAGAAGTTAAGGAGTTGAGGGCAGAAGGTCAAGAAGAACAGCCGACCACACACTTAAAAGGCTTATCAGGATTAAGTTTTCATACAAGGTCCATCCTCGCCAATATAATGAAATTTCCACTCAAGCGGATGACTGGCTTAGCTTAAGAAATGGACTAGTTCTGGGTTTAAAATAGTTGAAGTAGAACATACTGAATTTCACCTTATTTCCGGTCCACATGATACTCTAAGGTTCACATTCAAAAAAAATCCTTGTAGGTCAATTATGGTGCATAAGTTATTGGATTTATATTGCTTATACAAAACCGACCATTAAATCGCGGTTTACGGTGTTTTGAGGACCAGATTTTGCAACACTTGTTTATACATATGTACTTTAAAATATTCGTAGCCCCGAAAACCGACCACAAAATTGGTCAAGCATTGCATAGTTGGAAGTTCAACTAAATTCACTATAATTTACACTGGCTTTATATGGGCAAAACAGCTATAGGCTGCAGGACTTTAATTAATATGCTAATAACTAGAAGAAAGTTAAAAAAAATGCCAATAGTCTGAACCCAACTATACCATGAGCTCATACAGTCACTCCACTCAACAAATAGTAATGTTGGGCTTGAATAGTTTGATGTCTTTGATAGCTCCTAAGAGATATGAGATATATGAGTTTTTTAGGGGTTGAAAACCTGAATCCTGAAACTATGTTTTTGGAGATTACTAGCGGCTACGGTCACGTTTGTTTGGTGCTATACTATCGTTACTCCCGTTGCTTTCTTTTCTCTCGTTGCTTCCATTTCTTCCGTTGCTTCCATTTCTCCGATACTTCCATTGCTTCGTTGCTCTCGTTCCTTCATCCTCTATTCTCCATCCTCTATCCACCATCCTCCAACCTGGATAGTGGATGGAGTATGGAAGATATGGTGGGGGGTGGTGCATATTGGATAGAAGATGGAGATCTTCTATCTTTTCGGTGCATAATGGATAGAAGTTGATGATCTTCTATCCATTATGCACCACACCCCCCATCATCCACCATCTTCCATCCTCCATTCACTATCCAACATTCATCGTCTAACTTAACCATTTAGAAATGGGAACGCATAAATACTACACCAAAAACGAACGAACTGCCGCTAAATCGTATTAAATACACTCAAATGTTGAAATAAATCTCGTATCACCAATTGTAAAATGATTTTGTTAGCGCAGAAACATTTGCACGCTTGTGTTTAATATATCAGCGAAGTTTCATCGTAATCGGAGGAATGGTATAGGAAAGCGTTCGGGACAAACAAACAAAGAATTAGAGCACCAGGGTACTAAAATCGCGAAAAAAAATTAAAAACAAAAAAAAACAATTGTTTTTCATTCGATCGGAACCAAAGTTCACAGAAACCATCGTGGGGACTATTCTACATGTTCCCTGAAAATTTGATCAAAGTCGGTTGAGAGGTTTAGTGAAAAAAGTTCGATAATTTCAATCGGTTTCCGAGAGGTTTAAATAAAAAAATAACTAATACTGAAATGGAAGATTGAAGTGAGTCCTGAAGCCAAATAATCAAACATTTCTCAGAACTGAAAAGCTTTGCGGGCATAGAACGAAACTACGAAAATATGTCGAAATTGAATTGATATTAGGGATGGCATAAATCTTCTGCAAAAAAAGATTTTCATTTCATTTCACATACCTACCTATATTCAAAACAGAATCCTCTAGAGTTCCATATAATTTTCTTTTTACTTGAGATATGTGGAACTTTGTCTAATGCTGCTACAACTTATTACCATAAATTGCCTTATGGCAGTCCCCAAGGCTTCGGCTTCTTCATAAAAAATGTCTTTTCGTCTGGTTTTCAAATAAATAAAACTTATAAAGAAATTCCTCAAAATTTATTTGACTGTACGAACACCCTTTGAAATGGAAATGTTCTTTGAATTGAAAAAGACAGACAATAATTATGAAATATGTAAAAATTGAGCTCAAAAGTATGAATAAAATTAATTTCATATTGATTTGATTTAGAAAGTTTAGATTAATAATTTGGTACCAGTCTGCTATAAATATATAAAATATATAATAATAAATAATAAAACTCTCTCCATAACTAATTTTTCCTGTCCATTACGTCGTATGTCACTACTCCAATTAATTAAAAAAAATTTTGCATCAATCGTCTAGTATATACAAATACATAAAGTTTCAACTTTCTAGTGTGTGGCATATGGAAATCAGCAGATTGGTTTTAACCCTCCTGCACCCGAGACACTTTCTTTTAACACCCAAGTCACGGCCAGCACTGTCTTAATTTTTTTGTAATCCTCTGGTATCTATACCAGTTCGTAGTTTCAACTTAACAGTACAAGCTGTTGTTGTGATAGATACAAGATCTAAATCTTTTTTTTTTTTTGATGAAACTGAAATGAATATATAATCACCTTCCCGTGGAACCCAAAAAAAACTCATCAAGCTTACATAGTGCTATCAATTCAGAAACATATCTGCGAAGTATAAAGCTTCAAACACAAAAACACGGTGGACCGCGTATTTAATGGACTATAAATAATTTTTTATATCGTGAAATTAGAAAATTTAAGATCTGAAATTTTTCATTTTTGAAACTACACTACACTATAAAATAAAGTAAGATTGTCCAAAGGACATTAAAGCTTACTTTTAAGGAGCCATAGATCTGACTGAATTCCATTGAGTTGTCTATCGATTAGAAATCTAATAATAAATGAATCCCTACATTATCACGCGTCCAGCGTCCAGTACAAATAGCCGCCGACTTTCTATATCCGGATAATATTCAATCAATTTCACAGTAAATTCTAGCCTTTTTGCCATGGATAATCAATTTCAGTACTCGTTGAATCAACGAGTTAAACAATTAGTTCAAAACAAACAGAAACTCTTGAACTTTTAATGATTTTACAAGAAACGAGCTGGAGGAAATCTTGATGGTATCTTTTAACAGCTCTCGTATAGAGGAAATTAAGATTAATTGAAGAAGCAAGTTTGTTTCAGTGTTAATTAATTAGTTGCAATCAAGTGGAAAACAGATCGCGTTTTTCGGTTCATTATCATTCAGAATTGTAGGTATGTGTTATAGATTGAAATTAAAGCGCATATGTAGTTCATAAATGGAAAAACTTTGCGATTTATTTCGTCCTTTTCATGAAACAGATTTGGGTATTCGGTTTTATCTAATAATTTATTGATTTCAAACTTTTCGAACTATATTAAGATTCACCAAAACTCTATCAAAATGTAGAGGAATTTACTTTATACTTTTTAATAATAAAGTATATATTGTGATTGACCGAAAATTTCCAAAAAATTTTCTAGCCTGGTATTTTGTATTTAAAGAATTTTGGATTAGATTTGGAAGTAAAATTTTTTGAATGAGGAGGTGGCGCGTAATTGCCACGTACCTATAACATATTATGGTCTTAAAAAATTTACAGAACTTAGGCTCAATAGAAATCTAGCAGAAAAAAAATTGTGGGGGTGATACTGGGAGGGGATGGAAAATAAAAAAAATATCTTTAGGTCTAAAAAAACACCAAGAACAGAAAGCCAACAAATTATGATTAAATAGAGGCACGATAGAGGCATAATAATTAAGTATTTATACCTACCTACATTTGAAAAATTTTGAAATATCTTTTTCGATTAAAATCTTTTAAAATCTAGGGACAGTCCAGAGATTATTTTACTGAATTCACATAGGTATTTCTATAATGTTTCAAGTGTACAAATTCTGATAATGATAGTTTTGGACTCCAATTTTTTGCTTACTTAGTATTCATTCTATTCTTGACCTCGTAGTTATTATACTATCTAATGAAGCGAATTGGAAATTACAGTCCCAATGAAATTTCGGTTGGTGTCTTGTCTTAGCTTGACAAGTTTTCGGACAGCTGACGAAGTAAATCAGAACGTAGGCCTAAACATTTTTATTTGAATAAAGCAGTGAAAATTTAGATTTTACAACTGCAAATACAACGAACAATTCTTTGTTGTATAATTGTGTACATAAAATTTGCAAAAATCTAGCTTTTATTTTTCAAAAAAAATTAGCTAAAATTTGAACTTAATAAGAATTTATACGTAAAAACTGCATTCTTCTTTGATACCGGAGAAGTCTATGGAAATCACTTCACCTTTACTCCAGCATTAAGGACTTAACAGTACTAAATACAGACCATTTGTAAGTAATATGGGTATGACCACTCTGAATATTTTTGTCTAGTTGTGGGCTACTTTGCATTTATATGATATGATAGCATATTTATATGATATGATAGAATATTTCTATGAAATGATAGCATATTTCTATGATATGATAGCATATTTTACTTATTAGAAGGCAGCTACATAGTTATGGTGGTATTCGCCTAACATTTTTCTACATATTTACTTTGAAAGAAATTTCCATTAAGTATGATATCCTCAAACGTACTATGCAAATATTTACAGTCGTTATGATTGATATATTGCCCATAATTACGCAATATAAATTTTATTTCTATTGAAGTTGTGAAAAATGTTGCGCTGTACTATTCAAATTGCTCTAAAACGAATTTATGACGATCGCCTAATGGGCTCCAATTGCACTCAAATAGAGCGGGTAATTATAAAACAACAACAGCCCCATAAAGTTTTTATTGCCGAAGAAAACAGGTTACAACGTTTGATGTTTTGTTGAGATTCCGATATTAAAAACTGAAAGTGAAACATGTAAAACGACACTTACAAATTTACATGTAATCGGAATTACCCCGCACTATCGATTAGCCGAAGGTGCAGCAAAACGAATGGGTTGTCGGAACCACCATTTGAAATGACGGTAATGTTCTTGTTTGCAATTACAGCATTCTGTGTAAAATAGTTTTTCATAATTTCTAGAATTTTTATTTCATTATTAAGTCAATGTCTGATACTCTAACTTAATCCTTGGAGACATAAAATAAGGATCTATACAATGTAAAATTGTAAAACTTTAAATGATATTTTTTATTAAAGAAGAATGGGAAATGAACAAGATGAACGTTTCTGTTTTAACATTAAGAAGTATTTATTTTACTTTATTTTTAAATACTAAAGTATTGTGATCGAATTGAAATTTGAAAATAAAATTTCTTAATTTCTCTGGATAATCCGGGACGCGGTCCAAGCTCGGTTCGGTTGTTTGCGGGGCAATGAGGCTTTTTGGGATGTTGATTTTGTCCATAGCTTTCAAAATACATCAGTTATTTAGTCAATAATATACTCGTAAATATATTTGTACTTAAAAATCCCTTAAATACGTAAAACGTATGTAACCTGTTTATACTCCCCTTCGGAGTTAAATTCCGAAAAAAATTCTGAAATGAATTATTAGGCGATTACCAAGAAAACCCCTTTGAAATAAAAGTCGATTTGCTTCATCACCAGACCTAAGAGACGAAATTTGTGAAAACTTATTTGACTTGGGGTCAAGTCTCGAAAAATCGGGAAATACATTTGTAGTTGTGAAAAGCGTGGAATACATCCTTCTTATGGGCTCAATTGCGAAAAGTCGTTTTATTGGTTTTCGTGCCCTTAGAACTAAAAACGAATTTTGTATTTTATCCGACCCAAGAGATGGAAAAAAAAAATTAATAACATATACGATCAAAAAATTATGAAATCGGTTTGTAGTAAGCCCCAATTTTATATCACATCTAACGTAAGAGATATGGTGAATGTTGTGAAAAAATACAGCACCCCCTTACAACGCCTAGAGGATTGAATATCTAAAAATCAGAAACTTGCACAATTAATTAACAACCAATTCAATATCTCATCAGATTTAAGAGGTATGTTGGAACTTATGAACATAGCATAGAATACGTTTACATCCACTTAGTAGGTAGTAGGTAGTCTGGGTGGCTTAGTGGCTAGAGCACTTGCCTTCGGAGCACCTGGTACCAGGTTCAAATCTGCCGGACTACCAGTTCACTCAGCTGTAAATGAGTACCTGAGTTAAAATCGGGGTAATAATCACGGACGGGCGTGTAGCTGACCACTTCACCTCCTAGTGTTCCGTTGGTCTCGAAATGAAGTAACTCTAGCATTACTTCAAGGCCTAGGCCCGATTTGGGCTGTTGCGCCATTGATTATTATTATTATTATTATTATTATTACATCCACTTGGGGGTCGAATATCGAAAAATCCTAATATCGCCTTATAGACAATTAGGTAGAAAAGTCGGTGGAAGAAGAAACCAATATGATACCTCACCAGAACCAAGATGGCTGGATACGATGGCTGGATACGTAAAAATGTATACAACTCCTTCATACCCCCTTAGGGGTCGAATTTCAAACAATATCTGGAAAAGGTTTTTTACGCATTTATATGAAAAAACCCGTTGCAGGCAAATTAATCCAATTTTTCAAAATGCCTAAGAAGTATGACGAAATTCGTGAAAGTACATGCAACCCTCTTATACTGTCCTTTCGTTTCCCTACCTCAGCAAGCCACTGGATAAATGCATTTTTGTTAACTTAAATTACTGCAAGAATACATCTCCATACACCCACCAAGTTTTAGGTTTCTAGCATAAGCTGTTCCAGAGATAGACAAAACACCACTCACTCTCGCAAAAGAAAAACCACTACTTGAGCTTTTCTTCAGGTTTCGATCACAAGTGGTGTAGTCCAAGTGGCTCGAGATATAAAAAACGAAATGTTTCCCTTTTCATCCTCCCCCACACCACGCAAAAAATTATCTGCTAGAAGTCTAGTATTCCCACTTCGGATATAAATTCAAAAATCCTTCCCGACTTCTACGCTCCACCGCCTCTCTAAGGAAACGTGTATGTATTCAGCACATTCCTTTTGTATATCTATAAACTCAAACCACATTTCATCTTTATGGGGTTATTGGTTCGTGGGATGTCGTTATCTGAAGTTATTCACCCTACAGTCCCGAATGCCAATGAGTTTCTCACCACCTAAGAATTTCAATTTTCCTAGTTTACTTACAAGCAACCATCAAGTCTTAAGTTTTTGATTTTAACCGTTTAGGATATGTGAATTTTAAAATATCCTGGTCTAAGCTTAGGACAGATTGTTCCCCACGGTCCCATACGACATCACCAATATCAACCATTTATTTTTTAATCAATTGCTACTCTATCAAAGTTGAAAAAAATGCTAATTTTTGGCCTTCTAGCGCATGCAGTTCCTGAGATATTTGTATTTAGATACCAAAATTACTTCTTTTCCACTGCCCCGCAAAACAAACCTACCCCTACCTCTCCCTCATACTTCCCTCTAAATGAAACACCACTTAAAGAGGTCAGCAATAATCAACCCAATTCATTAAACAACACATTTTAATAGCTCAAAGAACTTAAAAAATACGAGCCTTCAAACGTATGTGCGATTTTTGACGGACAGTGAATAGACGGAGTTAAAAGTCTACTACTCCTAAAACGCCTAAAAAAATTGGTTTACAATTTTTTTTTAAGCTCAGTCACAATGCTTTATTATTGAAACCGCAAGTCTCAAATGTGCACGTTTTAGCGGTAGTAAAAGAAAATCCTTCTGCCCACAGTATACGCCCTTACTCAAAAACCCGTTAAGATATTAAGTTCGAACCCCCTGTAAATGTATTTTAAGATTGGTCTGTTGAAGATGGTGGTCGGAGAGGGTATAAACATGGAAAATCCTGAATTTTTTTTTTTAATGAACACTAATGATAAAAAGTTAAGATTTTTGATAGGGGCAGACGGTACGATATAATAGGGCGAGGGGGTTAATATCTCAGGAAGGATTTATAATGAAAAGGTGAAATACATGCATGAAATACGAAAAATGTAATTGAACAAAAAAAGAAAATGATATGCATTGACGTACAAAGATGACGCCAAGAAAAATTTTCAAATATTTTCACGAATTTCGTCATTTCTCTTAGATCAGTCGAGTAATACAATTAATTTTACTTCTACGCTGGCTTTTAATACTCGTATAAGAGCCTGTTTAGAGGATTGTTTACTGTTTCACGAATCTCGACATATTTCTTAGGCCTGATAAATTTTCATATTTTCTTTTACTTTTGTACACTTTATGTTTTATTGGCTAGAAATCGATTTCAGTATGTTCCGAAATTTAACCCCAAACGTAGTGTAAGGTTGTTGTTAACGATTTCACGAATTCCGACATATCTATTAGGTCTAAAAAGATATGGAATTATTTTTAACTTTAACGGGCTTTCTATTTAATCGCCTAACAATCGGTTTCAGAATTTTGTGATATTTAACCCCGTTTAATGTTGTTATTTCGTGTGACTGGCAGAAGGATGTCAGTCGTATGTAACCTGATCAGTAATTAAGCACGTTGCGGGCTTATATCCAAAAATAAACGAAGTTGAGTCCAGACTGTTGGCAGATTTTTTAGCGATGAATTTTTGAAAGTTGAAACTTAGTAAAAGTGTGGGAGGTGATCGAGTGGGTAATATATTGATTAGTACTCTTATGTCTATAAGAAATAGTTTATAAGAATAAGAATTAAAAAAAAAAGTATCTAAGCAATTGCAAGACCATCTATGTACACAGTAATTTTCTTTTCACCACCCAGGCAACTTCACTCCTTTCGTCTAAATATAGTCAGAAATAAGCAGACAGTCTCAAGACGATATCAATAGCAAACAACTCAATGTCCTCTATGAAATCAAAATCGGAGTTCTTTGACTTCTGAGACAGCCCGATTCTTCATGTCACTACCTTCGTATCTACACACTTTCTACAACCTATAAAGCGCCCAACCCTTGATATTTTACTACGCAGAGATCAGACTTGGTTAGCCTAAGTAATCATCCCTTCGTCCACAGGGACCGTAGGCATTAGCAAATACTTGTGGATTCGTAATAATATTCGAATGAGGTCATGACCTAACCAGCTTTCGTCTAGTCGTTTGGGGGTGTAATAACGTCTCGATACCTACAGAAATAAGTACACAACGTTGTAAAAGAGTTTGTTTCTTAGTACGTCCTAGGGAAATTACACTCAAGGAATAACGCCTCCATAGGTGGGCTAAGTGCAACGAATACTTTCCGGCTCTAAGAAGTTAGGGGGCTATTGAAAAGAATACTCTGCCTAATGGCGTAACAAAAATGCCGAGTCGAGGACTATACGATTTTATTTACTTCGTACGATTTTATTTGCTGGCTTTTTTTCCGTTCACACGTTTACGTCAAGTTTTCTTCTGGCGAGGGGGCTAATCTCTGGAAATGTTTCGAATCTTTTATTTCTTTTTTTTTGTTGGCGTAGAAAGAACACTTTCAAGAAAAGTTTTTAAACAAGGAAAATAAACTTGAAGCGAACACTGTACAGATTCTAATGGGCATACCTCGAAACAATGCGGATTCAAATAACGTCATACTTTCTGAGAATATGAAAGTTCTTCAAGTGTATACCTACTTCTTTTTTGTCGTTGAGACTTGAAATGCTGTCTTTTTCAAGTCTTTTCATCTGTAGCAAAGACAGTGTGTGTTTTATTTCTTTTATAGTCAATTAGGTGAAATGTTTAAAACACTTTAAAAACACAGCTTTTACAAAATTAGTTGAACATGAGAAGATGTTCTCGATTTTAAGAACAGTACACTTTTTCACTCCTAAAATTCGCCTTTTGCCAGCCATCAACAGCAATAAGACGAACAAGCAGGACGGAATATCAGCACGGAGTAATATAACAATAAAAGCTCTCAACTAATCTGGAGGTATGTAACAGATATAACTAGAAAGGAGGTTTTGATTTCTGAAATAATATTTGCAGAATGGTACGTTGTTACAAGGTTCTAAGACAGGTTTCTAGTCCAAACCATCATTTTTTTTTTTCGAAACTAGCTTGAATTAATCCTTTCCTGATCAAAATCATTAGTTCCAAATCTAGTATCTATACCAAATTTGAACGAAATATCGGTATTACCAACAAGTTTTAAAATTCGCAGTTACGATTGTTTAATCGAATAATAATCAATGGCGCAACAGCCCAAATCGGGCCTAGGCCTTGAAGTAATGCTAGAGTTACTTCATTGCGAGACCAACGGAACGCTAGGAGGTTAAGTGGTCAGCTACACGCTCGTCCGTGATTATTACCCCGATTTTAACTCAGGTACTCATTTACAGCTGAGTGAACTGGTAGTCCGGCACCCAATCCCATTTTCGAAAATTACTTGTCGCCAAGCAGATTCGAACCTGGAACCAGGTGCACTGAAGGCAAGTGCTCTAGCCACTAAGCCACCCAGACTACTGTTTAATCGAATACTTTCCCTGAAATACTGAACTCCGATATTGTAGTTTGAGACAAAGTACCTATTATAGAATGGAAACATACAAACATAGTATGTCCTTCATCAAGGCATATTTTTGGGTTGCTACTCGATATGGAAGGGCACAACGAATTTCCTTGTTTCAGTTCCGAGCATGAAAAATGAGGTAGTATAAGCAAAGCATGAAAAATTGCGGATAATGTTTTATGTAATTTTTATCTAAGGACATTTCTATGGGAAAAACAGCAAGTAGAGCAGGATTCTTGCTTTTGAATCTCTTTGAGAAAATTCACAACTTGTTGCGAGTTTAAACAATTGAACTACTTTTCAAGAACCTGTACATGATAGGTACTTGAAGGATTTGCAAATTGGCAGTAAAATCATAGTGTACAAAATAGTGGACTGATGGAATAACTCTATGGCAGTCACACACATAGAATTAATGGAAATTTGTGTCAGCAAAACTTCAAGGACGGCAATTATTACTCCTTTCGTGTTTTAGTAAATTTTACATGACACCTACCCGAAGAGTTGGACGATTGTGCTCGTTGAAGAACTTGGCAATGCAATTAGGTGAAACATCCGGGTTTCAAATTTCATCATTTTAGGTTAAGCCATTAATGAGCTATTACGCGTTCAAGAAAACGGGTAGTTTTGGTGTTTTTGATCATAGCTGACCAAAAAAAAATGTATTCCTTTCTTTTTCAGTCTTATACCTACTTTACAAATCATCAAGAGTTTAATCAGATGTTCATTGAAAGGATCTGATATATTTTCACGAATTCCACCATTCCTAGGTCTGATATCAAACTCAAACAATATTTTTTTATAATAACTCAAGATGGGTGCTTCAGTTCACCCTTCTCAACCTAACCTAACCTAAGATGCGTTAACATAGCAAACATATTTTAGAGATCTTAACTGCTAAGTTGTAATAATTAAAGCACTAGGAAATGAAAAAAAAAAAAACAATAGAAAATATATCGAATTGTTCTTTACTATTATAAGATTTTTTTACAAACCCAAAAGAACCTACTTTGGAATTTTTCATATAAACATAAACCTAAGGAATTTCGCGAATTTCAAAATATCTCTTTTTAATTTTTAATTTTATGCGCACTTTGCATAAACACCTAAAAATGGCACTCTGAAATATGAATTAGTTTGGATATTCGTGGAGATTTAATAAATACACTACACCATTTTCATGATAGTACGATATTCAAGCCCTGAATATAATTTTACGAATTCCACCACACCTCTATAGCTTGATTAGATATTTAATTAGTTTCCACTTCGCCTAAAATTCCTATCTTGCTGGCTATCTTGTCTATACTCTAAGGGGTTCCATGACACCATGAATCGCCAAAAACTACGAAATTCGTGACCGCAATGGGGAGGTCACACCTGTGGTCGTTTCTTTGTGAAATGACCTCTAGGAAGTGAAAACGGTTTGTATATGTTTTCATGAATTCCGCCATATCTCTTAGGTCTGATGTAATTTTGAATAGCTTTTTACTTTCTTGCTCTTTTGATCAAATACTTAAAGTTTAAATTCAGGAACAGAAGTGAAGAAAGTTTGAAAAGTTCATGAATTCCGCAATTTCTCGTAAGTAAAATATTTAATTGAATTTTACTTTTAAATCCTATTTTATTTTTTTGTTTTTCGAAAAGCCGCTAACGATTGAGGGCTGTAAATTGAATTTTATAATCCACTATTCTAGTTAAAGGATCTTTTCTTCCTACTCCCACTAAATTCCTTTTGGAACTGCGATTTTCTGAGAAGAGTAGTTAACATGTACGATGTACATTAAAGTAATAAAAATGATGTTGTCTACCCAAACTTTAATCACATTCCCAAGTTTGCCCGAAAACTAACAAAGTTGCGAACAAACTATTAGTAGAATATTTCTCAGAATATAAATTCTTGAAAGACACGACAGGGCAACCTAACATTGGTGCATATTGATGTAAATATTCCACTACCAGTAAGGCCGCCCAAATTTTATATACAACTTAATCACTAAATCGATCGCTATCGCTACTTCCAATCAATATCACTTTACATCGACTTTCGCGTAAAACTCACTGTGTGGTATAAAAAGTCGCTGTTTGTCCTCTCGCTACAATGCTGTCCAGTATACAAGCTCTGCGACACTTTTATACTGCATGCGCTTAGTCGAGAGCTCTCTCCAATATTCAGTGGTTGTGTGGAACTTGGTTGAAGTATCATCTGCAAGCGAGAAGTGTCGACAGATTTCCACGCTGTTCTGGGTGTTGGAACGTATTTGAAGGTTGTATACAGAAGTTTGAAATTGGGAGGCGTGACTAATTCGATGTTTTCTCCGCCTATATCTAATAGAATTATTAAACTCGTTCATACAATAATGGTGTGTAGGTTTAATAATAGTTCGCTATGAAGATGACATATTGTACATGTAGGAGGTAATTAGCCCACAAACTATCTGCGTGAGTACATCAAATAAGTTCATGTTCATTAATATTACTTGCTACAAAATTTATTTTCCAAATTTTATTACTTGAACCTAACTACAAGTTTTTTTGTGATCAGACGATAATGATTTGTTCAAACATTTCTATGTCCCGAACAGAAGCCCAAATAAATTAATACAATGCTGTATTTTTGTCCAATATCATTAATTAGAAATCTTCCGTCCCACATTATTGTTGAGCATTTGGTTCTTGGGTGTTGCTGTCTCCAAATAAAAACACTGGGGGTAGTTATTCATAAGGCAACATGTTAGTCTGCCAGCTGCGTGGCTGAGTGAGTTTTTATTGAGCGTCATTTACGACTGCTCAAATAACGACATTATATGGTGGACTAGATAGGATTATTAAATAGTACCCAAGTAGGATGAAAACACCACCACCATCCCCATCACATCCTATACTCAAGTTCCCTATCATACCTAAGCTGCCAGCTGTAAAAGGAAAAGTAAGTAAGCAACGGCTGACGATGACTATCATTAACGTAATGTCATTCTATCAAGGACAGTTCTACGCAATTACGTTACCAACGTATCTGAATATCGAGTAGCCCTAGCTTAGATTTGGTTAGCCTATAAGCCACCCCCCATCGACTGATAACTATAGCAATTTGTTTTCAATTTGGAGCTTTAATATTGATAAGGACTTCAACAAGTACGCCGCATGCTCACTGCCTCCTTGAATCACGGAAGCTTCGAGTCTCGATAGTGAGTCGGGCATACTTAAAGTAAGGAGCCGAAAAGAGTACAAGAAGAAGTAGGTAGTCCTTGGAAAGCTCTGACATAGGACAACACGATTTCTCGATTTGTAATGCGGGGATAACATTGTCCAATGATATTCCCATCAGAGGGTATAGGACACCCAACAGACTAACAGACAGGTCAAGATTTCAAGAATTGAGATCTTTTAGTAGTTCCCTAAAAAAGTGAGTCTTTCGAACCACATGGCTAAATTCATGTTAAAATCCGTACACTTCAACAAAGAAGTCGTAAAGTAAACTCCGTATGCCAGAGAATGGATTCAGCAACGTCTTTGTTGTAACCACTCCAGGATAAGGACATCAAGCGCCCCTCGTTCTTATTCCCGGAACGTTTGGTCTGGCCATTTATCTCAATTGAACCGTGCAATAAACTTCGCATTGTTGGAGTAAGGAATATTTATACTATTCCGCCAGTCCAATATTTTTACGATGATTTGAGAATTACTTCTGAAATTTTTATATCTTACTGTACGATAGTCGAAGCCAGTGCCCGTCAGGTCCAAGATGAATAAAATTTTAATTTGGAACAATACGAGATTACTTGAAGGAGTAAGTAGTCCTTCCAATTCCCAAATAATCAAACGAAAAGCAGTTTCATTTATTTTTCATATTCGTAATATTTTTGAAATGTTTTAAGAAATTCTTAATATTTGCATCATTTCTTCCATTTCGACCAACCAAAGATAGTCCGAATGATATAAGCAACTATCATGGGAAAACGAAATAGGTCAGCCATGCTCAAAATTATATTTTCGTATTAGAGTGAAACAGCTCTAAAGCGGACCTCGATGGAGAAATGAAAATTGTCCGCCATAGTGAGGTGGCCAACATTCAAAGGAATCCAAATGGAGTACTCAGCGATAGTGAAATGAATAAATAATTCTATTTATGTACATTTATATATACTTGCTTTAAGTTTCTGTGTTAACTGCACTCTTGAACCCAGGACTATAGAATTTTATCGTTTAGCACTCAAGCGGACCGATCTTTTGGGGAAGAGAAAGAATTTGTAAGAATGATAGGATTAAAAGTTGGACCAGATGTAATATCATTATTAAGTGTTATTACCAGCTGATGTGCTCTATCTGAACAATAAAGTTTACCCTTAAATCAAGTGCTATTTCCATTGCTGATAGTATTTGTCCATTCACTGTAAAAACTTATTTAAATTAAATCGTACTCAGCTGATTGTTACAAATTTCGATTCTTCTTATCTTAGTTTTGATTTAACTCTTCTTTATGTTACTTTATTATTTTAATACTTTATATTGTTATCGATTTAAAAAAAAAATGTATTAACCTGAAAATTTTTGCTTACACGTTTTATGACTAATAAACAGGTGGTTCACCCCCCACCCCGTACGCCACTACCGCCACTCAAAAATTTCTTTTCAATCTTTTGTCCTATTATCGGTACAAATATTTATTAAGTTTGAATTTCGTGCCATCAACGGCTTAGGAGATATGGATTTTAGAATGTGTCGATCTCGGCATTTTTGCGTTTCGGGCGAATTATTTTCCCCCACTCCCACACCTCTTTAACCAAATCAACAATTTTTTTGAAAATGGGTCTACTATTGAAGTTCTATGGAAATTTTAAGTTTCAGCTTTCTAGCGTAAGCGGTTGCTGAGATCGAGAAACCACAGTTTTTCGTCTAAAACCCTCCCCTCTCCTCCCCTCACATCCACACCCACACCCCCCTAAATAATACCAGGCGTAGAGGTTTACCCAACCTACCCACCCTAAAAATTTCACGATAATACCTCAACGGGTTTGGGAGCTACGCGCCTTCAAACTATTTTGCGTACGGCGTGCAGGCGGACATTTTTTTTTATTGCTTTTTTGGGGTCTACTAGTCCTAAAACGTGAAAATACACAATTTCAGGGTAGCAAATTTTTTTTTAAATTTCAGGTCGATCACAATACTTTATTATTAAAAAATAATAAAGTAAAACTAAAACAAATGGTAAAATACCCGGAAAACTATTCTTCATAATTGTATTTTCAGTTAAAATTGTAATGTGAAAACATGCACCAAAAAATTATATTCCTATTACGCAACAAAAATTTTTTTTACAGTAAATAATGTTCCAATATTATTATTACTGAATAATAACGTATAATAAGGTACATATTATTATTTTAAGATGAATGGATAACATAAATAATTTTGGCCACATTGACATTTTGTTTTGCTTTTCACGTAATTTTGTTTATATTTCAAGTCGATCACAATACTTTATTATAATATTTAAAAATATCTAATAAATGATAATGGCAATCAATAATCGTATAGCTTGCAAATAAACACCTAGGTGATTCTGAGAAACGAACAGAAATATGGGAGACAGGCACTTAAAGTCTAGTATATAGTTTGTGAAGTAGCGCCCAGCGTAGGGTCACATCAAAAATCCAATAAATCCGTTTAGCCACGTAATTAACTGAAACAGATAATTGAGATGGAATATTTTTTAGTAACGCTGGTTGGAGGTAATTTTCAAAGAGGCTGTTTAATCGAATCAGGAAATTAGAAAATTCTCCAGGCGACTAAAGTCTGATTAAAGGTATCTAGCGACCAGGTTATAAAGGAAATATTTTGTAGTAGATTTAAACTGAGAGAAGTAGCGAGTAACTGACTGGGAAAGTCGATTGTTGTAGCGGTTTGCCTAATAACCTATATGACAAATCATTCAATAAAAATACTTGAATACATTTGAAGTACCTACACCATCAAAACATTACCAACTACCCAACTTAACTAAGGTCGTGGGGTAAAGGTGTAGGCTCGCGCTACATAACATAGTAGAGCAGCTGTTGTTCCTTTTCCCAAGAAGGACTACTTTAATTCGGTGAAAATTAATACGAAATTGTCACGAATGAAACCCCGACGGAAAAATTGTCATCCAAAGTAAAAAACTTAACTCTAACCACTGGACGCCGCTGTATAGAAACTTGAACTAATTTATTTAATAATTCATTTGTTTTGACTGAAATCCGATCAATAGTTCTTCCCAAAATCCCATTCCTATTGGCGCGTCGGAGACCAACGGTTAGAGAGTCCTGTCCCCGAACGGATCGATATAAGAACTACTTGTAGTTGGGTTGGCAATGGTTCATTAGACTATACACCGTAACACATTTCGACTTTAAGTGCCTTTAAAACGAGGACGAAAGAAAAAACGCTATGTCATATGTCATTCGGTGGCACATCACTGTAAAAGGGTAAATAATAAATTGATGAGATTTATCAGATGCTATATGTTGGCTGTTCGAAAATGAACGAGATCACTGAGTCGATAGAAGATACGTTCATCTCAATTTAAATTCAGTTCGACGGATTTTGTTGCCCGCACCTAAACTGTAACGAATCAATCGCTAAAGTTGTTATAGCCTGTAACGATATGATGAATTATTCAAACCGAAGAATATGTCGGTATGATTTATCTAGTGCCTTTTCACTGTCGTGCAAAAAAATGAAAGACATTTGCATATTCCGTTCTGATATCGGAGAACCAAGAAATTTCGGAATCAGGTAAGTCTTAAATTTGGTTTTCAAAGGCTGAAGATAACACCAAAACGTGATTTACTTAAGAAGATATTGACACGAATTTTGTATTCTAAACTGTTTCAACTTCAGCATTTTAATACGAGATTTTTGTTTCACTATGGAATCATAAATTCGAATAAATTTCTTATGATTTTGTGTGATCTATTTGCGGACGAAACGCAGAAGGTAGCAACAGCACTCCTGGACAAGGCACAAGGCATTATTCGAATCAGAACTTTATTTATATACTCTTCAGTATGAAATATTGTAAAATTTTACTCTAATTAAAAAAGTATATGTAGTTGTATAGTTCGCGAACAAACTAGTTCGGAAGAGCGGTTCCATTAGTGAAATGAACGAACTACATAGTTTGCAGTGAGTTTCGGTCTTAGTTCGTTTGTATTCATGAATTTTTAGGTCATCATATTTTCCCACACCATCTTTTACTGCACACTCGCGAACTAGTGAACTAAAAGAAAGAACTACTATGTGACTTAAAACCTAACAAAAAGTTCGGGAAGCGGTTAGAATAACTCATAATTTCCATAATTGGGTCATATTCCAAGATGCGGTCTAGGGTTTGAAAAAGGAAAAAAACTTGAAAATAGGTGATTATTAAACAAGCCCGTGGAAGTGAAAAGATATTCGATATCTGATCAGATCTGAGAGGTATGGCAAAATTCATGAAAAAGTATACAACCACTTTACACCCCTTTAGGGTTCGAATTTCCAAAAATTTTGAAAACACTTTCTTGGTATTCATATGAAGAATCCGCACAATAAAAACGAATTCAATATTTGGGAAGACCTAGTAGATATGACGAAAATCGTGAAAATATATGCATTCTATTTTAATTGATATTTTTTTTTTCTAGTGAAATTGGTTTGTGAGATGTCGTAATCTAAAGTTTTTCACCCCTACACCCGTAAGTCACTGCTTCCACTCAAAAATTTTTTGGAAATGGGTCCACTATCGAAGGTCTATAGAAATTACAAGTTTCAGCCTCCTAACGTAAACGGTTGCTGAGATCTAGAAACCAAAATTGTTCGTCTAAAACGCGCCCCTCTCCTCCACTCTCATACCCACACCCCTTTAAAAGATACCAGTCGTAGAGGTTCATCCAATCTACCCACAATAAAAATTTTATGATAGTACCTCAAAGGGTTTGGGAGCTACGCGCCTTCAAACTATTTTGCGTTTTTCTTGCTTTTTTTTGGATTTACTAGTCCTAAAACGTGAAAATCCAAAATTTTAGGGTAGTAAATTTTTTTGAAATTTCAGTTCGATCACAATACTTTATTATTAAAATAATAAAGTAAAAATGATTACTGCAATCTCTGTTAATCGCGTTCTGCACATAACGGCTTAGGCTAGGAAGTTAAAATTTAAAACAGGAATTTTGAAAAATACATATATGTATGTATATGTAGCTCGAATTACAAAATGAAGAGATTTTAGTTTTGGGAGAGTTTGCTTACATTTCTTTCATTTCAGCCTTCGCTTTTACAACATAGTTCATATTTGCCAGGTCCAATACTAGTCCTTTTAACAGGGTAGAGTGATGTTAAGGTTCGTCAAAATATGTACACTGAGGGTTTGTACACATCACCTCAATCGGAAGACTAATTTGATAGTTAAAATTGATTTCGCGTTGGCAACGGTAGACTAAAAAACTATACATATATCACGTAATTATTGCCACATGTGTCAAGGACATAGCATACAAATTTACCGAGGAAAGCCCGGGATGTTTGATTGAGTAGTCCCTACTTTAATATGTGCCATACAGGTTGCACCCCGTGATGCAATGTACGGCATAAGCACAGACGTGCAGTGCACTCCAAGTGGTCTTCTGTTTAGACTATAACTCATAGGTAGTGTAGTCATGCTACTTGATCTTGATTTAGGAACAACCTCACTTTAGGAATAGTTTATCGTCTTTTGAGTTGCCACCCACATATAGTCATCATGCTGTTACAATGGAGTGGATCGCTGTTTTTGATTAATTACAACTTTGGTTGCATGACTCCTTCGCGCCTTCTAAGAGCTATGTATGTTTGAAAAGGTAAATTGTGGTTTCCGGATGAAGTTTTCTGATTCAACAATGAATACTGTTTGAGGAATTCATAAAAAGTCTAAGAATGCAAAGAAACGGGTAGTGCTTTTGTTATATATAGGAGTTTCTGGTAAATTTAATCGTTGAAAATCCAGTAAGCTCATTCAGATGAGCTTTTTATCTCTGGGTATACGTGTCAAGCCCTACGTTGGGCGCCACTTTATGATACTAAACAAAATGAAAAGGAAGCAAGCCTACTGGTTATTTTTTAGGCTGTCAGTGCTATTGTCACCCACATCGCATCTCAGAATTATAAACGTTTTGGACTTCATCCCATAAAATAATAAAGTGGCGCCCAGACTAATTTTTCTTTTAGTTTTAATTACTCTTCTGGCACATCTACATATAGATACTAAGTTTCAACTTTCTAGCATAAGCCGTTTCTATAATATAAAAATCAATCCCCCCACCCCCGTACCTTGATACCCCTAAACAATTTTTTTTCTGGGATGTCTATAGTAGCTCTATACAGTTTTAAATTTTTAGCTTTCTATCCTTTGCGGCACAGTCTGGGCACAGTCTGGGTGGCTTAGTGGCTAGATCACTTGCCTTCGGTGCACCTTGTACCAGGTTCGAATTTGCTTGGCGACAAGTAATTTTCGAGAATGGGATTGGGTGCTGGACCACGGTCAGCTTTTTCTAGGGGGGGGGGGCAAGATGATATGAATGTATAGATATAATTCTATATATAAATATACATGTATAATATGCTGTATATAATATATGAAAATACCAAATTCAGGGGGGGGGGCAAATGCCTTCCCTGCCCCCCTCCGCCCACAAATGACGTCCCTGTCCCGGACTATTAGTTCACTCAGCTGTAAATGAGTACCTGAGTTAAAATCGGGGTAAAAATCACGGATGAGCGTGTGGCTGACCACTTCACCTCCTGGTATTCCGTTGGTCTGTAGAAATTAAGTAGCTCTAGCATTACTTCAAGACCATGTTACGATTTGGGCTGTTGCACCATTGATTATTATTATTAAAACACCTAATAATTGAAAGTTGAAACTTGGTTTATATAATCTAGTAGAGTATTCTTCACAAAACAGTTAATAGTAGATTTAGTGGGGACCAAAGTAGGTCACTTTTTTCATCTCAGACAACTTACACGAATTAACCATGAGGCTATTTTATAGATTATGTATATTCAGAAGAGTAGTTCCATAACGTTTTGACCGCTGCAATGAAAGGATTTAGTTCATTGTGGGTAGCAACGTTGCAATAACTTTTGTTGCTCCCCGACTTTAACCACGTTCCATACCCTAAACTTTTCTATTATCCCTTTTTACAGTTTACGAACAAATCGTTATTTCCTCTATATCTCATAATGGACTATCACGACATTCCACCAAGTCTTGCGCAGATTGAAAATTAAAGTTATTATAGTTTTGTCCAACATATTCCAGTTTTTTCATAAATTTCAAGGATTTACGGAGATCTCGTTGTGGAAACACGTGCAACAAAATGATTGGTATGTGCAACACTGTTGTTCTATCGAACCAATTTCTTTCCGATTCGTCTAATCCCAAGTTTGCTACTTCTTCGCAAAAAGCTTAATAAAAACAAGAAATTCTTTTCTAATCGCAACATAAAGTATGGCCTCTTTCCTTCTCGGATTATCGATTTCTGATTAAGGTCGTTCGAGGATATGGACGATACTAAGTATATTAAAAACAAGAAATTGAAATATAATTCGTTTCATAGTGTCTTCTGGTAGTTTTGATGCGCTAAAAGGACATACTGGTCAGAAAATTCTACTTCACGGAAACTATAACGTGACCGTTTCGCAGGGTAGCTAAATGCTTTCAATTATTTTTCTTTATGGATAAGACCCGACATGCACTTTCCACAACGTGTCGTCTTTTTTTAAAAATTGAATGTACACGAACCATGTGAGGGTGGGATTGTTTCATCTATCCCGGTCCTAGTTGCATCATATCGCATGTAACGGCTATAAAGTCGAATTGTGCCCCAGGTAGTTGCGATGGCCGCTACTTAGTATCCATCCAGGTGTATATGTACTAAGCTACAAACATTCCGAGAATTCTTGTACATTCTCGGGAATATTAATACTGTTCGAATTACGGAGCATATTCCTTTTATTATTGTTTTACGTTACGTGCAACACGAATTACCTTTCCTCCGGACCGAAACGTTTTTCCAATTGGATTTATGGACATCGACGTATTGGAAATGACACCATTACGGGGACGTGGTATAGTTTTGAAGCATGTCTTTTACGGAAGCGTTCCTTAATGTTGTTGTTGTTTTTTTTTTCATTCTCGTACCATTGGAATGTGTTAGGCTTTTACCACCAAAACATGCTACATTAATTATTCCACAGGTGTACATATGTTGTATTTTTAGATATTTACCTGTATTATGAATTCGTGTGTGGGCGCTAAGACAATAACGCTACGATTGGCTAAAGTTCAAATTGTTTTTCGGTGTAAAATTAAAGAGAATGTTTTTGTATGGCCCTCTGAAAAATGCTGTTCTAATTTGATCACTTTTATTATTTTTTTTGTAATAAAAGTAAGAAAGTAGCTCAATACCCTTTCGAGTTTGTGCGAGTCTATTTTTAAAGAAGAATATCCCCTCCCCACCACCCCCTATATTCAAATGGTGACACAACTTGCTCTGTGTTTATCGCGCAATAAATTAATTGTAGTTCTTTGGTTTGCGAGCAATCGAAATTTCTAAGGGGATTTTACTCACTGACGAACTTGAATCAGCTTTTAAATTAAAATTAGTTTATGTAAATTTTTCGAATTATTTGAAACGGAACATTTTTTCCACAGACTTTTGTATGAAAGCTCCATGAAGGATTTGATGTATTTTACTTTATTATTTATAATAGGTACAGTATTGTTATCGATTTTTAAAAAAAAAAATTTGCTACCCTCAACATTTTTTTTTCACGTTTCATGACAAGTAGACACGAAAAAAGCAATAAAAATTTTTAGTCCGTCTGTCCGCCGTACGCCGTACGTCCGCCGCCCCAAATCGTTTGAAGGCTCGTAGCTCTCAAACCAGAGCTATTAAATTAAATTTTTTATGAATAGACCTTGAAGTGAAATTTTTTTGAGGGGTGAGGGTGTGAGGGGGAAGGTGGAAGAAGCGTCTTAGACGAAAAATTTTGGTTTCTAGATCTCAGCAACCGCTTATACTAGGACGCTGAAACTTGAAATTTCTATAGAGCTTTGATTAGAACCGTTTACATTGTGTTTCAACTGAAATTTTTTAGATTTCAGTATGACCCCACGCTGGGCGCCAATGAGCAAGTCACTATTTTTGGACCTTTTGTTATAATTTACATTTTTAACCTTTGATTTCGACTATTCTCACAGATATTTATAGCTTCCACTACAAATTAATTTTTTTTAATATGACCCCACACTGGGCGCCAAATTAGATTTCATTTTGTTCGTGAATTTTCGAGTTTCCATGTACATATTACGCTTAAAACCCATCTAATATTTACATTGCATAGCCGCTCCAAATAGACAGAAATTCAAAATATTCATTTCATAATCACAATGCTCGAAATCCTTTAAATGGCGCCATAACGTGTTTTTGGAAAGTAATTCTCCTGGTGTCTGAATATGGTCATGGAGCGTAAAATTCTTTTACATACCACTACCTAGTTTCCTTGAACATGCTCTTGAATATATACTATTTGGTCGATTGAATGCACAATTACTGAAGAACACATTTCGCAAGAAAGTTGGAAGCCTTAGAGCATGTTTTCTAATATGTTCTTTTATATGTAATTAAAAACGGGAGGCTTTCGTGACTGCGGCGTATGTATTTCTATTAGCTCTTTAAGTTTCCACATTTAACTGAAACAACTTCACTATACATTTTCCAATAAATTTATAGCACACCGCACAAAATATAAGCATGTTGAACCGCCTCTAACTGCATTATAAACTATTCCGTGTGTGTTTTAACGAACTAACGAATTCGACCCGAAAGTTCAAATTCAGGTCCATGTTTCCTTTCAAAAGTAACCTCTACTTTACAGGTTTGGTTTCCTGGAATAGGAGAAGTGGCCTCAACTTACGTAACCTTTATCTTGCAAAGTGCATAGCCAACAAAACGATACAGCGCTGACTATCACGGGCAGAGCAGAAACACGAATCCATTTCAAGGTCCATTAGAGCTCATTAAGGTACGTAATATGCATAAAGCTGGCTTCATTGGCTTAAAGCAAACATGCAATAAATTTCAAACGCAAATGCTACATTTTGATTAAAACATGAGCGCCAGGAAGCAAAGCAAAGAGCTACCAGCGGTTAACGTGTGGAATAACTAAATAAGGGCGACTAAAGGTCGCATTAGAGCACAGATAATTACACTTGGATTCTTGAACTCCTTGATCCTATTATGAGTTGCGTCAAGGATTCTTTTTACTCGCCTGTCTAGACAAGAGGTGTAATCATTTTTTATTGGACATTGTGCTGAAGAAGCAATGGCAGGATTTTGCTGTGGCTTGCACTTTGTAAGTTTATTGCTACATGGTTTTGTAGTAAATTTCCTGCTTAAAGATAGCAAGAGAGAGGAGTTGGATACTTCTTTGATAAAATATTTATTTCTTTAATACACTGCATTACCTAACTAACCCTTTTATCCCAAGGGTGTTGTGCAAAATACCACCTCGAAAGCCCAGCTGATATCGATCGCTGTCTTGGCTAAAAGAAAGTAACTTCACCATGAAAAAATGCCATTCTCGTTAATACTAGGAGAAATACAATTGATGTTGTCTAGATTTGATTGATCGCATTTAGTATGAGAGTTAATATACCCTAGTGAACAACCAAGTTGCACCAAATTGGTTGATGTATAAGATGAATTGCAGTGCATGTACCAACCTTAATCATAAAGTGCTATAGCAATATTTCACCAAGTTACGATTCGTGGAAATGAATTTCGGCTCTATATCGCACATTTTGGAGAAAACCTCAACAATACCAGTAGCTATAAGCGTGTTTCGGATAGTAGGCATAATACACCTTCTGATAAATTCAATCCAATGACGAAATAGTCCTTTCGAACTTAGTCCAACGCAGTTTTGAACTGGCGTCTCAAATGAAGGTTTTCCAAATGTCATGTCCTCAATGGAAGTAGCCAGGAAAGCGATTGATCCCAGTCAGGCTTTCATGTTGGTGTTTTGCAACAGAAACTTATCTGCGCGGAAAAATAAACAAAAACTTCATAGAAATGCTATAAAAGCAACATGTCCTTCAAAAATTGTCCAAGGGATGAACAAAACACTTCTATTACTATTAAATAATTTTAAGTTAATAGTACCAACACACAAACTCTTGACCAGAACACAATGCAGCCTGCGCTAATGCTTCAGCGCAATTAGGCCAATCAGAACAATACAGATGAAAAACCATCACTAGAAGTTCTGTGGCGGACTTTTTTGTCCTCCTGCTACTCATACTATAGAGCCACTGTTGGACTTTGCGATACTATGAATAAATATGTTTCGCTGTGCAACTCAATCCCATCATAAATCCAAAAAACAAATATTTCAATCCTTCATAAAATGGATTAGCTCGGTTTTCAATCAATCGCAAAAGCCAAATATCGGATTGCAAAATTCATTTCAAATTTAATAAATTAAATAAACAATACGCATACATCACACCATGATAGAAAATTGTTAAATTGTTGTCCTCAATCAATTTCGGGGATGGATAATAAACGGGTCAAATGTCTATAATATTGCGCTTACAGACGACAACCAAGCCCGTGTAATTATACTACATAAATAATAACGATAATCGTAAAATGCACTCTTATGATCATAAAAGGTTTTAGTGGAAATCGTTTAACCCATTTTTCTTTATATCCAATCTCGGTAGCTTTTATATTTCCAACTTAACGATGTCGTTTCGTACAATTTATGTCTAGTCGAGAAACATTTTATTAGAATTCACAACGTATGACAATTTAAGTGTAACAAACAACATTGGATTATAATTCAAACTTTATTTTTGACTGTTTAAGGTGAAGGACGTTGTTATAGGAATGCATGCATGGCCCCATCTGTATCTTATCAATACCATGGATAGTATTGTAAAACACGCTAGGGCTATTTAATAGGAACATAACAATTTTGTATTTAAATAAAACACAGAATAATTTATATAATTACGAAATGTTTCTCGCTCGTTAACTTCACCATAATAAAAATATAAACCTTGACTGACGTTTTGACATTGACAGACCAGTAAAAGTTAAAGAGTGCGTTTTAATTAAAATATAAAATTGTTATGTATGTACGTATTGAACAAACGGACCTTTTAGGTCTAAGTGTGTCCGTGTTCTCACGGACAGCCATGTGTACCTACCCAATTACGTATTGAACAAGATATTAAAAATCCTGACATTTTGTGTTTTCACGTTTTAGGACTAATAGACCACAAAAAAGCAAAAAAAATCATTGTCCGTCTGTCCGCCGTAGACGCCATAAGCAAAACTGTTTGAATGTGCGTAGCTCACAATCCCCTTGAGATATTACGTTGAAATTTGTATGATAGGTAGAATAGGTGATCCTCTACTGGTGGTGGAGGGGTGGAGCTATTCCTAGGGAGGGGGGGGGGTGCGTTTAAAATGAAAAATGTGTAACAAAATTCGAAGAACGTGAACGCTTCTCAATTATTTTATAGGAAAATTACAATTATAACATATAATAATTGAGCAATGATGTTCTTCGAACACCGATCCCTTAACTTAATTTTTGTATCTTTTGTAAAACAGTAAATATAACCTAAAAAATATAAGAAAATTAAAAAAACTGATTTTGAAATATATAGGTTGAAGGAAAAGCTCGTAAAAAAGCTTGTAAAAAATTCAAGGATAGTTTTTACTTTTTTATATTGCTACAACCTTTTTTTTTAAAAATAAGCCCTATTTTATAGTATTATTCTAGAATAAAAATTACCAGAGATATGAATTTTCAAAGAGAACTCGGACACATTTTTGCGATTTAACATACTATGACTAACAAAAAAAAATCGATAGAAACAAAAACTTCAAATTACCTATATATTTTTCACTAGTTCTTCAAGTACAACAATGTTCAAAAAAATCGGCGATGGTAAGGTAACAACTTTGGCGATTCTTGATGGAATGCACTATTTCTAAATTTTGAACTTGACCCAAAAGAAGCATAAATACCTCCCCAAATTTTTTAAAAAATCAGTAAAAATGATAAACAAATTATAATTTGGGTTGTTGTTTAGTCAACCATCAACGACTTATTTATTTAGTTAGGCCGTGAAAGAGTTTTTTTTTGAATATTTTTCATAAAAAGGAGTACGTTCTTGTCAAAAATCTGTCAGGAGTTTGGGCGCAAATCAATTTTTTGGCAGAAGTTCGAACGCGTTTAACGCAGTGCCAGAATCAATAGAACTAAAAAAAATTGATATATCACTACAGCTAGAATACTTGTCAGAATTAGTCAAAAATTACAACCTCCAACATCCTATTGGGTACTGAATATTCAAAGATGCTTAAATCATTTTTTTGGTGATTATATTTAAACTCCTTAAGGTGCTCGTACACGAGCAATTATTCAGGCAATTAATTGCCCGTGAATTATCGCAAAAACTAGTGGAGCGACTAATGGAGCAATACAGGGCAATATCATGCTAGTTGCGGCAATATTTCGGCAATTTTTTCACAGATTGCTGGTATTGTTCGCACTATAGTTGCCGTATTTCCACTGACTTGGAAAACAATTTTCCTTGTTCGGTGATTCAATTGTCAGGTGTTGCTTTGAATTTCTCATTTGTCATTTGTCGAGTTGTAATGGCGTGAATTGAAGTTTTAAATTTGTTTGTCAAGTTTGCTTTCGTGATGTTCATAGACTGAATTGGTTGTGTATGATTTTATTGCCAAATTGCTAAGTATTGCTCCATATCGCTAGTCACTGCTGAGCAACGAATTGACCACCAATTGATCCATATCGTGAATTGCTGATATTGCTGAATGTTGCTGTATGTTTTCGTGAAATACCAAAAAAACGAACAAAAGATATTATAACAACGATAATTATCAACAAAACTTACTTCTATAAATAACTTAGTACAGAAATGTAATAAATGCGAAAATCAACGCTCAAAGAAAGGTCTTCAATTTTCAAATTTTTAATATTGTAATTTTTCCCTCATTATTGTTTAAAAAACATATTTTTAAAGACAAATCTCAACATTTGAAGTCTACAAAAAAAAACGAATTAAACATATTGTGCCCTTGAGGCCCCGTGAGTCCGGTACGACCGTTTCTTGTCCCTGTTTGATGTTTCTTTCTTAAAAGGATTTTAATCGAATGAAATCGTTTTTCGTTCGGGTAATTTGGCGTGGACAATACGCCTGCATCGTTCGCTGTCTATCAGTGAACTAATTTTGATTTTAGAGAAAAAAAAAGTGTTATATGTTTTCAAATTATTTGAAAGGCATAACTATTAAAAATCAATAATTTTTTCATTGATTTATTCTCTAGAAATACCAATTAATTATACTATCTGTGATACTTTTCAATGAAATGCGGTCTTCTTATGTAATTCTTGCCATAAAAATCGTGAAAAATTGCTTCAGTTTGACTTCATATATTATTAACAAAAAAGAAAATTTTTTAAAATTTGATTTATAGAAGACCTTCTTTAAGATTTTTTCTAGCATTATAATAATGAAAATGACATGATAATTATTCAAGAAATAGGAAATATGCGTTTAAAAAACTCGAATTTACGCATTTTAAAAAATGTTCAAGGCTTGTTTTTGTAATTGCATTTTTTCCAAATAAAGTTTTGAATATTTTCTCTGTAGATGACTTAGTTTACATACCAGCTAATAAAGTGGTGTAATTTTATTTTGTTTTTTTGTTGCCATTAACGTGAAATATTGGTAAGAAAACAGTCATAAATCATCAAAATCGCATTTAAGGTATGCCAAAAAAATTAACCTATGCAATTATTCCCATTTCATCGCAAATTTTTTTTGACAAATAATAATGGATCCAATTATAAACCTACCTATACTAAAATCTATAAGAAATGGTATCAGAATCGCCACTCCTTGTTCTCTGTTATACAAATCCATTGACCCTATGCAAGATATTATTAATTTCTTAATGCATTCAACAAAATTCACAAGAACCGATTTGTCCATTTTCTTCTGAAAGGCTCTTGAATAAGTAGCCTGTTGCTCATTGATTATTTTTCCAGCTTGTTGCTGTTTTTTCCCTTATCCACCCTAAAATATTCGAGTCCAACTCCTTCTATGGTAAATGTCGTAAGATTTATATCAAGGCATTTTTTTTTTTATATGAAATAAAAACGATAAGAGGACAACTAAGAACTAACGCGTGATTTAGCTGGTCAATAAATCGGTTTAATGTTGCTTGAATTCACCAAATGAAATTCGCACTTGTTGAGGGCATTTTTGTATATCTTAATTTTGTCCAGTCCGTTTTTTTCTATCGGTTCCGGAAAAGCTAGTGATAAAATCAATTAGGAGTATCCATGGTTATTAGGCAATAAAGCAATCGGACTTGCTGAGATGGATTAAGTTTTAAATTAATCAAAATTCGATAGATTGAGACAGATGAAAAAAATCGTCCTATTGAAAACTTGAATTCTTCAATATTTCCAGATACAAGAATGTGGCTAATAGTGTCGAGTGGCTACCATACAAAAGTCCTTGAAAATGTATACATTCTTTATAAATTCTTGGTGATACATAATGCATTATGGATGAAAAGGGAAAAAAGTGAAAAAATCTTACCAGATCCTTGAACTTCAAGTAACTCCTGTAGCGATTTCTTTGAGAATTTTTCCATCCTTCCGTGTTTATAGCAGGAAGATAAACGGCGTACAGCAAAAAATTGTGATGATGAATGGTATCATTGTCTGAAAGGATAATACGAACTATTTTTCAGAACATTATGAAGGTGTTAAGCCTTTAATACTTTAAGTAAAAATGTGTCCAGTAAAAATAATTGTAGGTACCAAGGTACGAGTAGATTGCACTGGAGAAATTGTCATGACCTGAAGTATAATAGGCACTTTACAGAACTAGGTATGATTGATATGTTTTAAATAATCCAACGTACAATACCTTGAACGAAAACGAAATTTAATGTAGTTTTTTCACTATAACTCAAAATTCCGTTAACCTCAACATTTTCGAATTTTGGAATTCATTCGCTTAATAAATTTGAAAAGCTAACTTTGATAAATCGTAAAATCGTCCCGTTCCATCAAGTAGCCCAATAGTCGTGCAGGAGTAGAACAATCGTTCTGCGAACTATATCATATCACTATATAAAAAGTAATGCTTACTTTCGCGAATAGTAGTAAGAACGGTGATATGATAGTTGTCACAACCAATTTGCCATACCACCTCATCACCTGTAGCGCATTGGCGGCTCGCCGCATAAAGCTAGTGAGATTGAGCTTAAAGCTTATGTTGCACTGTTTGACCAATGAAAGCTTTCTACAAGCTCGCCATACATTTCACGAAAATTTATGCAAAAAACTGGGAAAAAAGCGAACAATGTAACACAAGCTTAAAGCTCAGCCTCACTAGCTTTATGCGGCGAGCCTCCACTGCTGTAGCGTTACGAATAGTTGGGGGCTACGACTAAATAAAATTACCATTTGGTTGTAAGTGGAGTGCATGTGGTTCTCCGAACCATTTACGGACAATTTGCAAACTATTTGAGAACTTTATTATAAAATAGAGTGGCGGTGATAATGTGATAGGTCGAGAATTCGATGTGATGTGATGTGAGGCAGTGGCGGCTCACCGCATAAAGCCAGTGAGGCTGAGCTTTAAGCTTGTGTTACACTGTTGTGAGTTTTATTTGTATTCGCCTACTTCGCATTGCATATTACTGCAATTTGACAGCGTGGTCATACAGTGGAACACAAGCTTAAAGCTCAGCCTCACTAGCTTTATGCGACGAGCCGCCACTGATGTGAGGGTACTATCTATGAAATTATCGATAGGAAAAGAAAGGTTCAGTATATTAATGAACAGAGTCACTCTAATCCATGATTGATACAACATTGTTTCAGTTATTTTTAAATTTTGTATTTATATTTTTGTTATTGAAAGCTTTTGTTAAAGAGAGAAAACTTGTATTATACGGAGAATAAATTTAGTTGAAGAAAGTAACTCGGAAAGGAAAAAGTTTACAAAAGAAATGGTATGCAAAGAACTCTTTGGTACGGAATCATGAAAAGATGCCTCTACTAGTAACACTCGTTACCATCTATGAAACTACAAAGAATAAGCTGTATGTTATAAGATTCATAACAAGGAACATATTGGCAACTGTTTTCCATTATTCACATCCACCTGTTGCCATCTTATTGCAAAGCTTCCCATTTCTCCGTTATGAAGATGCTATCTAAGAAAAATATACATACATATTTTGCACTGAATTGAGTGCCTACCCATAGAGCAACGACAAAGAATTTATTCATGCAAGTGATGTCGTATTTTCTCCATGAATCAAAGATGAATTCAATTCAAGGAAGGAACAGAAATCTATGGAACAATCTATGGAATACGATCTCAACAGATAAAAAACAATACCCATTTCAAAGATACCGAAGCAAAGTATCGATGTTGTCCAATTAATTGAATCCTCTGTTCCAATATTAATGACCATTACCATACACTATTAGATCAAGTTCAGTAGCTTTGGATAAAATAGAGTGGGTTCGTGGTTGCAACCGAAAGTAATTATTGTTAAATTAAAAAGAACATAAATAAGTGTAAGTGTAATATCTTAAATTAAATTAAAATAATCTTGCGAGCTTACTTTGTAATTGAAGCGTTATTATTATTATTTTCTCTTCAGTGAAAATTAGGTATACCTAAGCAAACACCAACAACTGACACAAAACTACGTTACGTCACTGCTCACTGACTCCATCTGTTGTCCTGTTTAAGAAATACTTTTTTTCCCAGATTGTGCTTCAAACCATAGCATGAACTTGCGACGCACAACTTATTGGTATAAATGCACTGCACAGATTTCCATACAATATCAGTTTTTGATAAAGCGGCATCTGAATTGCATTTTAAACAGAGAGTGAATGTCTGGAACTACGGAAAAGCAACACAGCAATAATGCAATAATTCAATTAAAAGCAATTTAAATGAAGTTATTACTCTTCATTTTAGTGGGTCATATTGTGGCCGAATTGTTTGAAATCTCGCACAACTATGCTACCGATAGAGTAAATATGAGGCTATCAGCGCAACAGTGGCCTAACCCACAAAATCGTGAAAACTGAAAAAATGATTTTTCCAGAATCTATACTTGCATTCTGTTGTCATTAGATTAATATAAAAAATAGTTTTATATACTGCGGACAGATGGCAGAAAATCTTATTATTGAGAAACATTTGTATAAAATGTTATGGAAAAAATATTGTATCTATCTCCAATAATTTTTCTGGTGGGTTAGGCCACTATTGCGCTGATAGTCTGATATAACTCGATAAATCAATTATTAGTTTAATATTTAGAGAAGAAAAACATGTTCATAATTATGACCCAAATCCTTCTCTTATTTCAACATCAACACTAACCACAAACACGTGATTTTATGCCAACAATAATACATTCGCGGATAGAACCCTTCTTTTAACCCTTGTCTGCATTCGATAATAAAATAGATTCAACCAATATTTATACTTCTTATTATTATTCTCGAGTTCCTTGGGGAACCGTGTAAAGTCACTCATCTGCCAAATTACGTACTGTGAGTTTAAATGGTGTTGAATTGCGATCGATTCGAATTGAGATTGTAGAAAGGAGCGACACGACGCCATGTCACAATAAGAGTGAATCAATTTCAAGGGAAAATTCCAACTACTGTAAATCCATTTGTGTCCTTTTTCTTGTAGTCGACGTGATGTTTTTACTAACAGGTCCTGTTTTACGTCCTTAGAGGTACTCGTATATACCCAGTCGCAGGAATAAGGCTTTCAGGTAATGTTCTTGTTTTCAATTTGTTCTATTTTAAAATTTTTGTTCTTTGAAAAATAAAAATCAGGAAAATACCATCCTTGCTCTTACTCTTATCTCACCTCTACACGAATAAAGATCCACCGAGTGTATACTATACTCTAAGGTCTATACTAACTGCTTTTGTTTCCAAAATTCATATTTGGTAGCATACTCATCTTTTGCAAATACATATAGGAACACACTAAGTTTCAACTTTCTTTCATCGGTCGTTCGTATGATATATTTCAAATAATCACATCGGAATCAACTGCACACAAATTGGCAAGCAGATTTGATAAGATGTGGAATACGACTCTATCGAAATATTTGGAAAGATCTAGTGCGAAAAAACTTTTCTTACAATAAATTCTTTTTGGGAATGTTCAGAATATTGAAGAGAAAAATTAGTTCTAAATTTTTTTTTTTTTTTTTTGTGGTTAAGGCGGATAGTGTATTCCATCGGCAGCACTGATTGATCAAAGCCATGAAAAAATAGAAGATGACTAGTTACTTGTTTTCTACAACTAAAAGGTTTCAAGTAAGTTGTAGAAAATAGAATTGATGAGAAAGAAGCAGGAACATTTTAAACAAGTCTTACTTTCGAGTAAACCTCAATTTCTGGTTACCGCCAAATTCAACTCACATCAGAAACGATTTTAGGTTGCATGGCTGTATGCTATATTGTCAAAAATTAGACCAACAAAATTTGGCAGAACATTTAAACCTTGTACAAGGGTACTAAGAAATTTGACTAACAATTTTTTTTTATGAGAATATAAGACAATAACCGCTAAATTTAACTCACATTTGAAAAGATTTTAGCACGTATTAGACTGTATGCCATATTGTCAAATATTAAATCAACAAAATTTGGCAAGAAATTTAAGCCTAGTACAAGGGAATAAAAACAAGTTATGTACTAACAAAAACTTGTTGATGACACTATCAGACAATAGTCGCCAAATTTAAATTACATTTCAAAAGTTGTTGGCTTGTATTGTCAAAACAGTGCCATGTTATTAAATATAAGACCAACATTATTTGGCAAAAATACGCTGCCAAGGGCGATAAAAAAATTTGACATGCTTAAAACATGGCTTCCAATTTTGAAATAAATATAAATACACTTTTGTTACTCCAGTTTTATAAAAGCTAAGTCGTACCGACGTCATATCGACGCTTTAGTTATATATGTAGTCGTAACTGAATTTTATTATAACCATATTTTATTTTTATTGTATTAGTGCCACATTTTAAGTATATATAGTATAGTATATATAGTAAAGTATAGTATATATAGTAGTATCTTCATTATATTTACTAATTATACATTTTGGTTCAGCACATAAAATGTTATTTACTGGAACTAACTGCTGATCAATAAATGACTAAAAAGTTACTCTTCAGTTATTGAATGTATTATATAATAGAACAAATATAAAAGATGCATGTGGATTAAAATTCACGTTTATGACCTAGCCCTGTTTAGAATTTTTTTTATTGTGATCAATATATCAGATTTATAACCATCTAGTGATAACCATCATCAACCATTAAACCTCGAAGTGTCTTGTTATAATTATTTTTTTATTATCAGAGAGAAATTAATTCCACATAAAAATTATGGCTACAATGTTATTTAAACGACTTGCTAGTCGTTATAACAGTTTATTACCTTAAAATAAATTAATTTAAAATAAATTAATAGTGAGTTTATACAACTTCCTAGTTACGAATAATACTCAAAAGATAGTTCAGTAGTTGCAATGTATATACAATAAAGTGAGTGCATGAAAACGAGTCATTGTGCAACCAATTTCAGTATGAAAAAAATTTAATGCAATAACTGGGTGGTTATAAAAATGACTGAGAGGTTCCATAAAAAAGTCAGATCTGAGTCGAAGAGTGCTTGTCACTCCATATTAATGCCAAAGCCGAGACGACTTTAAAATAATTTTCCAAATTAGTCGGCGCAACGTCGTCTCAACGTCGGTGCGACTTTGCGAAGCTATTTTCTCAACAACAGTTTGAATGATTTTCAGATTGTGCTACTTTATGACCTCGTGTTTTAGGTATATTTTATTTACACCCTTCATCTAATTTATTTTTTGATTACTTATTATTTTAGATACTATTGAATAACCCACTGGCTCTTTATTACATCTTCCTTTGACGAGAAGACTTTCAAGGCATCTGGGAGGTGTATCTAAATTTTGACTAGCTTTCAGTATATTGCCAGATATAGCCAACATTCAGCAAACTTAATTGAATTAATATTTTATCGAAATACTTAGCTCTCAGTAAGGTGTGTGACCGAAATTGTTTTCTGTACATTCCTATGGGAATGTACACCATTCATATTTTATTTCCAAATTAAAGGCCCACATTCCTTTCCGAACAGTCTAAGTGTGGAACACCTTTCTGAATTTTCCGGGGATTTTCATCACCCAAGCTTACACAGGCTGAGTTTAGGGGCGCAGAAAATTCATGTTCGTGTTTTGCAATGCATCAATTAACTAAGTTTTAGGTTTCCTGTACCGGATACCGGAAACTACAAAAGAACAACTTCTTTTCGTCCCTGTGTTCTACTTCTTCCTTACACGATTTAATCCGATTTAGGATTACGTTGTTAGCTTTATGTTAGGGATTAGGGTTTTAATATCGAACTTAGTATAACTTGCCAATTAATTAGTTCCTTGTTACTCACTACATTCCATCTTTTGGTTCGCTACACGCTTTGCTTGTTTTCTTACGTTTTCGGAGTATCGATAAAAAATCCTTTTGAATGTTTCTTTTTAGAGTAGCAAACAGGATTTCTAGATTGGAGCTCGGATTATACGATTTGTTTCGAAGATTAATTAAATATACACAAGGTGTAACGCAATGTGATAATTATACTGTAATGGGTAGAAGATTTATAGCTCGATTGTAAGATTTATTACAGGAACTGCTTTTGTTGTTAACACTTAATATTGCCATAATTTTTATAATTTTTCATCCTTGGACAGGAAGTAAATGAAAATTTCGAAAAAGGTTCAAGGTATTTCATGTTCCAGAGGAAACAATTTTATTCATGGTAATTTATTTACTAAACAGAATTGATAAGAAAAATTTCTTGTATGTATTATAAAAGCTATTTTCGTTACCTTTAATATGAACTGAACTTTTTGTCTGTTGCTTAAATACCTGGCAACATTTCTTGAAAATCTTTTCATCACTAAAGTAATAACAAATCATGACGTAATGCCATGTTTCCACTGCCTCGTAATCTCGCGATTAAGAGAACGAGATTAAGCACTCAGGGACGTCATTTGTGGGGGGAATTTGGTATTTTTATATATTATATATAACAAATGTGGCAAATGCCCTACTTATCGCTTGTCCTCACCTCACAAATAACGTCCCTGCGTGCTTAATCTAGTTCTCTTAATCGCGAGATTAAGGTGTAGTGGAAACGTAGTATAAGACTATATGTAATCGCAGCATTATTATTTTGTCGCTAAATTTTCGAAAGGTGGTTAAACTTGAAAGGCTACACATGTAGGTTGTTACGTGGCTGCTAATTAGGCTTGTGCATTTTTTTTCTCCATAGTGAGTGATCATTTCCAATATTCGTTCGCGCACGAACTAGTTCGTTCTTTTAGTTCATTGTTCATGACTTCAAGGGAGTTATGAGTATTCGTAGTTCGAAGAAAGTAGATCTATTAAAAGATGATGAGCTTAAAGGTCAGTAGATCTAGTAATAGATGAGCAAAGAAAAAGGTCAGTAGATCTAGTAGAAGATGATCATAAAAAAAAGGTCAGTAGATCTAGTATAGTGTATTGTGTCACATTAGAGTTGGGCAAAGCAGTTCCTTTCAGTGAAGTACTTCACTCCGAGTCACTCACTTTAAGGAACGAGTTCAGTGTAGTAGTTCCGGAACTTTTCGTTCTATCAGTAAATGTAGCAGATGAGGACAAAAAAAAAGTCAGTAGAGTTCAATGCAGTAATCCCGGAGCTCTTCGTTCCGTCAGTAGATCTAGAAGATCAGGACCAGAAAAATCAGCACGTCTTGAACATGATGACAAAAAAAGGCCTGTAGATCTAAATGTTGAAAAATAAAGTCGGTCAAGTTTTTTTTTCACGTGTCCAATGGAACTGCAGTTCACCAAAAGGAGCGAGATACTTCACTTACTCAATTCAATGAAGTGTTCCTTAGGAACAGTTCACTCCTGAGCAACCCATCTCTAGTACATAGTATATAGAGTTCTCACCCAAAAGTAGGCCAACTAGAGATAGGCAAAGCAGTTCCTTTCAGTAAAATACTTCACTCCAATACTTCAATCACTTTAAGGAACGAGTTCAGTGACTTCCATGGAACTGCAGTTCACCGAAAGAAGTGAGTTACTTCACTCACTCACTTTAATGAAGTGTTCTTTTGGAACAGTTCACTCGTGAATGACCCATCTCTACTCACACAGTTCGGAATGGCAATGAAAAACGAATTAGGAGCGGGACTGACTGCGAACTAGTTCGTTCATTTCATTTATGGCAACCCTCTTCTGAACTAGTTCGTTCACGCCTATCTAATCGAACAAAAAAATTGTTGGAACATTTTTTTTTAGAGTGGAAGCTACAGCCCGAACTTTTAATCAAACTATTTAAAAGTTCTTTTCAAGCAGACTGACCGATTTTTCATCTTTTACTTTCACTTTTTGAAAAAAAAAAAATTAATGATGAAAACGTTTAAATTAAATGTGGATAAATGTACATACTTTCTTTCAAGACTTGGAATATGTCGTGGAAAATTCAAAATTCAGCGAGATAGAATATACCAACTGCTTTCCAGAAATGTTAACAGTGCACTAAAAGAAAAAATATGATTATGGCAACCATATTTTGGGAGAACCTTACTATGATTGAGGTTATAGTTGCCACAACTATGTTACAACATGTAACATGCTTAGCTCAAACAAAATTATGATTGTGGAAACCTTGGTGTATGATTCACGCAACCTTCTTTCCTAATATAATAGTTGTGTCAATCATAAAATTTATGTGACATGGTTGCTTGAATCATAGTTCTAATTTCAGAACCTTGGTGTATGATTCACGCAACCTTCTTTTATAATATGATGGTTAGGTCAATCATAAGATGCATGTGACACTGAAAAATAATTCACAAAGGAAACAGTTTCGAACATAAATAAATGACTTGAACAACAATTAAACACTTTCGAACAAAGCACACATGAAATTGGAAGAAGCGAACTTACACCGCGAAAGACCCTTTTCGTACTGTGAGAGGTATGGTTGTGGGCATTATTTTATCAAATTATATGGTTCCACTGATCATAGAATATTGTTGTCGTGATTATAATACACAATTACATCATGTAACGAGAATGATTGGTACAACCATATTAAATTTCAGTAGGGATATATGTTTAATGCAACCATATTATGTTCTTACGAACTAGGTATATGCTATGGCTCGTACCATCATAGCCATGATCACTGGAAACATGTCAGTTTTACAATAGTTAGAAAAATCTTAATATAGTCAATGCAACCTTGGAATATACTTAGTTTTTCTTTCAGTGTGGAAATTTGGAAAAAGTTTCATTTGCAGATCCAAAAAAGTCATTTTTCCTCCCAACTAGACTCAAGAGAACTACGGGAATATCTGCTACAGTTTTTAACGGGTATCATTTACGGGTATCATTTACGGGTAGTATTTCAGTTAAATCCTATTAACATCGCTTAAACTTTTTCATGTGCAGTGCATAGGTAACTTGGTAGTGAGCAATTGGGTATCATTAACGAGAAGTAATGAAGTCGATTTTTATCCACAGCGAATTTTGTCTTAACTGAAAATTTTTCCGTGAATGATACCGTGTAGTTATCCACAGAACTAACTGGTAAAATATATGCAGGGATAATTCTGTCGGGTTTAAGTACTCAATGTGATGAAAAGACTTTGAGAACTGCTTCATTGCACACACCAAAATTATATAAAGGTCAGAAAATTTTCATCTTCCAAATAGAAAGCTTCTCTAAACCTTGAAATGCTTCTCGTAAGTCCTTAACTAGTGGTTAATTACAAGGAAAGTCTAATTGTTAAAAGTATATTAAAGCATTCATAGTGCTACTTGTTTATATCACGATAGTGTTGCCTGTTCTTTGTTTATGTTTCCCGGGATTTATCTTGTGAATTTTCGGCCTTAATTATGTTGTGGTCTTATTCAGAAAGGCCAACAAACAAAATCTACGTCGTTATACACTTTGATTTCACGTTAAGGAAGAAAATTTAATTAGTCGAAATGAACTGAAAATTTCATTGTTGAGATTTCTCGGTATTTAAGTCCTTCTACGAAATATTGAGTAATTTAATTAAGTGATTCTGGATGGCATCAATTATGTAATATAATGTGATAACGAGATCGATTGAGAGTTTCAATGAATTTATGGGGGAAGAGTGGAGTTCATGAACTGAAGTAATTATTTCAGGATTTCAACATCCCTACGCTATTTGTAGCACTAGTAGCAATAGATAAATCGCTATAGAAAGATAAGGAATAAAATATCTAGTGCTTTCTCTGATTTGAATAGGTAGGTAAGTGCAGTATACTAGATTGTTATAAAAAGCAGCATATGCAGCTACTTAATGCTACCGCACACTGAACAGACGGATGTGTATTCTTTCAGTAATCATGAAATTCAATTTATGAAAGTCTAAACCATGACGCTATAGAAATTTCCGAATGTGTCCTGAATCAATTCAGGAAAGTTTTCCATCTATTCGCCGAAATAATTTCAGTTTACAGGCAGCACAGCAACAAATAGGAATGCAACAAACCATTACAAATTAACTATGAATGCATAGCAAAACATTGTTTGCCAGCATTTCAATTGCACTTAGTCTAATTAACTAGTGGCCGGTTAATTTACATTTTATTTTATTTTTAAGAGTTATTTTGCGGATTAAACTTTGTTTTCAGGTCGGTGCAATGGACAAAACTGTGTGAGTTAAAAAATTTCTGAAAATATATACGCCATCAAGTCTGGAGCTAAGTTTTGTTTAATTATTTTCTATTATGTTGCATACAGATGGATGGAGCAAATCCTAAGTCTATTGTGAGGATGTAAATTTACGCGATAAATTTCCACACACAACTATTAAATTAAAACATTTAACACTGAATTGAATTTTGAAACTAAGTAAACAATTCTCAACAAAGAACACCAAAGATAGGGAAAATCAAAGTGAAAAACACGAGCACGGAAGATATAAATGGACAAAACTAAACTGAAAGAGAATGTGCACTTTGGCAAAATGCCTCAAAAATCTGTAGGACCACAACAATTCCTCTCAGGCGACATTGCACGGTTGGATAAATCCTCCGATAAAATTACATATAAGATCTGAAAGTACTTTATATGGACGGATGAATAAATCCACCAGGAATCATAACTAAGTAAAAACTCCAAGTACTGCCGAAATGATTCGCGGATTGTAAATGAAAAGATATAAGCACAAGCGAACGACGAGGAGGGAGTGAGTCGGCAGTAATCCGTCTGTTTACAAGGTAATTGTGTACTTACAGTTCCTCTTGGAAAATTTGAGACCGACTAGTTCGTGTTCAGACAGAGCCAAGCCAAGGAGAGCTTAGCCTAGCAGAGCAGATCTAAGCAGAGCTGAGCCAAGCAGAAGACAAGCCAAGCAGAGCTGAGCCAAGCAGGGCTGAGCCAAGCAGAGCTGAGCCAAGCAGAAGACGAGCCAAGCAGAACAGGGCAGAACAGAGCAGAGAAACCATGGTAGAGTTCAGTGGTATAATTTTATTGAGTTGAATCCATAAATGTACATGCGCTTTGGTAAATGGGTGGGGAAAAATGGTACCATAATATGACTTAAATTCAAAGAAATAAAACTATTTTTTTTTTTAATTAAAAAAAATAATGATGAAAAATCTACTTTTAAAACTATCCACTTTAGGTTTAAATTAAACTACGAATATGACAATCGAAATTTTAAAATTTTGGCTGTAAGAAATCCCCATTATACTTTTTATAGACGTTCCTCCAAAAATCAATACGGTCCTTTTCCGGATCTCTTTTCATGCTTATCTCGTCGTCTATTTCCAAAAAATCGAGAATAAATTCCCCATCTTTTCCAACTGGTCTTACTGCGTTCCATTTGACCGGCAACCTACTATCCCCATCAGGCGTTGGGTTGCTAAGGAATAAACTTGCAATTCAGATCTGCATTTAGTATGTATAAATACTTTAATTAGTTACCTGTATTTTGCAAAATTCGTCCACATAAGGCACATACTTTTGAGTATTTTCTCTTCTACAGACCCCGCTTTCGGCTTCTGGTCGGCAAACTCTATTTTAAACAAATAGAAAAGATCATCTCCATGGCAGGTACCTTTCAGATCACCCATTTGCACTAGCTTCTTAAATAGGTTTAAATCACCATCGTACGAAAATCGATAGAAATAAAGCGGCGATTTATGTTGATAACGAGCATGAATCTCAACAGCAACAAAAATACTAATTAAAAAGTGATAGTCTGTCATAAGATCGGTTAGTCCTTTAACATTTTTCTTGGTAATCTTGCTTCCGTCAAAGTAAAATTTTCGGATATCTTCGGCTAGTTCCAAGCAAAGAGGATCATCAGGTTCTAGATTAACGTTTCGCGGAATCATTCTGGCCAAGTCTTGATCGAAATCTTCTACTTTTCGAAGAGCATTTACAAGCATAGTCATTCCTTCGTGTGAATTATAGCCCATCATTATTGGGATATCAATAAGGTTGGGTTCTTTCAACGCCTGTACAGGATGCTTTGTTATGATCGCATCTGGTGATTTTGCCTCCACAACGGGTTTGAATGCAATCGGGAAACCACGACGACGCTCATCCGGAGTTAGACAGGATAACCAATGTTTGAGAAGATCGATAGGTTTCTGATTTTTTAGGAACTTAACTGCTTCTTGATCCGATCCGCCCTTAAAGCCTATCAGATCAGCTAAACGATGAGTTTTGCCTCGTGGGTTCATATGCATTACCCATTCCATGTTTCCGGTTCCACTTTGACAAATGGCTTTGTTCTTTGAATTTTCTGATAATACGTGAAGGTGGACAGAAGAAGCGCCCGCACTTTGTCCGAAAAGAGTAACATTGTTAGGGTCACCGTTAAAGTGTTTGATATTTTCGTTAACCCACTTCAGTGCTAGAAGCTACAAAAATATTAATTTATAATTTGTATTGTTTAAACCATAGTACCAACATACCTGATCTTTTAGTCCTGCGTTTCCAGCTACGCTACCGTCTGGTGAATAGAGAAAACCAAACATAGAAAGTCTATAGTTCAAGGTTACAACAATCACATCCTCTTGAATCAGATACGTAGGTAAATAGCTGGAATCAGAAAATTGGTTCAGTAACAGACAATTACCAAGAAACAAGAATAGTTACAAATCGCTATTTCCACTGCCCATCATAAATGACCCTCCATGTATCCACAACATCACCGGCAGTGGTTTATCAGATTTAAGATTTGGAGTGTAAATATTTAGGTGGAGACAATCCTCGGATCCTACAATCGCGTTTGTCATAGCGTCGCGATGAAAAGATATGTCGCGTTCGTTACAACAGTCCAATTCATCTTCAGAAAATTTCTCTAGTGGAACGGGTGACTGCAAAAAAAATGGATTAGCTTCACATATTCAAATCATAGCATCATTATGTTAACTACTTTACCTGAAATCTTAGCTCACCGACTGGCGGCAAAGCGTATGGAATCCCTTTGAAGGCATAATAAGGATTTCCATTTGGCAGAGAAGATGTTTGACCAATTACAGTACCCTGCTTGACACGTACCGATATATTTCTTGTCGAATTCATCTGAAAAATTGATCAGCAATCTATTAATCAAAGCCTTAACTTAATTAATCAGCCAATTGTAACGTTTATATTCAAGTTGTATTTTATTGTATTTTTATTTAAATATTATTTGTAGTAATCGTTATATAATTCAAGTTTAAGTTTATTTTCTTAATCTTCTAAGTTTCCGATTGGGACGAGTCGTCGCGCAGGATGCCAAAGAAGTGCGTTGTTCGTTGCTTCTTTTATACGTTAATTTGCAAGCTTTTAAGCTCACACGCTGAAGGGGTTGACTTCCTGGAACGGGGTTGGAATGATGTTACAGCGAGCTTTTTTAAAGAGCTAAAAAACGTATGTATTCTTAAAGTAGTAGATGACACAATTAAATCTTTTTCTTATGATAAGTCGCTTGACCGTCAAACAATGAGAGATCAGTTTTCTTTTCAAACACTAGTACAATAAGTTTGTCCTTGTTGTTCGTACTTTTTCGCACAATGCCATGATCAGGCCGGTCATCAGTGGTTTTTACGTTGTAATAAAATTTCATCAATTTTCTTATAAATGGCTTCGACTTTTTTTGCAAGATGATACTTGCATGTGGGATTTTGTTGACGAGCTTACAAAGGGAATAATTGGAGCTTATTAAATTCTGAATTTGTTGCGGTGTTAATTTTATTAGTTTTGAACTAGGAGGGAATGAAGAGGATAGAGGTATGCGGTTTATTCCGTGATCGAGAATTTGGTGGTAGCGTATTATTTTTGAGAAGAATCCCCAGCTGACGCAGCGTAAGGGCTAACCTCAAAGATTTCCGCTCTTTTGTTTGCCGACATTAGTTACCATAATCTTTGGCCAAGTCGCTGAAAATAGCTCAATTGTGATCCGCACTTCAGACAAGGTCTTTTCCAAAAGTGATACTAATAAGAGGCCGAATCAAAGGCGGACGGGTCTTTTATAGGGCCGTGTAGCACTCGTGGTCTATATTCAAGTGTTCATAATTCTATAAAATAATTCAGTTATTTAAAATAGTGATTGTTGCGTTGCCAACAGTATATATTTTCATTAACTTTTGAATTAAATTGAAAGAGTTTGCATTTGTTTCCATTCAATTAATTTTTCACAGAATTAGAGCTCGTGCTAATATGGCAACCGTCGCTTGATGACGGATCGGCATTTTCAAATCTTAGTTCCGTTTCCGAATACAAGCTATAAACATCATATGGAACGGAACAGATTCCAATTGTGCAGCATGTCACTTAAAACTGGTTGTATAACAGTTACAAAAAACCGCCATATGTCACAATGACAGCTCGATCAACTCGTATTTATTTCGATTTTTTTTTATAATAAAATAATGATTTATTTCTTTAAATAATTAAATAAAGAACCATCATGATCTACAACATTTTAAACAAATTAAATACGAACCAACGTCTTGTAGAACAAAATACTCCTCCTAGCAGCATTTTGGAATATTAGAGCTATCATTTCATACGAAGATACCGAAGATATCTTGCACTGTAAGCTGAATTTTTCCACTTCAAAAATATTTCAGGTTTTATTTAAATTAATTTTGTTTACGTATAAAAAATTGTTATTTGTCCTTATTCCAATGATAAGAGAAATAAGAGCAACTAACCGAACGGTAACTAATACATACCAAGATCTGTAAAAAAAAAACTATGAAGTTGGCTGCAATGTGCTGATAATCTTCGGTTAAGTCAAAACATTCCAGTTTTAATTACTCTAAACAATCGTTATAACGACCTCAGTATCAAAAACCGCTTGATAGATCAATCAGGAACTCGCTCGAGCAGGCTCCAGACCATCACATTGCTATTCCTATCGGATCTATAAATCAGTCTATCGACTCACTATGCTTACAAGTTGGCAGGTAATACCTATATGGCCAAACCTAATAATATGCTCATCATCAATAACTCTTTGCCCTGAATATGATCACGGAAAAAGCAAGTATATCCTGAGCCTGAGCAGAAAAGGTGCTAGCACTCTAATTGGAGTGCTTACAGGGCACTACCTGATCGGTAGACACACTAGTCGACTACCCGGCCGAGTCAAATGATCTCTGTCGCAGCTGCGGTGACCCAGAAGTGGAAGAGTGAATCGTCTACGGCCTATTTGAGTTTCCGACCCTATCCGGAACGTGAAGGCGGAACCTCGGCGCATTTTCATCGATGACCTTAGTGATATTGATAAGGTGAAGCTATGTATGTGACTTAGAAAATAAATAGTTTTAAGTTCCAGGAGTAGTCATACTCGAACGGTGAGCACAGTGGACGAACACAAACCCCCATATACCATACCATACCATGCCTAACTTACTCAAAATCATATTACAATTTATTGATATAACCGTCCTGACTAAGTAATAACAAGGGAGGGCACTCACTATAGGTAAACTCAAGCAACGGCTCGCCCTACTGGACCAAAGCCGTTCTGTGGAATCTGAACCTGCACCATTAAGAGGAGCATATGGGTATGGGAGGAACACAAGAAATGGCAACACTTCCAAAACTGAGAGAAGCCAAAAGATTCATACCGAACCATTCTTCTAAAAGAAGCAAACAGCTTCTACAGTTTGATAGAAACAAAGTACTGGGGCCTTATTACTGAATACGATACGATCAAAATCAATCGTAAATTCCTAAATCCGGCATACTGAAATATTGAATTTATGATTGATTTTGATCGTATCGTAAAAAGTCCCCTGGTTATAAGTGAAATACTCACGAGTCATTCGCGCTTAAAAGACCATCTTAAAAGAATAGGAATCAAAACTGAGAAACTTTGCAGGTTCTGCCAACTGCAGGAAGAAACCTCTGAACACATTTTGCGCTGCTGTGAGGCAGTCGCAACTCAGCGCCATAAGTGTCTCGGAGAACACTGAGGTGTAGCACAATAGACCACTGGTTGCGGTGCTTGGAGGAGTCCCTCCGCCTCCGATGAAATGTAATCTAATCTTATAGGCCCACTGAGGCCGTAGGAAATCGGAAGCTACGAACTGATTTCCGACTCGCCTGGTGCACGCGATAGAAGATAAAATGAATGGTTTGGTCGAAACAGAGTCTCCAATTTGAGTTTTGTTTTTGTTTTCCGTGTTTCCAAAAACATGATGGTACCACAAACCCGATTTAAGTTCAAGGAAAACAATTTGTTTTATTAAAATTAATAATAAAGAATTAAATGCACTTTTAAAATTATCCACTTTTGGATCTTATTAAACTACGAGTATGTGAAACAAAGTCCTACAACTTTGGCTGCAAGAAATTCTTATTAAACTTTTTATAGATGTCCCTCCAAAAATTAACACGTTCCCTTTCCGGATCTTTTTCCATTCTGATCTCGTTGTCTATTTCCAAAAAGTCGAGAATAAATTCCCCATCCTTTCCAACTGGTTTTACTGCGTTCCACTTAACCGGCAACTGACTATCCCCATCAGGCGTTGGGTTGCTAAGGAATAAACTTGCAATTCAGATCTGTATTTATGTATTAATACTTTAATTAGTTACCTGTATTTCGCAAAATTCGTCCACATAAGGCACATACTTTTGAGTATTCTCTCTTCTACAGACCCCGCTTTCGGCTCCTGGTCGGCATACTCCATTTTAAACAAATAGAAAAGATCATCTGTATGACATGCACCTTTCAGATTACCCATTTGCAACAGCTTCTTGAATAGGTTCAAGTCACCGTCGTACGAAAATCGATAAAAATAAAGAGGCGATTTGTGCTGATAGCGAGCATGAATCTCAGCAGCAACACAAATTCCAATTCCAAAGTGATAGTCTGTCATAAGATCGGTTAATTCTATAACCGATTTTTTCGTAATCTTGTTTCCACCAAAGTAAAATTTCCGGATATCTTCGGCCAGTTCCAAGCAAAGAGGATCATCTGGTTCAAGATTAACACTTCGCGGGATCAATTTGGCCAAGTCTTGATCGATATCATCAATTTTTCGAAGAGCATTTACAAGCATCGCCATTCCTTCGTGTGAAGTATAACCCATCATTATTGGGATATCAATAGAGTTCGGCTCTTTCAACGACTTTAAAGGATGCTTCGTTAAGATCGCATCGGTTGATTCAGCCTCCACAACAGGCTTGTATGGAATCGGTAATCCCCGACGACGTTCATCCGGAGTCAGACTGGCAAGCAATTGTTTGAGTAGGTCGATAGGTTTCTGATTTTTTAGGAACTTAACTGCTTCTTGATCCGATCCGCCCTTAAATCCTATCAGTTCAGCTAATCGATGAGTTCTCTCACGAGGATTCATTTGCATTACCCATTCCATGTTTGCGGTTCCACTCTGGCAAATGGCTTTGTGGAAGTATTTCTTTGAATTTTCCGATAATACGTGAAGGTGGACACAAGCAGCGCCCGCGCTTTGTCCGAATAGAGTAACATTGTTTGGGTCACCGTTAAAGTGTTTGATATTTTCGTTTACCCACTTCAGTGCCAGAAGCTAAAAAAATATTAATTTAAAATTTGTATTGTTTAAACCATTGGACCCACATACTTGATCTTTTAATCCCGCGTTGCCAGCTACCCCACCGTCTGGTGCATAGAGGAACCCGAACATAGCAAGTCTGTAGTTTAAGGTTACAACAATCACATCCTCTTGAATCAGATACGTAGGCAAATAGCTAGAATTAGAAAATTAGTTCAGTGCCAGTCAATTACCAAGAAACAGGGATAGTTACAAATCGCTACTTCCACTGCCCATCATAAATGCCCCACCATGTATCCACACCATCACCGGCAGTGGTTTATCAGATTTAAGATTTGGAGTGTAAATATTCAGGTAGAGGCAATCCTCGGATCCTACAACCTCGTTTGTTATAGCATCGCGATGAAAAGATTTGTCGCCTTCATTAGAGCAGTCCAATTCATCTTGGGAAAATTTTTCTAGTGGAACTGGCGACTGCAGGCAAATGTATTAGCTTTACGTATTCAAATCATAGCATCATTATGTTAACTACTTTACCTGAAATCTTAGCTCACCTACTGGCGGCAAGGCGTACGGAATTCCCTTAAAGGCATAATACGGATTTCCATTTGGCAGAGAAGATGTTTGACCAATGACAGTACCCTGCTTGACACGTACTGATATGTTTCTTGTCGAATTCATCTGAAAAATATGACAACAATCTATTAATTAAAACCTTCACTTAGCTAATACTCGATGTTAAGATTAGTGCGAAGTATGCGGGCGCATAGAGCATTCACCCAGATAAAGCTTGTCGCAACAATCCTTCCCGGGGAACGCGACACGCTAGAACACCTCCTGTGCAACTGTCCAGCTCTCGCTAGGAGAAGAGTGAAAGCTGGATGCACCAACCTTCACAAACCTCAAAGAAGTCTCTCTTAACAGCATGCAGAGTTTGCTCAACTTTGCTATGGTCACAGGGACCTTCGAATTAAACGAGGAGCTCTCAACACAGATCGAAACTCTAACGCACCTTTCATAAGTACATTGGATCTCCTGTTTTTGTGTGGTATCACTATGGACCCTCGTGGGTCTATGTGAGGCCTTTTGCCGCCACTGCAACCTAACCTAACCTAATAATCCTTCTGATAGTGAGACAAAGTAAGTGAACAAGAAAGACTACCGAACCAACTTCTAAAAACTGGCCCAGAACGGTTTGACCTAATTTCGGCCTATCGATAAGTCCGAAACAACCAATAGAATGTTGATCATAACAAACGATTTATGGCATCTTTCAGTTGGGATAACCGAATTTGTGTTCCTCCAACCGAATGTTGCGGTAACTTAGTTAATCCACAGTAAGTAAAGTTGCACATAGGGAAATTAAAATGAAAGGTCTTCTGTGGCGCAGTGGTTACGCGCGCCAATCCTAAAACATTCAAAACCGGGTTCAATTCCTACGCATGTACGTAGCCATGGGTTTTATTAAGTAAGTAAGTGAGAAATAATATTTGAAGTAAGAAAATAGTGTCTTATGCCATGTTTCCACTACCCCTAAAAATCTCGCGATTAAGAGAACTAGATTAAGAACTGTTTCCATTGCATTCCTAGATTAACTTTAGACAGTTCAAAATGAAACGAAAATGGAGTCTTATGTGTAAAATTGTTTCCGTTGAATAGTTAAATGCTGTAAATGCAATGAAGGTATTGTGGCTTCTACAGAAGCTTAATACCTTTTTGTTAAGTGCCTTTAAGCGGAAATGCCATAATCATGTCACATATTTGTTGCTGTTGCAAAAAAGAATTGCAGCATTTCTAGGGTAAATTCTCAGCTAGGGAACACCTCCAAGATATTGGATGCAGTCGCTGAATTGCAATTTACTTTGCAATCGAGAAATTACGAGGCAGTGGAAACATGGCATTAGAAGAGTCCTCTACCATCTCCTAGGTAACAAAAAAGAATTCAGTGTAGGATTTAATTCAAATAAATTAATTTTTTTTAGATATTACTAGTATGGTAAGAGTCAGACCAAAATGTCAGGTCTGTAGCTCAGTTCTGTAACTTATGAGTGAGAAATTTCTCACCAAAAAGTCAAAACAAGGACGAATTAATGCAGTTTTCTCTCTGTATTCTCAACAAATGAGAAAGCACCGTACTTACTACGCATTTGGCAATCTTTCATTTCTCATTTGGTTTTTGCATCAAAATGCTTCAAAGTGCTTCATTCAATCACGGCGTCTTCTCGTCTTCAGTATACATGTATGTATATCTCAATGGGCGTGCATATCGTGAATAAAATCATGGAACGGTCAGGTATAAATCATTATTAGTGATATTTATTAATTAGGTAGGCAGCATATTTGCTGATATGCCTAATATCTTATGTACAAATTTATATATAATGCAATATAAAGTAATACATTCCAGTGTAATTTTAGCAAGTTGCCAATTGGAATTAATAAAGAAAATTAGGTTAAGTGAAAGAAACTAGTAAAAGCGCTGAAGGAATACAAAAATAAGTTAAGCAAATCTCTGACATTGCAAAACATTAGTTGATTCTGATCTGAATCATGCCGATTTCTCCTGCAGGGAAGACGACCCCTTTAACGACGAACCGACATTTTCAAATCTCAATTCCATTTCCGTATCCAAGCTGTAAACATCGAACCGAAGTGAAACGGAACAGGTTCCAATTGCTGTGCCAGTCATTTAAAACTGGCCGTATAACAGTTTACAAAAGCCGCAAAATGTCACGTTGACAGCGGAATAAATTCATTGCATTTCAGTTTTTGTTATTGAAAATTTTAAAATAAGGCGCCGTCTTATCAATTTCTATCACACTTTAAACAAATCAAATACGAACCAACGTCTTGTGAAACAAAATACTTCTCCTAACAGCATTTTGAACTATTAAACCTTTCATTTAATACCAAGATACCGAAGATATCGGACTGCCTAACAAACTGAATTTTTGCACTTTGATCAAAGTCCACTGCAAAGACGGTCCGGTCTGACAGGTTGACAAAATACTTTGGCGGTAAATACCTAGTTCGGATTTAAACAACTCGCACAAAGGAGTTGCGCCCATTTTAACGCTTCAATTTAATGTTACTTGGCAGTACCTCGCAGATAAATCCACTAACCTTTGGGACATGGACTTAGGTATTCAGATTTTATCTTAAACATAAAATAAACATCGGAAGATCCACAAAAATAAGCACTCACCTTTGTTTATTAAACAAACAGTCTGTCTTTACAAAAATTCAAAGTGTGTAACTTTAACTGCACATTCAGTTCAGGGTCCCAGTCGACTATATGAAAAATGATTATAAAAAGCGGTTTTTATCGCTGAACAACTTTTCACCTGAATTGCGATGAAGTTAGTTGCATTTAACGGAACCCACCTGAAAAGAAAATAGAATGAGACCTGCCACCTCTCTAACAAAAATAACGAATATAACTTTAAAACCTACTAGTCTTGAGTGTCGACAACTCTTCTTTATGGAGAATTAGAAGGAAACCTGTGTTATTAGAAGACAGAGTTCCGCTAAGAACTCCAATTTTACTTTAACTAACATACATATTAAACTAATTTACAATATTATGATCAATGGACTAAAATCCTCAATCAAACTGATCCACAATCACGATATACATATTAATTAGACATTGAGCCCAATGTCCAGCATACATTGCATAAGTATGTGTTGAGTTATTTCGTTGGAAGGAGTTACCCATTTTGCATGATGGGATTAAGTCAATTATTATTATTATATGCGCCTTCAAAGCGTTAAGTGGCGGTCAACTCTATAGTCACAAGACTAGGAATATATTAACATGAAATAGAGGAAAATTACGGTTACTCTTTGTAGCACTAACTGGTCACTGTATGCTGAAGAAACATGCCATGCATTTAGGATTAGCTGATACGGAGCAGTGCAGATACTACCACGATATGTACGCTGCGGGGGGCATCACTAGCATCTTGCGTGACTGCGAAAGGGTTGCATGAAGGTGAATGAAGTGGATGGGTTGTAATTGCTTCGACAGCATCGATTATCTGACGCAGCTAGGAACAAAGTCGAAGTAGTCAGGTTCTTTAGGATTATAGATTGTCTTCAGGGCGTTTAGTTGCCTACAAGGTTGCGAAGAGACTGCTATAGGCCCGTACGTGATAGTTTTAAGTGCTACAACTCTTCCAAATCTAAATTAAACGAGGCGAAAACATCCAATCTGTATTTGTAATTTAAGGAATAGTTTTCTATAGGTATCTTACGAGTATCTCAATTTGATCATCCTGGTAAGTCGGCGTGAAGTTTTTGTTGTACATGGGTAGAGATACTGGCGACGATAAGCCACCAGTTTTGTATAAGGCGCTTTGAAGTGAGACAAAACAGAGTCGTTATATCAAATTGTTGTTGTTTAGCGTGTTTCAAGAGCGGGATATAATATAAATGTGAGTAAGAAAAAATAGGGTCGTTATAACAATTGCTTTTCTTTTGCGTGCAAGTGAATGCGTCTACATCCGCCCTTAACTCACACGCTGCTTGTCATCTCCAGTATATGTATCTCTATGTGTACATGCCAAGGGTTTTACAGTCTGAAATACAAAGAACATATAGCCCTGCCCCTACAGTCGCAGCTAGACCGGAAGCCAGCAAACTCGTCGGTCCAGTTTTCACTTTATCCACCAACTCGGACCTAGACGAAATTGGGTCCACTGTTTCCCGATCCATAGCAATTCTTTTTTTTATGTCGAGATCCTGCCAAGGCACAACACCTTCCTGACATTTACTATGGGACCCAGCCAATTTCCTAGATTCATAGAAAATTCTTCCCTTCATTTTTGACTTGTCCACATTTTGTCCGTCCTATTTCGCACACAGGATACACTTTTCATTCCTACCTCGAGAAGAACTTGGTTATGGCAGTCTTTCGCTATACGCACAAGAACCTTTGAACTCTATTCCAATATTTATTTATTTATAACAAATTCAACCCTCCTTTAATATTTTAATTTACTTTTCCTTTCTTCCTTTGGAGCACATTAACCGACGATAGATGGCAGTGTATTCCATCTGGTTCGCGTATTGGATGAAGTACGCCCGCGCTTTCAACATGAACTTGAGTTCCGAATTTCCAAATCAAACATTTTCTTGGTAAAAAGTTTCTGTTAATTTTTTTACGTATTCTTAAAATAGGAACTAAGGCCCGTTCCTACGATCGTCAGTTAAATTTTAACTAGAACTTTATCAGCAAGTTTTGTATGAAAATCTGTCAGTTAAAGTTCCAGTTAAAACGTTACTGATGATCGTAGGAACTGGTTCTTTTTGCATGCATTTTCTACACTTTTTTGCAGTAACTATTCTTAACATAATTTACCGTCACAGCAATGACAGCTAGTGTAAAAAGTGTATGCAAGAAGAACAGACCTATTGTAGCATGTAGTTTTACTAAGGATTTCCTTGGCTTTTGTTTCTTGAAAACAGTCCGGGAAGTAGTTACAATAGCGGTAAAGTATGAGTGCACTCATCATATACATTTTTGTGTAGAATTTTTGTTGTTAAGGGTTCAAATTTCTGGCTGCCATGTACTGTATGGTGAAACGTTTTCTGTTTCGGTACCTGAATCTCAGCTTCCACTTAACTCACGACAGTCAGATTTTTCACACTTATTAATTAGTATATTTAAAAGCTTAGTACTTGAGTAAATTAAAAGATATTCTCTAAAAGTTGAGATATTTAAGAAAAAGGCCTAACCTCTTAAATATTCAAATTTAAAAAAAGCTCCTTTTGCGCGCCAAGAAAAATTCCTCGAACCATTGACGGTGAACAATTCGCACATCGGACAACCCCAACGTCATACTGCAGCAATCTGTCAAACTTGTTGACGTTGCCGTTCGGTTGCGTGATCTTTTTTATTCCTCGCTTTGAATTGGAGTCGTTCGGTCGCAATTTTCTGTTCGATATAAAAACGAGAAGAAAAACCATAAATTTCACGCCCCAAAGTATTTCAGTAGTTTCGCTCTCGTTCCGGAAAGTGTACGGCGAGATACACGTTCGCAGCTCACAAAAAAAAAAGTTCTAGTTTTTATTTCCGATTCGAAAGCCGAAAAAATCCGGTTCGCGAAATTTTTTTGAAGTGACGTCCGTTCGCGAAATTGTGCACGGTAAATTGTGTGTGTGTTACGAAAGTTTCGAGTGGTCTTAACTAATCGGACGGTGAATGCCTCAAGGATACGTTGCCATCAGAGACGGACCGATGATTTCATCAGTCAATAGTGATGCGGGTCTCCCGTCCACATACTCGTCGCAACAGCTAGTACCGGGCGGTTCCGATGGCGATATCACAACCAATGGAGCTCCGTTGGAGCGGCCAAGTGGCTTCCGGTCCGTTACAAGAACCGAATGGTTCACTGTCATCGTTCTGTGCTTCGTCAATCTCATCAACTACATGGACAGGTTTACGATTGCAGGTGAGTCTTTCGGATGATTGTGTATTTTGTACGGAGGCGGTAGAAGGTCGACCAGTTTCATTTCGCCGCTCAACAACTTTAGCCCACCGGGGGCACACATCGTAACGCAACGACCTTGTTCGTCACGATCACTAGACGTCAACGATCGTTCGCCGATTCAAACTGGCTTTGCTTGTTTACCGTTTGTATTCGATCCAATATCCACGTATCTTGCGATTTTCCCCGACCTACTGCCAACTTCCTTCCTTCCGTCCGTCCGTGCGTTTATTTTTGGACGCCAAGCTTTATCTAATCTCCAGAAACGTTCGCAAGTCGAGCAAATCACGCCACTTTTTATCGCTATTGAACGACTTAACCACAGCTGCCTAATTTTCCGCCCCGAAACTCCATAAACAATCTTTCGGAAAGTTGCTTGCCACGTTCATGTTGACTTCTGCCCACTTTCTCCCCAAATTCCACGCTATTACCGGCCAGACTTTCATCGACAGTTTGTGGAAGAAAATCCGCTCGAGTTTCATTCATATTTTAGAAGAAAGAAAAGAAAGCGCTGGTTGTCGTAGCTTAGACCTCGCTTGCCCATCTCAAGCTGTGTTTGATGCACCGAGAATCGCAGAATTCCGATCCGATAACTGACTATCGCGTAGTTCATTATTTTGCGTGGGAAGTCATGCGATTCGGACATGATTGCGCGGTGGTGTCTAGTGTCCAGTCATACGGTATTCAACCTACACGTCAAGCGGATCGCGTGATCCTCGGGAACAGCTCAATGCGGTTATAAATCATTGATCGCTTCGATAGGAAGGTTGCGGGAGTTTTTATGAAGCCTCGACTGTTCTCGTACGGGAAGCAAGTGGTTGATTGATGGTTCATTTGAATCGCGCAATGCCAGACTCATTTAAATAGATCGCATACAACAGGTGATTGGCTTTCATGTCAATCACCTGGCTTATTAATTGTTTGTCTGGAGATGCATAAGATATCTGCTTATCGGATTCTTTCGATTGAAATCTGATTGCTAAAGAAGTCGTTTTGTTTCAACTGATATCGCAGCGACCGGAACTTTAGTGAGATGGAGTGTTGATAGCCATTTAGTAGTCTGTTCTCTGAGCTCTGAATCTTCCAAAATTTACTCCATTCAGACATTTAATACCAAAAGAATTTTGGTTTCATGTGAAGGCTTACTTATTCCTACGATTCGCAGCGGATAGAGGTTGATTTTCTGATGCCAATTGAACGTCTCGTCAAAAAATTCTTAGTTCCTGTGGGCTATATTTAAATGGACGTTACTCTGTCCAACCAAATGGCACACGAAATATTGAAAGTTATATTTTAAATTTGACCCATTAGGTCAAAAGCATGAACAATTACTGATGTTAAATTCACTTAGCATTAGAGGCCGAACGTTAGGTCAAATAGTGTACAATGTGAATTATGTTACAATGCACCCAGAATTATATTTTTAGATGTAAATAGGCTAGTTATTAGGAAAATAAATTATTAGTGAATTGTAAGTTGCGGTGATAGGTCGCTTGTCATGTTTTTTTGTTCACGACCGAACCGTCCTTCTCAGGGCGAGTACGAGTTTTTCTCATCAGTTCTTATTAGAAAAGATGCCCACACCATATTAAGGAGTAACCGAAAAACAGCTCATCTAAGAGCTGAAGGAACCCAGCTCCACCCACTCCTGAATACAGACGCGCAGGACTAAGCCGGACCAGCGCTTAGCCTTAGGTGTTATATCGCCCTGGATGGTGGCGGTAGTTTAAGGCACGCTTGTGCTTTTATATGTAGCGAGCTGCGAGTTGGACCGCTTACATTACCGTTCCTACGATGTTCAGTTCAGCTAAAAAACTTCCGGGGATTGTAATAATGAGCCTTAGAAATACCAGTCTATGCTAGCTTGGTCTTAGCGTTGTCGCTGTTGTCTGCGGTTTTATAGTCCCCGGACTCTTGGTTGATTTGTAAGTTCACCATAAATAAAATTCATGCATACGCACGATATTACGTTTGATTTAAAAACCTCTCAACCGAGCCTCTCCTGCGTGTGGGTGTGCAACCACCCTTTGATGGGCTTGACTGACTTCCGTCGTATCGTATAACCAATAACCGATCGGATTTCGTATCGCGTAAATAGGGCTACTGCGTCAAAGGCACGTCCTTATCTTCAAATTGGGCCCTGAACTCAATACTTTCGTCGCAAATTCCTCGATAATAAAAACAAGTGGAAATATTTTGGTTGATAATGGAATGAATAAAGTAGGTGAGGACCATCTGGTGCTTTACTCTCCAGAATGCTGCTTCCGTATGAAATTGTTGATAGAATTCAATCGTAAATTTAACTTGCGTGCATAAGAAATTTACCACGAATTAAAAAAAATTACAAATTATTGCAACAGTTGTTCTCGAAAAATAGGATACTACTATTCACAATAAAGAGAACGCCAATCAGGCAGAATATAACTATTGCGGAGTATAATTTCGAGAGTGTGGTCAAGTACATATAAAAAGGAAACGGACGAAATCAAACGACAGATCATGCTAGCAAATAAAACGTATTATTCGGTACATCGAAAAATGAGATCCAAGAAAGTACACATGAACAATAAACTGCGAATATATAAAATTATCCACCATCCTCCATCCACCAACCTCTATCTACCATCCACCATCTTCCATCCCCCATTATCTAACATCCTCCATCTACAATCTCTCCACAATCCTACATTCAGCATCCTCCATTCTCCATTCTCTATCCACCATCCTCCATACTTCATCCACCATCCATTTACTGCTTGTATTTTTCATTTTTCACTTTCCATTTTTCACTTTTCATTTTTCATCTTTCACTTTACATTTTTCGTTCTTCATTTTTCTCCATCTCCCATCCCCCATCCTTCATCCACCAACCTCCATCCACCATCCTCCATCCACCATCCACCATCCTCCATACTTCATCCACCATCCTCTATCCACCATCCTCCATACTTCATCCACCATCCTCTATCCACCATCCTCCAATCGCAATCATATGAGTGGTTTAGGAGGCTATACGGGACAAACAGACAAACATTTTTCCATTTTTATATATATATAGATTATACGACCTGTGCTCTGCTATTGCAGTGAGGTGTGGACATTAACGCGAACTTTCGAAAAGGCAGTTAATGCATTCGAGAGAAATGTCCTCCGAAGAATTTTTGGACCTGTGAAGCAATGCGTTGAGTGGAAATTGAACCGATGGCATCGCAGAAGCAATGTTTTGAAGGCCTAGTACACTACCACTGGACACCCAGCCCAAAAAAAATCTGACAACAGTTTGGGCGAAACTTTATTATTTGGTTAGGTTTTGTGCAGGATTAATTGAAAAAAATCTATTTTGTTGCAAACTGAGGTATAAACCTTACACATCTCGAGATCGACTCATTCGACTCATAATTGGTCCTGTGTGAATAAAGATAAAAAACGTAGTCTGACTGACGTCACTGCCCTTTTACCAATCTAAACCAAGAAAGAAATTTAGATTCCTCCTGGTTTAAGAGGAATTTAGATTCCTCCTAAGCCCTTCAGGCTTTAGAATGGTAAAAGGGTAAATATATCCAAACAGATTATACTGCCACAAACAACTTCCAGTTTAAGCCATTAACGTTTCACTTCATAAGGTACACTCGCGGAATTGTTATGTAATTTGCGGATGGCATATGTGGCATACCGCGTTTGAACACGGTCAGTCCGTGAAAAACTACTCCAGATCTCAAGGATAGTCCTCACAAGGATATGAAGAGTGATCTCAGAGTATAAGGATTTTGGAAGTTAGCCGAAGTTCTACTAATAAAATCAACATCGTCAATATGGGAGTTGAAAACTAAATTTGGAATCAAAGAAACCCGAATCCATAAACTCCGATCCTTCTTGAGGCGGAGCGACCCTTCAATTTGTATACGAACGGGCTGATATTATCTAAACCTTTTCAACATGTATTTCACACTATATAATATTAATTTTAGATTCTGTAAATTGCATTGCAGAGCAGTGAATTGTATTTCCGAATATGTAAGTTTGAATTCAGAAAACGTAAATTGTATTTCAGAGTATATGAAGTGAATTTCAGAACACTTTAGCATGACATTTAAATTGATAATCGAATTATTAAAATTTAATATTCCACTTGCATATCATCCAAAGCCAAAGCTTTGGCATGAAAAGTGGAAGTATGCTGCGCCGCCCGAGCACAGTAACAACCAGCTATTTTTTTCTTTTGCTTGATCGATGATTTGCTCTAGGTACACCAAACGTTGTTCACCAATGCCTGGGCCAGTGACATTTGGTAGTTACAAGTGTCCTTTCATATAGCTTTTGATTTTCAACAATAGGATTATGCATTGAATGATAATATGGCGAGAGACGTTGTAAGTTTGCAGTATCATGCTCATTCACCTCTCTCTTCACTTCGCATGACATGGGGCATTGTCACAAACAATAATCAAATCTTGTAATTGATTCCCCATTGCCACCGGTGTAGAAGAGTTTTCAACCATTCATTTGCCAGCTGCGAAGTAAATGAATCCCTTCTTCTCTCCTCCAATGACACCACACCTGTCCCGGAGATTTCTGCAATTAGGTGCATACATATTTGGTCCTCTTGGAGCAGGAAGAAGTTGTACAGCTCTACAACCAGCCTTTGCACGCCCTCGAATTCTTCTCAATACAATATTCAAATTAAAAGTCAACATCCTGATAAAGAATGCAATGGTATCTAAATAAATCACTAACAAAAAAAAAGCATATAAGCGGCCCTAAGTGACTTCCTTGTGGAACGCCTGAAGAAATACTGAAACACAAGAAGTGGAACCTTTTGATTTTTACAAGCTGTTTTCTGATATAAGATGAAGTCTAATACGTTATCGTCAAAATTACTGATTGAAAGCAAAATACCATGCTCAGAGCTAGTAAGCTTCCTAAGTCAGTTGCTAGGTGCAATTGAATTATATCTATAAGAATCTGTTGAGTAAGAGTCCGAAGGTTCTGCTTCATCATCGGAATTGCTTAAACTCCCTTTTTATGCAAGAATGATACGCCAGTATGTTCGTCTCTGGCCCCTTTAGGCGTCCTCGGATCAGCCCTAGTTTATTTGCTTTTAGAGTTGATTGGTTGAGAATTAGATAGGAGAAATGCGCAAAAAGTTCAGAGTCGTCGTCATAAAATACTCTAAACAACAAACACACATTATATTCCAATGTATTCCAAAATTTGTAAACCATTAAAACAGGAAGAACCTTGTTTGTAGGGTTGATAAGAAAAGGTTCGAAACTAATTATCCCAACCAGTCAGCGACTTCTAGGCGGTCATAAAACCAAATTTTATTATTCTGGAGAAAGGTTGTAAATAAACTTAACGATAAGATTATCGAAGTGGATACGGCTAATGTGAAGATAATGATCAATTTGAGACGAGCAAGAGAATTTCCAGACATTTCACAGAATACTTCATTTGTGGTAGAAATTGTGCGATTATTTTTGAGTGGTTGCTGATTTCTCAGAACTTTATCAGCTGGTTCTTAAGAGGTCTATTTTTAAACAGGGTGAATAACTCAACTAAATAATATCAATAATACGATCAATGGATGAATGCAATATTCATTCGAGTGGAATAAGCAAAATATGAAATTTTTAAGGGCAGAGCCGCAAGCTATTGAGGGTGGATATCCGAAATGTACATTTATTTCGGAAATCGAAACTCAAGAACACTTGAACCTGATTGGCATGCGCGTAGCGTTAATCTTCGTAGGGCTAGCGCAACGATACAATCGTTAAATTTCGCGATATTTTTTGACTACTTCCTGGAATTTAGCAATTGAAATTTTAGTGCTGAATGAAAATTACGTGTTTATGGCTATAGAATTCAGAGGATCGTTTTATTGTGCTAGCTTTACGAGGTTTCACACTACGCGGCTGCTGCTTGGATTGTTAATTAAGGGAAAATCCCTCTGTCTCAGACGCCATGGACACTTTATACGTACATTTTTATGGGACACACCTAGTAGTTTTCTTAGAAAAAATTATACAAAAAAGCAAAAAGTCATGGAATCGGTGCAAATCGTCTTGCAGTCTGTACTAGTGATTCAAAGAATCGATTACTTGAAAGCTGTTGGTATCATTCGCATAGATTAGTGCTGTCGAGTTTGTTACAGAACTCACGTCGGTCATGTACGGTATAAAAAGTGCCGGACCTAGATGGCTTCCTTGAGAAACAGCTGAACTTTCGGACGTGGATAGAGCTTCACGAAAAAATACTTGTTGACTGCGATTAACGAGGTCAATTAATAAACGTGAATGGAAAGCCTAACATGCGAAGCTTGAGTATCATGATAGAATGACTATTTCTATCAAAGGTCTTGCTGGAGTCTGTATAAATGCAATCTACTTGCCTTCCAGCTTCAATAGAATAAAGTTCTAAAAGATTTAAGCGATTGTTAGTGAAACCATGATCTGATGGACTTGGACTGAAATCTGAAGATATTGCAGAATTTTGCCTCAAACAGTTCGAACTAGAGATGGACAAAGCAGTTCCTTTCAGTGAAGCACTTCATTCCGAGTCACTCGCTTTAAGGAACGAGTTCAGTGAAGTATTTCCGGAACTCTTCGTTCCTTCGTTCGCTCGAAAACTAGTTCATTCAGGGGAGAAAAAAAAAGTCAATGAATCTAGAAGATAGTAAGCCAAAAAAGAGGTCAGTAGATCAAGAAAATAATGACAAAAAAAAGGTTGGTAAAGTTTTTGGTCACGTGTCCAATAGAACTGCAGAACTGCAGTTCACCAAAAGGAGCGAACTACTTCACTCACTCCCTCTAGCTCGAACAAAGTTTCAAGTTTGGCTCAAGCTAACCCTACACCACAACACTTTAAAAGTTAAGAAGTTGGACCCAAACTGTTGGCAGCTTCTGGACATTCCATCTTTCTTTTCATAAGTACTGAAAAAAAAAAATTATGTTCAAGGAAACTAAACAAAATCGCATGTTAATTAAAAAATCATCAGACTATGACGAAATCGACCCCGAGGCAAAGTTATAGTCACGATATACGAAAACTCCCGTGAATATTCGCTAGCTAAGTAAATTTAGAAGTTGATCATGCGATTGTATCATCTTCATTGTCATTTTAACTTTAATGTCGGTTTAATGGCCGAGGTCGGTGTACATATTCTCAGTACTACAACACTTACTAAATTCATTTTTTATTACATTCTAGAAAATTGACACCTTACAGCGAAACTATGAGTTCATCGGTGCGAAGAAAAATTTAGGACGCACCCATACGCTGTAGTATACTACAGATTTCGTAACCTGTCCAACTTCTTGCCAATTTAACACTAAATTGCTAATCAAGTACCATTAACGGACCGAATATCAAATCGCACTTGATTCTAATTGAATTAATAAAAGCCGCCACAAGTTCAAATCGAAAAAACACGATTTCATAGAGCGAAAAAATTGCAAGAATAAAACATTTATTCATATAATGTGAATAAATTTGGTGATACGTAAAATGAAAGGAAATCTGGCGCTAGTGACTAGACGATAATAACAGGGAGCTCTACATGTTCAAATGCGTAAAGAAAAATCAATGGTCGCGTTTCAGACCAGGAAAAGAAATCCACCGTATTTTTTAAATGAAAGGCCACTTGGTATTTACCTCGCACTCAAAGACCCTCGTCCTTTCTGCTAAAATAATTTCAAACTGTTTCTGTTTTCGTTAGGTTTGCGGCGGGCCCCTTCTTGGCATTCCGGACCTGAGAGCATTGAATTTGAAGGCAAGTTCTTTGGTTAACGATTCCTTCTTTTTTCAGTTCAATTGTCACGCGAAAACAGTTTCGTCAAGTGTATTTACTTTACTCTTTTCGTATTCGAAATGTAAAACCTTTCATGTATGATGCACTTTGATTTAAAAAGGGTCTCCTTTTTAATCGAAAAACATTAGCACAGACCGAGTGATGGATAATTGCAATTTTTCGGATGTTAATGTAAATATTGTTGTTTTAAAGCTATCGATGAAAAGGACTCATTTGTGTTATTAAAAATGGGAATGGAATTTAAAAATGTTGTAATAGTCGAAGCCTAAAGTTGCTACACCTTTTTTTTAGGCGGTTGGCCATCCCTAAAGGTTAAAGGTCTCGGAAATTTTTGTCATGTCTCCCTACTCCCTGCTTCAAGCTTGTTTTGTATCCTTAAGGCCGTTTAGACGGTAACAACTAACAATTTTCACTAAGATTGTGAGGGAGATGGAAAATCTCTAATGAGAAACTGGTCAAGAGGGAAACGAACAGATATGTATATCCAGCAAACGATATTTGTGTGAATGTCAGTTTTTGCAGTGGTTGCTTTCTACTCCATTGAAAATTCGATAAGCTATCTCCCTCACAATCTTAATAAAAATTGTTTGCAGTCGTCACATAAAGGCTGGCTTACATGACGAATGCAAACATTTTTTACTGAGACTGTGAGTGAGCTAGCTTATCGAATTTGCAATGGAGCAGAGAGCAACCCCTACTAAAAACAAAATTGAAAGAAATATCGTCAATATTTTTTTCTGAACATAATATCTGTTCGTTTCACTCTTGATCAGTTTGTCGTTAGAAATTTTCCTTCTCCCTCACAAACACAGTAAAAAATGTTTGCATTCGTCATGTAAACCAGCCTTAAACCTGCCTTTACTTGGGATTCAGTGTCAGTCATGGTAATTTTTGTTAATCGGACGAGTTTTAATGGGATTTCGAAGTCAAGCGTTATTTTATATACTTAGCACATTACGATCTATACTATCGTATGCCTGTTGGAAGTCCACGAAGATCTGGTGCACGTCAATGTTATACTCCCAGTAGTATATGCTATTGATGTGCAATCCAATTACTTTCGAGTAACGAATAATTACTGAATACTCCAATTTAGTATTCGTTACTTAGTATTCGTTACTTTATTGAGTACTTCGTGGTAACCAAAAAAAAAAAAAAATGCAGAAAACAAAAATGGAAAAAACCAAATTTGTGGAGAATTAAATTCTCCATAAATTTGGTTCCCATCAGTTTTTGCGAGAAATGCAAAATACGGCTACAAATCGACAAAACAGAAGTCTACAAAATTTTTAATTTTTTGTTTTGTTGATTTGTAGAACTACTGTACTACAGACCTCGAACAATAACAAAACAGTAATCTTTCATTAATTATAATCGCTTGTAAAATGCGTGGTAATTATCTAACTACATACTTCATAAATATATGAGAAGGCCTAATTCAATGAATTATCTAAGTGACGTCTAGGTCTTCATTACTCCCTAGATGCACTTACTTTCGTCTTGTAAACTTGAAATGATCGTCAAGTAGATTACAATTATGCAATGTAACTACCGCGGCTCTTTTAATTACCATGTGTCGATTTCAATAAGGTACTGCCAGCTCCGCAGGCGTTGTAAATTTAATCAAAGTAGCGTTTAAACTAAACCTAAAACTAATTAATATGTAGGTAATTATCCGCTATGTTTCACTATATTTACGGTACGTAGAAAATGACGTAAAACGTCTCGAAAGCTGAAATTCAAGACGATTATTGTACTTTTTAGGACTTCGCACACTATGCAAATGTTGTCATAAAAGAACAGGTTATTTTATAAGAAACTTGTTTTAATGATCCCGGCCGGTATAATGATTTATATAAAGGTGTATACTGTAGGTAGAGAAGATCGGGGCATTATCATACCGTGAATTAGTTCCGATTTTGTTCGTATTTCGGTTTTGTGTTTCACATTTATAAGATCCCAGCTACCACGTGGGAGCGACTATAATTAATGTGGTAGCGCAGTTAAATCAGAAATGGTTATTTGCCATTTTTAATTCACTTGAGATCTTCAGTTTCATATGAATGTTTTTGGCCTGGAAGAAATCAATTGGGTGTTTCTCGAAACCGCTATAAATATGGGTGTAATACCGCGGGTGCTACTCGAAACCCCTATAAATATGGATGTATACCTTCAAGATGTTTCTTGAAACCGCTTGAAAGATGGGTGTACTATCATAGTTGTTTCTCGAAACCCCTATAAATATGGGTGCATTACCATGGGTGTTTCTCCAAACCTTTTAAATGTGGGTGTCCTACCTTAGGTGTTTATTAAAACCCCTACAAATATGGGTGTTTCTCGAAACCTCTATTAATGTGGGTGCCCTACTAAGGGTGTTAGAAAACACACTCTCCAAACCCTTTAAATTTGTCATTTCTAATTCACTTGAGACCTTCATATGAATGTTTTTGGCCGAGATGAAATCGATTGGATATATCTCGAAACCCCTATAAATATGGGTGTACTAACGTGAATGTTCCTTGAAACCCCTTATAAATGTGGGTGTTTCTCGAAACCCCTATAAATATTGGTGTAAAATCATTAGATGTTTCTTGACACCTCTTCAAAAATGGGTGTACTATAATAGGTATTTTTTGAAACCACTATAAATATCGGTGGATTACCAAGGGTGTTTCTCCAAACCCTATAAATGTGGGTGTCCTACCTTAGGTGTTTCTTGAAACCCCTACAAATATGGGTGTTTCTATCCTACTAAGGGTGTTAGAAAACACACATGGAATTTGTTCGACCAGGGTGCTATGAACGAAAATAGTAACAATAAATACACAGAGAATTTCGATCCAATTAAATTTTGATAGGTTCATGCTTCGGAAATGCAATAAAATTGTTAGTCGCACCCCGAATCATTTATTTTTTAACGTGGAGCTTCAACACTTCTTTGATGATACTTTGTAAAATAAAATGTAGCCTAGGACTTTGCCGCAACATGTCTCCGATCTGTGGGGTGATTACAATTATCTGGCGTCTTTCCAAAGAAATGAAATAAAAGCGTATAGCAAGACGGTTATTTTAAGTTTCGAATGATAATCGTACGATTCTCAAAACGGAAAGCTGCTTCCCGAAGTAACTAAAAGCTAGGTAGCTTCGACACGTTTAGTTGCTCTCTAGGAAGAATTTCTATAATTACACTAAGACGTGGCGGCGGTCAAACAACTAGTTTTGTTTACGACAGCTTTCTTAGACCTGTATCTCAGAACTTCGTACTAAATATGCATATCAGCGTTCATCCACAGGGCAAATTATTTACGCCCGATCACGTCACGTTTGACAGTATCTCACCTTATCAGGACAAGCGTTGAACATATTGAATTTGTGATAGAATGAGATACCACAGATAATAAGAGTTACACAATTGATACTTGAAATTACCAAGCCCCGACAATCCCCCAAAAAAACTTTCGATACCAAATTTCTGAAACGTGCGCATTTCTTTATCAAAATAAGTAATTTTAAAAAGTACCCGCTCGCTAATTAACTGATAAGAGCACAGTGCAGTGCTTTACACGCGAAATAGGCATTTTGTTATCATTTAAGCTAGTTTTGCAACTTAAGCCTTTCAGTCCGTTTCAATTGAAGTTGGGGTAAAAACGAAGAATTATTTTCAATTAGGAAATGTCTTAGATGAAACATGTGCCTAAAATGCGTTCTCTATTGTTATTAAAAAGATAATCCTTAAAAAAAAAACCTTGTCCAAGTGTGCAAACCGATTTATTGTAGTCAGCTCCTGTACTTTGGTTCCGTACTTGTAGACTTCTATACTTGTAGACGTGTAGACTTGTAGACTTGTAGAACGCAGTATCATTGACCGTGCTCCTTAACTGATAAAACATCCACTGCTTCAAATATAATGTTCACCACCCTGATCCAACAAATCCCATGGGTGTTCTAAAAAGGTCCATGCCCATGGTAAGACAATCGCAGGAGTGTAACCAAAACACCTATTAGTGGAACCGAAACACCCATGGGTGTAACTAAAATGCCCATTGGTGTAACAAAAATACCCATGGGTGTAAACAAACAACCATTCGTACAACCAGAACACCCAGTATCGTTGACCGTGCTCTCTAACAAGTAAAAATTCCATTCCTTCAAATAGAACGTTCACCGCCCAGTTCCGACAAATCCCATGGGTGTTCTAAAAAGGTTTACGCTATTGTAGGACAATTCCATGGGCGTAACCGAAACACATCAAAAACACCCATTAGTGCATCCAAATCACCCATGGTTGTAACAAAAAAACCCATTCGTGCAACCCGAACCATGGGTACGCCAGTGACATCCATGTGCTTCCTTAAGGGTAAAACACCCATGGGTGTAACCAAAATGCCCATGGGTGTAACAAAAACACCCATGGGTGTAATCAAACATCCATTCATGCAACCCGAACAACCAGCACCGTTGACCGCGCTCCCTAACGGGTAAAACTTCCAGTTCCTTCAAATAGAACGTTCGCCGCACTGATTCAACAAATACCATGGGTGTTAAGAAAAGGTGTACGCCCATGGCAGGACAATCCCATAGGTGTAACCAAAACAGCCATTAGTGCAACCGAAACTCCCATGGGTGTAGCCAAAATTCCCATTGGTGTAACAAAAACACCCACGGGTCATCTATTCGTACACACCGAACACCCATGGGTACGCCACTAACACCCATGTTTCCAGGGTTTACATTCAATGGTCTTCCCGATAACACCCATGGGTGTTTCACGTACCTCTGTTTGGTGTTTCTCGATACACCCATTAATACGGAGGTGGGAGCTAAAGCTACCATCAGGTGGTGATCATTCGCCATCTCAAAAGAACTTCTGCATAACTAACCTTCGTCTTATAAAGTCTTTGCTCCCAATGAAGAAAACAAACAGAAACAGTCAGGCCCGATAAGGGTTCATCGTGAAGTGATTGAAACCACAAGGCCATATGCTACACTGCATTACATTACAGGGCCTTCCATACAGTCTATACCGCGCATACCAGACAGACCTGATCTGAATTTTGAAATATTGCAGACACGAATTGGCCACATCGATCTTATTCTAAATATATATTCCAGAACATTCTTGACCAGCCCAACCCAATCACCCATCAATTTACAGTTGAGACTTCTTGAAGGACAAGCAACGGATTCGCGAACTAAATGGCCTTTCATCTTTTCTCGATCAGTACGCAAATTCTGATCTCGAAAACTTTCTAGAAATGAAATGTTGAATAATAACAAGCTCGATCGGCTGATCGGTAGCGCAAGCGTTTATTGAGAAATCGCTTGAATTTAGCAAAACTATCGTATGATCATTGATCACACTCTTTTCTTATTTTGCTGACTCGCGATCAGTTGCTGACGCAACGACGCAGCATACAATAGACAACGCAACCGATCGCGCATACTTTCTCAATACAGTGAAAAGACCAACAACATATTGGCCATTCATTTTCATCGTACGATCGCTAAGCGCCAATCAAAACGCAAAGATACGATAACGTCGCGTGTTTATCCACGAGGGCTTGGCACAAATACCGATACGAAAAAATCCCGCCGATTCACATATCGCGTTTTCGTTACGTGCATGTAGTTGCGGAACTTGTCTGCGTTTTCATTTTAAGATGGTGTAAAAAAATACAAGAAAGTTCAGCGAGCTAAATGCGTCCGAAAACCGAATATCATCTGAAATAGCGAGAAGCTTGGCCACGATTTGTCTCGAACGTGTTTTATATCTTCGCGGCCGGCGTCTTAAATCGCATTTTAATCTATTTTTGACCTTAAATTCTTGAGCCGCAATTTCCAGCTCTTACGTCATATCGCGTCGTAGTGAGTAATTGTTTATTATTGCTAGTAGGAATGGAAGTGGGTGGAATCATCACTGGATTTCATTGCCAGCCGATACAACGCTAGGTACACTCAACATGATTCTACTAACGGCAATCAGAAACTGGAAATACTCGTACCTACCTCCAATTATGCTCCAAATGGATACTTTCACCTGTATATTAATTTCGAAAGAGGGATCACGTGGTCGATGTTCTGAAAAAATATCACCAATTGGTGTAAAATTTTATTCTTGAATTTTGATACACCAAAAAAGATTGGGAAGTACACGTTTCGGTTGGTGTCCTCACAGGGTATAATTCGTGTGCCCTACACTTGGCCAGATTGAGAATCATTAACGACTCCTTGTGCACTGCTTGCGACGAGAGCTTACTCTTTTGCGAGAATGCACGTATACTGCGTTGATGTTATGAGAATGAAGAACTCCGATTTCGGTCCCTACCTGAGGTTTTGAAATTCGTGAGATTGGATAGAGACTTGGAGACTCGAATACAATGGATAAGTATGTATGTCTGAGGGCTCAATATGCCCTGCTTAACTGCGTTCCCCCGCATCAAACTACAAAAACATGTTTCGGATAGCAATTGTTTTCGTTTCTTTTTTTTTTTTCTTTTTTTTTCCTTTTTTTTTCTTATTTATTTTCCTGTTTTGCACATCCGTTCTTTTTTCTTTCTATTTTCTTCTTTTCTTGTTTCCGTTTTTTTTTTTATTTCTAGTTTTTTCTATTGTTTTGTTTTTCTTTATTTTTTCGTTTTCTTTTCTTTTCTTTTCTTTTAATTTTTGCATTTTCATGTCATTTTTTGTCTTTTCTAATTTTTTCTTTTGGTTTCTCTCTTTGTTTTCTTCTTTCTTTTTTCTCTTCTTTCTTTTTTCTCTTCTTTCTTTTTTCTCTTCTCTCTTTTTTCTCTTTTTTCTTGTTCCTCTTCTTTCTTTTTTCTCTTCTTTCTTTTTTCTCTTATTTCTTTTTTCTCTTATTTCTTTTTTCTCTTATTTCTTTTTTCTCTTCTTTCTTTTTCTCTTCTTTCTTGTTTCTCTTCTTTCTTGTTCCTCTTCTTTCTTTTTTCTCTTTCTGTTTTCTCTTCTTTCTTGTTTTCTTCTTCTTTGTTTTTTTCTTGTCTTCTTTCTTTTTCTTGTTCTTTTTTCTTTTTCTTTTTGTTCTTTTTTTGTATTTTCTTGGAGGCCTTGCCTGAATGTTGGTTAAATTTTAATTTTGGCGGTGAAATACCTACTCTTTTATGTGCCGTCAAAACTCTACTGAAATCTCCACTTTTCGGCAGTTGGTATCGGTAACGTCAAAAGCGCTTACCCACCGTGACGTCGGTGCCTAGTAAAGTCACTCAATCTACTTCGTTAATGTAAAGAACCAATTTCGATTTGGCATTCAAAACAATTCCAAAATTCTTAAAAAAAAACTCCAAAGAATATTTAACAAAATTTTAATTAAGTTCTTCAGTCAATTTATAAATTAATTTTGTAATTTAATATAATAAAATTCATTTCCCCCCCTTATGTTGCCAAACTATCCCGTCAAAAGTTTGTTCTATTTTCTTCATCATAATTTGATTGCCTGCTGTTTTTTTCCATTTTGTTGACATTTGTAGCACATGTTTAACATCCGGCAGGACACTCGCGTCAACTCGGTTAAAAAGAAATGCTCAAAGCCGGCCAGAAATACGATTAATTCCATTAAACTGGAAACAGATGAAACCATAATGATAGTTGATTTGCAGACGCATTTCATACCGGTACAAAACGTCAGACATCTTTTCGTCAAACGATTTAGTCTGCCGTGTTTTTTCGATTTGCACTTGCATTTGTTCATTTTTGAGCATGAATTGAGGGCAGGTTCCGGGAACTTTGAAAAGGATATTAATCGGATTGTTGTTAAGTCAATCAAATTTGATGAGTTCTATTTTCGAGCCATTTTTTTTTATTTATAAAATTAGTAGTTAAATTTTTGGCAATTTTTGAGACTACTCGATTGTCAAATTTGTAGATTCCAACGCCTACTTACATCTGGTTTTACTTTAGATCTCTCATCTCTCGTCAAAATAGAAATAAAATAATATGGCAAATAAATATTTCACGTTACACTATCTGACAGCATTTGCCAGAAAAATTGTCAAATATTTGACAGCGTGGCATACAGCAATGCGTTTGTAGGTTTCGAACAAAATATTTTAGTATTTGACAATATTGTTCAGCAGTTTGGGCGCGTTGCTCGCAATGTTCTCACTGCAATTTCACCTTTGCTTAACACTTGGCGTGCCACACTTTTTGTCAAAAATTTTGACAATGCTATTTAAAGTGTCAAAATTTCTGTGCCAGTCACCGGTGACCCCCATGGCATTCAACGTGTTAATGCTTCTTTTTATGCGCCCACGAATGTAAGACTGAACAAAAAAAATTTTTGTTTAGTGGTTTAGTTGTTACTGAAAAATAAACTTTAGTGCAAAACAATTTTTTTTTTTTTTTAAATAGTCTGCTGATGAAATTTCAAACATATCAAACATGGATTTTTAATTAACTGCAAACTGCAGTCAACGTACTCTCTAAAATAATTTCTATCTTAAAGTTTCAAAAATCGAAAAATATTTGAAACTAGTTTGTGGTTTGTATGCTTACACCACACTATATTTACTTGATACTAAAGAACCGGTTCCATCAACCGCGGTATCACTGAATCAATATTCATTAATTTTCATAATTCTCATTCCAAATTAATTTATAGTACGACCCAAGAAGTGTTGAGCGTCTTGGGTGTGGCTCAGGGTGCATCATCTTTGAATTTCTTAAAAAAAAACCATCTTCACGATCGTTTAGTGCCAGAGCGAGCGTCTTGGTCAACATTGAAATTCATTTATGTACATTGTGATAAAAACATCTTGGCTGGGAAAAAAAAACAACAGTCAACATTAATTTTCTTCAGATATGCTACAGCATCTACTCGTATCTTAAATATTCTACTTACATCACAATTACATCAAAATTTAAGATTGTATAACCCCTGGTGGTATTTTTTTTCCAGATAAGATTTTTGAAAAATATCAGTCTCAAGATATGCTGCAACTGATAGAGCAGGTTCTGAAAGAAAAATTTAATAAATGATTGTAACTGAATTTTTTTTTTTGGTTTCAACAAAAATATGAGATTCTCCCGCATTATTTTAATCGTATTTTTAAATATTGTCTTACGCATATCAGAACGCTATGAATACTTGGCATTGTTTGTTTTGACGATTAATTAAAAAGATATGATTCTAAGGTTAATTGATTAGGGATTGGAATTTTTATTAACCTTGATTTTTTACGAGGTAGCTTAGATTAGATTACAGTGGTCAGTTAACGTACAACTCTTAAGGTCATCAGCATAATTTTCTTTACTACAATCAACTAATAAAAAATGTTTAGATATCCGCAGATGAAGCGATTCTGATAATAGGTGTATTTTTTTGCGCATTTATCCAGATCAGAGTAGTGATTAATATTTACGAGTATATTGGAAACACCATAAATATAGCTGTTTTTAAAAGATTTGTCGGAATTCGTGAAAACTTCAATAATAGGCCTGTGGTTTTTTTGCGACTTCTAGAGCAGAGTACGAGGTTTAAGCAACAACAAGGCGCAAAGTAAGAAGAGCAATTACACCACCTCAAACAATGGAGCAGCTAAAAAACTCCTACTCTGCTCTGAAAACAGCAAAAAACACGCCTAATATCTTTCACCCCCAGCGGATTTAAAAACAAAAAAATTCTTACATCGTTTTTTCCGGATAGAAGTGAAATTTAATTCGATATCTCATTACACCTAAGGCCCGTTCCTATGATCGTCAGTAACGTTCGATCTGGAACTTTAACTGACAGATATTCATACGAAACTTACAGTCAAAGTTCTGGTTAAATTTTAACTGAAGGTCGTAATAACGGCCCTTAGAGATATATCGAAATTCGTGAAAATGTACACAACCACTTCACCCAACCTTGATATTGAAAAATTTAATTAAAAAACCGGTCTATGCGTTTCTGTAAAGACCCCGCAGAAGTAAAATTTGTTTGATAACTCGCCATGCATAAAAGATATAACGAAATTCGTGACAATGTGGGAAAAACTCTTTTTACGGGCATTGTTTTTACTCCACCTTTGTATGCAAATTTGAGCTTTTGTTACTTTATTTAGTACTGCAGTACATCTACTAAGTTTCACCTTTCTACGACAAGACGTTCCCGAGATACAAAACCACCCCTTCCCCCCCCCCCCCCAACTCCCCGTATCTTGCTACCTGCATCAAACATGTTATTTTTCTAGGATGCCTCTATAGCGGCTTTATACAATCATCAATTTTTATCGTTTGTCGAAAATTTTACCTCATATAAAAATTGGTATCATTTTGTGGTGACCTTTTCCAAATTTCATATGTTTCCAATATTGCCGGTCAAATTCGCTATTTCGCATTGCTTATTATAGCAACGGTGTAATACTAGCTTAACATTTAGACTATCAATCAAACACTTTGTCAAAAATTTTGACAATACTATTTAAGGGGGTAAACAATTTCTTTGGACGCGAAGTTGCGTCGCCGGCACTAGACGTGTTTAAAGTGTGCAGTTTGAATCAATTTTATACGACTTCGAAGACAGATAATTTCCGAAACTAGTTTCAAATCCTATCCTCAAAAGTATCAAAACGATAAAATCTCCATAAATTAATCCAGAAAATTCCATCTCACCAGCTAATCATCATCAAATTATCAAAGTAATTACCGATTTCAAATTAATCAGAAGTTTCCAAAAACCTATTTTAAACTCTAAATTTAAAAACCAATCGAATTTCACTAGCCGTTCGATTCGAATTATTCCGAAGTCATTCAGGTTAATTAAAATAGTTTGGTTTTTTTCAGGGCGTGTTGCTATGCCAGATTAACTACGATCAACGCAACTATTTATAATTAACATAACGACTGAGAAATGACCCTTTAAGGGTTTCTCAAAATGGTAATAATATCGTCTTGAAGGAACCAAATTCGGTGTACCTACCAGTAGTGAGGATTGAAAAGAAGAAAACAATTTTTTTTTGGTGATTTTGACTTTGAACATGGTCCGCATAAAATGCATTAATTTGAACGTCTAAAAATACTAGAAAAGTATAGGGTCCACTACACATTGTAAGTAAGGCGGCATTTGAAGATGCATAAAGAAAAAAGAAAACACACTTGACTGAGTGATTTTGACCGACTCGAATTACTGGTAATATTTCATCACTGTAATATTTTAAAGAGAAAAAAAATCGTTCTGCTTGATTGAAATTCCTTCCAGGTCTGAGAATTTTCGCAGAGGTTATATGCGTCTTGGGCTTAAGAAATGAAAGAAATTCTTAATAAATTTCGAATGAATGTAAACAGAGTTCAGGTTACTTGCAATGAAATACGATCATTCGTCGTGGTATTGTGTTTTAGCGAAGAAATCAATTTATCGTGTCAAACTTATGAAATTTGACCTAGTTGTTTGTATTAAGAGCAAAATATTGTTTTCGCGAAAAATATGTTTATGTGATGCAACTGTGTTGAATTTATCAAAACCATCGACCAGTTGTTGATATCGCTATCGTTTATGGTTAGTGTAAACGGATTCTGCTCTAAAGCTTGTATTACACTGCCATCAAATATTTGACGAAAAAAATTTGACGATAAATTCATGAAATATTTTTCTTAAGAACAAATGAATTATGAATCTAATATATAAAGTAAAGTCAAGTCAATGTTTGGGGCGAATGGAAATCTATACCTGTGAACCGTTTTCTCCCAAATTTTCCATGTACATTCTCAAGACTGCCGGACAAGTCGAGAACATAATTATATTCCCGAAATTTTGTTCGTATATTTGTTGTAAACAGTTTAATTTTCCATAAGATTAGCATTGGCGTAAGTGGCGCCTTCGCTCAACGGGGGAGATGGGAGTAACAGGGGCGATGGAACAAAGTGAGCGTACCCATGGTACCCATGGGTGTACCATGCAACACCCATGGGTGTACCACGCAACACCCATGGGTGTAAACACTACTATGTATTTCTCAAAGCACCCATAAATATTTGTGTACAACCATGGGTGTTTCTCAAAACACCCATAAATATTTGTGAACAACCATGGGTGTTTCACAAAACACCCATAAATATATATGTAGTTTTCGATTGGTGCTAGGAAACACCCATGAGATTTATTCGACCAGAGTGATCATGAAAATGCTATCAAATTGATCAAAATCATCGAAACAGAGGCTCTAAATACTGCAAACTAAAATGTGGTTAAATTAAAATTTTCTAAATACCTTAAACATGCACCAAAAAATAGTAAAATGTTCTGTTTTACTTTATTTTCTTGTGCAGTAAAAACATAAAAATATCTTAAGTCTTATATTTTTAGAATCATATAAAAAAAAAGTGAATTTCTTTTTTCTTTTTGTTTCATCTTCAAAAAGTAAAAAAAACTTGGCACAATTTTGAAAACATATTTTTTTGGTTACAATACAATAAATTAGAAGCCAAATTATGCAATATTAGTTTTAACGAACTCAAATATATGTCACGAACTGATATAACAATTTTTGCAGAAAGGCATGCATTTTAGTTTGGATAACTCCGTTTTGGGACGGAAAATCTATAATAATAAATATTAATATTAGTGAATAATAATTTGTAATTTTTTGTTTTGGCACCCAAACAGTAAATCATTTAAACGCCCATACATGCCCGTTTTGGTACCGTTTTGAATATATGTAAATGTTTAAGTAAATATTACAGTTTCTTTCAGTAATATATGTAAATGCCGAATATGAAACCGTTGGAAGGAGAATAAGTGGTTTTAAAAACACTCAAGCATATTATTATCTGTAACGTGACGTCAGTTTTAATAACATTCCAAATTAAAAAAAATGTTCCAAGTTAACTGGAAAACGGGCTCATTATCATAATTTCTTCAATGGTATCTTAAAGCCTATTTTGTCACCTTTTATGCCTCAGTAAATTTATGGCTCTAGCTGAAACACTTTTGAAGTTATTGGTAAAATCATTCACCAAACCGACACCCCCCCCCCCACCCCCCGAAACGATGTAATCACAAACGCAAAACTAAATGTAACTTACACTCGACGCGTAAATTTGTCTGAAATCCACTCCCCCGAAATAATTTTCTGCGTTCGCGCCTGATCACTCCTACACCCCCAAAATTAAGATCATTTTGCCCTACTAGAGAGCTACTGACCCGAACTCCTGTAAAATTGCTATTCTCCCTCTTTCGTGCTCCACCTCCACCCTCAAAAAATTTACTGTTAGTACCATAGACTCCTCTTATGATCCCATATACAGAAACCAAATTTCATCTTCCTGGTGTAATTGGTTTGGAAGATATTGTAATCCAAAGTTTTTCACCGACCACACCCCACCACCCCTCTTAAAATTTTTAGCCCTTGTCGGATCTTGAAGTATCCCTAAAGACAACAACAAAGTTTCAAACTTCCTGCCATCAATTGTTCAAGAGATATAGATTTTCCCTGCTTGCAAGCGTTTCGGACTAATTATTTTTCCCCCATTCCTATACCGCGCCACCAATTTCAACTATTTTTTTACAAATGGGTCCACTATCATTGTACTACATAAGTTCCAAATTTCGACCTTCTAGCAAAAGCGGGTCCTGAGATCTAGAAATCAAAATTTTTCTCTTCTAAAACACTTCCTCCTCCTCCCCTCTCACACCCAAATCCACCCAAAATACCACTCGTAGGGTTTCACCCATTCTACACACCATAAAAATTTCAAAGTAATATCTCTAGCGGTTTCTGAGCTACGCACCTTCAAACGGTTTTGCGGACGGCGTCTACGGCGGACAGACGGATATTTTTTTTTTTTTTTGCTTTTTTGGGGGTAGCAAATTTTTTTTTTAATTTCTGGTCGATAACAATACTTTATTATTAAAAAAAATAAAGTAAAATGAAACATATTTCATCGTCAAAATGGAAGTTGTTTTTAAACAACAATATTGAAAATATAGAATTTGAATTCCTAAGGAATAATAATACAGTGATATTTTCTTCCCAAGAAGAACGTGTCAAAATTTTCTAATTAGTGTTAGCTGTTCCCCTAATCTAGTTAACTTTAGGTTTTCTTCAAAGACTTGGAATGGAATGCAGTTGAATGTCGTCCGATGTCAGTCCACCCAAAATATACAGACTGAACAATTTTCAAATAAATTCGATGGTAAGTGCGGAGGTGTAGGTACCGACGTATAGGTTCTCCATGTTTTTAAGAGTCCGATAATAATTTTTTTTAAGACGCTATATCCGTTATTCAGTGCATACCGACGTCAATAAATCTCAGTTTATACGAATTTAAGTTGTCGTCGTTTGTAGATAGGCTTGGGTATTCGACTATATTTGCTTTAATCAATTTGATTACAAAATACCAACTGTATTTGGGTGTTGTATGTATATATACAATCTAAACAGATTTGATCAAAATTAAACGTAATCCTGTTAAAGGTCATTCATCACTTCAAGTGCTATGTTGGTTGTGTATACACAGAGTTCTAAGACGAGATTTCCTACTGAGGGCGTCTTCTTCTTCGATTAAAGACCATACGATTTCTTCCGTAGACAAGTAGGCGATAAATGATATAAAACGAAACTGAAGACGACAACCCATTAAACAAGACAAATAACATCCGGTGAATTTGACGAATATTTTTGAATTACTAGGACCGCGCGATTAAAGTCGATATCAACATTGAATCCCGGAGAACACCCCCGTCTGGGGTACTTGTGGAAGATCCTCCTATTGGCAGTGACTCATTAATTTAAAATCATAAAATTGAAGTTCTTGGATGAGCAACGAAAATAAAAAGAGTCCTCTTCCTCTGATTGTTGTTGTTGTTGTTTTTTTGTATCATATTAATGATGCCTGGATCTTTTATGGTCGTCATACAAGATAATACATCAGTACACGTTGATGTCGACTGTAAGGAATGCTTTCGAGACATCCATTAGATAGATGTCTCCTCTAGATGTCGACTTGTTGTGACTATCTTTAGTCTTTAAGCAGTGAAGTTAGTCTGTCTTCAAGCTTGTGAAAAAATCGACTCAATCCCGTATGGGAAGCATGTACCTAATGAGTATCGTGTCTTCTGTGATATATGCTCCATGTTGGATAGTCCGTTATTTTGTCATTGATAATCAGTCGTATGTTTTATTTTCGAAGCTTCTGTAGTTTTTTCAGGTTTCTACAATGTGCAGTCTTGCAGAAGTACAGGGTGTAAAATTTAATATTAATCTTTTCACCCTATAGGACGGGGATCTTACCTTATTTCCTTTTACTTTTTACTAGAATAAGTATTTTATAAACGCATTTTTGAATAGTTTTTAAAAATTTCTGCCTGGTTTGTGCTTTTAATGTCGTAGTGGTTAATTAAAAGCAGTTTACATTGTCCTAACTGGATATGGCTCTACCCGGTTGGCTTCAAATCCAAGTAGGAACAAGATTTATATTGCGAATGAATTTCAGTATGGAGCGTCCACTTTTTTGTACGTTGTTGTTATTTCATACCTACTGTATTTTCTTTTGTCGAAAAGACATTAGGTGTTTTAAAACAGAAGTGTGTATAAAATTTACATTGAAAACACCAAAAACATTCCTGCTTTTGGTATTTTTATTAATTTTTTCTGTAGATAGTAGGTTAGAATCTAAGATAAGGAATCTAATACGGAAAGGCTGTGTGTAATGCTATGTACAGACTACGAGATTGACGCGTTTAAATCGAGTTAAATGCGCTGAAAACACTTCCCGAAGGCGTTTACGAAAACACGTAGCTACGACGTGCTTAACCGAAAACCTGCACTGCGACTCTCGCGGAAATCGAAGTAAGCTTTGGAAGAAACTGTGAATTATGATAGAAATTCAATTTTGTGCTTGTGCAACGACTGCATTAGCTAATAAATTCAATTTATTACTTCTATGCAAACTCATTTGTTTTAAACAATTTACACACCATAAATTTGGTAATGAAACACAGCTGAATATCTACTTGTCAGAAAAACTTACGTCAAGCTGTCAGGTATCAAAATAAAACCAGTTGCCTAGTGTGAACACTACTTTTTTGAGACGTTAATTTTGCCTACTTAAATGTGTTTAAAACGCATAGTCTGAACATAGCATAAAAGCACAATTTTTTTGGAGACCAAAATTAATTTGACAGTGCTCAAAAATGTGCTTTTAAAGAAATCTTGCTTGTCAAAAATAATTATAAAGGATTATTTTTGTTTGTTTTTATTGTTTGTTATGGTAACCTTGAACGGCTTGGATTTTGGCTCCAATATATTATTTGTTATATTTGGGGCCATCCAAAAGTGTTATAATGCTGAACACCTTGAATATGCAACTGTATTTAGAAAAGAGATATTTATTTAAATATCCATTTCTGTACAAATGCTTTACATCGAAAGAAATCTTTTCGATGACTAGTATCCCAATATGGTGAGTTCATAACAATATTGTCTTTTTTTTTTATTAAATTAGTGATCGAAAAATAGTTGCTAATGCGTACTATCTACGAAAAAGGTTATAGAGAATCATGTTGTTATTTTCTATATATATTATATCATACTCTGTTTTGGATAAATGCTCAAAGACACGCATTATACTACTTCTATAGCTTATTGTCGTTTGCTCACCTTTTTTTTACTCTGAACAAGACCCGAATATTTCTATTTATTTTTTATTTTTTTGTCCTTATTATTCTTATATATTATTGTTTGTCAATTTATATTTGAACTAGCCGCGTGCCTTGGATACGCTCGCTACGCTTACGTTGTTCCATCGCCTCTGTTACTCCCGTTTATCCATTGGTCCTGTTTCTCCCGTTGATACATAACTCCCCTTCATTTTTCATTTTTCTCCATCCTCCATCCACCATCCTCCATTCTCTATCCACCATCCTCCATACTTCATACACTCAAATGTTGAAATTACTCGCGAACCACCAATTTCGGGAATATATAATAATATTTCATCGCCCCTGTTGATTCCATCACGTGTTAGCAGCGGATAGTAAAATCGTAACAAATAAATAAAAAAAAAAATCACACATGTTCGCGGTCGGCAGGATTCGTACCTACGCTCCCAGAGAGATTCATCTGATTTCTAGTCAGACGCCTTACCCGCTCGGCTACGACTGCCTGTTGTAAATTTTTAATTCTAAGTCAGGTTCAACTGATTCAACTTTTTAAAGTTAAATTTATGTTATTTATAACAAATACACGTACCATATTTCGGGAATATAATTATGTTCTCGACCTGTTCGGTAGTCTCGAGAATGTCCATTCAAAATTTTGGTGGGTGTAAATTTTAATCGAGCTCGACCAAAAAACTGACTTATTTTTATATATTAGATTTTGATGTACCAGTATTTTTTTCTGCCTATTAAGTTTCTGCTTCCCTCTCTCTGTTTATTCTTTATTATTTCTAATGAAGAACAAACAATTTAAGAAATATTAAAAAAAAAAACAATTAAAAGGGTAAAAAAAAAATAAAGCAAAAAAGGAAAATAAAAAGAACAAAATAAAAATAAAGCAAAAAACTAAAATAAAAATAAAGCAAAAAACGAAGAAAAGAACAAATTTAAATGAATAAATAAAATATGTGAAATACAAATAAACTTTCTGAATTTAATTGTATGTTTGTTGTGCTCATAGTAATTTTTCTTTTATTTTAATTTTTTTCTATTTTTTATTTCTTCATTATCTTTATATATCTTTACTTATATACAGTTTATCTCTGGTAGTCTGGGTGGCATAGTGGCTAGAGCACTTGCCTTCGGTGCACCTGGTAACTGGTTCGAATCTGCTTGGCGAAAAGAAAATCAAATTAAATTAAAAGAATTACTAAAAAGATCAAATTTAGCTAATTTCTTCATTTAATTTATTTATTTTTTTGTTTTTAATTCACTTTTCCTTTTTCACCCCTATTCTTTAATCAGTGGGGATGAAAATGAACTCCAATTTTAAATTTTTGAAAACGTATGAACGATTCGTTTCCCTGCAAATTTGACAGCCAAAATAAAAAAAAACTGTTAAAATTTTTTTTTGCAAAAAAAGTAATTGAAGATTAAAGATTAAGAATAAAAAGTTGAAAGAAAACAATTAAAAAGAAGCAAAAGGAAACAAATAATAATAATAAAAAAAAATAAATAAATAAAAAAGAAACGTATTTAAAAAAAATATGTAAAAAGAAAATAAAAAAGAAAAAAATTTAAAAAAAAGAAAATTAAAAAAAAAAACTTTTTTGGAAAGTTGTAAGCAAAAACTTAATTTTTAATTTTTTAATAATTTAATTGTATATATTTTCTCATTTCTTTTAAGCTTAATTTATTTATTTTTTTGATTTTGTTTGATCATATTTTTTGGTCACCTGTATCTTTCTTTTTAATTAAATCAAATCAAATCAAATACAATTATTTCTTAAATTGTTTTTAACTTGAGAATGAAGATGATAGTTCGAGACAAGTAAATTACTTCAGAGAGCGTTCAATTGGTTTTTGGTAAAGAATAGCTACACATGTAAGTGAGTGAGTCAGCCGATTTGGCGCCTATAAAAACTAGTAGTTACACTTTTAGCATGATGAATTTAATATTTCGCAGATTGTAACTCCCTCACAAAGCCTATGCTTCCTTCAAAGAAAATCGACCTAAGGAAATAACTCTACTTCATTCAAAATTCTTTAAAAAAAGTGTTCCTCTCTAAATGTTTTTTTTTTTAAACTTTAAAACAAGATAGAATAGGTTGTGCGAAGGGTGCAGAATTAACAAGGGCGAGAATGGCCTGCTTTGAGTACCCATCTTGAAAAAGATGCTTCCCTCTTATAAAAACCACACACTATATGGGTAGTCAGTCTTTGCTATATGTGCATTTACAATTCTTTTTTTTTATTACCGAGAAACCACTGTTTCAAGTATGGCCGCACAAAAAGGCGATTAGTCAATATTATCATTTCCCGCCTGATACAACTAAAGAGTTTCGATAGTAGATAAACTTTGCGTCACTTTAAAATTTGTTCGTCATATCAAATAACAACGTCTGTAAAAATTCTTCAAACTTTATAATCGAACCGCAAAAAAACTTCACTTTCATCCCACACAAACATAATTCCCTTAATTATGACCTTAACTGATTGGGAAAACATGACTGCACGATACCTTTACAGGTAAAAAAAAACGTGCTATGTTATCCCTTAAAAAATCGGTTCCATCATAAATACAAAAAATCCGACAGACGTACTCCTAGCTCGCCCAATAATCCACCACGTCCCGCACTAATTTATCAATGAATTTGAAAATCTGGTTTTTCCGTCTTACCTGTATCATGTGCAGGGGCGGTTGATCTTGACCCATGACTGATCCTTGGACTTAAGCCAAACGATCATGCGCATAAGAAAAGATGTTTACATGGACAGATGAAGATTGAAAAGGTGTTTTGTGTCTGGTTCTTTTGTATCGTTCGGTTTGAAGCTGGAAGCATTGAAGATGGCACGCCTTAACTTATTTTGAAAATCATGTAAATCGATCGAAACGTGTCCGATACAAAAGGCATTACAGACACTCGGCCAGACATTACAATCTCCGAAATTCAAACGCACGTAAGGAGGATTAGAACTGGATCATAATTTATTGTAGTGAGAAACATTAAGTGGCCCATAGACGCTCATGCATGAATGTCATTCATCCTTGTCGCGACACGTTTTGGCTCCGCCTACAAAAATCAAAAGTTTTTGATTTCTATGGTGGCAGACCCACACATTCAAGTTTCTGATCCATACAGTCATGGAAGCATGACAACATGCATGAGCGTCTATGGGCCCTTTTAAGGTGTTTTTTTTTCCTCTTCTTTCTAACTTTCAATTTTATTGGGAGCTCTGGCAACCCTCAATTATCACGGTGACATTTATTTCCCAGGGTGGGTTAAGGATTTTGGGATAGGTGATATCCGTTTTTTGCTTTTTATTTATTTAGGTATTACTTATGAAGGGGAGAAAAAACTGGAAAGGATCAAATATACGAAATTTGTTTTATGAGGTTTAATCGGTCGGGAGAAAAGTGTCGGTAACCCCTGCAGAGTGTACGTATGACATCGAAGCAATATGATAATGCAATGCATATGGCTACATACCGCGTGATGCACACGTATCTAATCCAAACATTTTAATGTTTATCTACCGAAAAGGTATATGGGGAATTAAAGTGATCCCTTGCTTACAAGGTGGTCTTATCGAATAATATGAGGGTTACGAAACGCTTATTTTATGTCCCTTGGCGAAATGAATTATTCTGTAGGCAATGTTTATTTATGTGGCTACACTACCGAAATTTGGAATTTTTTGTCGCTTTTATTTATTTTGATGTTCCGGTGTTTTTGTTCCATTTTACTAAAGTGATTCTTGTTCTTATTACAATCGTATTTTGTCATTTCACCAATAGCATTAAAACAAGAGATTAACACAAATTATTTTGAAGTAGATATGGGTTTCTTGATATAGAATCATTTTCGAGAACTTTCCATCAACATGAAACAAGAATTTGTGATATGGAACCATAAAGTCCAACTTTATATTTTTTGCTCAATTTTGACAGAAAAAATACGACTAAACTCTTCGTCAAATTTTTTATTTGTCAAATATTTGACAGCATGACATACAATGATATTGGCTCAGAAGAACGTTATTACTTTCACTGAAGCTTGTTGTAGTACACTGAATATATTAAGCTAAAAAAAATTAACGTACAGTTCTTTAAAAAAATATTCAGTCAAAAAAGACTTTATGTAGAACCTATAAAATAATAGTTTGACGATTACACTATCTGACAGCATTTGTCCGGGAAAGTAGTCAAATGTTTGACAATGTAGCATACAGTGTAAAATATGTTCAAGACAGCAACATTTAATCCTGTGGAGAAACTAAAAAAAGAACAAAAAAAAACTTCAGAAGCTAAAAAAAATTAGGTATAAATAAGAAAAGAAATTCAGTTACAAAAGAGAATGAATAAAAATTAATAATAAATTGGAAACAATTAACAAGGAACACTGAAAAATCGGACTGAACATTTTATTTTATTTTTAATCTTGTGAATTGATTTTAGCGGTTTATTTTTTAAATTTATATTTAAATTTATAAATTTATGAATTTTGGTCAATATTCTCTGCTACAATAAGTACCCTTCCTTTTTCAATTCATAGATGGAGGTTGAGGTTGAGGTTATGGTAAATTTTTACAATACGAATTTTGTTTTTTTTCGCAAAAAATCCGATAAGTGAATTGATTTTTTTTTTTGGATTAGAGATGGGTCGTTCATGAGTGAACTGTTCCGGAATATCACTTGAAGGGAGCTAGTGAAGTAACTCAGTCCTTTTGGTGAACTGCAGTTCCATTGGACATGTGACCAAAACACTTACCGACCTTTTTTTTTTTGATCATCATCTTCGAGATCTTCTGACCTTTTTTTTGTCATCATCTTCTAGATGTACTGACCTCTTTTTTTCGTTTTCTCATCATCTTCTCGCCTCAAGTTGAACTATGTTCGAGCTAAAAGAAAGAACTAGTTCGCGATGGAACGACAACGAAAGAACGATTGAACGAAGAGTTCCGGAACTACTTAACTGATCTGATTCCTTAAAGTGAATGACTCGGAGTGAAGTACGCCACTGAAAGGAACTGCTTTCCCCATCTCTAATCTTGTAAATAATTTGATCATGCCATAAATCTTAAAATTTTAGTTTCGTCGATCGGGCCACTTCTACTTTCAAGGTCAAGTTTTAGGTCTTAAGTGGCTCCTATTTACGATTTTTGAATTTATTTTGCAGCATCCGCAGAATGGTGCAATTAGAGTAAAATAAATATATTTTAAATTTAATCCTGACCAGATAACAAGGTAGTCAAGAAGATCGTTAAAAAAATTGTATTGTAAGTATTACAATCACCCATAAAAAATAGTGTTTAGGTCGTTTGTCAATTTCTCCAGGACTGATTTTGTAGTTTATCTCATACAATTTTTAGCGCCTTTGGGGCACGTGCTTCTCTTATTTGATCGGGTTGAAACATAAAACATTTTCTTACTATAAATGAAGCCATTCTAGAACGTGCCACGAAAGAAATCTTTGGAAAAAGAAATCCACCATTCAAATAAGAGACATCCTCTAGTGCGCATTGGTCACTTCAAAGTAACAAAATATTACGTTGCGTTTATCAGACTTTTTTTTCCTTAATTCAGTATTTCTGGTCATAAACTAAATTGAGTGGTAGACAAGAGCAATCTACCCCAGTTAGCAATTCAAATAAGAGTCCTCTAATGCCAAAAAGCAACGTATTTTTTTTTTCTAATATAGCTGCTATAGTGGTTCTACGTTATTCTCACTAAAATACACAAGGATGAAATAAGATTGCTTTTGGCTGGATTTGATCTTCACTAATTAGTGGGTGCAACCTATGCTTAGAATTAACATCCTAGTGAACAACCAAAATTGGTTGAAGTATGTGGTAATTTTTAGTGTATACATCACTATGGCACACTTTAGCCTATTATAATTCGCGGAAATTAAATTCATTTCAAGAACGTACATAGCTGCAAGGGTATTTATCTGATGACTCAAATCAAATTCAATTATGAAACGGTTCCTTTGAACCTAGTCCAACACAATTTTCAAACATGCATGTTCAGGAAGGTTTTTATGTCCTTTCAATGGCAATATATGCAATGTCATATATGGTCATCTTCAAATAAGAAAATGTTTAACAAATTTAGCTGCCATAGTGAAAAATTCCATTGTCGTTTATCTTAGCATTGTTCAAAGTAAACTTGTAGGTTTTAGTTTATGTAAACTGGCGGTTCTTGATTCTTCTTTACTGAAATCTATTTCTTAGCCGGGGCCAACAAAAGGTAAACATTCTCTTGCAATGGTTCCTTTTCCACGATTCTTAACTTATGAAAACATTAGCATTTTACAAACTATCAGTGGATTGTAGTGGAAATCTCAGGCTACTTTTAAGAACGTTGTACTTTAAGTTCACCTTTAAAATGTTTATGTTTCCGTTATTCTTTCACGAAAAATGCTAATTCGGTGCTTGATACAGGTCTGCTCGTAGCTAACATTGTTGACTTTCTTACTTCACAAACGGTTGTGAAAATAAAATAGCATTACAACATTTGCATTCGTTTAACAAAACAGCAAATTAGCTGTAGTGACAAAAAAAAACTGAAGAAGTACAGAGACAATTGCTCAGGTGTTAAAAAACCTGGAATACCTATATGTAATATTCAATAGGTGTGTATTCGATTTCATTTGTACAGTAGATATCTTTGTCTGGTATGCGGTAAAGACAGAACTTTTTTTTGTGTACATAAAAGCGACCTGGTTTTTAATTTAACTGCGGCTATCTTGGCTCTTTCTACTCTCGGAATAAAATAACTTACAACTGTACACCAGCTTGTATAATTCCATTACCGCGCGGCTTATTGTGCCCCTGTGCGATAAAATTATACGGAGAAATGGTGTGCTACTTGATTGTATTGTTGTTGTTATTGATTGTAAAATGGAAAATGTGTTGAAAGAAAATTTCATAATAATTGTCGTGATGTTGTGGTTAAGACTGTGTGCGACCACAAGTTTGTTTGTTACGATTTATTTGATTAAGAATACCCTTTCCAGTAAATAAGTTTTTCAACTGTATGCCCTTAAAAAACAGAACCATGGTAACTTTCGATCATTGAACAAACCCAGCATAAAAGTTCTTAAGATGGTTTCTATCTTCCCTTCACCGTGAAAAATTTCATTCTCTCATTAACAAATTGTATACATAATAATATAAAAGAAAATACATAGAAATGTTAAAAGTTTCACAACAACTTAAATTTACATTCTTTTTGTAGACATTTTTTCTCAGAAATGTGTAAATTAACACATGTTTGCGAAAATACCTTGCTTGTAAAAAAATTTTTCAAGCGAATCAAGCAATTTTTTGATGAAAATTTGAATTTTTTTATTATGAAATGCTCTGCATAAGTTTCTTTATATAGGTAGTTCATTTGTATACCATAATTATTTGCATGTAGTATTCCAACTTTCTCTAAACAACACTAGAAATAGGTAGAAATACCCAACCCACTTCACAAGTTCGAAATAATGTAGAATTATTGTGAACGCAGCGCGCGTGCGTTTAGCGATGCGACACGCGTGCGTTTAGCGATGCGGTGTGATGACAGCCGACTAGAATTATGTTAGCGAATGCAGCACATGGAGTTCATACAACCGCTAATGGAAACTAAAACAAACAGATTTCATTCGACACATTTTTGTTTATCATAGATCCAGTTATTGGTACAGATTGCAACCAGTTACAGTGATATTGCATTGCATCGCTCTAATCGCGTCGCTTCCACGTAAATTTTTGTAATCCTTCAAACTAAAATAACTAAGCATAAATGAAGTAAAGTCAACTAAATGCTCGGTAAAAATGGGGTTCAAATGCATTTCACGAATTTCGTCATATCTCTTGGGTCTTCTGTAATATCTAATTAATCGTACTTCCTCGAGTTCTTCAGATAAAGGTACAGGAATTAAAAATAAAATAATTTCAGGTTTTTATTTAGTATTCAACCGTAAGTACGTGTAAAAAGGTTGCGTATATTTTTACGAATTTTGTCATATCTCTTAGGTTAGAGGAGATATCGAATTGATTTTTATTTTCACGGACTTGTTATGTAATCGCCTTAAAATCAAATTAATATTTTTTTTAACTTAACCCAAAAAAGTATAAGGGGGTTCCAATTACTTTCACGAATTCCTCCATATCTCTTCGGTTTAATCACGATATTGAACTGATTTTTTCTTCACTTTTTTTTTATGTAATCGCCTACAAATTAAGCTTAGGTTTTTTTTTAAATTGAACACTCCAATGGAATTTAATAATTTCCACAATATCTCTTCAGCCTGATCAGTAGCTCAGTTCTGTAACTTATGAATGAGAAATTTCTCACCTAAAAGTCAAAATGAGGAGCTACAGATATCGAATGGGACTTTACTTTTATGAGATATAAATTTTTTTCTTTAATTTTTGTATGATGAACCACCGATGAATCTTTCAATGATTTAATTTCCTCTATAACTTCTTTGGTATATTTCGTATTTTAGCACGTCCTGAACAATAATCCTAAATTATTTAAGGGTGTCAGTATCGTCCGCATTTCAGTCACACCTCAACTTTAACCACTTTCTTAATTTTGTTTTTGAAAATAATAAAGTTGCGCTCAAACTTCTGGCAGTTGTTTAATTTTCTTATCTCGATTTTGACCGTTTTTCCTGAAAATTTGTATTTCCTTTTCATAAGTTTATAATGAAAAAATTGCACATTAAGTCTAAGCTTAAAAAAAGAATTAAAAAAAGGATCTTTAGCTTAATTTAACTTTTATTACGTTTTTCATATAAATATTACAGTTTTTCAATTCCAATTTTCCATAAGATACTGTGTAATTTTCCTTTATTGTGTAATTTTTCTTTATTGTGTAGATTTCCTTTATTGTGTAATTTGTCTTTATTGTGTAATTTTCCTTTATTGTGTAATTTTCCTTTATTGTGTAATTTTCTATTAAAAATGATAGTTTTTCGTTGAAATTTACATTGTTAATCCCCAGTCACAAATAATTATGAAACCATTTTTGGTAGAGTAAAGCACTGCTAGCCAATCACATCACCTCTTTAAACATATCCCCATAAATAAATTTCAAATATATACCGGGATATTTATACTATCATGAAAATGATGATGAACGAAATTTGGCTCAAATTATGAATGTTTAATCATCAGTGCAAAACTAAGGTTTTTATGGAATTTTAGTTTTATGTGTTATTTTACCATGGAAGAAAACGAGGAGTACAGGTACACAGTGTACTCTTCTAAGCACCCGTTGCATAGTTGAACAATGTCTTAAACACATGGTTCAAGATTCGTAACTTGAATTAAATTTTCTGCATTGTCCCAATATTTAATCTATTTTTGATATCAAAAGAAGTTCAAAAGCAATTAATTCGACGTGCAGAAATGGGTAAACTTTTTAAATTTAAAAATAAAGAGTACGTACATCAATAAAAGCGCAACCGGATCCAAATACAATTTCACCCACTGTCTATTTTTAATTTCGCTGCGCATCACTTTTTCAAAAATACGCGATATTGTGACTGATTTATTATGACAAAAACATTGAACTGTGCCATATGTTTGGTATTTTTAAATTTTTGTTGACTTCAAGAAAAAATATTTCATTCAGCGATTGGCTCAGTTGCATAATACAAATTTAGTTGAAAATTTGAAACCGAGCCTATGGTCATAATGTCACGACACAGTTTTTTTAAACAATGAAAATCTGTTCGAATTGAGTAAGTAACTTGCTAATGTATTCCTTTAATTGGTTCGAGGTAAGTATTAAGTAAGCAAATATTCAATGGGCAGATATCCTCTAATTACTTGTAAGTAATACGATTATCGCGCCACTTTTTAAATGATTCAGCGATACGCAAATAATTAAAATAAAATCGACGTGGTCACCAGTTTCAAAAAAAAAAAGAATTGCCCAAAAATTTGCATATTGTCAAAAAGGGGTAGCAATAGCAAGGAAGCGAAAAGGTGTGAAATAATTGCCGAAATTACCTTTATAAAAATTCCAATTACGTATTTCATTTGTGTATTTAGAGTGCTAAAATCCCATATTTTTCGTATTTACTGAAATTATCAATGCGCTCGATAGCATTGTAACATATAATCTATTCTGGCTTAGTGCTCCAGAATGGCTTTTTTGTATGTATTTAGCACAAGGTGTGGTCGATTCGAATTACGTGTGTCTTTATTTGTTACATTTTTTTTTTTTGAAGTAAAACGAGTAGAGGTGTAACGAGACCGGTAGATATACTTTCTGAAAAAAAAATTCGAACCATTTATGCCATTAAGATAATTGTCGGCGGTTCAAGTTTCGAATCCCATTGATATTTAAGGCTTATCTGCCCCTATTTCTAATCTTTCTAAGGCTTATTAGAGTCACAGATTAGCTAAATAGTTTCTAATTTCATTGCTGTATACTCCACTTTCGTGCATCTATTTTGACCGTTTTGAAAATTGCTTCACTATTATATCTATTAAATCGAAATTTTAACTTCCTAGCATAAAACCCAAAATTGTTCGTCTAAAACAGCGGTCGGCAACAGACGAATGGTCGAAAGTAGGACTGCCAAATATTGTAAATAACTTACCTACCTATTCAATTTAATTAATATTTTTTATATAACTAGTTTTAGTAGGTAGATACAAAGCTGTTTGTATCTACCCACTAAAACTGTGTAGCACAAGAGAGAGCCTCAACCTCAACGTCAGTGACCACTCAAGCCAGTAATATACTGTATGCCATGCTGTCAAATATTCGACTATTTCCCCAGACAAACTCTGCCAAATAATGTAATCGTCAAACTTGTAATCGTTAAACTGTTTGTCACATTATTTTGTTTGCTCGATACAACGCATATTTTTGACATCATTTTGACGGAAAAATTTCACAAAACTGTTTGTCAAAAATTTTTGATTCGAATATTGGACAGCATTGCATAAAGTGTAATGCTAACTTTTAAGCGGTGTAGCCAAACTAAACAGAATTTTTTTTTATCTTAATATCTTTACATACAAAAAAAGTGGTTGGTATTTTGAGTCTACTGGTCAAAAAAAGTATACTTACTTTATTAATTGTCAAAATTATATGAATTAAATTGCGTGATGCATAGAACTGCATATAAACATGATCAATTTTGCAGTTCAGTTAATCATTTCTTCAGTTGCGAATTTGACTCTTAAACACTTTGCTTGCCACACTTTTTGTCAAAAATGTTGACAATGCTATTTAAAGGGTCAAAATTTCTGTGCCGGTCATCGGTGACCCCCATGGCATTTAACGTGTTAATTAGTATCAAATTTGTCGTAGGAATGGGTTGAGGATTGATCAAAATGTCAACGATATTTCAAAAATGAGACTATAAACTAAAACTGATGAATATCAACCCAAATTTCGCTACGAGTTATCCTTTCGCCAAAAATTTGGAAAATACAATTCGTAACACCTCTTGAGTACATCTAGAGGTATGATTCGCTTCGATAGAGGTTGCTGACCTTCTATTGCACGCATCTTTATACTTCATAAGAGTTGAATTATCTGGCTACGGTCTTAAGCATATATTAAACAGTATGCCACTTTGTTAAGAGTTTGTTGTTCTTTCCGGTGTCAGTGGAGTGAAGCTCCAATACGAAATCCCCGACTGTTGATTGATCGTAGTACTTGACAAATTTGGAAAGAACTTTCACTGGAGAGGCCAGTTTATCATAAGATTTTTTGTTGGACTAGGTCCGAAGGAGCTGTTTCGTCATCGGAATGCAGAAGACTCTGCAGAAGACTTGTCAGGGTATTTCGGAAGTTGGCTAGAATACTCTTAACAAACTCTTAACATTTAGTAGCTTCAATGGTAGCATGACCATGAAAAACTAGTAACATAAAAAGTATGCCACTTTGTCAAATATTTGACAATTTTCGCTGACAAATACCTGTTTTTACCATGTACATGGCCTTCTTTGTTTCTTTCCTTCGACTATGTAGCTGAGATTAAGATAGTAAATATTTTATTCAGTTAACTATTTCAGGCTGAATGAACAAGTTTGTTTATATAAATAAATAAATACAAATAAATAAAATATAAATACAAAATTTTGGCAAACAAAAATTTAAAGACTAGTAAAGACAGACTGTGTTTGCCGTTGAAAATAATCCAATATTTGACTAAATAGCAAGGTTTGATTTTGTTTAGGACCTTGTTCCCAAATATTTGAACACGAAAATTTAACAAAAAATTCAATCGAATTCAAATATATGACATACAATTTGAATTTAAATGTAAATATATGACAGAGTCTAAAGCAAACTTTTCATATAAATTATTGATTTGAGTAACGAATAAATTTGTTGTTTGACATAGAACTGGCACTGATCTTTTTAAATCTTGTAACAATCCTTACACTTTTCCAAAGTAAGCAAACCATTAATAATTCCTTACTCTGTTTTTCGTTTCGTTTCAGGTGTCCTGACAAATATACAAAATGATTTCAATATGGGCGACGATGATGGCGGCCTATTACAAACCGCTTTCATAATATCGTATATGATTTGTGCACCGATCTTTGGATATATGGGCGATCGTTATTCGCGACGAATAATAATGGCATTTGGTGTATTTATATGGAGTGCAACGACAGTCTTGGGATCATTTATGAACTCGTCGGGATGGTTCCTAACATTCCGTGCATTAGTTGGAGTCGGCGAAGCATCTTATAGTACAATAGCGCCAACGATCATTTCTGATCTTTTTGCTCACGATCTTCGTTCGAAAATGTTGGCACTTTTCTATTTTGCAATTCCAGTCGGCTCTGGTTTGGGGTAAGTTGAAGCAAATTCTGTTGATAAGATCAGGTTTTTATTTATTTTTGCAGAATACATGATCGGAACTGGTGGTGACTCGGTAGCTTTCGTGGTATTACAATGGTATTGTAACCTGCAGAGGTTGTCAATTCGATACCACCGATAAAAAGCTATTCTTTTAAATTTAAATCGGACTTTGGAGAGTTAATATACATTTTCAGCACAAAATGATGTCGAAAAGAACCCTGAATTCCCGAATAATTTTCTTTCCTGTTTTTCTGTTGGCCAATTGATTTTTCAATACTGTATTGTACCTGCGTTAGAATTTACTAGCAAGTTCTGAACCAGTTCTGTTTTTCAGTACCGATGCGGAATTGTGAAAGTGGTACCAGTCCCTTAAGAAATTATTACTGCGATAGAACTCAATGAACCTGAAATTCTTGACGCTTTGGAGTTCATCAAAATGTTATGTTCTAGACTACCTCAAGATACTATCCCTCTGGCAAATAAAAAAAATACAGGTCTTCAAGAAAATTTAATCAATCTTTATAATTCCCGGTATTTTACGAACTTTTTCATGTTATTGTGTCCTTTTGAAGTTTTTGAATTTCTAAAGTTAGCAACTGTATCAGTACTGTGTTAATACCTACTGTAGACAAAGATTGTAAACAATATGTTCTAATAACATGTACTGTGGTAAATAATCTGAGTAGTAGAGTATTGTATTCAAAATGGTGCTATCCTTGGCTTGGTGAATAAACACATGTTATATATTTACTCTGTTCTACATCGTTGTACACAGAGAAAACAAATACATAGAGAAGATAGGTAAATAACTAATTTAAGAAAAATGGTATAGAAAGAATACCCATACAGTATACAGTATTAGAAAAAAACTATTTTTAATTGTTAGAAAACTTCATCATAAATAAGGTATTCATGTAGTACTGAATTCGAATTACTGAAACGGAATCTCTGTTCAGTACTGAATGAATAAAGGCTAACAGATTTTAGTCAGGGCCAAAAATTTTTAGTACTGAAAGGGTAAAGTAGTCTTGTTCGAATACCGCTTGAGTGCTGATGCTCTCATGGATCCTCCATCATCCATCCTCCATCATCGATCCTTCATCATCATCATCTAAAAGATCCGAGATTTGCAAAAATCTGTTTCAGTCCGCGAACTTTAATGATTCACGAGCCGTTATTATCCGCGAACCCCAAAGATCCGTAAAGATCTGTGCCTTGAAGATCTGCAAACCACAAAGATTCGTAAAGATCTGTTGAGCCGTCGAGATCCACGAACCGCAAAGATCCGTAAAGATCTGCAAACCGCAAAGATCTGTTAAACCACTGAGATCTGTCAATCCGTCAAGAACTGTTGAACCGTCGAGATCTGTTGAACCGTCAAAATCTGTTGATCAGTCGAGATCCGCGAACCGTAAAGATCCGTGGAGAAGTTCTGGCTCAGTTGGATCTTCTGCTTGAGCCGGTTCATTAAGTCATCTTACCTAAGGCATTCTGGTTCTTTCAGATATTATTTCATTAGTTTTTCGGCCAAGCGTTTAATTTAGTTGATCTAGTGTCCATTTACCAAGCAGGGTATGAAGGAACTTTCCTAGTCCCAGTTTACTGAAAAACTTATTTCTATCAGTAATTTTCTTAAGTAATCTCACAGATCTCGTAAATTCTCATACGATATTGATTCATCTGCCGTATGTTTACTTATTCACCTGAAAACATATGTTGCAAAGCTTTTTTCCTAGTATTTTCTCGTACGATATAATATGACGCGATTCGATCAACAAAACATGATATCATACATACGAAAACGAAAATCTTATCATCTTTTGCATGCATAGGATTTACCATTCGGGATATGATTCATTTCCTAGAGTGTAAATAGAATTCCAATCTTGACTACTCTCTGACTGGGAATTGTATCGAAACGAGATCACATCAAAACACCGACAGACAAAATCCAGAAAAAATCTAAAAATCCCGAAGCAACAAAATTCAGAAGGACAAAATCATAAAATTGTAAAATTTAAAAATTCAATTCTATAAATCTGGAAAATGTTGAACAATTTTCGGTGTTTCTTTGGAGGTGAATGGGAAATAGAAGTCTGTAATCTTATCATTGCCGAAAAAGAGTGTTAAATTAGTAGAAGCCACTTGTGTGAAAGCCCAGGGATCGCTAGAAGGCAACTGAGATGGCTGGGTAGTATTTTCTTCGATAACATCGAGGATTTGAGGTCCTTAGTGGTTGACAAACTGGTCAGGTTCTACAGAGAATTGGAGTGTTTTTGAGGGGACGGAACAGCCCATGATAATCTGAAGGGATCACAATGGACCCGTATGACGTTGCCTAGTCAGCGCACGCACTGCCCCCTTAAACCTAAACCTAGTGAAAGCCACCCAAAAGGTTGTTCTACACAAAGTCATAGCTCTTATGTGAAAAGTGGATGTTAAAAAAATCCTTAGTTCCCCAGTTTCATGCTAAGAGATGTTGTGTCTATCGCTTTAATTATAGAAACAATTTCTTCTTCGATCGGGTTACGCCTTGTCACCCAAGTTCTCAAGAATATCAATCACTAGATCACGAGATCAATTATTAGCAAGTCAATAAATGCCAGTCGGAGCTTGTTTTTATTTTAAATTCTTGTTATGTATGCAATCTAAGTTTAAAATAGCAAAAACTTTTCTGATTTTTAATGGAATTAGCTGTTGTTTTTACGATATGCATGAATAAGGAAGTTATAATTCTGTTGATGGAAAATTTTAATTAGTAATTGACTTTGCGAACGGCTTTCAGTATCGACGCAATCGTCACTCTTTAAGGTTAATAAAACTATTTTCAGTTCACCACATCATTCCCTGATTTTATTATGGCAAATCGAAACTGTAGAAATATGTTTGCCTTGCAGCTTCTCACTAAGAAAAAAATGTTTTTTTTTCGCAATTTGAACTGACATCAGAAAACATCGGTACCTATTTATACATTGTACTTTCGGAACTGCAATAGGCCCACAAATTTCTTTAGTTCCCATCCCAATTATTGCCCAGTAAATTATTCCACCCAAGAGGAGGAAGGAACGACTACCTTCAAATATTATGATTTGATCGTACAAAACATTTCTTTATTGAAATTCCAGCTCTATTATGCTTGTAACTCCAATATGAACAAATCGGAAAGATGGGGCGATCAATCTTCAGTCATTTTTTTCATTGTAGTTAGGAACCTAATCAGGCTGGGTCAATTCTTAAAATTTTAATCATCTTCAATGTGGATGCAAACAGGATGACAAATCGAAAATCGTCAACAGATTTATTAAAGAAAAAAGAAAACTAATTGGTAACCTTATAATCACTCAATTTCTCACATGCAGGCTGCGATTTTTCTAAGACCGTTTAAAAACAAAGCAACTTATCAGGACCCATGCAATATGCATCAGCTCTCTGTGACTATTATTAGTGGTCCGATCACACAGAAACATTTTTAAGGTCTAGATCACTTGATCTTGATCATTTAATTAACGATCATTCGAATTTAGATGCGTGATAGGAATTTATTTCTCATTGTTTGTCCCCTATAATAATGACCCGGTTGATTGCATTCATGATCACCCCAAATCGGTCATAGGTTAACTAAAATTTCAAGTTTTATTACGACAAATCTGTACTAATTTCCATATTTTATTTTCTTTGGTTTCTTGCAGCTATATCGTTGGTTCCGAAACGGCCGAATTAACCGGATCATGGCGTTGGGCATTGCGTGTAACACCGATTCTGGGAAGTATTGCCGTTGTCCTATTGCTTCTGATTCGTGAACCAACACGCGGACAAAGTGAAGGATCGTCGAATATGAAGGCAACAACATACAAGGAAGACATCAAATATTTGTTACGGAATCGTTCGTTTATGCTATCGACAGCTGGATTCACCTGTGTTGCTTTTGTAGCCGGTGCATTATCGTGGTGGGGACCGAAATTCATTCATCTGGGAGTACAACTCCAGCCTGGAAATGAAAATGTTTCATTGAATAGGTAAGTCGATCACGTTCGAGGGACTTAACTTTAAGCTTATGCGTCGTAAAAATGATCATTCAAAAGTTCGTTATATTTGTAATAATTATTTTGTTATATTTCGTGAAGCATTTCGAATAAATTCGGGCTGGTAGCCATGTTAGCGGGCGTAATCGGAGTTCCGTTGGGATCGTACTTGGCCCAGAGGCTTCGCAAACGATCTTCACAATGGGATCCTTTAATTTGTGCCGTGGGTCTCTTCATTTCGGCACCAATGGCCTATTTCACGCTAATAACGCCCCATCATTCGACAGCTTGGTGCTTCATATTTGTCTTTTTGGCCGAAGTATCATTGAATTTATGTTGGTCGATCGTAGCCGATATTGTACTGGTAAGCAAATCGTATGAACGGAACTCAATACGATCGATGGTGCTGCTGAATCCTGAGAATCAAAGACACTGATTTTCTTTGAACTTTTAAATTTATTTATTAAATTCGTTAAGAGTTAGTTGTTTTTTCCGGTGTCAGCGGAGTGAAACTTTATTTTTATTTTTTATATTTCGATAATTCCATATTTTCCTGTTTATATATATTTGTTTTTAATTTGATTTTTAATTTTCATCTCTTTCCTTATTTTTTTATTGCAGCGTTGCTTTCATTTTCGGCACATTAACCATGCTATCGGGTATTATTGGTGTACCACTCGGTTCAATATTATCGCAATCGCTGTTGAAACGCTATCCGAAAATTGATCCAATCTTATGTTCGATCGGTTTGTTTATAAGTGCACCAATTTTAGCCGCTTGTATGTTGATCGTATCAAAAAATTCAATCGCAGCATATGTTTTGTTATTTGCTGGCGAGTTGGCGGTGAATTTGAATTGGGCAATTACTGCGGACATTTTATTGGTAAGGAAAAATCATAACCCAGAAAAGAACATACATTCAAATTAAATGTTATTAATTTTTACGTGTAGTATATATTTTGATAGCTTTCATTATTTTTTAATGCTTTATTTTTTTTCTGTTTTTCTAAATTTTATTTGTTACATTCGAACTATGAAAAGCTCTTTTGCGGTATGGTATGTTTCTTTACGAATCCTTTTTAATGTTTCTAATGGTGACTGGTAAGGTAATAATTTTTTTTTTAATTGCGGTGTGTTTTTGGTTTTATTTTTCAAGTTTTCGTCGTAATCTGTTTACTGTAATGATGAAATTATTTATTAAGCCTTGTTAAAGTTTATAATATTTGTTGAAAATTCTTTTGCTTGTTCTGTGGTGATACAGCTTAAATCGATAGTTTCTCAATTGGTTTTTTTTTCCGTCTTTGAGATGTTATCTTATCGTCCTTCCTATTTCGCAGTAGTAGTAGTAGTCATAAACTACAACAAATGGATGGAAATGGAAAGAATGACGAAGCGTAGTATATACGAACCTGTATGGTCTAATCTATCATAATTTCATAACTTCACTTCGAAGCTCAGTGCACTATCGTACATCTTCTGGCAGATTGTCCAGAATATTCTGTGTTACTTGTATTGATTTGTTCATATTAAAAACCTATGAAAATTTTAAAGATCACTTAAAAAACAATGCATTGAAAGCTCGATTCTATTTTTGGGCAACATAATGCCATATAAAAAAATATTTCAATCACTTGCTGACCCGGCAGCGCCTTGGTTTAGCTCAGTCCGGCTTAGTTAATATAAATATAAAAAAAGTTAGTAAAGTAACGTTTCTAACAAGTTTGATTAGTTCTTTATTGACGCACTGGAAACTGTAGTCATTTAAATTGAAATGGTATGTCGATTGCAATAATTGGGATGCGAAAACTCACTCTCCTTTATATAATACTTTCCCTTTATAACGTCTGCTTTGATCACGTTGTTGATTAAATTATTCACCGCAAGTCTTGTTCCGTTACAAAGACGCGGTTTGTTGATATTTCGTAACATTATGACCACCGATCTGACCTTCAATTCAAGATTGTGAGGCAGCAATCCTGGAAAATTCAGCGAGTTCCAAAATTCGGGTAGATAGTTGACGACATCATCTTGGTTAGTAGCGGAACCAACTGATTTGTATGTCCTCAATTCACTGGCAATTTCATTTTGAAATTTAATTCATTTGCATCGATGTTTTTGGCAGCCAATATTGCTAGTTCGCTCAACCAAACGTGATCTGTGTAATTTTTATAAACGTTTGGGAACACCTTTTGTTATGAGTTCGGTTTTTCATTCAATAAACTGTCAAAAATTATCAGGAAAGGCTATCCATCCGGTCAAAATGTCTAACGGCGAGGTCATTATCAATGTCATTGAGTTGTTTTGAAAATGTTTCTCTAGATCGATCGTTTTGCAACTCCAGACGCATATTCTTGCTTAAATTTAGTATCTTAACGTGCTTCCACAAAATTGCGGAATTTAAACATGCATTTAGTTCATCAGCTGGAGTTGACCGTGGAATCACTGGCAATGTTTGACGAAAATCTCCTGCTAACAAAATCATTGCACCATCAAATTGGTTTTGATTGTTCCCCAGATTTTGCATGGTTCGGTCTAATGCCTCCAAAGACTTTGTATGTGCCATCGTGCATTCATCCCATACTATCAGCTTACATTGCTGCACAACCTTTGCCATTGCAGTGCTCTTCAAAATGTTTCAGGTCGGAGTTTCGCCGCTTTGCATATTTAACGGCAATTTTATCGCTGAATGGGCTTGTTCGACTGCCTTCCAACACTGTTACTGCAATGCCTCGCTTCATCAGGCATGCAGCACCATTGTTGGACAACCTTTAGTAGAAAAATAGGATTTTTATGTTTTTCTGGGCAATTTTTAAAATTTTTCTTTTCATAAGAACCTTCCTCAAACTTCAGGGAATGATTGAGAAAAAAAGAAAAATTATGCAAATTGGTCCAGCCGTTCTCAATTTTTGCGGTTAGAAACACATTTACCGATCCATTTTTATTAATATAGATAGATTGACTAACGATCTGATTTGTCTTAAAGTTTGTACCTCTGTTGGATCAATTTGGCTTCAATACCTTGTTCTAGTCTATTACCCCTGTATGCAATTCCACCAACCGCATTCTAGGACTTTCGTATGAATTAAACTGAAGTCTTAAATTCATATTTATTAGAATACGACGAGTGTATCGCTGCATCCACCCGCACTTGCTTCTTAGACCCGTTCGTGAATATATATACAAAGCGTTGGAGCTATCGGTACTAAAATCTCTGTTTTCCTTGTTGGGTATATTTACCCTGAACTCCAAGGTTTCTAGTTAGAGTAAGTCGTGGATGCAATTTTCTGCAGCTTAATGCTTCATATGGACGCGATTCATGTGAATGATTTGAATCTTAAAAAAGATTTTTGGGCCCCGAGGTAATAGCAGAAAAAGCGGAATATACTAATCAATTGAGTTATATAACTAAGTATTGAATCGAGGTACAAGCCCAGAGGACAATATTGCGGACGATGTAAAGTCTGAACTAAGCGGACAATAGTAACTAATCTCGACGAATAGAATTATACTTTACGGATGAGCATTGTCCTTTGTTTGGATTCCATTTTACGACTACACTATGAATTTAGAAACCTTATATATGTACGTAGTCCTCACCGCTTACTTGGCATGTAATTAAGTTAAATTTAATTATCATCTACCTATTGTCCTGTTAAGTACATTTTGACTCATTGTCTGTGTCGACAAAAATAATAAGCAGACAATATTGTGTCTGAAAGAATTACTAAGCTAGGATGTATAATTCAAATGATCTGGCGTTATTCCAATTGCTGTTACAGCGAGCCGTTAATAGCTGAAAGTATTTTTGTATTTTATATACATACACGTATACTGTTTAGCCTACATTTTCACGTACGGTGAATCATCGGCAATCGTTCATATCTCGAACGATAGGTTTTAGTTTTATGAAGGAGCAAAACTCTGAGCCTTCCCGCGCACTAGGCACCAAAAGGGCGTAGCAATCCCTTCAGAGCCTCGTACGACAACAAATATACCCTAAACAACCCAGATCCCTAAAGAACTTGACAAGCTTATAATGCCATATCGACCTTTGGTCCTCTAAATTGTCAAAAAAAATACTGCCCAACAACCTCAGTCGCCTCCTTGCAACCCCGCCTGGCATTCACACGAAATGGGGGATGTCCTTATCGGCATATAGGTCACAGGACACGCTCAGTAGTAATGTTTTTAAATTAACGTCCGCCATCACTTTCTGGTGCATTACTTTCCAATTTCTTATTCCTAACAATATTTCTCCTTACCCTTCGCTGCTCAAGTACTTTTAAGGGCACTGCACTAAAAATTCTGCCAATGACGAACCACGACTAATACCATGGATACACTGCTGGTATTGATATCATAATATCGTCAATACCGGCAGTGTATCATCCAATACAAAGCATATACGAGATAAACAAACTGGTATATATCTAGTATTGAAGCAGTTTCATAGTATACACATTCGAAAATATACTACTAATAGTACTAGTAGTAGTAGTACTAGTTTCAATACTACAATTTCAATACCATGGTTTGTATATTAGCTGTGTATCAATAGTATAACCTTTTAAAATTTACCAATTTTCGTGTAGTTTAGAAGAAATCGAACTGATGTTGCCAGTGTAATTTATCCAATCCCTTCTACATTTGTCTGCGTCGAACGGACTTTGCACAAACCACGAAGGAGCAATTAGCACCGCTCCTTCGTGATTTATCTTTTGTCGTTGCAACTTTTCATTTGTGTCCTTTTCACAAAAAATTGCGTTGTTCTGTCTTAGACTACTCTTTCCAGTGGCGATATTATGACCTTGATGCCAGTATCCAATAAAGCGGTCAATCCTACTTGGAAAATTTGTAGGACTTCTGTGACAACTAAAAAGTAATTTTGGTATTTTCTCTGACACTCGTAAGTAGTTAGTTCCCTCGATGAAATCAATGCGTACAACTTTTCAAGCTTTTCTTCCGGATAGGACTTATTTGGGTCAAATAAAACATCTGTGGGTGCATTCGAGAGTCTTATGATTACGAACAATATACGGATAAATAATGAACAGTGAAATTAAGCTTTAACTTAAGATATATAAATATTGAATAACTCTTTAGCTCCGATGTTGCATTCATTATTCGTTGTTCTTTACGAAATATTATAGCTTTGCTTATTTTTCTACAGTTGCTTTGCAATTTCGGCATAGTTTGCTTTTACATTTGTTTTATTTACCGCTTCAACAAAAAACAAAAACCCAAAACACACCGCATCAAAATTGTATACACTCATTAAAACTCAAGTCATAATATACAAGCTGTTTCCTATCCACGCACTTTTCATTTCGACCTGCTACTGCCTATCGGTCACAAGTAGTTTTATGTGTACGAAAAAATGCTGACATTGCCCAATTTCACATTCTCCGCCTTATGTATCGCTCAAATAACAAAACAAAACAATAATTCTTCCTAATCGTACACATTTTGTTAATTATTTATTTTGAATTGCGATTTTGCCGCGTTTGATTTATGGCGCGCATTGGCAAAATAGCGCCATCTTTTATCCGATATTTGTCTTTGTTCCGAAAAATCGAACCAAATCTTCCTAATCTCCGACTCTTGTACCTGCAGCACCATCTGTTGAGAGCTTTTCTGTTGAATGTTTTTATAAATAAATACTTTTTTATTGCTTGACGAATAACTATTTTTATCAATTTTATTTTGCTGGCTAATCGAAAAGAGAAAGTGAATAATAAATTTCTTATGTTTCTGCAGTATGTTGTTGTGCCGACAAGACGGTCAACCGCTGAAGCATTCCAAATTCTCATCTCACATGCCTTTGGCGATGCGGGCAGTCCTTATCTAATTGGAGTGGTAAGTGTTACCGCGGTTCTGTATTCTGATTAGAGCTCGCAGTTTGGCGGGAGTTTTAAATTATTGTTCGTTGTATTTATTATAATTTGTTTTATTCCTCCAGATTTCCGAATCAATTAAGAGGTCGATGAGATCAAAACCAGCAGCAGCGACAGCTCAATTAGCAATCAGCGGAATGGAAAGTTTATCGCTGACTGCGCAAAATTCAACAATATTGAGAACGAACACTGTAAGCTTATTTATTTTTTAATTAAATAATGGGGTTTTTAACAATGTTTGTTTTTCATATTTTAGGATACAGTTGAAGTGCAGTTTAAGGCGTTACAGTATGCTCTGTTTTCGACGAATTTTGTTGAAGTTCTCGGCGGCATTCTGTTCATTTGTGTAGCTTCTTATATAATTAAGGACAAAGAAAGAGCAATGCAAGCTGTTAAAGGTTAGTTTCTAGTGCTAAGATATCATTTTTACGATTTTACTTATTTTTAATATCAATTTATTTTGGTACAAATTCTGCCATAGAATAAGTTTTAGCTCGTACGCCAGCAATTTTTGGGGTGTAATTCTAACAAAACAATTGATTGAAATTTAATTATTTGGCGGAATCGTTTAAAAAAAGAAAAGGCAATGAAATTGTGGACTCGGTGTTAATCAAGATTGGCAACGAATGCGAGGCGGTGCGAATGAGCTATTAATCGATATGTTGAGAATTAATTATTTACAATTTTATGCAAACTAGCCAATCGCAAATAATATGTGTGTGTACCGGGGAGAACACTCTCTACTCTTCTGCCTAACCGAGTGCACTGGTTTAATATGCAAAGTATCTTACAATCGATCGGAAAATGTTTTAAATCAGAAAATTTTATTCACACGCGTCTTAACTACTCTCAGGAAGCATTTGCTAATACGTACAGCAGGATTTGAGTCCACCCAGTTATTAGGCTAAAAACTATCGTCTACGAAAAACGTACTTAGAAGCAGAAACAGATACTCTCCCGGTTTGCAGGACAACTTGTCCTGTGACCTCGAAGAGTATTATTTTAAAAGTTTCGAAGTATCTGCTCAATGTTGTAGATGTTCTCCGGTACAAAGTTGGTGGCTGATACAAGGAAAGAAACCTGATTAGATCGCTTGGGTGAATTTTGTTTTTAATTGATATTCTTTTATTTTTTGATGAGTTTGATGGTCAATTTAATTTTTGCTTTTATATTTTACGGTCATTTGTCAAAAACAGCATCGTTGATTTCAATTAGTTTCTTTAGTACTGCAATTTTTAAAAAATGCGATGAACAGCATTTTATTTTTTTTTTCACCTGAAATTAAATTCTAAACAGCAGAAGGAATTTATTTGAATCTTTTTTTTTTTGAAGGTTTTTAGTAAATCTTGCAGTATCTACGGCACTATTAAGTTGTAACTAAAATTCTAAAATGCGCTTAAGTTTGTCAACCCAAAGGTATGTGTAAATATGTCACTCTCAGTTTAATGGCTTGCAACGAAAATTTCCTAACCACAGGATCAGATAAGATCGTGATGCATTGCGTCTTTGTCAAAACAATACGCACATTCTAACATTGTAAAAAACAGCTTTATGTTTATTCTTCATCATCATCATCATCAATGGCCGGCCCGACAGCCCATGTCGGGTCCTGGCCTCCAATCGTCTCGATCCAAAGACCGCGTTCTCCAGCTGCTAATATCTAAGATGGCTTTGCTGTCTTCATCAACCGAATCTGTTACCACTCGCTTTGCCTTTAAGAGCACGCTTAGGGATTCTTCTGTCTTCCATTTGGTCTACATGGCCAGTCCACTGTAGTTCACGTAGTTTGATGAACGTTGAAGCTTCTGGCTCCTTGAAGAGTTGATACAGCTTTGTTTTAGGAAGGGGCGCCACATTGAGCTGCATCGCATACTAGGTACCAAAAGAGGGTCTATAGCGATCCCTTCGGATAAAATCGTGGAACTTATCAGCTAATCACCCACAAAACATCCCAAACCCCTAATAAACTTGACCAAATTGTAATACCCTATCAACCTAAGATCTTCCAAACTATCGAAGTAGAGACTGTGGTTGCACTTCAAGGCCTTCTTGCAAACGCCTGGCAATCACAAAATGTGGGTAATATCCGAATATAGGGCAAAGCAGTACCTAAACACGTCAAAGTCAGCTATCCCCATCCGCATGGCATGTTTCCCTAGCAAGCAGTGCCCGTCAGTATTCCGATGAGTAACCGCAATCTTTTCCTATTCCGTGATACACCTCAAGGTTCTTATTCGCCAGTCCGTTCCTTCCTTTACGGGTCCAATAATTTTTCGGATGACCTTCGTGAAGTTCACGTTAATGTCCACGTTTCGCTGCCATAACAGAGCACAGGTCGTATTATAGTCTTATATATTCGCAGCTTATTGTTCCTGTGCACTTTCATGGATCTTATTATTGGAATAACCGAATAATACGTTTATGTTGAATGTTGAATCTTACTTTTACTTAAAAAAAAACTACTCTAAGGTTGAAATCGCTTCACTTAAATATAAATTACGTCAAAACTACTTAAGCTAGCCGAACTTAATATTGGATTTTTCGTACTAAAGAAGTGGGTCTTTCAAGAGTGCAACGAATCGAAAAAAATCGAATTCTACGTAAAAGTCTGTTGGTTTTTCGTTGCCGGAAGACAATCAGGCCTATTCAGCGCCAGAGTCATAAGTCACAAAGTAGGGGGCAAGTCACAATTAATTGTGAAATTGTGAAAATTGTGACTCCACATACTTTGTGACTTTGACTCTAGCGCTGAATAGGCCTGTCTACCTCATACCTTGAAATTTATTTATTTTCTTGTAAAATACATATCTAATCTGTAATCTTCAGCTCGTTTATGATCTCTAATGGTGGCTTACGGCAGCATCAGCGCTCGTCCATAAGGCAAGATCCAAGGCTATAGCGTTTACCTGTCGTCAAGGACTTATTCGCTCCAGCTCCTTCGTCTCCATTTGTTTCTTGGACAACCAACCACTCCAAACCTTTCATCTGGACACCATTGCAGGGATACCAATGCAGACAATGTTTTAAAATGCTTTACTCTAGTTATCCCACTGGTATGACCTATCCCTTACCAGTTTTGTATCTTATCATGATCTGTCCAGTACCGCCAATATTCCCAGACTATTTGTTTGTGGTCGGGTACATTGGTAACCAACGTACCCCCCTCTCCCCCCACTTACCCACTATGGAACTGAGTCATCAGTTATCCACATGTGTTATCAATATATCTGTAGTACAGTGGTACTATACGCAGGCTCAGGTAGTCGTTTTCTCAGGGTCGCCGGTTGGGTCTTAAAAGACCCGTTTCATATCAAAGTCGCAGGTACTGTGTTAACTGTGAAGATCAGTTTCTATTCTTTTCTACGACGTATAGAATGGCGAAAAAAAATCTATAGTCAGTTTTTAGAGGGTTAAATTTTAATGTATGGCTATTCCCTGCTCTACTCCGCATTACTCCAGTCTTCCGATGAAATCATAAAACAATTTCTTTGTCATCCGGTTTTATAAAGACATTTCATTCTCTCGCGGTTCTTCAAATACACAGACAATCCGGTGTTTACAGTTCGCAGCGTTTTAGCATAAACAAAATCCTAATAAAGGCTTGAGCTCGAGGATCATGTGTGCAATGGGATTTGGATCAGATTTCAATGCTTCCATTGTGAGAGGTCTCAACTGGGCCATATAAAGTAATAAGTTAGAAGAAACAACAAGTGATCAACTTCTAAAGTGCTCGTTGTAGTGGTGATAAAATAAAAAAAAGTGAACAGAATACTGAAGATCGAAAATTATCCAGTTCAGAGTAATTTGTGGATTTGACGACGCAGAGTTTATTTGGAAGAACTTGCAGTAAATCAAACCGGTGAAATAAAGTGCTTACTAAGAATAAAAAACAAAATCTTATTCAAAGAAAACGTTGAGGTTTTCAATTCTGTTTTTGATCGTAGTTGGCGAAGAGTCTTCTATCATTACAAAAGTTAAATTGGTGAAATTTAATCCACAATGAATAGGTGTATCAATTATTCATACGGGAATATTGGAAGTGTACCAGGTAAGTTTCTATTATATTAACGTTTAATAGAATTAGAAATTAGTCAAAAAATGTAATAGGTAATGTCGTCTGCTGAGGTTCTGAGGGTGCCAGAGAGCCCATAATTCATAAGTAAGGTCACCGCAACTATTTTTTTTTTCTCGCTAGGCGTCGGCCCCTTTCTGATCTTTGAATTTGAAGAAAATTTGAATCGAATAATAATTACTGTTATTGTGCAGAAATTCCTGTGAATTCTGTGAATAGTTTTCACTACGAAAATTAATTATTATGGAACAAATTGTATTTTAAAATCTGCAGTTTAGTTAAATTTTTTTTAAAGGGTAGGGACTCCCTTTTACCAATGAAGGAATTCAATTTCGGTACTGTTTGTAGAATAATAAGCTCATATTGTTGGCTTGAGTTACACGAATAATTTGGGATCGTCAAAAAAGTAAAACTTGTATATATTAAAATTGTTTTTTTTTTTTTTTTTTTTTAAATTCCAAATTAAGACTTGCAGTTTAAGCCTGTTAAATATTTGACTATGCTGCATATCATTGTCAAATATTTGATTCAAAAAAATTCTTTGTTTTGTGTAGTGCAGTGTAATCGATATGAGCCGCAGAAATTAGGCCCTTGATTCAAATGGAGTCGAATCAGTAAAAAATTTTTCGGCAGATGATTAGACGATATTACATGTCACACTGCGAGACAGATCTGGTCGAAGCTGAATCTAAAACGCTCTAAAAGGCTCACATTGCTCAAAAGGGCGAATATCAGCGCCACAGTCAGTGTCCTAATCGGACACTGTCTTATACGTCAACATACTAAAAGACTCGGCCGCTTCTCAAACGACTTCTGTAGAAGCTGCCTAGATAAGGAGGAGGAGAAGAGAGTCATTAACCTTATGTGTACCTGTCCAGCTCTATCAGCTGGAAGAAAGCTCATCTTGGAGCTTACTTCTTCAACTAACTGGCTTGGTGATCTTGCCGGAATGGAGGTCGCGAGAATCCAACGCTTCATTACAAGCTCGTTATGGTTTGACGAGTTGGACCGGATTCGATGATCCTGTGGTAACACAACTGACCTTTCAGGTCTAACTGTGTCCGTGTTCTTACGGGCAGCCACGCGTACCTACCTACCTAACCAGTTTTTCCTGGAGTCATGTAGTTGCTAATGGCCACCATACACTATCATTCTTGCATGTCATGCATGCATGAATATTTGAATTTTTCTCGAAAATCTCTCGTGTATGGGGCTGCATAATGGCAGGAAAAATTCAAATATTCATGCATGCATGACATGCAAGAATGATCGTGTATTTTGGCCTTAAGGTAAAATCGCAATCATTTCTATGTAGTCCGGGCCTTAGATAGCACTTCATCATCTCCCTGCATTCTATTATGAATATCGACGTCCCTCAAGGATCAGTGTTGTCACCCACTTTTTTTTATTATATTTTCTTGTTTTTTTTACCATTTGATTGAAAACATCTATGGTCTCACAGTTCACAAACAGAGTCACATTAATCTTCTTTACAAGACACCATGAGTTATTGGGTATTATGGTGGAAAACAAACCTTTCATCCAACCAACTCATTTTAAATGCAGCTCCCGAGGTCAACAGGTATCTAGAATTTCTGCGAATATTAAATAGTTGTGTTGACCTAAATATTTTAAATTTTTGTATACAGATCTCAGCTTTTGACATTTTTTTTTGTTGCAATACTTGTTTTTTTCTAAACTCAAAAATTGATTTACAAAACTAATTTCTAATTTATTTTCAACAGGTGTGCGCGGCTTACTAGAATTAGACGGGCTAATAGAACTTTTAAGAATTGCCTCAATTTCGACAAATTTACTAAAAAGATATGAACGGGAAGTTGCTCCGCAAATTGACAAAGCTATAAAGGAATTCCGTTCTGTCCGTTCTTTAGAAAAGGAGCGCGATTTGGTCGAAGAAGAAGTGAACAACTTATGGGAAGAATTGTAAGACTAATTCTTGTAATGGATTGTTCAGTAGCCTGGATTGCTTGCTAGTCTAGTGAGCGGTAGCCGAACTAACCTTCTGACTTATTTTTTTAAAACCTTCGAGTTTGCGCGTTGGAATAACTCAGTTAATTTTTATTTGGTCTCCTCATTACATAATGGAGAATCTGGAAATATTTCCTTTGTATTACAAATTCTATCATATGAAGGAAGCAGAGACCAATATATTTTAATAAAGATCTTAAGGTGGGAAAATTAATGGAAAGCTGCTTCAGTTCGAAGGCATGGGGTAGCTATAGTGAGCCGCCACAAGACACACAAGAGCTTGTTTTTTCCTTAAAATTATTGACTTCCTTTAAGATCATCTCTATTATTCTTTGCATCGTTTTGAGGTCCTCACACTTCATTCCTTTTTTCCCAGGATAATATCCTGATCCAATGGTATTTGCATCTTTGAATCTTCACTGCCTGCCCAGTCGACTTTATAAAAATAAATTCCGTTGCTAAGCGCTGAAGGCACATACATGTTTTTCACATGGTACTACGTACGTCAAGTCAGATTAATTTTCATGCTTGAGTAGTGGGATTTTGTACAAGGCGAGTCGCCCAAAATATCGTCCAAAAACCGAAATTGACAACTTTGGAATTTTGAGCAACTTAAGGCCGCTTTACATGGTGAATGCAAACAATTTTGACTAAAATTGTGAGAGAGAAGGAAAATCTCTTATGAGAAACTGATCAGGAAAGAAACGAACGGATATTATATTCAGAAAAAAATATTGACGATATTCGTGTGAATGTCATTTTATCAGTGGCTGCTTTCTACTCCATTGAAAATTCAATAAGCTAGCTCCCTCACAATCTTAATAAAAATTGTTTGCAGTCGTCATGTAAACCAGCCTTTAGGCGAAAAATTAATAGGCAAGAGACCAGTGCTCAAAATCCAAAAAGTTGTCAATTTCGGTTTTTGGACGATATTTTGGGCGACTCACCTTGTACAAAATCCCACTATAGGTTCATACAATAAAAACTAACGAAGAAATCGCTGAAAAGGGTACGTTGAGGTACATGATCACAAATATGACGCGCCAACTCGAAGGTTTAATTATGATCGTCTTTATTATTAACATTTTTCTTTTCATTAGGCCGGATCAAATGATGGAAGATCTTCATGATCAATTCAATTTTATTCATTTTGCTATTGATCCCGATCTTTATCATGATATCATCTTTGGTGAAGACGATTACCGAGATGGTCCCGAAAAGTTTGATGCAGCATTGCTGTATATGGTCAGATACCTGATAGCATGTGATATGGGCTGGAAAAACTGTAAACATGGCAGAAGGTACAATACTTCTGTCGACGACTATGCCCCTATAGTGGGTTTTCTGAGAGCAAAAGCAGCCGAATTTGCAGCTCAAAAACGCGGGCGACAAGGATCAAACGGTAGTAATAGCACTGGAACATCAAGTCAAAGCGGAAGCTCGTCGCCCAAGCAGACAGTCAACAATTACAATATTGTTTATTTCGACTTGGAAACATCAGGGCTGGCTAAGAATGCGGATATTCTTCAAATCGCAGCCAAGTTCGGAGATAAGACATTCAGTGTCTATATTAACCCGACACAGCCTATACATCCTACTGTAAGTGATATTAACGGTTTTAAAAATATCAATGGCTATCTGTATTTAAAGGGTGATCGGATCCATTCGATAAATATGAGAAGTGCACTTCTTGAATTCAATCGATTTTTGAATTTATCGCGAAAACCGTGCATACTTGTTGCCCATAATGTGGCATTTGATGCCTCACACTTGGTTCGTGCCATAATTAAAAACTCGATGGTTCAGAGCTTCAAAAAAATTGTTGGCTTTTCGGACACTTTACAATTATTGAAGAGGAATCTCCCAAATCGAAAAGGACCGGGAATGTTCAAACTTCAAACTTTGGCACAGGATCTTTTGAATTCGCATACTGAAACTGGTCAATTTCATGAAGCAACATACGACGTGAAAATACTGGAACGACTCACGTCTAAGTTTATTAAACGAACTGACTTGATCGAAAATTGCAAATCTTACCAGCATTATGTTGATCAGCAATGCAACTAAAGAAACTCCAAAGAACTTTAAAAAACAAATAAGTTTTGAATTAAAATATAACTTTTTTAACTTTACTTTGCTTTGCTCTGTACTGGAAAGAGGACTTTATGCTTGATCACTTTGGATGTGGGTCATGTTTTTGAAGTGATATTTTTTTTTGTTTTGTTTTAATGTAACAAAATGTTGAAATAAGAACGAAACTAAATGTTGAGAAACGTTACAAAATATTGAAATAAAATCAAAAAATGAATTGATTGTAACAAGAAGATGAATTATAAAAATAAACTCTTTCAGATATAAAATATTGTTTTTGTTTTGTAATTAGCTGTGCTGGACTAAAAATTTTGGGTCTCACGAAGCTTTTGATGTGAAAGAAATTCTCGTCGAAGCAAAAGCATTAGATTTGATTCGATTAGATTATAATTGCTGAAGGACGAACTAAAACTCCCGATTTTCTGCGGCCTCAGTGGGCCTATTGTGATTGTCCTCCCTGATTATAACACACTAAGGACGGTTATATCAATAAACTTTTTGTCGACCCTTGGTCTGTGTCCATATAATAATAATAATCAATGGCGGAACAGACCAAATGGGGTCAAGGCCTTGAAGTAATGCTAGAGCTACTTCATTACGAGACCAACGGAACTAGGTGGTGAAGTGGTCAGTCACACGCTCGTCCGTGACTGTTACCCCGATTTTAACTCAGGTACTCATTTACAGCTGAGTGAACTGGTAGTCCGGCACCCAATCCCATTCACGAAAATTACTTGTCGCCAAGGAGATTCGAACCTGGTACCAGGTGCACTGAAGTTAAGTGCTCTAGCCAGTAAGCGACACACAGAAAAGAGGTGAAGTCTGCGATTGACGGTTATTTTGAGAAGCTCAACACTATAAAGAGGGTATCGAAGCTATCTAACATCGCTGCCAAAAGTGTATCTTCCGAAAAAAGACTATGTTGAGAAAAAAAGATTTTTTTTTCTCAAGCTTTTTCTGTTTTCTTGGTTAGATTGGGTACTTCTTGGACAGCCCTCGTAGCAAAGACTGTCTACAACAAGACTGGGTACTACTCAGTATTTTTGTTATCAAAATCTGACCTTAATTAGAAATAAGTTAGAAGAAACAACAAGACATCAAATTGTAAAGCGGTCGTTGTAGTGGTGGTAAAATAAAAAAAGTAAACAGAATACTGAAGATCGAAGATCATCCAGTTCAGAGTAATTTGTGGATTTGACGACGCAGTGTTTAGTTGGAAGAACTTGCAGTAAATTAAACCGGTGAAATAAAGTGCTTACTAAGAATAAAAAAGAAAATCTTTTCAAAGAAAACGTTGACGTTTTTAATTCTGTTTTTAATCGTAGTTGGCAAAGAGTACAAAAGTTAAATTGGTGAAATTTAATCCACAATGAATAGTTGTATCAATTATTCATATGGTTATAATGAAAGTGTACCAGGTAAGTTTCTATTATATTAACGTTTAGTAGAATTAGAAATTTGTCAAAAAAATGTAATAGCTAATGTCGTCTGCTGAGGTTCTGATGATGCCAGAGCCCATAATTCAAACCAAAGGTCATCGCAACTACTTTGTTTATTCGCTGCGTGTTGTCTTCTTTCTGATCTTTGAAGAAAATTTTTTTTTTTTTAAAATTCGAAATTGAAACTTGCAATTTAAGCATGTCAAATATTTGATTCAAAAAAAATTTGATGAAATGTTCATTAAAATTTTTTTCGGCAAAATCATAGATATACAGTTGCGAACAAAACATTTGCAACTGATACTAGTAATTATTTAATGTTCAATTTTCTTTGGAAATAATAATTCAAAAGTCTTGATTTTAATTTATATTATTACCTTGAGTGTATTTAGTAAAAAGATTAACAAAAAAATTCAAATACAAATCAAATCCTGAAAGAAATTCATGATGATACTCTAATTCTGTGGTAACAAAACATTTGCAACTCCATACAAGATTACATTACGTACGTTTGGTTGAGTTTTGGTTAGTACTTCGTATTGTACCTCTTATTTTTAGTAACTGCCGCACATACCATATTCAAGGCTTCGATTCTATTAATCTTGCTTTTGTCCTTGTTGGTATTCTTTTCCACCCTCTTTTAATGGGTCGGTATAACTCCTTCTTTTTACGACTATTATTCGGTCAGTTTTTTGATTGGAGTTATCCGACCTATTAAAAGAGGGTGGAAAAGGATACCAACAAGGACATAAGCAAGATTAATAGAATCGAAGCCTTGAAGATGTGCGACCTAAAAATTTGAAATTTTTGTAGACAGAACTCAGCATTCGACAATTCTTTTTTTCTTCAAACAAACAAACAAAACTTGTTTTTTTCAAAACATTTGTATCGAAAATTGATTTACAAAACTAATTTCTAATTTATTTTCACAGGTTTAGTGGAATTATGCGGGCTGATAGGACTTTTAAGAGTTACCTCAATTTCCACAAATTTACTGGAACAATATAAAGTGAAAGTTGCTCCGGAAATTGATAAAGCTTTTAGTGAATTCCGTTCTGTTCGTTCTTTAGAAGAGGGACGAAAGTTGGTCGTAGAAGAGTTGGACAACTTCTGGGATGAATTGTAAGAATAATTCTTGAAATGGTTTGTTCAGCAGCCTGAATAGCTTGCTAGTCTAGTGAGCGGTAGCCGAACTAACCTTCTGACTTATTTTTTTTAAAACCTTCGAGGTTGCGCGTTGGAGTACCACAGTTAATTTTTTTTTGTGCTCCTTATTATATATTAGAGCATCTGGAAATCATTTCCAAATTCAATCATATGAAGGAAACAGAAATCAATATTTTTAGACAAGATCTTAAGGTGGGCAATTAAATGAAAGCTGCTTCAGTTCGAAGGCATGGGGAAGCTCTAGTGAGCCAGAAGAGTCGATATTGAGCTTTGTTTTTTTTCCATGAACTATTGACTTCCTTAAAGATCATTCTCTATTATTCTTTGCATCGTTTTGAGGTCCACACCTGATTCCTTTTTTACCAGGATAATATCTTGGTATTTGCATTTTTGAATCTTCAATGCATGCCCAGTCGTCTTTCTAAAAATAAATTCCGTTGCTCAGCGCTGGAGACAAAAGTTTAAATTGCTCATGTTTTTCACATGGTATTAAGTACATCAAGTCAGATTAATTTTCATGCTTCTGGTTCATAAAATAAAAACGAATTTCCTCCATTGGTAATCTGACGAGGCGTTGCTTTAAGTTAAATTTTTGACTAAATCACAGCTCGGTGTAGTTGGGTGTCAACGAAGAAACCGCTGAAAAGGGTACGTTGAGGTACATGATCACAAATATGACGCGCTAACTCGAAGGTTTAATTATGATCGTCTTTATTATTAACATTTTTCTTTTCATTAGGCCGGATCAAATGATGGAAGATCTTCATGATCAATTCAATTTTATTCGTTTTGACGAAGTCGATTGCCGAGTTGGTCCAGACATGTTTGATGCAGCATTGCTTTATATAGTCAGGTACTTGATGGCATGTGATATGGGCTGGAAAAACTGTAACCAAGGCAGAAGATATAATACTTGTGTCGGCAACTATGCCCCTATAGTGGGTTACCTGAGAGCAAAAGAATCCGAATTTGCAGCTCAAAAACGCGGTCGACAAGGATCAAACAGTAGTAATAGCGCTGGAACATCAAGTCAAAGCGGAAGCTCGTCACCCAAGCAGGCAGTCAGCAATTATACTATTGTTTTTTTCGCCTTGGAAACATCAGGGCTGGATAAGAATGCTGATATTCTTCAAATCGGAGCCAAGTTCGGAGATAAGACATTCAGTGTTTATATTAACCCGACACAGCCTGTACATCCTGAAGCAACTGCCGTTAACGGCCTTAAAAATGTCAATGGCAATCTTTATTTAAAGGGCGAACGGATCCATACGATAAAAATGAGATGTGCACTTCTTGAATTTAATCGGTTTTTGAATTTATCGCGAAAGCCGTGCATACTTGTTGCCCATAATGTGGCATTTGGTGCTCCACACTTGGTTCGTGCCATAATTAAAAACTCGATGGTTCAGAGCTTCAATAAAAATTTTGGCTTTTCGGACACTTTACAATTATTGAAGAGGAATCTCACAGATCGAAAAGGACCGGGAATGTTTAAGCTTCACAATTTGGCACGAGTTCTTTTGAATTCGAAGATTGAAACTGGTAAATTTCATGAAGCATTTTACGACGTAAAAATACTCGAAGAACTTACGTCTAAGTTTATTACACGAACTGATTTGATCGAAAATTACAAATCTTACCAGCATTATGTTGATCAGCAATAAACTAAAGACACTCTAAAGAACTTAAAAAAACAAGTTTTGAATTGAAATATAATTTTTTTAACTTCACTTTGCTTTGCTTTGTACAGGAAAGAGAACTTTATGCTTGATCACTTTGGATGCGGGTCATGTTTTTGGAGTGATATTTTTTTTTTTTGTTTTTTTTTTTCTAACAAAATGTTGAAATGAGAACGAAACTAAATGTTGAGAAACGTTACAAAATATTGAAATAAGAACGAAAATGAATTGATTGTAAAAAAAAAATTTTTTTCGATTAATTTTTCATGTTTCACGATTCATTTTTCATTTTTCTCTATCTCGCGAACTACCAATTTCTGTAATAGATGTATAATTATGTTTCATCGCCCCTGCTACTCACGTCACGTGTTCGCAGCCGGTAGTAAAATCGAAACACATAAATTAAAAAAAAAAAAAATCACACATGTTCGCGGTCGGCAGGATTCGAACTTATCATCATCTGATTTCTAGTCAGTCGTCTTACCCGCTCGGCTACGACTGCCTGTTGTAAATTTTTAATTCTAAGTCAAGTTCATCTGATCCAACTTATTCTAAAACTTAAATGTTGAAATAACTCGCGAACCACCAATTTCGGGAAAATATAATTATGTCCACGACCTGTCCGGTAGTCTCGAGAATGTCCATGCAAAATTTGGGAGGGAACGGTTCACAGGTGTAGATTTTAATCGTAATAATCAAAAAAACTGACTTTATTTTATATATTAGATTATGTTTGTTTTGTAATTAGCTGTGTGGGACTAACAATTTTGGGTCTCACGAAGCTCTTGATGTGAAAAAAATTCTTGTCGAAGCAAAAGCATTAGATTAGATTATAATTGGTAGAGGATGGACTTAAAATCCCAATTCTCTGCGGCCTTAGTGGGTCTATTGTTCTTTAATTCTTGTACGGTAAATTCCTTATATGTGATTTGATTGTCCTCCCTGATTACAACTCACTCAGGACGATTATATCAATAAATTTTAATATGCTTTTGAGTGAGTTAGACATGTGCTCCAATGGTGCTAGGAAGTAATGTCCTAGAAGTCTGACTCTACTGCGTGCGAGTTCTTCGCAATGGCATAGATCGTGCTCTGCAGTTTCCTCGTCTTCTTTCCATAATCTGCAAATATCGTTTGAAACCAGTCCAAATCGGAAGTTCGTTTCTTGGAGTGACCTCCCAAGAATAGTTTGGACAGGAACCCATACATACCAGTATGACTCTTTTTGAGTTCACTAGATTCTTAAGCTCTTGTAAGCAATCCCACACTAAGGTCCGTTCTTACGATCGTCAGTTAAATAATAACTGGAACTTTAACAGCAAGTTTTGTATGAAAATATGTCAGTTAAAGTTCCAGTTAAAACGTAACTGACGATCGTAGGAATGGGCCTTAGTGGGATCTAAAGCCAAATACTTGTAGAGCAATTAATGCTGCTCTGCTGTCAGAGAGAATGTAGATCTTGTGACTCTTGTACCCTCTTCTAATGTTTTCCCTGATGCATAGTTCAATTGCATGAATTTATGTTTGGAAGATCGTATTTGAGTTGTCGACCCTTGGTCTGTGTCCATATAATAATAATAATAATCAATGGCGCAACTGTCCAAATCGGACCTAGGCCTTGAGAAGTAATGCTAGAGCTACTTCATTACGAGACCAACGGAACACTAAGAGGTGAAGTGGTCAGTCACACATTTACAGTTGAGTGAACTGGTAGTCCGGCACCCAATCCCATTCACGAAAATTACTTGTCGCGAAGGAGATTCGAACCTGGTACCAGGTGCACCGAAGTTAAGTGCTCTAGCCAGTAAGCGACACACAGAAAAGAGGTGAAGTCTGCGATTGACGGTTATTTTGAGAAGCTCAACACTATAAAGAGGGTATCGAAGCTATCTAACATCGCTGCCAAAAGTGTATCTTCCGAAAAAAGACTGTGTTAAGAAAGAAAAAATTTTTTTTCTCAGGCTTTTTGTGTTTTCTTGGTTAGATTGGGTACTTCTTGGACAGCCCTCGTAGCAAAGACTATTTACAACAAGACTGGGCACTACTCAGTATTTTTGTTATCAAAATCTGACCTTAGTTTCTTTATTTAATTAAATGCGAGAAGTAGATAGCAATAGCATGATGCATAATGAAAAAAGAGACAAAAACTGATAACGAGTCGCATTTCTTTGCTCAGAGTTTTGACTACATTTTTTTGTTCTGGTCCTTCGCCAGCAACTGACTACTGTTGGGATAATGAACAAAAAGATTGACTCATCTTTTCGACATCGCTTAAAAATTTACTATAGCATTGAGTCATCTGTTACCAAAGAGATACTGGAGATCACAAGCAGCGGTTGAGTTGAAGGCGGACGTCGTCGCATTCACTTACACGCAAAACAATAACAAATTGACATAACGTACCTGTTCCGTCCCACTCACTCACACGCTAAAACAACAACAATTTCATGCAACGACCATGTTTTGTCTCAATTCTTATCGTGTTTTTGGCTTCAAAGCGCTTTATACAAAACCGGTGGCTTGTCGTCTCCATTAGCTCTTTGCCTGTTACCCACATGTGTTATCATATCACCCTTTCTGTGATACTATGCGCAGGTAGCCGTTTTCTCAGGGTCGCCGATTGGGACTTAAGATTCGTTTTATATCACACGTATCCCAATGGTAACAGCTAGCAATTTGTACTGTAGATAATTTCTTTTCTACGACGTAGGGAATTGCGAAAAAAATTCTATAGCCAGTCTTTAGAGGGTTAAATTTTAATGTATGGCTGCTACTCTGTATCTGCAGTATTCCAGTCTTGCGATTAAATCATAAAATTACGTTGTCATCGGGTTTTATAATCACATTTCGTTCGCTCGGTTCTTCAAATACACAGCCAATCGCAGCATTTTAGTATAAACAAAACCCTAATAAAGGCTCGAGCTCAAGCATCGAGTGTGCAATTGAATTTGGTTCAGATTTCAATGCTTTCGTCAGAGTTACCGATTGCTGGGGAATTCCCCGAAATTGGGGAATTTCAACGTCGATTGCAGTGCTGCCATCTTAGGAGAAATTTTGCTAAATTTAGCAGAGGAAATTTTGGCAAAAATTTAGCAGAACTTTTAGCAGATTTGTAAGGAAAACCGCTATGAACGATTCTGCTAAAATCGTTGTTGTTTTTATTAAGTATTTCTTGGCTATTTTTCGCCGCCAGAGAAGTTTTTGGTTGGAAACACCAACATGAAAGTTCGAATGGGATCGATCGCTGTCATGACTACTGTCAATGAGGACATGAGAGTTGAAAATCCTTCACTGAAGAAGCCAGTTTAAAACTGTTGGACTAAAATCGAAGGAGCTGTTTCGTCATCGCATGGTATTGATTCAACATTGGCAGTAGCCAGGACAGCGATCGATCGTAGTCGGGCTTTCGTGTTATAGTCTCACACCAGAAACTCCTCTGACGTTAAAACACAACCATGAAAGAAAGGAAATAATAGTTTTACTGCTTCATTCGTATGTACATAGTAAGAGTAAGGAGTAAGTAGGAGTAAGGAGTCGGTAAGAATAGAATGGAAATCTGTTGTATACGCCGCCCTAATACTTCCACTGCTGACAGCATTGCCAATATTTTTAAGGAGCTTACGTTGGCAGTACTAAAGTAGAAGCAGAAATTCCGGATTTCGGAATGAAAAAGCGTCACTGCTCCTTCCGCTGCTTTCATTTAAACAGGCATCATATTCTGCTTCTGCCGGTGTTTCTACTTTTATTATGTCATGGTCTTTAATTTTGAAATTCTGCTTCAGTACTGCCAACATAAAAACTTTAAGAATTGGGAATGTTGTTAGACTTGACGAAGGTAGCAAATTTTTTTCCATATACTCGTATTTATAAACACAATTCCGTGTTGAGCATTCTGAAAAAGAAGTTATTGCACATATCATGCATGAAAAACTTATCAGCTAATTGAAGATAACATTCGAAACATTGGGTCACAGAAGTGCTCTAAGAATTGATAAATTCAAGGAGCTTCAGCAATACTTTCAAATTGAAATTCGATCGCATTATTGTGCAATATGCTCTTTGGAAAGCTTAAGACTGTTTTTTAAGATCCATCAAAAACTACAGAGCATACCATATGCTGATGACAATGGAAAATAAATTAACAATGATATATTTAGTATTTATAACATCATCAAATGTTCGCGGACTTCGGCTGATTGCAATTTTTTATTCCAATCCGAAACACTTCTTCTTGAAAGACTTATCAAACAACTGAAAAATTTTAATTTCTTATAGTGATTTCTTTTCTGGAAAAAAATGTGACCCGTTTCTGCCCTCAATTTTTTTCTAGCAGTTCCGCCGTTCTATTGTGGGAAAAAAGTTGACCTGCTAGAAAAAGGGGTTTGAGTCCGTGGTTACAATTGCCGTTAAAACTCGCACTTCTTGACCCAAAAATTTCGGCGGTGCAACTCAGTTGATCTGTATTGTGCGACAACATAAGAAAAAAAATATCCTATGTCTATTTCGAAATTTTTTCAACGGTCCGATTTGGCTTTCTTCGACTCGCCGTCGGACCATACTGCAAATAAACATTACATCATTATATTTGTTACTGAATAGCAGAGATAGATAGGTTTTTTTATCTTAAGACCCTTTACTCGAAAACAATAAACTACGTGAAAGACCGACTACTATGACAACAATTGATTTTAAAAGTAAAATTCCAATTTCTGATATTCACATCCGTTTGAGTTGATTGGACGGGCTAACGTTGACGATGAGTCCTTACAATTCCCAAACGAATTCTCCGATTCATCGAGTTCTAAAACTTTTAAAATACAATTAAATCATTTTTAATTTCTTTTACGATAAGTCCTTACCTTGAATATCTAGGAAACCCTCAATATTTTCGTCCTTGGACGACATTTCGTAGATTACAAATTCACTCTTGTCAGTTTTAACAGCTTAACTTACCGCTTCAGCCAACATGATAAAAAAAAGTGCAATGTCTTTTTGACCTGAAAGCGTTCTATTGTCAATTGACCTGTCGGACGGAACTGTCAAAAAACAGGGCAGAACTGCAATAATTTTGCATTTAAACGGGTCACATTTTTTTCAGAAAATAAATCACCTTTATGCAGTTATGACACTGGTTTTTTTGCGGATTTGAAGCGGCTAGTAAATCCAAATGGAGAGGGATAGAAGATGTAACATACAATTTTGGCTTTGGTGTGAGAGAGACAGTCCGAGTAGAATAAAGTGAGTACTGTCAAAAACTAGCCGCAAAATAGCCGTAACATAGCGCATTCGAGCAGTGTTTTGCAACATTCTAGCACTTAATCCTAGGAAAATCTTTCTACCAGTTGATTTTTTTTAGCTGCTATAGACTTGTTTTTAATAGTTCGGTACATATACATTGTGGAAAGTGCCAAGCTTTGTTATAAAACGCGCTAAAACCGGTATTTTTCTTAACAATACAGTTGTTAATTTCGTTTACTAGATGCCGCTAGCGTCGGAAAGAGTGGTATCTCATTCTTTTAATGTTGTTCGCCTTGTCGCACGATGTGGCAGTTATTGTACTTGTATTGCACTTAAGAAATAGGCGCTAAATAGCCAGTGTCATAACAGCATTAGACTTATAAGAATGTAAACAGAACTCATCTGCTCAGTATTAAATCTTTTAGTAGTGATCCTATTAAACATTTCGCACTATGTATATTAATATTTTCAAAGCAAATAGCAACTGAAAAGTTCTTATAAATAATTTATGCGTAGAGTGGGAATGGAACCGCAGTGACACCGCCGAAGCAATGTTTACAAGACCTAGTACACTACATCCGGCCCACACCCAGAGTATGGAGTAGATTTCTTTTTTATTTGGAAATAATCTAGCATAATATTTATATATTTGATTGTCATTGCATAAAAATAAATTTATTAGTTTTAATTATAGGTGCGTTTTTTTTCAACTGGATCAAGATCATAATTGAAAAAAACGCTGTGAGATGATCCAAAAAAATCAATTTAAATGGTTGGCATTCCTGCTAGAAATTATGTGACAGCTGTTGTCTGTCAAATATTTATTGATATATTATTGGCAGATACTAGTGAAAATAATGGATATAAACAGAAGCAGTAAGTACTTAAAATTACTATGTATTGTACCGATACTGTGCAGATATTTGCGGATATTGCTTAATTAATACGGAAAATACCTCTTTATTGACGTTTGACAAATATCAATTATCAGCTGCCATTGCAGTTAAGCTGCAGGGCGACAACTGTGAAAATGCGAAAATTTTGTTGAATTCAGAAGCAGCTTTACGATCCAACTATGATCCCATTTTGTTTTTGGATCACCTCAATTGTTGTTGTTTTCAATGTAAAATAAATGATCTTGATCGTGATCCAGTTGAAAAAAAACACACCTTACGTCTACATTTCGGGTATTACGCGGGGAATTTCAATGTTTTGTGGGAAATTGAACATTTTGTTTGGATAATTTGAGCGAGAGCAAACGGTAACCCTGGCCTTTCGTCGCGAGAACAAATGCGGCATGCATAATGAAATAAGTTAGAAGAAACAACAACAAACAAGTGATAAAGTTTTAAAGTGGTCGTTGTGGCAGTCGGTGTGGTGAAATAAGAAAAGTGAACAGTATACTGAAGACGCGAAGATCATCCAGTTCAGTAATTTATTGATTTGACAACGCAGAGTTAAGTTGGAAGAACTTGCAGCCAATTTAACCGGTTAAATAAAGTGCTGCTTACTAAGAGTAAAAAAACAAAATCTTTTTCAAAGAAAACGTTGAGGTTTTGAATTCTGTTTTTGATCGTAGTTGGCGAAGAGTCAAACAAAAGTTAAATTGGTGAAATTTAATCCACAATGAATGGGTATAACAATTATTCATTCGGGAATAATGGAAGAGTACCAGGTAAGTTTCTATTATATTAACGTTTTCGTAGAATTAGAAATTTGTCAATAAATGCAATAGCTACAGTGAACCCTCGTATAACACGATGGATTCGTACCGCGATCGCTTTGCGAATCGCTGGCTGATAAAGATGAAGAGAGAGAGAGAAAATCATCATTTATGTACAAACCGGAGAATTACCTTTTTATATCAACTGTTGTAACAGTGTGTGCGAAGAGTCGTGTGTTAATACGATGGTTGACGCAATTTCAGTACCATGTTATATCGAAATCGTGTGCTAAGAGTGTCGACGTGTTATACGAGGGTTGACTGAAATGTCGTCTGCTGAGGTTCTGAGGCCATAATTCATACGTAAGGTCACCGGAACTACTTTTACTTTAGTAGTAAAAATACAGTATTAATATTGATTTTAAAAAAAAAAAAATTTGCTGCCCTCAAAATTTTTTTTGTACATTTCATGACTAGTAGACACGAAAAAAGCAATAAAATTTTCACTCCGTCTGTCCGCCGTACGTCGACCGCCCCAAAATCCTTTGAAGGTTCGTAGCTCTCAAACCAGTGGAGCTATTAAATTAAAATTTTTTCTAGGAATAGACTGGGTAGACCATTTGCAAAAAAAAATTATGATATTGGTGAAGGGGTGTGGGAGTGGAGGGGGAAGCAATGAGTTCGAAACGCAAAAAAGTCGAGATCGACACATTCTAAAATCTATATCTCCTAAACCGTTATTAGCAAGCAATTAAAACTTAACAAATATCTGTAGTTATACTAGGAGATTAGATTGAAACAAAATTTTTGGGTGGGGGTAGTGACGTACGGTGGTAGGGGTTGAAATACTTAACATTACGATATCTCCCAAACCAGTGGCACCAGAAAAACAAAATTCGGTTTGGATATAAAGCTTGATAAATACAGATTGCTCAAAGTAAAATCTTTGAAGGGGGCGGGGGAGTAAGTGGAGGGGATTAGAATTTTTCACAAATAACACGTTTCATATCTCAATAACAGTGTAAGATGGATGCTTCAAATTTTTACCAGAAGTAGGCCTAATAGAACCCTAGTAGGGAGTGTTGGGGGTGTGGGTGTAGAGGGTGAGGTTGGGGAAGGGTGAGAAAGAAAAAGTTCCGATGCTTATATCTTAAGAATCTATAATGATAGGAAGCTGAAACTTAGTATTTAGATAGAGCTATAGTAGTGGCATGGTGGAAAAATACATTTTTTTAGGGGTAGTATGGTACGGTGGTGGGGGGTGTTTTTCCTAACTTTAGAACGGCTTATGCTAAGAAGTTAAAACTCGGTACGTATATGTAAATTAACTAGAAAAGTAATTCTGATAAAAAAAAATTCGAATATTCATTGGCGTTCAGAAGGGGGGGGCAAAAAAAAATATCAGTTAATATCAAATGCATATATTTTCACGATTTTCGTCATATCTACTAAGTCTTTCGAAATATTGAAATCATTTTTATTCTACGGATTCTTCATATGAATACCTAGAATGTGTTTTCAAGATTTTTTGAATTTCGACCCCTAAGAGGGTGTAAACTGGTTGTATACTTTTTCATGAATTCCACCATGTTTCTCAGGTCTGATCAGATATCGAATTTCTTTTCACTTCCCCAGGCTTGTTTAATAATCACCTATTTTCAATTTTTGTTTTTTTCAACCTCTCCCCGGAATATGACCCAATTATTTAATTCATATGTTACACCTTTTTCTAACCGCTTCCCGAACTTTTTGTTAGGTTTTCAGTCACATAGTAACATACACCGCATCCCCGAATTGAACGCGTTCTGAACTTCTGCCGGAAAAATAATAAAGTTGCGCCCAGACTGTTGGCAGATATTTTTTATTCGCTACGTGTCGTCACCTTTCCGATCTTTGAAGAAAAATTGAATCGAATAATACTGTTATTTTGCAAAAATTTTGGCTACTGTGAAATAGTTCTCACTACGAAAATGAATTTTTATTGAACAAATTCTATTTTAAAATCTGCAGTTTAATTAATTTTTTTTTTCTAAATTAGGAATTTAACTTTGATATTGCTTGTGGAATAATAGGTGCATATCTTTGTCTTTACAAACTAAAGCTTGTACAAAAGATTTTTTTTTTTTTTTAATTCGAAATTGAAACTTGCAATTTAAGCCTGTCAAATATTTGACTACGCTGTATGTCACATTGTCAAATAATTGATTAAAAAAAATTTGACGAAAAGTTCATTAACATTTTTTTCGAGGTAAAATCGCAATCATTTCTATGGGACTTATTTCTTATTCCTTACTGAAGGCGGGTCATATTCTTCCCGGGTCGAAAAAACGGACCATGCAGTCCGAGCCTTAGGCGGCACTTCATCATCACCCTGCATTCTATGTTATGAATTTCGACATCCCTCAAGGGTTAGGGTTATAACCACCTTTTTTTATTCCGAAATATTCCTGAATGCCGTTGGTTTTTTTTACCATTTAATTGAAAACATGTATGGCTTCGTAGTTCATTAACAGTGACACATTAATCTTCTCTTCAAAACACCATGAGTTATTGGTATGCTGCTTGAAACAAATCCTTTAGCCCACCTACGAACCAGCTTTTTTTTTTAAAATGCAGCTCCCGAAGCCAACAGGCATCTAGAATTTCTGCGAATATAAAATAGTTGTGTAGACCTTTGAAAATTTTGTAAACAGAACTCAGCATTCGACATTTCTTTTTTTTCTTCTTTAAACAAACAAAACTTGTCTTTTCAAAATATTTATCTCGAAAATTGATTTACAAAACTAATTTCTAATTTATTTTCACAGGTTCACTAGAATTAGACGGGCTAATTGAACTTTTAAGTGTTGCCTCAATTTCCGCAAATTTACTGGAACAATATGAACTGGAAGTTGCACCGCAAATTGATAAAGCTATTAAGGAATTCCGTTCTGTCCGTTCTTTAGAAGAGGAGCGAGAGTTGGTCGTAGAAGAGGTGAACAACTTATGGGAGGAATTGTAAGAATAATTCTTGTAATGGTTTGCTCAGCGGCCTCAATAGCTTGCTAGTTTAGTGAGCGGTAGCCGAACTAACCTTTTAACATATTTTGTTGAAAACCTTAGAGGTTGCGCGTTGGAGTACCACAGTTGATTTTTATTTGGTGTCCTTATTACATATTAGAACATTAGGAAATAATTTGTTTTTCTAAAACAAGTACTATCATTCATATGTAGAAAGCAGAGGCCAACGTGTTTAGATAAAGATCTTAAGGTTGAAAAATTTATGGAAATATGCTTCAGTTCGAAGGCATAAAGTAGCTTTGGTGACCCGCCAAAAGATTCGATAATAAGCTTTGTTTTTTTCCATGAATTATTGACTTCCTTTAAGATCATTGTCGATTATTCTTTGCATTGTTTTGAGATCCACACGCCTAAGTTCTTTTATTTTCGCTTGAACGGTACATTGAGGTACATGATTACAAACATTACACGCTAACTCGAAGGTTTAATTATGATCGTATATTATTAACATTTTTCTTTTCATTAGGCCGGATCAAATGATGGACGATCTTCAAGATCAATTAAATTTTTTTCGTTATGATGATGACGATGACGAAGATGAAGACGAAGATGAAGACGAAGACGATGGCGAAGATGAAGACGAAGACGATGACGAAGATGAAGACGAAGACGATGGTCCAGAAAAGTTTGATGCAGCATTGCTTTACATTGTCCGGTACTTGGTAGCATATGATATGGACTGGAAAAAGTGTAACCATGCCAGGAGGTACACTACTTGTGTCGACGACTATGCCCCTATAGTGGGTTTCCTGAGAGCAAAAACAGTCGAATTTGCGACTCAAAAACAGGAATTAGACGGGCTGATAGAACTTTTAAGTGTTGCCTCAATTTCCACAAATTTACTGATAAAATATGAACGGGAAGTTGCTCCGAAAATTGGCAAAGCTATTAGGGAATTCCGTTCTGTCAGTTCTTTAGAAGAGGAGCGGGAGTTGGTCGATGGAGAGTTGGACAACTTATGGGACGAATTGTAAGAATAATTTTTATAACGGTTTGTTCAGCAGCCTGAATAGCTTGCTAGTCTAGTGAGCGGTAGCCGAACTAACCTTTTAAACATATTTTGTTGAAAACCTTCGAGGTTGCGCGTTGGAGTACCACAGTTGATTTTTTTTGTGCTCCTTATTATATATTGGAGCATCTGGAAATTATTTCCTTTGTATCACAAATTCTATCATATGAAGGAAGCAGAGACCATATATTTAGATGAAGCTATTAAGGTGGGAAAATTAATGGTAAGCTTCAGTTCAAAGACATGGGAGGTAGCTATAGTGAGCCGCTACAAGTCACACAAGAGCTTTGTTTTTTCCTTTGAATTTTTGACTTCCTTTAAGATTATTCTCTGTTATTACTTGCATCGTTTTGAGATGCACACACCTAATTCCTTTTTTCCCAGGATAATATCCTAATCCAATGGTATTTGCATCTTTGAATCTTCAATGCCTGTCCAGCCGTCTTTCAAAAAATAAATTTCGTTGCTCAGCGCTGAAGACAAAAGTTTAAATTGTTCATGTTTTTGGTACTACGTACGTCAAGTCAGATTAATTTTGATGCTTTATACCACGTTTCCACTACACCTTAATCTCGTGATTAAGAGAACTAGATTAAGCACGCTGGGACGTTATTTGTGGGGTGAGGTGGGCGACAATCAGGGCATTTGTTATATAAAATATATGTAAATACCAAAATCCCCCCCCCCCCCTCGAATGACGTCCCTGAGTGCTTAATCTCGTTCTCTTAATCGTGAGATTGCGAGGCAGTGGAAACATGGCATTAGCTCGGTGTAGTTGGACGCAAACAAATAAATCGCTGGAAGAGCTCGGTGTAGTTGGACTCAAACAAATAAATCGCTGGAAGTGTGAATTGAGGTACATAATCACAAATATGACGCGCTAACTCGAAGGTTTAATTATGATCGTCTTTATTATTAACATTTTTCTTTTCATTAGGCCGGATCAAATAATGGAAGATCTTCATGATCAATTCAATTTTATTCGTGATGACGATGACGATGACGAAGATTATCACGATGACGAAGATTTTGACGATGACGAAGATTATGACGATGACGAAGATTATGACGAAGACTATGACGATGATGACGAAGACGATGGTCCGGAAAAGTTTGATGCAAAATTGCTTTACATAGTCAGGTACTTGGTAGCATGTGATATGGGCTGGAAAAACTGTAACCATGCCAGGAGGTACAATACTTGCGTCGACGACTATGCCCCTGTAGTCGGTTTCCTGAGAGCAAAAGCAGCCGAATTTGCAGCTCTAAAACGCAGGCGACAAGGATTAAACGGTACTAATAGCGCTGGAACATCAATTCAAAGAGGAAGCTCGTCGCCCAAGCAGGCAGTCAGCAAGTACAATATTGTTTATTTCGACTTGGAAACATCAGGTCTAAGTAAGAATGCTGATATTCTTCAAATCGCAGCCAAGTTTGGAAATAAGACATTCAGTGTTTATATTAACCCGACACAGTCTATACATCCTAGAGCAACAGCCATTAACGGCCTGGAAAATCTCAATGGTAATCTGTATTTAAATGGCGATCGGATCCATTCGATAAATATAAGAAGTGCACTTTTTGAATTCAATGATTTTTTGAATTTATCGCGAAAGCCGTGCATACTTGTTGCCCATAATGTCGGATTTGATGCCTCACACTTGGTTCGTGCCATAATTAAAAATTCGATGGTTCAGAGCTTCAATCAAATTGTTGGCTTTTCGGACAGTTTACAAATATTAAAGAGGATTTTCCCAGATCGAAAAGGACCGGGAATGTTTAAACTTCAAAATTTGGCAGAAGATCTTTTGAATTCGTATACTGAAACTGGTCAATTTCATGAAGCAATATACGACGTTCAAATACTGGAACGACTCACGTCTAAGTTTATTACACGAACTGATTTCATCAAAAATTGTAAATCTTACCAGCATTATGTTGATCAGCAATACGACTAAAGAAACTTTAAAGAACTTTAAAAAACAAGTTTTGAATTGAAATATAATTTTTTTTAAACTTTATTTTGCTCTCTATACAAAAGAGGACTTTATGCTTGATCACTTTGAATGCGGAACATGTTTTTAAATTGATATTTTTCTTGTTTTTGCTGTTTTTAATGTAACAAAATGTTGAAATGAAAATATTGAAAAAAAAAAAAAACAAATGAATTGATTGTAACAAGAAAATGATTTATAGAAATAAACTCTCTCAGATATAAAATATTGTTTTTATTTTGTAGTTAGCTGTGCAGGACTAATAATTCAATTTATTCAACCCTAATGCCCTAGACACACGGAAGCGTTAATATCGTATTATCTGCCATTTGTCTATTAACTCGACTTAATACGCAATTATTTGACGATTATCTCACTGATTTAATACAGTTCGAAAGTCTGTATTAAATCGTGCGACGATATTAATAAAAGCTATTAAAAATAAGTCTGAGAAAGTATCGAAATTTGTTTATCAAAAAAGTACGGATTTGAAATCTGAGAGGATTATAAGTTTAATCCGGAACAAACTTTGTAGAAGCCTCAAAAAAAAAAAAAAATTAAATATTATTTTGTGCTTTTTTGGGGACGAAACATCTAACTCCGCTTGACGTCCGTCCGTCTGTCCGTTAGCGTGATAACTCAATAACGCCCTATGATATTGACCTAAGATCTTGAAATTTTGAATCTGGATGTTTGGTCGAATTTGTATGGCTAAGTTCGTTAACGGACAAATTCGTCCTCATCTAGAGCATTATACGATTGTGGCTTGCAGCTGATCGTGACTGCAGTATGTGTATGCAATATATGTATTTAATATGGTACAGTAGAGCCGCGGTTATCCGAGCCCCGACTATCCGAGTTCCGGTTTAACCGAGGTATTCTACTGCTACGGTATTACTTGGTAAATTACGTACAGTACGTAATTGCATAACTGCATGTCCTGTTAAAGTTCAATGTATATACTGTAAAGTTCATGTATACACTGTAATACAAAAATAAGCGCTTATCTAACAGTTTTATTCGAGTTCTTATTCATTTTACCACACGTTTCCTTCTTCATTGTTTATAGAGTCCGTGTTATCCAAGTTTTTGCTTATCCGAAGTACTCTCGGTCCACATTACCTCGGATAACCGAGGCTCTACTGTATATGCAAAAAAAATTTAAAATAAGCCCCAAAATTTTTGCTCCTAAAATAATCAGTTCCGTACGCCCATGCAGCTTTTACTTCGACATGCGCATAAAACATCTTGGCTCTTTTATTGTAGAATGTCCCATCCTTTTATAATACATAATCTAAGGATAATAGTCAAATAATTGCGTATTAAGTCGAGTTAATAGCCAAATGGCAGATAATATGATATTAACGCTGCCGTGTGTCTAGGGCATAAGAATAGCACAACATTTTCATTATAAAAATGTTGATATCTATCAACCAATTAGAATTGGGTGAATACCGGATGATGGTAGATAGTAGGAATTATGGACGACTGCAATTTTGCTAAATTTATGGATTGTGTTGGGGTCCAACTTTGTACCCCGGAATGAAGGCATAGAAATGTTTGCCGACTTAACTGAAACTTCGGACACAACCCGATCAATTGAAAAAAAATTTCACCCTTACACTTATAATTGAGCTTGTTTTCCGCCTTTACTAAATTCACAATTCTACCATAACAAAAGGACTTAATTTCATTCTAGTTAATAAATTATTTTTAATCATAAGTGTACAAAAATTCATTCACGTATCCGCCATAACTCAACGACATATTCAATTTTATTTTCTTAAATAGCCAATCAACAAGATGCCGCTAGCGAAAGTTCAGGCCTTACGGAAACAGAAGCCATCGAACATCTGATGTCGGATGCGTAGAAATTAAAGATCTCTCTTACAATTACCAAAATACAGAATCGAACAGATCGACTGTGATTATGATTGATCGTACGATGATGATCCTATAGGTTAGTTCGATCGAGTGGTGCCAGTAATAGTTGCCTGCTTGTTTGCCATTCTGGTGTTTGAGCGCCGTCGTCCTTTTTTTGCCAGCTTGCCCATTTGACTCGATTTTTGCGAATGATATACGTAATGCTTTTATTTCCATTCTGTCGTCCTTCATACTTTGTTTCTTCTTAATAACATTTCATCTGCCTCGCCATTTCATATCATTTTTGTATGTACCTGCTGATAAAATGCTTTTTTTTTTATTAAATTGGATCATGGATCTTCCATACTGTGTCTGCAATAATTCTGTATTAAAATCTATATCGGTATTAACTTTGCATTTGTTTTTTTCGTTTCAGAAGCCGAAGAAGTACCTAATCCAACGTTTGAAGATGTTGAACAAATTTCATGAAATGTTCCACAAGAACGGCATAGCTAAATTTTTGTACTGATTCGAACGTCCTAAGGAACCAAATTCATCGGTTTTCTTTGTAAATATCTTAACCGTACCTATCTCTCATAAATTCGTTTCTAAGTTATTTATTTGAAACCGAAAATCGGTCATATTTAGATAGATAGAATAACACTTTTATAGATTACTATTACTATATATTTTTTGTTATTCATTTTATTTTTATTAATCATTTTTTTTTTTGATAAAATGTAAATTTAAATATGTATAAGAAATTTCAAAGGCTCTTAGAGTGGAGTTTGCGTAAAGAAGTTTTTTTTTTTTTTGAGTGCCGTTAGTATTGAAATTAATTTCATTAAAGTTCCTATTATGATTGTCGTCAGAATGAGATTTGAAACTATGAAAGGCACTTGTATTGTCGCCTAAGCTAGTCACTGTGCCGAAATTTGGTAGACTGAAGAAGAGATGTTGAGACGAGAAGCGCATGTTGTCGTTCAGTACCCAAGGCAAATGAATCGAAAAATTTGACATTATTTTAAACCATGTTTACTGAAAATAAACTTCACGAAATATGAGCTCAATCTCGGTATTTAGTTGCTGGGTGTTTCCATAGAGATATATGTACTGAAGTTGACGAGCAGCGACTGTTTTGAAGTCGAACGATTGCTCGCAAAGGTTCGGCTATAAGAACTATGCTACTATTATCATCTTAATCACATTTACAAGGGCGGTCCAATAAGTACTTAGTCTCATCGCCTGATAGCGCCACTATCGCAAGAGAAATTTACTATCGTATAGTACATTTTCGTAGACGGCTACTTTCAGAATCGATCTCGTAGTTTTGTTTGAACCGGGTGTGGAAGAAGAGGGCGTATCCGCGGATTTTAGAAAAATGGAAAAAGAGCAATATCGGTCGGAGCTTTGATTCTTGTTCTTGGAAGGAAAATCGCGCAGTGAAATCAAAGAGCGCTTAGATGCTGTGTACGGTGACTCTTCGCCTTCGATGGCGACCGTCAAAAATTGGTTTAACGAGTTTCAACGTGGTCGCACGTCGATTTTTGATGAGCCATGGCCAGGCGCCCCGAAAACGGCGACCACGGAGGATAACGTGACAAAAATCCACGATCTCGTATTGGCAGACCGCCGATTGAAGGTGCGCAAGATAGCTGATACAGTAGGCATCTCAAAAGACCGCGTGGCTTATATCCTGCATGAAATTTTGGGCATGAGAAAGCGTTCGGCGCGGTGGGTGCTGCGTTTGCTCAATCCAGACAACAAGCGCTCGTATATTATTCTCCGATCTTGAACACTAAAAACGCCCAAACATTTGAATACTAGGCTACTATTTGCCCTTTACTGCCACCTGGCATTAAACGCTCCATATAAAAACGTTAATTTTGGTGTCAAAATGCTTCAAAGTGCATTATACAAAAACGGCGTCTTGTCGTCTCAAGTATTTATATCTCTATGGGTGCTTCTAACCAATAATCGAAAGCGAAAGACAGGTGGGCTGCTTCTGGTTCGAGCAGCTTCTACAAAATTCATTTAAATAGAGACTGAAGAAGTATTCTGTCCGTTTTGGGCCAAATCGGGTCCTGCTTGGGCCACTTATGTCTTAACATCCCATTTCCTTGTGGTTCAACTAGTTTTCATAGTTCTCTTCAACTTGAGTAGCAGTCTAACCGCTATGCCTGGTCAGTCACAGTTGTCCGAAGACAATCATAATAGGATCCGGAAACGTACATCACAAGTATAAGTATACTATAAATTACTAAAAAAAAAAAACTTCTTTACGCTCCTCAAGTGGTTAACGATGTAATAATTGCTTAAAAGTTAAAAGTATAAAAATGATTAACCTTAAGATCATTAAGTTCAGGTGCATGGAATCGTATTGCGGCTAGTAATTCACAAAGTTCATTTTAATCTAAAAATCAATAATTCGCATTCCATAGAATCTATGGATGATGCTGACGAATTATCGTGTAATTCAAATTCCAAATTATCATGTAATTTAAATTCCCAAATTATCGTATTGACTTGTAACAGGTCTTTTAGTAATTTCAATCACACAGATTACAAAAGACTGGAATATTAGAGAATATAGTTTCGAATGCAAATTTCATAATTAATTAAATTTTTTTTGGATTAGATTCAAAGTTTACTTCAAGGTTTGTATGTTTATTTTTCTTTTTCCATTATTTAAATCATTTGCTAGAGTAATTAAATTAAAAGACTGAATTGGAATATTATCGACTAAAAATACAAGAGTAATAATTATGTAATTTAAATTTAAGTATCGAAAATTAAAGACATGATTTGTTTTTATTTTTATAGCACAAGAATATTTTTTTATCATCGATAACGAAAAAACGTGTAAAATAATTCAATAGTTCTGTCTAAGAAAAGGAAATTATGTGCTCAATTGATTTAGAAAAAAAAGAAAAATCTTTCAGTTTTGTACATAATACAGTTTTCTCTCTTTCGTTCTTTTATGTTACAGGATTAAAGCAATAATGAATGTAACACAACACTTAAAGTTCAGTATATTCAATTCAAATACGTAACTATAAGTTTAAAAATAAAATGAAATATTTTTATAAGAATTTGATATTTTTTATTTCTGGAATAATGACAAACCGATGTTGTTGTAGAGGAAATGTCGTTTTACGCCGTGAAGTGAAGTTGCTTGCGATTATTATGTTTCAAACTGCAGCCAGGTGGCACTGTATTGGGTATACTGGTATTTTTCCTATACGAGTTTAAACTACACCAAGTCAAGTTCATCTGATTCAACTTATTAAAAAATCCAAATGTTGAAATAACTCGCGAACCAGCAATTTCGGGAATATATAATTATGTTCACGACCTGTCCGGTAGTCTTGAGAATGTTCATGCAAAATTTGGGAGAGAACGGTTCACTGGTGTAGATTTTCATCGCGATCGATCAAAAAACTGACAACCGAAAACATCAACAGGATTTTTGAAACTGATACGGTAAGCAAACGAATCATGCAGCGATGGTTCGAAAAATTCCAATCAGGAGATATGACTCTTCAAAGTGAGCACCGTGGTACCCAGGACCTCCGATCGGCAAGGACGAGTTGAATCTATTAATGGAATCTGACTCACGCCAAACTTTAAGGGACATTGCCAGAAATTGGGCGAACACCATTCGCCAGTTTGCCGGCACTTGCAATAGCTTGGAAAAATCAAAAAGCTTGATAAGTAGGTCCCGCATGATCTTACTGAGCACTCATTAGCGCGTCGACTGGGAACTGGTTCCCTGCTCTCCCGGAAGAGAAACGATCCGATTTTGAACGGAATAGTGACATGTGATGAAAAGTGGATACTGTATGACAATCGTCACCGATCGGCACAATGGTTGGATGCTGATGAGACTCCAAAACACAACCAGGACTCGATTCGAAGTCTTCACCTCCAAAGACTGCATCCTCCAGCTAATGATTTCATCCACTTGGGGGTTGAATTCCCAAAAATCTTGATACTTGGCTCTAGATTATAACATAAAATAACCATACAAGTAATAATCAATTGTTAATCTCGTCAGAACTAAGGGATGTGAAAAATTGTAATAAGATATGCCCCCCCCCCCTTTACACCTCTTGCGGGTTTAATATCAATAAATCGTGAAATAGATTTGTAGGCGATTATATAAAAAGTCTGTAGCAGTTAAAATCAATTTGATATCTCATCAAATCCAAGAAATACGAGTATGTATAGCGAGAACTGAAAAGTATACAACCCCATTGGACCTGGTAGTGTTGAATATCTAAAACTCCGGAAATTGGCATTTTGGCGATTATGTAGGAAGCCTTTGAAATTAGAAATCATTTTGTTAAATCATCAAAATGTGTGCAACTCCTTTACACGATCTTGGGGCTTGAACATCAGAAAATAATGAAATTGGTTTGTAGGCTATTATAAATATAAAAAGTCTGCCAATTTGATATCTGATCAAACCAAAGAGAATTGTGCAACCCCCTTATACCCTCCTGAGGGTTGAATACCCAAAAGTCCTAGAAGATGTTTTTAGATAAATATAAAGAGAGCCTGAGCAAGAAAAAACCAAGTCAAAGTCTTGTCGGCCCTTAAATATGGTATGTGACGGAATTCGTGAAAACGTTCAAGCCTTTTATACAGAGTCGTCATTTCAGCTTTTTCTAGGGGTGGGCAAGATGTTATGAATGTATATATTTTTATATATAAATATACATATGTTATATTTAATATGAAGGTATATGAAAATACCAAATTCTGGGGGAGGGGGCAAATGCCCATCCTACCCCCCACACACACAAATGACGTCCCTGCTTTTATACCCTCTGAGGGGTTGAAAAAAAATTTAAACGTGCTTTAGGCGATTATTAAACTAGCTCGCAGAAGTAAGTAGTTATTCGATTTCTAATTAGACCTGAGGGAAATGGCAGTATTCGTGAAAATGTCTTCAACCTCTTTACACCACTTAGGGGTCGAATTTGAAAAAAGCCTGAAAACGCTTTCTAGGCATTTATGTGAAGAATTCGGAGAAAAAAAACTAATTTATTAATTTAGAAAACCTCAGAGATATGACGAAAATCGTGAAAGTATTTGCATCCTATTTTCACTGATAATTTTTTTGGCCCACTTCCGAACGCCAATAAAAATAAGAATTTTTTTTAAATCTTAATAATTTTTTTAGTTGAGATAGACTAGACATGCTCAGTTTCAACTTTCCAGCATATTTTTCTTGAGATATTAGACTCAATTTTTAGCATTTTTCTTGGCACCCTCCTTAAAAAAAATTATTTTTAGCAAATTTCATTTGCAGGCAAACCGAATTTTATTTTTCTAGTGCAATAGGTTCTTGAGATATCGTAACCTGAGGTGTACCTAAATTTTATGGAGCCTACCCAATCTATAAAAAAATTGCAGTTTAATAACTAAAAGAGAATGGGAGCCACGATTTTGCGTAATTTTTTTTTTAAATTATTAAAAGTAGTAGTAAGTGCAAAGATGAAATTTTCCAAATAAATAACGGCTGCACTATGGAACACAGCATTTAGTTCAATAAATAGTAGTTAAATTAAAAATGTATTGTAAATATAATTTCAACAATTTAGCCTTATCAAAATTATTCTATAATGAATTTTGGAGAAGTACATTCGTCGACGACTTCATTATCCATTATCCATAAGAGTCGCCCCAAACCACGGTGGTACCCCAAACCACGGTGGTACCCCAAACTCAAGATGTATTGACAATAGCGAAAACAATCACTCAGTTAACAAGAAATACTACAATTTATTAAACGCCACCACAGTAGCATTACAGTGTATGGCTGCATACTGTCAAATATTTGACAAAAAATTATTGACAAAAAGTATTTGACAAAAATGTTTGACCAAATATTGTGTCAAATTTTTTTGGCGAAATAGAGCAGAAAACTCAGGTAAACTAAAATTTGACGAATACACAATCTGACTGAATTTGCCAGCCAGAATAGTAAAATATGATATTTCTCACAGTGGCGTACAGTGTCATACAAGTAAATCTGAACAGAAGCAAACGTTGAACGAACTCGCAGAATATCGATTTGTCCCTCAACCCTTAAAGTCAAAACGAGATTTCAAGTTAAGTTTGCCGGGTAGATGATTTCCAAGCTTTCCCTTATTTCGCATAGAATCGAGCTTTTCTTTGAAATGATTTTTCTCGCCACACGAATTGAAACTGAGACGGAATAAATTTTATAAACAAAACAAATACCCATAACAAAATATAAATAAAAGAAGTGAGTTTATTTTTTGCATGAAAATTGTCGCTCAGCGTCGATAAAAGTTTAATGTTTGAACGATTTACGTAAGACGAACGAATACAACGTTCCGAAATAATAAATCAAAGATAAAGATGTAGTTTTATTACCTACTTACATTATGTGCCAAATAAGATACATCTGATTGATGTGACGAGAAAAAAACACAGAAATTAAAATTTTAAATGTTTATAAATAGTGAATAATTTTTGGTATTGGTGATTTGGTGAATAATAAAAGTGAAAATGATAATAATGGTTTTCTGTGAGATAGAAGACTTGTTTGTTTAGATCCTATGAGGAGGAAACAGTTTTAAAGATGCAATTAATTTGGCTTCAGGCCAATCTTTTCATTTAAAATGCATTAGATGCTATTATCTTAATACTAGGAAATTTGGCAGATGTCATTGTGCTTGCACTATTCTGGTACGGAGTTTGCGCATTGAATTGTGCAAACCTAAACAAAGATTAGTGTCTTAGCATCAAGTACCCACCTAAGAATATTGAAATGAATAATTTCTGGGTTTTTTCGTTAAAATATAATTTGTTGTTTTCTAAAATGAGTGAAAATAATGTTTGAAAAGCTGTGGCCCAATCAGAATAAGTGGTTAGATTTGTGGCGCGAAAATATACAGCGTATCTTGCTATAAAGTTAGGAGTTAAATGGATGGATGTTGCTGGGGTGGAATGGGAGTCAGTGGGTAATGAGCCACTTAAGTATTTCGTCCTTCTTAGGCTGGATCAAGACAAATTTTTTAGGAGCTCTTCTATTAAAAAACCATTGGAAGTGTTTTCGCTCATATAGTAGGTCAACAATTGCATTTCAAGGTTGTGTTTCACTTAATTTTATTCACAAATCACAAAAGAAAGCATTAAGAAATTGTTTTATTTTTTCACTTTCATAGTTTGATTTTTTTCATAATTTATTTATCTCGTTTTTTATCCGTTCCCGAGAAACCTTTGCAAGCTCTGATTTTTGTCCTGATCACTGTTTTTCTGGAATCATATAGTCGACGAGCTAAAATTTCTATGGGATAGAAATGTCGGAAGGTGGGGCCATATCTGTCCGAACCGGAAAAAAAAATCGGATCATCCAGGCCTTATTGTATTTTAACTTCTGCTGACTGAAAGAGTCACTAAATCCCAAAAAATTCAAATCTAAAGTGTAAAGTAGATTCGACTTGGGATCCAAATTTCACGTTTGTATATTTTTATTATTAATTATTCTAACTGGAAAAAAAAAACTGTACAGGTCAAGCTGTTATTCTGAGGAATGCTGAAAGTCCGATTTTCTTTATTCGTTCTGAACTGAAAAACCGAATTGTTTTCGAATAATGTAATCAGTACTGATACAGTATTTGCGCCACACTATGTAATAAAGAGTAGTTCAAGAACTTAGCACTTGTAATAATTCATTGCAATGCTTAATATTGATATTATGCATATATAACAATTTTTAAAAGTCTGAATTAATTTTTACGGTATACATTCTGTTTATTTTCAGAACTGAACGCAGGTTTTCTACAGATTCTGACTGGAAAGTCAAAACTTAAAACTTCTTATGCTTTCCAGCGATATAAAACTCCTACACTTTCACTATAATCCTATTCTCCTTTTACTTTCATCTCAAAATAGTTCACCGCTCACTACATGTGAGCAAATTTTAAGCTTTTGGGTCATTCCATTAAGAATCGCTAAAGTAGTAGTCCAACACAGTCTTATATAAACTGGCCTATCCAATGAAGGTTTTGCATCTGTCATCAACACTCGTGCTTAGGTTTCACTCCACTAACGCCGGAAAACAACAAACATTTCTTCATCATTTCAATTTTCGGTTTTTATCTCGTTTGTTTTAGTTAGTTATAGTATGTTAAAGTTTTCGCGAAAAATGGTGTTCGAGTCCTTTTTGAAAATTTTGATAAATTTTATCCTGGAATAACAAAATAGGGCTTATTTTAAAGGGGAAGATTGTCGCAATATAAAAAATAAAGGAACTATACACAGCACGACAAATAAGTTCCGCCACTTGAACCATAGTATCTGAGTAACCATCTATCATCTACATAGGTATGTGTTCAGACCGGCGTTTGAAAGCTGTGACACTCCTCTTTCTGGTAATACCAATTTAATTTAAATCGGTTGGTAGATAGCAAAGTTATGAAAGTTCTCCCAAAACAACTTTTTCGTCAATGTTGAAAATTCCATCAAAAATCAAAACAATGCTCATTACATTCTTCGATACCAAAGGAATTGTCCACAGGAAATTCATTCCAACTGGCTAAATTACTAACTGGATAATTACTGGCTCAGAGAAAAATTGTTTAGTTTCAATTTCGATTTTCTCTTGGCGCATTTTACTCTAAAGTGTCTTTTGAGTCAATGAAATCGATATTACACCGAATCACACCTCACTCACTATTTCGGATTCTGAACTACACTAGCTTACTATTCGTCAATTTTTGGGTCGGAATCAAGTCTTTGTGTTGAATAATCCGCCGTATTCACCTCATTTGGCCCTATGAGATTTTTCACTATTCCCAAAATTTAAATTTAAGTTCAAAGGATGTTTTTAGTGGCATTTCGACCATCAAAACAACTTCAACACTAGAGGTAATTCCACAAAATGAGCTAGAACACGATTTGAATCAATGTTGAATCGGTGTAACAAGTGTATTGAAACTGGAGGAGACTATTTTGAATAAAAAAATGGAAAGAAAACAGATTTTTTCTTTTAATGATGATTTTATGGCCAGTCTCGAAACTTATTTGTCGCTCTGTCTATAAATATAAAATTAAGAAATTATAATAGGATTAAAATTATCCTTGATATTTTTTTCAAAGATAACGATTTTGTCCTTTATCCTTGAAAATGTCAAAATCTGTTTTGCAAAACCACAAAATTAACTTGGGATTAGAATGGGATCGGGGTAAAAAAAACGAAGAACATTAGTGCTTCTCAATTATGTTATAGAAAAGGGGTCATATCATCAAGAACTGCTAAAAGTGTGATCTTACCATCGACGATTCTTTGGAAATTTTTGTAGGTAGGTACTCGAAGAATTAGTGAAAAAAAATATCATTTCAATTTTTTGTTTTTATCTAATTTTTTTTGTTTGTTACAGTATGTTAAAGATTTCGCAAAAAAGTTGTCCGAGTCCTCTTGGAAAATTCCTATGTCTGTCTTTAGTATTTTCTATTTTTTTTTTATTTTTCAGGGTATACTGTTTTACAGAACACACCAAAAAATTAACTTGTGATCTCAATGGGATCGAGATCGGGATCGAAGAATATCAGTGCTTCTCAATTATGTTATAGAAAAATTACAGTTATAGCATAATTGATGTTCTTAGATTTTGAAAACAAAAAAATTAGAGAGAAACTAAACATTAAAATTATATTTATTTTTTTTACTAGTTCTTCGAGTACAAAATTTTTGAAAAGAATCGGCGATGATAAGGTCTAAAATTTCGTCTTTTTTGGCGATTCTTCATGAAACGATCCTTTTCTCTCACGGGACTTTTGAGGACAGCTAGTTTTGTGTTAGCGTCTACAAACCCTGAAGTCTTAGGTTTGAGTCATAGTCATAACTGTGTGATATTTGAAGTAGTAACAATGCCCAGAGTAATATTACTTCCCTATGTTCCAGAAGGAGTCATATATGAACTAATTTTTTTTTTAAATATCAGATCGATCACAAGACTATATTTTCTACAAAATAATAAAGTTAAAGAATGGGGTCAGGGTACAAATATAATTTTACTCAGACGACGTCCATATTCCCAATTTTTCCGATAAACCATTTCATAGTATGTCCCTGCTAACAACTGATCTCGGTGGTTGGCAGAAAGGCTAACAATCTATCCCCGGGAAAAAACAACTATGTTGTAAAGCTTCGAAAAAAGCTCAAATTAAGTCTTGGGTAAGGCTAAGGTTTCCGATTGGATTAAGCCTTTATACGTATCGCAAAGAATTATCTTCACTGTAAACAAATTGCTGAAAACATTTATGGTAATAAGTACTTAGATTATTATTTTCTCACAATTTTCTTTCTTATGTGGGAGTTTTATTACTAACATTACACTTATGTTCACTAATATTTGCTTCAAGAAACCATGACGGGAACATGCGATAGCATGCAGAATTAACTATTCACAGTATAGTTACTAAAAACAATCAAAGGTAAAAGAAAACAGCAGTTAACTCTTTTTTAGCAGTTAGGTGCTTCTGCTTTGAACCGGCTCATTTATCATCTAATTAATTATGTTGCAATCTAATTAAAATTACAAAATAATACGCTTCGTGCCATTTTACACCTTTCTATGCCTGCTTCCATTTCTCCAGCACTTTTTCCACTTTTTCTTCTTAACTTGCAGTATTCATTGTCCGGTTTGTGCGTTAGTCTCGTAAACATGTTCAAGAGAACACAATTAAAAACCGTATAAAAAAGGGAAAACAAAGCCTAGAGGTAAAATGCAATTCAAGCAGTACTTGTTCAGTACTACAACTTCCAAGTTGTTGCTCTGTCGTCATATAGTACACAAAACGTCTTGGCGGTTTCGACTCGTCGGCTACGATCTTATTTTGATTTTTCTTAACAAATTTTCTTTTGAATGGCATAAGTGATTCACGGCACAGAGCCAAACAACACAGCAAAAATTTTCCCCATATGAAAATCGCGTCAATTTTCCTAGTCTGAATTTTTCTATTGCTCAGTTCGAACGAAAGAGTCGAACTAATCGAAAATATACGTGGAAAAAGTGAAAAGTTTTTCTCGATTTTCATTACATATTCAATTTTCTTTTCATTTTGAATTTGACGATATATTACTTATTTTTTTTTTTTGAACGACATTCATCTTACGTAATTTTAATTCTGCACCGAATTTAAAAATAATCATATGCTCGCGCCGGTATGAAAAATATTAAAAATTAATAATAATAATTTTTTATCGGAGCGAGAGTTTAGTGCATTTTAGTGGAAATATGGTTAAATAAAAAAATAACAAGCCTAGAATTCTAAAAAAGTGAAAAATTGTTATCTTAAAAACTTTATTTTTACATAAATTCGCAGATTGAGCGACAATAGATGGAGCAAGTGTAGTGCTAAATATAAAGCTTAGAGCATAATGCAAAAAAAAAGTTTATTTATTTAATTATTTTGTGATTTAGTATTATTTTACCCACATATTGCAAAAGTGAATTATTATTATAAAAAAATGGATTTTTTTCGTTAGAGAAAATTTGAGTTACCTAATATTTGAGGAAGTATAAAAATACACACCTGAGTCTTTATGTTGATAATAATTTTGCACAATTTCGTGATGTAAACTGCCATTTTCTAAATATAGAGAATAAATAATAATGTCCCTGGTAATTTGTTCCTAAAATTTTTCGAAGCTATTACATCGCAACGGTTCCGAAACTATTTTTTTTAAGTTTATGTCTAAAATTTTATTAAACATTGTATGATAAAATTTCAACCCAGCCAACAGTTTGAGCAGAAATTATTTTTTTTTAGTTCGGAGTCCGCGACATGTTTAAAATTTAGTCGCGATGCATGTTACTTTCACAACCTCAAAAAATAGATTTGCATATGGTCTCCTGCTTTTTACATGCATTTTCAAAGAAGCACTTCCATGCTATATAATTATGCAGAAGGTCAGGGCCCGATTTGGACTGTCGCGCCATTGATGATGATGATAAATATAATTATGCGCATTTATCCAGAGTAGAATAGAGTAGATAATTTACATTGAAAACAAAAACAGTGAAATTGATCCGGTTAAAATCTCTTTTCTAGTCTACGTAAAAAATCATACACATCACCCCCCCCCCCCCCAAAAAAAAACAAGTGTTGTTTTCGTTTTTAATGTAAATATTTGTATCCTACTCTACCCTGGATAAATGCTAAAAAACACACTTCTTACATAAGTAGTACTTAATCCCGACATAAGTTGTAATAAAGAGGACGTAGAACAGAAAAGTATTGATACTAAGCTATATGACGAAATTCGTAAAAATATATTCAACACCTGTTCATATCTTTTAGAGTCGGAATAACGACTGAATTGATTTCTTGGCTCTTACGTAAGAAGCAAGTAAATATGAAAGTTAATTCGAAGTAAAATCCAATTCAATATTCCATTAGATCTAAAATATATGGCAGAATTCGTTAAAAAACTTTTAAAGCAACTTAGGGACTGTAAAAATGATTTCAGAGCAGGGCCGTCATTTCAGTTTTTTCTGTGGGGGGGGGGGGCAAGATGGTATGAATTTTTAAATACAAATTATATATAATATATGAAAACATAAAATTCAGGGGGGGGAGGGCAAATGCCCTCTCTGCCCCCCACAAATGACGACCCTGTTTCAAAGTTTTGACCTAAGAGGTATGTGGAATTCGTGATAACGTTTACAACCCCCCTAGCGGCAAAATATCGCAAAATCCCTTTTTTGGGCGGGTATATAAAAGCTCGTACAATAAAAAATCTTAGTCTCTAGATCTCTCCGCTTAGGTCAAGAGGAGTTTATGTAGGGCATCGATAGTGGACCCATTTGCAAAAAAATACTGATATGGGTGAAGGTGTGTGGGAGTTGGGGGAAAATAATGCGTCCGAAACGCTCGAAAGCTGGGATCGACACATTGTAAAATCCATATTTCTTAAACGGTTAATGCCACGAAATTAAAACATAAAGAATATCTGTAGGTATATTAGGAGAGTATATCTAAAAAAAACTTTTGAGTGGTTTACGGGTGGTGGGTGATGAAAAACTTAAGGTTACGATATCAACAACCAATAACACCAGAAAAATATTACTAATTCGGTTTCTATTTAAAGGATGATAAATAAAGTTTGCTAAAAGTAAAATTAAGGGGGCGCGGTGAAGCGTGGAAGAGGAGGGGATAAGAATTTTTCTATAAAATCACTTCTCATATCTAATAGACATCTAGCAAAAACAAATTTTTGGCATGAGGGTATAGAGGGTTAGGGCTTACTTTGTTACTATACTTTTTCACGAATTCTGACATATCTCTTAGGTCTGATCAGATATCGAATATCTTTTCACTTCCCCGGGCTTTTCTAATCATCACCCATTTTCAAGTCAATCCTTTTTCAACCCCTAAACCGCATCCCGCCGTTTGACCCAATTTGTTATTCATATGATCTTTGTGACAGCGGCGTAAGTATTCTGGAGCGAAAAAATAATAAATTTGCGCCCAGACTGTTGGCAGATATTTTTTCTATTTTTGCTTTTCAGTACTACAGTACTACCTCGATAATGTGAACTAATTAAAACGAAGGTAGTTCACTTTATCGAGGAATTCACATTAGCGGAGACATAACTAGTTAGCATATTACAGCAATATAATATAACAATTATATTGGCATAATATGTAAATTAATAACTACAAACATATTTTTAAAGATAATAGTTTGTATTTAATTATTTTAGTTGAAAAAAATGCCAAAATTAAGCTTACAGTCCAGACTTAAAAAAAACAACAACATGTAGCAGGATTGGAGTCCCAAACACTGAGCTACTTACGAAGTCCCGAACAAACTATTATTTTATGAGCTCCAAAATGTCCCGATAGGATTTTGCATGTTTACGGATCTGAGCAAATACTGAATTCTGCTAGAGTTCAGTATAAGTTCCGATGAGTTATACGGGATGTTGTAAAGTAACAATTTGAGCTCGATTATTTCTTCTTGGCATATTGGTGTCAAATATGTTTGTCAGTCATATACTTGACAAAAACGCGATATCCTTTGAGCGTCTAAGCAATTCTTTTGCAGAAACTTGACATTCAAATTTATTTATAAATATTTAGAAACGTTCGTTTTGGATTTGTAAACCTGATATGTTCTACACTAAATTCATCATTCCAAAATAGAGTTCCAGACTTACTGTCTAGTGAATGTAAGAAATTTGGTTGAATTTGCACGAGTTGATTCATGGGTTATGGTTCAAGTCAAAATTAAACCAATTTTTATGCTGAAGAACAAAAACGGCTTCTAGATCTTAAAACTTATGACGAGTAGGAACTAAAAGCTGATATATTCTTAAGTACTTTCTCCACGCTGCTAGAAAATTATTTATAGTAACACTTTAGTACCTATTGTGACAAATATAATGTAAAATTCTCTCACAGGTGTGCATCACAAAAAAAAAAATACTACACTTAAAATAATAAAAATTATATTGAGTTAGCCACAATTTTAAGGATCTTGCAAAAATTGTATAACAAAAATAAATAACTATTTAAAAAAATGAACAGCTCATTTTGTTATTCTTAGAAAGTCGAAATTTGAAATAATTTTCAAATTTATTATTCACCAAAATGTTAAACAAGAAACAATCCCACACAAAATATATAAACAAAGAAGTGTGAACCGGTTCTTTTTGTTTCTAAAAATAATTTATTTTAATTTGCAACGATGAATATTATTTTTTTTTTTTATTTATCTTATTTTAATTGCTGAATTTGTTAAACAAATCATTTAAATTAGGTTTTAAATTTCGATATTTTTATGAATGAACTAATTGTGTAAAAATGATAAATTATAAATAAACAAAATGTTTAAAACTAAAATAATTCCATTTTCATTTCAGTTAATTGATTTTTATATTAAAAATCATGAAAATTTAAATGACCAAAAGGAAAATTAAACGAACGACTGTATAGTATAAATGTAGTATGTGCACTAATTCCGAAAATTATTATTTTTCTGTGTTAAAAAAAAGTGATTAAAATAATATTGCTCAATTAATAAAATAAGAAAGTTTTAATAAGTTAAAGTGATTAATAAATTATATTGTGAAAATGCGTAATACTGCGACACCTCATCAAATGGAGCCACCCGGAATCGGTCCGAAAAAGACACTTTTCGTACTGATGACCGTTGTTGGCTGTATAGCGATATTATGGCCAAAAGTCTTTTATCCGATGATGATCGGGGGCGGCACACCGAAGCAACCTGCTATTAAGGGACATCATGGAACAGGTGAGCTAAGAATTTATTATTAATGCTAAGATATACATATATTAAGATTTATACAAAGCTTAGTGTCAAAAAATTAAAGCTGTTCATTGGTACATTCAGGGCTACGCTCTCTTAATCGTTAATCATTTCTTTATTAGTTTTTGTTGTAAATAATCGGATGCATAAATTTAAATTTTTTTTTTAAAATTAAGCTATAAAAACTCTACTATGAGTACGTAATAATTTTTTTTGAAATATACTCAAGGCCTCGTACTGCACTGCAATTGTAGTGCTGGTCCTGTAGTTAAATGAAGCGAACGAAATTAAATAGTGAATCGTTCAAAAAAGAGCTGGTAAGAAATTTCGTGCTTACAGCACATAAAATAAAATAATCTGAAATTCCCTGTAATTGAAGAAAAAGCGAATTTTTAATCAATAACACTTTATTATTAAAAAATAGTAAAGTAAAATGATACAGAAGGTATCGAAATGCTTCACAGAGGAGCCATTCAAATTTTTTGTTTTACTAAAGCTCTACCTGCATGTGTAATTTATTTATGAGTTACGAAACAAACCACTCACTAGTTCACTAATGAACCGTGAGTGAACTCACTTATAATCATAATATTTCTCCCAGATGAATCGTTAGTGATTCACTTGTGACTCTTTTGGTCCGATTGTGTTCAAATATAATAAAATGGATAGCAATGATATTGAAGTGAGAGAGAGTTTGAGAAGTTTTACAGGATTTTCTATTTATTTAAAATTGTAACTTTCACTTCTGGAATATATAATTTTAAAAATTAAATTTGTTTTAGGTGAGTTATTTGAATAATTATTGGCGCGATGGTTAATTTGTTTATTTCACCACATTTAATTGTTGTAATGCGTCCAAAAAATCTTTCAGAGAAAATCTGATTCATGAAGTGCTTAATCGAATTGATTTTTTTTATTAATTTCTATTTAAATTCAAAGACACTTAGGTATAACATTTGTAAGTTGTAATCTTCATATTAAAATGATTGTATGAATTCTGCAGCTCATAGTCCAAGTATTCGTAACACAGGCAAGATTATTTCGAGAAGCTTTTATTTAATTTTTTACTGACTTAAATTTAGTAAAGGATTAATTTTATTTCTTTAATTTCATTTCTTTAAGATAATTTTTTTTTATTATTTACTTTTATTTACTTTTTGTACAGTGGCATGTTGCGATGTTGTAATTGACCGAGATTCTTTTATGAATGTATCGACGGCAGTCCGAGAACAAAGTTATAGAACAAAATTGGGTCTTCTTTCCGGAGAATTGAGTAGGTCTAGGTCTAGGTTTTTTTTTTTAAATAGTGAATTTAACCCAGTTTCTGTTAATAACAAATATCATATATCACTAACTCCTTTTATATAAAAATAAAAATTTAATTTAAAAAAATTACGTATTTAATATTCTGTGTGTTCTTAATACACCTATGACTAATAGACTGTAACTACAACTAATCTTAGTACATACATACTTCTCATTAAGAAGCATATTTTTTTGAGGCTTATCTCTAACATAAGAAAGAGCTTTCATTTCAAAAATGCATGAACAATTCCTTCAATGTCATGTTCTTTACCAATTTTTTTAAATAAATTTTGGTTAACTGAAGTGACAAGTGAACTGACAAGTGACAAATTGAGTGAGTGAACACATCATGCAATGGTACTAGTGACTACTGAACGATAGAACAAAGGAACGATGAAACGCAGAGTTCAATGGAAGTACTTCACTGAACTCGTTCGTTAAAGCGGAGTGAAGTACTTCACTGAAAGGAACTGCTCATCTCATCTCTAGTCTAAAATGCTCCCCCGATCTTTAAATTCAGTCAAATATACAGACACTTTTGCCAATAGTAGACTGCGCACAGACAGACAAACATTTCCCTTTTGCTTATAAACACGTTAAATACAATGTTCTTTTAAAATATTATAGTTATTTCTTTTAATCGGGACAATAATAAAAGAATATGTGTAAACTTTAACACAACACATTTTTTTAAATTAATTCCACTATGAATTTTAAACAAACAATTTTTTTTCTAACTTAATAAGAATTAAATATTAGTAAAAACTTAAACGAACAAATCAGATCCTAAATTTAACTTTATTATAAGTTATCGTAAAATTATAGAAAGGTGAAGCCAAAAGCAACATTTTTTAAAATTTAAATATAGAATCTGAAAACAATAACCGTACAATACATTTAAACTTAAAAATAAACAGAAACTAGATAACACTCCCAACTAAATAGAAAGCTAAGAATTTTTCAAACAAAGAAAATTCAAATACTTAATAAATAAAATTGAAAACCAAAGAAAATATAATAAAATAAAGTTTACAACGGAGTAACGACAAATGCCTAAATATGCCCCAATTATTAAAATATAACTCAAAAATGATATATGTATGCAAAACTGTGATGCCCGCCCTTTCGCTTACAAATTATTAATTTATTCTTTTTTTGTACGTTTAAGTAACGTTTAATTAACTAACGATCAATTTACTTCCCTGGTAAAATATTGTTTTAATTTTAGTAAACAAAATATTTTAACTGATTTTTTTTTTTTTTAATTTAAAAATTTCTTGTGAAGATATTCGTTAAACCATTAGTTATTTAAACATAATGGCCGCTATTCACAGTCGTCATAAAGTTGGCTTCGAGTTAAAGCTGACTTTAGTGTCGTATTATTAATATGACACTAAAGTCAGCTCTAACTTAAAGCCAACTTTATGACAACTGTGAATAGCGGCCACTGTATTTATTTTCAGTATTTAAGATTTTTTTTATGAATATATTTATCAAAAAGTATTTTTGAAATTATATATTATTATTTTACTATCACAGTATTGTGATAGATTTAAAAAAAGGATTGCTGCTCTAAATTTTTTTTCACGTTTCATAGACACGAAAAAAGCAAAAAAAAAATTTTTGTCCGACTGTCCACCGTAAGGCTCGTAGCACCCAAACCCTTTGAATTTTTGAATAGTAGACTGGTAGAATGGTAGAACAAATCACTTTCTTGTCGAGATGAAAATATTTTAAAGGGCATTTTTTTGATATCACCTAAAATCCAATTGCAAGGTGTGATTTCTAACAAATTTATCATTTTTTCAACAAATTGTCTGGTTTTCAGACTTAACTATATACGGAATTTTATGTGATCAAAATTTTATGAAATTTATAATATTTCTAGGTTTACGACAAGAGCGTCCGCCGCATCTACGGGCAGACGGAATACATCCTGCAATGCTTGAAAAAGGACGTGCAATACCAACGACACACACAATTCCACTTGTAGCTCGTCCATCTCAATCAGCTCCGATCATGGTGGAAGGTCGAGTAAGTATCAATCTATCAATCAGATAAACTAACACTAAATATGTGACCCCTGACCGCTAGTCACTCAATCCTCTATCGAACAACTTTGATGGAGTTCGCACGCCGATTGATAACCCAAAAAATTCCTTGAATTCAAACACGCTCGTTGCGGTACGCCTGTATTTCGCTTTCACATAAAATACACAGAATAACTTATTCTTGTATTTTCGGCTATTTTTAAAAGTCGAGCTATGCCAAGCTGCCGGCTAATCTATAATTAAAATTACACGAGAAAAGGCATTCAAAATGTGGAACGGAGTAACGGGCTTCATAAATATCCGTGTATTTTAATAAACAAAAAAATTAATTTGTTCTAGTTCTTAACAAATAAAAAATTAAAAGTGAAAAAGATCAAAATCAATTAGCCAGCTGCTTCACATGAATGAAGTTTGGGAAGATGCGCGAATCTCTCTTAAATTTAATTTTTTTCTTCAATTTTCCGCAGCTGCGTTCACTGAAGAAAGCTCATAAATTATATTCAGAACTATTTAACATTATTGGCGCCTATTTTTAACATAATTGTCGTTTTGACCTCATAGAAGCGTTCGTGAATATTAAAAAAAAGTATTTCAATGTCGAGTAGTATTTTGGCCGGATACGAAGTCATCTTTATAAAAAAAAAACTATTCTCAAAATTTATTTAGGCATTTTTAGGATTTTGAATAGCGTCAATGTTTTACCACCGAAGGTCCCTTAAAACATTATTTGAAGAAACTGACGGTAGTTTAAAATTTCACTTTACTTTATTATAAAAATCTAATAAAAAGTCTTCCAAATATAATAAGAGAAATAGGGACATAATTTTTTTTTTAAAATTCAATAATTACAAAATCACCATCTTCGGTTCTGCTAATAATTTTGATTGGAAAAATTTGCTTTAAGCTTCATATATCCTAGTGAAGAACCAAAAAATCCATCAAATTGGTTGAAATATTGGGTGATTTTCGCTAAGTATATATTCGTATATAATAAAATAGGTTTCGATATCGCTATGTAGATACGTTGATAATCCTCAGCAATAGCACCTGCTGTAATGGTGTTCGGATAGTTCCGATGACGAAACAATTCCTTCGGACTTAGTCCAATGCAGTCTTATAAACCGGCATATCCAGTGAAAGTTTTTTTTTCCAATTGTCATGTCCTCAAGGACAGCGATTAATCAACAGTCGGGGATATCGTGTTGGGTTTCACACCAGAAACTCTACTATCGCCAGAAAATATCAAAAATTTGCTTCTATGGCAGCTTCTTACTATGAAAAAATGTCATTCTCTCTAAAATTCTGAGTATTTAATATTCTATTTGTCCACTAGTGAAATATTGAATATGCCGAACTGTTGTTTTAAGCTTTTACTGATATTTCTATTTGTTCACTATTTAGGTGGTCACATATGTGTCGGCTCATAGTTTCTGCATAGTAATATCGATGCCCAGATGACCATAAAGTCATGCGTCAAACTAGTCACAACGACGTCGTATAGATGTCGATACAACACTACAACCAATGTATATTTTGCCAATGACCGAACAACATTGGAATGATTGAACCGCGTTCTTTGGGTTATAAGTAACAGGAAACACTTTTTTTTTAAATCAACTTCTTTCCCATAGCGCGTGTAAGATGGACTCCTTTAATACGCTTTTTATCTAGAATGATTCCGGGTATAACCACTGAATATATTTGCCATCACAACCAGACCAACTTGAATAATAGAATTATTTTGTAACAAATTTTTGTAAAGAAAAGTTGATCATAAGACATTACTTTACGGTTGCATAAATAACTAATAAACGACTTCTACTGGGGCCCTTGTTAAGGTCAATCCCAAACTAGTCGGTACGACGTCGTCAAAACCAACCAAAAAATATATGACGCCGTGTGAGGGGATTGAGCAGTATTAATCGAAGTAGTCTTAATGCAAGTTCATTCCATCCTTCCGTCTGTACTCACAATTTTTTATAGCAACTAGAAAATCCCAGAATACCCAAATTGTCTTCCTCAAGTGAAGTATTTTGAAAAAAAAAAAAAAAAACAATGATGCCCAATCCAAAAATATCTCCAGTTCACGCACCAATCGATTGATTATACGATTATGGAGTCTATTTTAAGAAGACCTTTCCTAAGCCTAGGACGTTTTTTTTTTCGAACTCATATTTATCGTCATTTCATAGAAGGCGAAGAAAAACAACGCGTCAAACTTTTCACCAGCATCACATTCATAGATCATCACTCACTCCCAACGAAGATACATGGGGTGCAACTTTCACCTAATTTCGGATTTGTGAAATTTCGCGTTTTGTATATTTACAAAGCGGCCAACGCAAAATTTAACAAGATCGATTCGTAAATATTTAGATAAGTTCGTGTTCTGAAAGCGAAAAATATTGGAAAACACCTTCGAATTAATTTTTTGATTTTTACTGCATTATTAGTGTTGGCTTAAAAGGCAAAACTTCAGTGACAATCAGTTCCAAGCAGTTTTTGTTATGGATATATTTGTCTAATATCATGCAAAAGACGTTCAAAAATCCCAATTTTTTTTTCTACACCCACATCAAAAATTTGCGGCAAATTAAAGAAAAATTTATTTCTTCCTCGATTTATTTGACGGTTTTTTTTCTTGCTTGTTTTTCTCGTAATTAAACGAAACTTTTCTTTTCTCTTTGTATTTTAATTACGGAAAAAAAAGCCTGGACCGATACCGGGATTGAGACCACCACTAGGTGCCGGATCAGTTCATAAAGCACAGCCAAAGGGAAGCAGCATGGGTTTCGTAATGCCGCTTTATACAGTCGGTATTATTGCGTTTTTTGTTTATACAATTATGAAGGTAAATATTGAATTTAATTATAACCACAAATAAGAAATAATAAAACAAATCCATTTTTAGTTACTATTTAAAAAGCCTGTTGCTAATGCGCCCTATGGACAGGCCAGGGTTGATCCGACATTTCGAAAGGAGGTCTTCAATCAGGAACCTTTGATCAAGCGTCCGAACGATGGAACAACAAAGTTAGGTAAGTTCCTCTATTCTTCAATTAATTACATCTATACATAACATTGGTCAGGGCTCTTTCTATAACTCTTAAATATTAAATTTAAATGAAAATTATTTCCCATTACGCTACCATTATTATTATTATTAAAACTTAGCGTGGAAGGATCATGACACAAGTAAGATCTACCTTTCACTTTGTAATAATCGCAAAAATATATTTATTTCGATTTTTATAGTTTATTTCATTCGTACTTTCTTTCAATTTTAATTTTAAAATCATATACATACATTAAAATATGTCCTATTTCTCTCTCTGAAAAAAAAACTGGTTTAGGTCCTTTATCGATTGTTTAAACTATATACAATTTTTTGGCAGCACTAGTGGCTTCCTATTTTTGTTTTTAAATATAATTAAATACCTAGCTGTAAATATCTAGCTAGTAATTTGTGGTGCCGGTTCGGTTTAAGCATGTATGTTTGTACAAATACTTTGAACGTGTTTACTACATTGCGCACTAAATAAAGTGTTATACTAATTACAAATTAACTTTTAAAAAAATTTTTTTTTCGTGTACCAATTTTTAAATGACTAAAATAAGTCTTGATAAGTTCATTGAAACAAAAGTATCGCAAGTGAATCACTAATGATTCACCTGCGTGAAATACATGTTAAAAGGCGAATTTACTTACGTGAATAATTAAGCACTCTGACTTGTCATTCGGAAGTGAAGTGATGTGGTGGGTCTGTAAATGAATCATTTAAGTAACTTGTGTTGTGTATCACATTTACAATTTGTTCAAAACACGCGTTGTGTATTCTTAGTCTACACATTTTCTAAACCTACAGTACTCACTTCGTTTTGGTGAGATGGGAGCACGACGTAACTGAGACGTTCGTAAAGGATTCAATTACATTCACATGCAGTGAATATTTTTTATAAATTCTTTCTGGGAGGGCTTATCATACAGACAAAAATTTATTCATTTTTTTATTATTTTTTCTTACTAAAAAATGAAAATGGATTAAACTTTACTTCGGAATAAGCGCAGTAATGTCCCAATGTCTTGGGACCTTTAAAATCGAACGCTTACACTATGTTTCCAAGCATTATAAAAGCACCCCTTCTTAGGACATCACGGAAGAAGGGCAGTAGCTACCATGGAGCTGATGTGCCTAAGCAGTTCTCGTTTCTTACTTTCTTATTTTTAATAATAACTTTATTATTATAAGATATTATTGTTAATAATAAAGTATTATTATCGACCAGAAATTTCAAATTGAAGATTTGTATTTTCACGTTTTAGGACCAGTGGACACCAAAAAAGCAAAAAATGTCCGTCTGTCCGCCGTACGCCATGCTCAAAACCGTTTGAAGGTGCATAGCACACAAACCCCTTGCGATATTAAGTTGAATTTTTTATAGTAGGTAGAATGGGTGAATCCCTATGGGAGGTATTTTTTGCAAGGGGTATGGGACTACGGGAGGAGGAGGGCGGATCGTTTAAAATGAAAATTTTTAAAAAACTTTAAATTACAATATCTTCCGACTCAATTGTTCCAGGAAGGTACAATTTAGTTTCTGTATATATAATTACCAGTGAAGTCTACTGAATATAAAATTTTTGAGGGGGCAAGTGAATTACGGAAGGCTGGTCGCAGCCATTTACCAAAAAAAATTCATTTGTATATCTCATGAACCGTGTCAGATATGATGTTGAAATTTTTATAGGAGTTAGTTCTAGTAGACCTCTGGCGGAGAATAATTTTGGATGTATGGGTGTAGGGAGTGATGGTGGGAGGGGGTAATTGATTTTAATTTCTCGCAAGCCTGAAAGGATAGAAACCTAAAAATTTGAAAACTGTATATAGGTAGAGACATCCCAGAAAAATAAAATTGTTTATAGGGGTAGCAAGGTACGGACATAAGCGATGGTTTTTCATATCTCAAAACGGTTTAGGCTAGAAAGTTAAAACTTAGTATATATATATGTAGATGAGCTACTAGAATAATTAAAACTAAAACAAAAGTCAGCCAACAGTCTATAAGCAACTTATTTTATGGGTAGGAGTCTGAAACGTGTTTAGTGATGAGATGCGGTGTGGGTGGCTATGGGACTGACAATCTGAGGAATAAGGAGGCTATTTGGAACGTTATTTGTGAGGTTGTCAGTTGCAGAGTAACGTACTTCTTGAATATTTTTGCAACTTAGGTGAAATGGAACCATTTGCAGGTGTTAGACGAAGACAAACATAAACATCAGTTGACTAAGAAATTCAGTATTATATTTGAAGCCGTATGCATCCCACTCAACTTGCTACTCTTACACGAACGGTTATCACTTATCAACTATATCTACTAATATTATCCAACGAAAACCTAAAATTAATGCTGCAATTTTCTAAAATTTCTTGTAATCATTGGCGCGACAGCACAAGATAGGCCATGCCTCCTGTCAGGTTTCTGGACAGTGGTTTTTTTTCGGTGATGTGTTGTCGGCGCCTCGCCCAACCCCTGACTTGGAGGGCCAGTCCTACTTATTTACAACACCCCGGTAGAAATAAGGTGAAGGTTTTTAGCAAACTATGACAAGTTGGAGTTCTCAGTACGAGTCCTAGAATGTCATACTGTTTGCGTACTTCCTGAGACGCACCATTCAGGTTAACTCCATATTCCAACCTCCTTTCTCAACCTAAGACCTCAAGCTAAAAAATTATTATTTGTACAATTAAATTAAATTTCTTTATTTTGAATTTTATGCTGGCACACTTTCTACTTGCTCTAAGCTTAACTTTAGTAATGTTTGTTTGAAAATATCACTTACGTTGGTTGAATTCTTCAAGAAAATTCAGCATTCTTTTTTTTTTACAAAAATTGAAAATTGTTTGGTCCGTCGAGCCGGAATTTATTAATTTGATAATATTTACTATATTTTGGACTGGAAGAAGAAGGGTTCAAGGAAGTGTCTGTACTCCCATTTTCATACGGGCTCCCTTAATGTAGATTTCAATTTTGATATTGACCACTCGAACTATGAGTTGAACATTCAAAGGCATGCGTTTGAAAAATTTAACGACGTATTTAGTAGAAAGGATTCGCTGGAACTTCATAAATTTCAATGGACAGAAGAATTTATAGACGCGTTTTGGATTGCCAGCTATTGCTCTAAAAATACTATACTTAAATTCCATTTACCAAAGTAGTTTTACCTAAGCATTAAATTATTCCCATTATGTTCTGGAAATTACTTCTATTTCGGTGAACTGTTGCTTTTAATATGATTCAAAAGTTCTTCCCAACTTTCTTAAGCTCCTACTATGTCTTTTTTTTGGAAATTGGTTGATATCCAACCTTACAACCGCCGACCTGGACGTATGCATAATTTGTCAGTTCCATGCTCTAGTTCGGTTGGCGTCTCCGACAGATCGGTTCTTGATATAATGTGATCCTTTTTTTATGGTACTTCTTGTTATGATTGTATTCTGCTTGATGTTGGTTTACATGCAAGGCGACAATAATGGATTGGAAAAAAAATGATATTGTTAAAGAGCCAGAGCCTCGGACACTATGCAGTAGGAACCTGATACCATTTCACTACAAAATTTCGAACTTAAATCTTCTTCTAAATTAGTTCTAAGAAAACAAATAAACTTTTTAAGTAAAACTAACATCACCACTTAATATCGTAACATATTTTCGCATAGCTTTAATTGTTCCACGTAAAAACCACTCACCGTTTTAATTTTGCATGAATCGCACCATTATCATTCGCCTAATCACAAAATAATTACTTAAAAAAAAAAAAATGCCTTTATTGTATTTTGAAATGTTTGTCGTCACTTTGAAACAACCAAAACCAAAAACAACTTTTAGGATCTAACAATCAACAAATGCACGATAATCGTATCTGTGGTGAAACGCATGCAAATGGTGTCGTCGCCACAACTAGCCTTAACAATCATCAAAATCAACATCAGCTTCACCATTACAACCACCACCACCAGCTATTCCACTATCAACCGCATCCCGATGATATCAACAATGTTGTTGATAATGAGAAAAGCCTACAACCGTATACCACTAAGGTCAGTCGTGAACGCGAGCAATTGATGGAAATCGAAAAGTTGAGAAGAAAACTCGAGGAAACGGAACAAGCAATGGCCAAGCTAATCACTGAAATGGGCTGCGATCCTTATAAGGCAAAGGTTAGACATTAAAAACTCTTTACTATTAAAAATTTCCAAATTTTTTTTTTAATTAAATTATTTATTATCGATGGATGTACTATCTACAATAATTTATTATTTTCTTTCTTTTCTGTATATTTTATAGTAGTAAAAAAAAAGTAGAAACAAGAAAGGGTATAAATCAACAACGTTCAGTCCAAGGCTGTTTAGTATTATTCACATTTTTATACGCTTTCATTTAATAAAGTTATTTTTAATTCGATTTTTCATCAATTTAATTGCATATCAATGTCAATATATACTCACCAGTATCTACAGCTTTTTGCGCGTAGTTTTAACAAAATTAAAATCTAACAGAAACATTTTTAAATGGCTTACAATTAAATCGTTGTCACTAATTTCTTAGAGGGGATTAAAATCCTCTTTATCTATTATATTAAATCTGTTCTTGATTAATCCGTTGATATTGTCAAAATTTCATGCTCATAATCTGAGCTTAAATCAAAGACGTTTCTAACTCTTGTTTCGTTCGAACTCGAATAGATAAAAATTTAATAGAGTTTAGGTGTATTAAGTTTATGTATTTTACAAAATTCGAAAGTGAGGAAAACTTCAAAGAATTTTCTATAATTTTAAGATTATCGTCATGAATTTTCTGAAGCAACAAGCAAATGTGGACAGAGAACCACCCGAAGAATCAACATCAAAATTAAACTAAGTACATAAGATGTGATATTTGATTTGATTTCTATTTTTGTTTTTATTATTTCTGATGGAACGGATACTTGGCACGGATATTTTAGACTATAAGTGGAGTTTTGAAGTGAGTTAGATTTTTGAAAGGGGCCTCAACTGTCTGGTTTTTTCATCTTTTCTACGCCATTTTATTCCCACCTCATTAAGGCTAGGCAGCTTGAAATCTGGTTCTTTGTATTTCCGCGTTAAAAGTAAAATCAGTCTTACTAGTATTGATCCATTAAAGCCGCATTTTTCTAAAATATCTGTGCAGCCTTCCGATCAACTTCTTTCGTGTGAACCCATTTGGTGTTTCTTTAAATATATGTAACAATTTTCGACTAATCTTCAAATACAGAACAACATTAATTTGCAACAAATACAATAAACCCCTTTTACCCATTTGCTGTATGCACGAAATCTTCATCTTATGGTGATTATTTTCATTTATACAAAATTATTAACATTAATCTTAATTTTAAACTTCTGATAATTTATTTGTTGATAGGGCTGAATATTGTTGAAGATCGAAATTTTTATTGCTACTAAGGCAAAAAATATAAACATAAAATTTAAAATCAAATCTTTGTATTAATGTTATTCATTGGGAAGCGGATTAAGCTATTGTACTCACTATCCCAACAATTATTAAACATGTTCAATCTGTTTACAAGTTCCACACATAGTACAAGTTCGGTCAATAATCTCATATATACAATAATCCGCCGCCTTTTGGCTATTTTCATTAATAATGCAGTCTCTGTAATCCTTCAGAGGAGGTTGGCATGTGACGGATTAGTGGCAAAAAATCCGTTATTGTATTGTATACGTCTATGTTGACGAATATAACAGTTTAGAAAAGGCTTAGCTAAACCGTCAAAATGGCTCAGCTGATGCTTATTTAACATTTCATAAATCAAAAATCAAATTAAATTGTTTTGAAAAATATGATTTTTTTTCATTTGCTGCATTTGATCGACAGCTCAGCTGTAGTAAAAGTAGTCAAGACACGAACCGAAAAGGAATTGGGACACAGCTTTGCTATGTCTGACGATATTGACTGTTATAACTAGACGTAGACGAAGCAAGGTATTCGAATACGACCTTAATATATTCGAATAGTTTCGATAGCCACTATCGGAAACAAGTACATGGACCTAAAGATGAATTATCGTTTTTTAAGTTTCATCTTTATCTAATGGCAGAAATATTAGTTATTAAACTGAAATTAGCATTAATATTTTCTAGCTATTTCAATTTTAATTCTATTCAATATTGCTGCAGAAAATTGTACTTGTAATAGTTACTTCTTCTCCTGCCACGGTTTTTCAGTTGTCATGTCTTCAATGGCAATAGCTAGGGCAGCGATCGATCTCAGTCGGGATTTTCATCTTGGTCTTCACAAAGAAAATTGCTAAGATGCTTAAAACAATAAAAAAATTCTTAAAATTAAATTCTACGGTAGATTTACCGTGGAAAGATTCTCATTAATTTTTACCTGTTTTACATTTTAATCTTATGTTGAAATAATTTTCCCAATAATAATAATATTATAAATATAATATAGCGTAATTATATTAAAAAAAATAATTAAATTCAGATTTGTGGCTACTTCAAAGAATCCTTAACTCTGGAAAGATTAGTGGCTTGAAAATATTCAAAAAAGGCTTATTTAATTAATGAAGTGAAAGATGATAAAGAACCTAATAAAAGTATTTGTGTTTGATAGTCACTATTATTCCTGTCTCTATTTCACAGAGAGTAGTCTTGGTGGCTTAGTGGCTAGAGCACTTACCTTCTGTGCACTTGGTACCAGGTTCGAATCTGCTTGGCGACAAGTAGTTTTAGAGAATGGGATTGGGTGCCGGACAACCAGTTCACTCGGCTGTAAATGAGTAACCTGAGCTAAAATCGGGGTAATAATCACGGACGAGCTTGTTGCTACCCACTTCACCTCCTAGTGTTCCGTTGGTCTCGCAATGAAGTAACTCTAGCATTACTTCAAGGTCTAGGCCCAGTTTGGGCTGTTGCGCCATTGATTATTATTATTTCACAGAGAGGGGGTCTTTTACACCCTATTCAGGTGTTGATGAAAAGGCGAGTTTATAGAAATAGGCTTGTTAGTAAGGTTGCATATTGTTAGGAAATATTTAGAAATTGGTTTGAGATAGATTCAGGTGTACCTACTGACCAGCGATTGCTTTGAATCCGGACGATTCCATGCAAAGGACCGGCAATAAACACTATACTGCGATTAGCATCCTACTCACATTTACACTTCAGTCTTGAACACGGGAAATACCACCAAACATTTGAATAGATACTGCCACCTGGCAGCATCAAACGCTCCATACAAAAACGTTCAAATTGGCTTCAAAATACTTCAAAGGGCTTCATACGAAAACGGCGTCATGTCGTCTCCAGTACTTATATCTCTAGGGTTACAAGCCCCTGAAAAAAAAGGTTTTTAAGATTATGTCTAAGGCCTTTTCCTTCTGAATCCTTTATACGTCCGAACTTCGGAATATACTGTCCTTCTTTCGTCAAGGTATGACCAACCCTTTGCCACATTCTTCTCAGAAATACTTCTTCATCTCAACACAAAACAATTTAACTCCTGGCTATATTCGAACTTAATACTTTATCTTGCTAATTGCCTGCCCTGTGTGAAAAAGCATGTTTTGAAAGTAATTTGGTTTTTATATTTAAACATTTTATGTATTTGTCGTTTTCAAATTTTGAGAACTACTTTTTTAGACCTCTTCGTCGAAGTGCCAAAATTTCTCTGAATATTCCCAGTAAACTTTGACATAATTAAATCCTTTAATATTTGATGTTATCTTGGTGTATCTTTAATTGTTATATATTTATTTTATTCATGTTGAACAATACATTATAAAAATCCTGCTAGAAATTTTCCACTACCTTTCAACTATCGCCCGACTTTGAATAGAAAGAGGACATATTTTAAATGAAAATAAATTAAAATAAAAAATTGTTTAAATTTATTACCGTCAAAATAAATATAAAATGTTGTTTTTTTTTTCTTAAATATCCACTCTCGAATAAAAAATGCACTAAATCATGGACTAATCAAAAATCAATTCAAAAATAAATTACACAATTTGACAGTCATAACTGCTATTCAAGGTTTGATAGATGCTGCTGACGAACAAATAAAAAGACGTGAAGCAACCAATGGCCCGAGCAAGGTTAGCGTTTTGTAATTAAAATTTGACGAAAGCCTACAGCAATATTCAGTTTAAAAGCATGAAATTTATTTAAAATACTTTATTATTGAAAAATAGTAAAGTAATTAGTGACTTAGTTGTGCCGAATTGCTGATGATTGAATCGAATCAATTAAAAACTACAATTATTGTCTTATATTGTTATTGCAACTTAAAAAATGAACAAATTTAATTTGAAACTAATATTTTGTACAAATAATTTTATGAGTTGTTTATTTTATTTATAATGAAAAACATACTACCACTATTAACGGACTTCTACTTGTTTTAGAGTGAACTTAATAAAATATATATTTTTTTTTAAATCTAAAAATGGCTGAACAAATGTGAAGAAACTCTTTTATTACTTAAAATCGAAGAGTAAAAACAATTGTTTAATTATAAAAAAAGTGATTTCTGACTTCGGATTCGTGGGACTAGTAAATATTTAGGTCTTTGAATTAATTTTACTTTATTATTTTTAAATAAAGTATTTTTAATGGGATATTAAATGTGACTTGATGCATAAACGGCTTGTTATAATATTCAGTACTGGTTCAGTACTGCATCCGCACTATTATCAGTGTTCAGTTCAGTTTGATTGAAGAAATTGGTTGAAATATAGCTAATGTTCTAGGCAGGCAAAAGCTTGCTAGTCTGTGGCTTCAAGTTAAAAGAGTATCTAGCGATTTTTCTTGTTAAAATTTTATACAGCAATTTTAAATTTGGTCAGCCATTTTTAAGAACACTTCGAGCAGGAGTTTGTCTTCGACTCTAAATTACGCCATTTTCAAAATAAAATAAAATTATTTAAACAAGTTTTTCTAATTTTAGGGTGCCGTTGAACAAACTTCCCTTAATTCAAACTTGGTTAATGGACACGCAAAAACTATTGATAGTAATGGAAAATTGGTAGAAAAAATTGAAGAAAAATTGGATGTGAAAGCTGCAGAAGAAGAAGAAGAGGAAGAAGCTGATGAAAAGCCCGTAGAAATCAGTGAAATAGTTGAAAAAAAAGACGTAAAGAAAATTGAACCAATCGAAACGAACAAATCAGATCATAGTAATGAGAGAAGTGTACAGGTGAGGAAAACCGTCGTTTTCATGGTATTTTCTTAATTTTTTTCGATTGATTATTTTATGATTTTTGAAAAAAAAAAAATTAAGGTTCTTGGTATGGAATTAACGGCTAGTTGTGAGGGTGGTCAACGATGGGGACGCCCTCCAACTCCAGTATTTACACATCGTCCAGATATTGTAAGTGTTTTAATTTTGGTTAAAATATATTTTTTTTTATTTGTATTTAAGGGCTAGATAATTTAGATAGAAATGGTAGAAGATATTTTTTTTTACATAAAATTAAGGGCGTAGAATCAAATCGACTCAGGGTGCGATTCAGTACTTTCAAAATTTTGCATTTAGTGTGCAGATGAGTGGAAGAATCGTTTGATGAGGCAGGAGCCTAGTTCAAGTGAATATTTTCAGATTTATTTTCATTGGATAAAATTTCTAGTACTTTATAAAATTGGGATGTTAACGAAACACCATTTATTGTTTCCATCCGTTTTAAGGTTCCATGAGTTTGGTGCTACAATTTTTTATCCCATTTTGACTTTCCTTTCTTGAGAGGATTTTAATAGATTGAAATCGTTTTTCGTTCGTGTAATTTGGCGTGGACAATACTTCCGCATCGTTTGCTGTCTATCAGTGAACTAATTTTGAATTTACATAATAAATATTGTTGTAAGTTTTCAATTTATTTGAAACGCATAACTATTAAAAATCAATAATTTTTTCATTGATTTATCTTCTAGAAATACCAATTAATTACACTATCTATGATACTTTTCAATGAAATGCGGTCTTTTTATGTAGTTCCTGCCATTAAAATCGCAAAAAATTGCTTCAGTTTGACTTCATACATTATTAACAAAAATGGAAATTTTTTAAAATTTGATCTATGGAGGACCTTCTTTAAGATTTTTTCTAACATTATATTAATAAAAATGACATATTAATTATTCAAGAAATAGGTACTATGCGTTTAAAAATCTTGAATTTTTGCATTTTAAAAAATGTTCTAGGGTTGTTGTTCTATTAGCAATTTTTTCAAATACAGCTTTGAATTTTTTCTCAATAGGCGACCTAGTTTACATACCAGCTAATAAAGTGGTGTAATTTTATTTTGTTTTTTTGTTGCTATTAAAGTGAAAAATTGGCATGAAAATAGTCATAAATCGACAGAATTGCATCTAACGTACCCATGGGGCCTTAAGTAGTAACATAAATCTAAGGAATAAAAAAAAACTATTACGATACTGAGGGTGATGTCCGATACAAAGCTATAGGATTTTGAAACTATAGAATAAAACAATAACTTTTCTTAAATTTTCCTTTCAGCGAGCAGAAGAAGAACCAGAAAAAACGGAATCGATATTCTTAGAAGGATCTTTACCGCGCGAATCTCAAATTCTAGTGACTGATTCCGAAACTCGAACCGAAAATGTCTTAGACGATGAATTGAATGGTAGTTCGGATGAACCTGCGGTAATTAATTATATTTTTAATTAAAAACTTTAAATCTTTTTAAAATTGGTGTATGACGATTATTAGTGAACGTGTTTAGCTAGTTGGAAGTTGAAATTTCGAATCTAAATGTTTAATGAAAGTAGGAAGGTTGAGTTTATTAACGAGTGATATCGACTCGCTCATTCGTATAGCTACCATACAAACGTACTTCAAAAATATGTTCACAATAATATCAGTTGATAGCTTTTGAATTGTTCATATTGTAATACTTAGGCCCGTTCCTACGATCGTCAGTTACGTTCTAACTGAAACCTTAACTAACAGATTTTCATACAAAACTAGTGAAAGTTCCGGTTAGAATTTAACTGACGATCGTAGGGCCTTAATCTACTAATATACTTCTTAAGTTATTTTTGTTCGAATATATCAAATTAGGAAATTAAAAACCTTAAGAACCTCGTCACTTTTTCCAGTAGCCTACATACAAATATCATTTAGAATTATAGACTGAACTTTACTGATCGCGTGATAGCTTCAAAACAATTTGGCGTGAATTTAGGTGTAACATTTTGTGATTTTTGAAGTCTTGATTTAATAACAGAAAACACTTCTTTTCTTCTTTGAATTTTTTCTATTCAAATACCATTGAAAAATTTGTAAGGGTGGGGTTTATAAAAATCATGGTTGCATAGTTTGGGGTGAAACTTTTATGAAACATGGAGAGTCTGTTTCTTTGACGAAAGAAGTACTGTAGAGTGTAGAGATTTCAATCCGCATCTCCTGTGATGACAGGGTGCCTAAAATACATCACCTTTTCTAATTGAACTAATTCCTTAAATAAAGTTTTAGTGATGCCTAAGAATATGTAGAATGAACTTTTAATAATGCTCGTTTTACTATTCTTCACTTTCTACAGGTGGTTTTGAGTAGTAAAATGACATTGTCATTAATTAATTTGAGTACGGGTGAAGAAGCTGAAAATTCATCAACGGAAAATGATAGCCCTCTTGCTGACGACATGGAAATTATTGATGGATCGGAAAAAGAAGAGGACGACGATGATTTAGACTATGACAACGAAGACGATGAAGAAGAAAGAGTAAGTAGCCTAATAAAAGAAAACCTCCAAATTTTACAAGAATCAATTTCAGGTTGAGAAGTTGCTCGAATAGATCTCATTATGCTTCCAGTAAAACGTCCAAAGATTCCGAAAGAAAAACTGAAAAAAACACTCATCCAAATAATTGACGGGAAGTACGTTCAATGTTGCCAAAATTTCATTATAAACAAACAAAAATATTCAATAAATGTCGTTATTATTTGAAAAAAGCACGAATATAAAAATTTAAATAAATAATTTGAAATCACTGTTAATTTTTATTTTCTGCATTGTTACTAATTTCAATTTAACTATATTTTAATAATAACAATGCTTAATCATTTTAATGGTCAGAAAAACACACAAACCTTATATTGTATATATTGAAACGAATGAATTTTTCATTGATCTAAATTTTGTTGTTATTTATTTATTAACTTTGTTTATAGCTATGTTCGTTTATTTAAGGTTAAATTATTTTAGAGAACTTTACAATAATGTATTTAAAAAAATATATAATATATCTTACTGTGGTTAGTCGATAATTACTTATTATATTGTTTATAATACGCAATTGTAATTTTATTCATAAAATGTAAATTTATATCAAACATTTTCATCTTGATAAAATATTATTTCTGTTTAAATTTAAATTGTAGGACGCTGTTGTGTGAATATAAAACAAATGGATAAGATACTTAACTTTTTTTCAGTATATGCTTTTCGGTTAATTGTACCTTTATTAGAATGTGGAATAAATCAAAAGTGAGTTTAGAATTCTTAAGGATAGAAATTTTGAATTTTGGAATACGTTCATTCTCTAATTGTTGCAGGTAAAGAATTGAGTGTGAAAAATCAGGAAATCAGAAAGGCTCTTCGTGTAGACGTTGTTCAAAAAATCTAAGATTAATAGAAATAGAAATGATTTATTATTGGCATTCAATAATTACACTAATAGCCACACTGCTGCCAACCCTTGATAACTGTTTGATCGTTGCTACAAATTTAAATCGCTGTACACATACTTTCGCTTAGAAACTGCTCGCTTCGCTTCAACAAAGTAAACTATGTCTTCAATTTAATTAAATTTATTTCCACAATATAGATACTTAAAACTATAGACATTGTTGGTAAATTTGTTGATTAGGTGGTCAGTTAAAAAACTTTACATCCATAGTTACCTACATATGAAGCTTCAAGCTGTTATTAAACTGTGGTTTGTTGCAAACTCGGTCGTGCTTATATACTGCATATGTTGAGTTGAGAGCTTCGGTTGGTGTATATGGAATGATCGAGAGTGCTGGAGAGAACATGCGAGGAAAGAGTGGGGAGAATAGTATTCGAAAAGTATACATAAGTTTCCTCGTTAAATGTAGGGAGACGTGGCTTTCTTACTGGAAACTGATATCATTGGGTTGTACCAGTTGCCAGGATACATGTAACAGTATAAATAAAACTTATTCTATTCTGATCATTGTTTCTTTAACTAGTTACACAATCTGGTCCGTCACTAACGGGCGTATTACGAAACTCGAGTCGAGTGAGTAACTCACTCACATTTGAACTCGACTCGAGCAAAAGTTGGTATGATGAAACTCGACAATTGGAAAGTGACTTCATTTCCAGTAGTCGAGTGAATTTGACATTTCTTACAAGTAAATACTCACTCGATCATCTCTCATAATACGCAGTTCTCTTTACTCACGCTTTTTTCTCGACTAAAAGTCGAGTGAAACTCGACAAGTAGGCCGTCGGCGAATTTCATAGTCGCAATGAACACTTGGGCTTGGTGGATTCATGACAAATTAACATGTTAGTTGCAGTATTTAGATCGAGTGAAATTTTGCTTCCTTTATAAAACACATGAAATAATCCGAGCGAAATGCTACGGAAGAGTGGAAATTATCAAACATTACTCGATTGTGAATTTCACCATGACAAGCACGTAAGCCTTGACTGAAGTTTTGCGTTGACAAACCAAAAAAAATTTTTAAAGGAAGCTTTTGTATTACTATACAAAATTGTCGTCTTGTATATTGTATATTGTCGGCTTGCAGACGACGGGCCAGCTGCTAAAATTCGATTTCTTCTATTCTAAATAAAAGAGGAAAGAACAAATAGGTATTCACGTATTTCATTTTCAGGTATGATTTATATTGTAAAGTTGAAATTTGCTTCATATTTCGAATTAAATTAGTAGCGTATTCTAATCATTTGAAATAGTTTGAGATGCCGTTGCTATTCGGTGGCTTTACACAATTCTGGGGTCGTATAGTGACACTATAGAATTCTTCTTTCGGTAATGTCCGCGACTTGGGAGTTGCTACGGGAATTGCTTCAAGGTCCTGCTTCTCTATCGGAAGTTTAGCCTTTCTTGTTTTCATCCACGATTCACCATCGAGATTTATTTGAAAGTCCATGTTGTCAGGTGTCGCTGTCAGATGTCAGATGTGTGAAGGGTCCATCTACCGCCGACGTCTTAATTTTTTATTTTTGGACAGCTTTTAGTCATGACTTATGATACGTATAGAAAATAAAACAATAATTTAAAACATTAAAAACTTAATATAATTTGAAAAAAAGAAAAAAAATTAAGTACATCACATTTCAAAAAGGATCTTAAGCAATTGATTAAGTAGAAGCAAAATGGTAACACATCGCAGCGCAGCTTCCAGCAATTGTTAAAGACTGTCGATATTCAGCACTTTTTAAATTTCTAAGAAATTTGAGGCAACGTTGCCTTATTGCAACGTGCTTTCAGTGCTTCAATTCTGTTCGAAAGTGTTCCTCCAGCTCTGCCTTGTCTTCTATTAGCACTACCCGTACTCTTACCACTTACTCTTTCGCACATTATTTTAAGCTGTGCTATTTGTGCAGCCTTCATATTAGTCTTGTGCACTTTCAGCGCTGTAAGTCGCTCTTTCTGGTACTTCACAATATTATCCATTGACTTATTTAGTGAATCACACAACATCTTTCTGGCCTCCACAGCAGCCTTATGGTCTTTTAATGCTGCTTGAAGTTCTGCGTCTAGTGTTGCGAAAGACGCAGTCATGGCATCAATTATTTTCTGTGCTTCAACGTCGGCCATTGAATAATTGCGTTGAGTAAGCTAAGTTTAAAAAAAGATTATTTCTTTAAAAATCGTAATTCTAAAAACTACACAGCTGATTTTGCAGTAGGTATATTCGCAAATAAAATTGTTAACTGATTTTATGACAAATATATTTGTTATATTTTTTTCCCCAGATTACTGACGAATAGAAATATTTATTTGCAAAGTACATCTTTACAAGTCATATGATCGTTTTTAGGAAGAGATTTGACAAATTTCCATTTTCCATATTCAAAAGATACACAACTAATAGACGATAAGTTTGGCCAAGGCCAAGAGAGATGTGCCATGGTGGAATGGAGAACTTCAAAAACTCCGGACAAGAGTTAGGAAACTGTGCAATAGAGCTAAAAGGTGCAATAATTGGGCTGAGTATAAAAGGGCTCTAACAGTATATAATAAAGAAATTAGGGACTCAAAGAGACGCACCTGGCGCAACTTTTAAGCGGGTATAGATACATAGCCTTCCAGAAACTGCCACAAAGCAAAAAAATACTCTCTAGAGTTCACAATAACGGTATTGGACTCTTGCAAAAGCAAGATGGAAAAAACACCGTTAGTATCGAGGAAACTGTGCAAGTTTTGATGCAAATACATTTTCCTGGCTCGGAGGAGATAGGGTGTCATACAGATGAAATTAGGCCCTATGCCTAATAACAGAACTAGGGCTTTATCCGGCAGAATCTTTACTCCTAACACAATAGAATGGGCGGTAATGTCATTCCTTTCATTTAAATCCCCCGAAGCTGATGGCATCTTTCCAGCATATTGCAACAAGGATTCGATGTGCTTCTTCCCATACTAGTCCAATTATTCAGAGCCAGTTTTAAATACGCTTACGTGCCGTGCCACTGGCATGGGTAGACGAAAATGTGACTTTTATTCCAAAAGTGCGAAACAAATGTTGGACCCAAGCAAAGTCATATCGCCCAATCAACCTCTTTCTTACTTAAATTAATGGAGAAGGTTTCAGACAGATACATAAGGAGCTCAGCTGGCTTCAGCCGACTCAACAAATACCAATTCGCTTATCAATCTGGTAAATCGACTGTTAGCGCCCTTCACAATTCAGTGCCAAAAATTGAGAAGACGTTGGCAGCCAAGGATATAGCGTTGTGCTCTTTTCTTGACGTTGAAGGTGATTTTGACAACACTTCCTGCAAATCCATCGAATTCCTCACTCGGTAACGAGAGGAATAGTAGCGATGCTTGACTTTCGCAGAATATCGGCGCAGATCGGAGGTAAAGGTCTCACTGTACGAGCGGTGAAAGGATACCCTCAGGGAGGCGTACTCTCACCACTACTGTGGTGCATTGTTGTAGATGATCTCATTAAGGATCTGAGTATCAAGGGTTTTGAGACTCAAGCATACTCTGATGATCTGCAAGCGAGGAGCCAACTCACCAATAATAAAAACGGAACCATTCTGTGGAGTAGGTAAAGGCTTCATTAATGACAGCATCTTCAGCAGGAAGATTATTGTAACTCACTTTCAGGACTTAGACAGTCAAAGAAATGCCTGACTTTCTCAAGTAGGAGAGCGTCGGAATTCCTTTCCTTATTGGTAAAGTTTCACTAGGTACATGTCGATTCTGTGATACCACGTCTGAAACCATGGTACACTTTCTGTCATTGTGATGCAGTGACCAGATCAAGGTAGATTCTCGATTGATTTACTCTCACCTATGAAGACTTGTCCCCTGGCTAAAGGGGAATAGATATGACCTAGGGCGAGGTTAAGAGCCAGGAACAAAAGACCTCTTAGGTCGTGGTTTGAGAAGCAGTGAGGCTTCTGTAGGCTCTACCAAACAAATATATGTCAGTACTAGTTTCTGCAACAGGACAGACCTTTTTGCCCGTTGGCCTTCACCCGCAGCTGTATTGTTTCCGGAAATAATCATTCACTTCTAACGAATATAAGGTTCATTTATTGTGAATTGAAGCCGAAAGCTCGCTTCTGTTCATCTTTAGTGAATTGCATCGCGCGACACGCGTCGCTTTTTTTTCGAGATGCGACGCGACAACATATTTCTGTTGCAACAAAATATTCGATTCGGGTGTAACGGCGCTTTGTTGTTGAGAATTAATACATAACCGTTTTGTTTTTATAAATATATTCGTATTAATAATTTGGACAATATCGAAAATTATACATATTTAAAAATTTTTTTTACAATATAAGTTCTCGGAATTTGACCGCATATAAGCTGTTTTTAATTTTTAAGATGAAAACCCAAAAATGTTTGTTTTGGACAGACACTAACGCGATAATCTGACAGAACGGGGCGTTATGTGACGCGATTCTTGTCGCGACTCACCATCATCTTCCAATTGGCTAGTCTCATCTTCGTCCGAAACATTCGAGGGTAGCGACATCGTGGTAATGGTGGACGAATCGTTCATCATCATGGACGTTTTCCTTACCGCTCCACGTTTCGGCTTCTGCAACGACAGCTTCTGCGACGACGACTTCTTTTCTTTACAGACTTTATCCTTCATTTTCTTTAGTTGTGCCTCCAGTTCGTCCTTGATATTGTTCATTTCTGCAATATCATTTTCCCATTCGACTTTGTCGTCTTTCAAAGTTTTCACAGCAGTCTTGCAAATGTTCAACAAGCACTTCTTCTGCCCGAGGCCGTTGTAGAGCGTTTCGAGCTTATCTTCGAGATTTTGGATATTCTTGATTTCTTGGCTACACGATACACTCAAGTTGCACTCATCGACTGGCATATTCGGGCAGCAAATGACCATTTTGATGCGATGCAACTTCTTTTCCAACTGCTTGATTTTCTCGCATAGCTTCAAAAGGACATTGTGCAGCGTCTTCTTCTGGCAGAGAAGGACTTCCTTGGAGCGGCAGCACTGCTCGATCAGAATGTTCTTTTCTTTGATCTCGAAACAGTATTTGACGATCGACTGTTCCAATTTTTGAACTTTGGCGTCGAAAATCGGTCGGACTTTGCTAGGACCGCAGCATATCGCGTGAACAATCGGTGGTTTTCCGTCACAACTGCCCCAATCGTATGAGGGTGGTTGCTGTGCTGGTGGTGGCGGTGCCCCCATTTGAATTGGAGGCGAAATAATTTTTGCATTGCATTTTCTTGGCGCGGGGGCGCCACTACTACTGGCACCTTGTTCATTACAAGCGTTGTTCATGCAAGTGGAAGTACAAGGTGCACCAGTTGTGAGCCTACACTTAGCAGCGTTTGGTCGACCTTTACAGAAATCTTCGATTCTCTTCATATGTTTATCGCGATCCTGACGATTTTGATTCAAAATCGTCTGCAACTCGGAGATATTTGAACAGAACTTTGTGAAACCTGTTACACGGGGTTTGTTCTCATCGTACGGATCCTCGTATTCTGGAAACAGGTGCATCAAACTTGGCCTCCTTTCAAATGTGGGTATCGACATATTGCTGTAGTCCGTCGAATTGTAGTAGTTCTGGCTCTGTCCGTAGTTACTAATTTGAGACCGATTTTGATTTGAATTGTATTCGTCAAATGGATTCAGGCTGCAAATTGGATTGTAAAAGCCGACATCCGAATTCTGGTAATTGGCATGAGGTCTATCCCTTAAAGCCTTGAATTGGTTCTGATTTTGATATTCGACGCCAGTTGGAAACTTCAACTCGATACTCATTGCTTTCAGGGTGGTAGCATCGAGAACAGGTTTACTTAAGATTTTATCCTTTAGCTGCACTAAATTGTCCAGTGTTTCGTCACACTGTTTGATTCGACTTTCTAAACAGTTGGTCAATTTTGTTAAGTCTGGAAAAATAATGTTATAATACAGTAGTACGACGCACCAATATAAATTTGTGACGGAAATTCACATACCTCCACTAGCATTGCTGTCATCGAGTGTCTCCATTTGTTTCTGGATCTTTAGACGCATTTCCTAAAAAGAAAAAAAAAAATTTGAAAGGAATTCGTAAAGATAAAACCCTGCTAAAAGTCTGAACGAGAATTTATTATCTATTAGGATACAGTCCACGAAGCGTTTAATTTAGGGGCGCAGCGACTCTTTCATGTAAATACCTAGAAAGTACTTTCAGAATTTTTTTTTTTAAATTTCACCCCTAAAGAGATGCAAGGGGGTAGTATACTTTTTCACGAATTCTGCCGTATCCCAAACCCCAATAAGATATCGAATATCTCTTCACTTTCACGGGCTTGTGTAATAATAGCCCAAAACTTGTTTTTCAGTTTTTTCCTTTCTCGGGGTATAAAAGGGATGAACACGTTTTCACGAATTCCGTAATTTCGTTTAAAAGTGATAAGAAATTGATTTTTTTTTTACTTTCTCGTGCTGTATTCATATTTATTAATTAAATTCTTCCACGTTTTTCGGCCCATGAAACCTCAGAAAAAGCGAAAACTTTGTAAATATATGCCACCCTCTTATACCTCCTTAGGGGTTGAATACTCAATTTAAAATTATTTTGTAGGCGGTTACATAGAAATCACGAGGAAGTATAAACCAATTAGGTATGTCATCAGTTCTAAAAGTTATACATATGTATTAGAATTCATTTACAGAGTTGAATATCCAAGAATCGTGAAAAGCGTAAATTAATTGTTGTGGAATTAAAAACCACTTTAATATACATATCTTCAGGCCTAAGAGAAACAGCGGATATTGTTTAAACATACTCAACCTCCATTAACCTCCACGCTATTGGGGGTTTAATATCCAAAAACTCTAAACCACTTTTCAGGTGATCACAGAAAAGCTGACGAAGGAAAACCAATTTGAAAGGTATGTGGCGGAATTCAAGAAAATGTATAATAATAATAATAATCAATGGCGCAACAGCCCAAATCGGGCCTAGGCCTTGAAGTAATGCTAGAGTTACTTCATTGCGAGACCAACGGAATACTAGGAGGTGAAGTGGTCAGCTACACGCTCGTCCGTGATTATTACCCCGATTTTTTTTTAAATCAGGTACTCATTTACAGCTGAGTGACCTGGTAGTCCGGCACCCAATCCCAATTTCGAAAATTACTTTTCGCCAAGCAGATTCGAACCTGGTACCAGGTGCACCGAAGGCAAGTGCTCTAACCACTAAGCCACCCAGACTACTAAGAAAATGTATGCAGTCCCTTAAACCTCCTAAGGGTTGACCTTAAAAAGAATCACGAAAATACCGTTTTCAATCATCTGAAGAAAAAAAACTTAAAAGTATAATAAAATTGATTTATATATAATTTTTTTTAGTTTTATTTTTCTACCATAAGACGTTCCAGAGATTGTCTATATGCTTAAAACTCATCGAGAAATATCATGGTCTTATTTTGATAGTTTCTAAAATTACAGCAAAACTATGAAAGTCATAACACTAAAAAATGCAATTTGGAATTCTTCGCTATTTTAACAACTTCCACAAAAGCTTTTCTTAAATTTTGCATTTTTGTCTTTTATGTTTCTAGACAATTTACTAAGGTCATATACCGATTTTTTCCTTTCCGTATTCAATGAAAATTAAAACAATAGACAAATATTTTACTTTTTTAAACAAATTCAGCGCAATGAGAGAAAGGAGTCAGGAAATTTAGAAAAACCAGAAATTTAATAATTCTGAAATCCAAAAGGACTTAGACTTAAGTTCGGAAATCCAAAATACCTAAAACTAAAAACGTCGAAATTTTTGAATCCAGAACGACTAACGGCCGGTTTCACAGTCGAAGTTTAAACCAAAAATATGGTTTAAACTTAGAATTTCGTTCGTAAGATCCTAAGATTAAACCAAATTGTTGGTTTAAACTTCGACTGTGAATTGGGCCCTTAATCGAGAAAGAAATTTTGAAAATTTCGATTTCGGACAATTTTTATTCCAGGTTTTGGGGTTTTTCATTTTGGAAATTTCTTTTCTGTTTGGGTTCCGGTCCAGTAGAAAAAAGGCTGAAACCAACCTAATGAAAGGTTGAAAAAACCAATAGCTTTTATAAACAAAAAAAGGTTTTTATAAACATTGTTACTACAGAAAAATCTGTTGTCAATAAATAGAAAAAAATCTGTTATCGATAAATAAATAATTTCGTTAAAGTAAATTCAAACACTTTACTAAATCTTTCTTATTTACCTTAGTCGATGCTAGGAATTCTTTTGTTTTCTTCGATGTATCACCATATAAAATTTTATCTTCATTATTTCTTTGATCATTTCTTCTTTTGTACTGTTGCAATTTTTTATCCAAGTCCTCGAAAGAAAAAGCCATTGTAAACCGATTTTTTTTGAATTTTGTAAAAATTGGAAGTATTACAAATTTTTTGAACTCTTTAGTTCAGGAAAATTAAAATTTGGTTTAAAACACCGATTAAAATTTTTTAAAATGAATTGAATTCACCTTAACTGAAATAAAAAAAATTACAATTTGCTTCTAAAAACATCCAAAAAGCATCAAACGTTAAAAAATTGAATTATATTGGAATTATATATATTTTTTTAGTCTGATTGCTTTTCTTTGTAAGTTTTCATAAGTACAGTGTCTTTAAATTTATGTTTCAGTGGACAAAATGTTCGTGAAAATAATTTTCGTCAAAATTACACTAGATATTATATTTTATTTATTTTCACAACAACATGTACTTTTTGAACCCCAGATGAATCATTAAGCGTTCACTTCAGTAGCTCGGAAATGAATCATGAGCGAATCATTTAGGTGTCTCATATGTGACGCATCACTGAGTGCTCTTTACGATTCGTTTAGAACAAAATAAAATTCCGGATGAGCGTTTTATATGTACCTAGGTATATATTTTTCATCAAAACTAAAATTGTGAGTTTTTGTGAATCTCTTAGCTGAGAGAGGCAGAGAAGCGCGTTATATTTTTATGTGTCCAAATCCGTCATGCCAGTGTTTCAGATTTAATTAGATTGGAAATAGGGGTTGGTGTGGTTAACCTCTGTCACTGAAGCCGCAGTTGTGCCTATAGTGGCGTCACCCGGATTAGTTACGATTACTCTTCAATCTCTGCGCTTTCAATGAAGCTAAGTATTTTGGGAAGAGGATTGGTCAGGAATTCTAATGGATCCCTGAAACCCTAACCGAAGCGACGAAGTTTTTTGTGAGCTAACCCCTCACATTCGCAGAGGAAATGCTCTGCTAGAGTGTCGGAAAAAAATTCAAATATTCTGGCCGCAATTTTATCCGTTTTCGGTCAAATTTAGTACGCGGTTGGAATACAACAACATTTTGTATAGTGGTGCCAGACTAAATTAAAACCTGACTTAGCTGGACTATTCTAGGAATAGTAGCCCCAAAAAAAATTCCCTTTTTTTGACAGTATGTTAAAAACTTATTAAATTTTATTATAATAAAAATTTTATTGTTAACTTTTTAAAATTCTCGTTAAATTTTAAATGTTTGAATTTATTGTAACTTGTTAAATTTCAATTTAAAAAAAAAATTTTAAAATTAAAAGCAATGGCATATTCAACTCAGAAAATATTTATGCGAATTGACCCACTTCCAAATCGACAGAGGTGTACTTTTGGGGAAGAATTGCAATTGGAAACCGGAATCCGAACTTATTTATCGTGTTTCGACTTTCGAGCCTGGTCTATGGATCCGAAAGAAAGGACGCAGTATTTATTTGATATCGTTGCATGTGGTTCGAATATTGTAGGACGAAATTTCCTGTTTATAGTGTCGATTTCAAAAGATTTGAATTTTTATTTCTGCAGAGCTGTCAGCCTTGTCGTTCGGACTGCCCTTGTTATATTAATATGGATTCATGTGATGATCATGGCAATAACACTAATCCTGTTGAGTATAAAAATCCTGAAAAAGAGGATCAAGCTAGAGGCAAGGTAGATGTTAAAGTTAACAAGGAAGAGGTTTTAAGTCGAAGCGTAATAATAAAAGACGCCGGGGGATATAGCGGTACGTCGAAGCGAAAAGATGTAATATCGGATCAATCAATTCTATCATCCGTGGAAAGGCAGCAATCGCTAAATAATGTAATACATTTTTGTTTTTAATGTTTTAAATTCATAAGTTTTTTGAAATCCCCAACTTGTATCTAATACTTTAAATTTTCTGAAGGGTTGAAATACTGATACTGCATCTAAGTCTTATGCATTCTTTAAAAGTTTATTTCGTTATTATTTAAAAAAAAAAAGTAACTACTCTGAAAATATTTTGAAATTTTCCAAAACGGGACGCCCGAAACTAAAAAAATTATCCGTTTGCTTGCCATATGCAATTCCATCCAGCTGATGCCTCAAAGTTTCGGTTATGGGGACACTTTGAGTAGATTTAGATTAGGATGTGAGTATGGCGTCCTTAGAGGTGGGTCAGAAAGTGTTTGCCATATTTCATTACTATATTCTATCAAGTGTGCAGTGGCTCGACGGACCAAAAATGTTTGATTTCCTGAAAACTCCTTTCTTTTGTTCTGAAGATATGAGTTGTTTTATAATCTCGTAAAGCTCGTTTTCAATATTTTTCACTTTTAGTCGAATATCTTTCCCAATGGGTCATGAGAAAATGCGAAGCGATGGATTGTGCAACTTCGCGACATGTCAGGGCGCTCTGGTATTGTAGGTAAAATTGGCACACTGTTTCCTGAGAAACGTAAGGTCTGAACCTTACGTTTCCTTCGAATATTTTGACTTTTCCTGGCCGAAATATTCTACCTAGTGTTAAATGGCTCGACGGATCAAAAATGTTTCTTTTCCAGAAAACACGTTGCTTTCGTTCTACAGCTATGAGCTTATTTCATAATCTCGTAAAACTTTAAAACGTTTTCAAGATTTTCCCCGTTTAGTCATATCTCTTAGGAGACACAAAACTTCGAAATGGTTTTCACTTACTTTTACTATTTTCTTGATGGTAGGAATTTGATAGGCTTTGAATTTATAGGACCACAACCGTTTTCTTGCATTAGCTGAAATTGGCATTATTTTCATATTTTCACTTAATATTTGCTCCACAAAATATTAACTAGACTAGTCTACGGGAATGTATGCCAAAAATCCAATAGTTTTAAGATAATAGACACAATATCTGCTAAAAAAATTTAAAATAGGTCAATATTTTGTTACGAAAAAGTTAGAGGAAGAAGGTTGACTTTAAGGAACGATTAAAGTCAGATGCGACAAACATTGCCAAATCATCTACCAACATCAAAAATTTAAAAATTTACTTTAATGCTTTTTAAAAAATTAATTAGGGCCTTTAAATTTATTTGCTTTCGTTTCAGCACCCATATAATTTGGATAGTTCAACATTAGCGTTAATTCTAGAAAACGAAAGAAATGGACGTGCAACTTTGGAGGTAGGCACAGGTAATAGACTTATGATTGATTTTAACAACTAAATTCGTTACAGGAGGCCTCTTTTAAAATTTCAACGCAACCAATTGGAGTCGTAAATATTGTAACCCGAAATCAGTAAAATTCTGGAAGGTTACCAATTTTTGTTTTTTTCAGGCATCTGATGGTAACCTTGCTCGACGAGCTAAGATCCTTCAAGCACACGCAAGGTTTCCAAATCTAAAGAATACGAACTACGAGTGTGGAAAGCAGGAAAATATGCTCCAACTTATCAAGGCAAAAGGCAAATATACCTCGAATGCCGTGACAGAGCTACTTGATCAATATTTGCAGAAAGTTGAACAATTCTTAAGAATCTGTAATAAGAAAAAGCTGGAAAAACAGGCCAAGAAAGCCGGTTCCCTATTGAACGGAAGAATTTTTCCATTTGTTCGAAAATTTGATAAGATCCGAGAAAATTCGAATTTATTGAAGAACAAACAGACTAGGCCCAACTTGAATTTAAGTTCTTATGACATGCAACCGCATTCGACAATACATAGAACGAATAGATTGCCAAAGCCTTTACTAGAACCTGTAGCCTTTCGGCATCCTGAAGAGCGTCGTCTAAGTCGAAAGCATCGTGCTTCCAAACAAAAACATCCTTCTATTCTGAAGACTCAACGTCTATTTCGGATGGACACACAAGATTCCGATACTTTTGCAGTGCCCAATCGTGTGAATTCGACGCATCGATTTGAACAGAATCAAGAAATGGGCCAGCGCGCTACTGGGTTCAGTGTCTTGAATGAAGATGAAGCCAATATGAAAAGAGAAAACTCCGACCTATTTTTCCACAAGCCCAGCTCGCTTTTCAGCTTTCATCGAACTAACCAAGCGCTGAATTCGGTTCGTGAGCAGGCTGAATTTATGCGGAGTCTAGAGTCGTACACCACTCAGCTGAGTGGAGTGGTTGGAAATCTTGTTAAGATAATAGACGAGTTCACCACGGCGAAGGGCATTCTTGGAAGGGTGCTAAATGTCGAAGCTCCTATTCGACCTTGCCATCAACCTGAGAACGTGGCTGGTGCAGGAAATCCTGACGATTACGACAGACATTTTTTGCCGAAAGAACAATCATCCAATATGTTTAAGGTATGTCCAATCTGGAATTTTTAAAGAAAAACAATAGGTGAGTCCGCAGGATTCCTTTGAGGGTCTTATAACTCTATAGCAATAGATAGGTACCTACCTACACTAAATACACTATCTAAACCAAGTCCTTGTGTCTTCCATAGTACATGACTACAAGCACGTCTAGTTCAATCTCTCATACAAGCCTCAAGTCCGAGAGCTTGTGACCCACGTTGGGCGCAATTTGTTAGAAACTTTGGGACTATCCAAGATGGAGCGAAATGCTTTCTCCCTTTTCAGTTAGCTACTAGTTTGAGTTAGTTTGTTCGAATAGTTGGCCAAGTAAATAATATATGAATTTTTGTGAAATGTATCTGGGGGCCCGCAGCATACTCGGACGGCTTAGTGAATGTAACCCGTTAGAGGATACAGGATACTTGATTCCGCAGTTCGAATTCTCTAGAAGATTCTCGACGAGGCTCCCTAGCCAGAGTGGGTGAAATATGGATCATCCCCACGAAGGGGTCTTTCGTATCTACATAGATGGTTCGAAGACGTGACGGACAATATCAGAGGTTAACGCAAGATGGTCAGGCCTCACATAGTACCTCGTGGCCAGGCATCTCTGGCCGATCTTAAATGCGAGCAGAACAAAGTTTATCCTACTCGGAGATAGGAAGACTCTTAGTATCCTAATTGGTGTACTGGCGGGCCATTGCCTGATCTGCCGGCATGCCAGAAGACTAGGTGTTGCGGACGTTATAGATCTGTGCCGCAGCTGTAATGAACCCGATGTCGAGGAAAGTATTTTCCACAAGTTTGCGAATGCCTGGGTCACCATAAGCTTGGGACAATTCGCAAGCATTAAGCTGGAGAAGATACTGCAGTTTGTTCAAGCAACATCTTAGGTAAACCACCCCGTCAGGTTTGGCGCGGTGGTTTACCTAAGATGTTGTCTTGGCCACACGTGTACCTTTATTCGTGCATGTGGGATCAAAACGGACCCATTGACGGTCTATGTGCTTAGTGGCGTAGTGACCACCCACCTTACCTTAAAATCTAAGCCTTCGTGTGAAAAAATTGGGATAAGTTTTACCCCACGCTGGGCGCCATCGCATGATAACGTCTGTCCAACGAGTGTGCTTTCAATATTGGCCAAACATTTTCTTATATAAATTGAATCATTGATTTCTGGCTTCTGTTCAATACATTTTTTAAATAAAACAATTTTTAATAACTTATTATTTTTGTTTGCAGCGTAGCAGTGGTGGAAGTGACGAACCGAGTCGTCTGCGTAGGACAACCCACAATCGAAGAGAAAATCTGAATGACGGACATCAGGTGGAACTCCTAGAAAGATCGCGAAGGACACTTAAGGAAATCATGGTGAAATTTGTCCAGCGAGAAAACGTGATAGAGAATATGGAAGACTGTAAATCTCAGCTCCATGAAATTTTTAAAGAACACCAACAAAATTTGATGAACTTCGAATGTCACAACAAGAAGTTTCTAAAAAGGGCTAAGAAGGTACGAGATAATATGAACGATGTCAAACCAAAAGTGGTCGGTTTTGCTAAGTATTGCTCTAAAAAACCATCGGAAGATAGTAGTGACCTTAGTTGTGAATGCTTCAATTTTGGCGTTGACTTGGATGTTGCTAACATACCCTTGTGTCCAATCGAAGCGGAAGGCAAAGTCGGCAAAATAGTGGAAGAAAAGGTGAAAAATTTGGAGAACGAAATCTGTTTTCTCACGGACCAGATTCGGCTTAAGACCGATTTAATAAATGCCGCTCTAGAGGAGAAACGTGAAGCCATGGCTGCGAAAAAATCTACGGAAAAACAAGTTATGCGGTCGTGTAAGAAAATTAAAATAATCGAGTACGATATCCTGAAAGTGAAAACTGTCGTATGTGGCAAGAAGGATATTGTCTTTCATCCGTACGAACAATTTTGTTCAAAGCGAGTACTGAAAAAAATACGGTCACTACAGTGGAACCTTGAGAGTACCCGTAGTCACGCTCAAATGAAAGCAAATCTCTTGCGAGCAACAATCGAAGCAAAGGATCGACTTGCACGTGAAAACGAGAGTTTACGGACCAATATTTTTGAAGCGAAGAAAATCGCTCAAGAACTTAAAGATCACATGAATAAAATCAGGCAGGCAATTTGCGGAGATCCGCATTTAAAAACACGACCTTATGCAGAAATTGTTAAGCCTCCACCACGAGAAGAAGGAAGCGTAACTGAGACTGAAAGCCAGTCTAAAACGCTTAGTGATAGTTCAGAACAGACAGAAACAGAGATCAGCATCAATTTTCCTCCTGAAATCGAGATAAAACCTTTTCGGGAATGGATTGAAATAGATCCCGGAAGCAGACACTCTTCTAAGAAAGTGCCACTTGCTGGCCGAACAAAAATTTCGGATATATCGTTGATAACAGATAGTGCTCAGAGTCGAAAAAGTGGCAGTCCATCTATGGCATTTTCAGTCAGTGAAAGTAAATCAATATCAATAATGGAGAAACTGCCATTGAAACCGGGTGTTTCATCACAATTTTCAATCAATACACCACCGGCACCAAGTAATATAGAGTTGGCACCAGCCCAGAATCCGTCGCAGACTTTCAAAACACCTGAAGAAATAATCCCGAATCGAGGTATATTAATACCATCGAAGACTTCTATCATTCCCGTGGAGGTTCCATCAAAGGCAAAACCAGGAAAGTCACACTCAGGTGTAGAAGTAGTTCTTGGCAAAACATCATCGGAGACTCCAATAATGTCCATAGAGAGTCCATCGAAAGAGACACCTGAGAAACCAGACCTACGTGGCGTAAAAGTAGGTTCAGATAAGTCATCATCGCTGGCTTCAATATTACCTGCACAGGTTCCATCGAAAGAGAAACAAGTGGAGCCACATCCAGATGACATAGAAGTAGCTCCTGAGCTAAGACATTCGAAAATTCCAATAATACCCACGGAGGTTCCATCGAAGGAGCTAACAGTGAAGCCAACTGAAACACAATCGAAAAGCACTTCAGAACTCCCAAAATCCAACACATCTTCCATTTCCAAATTGCAGCCTAAGAATCAGTCCAGCGAGAGCCTTTCTCCAAAAACAGCTTTGGTTCATTCAAGTTCAATGTCGAAACCTCCAAACAAAATTCTTTCATCCATTATGGTATCGCCTAGCGATTCAACACCGTCTCAGAAGCGTTCATCTATGGTTCCTCTTCCGATAGACGACGATAGCAAATCTTCATTGGAAATTCTCCATCCTCCGGGCGAGATTCTTACAAAATCTTCAGAATCATTGTTACCGAAATCGCAAGTTTCTTCTCTACCAGATAAAATTTCAAATAAAACAGAAGCGTCGAGCGAATTAACTAATTCCCAAAGATCTCTAATAGAAGTACGTCCTTCACCAATGGAAAGCAATTCAAGTGTATCAGTTTCGGTTAGTAATTCAACTTCAGTTCGGAAGTCTTCAACTGAGACGCCACTTCTTGGTGAAGAGCGTTTTGTAGAGATTATCAAGACCCCGACTGAAGGCTCTGTCAAAACGACATTGGCATCCGAGGAATCTTCCTCGTTGAAGTCAGAGCTATCCGTAACGGATACTGAAAATGAGTTTGAAATCCCAAAACTGATTCCTCCAGAAGTAGAACCAATGATTGAAGAGCCTGAGCACCATGAATCGAAAATAGTACCAGCCAAAGAGTATCCTCCTCTTCCTGAAAAATCTCTGGAAGAGGAGGAGAAAGAGAAGCTAGTTTTTTTAAATCCTAAAATGCCAACGCCAAATCAAAGTATCGATCGAGGAAGTAGTGCGCGTCCATCAACAACTCCTCAACGACGCAACAGTAATACCTGTGTCGAATGGATAATCAGAGTCGAAGTACTGGAGCTCCAGATTTACTCACTTCGTATCGAAATGGATGAGCATCAGGAAAACATCCGAATCTATGAGTCCCAGATATCCCAGCTAAATTTAGCAAACGAAGATGCTAATCTCGAAATCACACGGTTAAAAGAAGAACTCAACCGCTTACTTCCGACACAGACGGACTGTGATGAGTGGATTAAAGTAGCCGAATCCCGTGGGAATGAAATCGAAGCACTGAAAGCAAAAATCAGGGACAATGCTCAAAACGGCGAGAATGGCCAATCCCAGGAACTTCTCATACAAGAAATCGAAGAACTGAAGAAACAATTGGTCAAATATCAGAACGACTTCGAGTTCTTGCGAGAAGTACATTCGAGGTGTCCAACAGAAGCCAATCCAGCGAAAATAGAAGATTGCTCCAAGTGGATTCGTCAAGTCCAAGATCTTGAAACTGAAATTTCGCTTCACAAGATAACCATAAAGCAGCGAGACAATACCATCACCGATTTACAGATGAAATACAGCGAACTTCTCCGCTTGCCCCCAACTGAAAATATTCAAGAGAAGTTAACGAAATGTGAAGACCAACTGATCAGCTTCAAGAAGCAGATTGACTTTGTTGTCAACGGAAAAGAAAACGACGTGATAGCGCTTTTGAACCAGAAACTGTCCAAATACGAAGACGAAAACTCAAATCTCTTCAAGACTATCGATGAAAACCGCAACGAAATTGGTGAACTCAAACGAAAGCTGATCGAGGCCAATGTAATTTATCAACGTGAAAAGAAGAACGGTGAAGACTTAACACTCCAACTGAAGAGCTGCCAAACAAATTTGAACCAGTGCCAAAATCAGCGGCAAGAAGTTGTCCATAAAAATTCCGAGCTGTCCTCATCGAAGGCACCGCTCGAAGATCGACAGGACAATAACGGCGCCATTCATGATCTTATCATAAAACAAGAATACACAATGGAGTGCCTAATGGACCTACAAGTCTCCATCAATAACATCACCGAAGAGCTACAAGACCTGATGGATTGCCGTTGTTCCAAAGACGCGTCAAAAACCATTGCAGAATGTGAATGCTGTTGTACGAACCCCCTTAAGAAGGACATCAGAAAAATCCAGAAATGTCTGAAGAAATTAACGAGTCGCGGTAAATCACAGCTGATCGGTCAACTACATTTGACCGCGGCCGGTGGCAAGCCACAGCCTTCTATCAACGCCACCTTGTGCAATTGCAAAGAAAGGACACGGCTCGAGAAAATATGTGCGAAAATTTTACAAGATGGCATCCAACATTTGTACTGGTTGGAATTGGTTTATTTGCATTCTGTCGTTTATAATACTGGCGTGGCATTCAAGAGATCGGCGCAACCGAATTCAGGTGTTCACTTGCATTTGGGATCTGGCGATTTGGCGTGCAAGGGAAAGGAGGGACTTCTAAAGAAAGGTAAGTTAACTTGTTGATTCATTACGAGACCAACGGAACACTAGGGGGTGAAGTGGTCAGCTACACGCTCGTCCGTGATTATTACTCCTATCGATTGATATGTCATATTTCAGGATTTTTCTATCCACGGTCTTAGATAAGGCTTTACCTTATTTTATCTTTCTTCGCCTTCCTATCATTTGTTAGGAAAGTTATTTCTTCACATCAATGAAGAGTGAGAGAAAATATGAGTTATTTGTTTGAGCTTTGGTTGCGGTTATTCTGTATCTTTTTTCTAAGCTCTTGAGGTAATTCTCCAAGTTCCTCTTTATCGGAGGAGTATCCCTTCCTGATGACGATAGCTGCGAAAAATGGTTCCGATTTTGCTATAATTTTTGTTTATTTCAGTTAATCGGCTTGAAGTTGAACTAATTGAAGCGGAAAACCTTATTAAAGATTTAAGAAAAGTCCGCACGCAATAATGGGTAGGTTTTTCAAGAATTTCTTAAATAAAATTTTATTTATTTATTTCTTTGTAGTTTTTCGTTAATGTCGGGATCGTGAAGAACGTTTCGAATCTTATGTCTCTGAGAATCTAATGCCAATCAAACAAATTTTATTATTCGGAGCATTCTTTTTAAGTAGTTTTAGTTGTATACTTATGCGTTTTGGAATTATGTAAATAAAAAATTTAAACTGTTTCTAATTTTTAAAAATATGCGTTTTTTCGTTTTACTTTATTATTTTAATATTACTTTATTAATTTTAATAATAATATGCTACCCTGACATTTTTTTTCCACGTTTCATGACTAGTAGACACCAAAAAAGCAAAAAAAAAATTTCAGTCCGTCTGTGCGCCGTACGCCGTACGCAAAACGTTTGAAAGCTTATAGCTCGCAAAGTCTCTGAGCTATTAAGTTAAATTTTTTTTCCGTTGGAAGACTGAGCAGACCCCTTCAAGTGGCCACCTTTCGAAAGGTTGAGGTGTGAGGGGGGAGGTGGAGGAAGTGTTTTAGACGGAAAATTTTGGTTTCTAGATCTCAGTAGCCGCTTAGGCTATAGGATGCCGAAACTTGGAATTGATATATAGCATCAATAGTGGATCCATTTGCAAAAAAAAATTTGATATGAGTGCAAGTGTGTGGAAGTGGGGGAATAATAATGCGTACGAAACTCTCGAAAGCCGACATTGAGACATTGTAAAGTCTAAACGGTTAACGTAACGAAATTAAAACGTAGTGAACAAATTTTTTGGGGGGGGGGGGGAGGGGGAGTTTTTGGCGTACGGAGGTGGAGATGAAAAACTTTAGATTACAATCAAAAACCAATTGCACTAAAAAAGTACAATTCGGTTTCTGTATAAAGGTTAATGAAAGAAGTTTGCCAAAAAATTTTAAGGGTGCGGTGGAGAATGGAAGTGGAGTTTTTTCTCACATCTCAAGAACAGTGTAAAATAAATGCTCTTTTACTAAAACTAGGCATAATAGACCACTAGCACGAAAAAAAATTATGGGGATGAGAGTGTAGAGTTTGATGGTAGGGGAGGGTAAAAAGGAAAATGTTCCGATGTTTATATTTCTAGTACCTACATATGTATAATGATATAAAGCTGTAACTGCGTATTTCGATAAAACAATAGTAGTGGTATGTCGGAAAAATATATATTTTTTTTAGGGATAGTATGGTTCGGGGTGAAGGTGTTTTTCCTAACTTTTGAACGGGTTATGCTAGAAAGTTCAAACTCGGTATGTATATGTAAATCAACTAGAGAAGTAGTTTTGATAAAAAAAATTCGAATATTTATTGACGTTCGAAAGGAGGGGCAAAAAAAATAATCAGGTTAGGTTAAGTTGAGAAAGGTAGTCTGAAGCAATATGCCACAGTCCATCACGAGAAATCACTGCGGATCCATTGTGATCCCCTCGTATTAAATCGGGCTCTAGACTACTGATTCCAAATATTACCATTCCTTTATGAAGAGAGTAGTTCTCCATAAAGGAATCATCGCAAAGTTCTGACAGGTTGGTCAAGTAGAATTTCCGCCAAGTACCGATACCTGATACGTACCAGACTTTCGCATTCACATACTAGAGGCTCCAGTGTCGGTTCAACATTCTCATCAACACAACGACACAGGTCAGCTATTGGTATTACTAGTCTGTCTCCATGTCTCCCAAAGAGACAGTGTCTCGTTAGGACCACTATAAGTTCTCTAAAAGGGTCCCTGTTCAGAGACAAAATGTAGGTGGAGTTCCTCCTATCGAGTTTTGGCCAGCATATTCTTTCTTGCCAGCAGCCCGAGAGATTCACCCAGGCCGCTTCCATCTGCCTGACCGCTTCAATATCAATCATTCCCTTTACATGCTCGATGGGACATAGAACCAATTCGTCGGCCAGCTTTGTGCTCATCTCCGAACCCCTTCCGGTGAGCTTATCTGCCTTTTCATTTCCAATGTGCACCTAAAGGTGTGAGTTACTGCACTCACTCACTTCAATGGAGTGTTCTTTTAGAACAGTTCACTCGTGAACGATCAATCTCTAACCCAAACCGATCCACCCCAGTATGTAATTCCATCCAACATACATACTTGCCCAGACTCTTTAAAATAACCCGAGGTTAAAGAATTCAAGATACGGCGGAGGTTAAGAAATTCAACAGACTACTCTGGGTCTAATGATTTAGGAATCTAGGACACAATTTAAACTTTGCAGACTCTTTTAAAACGGTTTATTTTACTTAAGATTTTTCTATTCCAGTGTAAAACTTAATTCTATACAATAAAATACTATTACGTTCCAGCGGGTGCGGGTTGAACTGAGTCACAAATTCGCTTAATTTCTGCTGCTTTTAGCGCTCCGCAAAGTTTAGCAATTTTTTCCGTTTCGGTTTCCGCTCTACCGTTGCGTGTTGTCACCAATCGAGCGGTCGGTTTCGGCTGTTCTTCCGCTCTCTTCAGTGGACAGATTGAATCATATTTCCAAAATGATTCGGGCAGTTCGGAAACGTTGACTACATCCGGTAAGGAAGCTCCCGGTTTTATTGCCGGTAGCTTGGGTAGTTTAAAGGGTACACAAACGACTTGTGCCGCCCTTGCGGATGGAGCAGCCCTTCCGGATCTACCAGTTGCTTTGGCTGAAGCTGTACACATGTAGGCAATGTCCTTTAGGCGATCCAATTGTTCGAAATCCAATTTCAAGAACTCTTCCTCTAGTTCGGTGTTCTTCTTCCAAAGATTCGCAATGGTTGTACATTCGCCTACCGTTTCTTTATCGGGGGGTTCGAGCTTCAAAGTTTCGTAGTGTTCTTTGGTGTTCGTTTCGGCAGTTATTTTTCCTTTTATCGCCAAAATGTCCATTCTTAGTTTGTTCAAATCCATTTCGTCGTCGGGCTCACCATCTTGACGGGAGGTAGCGTATTTTTTTGAATTCTTACGTTTTTTTAATTTCTCAGTTTCGTCTTCACCGATCGCAATATCTTTTTTATTTTTGTCTTTAGATTTTTTATCTGTTTTAATTTCCTCTTCATTGGTTTGAACTTTTTCACCTTCATTTCCGGTCGATGTGTGTTCTTGCGGAGTACTTCTTCGACCTGCACCTCCATTTTTGCACCTGCATCTGCGTTTATTGCACTGCTTCAGAATGTCCTTCTCTTCTGGCATTGTTTGGTTTTTTTTTAAATCAAATAAATTTTAAAAGTAACTTGTCTATTATACAAAGAAGATTTTAAAAAAGATAAGAAAACCTCTGATTTTTTCTTAATAAAATTATAATTAAATTGATTAAAAATAAATTTTGTGTTTCGTACTCAACGAATTTTTTTGGTCTGAGTAAAATTTTAATTTGAATTTATTAACTGAAAAGTCAATGATCACTTAGGCCCGTTCCTACGATCGTCAGTAACTGAAACTTTAACTGACAGATGCTCATACGAAACTTACAGTCAAAGTTCTGGTTAAATTTTAACTGAAGGTCGTAATAACGGCTCTTAGAGTAGAAAACCATTTTTTTAAGGGTAAAGCCCCGTTTTAACGGCGATAGTTTTGTACAATAGTAAGTAAAGTATAGCACGATAGTGCGATAGTGTGACGTCTGCTGTTTACACGGCGCGGTAGTGCGACGAAAGTAACTATCGAGAAGTTTTCATGGTGATAGTTATGACAAGAGTAATTATCTTGACAGCAACTATCGCAAAAGCTATCACCGTGTAAACGAGGCTTGACGGTCAAAATTGTGCCTCTTAACTTTCCCTATAGGATCAAAGCTCGAACAGACCAAAACTTAATGCTCTAGTTCAATTCAAGAACTCTACACTTTTGCGCTTTTGGAATTAGTATATGTATATAGGCTACTATTCAGAGTGTCCGGCACAGGAGTGCCAATATTTTAAGTAGTGATTCCCTGTTGTATTTTGAAGAAAAAAACATGTTCTACAAAATTCTTCAATCCAGTGGCGGCTCAAACCTTCCAGATAGTTGCTTAAAACTTATATGGCAAATAGGACTAATAGACCCATAATAGGGTAAAAAAAAAAATTGTGTGGTGTGTGTGGAAGGGGAGAGGCTGGAAGAGTACGAAAAAGAAAAATGTCCTTCTCTTAATATCTTGAGAACCCATAATTTTACTTTATTATTTTTTAATATGTAGTGAAGTATTTCTATAGGGTACGAGGGTGAAGGGTGTTTTTCTTATCTATAGAATGGCTTGTGCTAAAAAGTTGAAACTTGGTGGGTGCATGTTGATCTACTAGCTAAGCAATTCGGTTGAAGAAAAAAAAAATCAAATGTCGGTTGGCGTACAAGTGTAGCAAAAGAAATAATAAAAGAAAATGGAATGCATATATTTTCACGAATTTCGGCATATCTCTTAGGTCTTCTTAAATATTAAATTAATGTTTATTCTACGGATTGCTCACATAAGTACCTAGACAGTATTTTCAAAATTTTTGATATTCGACTCCTATGAGGGTGTAATGGAGTTAAATAAATTGTTTAAGAATTCTGCTATATCCCTTAGGTCTGATTATACATTGAATATCTTTTCACTTTCACGGGCCTTCGTAATAATCGCCTAAAATCTATTATTAAATTCTTTCCTTTTTCAACCACTAAGGCCCGTTCCTACGATCGTCAGTAACGTTCTTACTGAAACTTTAACTGACAGATACTCATACGAAACTTACAGTCAAAGTTCTGGTTAAATTTTAACTAAAGGTCGTAATAACGGCCCTAAGAGGATACCAGCCAAAAGAAATTGAATTGGTTATAACTTTCTTCATATTTATCTATTAATCCTTTGAGGATTTTTGGTTTTTCAACCGTAGGAGGTTGCACATGCTTTCACAAATTCCTACATATTGCTTAGATTTTATTGAATATCGAGTTAATTTTTCTTCCAATAAGACTTCCATATAGTCGCCAAAAAATAAATTGAAAAAATCCTAGGGGGATAGAAGTTTTTTTCACGGAACCCCTTCCCCTCCCAATTTTTTTCTGGCTACGGCCTTGTAGTATCCGATCAGTCAAATTTCTCCATCGTCTTTGACTTTAAGCTTGTATTCTACTATTGGACCAAGTGGTCAAATTGCAGTAATAAGTAACATTTCATTTATTCTCTATTGTCTTTGCTGGCTACCAATTCGAATCGCCTTATGAAAACTAACTTCTGTGTCTTCAACGTAGTAAAAACTGAGTCTACGCCAGAATTGTTTCACGCTTAAATACTGCATGTGCTGAGTCGAGAAGCTTTCTTGCATATACGGTGCTGTAAGTATATGAAATGTTTGGAAAATGTTAAGAACAGTCCGAGAAGGAGAAATTTTTGTTCTTGTTATTGTTTGAGACTTATTTTGTTATTGTCTAGGACTCGTCCCTGTTATGGTGAACCTATGGTGGATCACATCTCTTTGGGAGTACATAGGTATGGCTCGCGCATCGAATGTATTAATAATATTAATCAATGGCGCAACAGCCCAAATCGGGCCGAGGCCTTGAAGTAATGATATAGAGTTACTTTATTACGAGACCTACGGAATCCTAGGAGGTGAAGTGGTCAGCCACATGCTCGTCCGTGATTATTACCAAGATTTTAACTCAGGTTCTCATTTACAGTTGAGTGAACTGGTAGTCCGGCACCCAATCCCATTCTCGAAAATTACATGTCGCCAAGCAGACGAGTTTAATTCAACCTTAAGAAGTAACACCGACTAAAAATACAAACACGCGTAGAGAAATAACATAGACTAAAGTACAAACACTTTAATAAAAAAAATATCTCTAACTTAAGTAGTCTTTAAATTATCTGTCCAGTGAATAAAATAAATTAAAAATTAATTTCATTCGGATAAGTGTAAAATTTTCTGAGTACTTGCAAAATCAATTTGTGGAGACATTTTTATTTTATTTTTTTAATTTTTAAAACTCATATTTGAAAACTTTTGTAAGTGTTTTAAAGCTAATATTTTCTTATTCTGGTTTAAAGGATTTTATATTTGTATTTTCCTTTTAGAAATTTTTGGAGTCTTAACATCTGAATGGAGGATTCTCATGGAAAAAGAGGAATGGATCAAAGCAGGACAAGACTTGGGAAACGCGCAAATTCATGTGCTGAAGATCGTCCATCGAATGCTGCAAAACCGATCAAGGTGACGGGTTTTACGAAATATTCAGACACCGAAACTGATGATGACTATAAAACGCCGAGAACATCTCACGACCGGCACTACGACCTTCAGCTGGTCCAAGATGAAAAAAAGAATCTTGAAAAGTTGAAAGCTGAGCTTAAGGAGAAGCAGGAAGAAGTGGTCACGGAGACTGCGTTACATAACGCCTGCAACGCCAACCAAGCCAATTTCGCTGATGAATCAGCGCAATGGAAACTTTGCCAGGATAGGGAGGCATTGGTCAAACAAATCGCCAATCTGGAAAACGACCTCGATGCTCTCAAACACGAGGAGCTTTTGCGCTTGAAGAACGTACGTAAGGTGTGTATGAGTGGAAAGGTGCAGGCAACAAAGTTCAAGTGCGTACCGATCACTTTACCTCAATTACCGCCATACCGACCGGGCGATGATCTCTCCGTTCTACCGATCGACCAATCAGGCGTCCCGGAAATCATCTGGAACCATCCGCCCATTTGCGCGGCAAAGACGGCGAGAAATGAAGTGCAGCTCCGCGATTCGAGTGGCGGTAAAGTCGGCAAGGACGTTACCGGCAATACCGAGTTAGATGAGGTGAAAAAGCTGTGCGGCATGTTGAAGAATGCCGAATTGAAAAAGATTTGCAAAGAATGTGGGATTGATATCCAGGACGCTGTTGATGGTGGAGGTGGCGGTGGAAGTGGAGGTGGAAGTGGTGGTGGAAGTGGAGGTGGAAGTGGTGGTGGAAGTGGTGGTGGAAACAGTGGAGATGGAGGTGGTGGCAGTGGAGAGGGTGGTGCTGGTGGAAATGCTGGTAATGAACTAACCGAACAACTAGTAGCACTGCTCACAACGCTGCAACACGAAATAGAGAACGCTAAAAACGACACAAGTCAGGGTCGTCGAAGGATTATCGAACTCTGTATCCTACTAAAACAGAAAGAAGCGGCCATTATCGAGTGTTCGGAACTCTTATGCCGCATCATGGAGGAAAAGGAAGATGTCGGCGGAATGCTGGTCGATTGGCAAAACGCAAAACTCTCCAAATATATCGAGTACCTCAGGTGGATGTTAATTCGGTTACAATTCGAAAAAAATTCGCAACAGAAGGAAATTGCGGCACTTCAAGACGAAATGGGCGCCAAGGACATGACACTTAACGAATGTCTGGATTCGAGGAAGCGAATTTGTGTCGCCAAGAAAAAATGGGAAACGCAGTTGTTAACGTTTAGTTCGTACGGTGTGTGCAATCCACCCCCTACGAATCACTTCTGATTGTGCAAATAATTTTGTTCGGTTCCTTCCTTATTTTCCGTTTTTGCAAATGATTTTTTTTTTTTAACAAAAAAGTGAAGTAAAATTTTGAAAAGAATTATAAGTTTTAATTTAGTGATTTTGGTTTTATTTATTAATTCATTCATTATACTCTAGATGAACATATAGAGTATTATAAGTTTAATCCAGCCCGAAAAGTTTGTAACGCATAGAACCGAGCCTCGGACGAAAAAAAGTTATATATTATTTTGTGTTTATTTTTGGCCAAAACCCCCAAATCCGTTTGCTGTCCGTCCGTCCGTCCGTCCGTCCGTCCGTCCGTCCGTCCGTCCGTCCGTTAGCACAATAACTCAAGAACGCGTTGACCTAGGAAGTTGAAATTTCGTCACAACTTGTAAAATGGAAAAAGTAAGGCTAAGTTCGTTAATGGGCGATATCCGTCCACTCCTTCGGGTACCTCCCATACAAGAGTCCTTGAAACACGTTTTCACAATTATTGCTCGATTGCTTCAAGTTAGGAACTTGAAATTTTGCATACTTAAGATTTACAATGTTTGAATCGAAAGTTCCGAATATGATGCAAACCGAATGAGTCCTTCGTGTAGCAGCCTCGAAAAGTCATTCAAAAATGTATACTTGTTACTGAATCCACTATAACTCCAGAACGAGTTAAAGCAGGGATTTAAAATTTCACAGGAATTAGTTTTATACCAATACCAAAACGGAGTTCATTAGTTGGCGCCTCCTGTTGACTCCTTCGGGTAGCTGTCATACAAAAGTCCTTAATAAACATGTTCACCAATATTGAACGATAACTTCAGAACACTTTAAGTTACGACTTTGAAATTTTATACACATTAATTTTGTGATAGTCGCAGCTGAAACTATTATTATGAAAAATATCCCATAAGTCTTTCATGCAGTTGCCATACAAAAATTCTGTAAAATGTCCTAACTTACTTTATGGAACTCACTATAAATCAAAAAATCGACCACTATACAAAAGTTTCTACCTGTAAGTAAAAGGTCATGTAATAATTGCTTGTGCTCTCCTCATTCTTTTGATATATTTCCAACTAAAATATAAATCGGAGTTCAGTATTTCATCTAGAGTATCATACGATTGGCTTGCAGCCGATCGTGACTGCGTTATGTTTTTAATTTATTATTTTTCAGTATTGTGATCTATTATAAAAATATACCCTCGAAATTTTTTTTTACGTTCCGGAATGGTGTAGAGCTTGAAAAATTAAAAAACTTGAAAATAGGTGATTATTACAACAATATCATATAAAGAGTGGAAGAAAGTGAAAAGAAATATGATTGGTTCTTAGCATTTTATTTCACACCACAAAGATCATACAGAAAAAAGGGCAGTTAAACTAATGGAAATGACGGATATGGTCATCACCATTCGAGTTGAAGCACTTTGAAGCGGCTGGTAGAGTGCCACATCTTCCATATTCGAATTCCATCCAACAATAGCTTCATCACGATTTTGAATTTCCAACCAAGCTTCTAGCGGTCTGAAATACTCCAACAAAGCATTTACCGATAGTTTTGATGTTTTTCCACGCGATAATATATTCAAAAGTTGCGATGAACTGATTGATGCTCCTTTTTGCATAACATCACTAGAAAAATGAGATTATTGAATCCTTAACACCGTAATAAATTAGTAGAATCGAATCTTACATTAGGAGACGTCCAGCTTCCCGCGACCTATAAAAATCGCACGTATGTAAGGGTCCAACATGATTCGCAGCATTGCATAGCTCTGCGAATATTTGGAATTGTAGAACCGTCGACACAAAGTACTTGATATAGTCCTGATCAGAAACCACGTGATATTTAGCACCTGCATCGAAATGCTCATTTGTTCGAGTTGTTGGAGGTGTGATGCCCAAATATCGAAGATGTAGCTCCCACCATCGAGCGTTCATCGAAACTGGACCTTTTTCGAAGACATCCCATCGCCACTTTTCCAGCGTTAAACTAAACGCCATGAACGGAAGCTTATCGAGGGCGAGCGAAAGGAGGAATTCAATATTAACTATGGAATTCCCACTTGCTGTTTCGATTGAGTTCGAGAGAAGTCCGATTTTTTGCAAGTGGACTGGTCCGGAAATGCATAGACCGATCGCTTGGGATATGGCTTCGTGGAAAGCTGGAAGAAAACGGTTGCACTTAGCTAGATGAATCCTTGGATAGTTGATGACTCACCTGGATTAGGACCGTCCCGAAAAACATACGGCTGATTAGCGTAGTGCATAAAATATTGAATATGAGCCATTTCCTGATGAGCATTGATATAGTCGTCAATTGTGACCTGAGTGCATTGCTTAATCCTACAAACAGAACAATTAATTATAAAGTACTTTGTTCTACAACAAAAAATCATCCATACCGAAAGTCGACATTATTACAAAAATCCCAAGCAGATGAAGAACACGGCGAGTACAATTCCGAAGGCTTTTGAAGCAAGGAGTTCCGCCAAAATTCGGGCAACATTGGCGGCAGACCGATGGACGTGTAGAATTCTTCGGCTGCTTGGAATATCCGTAGGGGTGTGTATCCTTGACGAACTAATTCATCCGTAATGTCCGGAGTCTGACTTGCTCCTTGCTTCACTAAATCGAAGATGTTCTTCCAATCCTGTGACCAGACATTACCGAGCAAATGAGCTGGTATTGGACCATCATGTCGGACCACCTGTTCACCATAGAATCTTACCAATCCTTTACGAACATATGTAAAAAGTTGTTTGTAGAGCGGCTGGACCTGAGACCACAAGTCCTGAACGGTGAAAAAAAATTCTGGATCCTCGTAGGCCGCACGCATTTGGCTTCCGGCGTCCGAAAATCCTAGACTCAATAAATAAGGTTTGGTTTCAAAATTTTTGGTTGTATTGTTGAACAATGATTACCATGATAGTGTGATGCTTGATTTGCTATATTCAAGTAACGCATAAATGTGTTACGGATTGGAGGGCCGGTAGCTTCCCTCCAGATATTCCAAGCGTATCGTAGTTCCGGCTCGGAACGACTCCTTTGCATTACTCTAAATTAGAAGATTCCGATTAATACAAACAATAAAGGTTTCTATTGCTTAGCTTCCTACCGAATAATATCGGGATCCAACTTCAAATTACAGAAGGCTGCTGCAGCTTTCGCATAGTTTGTTGGCCGTTGATGCGTCAAATAAGTTGGTGATTGTGAAAAAACAGTCGGATTACTTCCAGCATATGGACAAATCTTGGCATTATTGTAATTGTCCTTCATCAAATTCAGCACATGGTTTAGTTCGAGATACTTAGCTTCGCCGAGTCCGCAATGTCCTTCTTTCAGGATTCGATCGAATTGTCGTCGAACATTCGAATCCAAGGATTGCGAAGCGTTGGCTGTGTATGCTCGTCGCCAGCTAATACAATCAAACTTCGATGAAACCGATTGTTGTTCGCGCAATCGTCGCTTATTGTAGTCGGTAGCGTTTGTTGAGTAACGCCATTCGGCATTCGAAACACGATTGCACATTTCCGATGCTTCACGATCGAATTCGCGAAGGAAGAGAGTCGCTTCGGTTTTTATTTCAGGACTGGTGGTTGCAGTAGGCTGAAATGGCGAAAGTTATTTACAAATGACGATAATACCTTGTATGTACAGACTATGCTTTTTAAACGTGTTTAAGTAGGAAAAATAAACGTGTTAAAAAAGAAGTGTTCAGACTGTGTTTTGACAAGTAGATGTTCTGCTGTGTTTCATTAGCAAATTTATGCTTTCTAAATTATTTGAAACAAAAATGTTTGTATATAGCAGTAAGGAAAAGTGAATTAATTAGCTAATACAGTCGTTGTTCAAGCACAAAATTGAGTTTTTACACCATTAAATAGTTTCTTAAAAAGTTTATTTCGATTTCCGTCATGGTGGCTCTACATGTTTTCGATTAAACGCGTTCTAGCTACATGTTTTCGTAAATGCGTTCGGGAAGTGTTTTCAACGCGTTTAACTCGATTTAAACGTGTTAATCTCATAGTCTGAACAAAGTATAACAAACTATTTCAATGAAAGTGGACAGAAGTGAGGACATTATGGACAAGTTTCTCTTAGTGTGGTTACTCAAATTCCTTCAAGTATGTACACACATCAATGCGTGGTTAAAACATGGTCAGTATTCCGAAAAATTATGTTATCTTAACAAATACAGTAGTTTCAGCTTATTGGAATCACTTTCGGACCAGCCAAAAACAATAAAATTAACAGGGTAATAAAATTAACAGGATAATAAAGAAGAAAAAAAAATTTTCATTTATTTTCCTGCGCTTGAACATATGTAGTTTGATCGAAGCATGTAACACATAAATTTCGTTTCGTTTTATAGAATTCTAGCTCTAACCTTTTAAAAAATTTTCTCTGAACTTTCATCTACCAACCAACCAATCTGATGGCTTGTAGATTCGCAAGAGGTTAGGCTCATTCACATTGTCCGGTTTGCGGCCGTACGGTTTCTCGCCATATGGCAAAAATCCGAGTTGGGCAATCGTTCACTCTGTACGATTTATAAATTTTTTTTCCATATCCCCATATCGAACTCATCTATAAAATGAATTAAAATTACTTTTTTTTAAACGATTGGTCGAGTTTTGAACATTCGAATTATATAGGAGGATGGAGGGTAGTTACTTTTCAGGAACGGGTTTTTGGTTTGTGAGAAGGGGGCTCGTGACAAATTCTTCCTGCATGCCCGCAAATGAATGTTTGTTTGTTTGCCTGTCCTGTATAGGCTCCTCAACCACTCATCCGATTGTGATAAAACTTTGGTGATTTGTCGAGGGCACGTCGGCGATGGTTTCTGCGTTAGCAGTTTGTTCTTTTTCGGTGTATTAGTTACGCGTTCCTATTACTTAATGGTGAAATTGGACGATGGATGGTGGATAGAGGATAGTGGATAGAGGATAGTGGATAGAGGATGGAGGATGGAAGATGAAGGATGATGGATGGAAGATGGAGGATGATGAATGGTGGATGGTGGATAGAGAATGGTAGATGATGAATAGAGAATGATAGATGGAGGGTGGAGGATGGTGGATAGATAATGGAGAATGGAAGATGGAGGATGTTGGATCGTGGATAGAGGATGGAGGATGGTGGATAGATAATGGAGAATGGAAGATGGAGGATGTTGGATCGTGGATAGAGGATGGAGGATAGAGGATGGTGGATGGAAGATAGACAATGGGGGATGGGGGATGGCGTATGGTGGATGGTGGATAGAGGATGGAATATAGGGGTGGCCGATGGTGGATGGAGGACTGTGGATAGAGGATGAAGCAACGGAAGAAACAGAACCAACGGGAGAAAAGGGATCAACGAGAGAAACGGGAGTAACAGAGTGAAGTAACAGAGTGAAGTAACTACGTAAGCGTAGCCGGCTAGTTATTGATAAACAAAAAAAAACAGAAAAACCTTTAATCTTCAAATTGTGGAATATTTACATATATCGGGGCAATTCAATTGATCGAACCAATCCTAGTCACATAGCTTGACTTGAAATTTTTACTGATATAACATTTTTTCCAATATTCTGGGATCAACTTATTTATTAGGTTAAAATCAAGGAGTCGGTTAAGTTGAGATAAGAACAACTTGTTACACGGTTGCCAACCTTTAAAGAAAATAACCGCGTTAGTACCTTTTTTAAAACTAACACCATTAGGTTTGACTATTTCTTAAACTTTATTATTTCAATTATACAGTATTGTGATCGATTTAAAAAAAATGTTGCTACTCTGAATTTTTTTTACCCATTAGGAAAGGTTAGTATAGGAAAGGTTAATATAGAAAAAATGCAGTCCGTCTGTCCGTCGTACGCTGTGTGTAGTTTCGTTTAGAGGCTCGAAGTTACCAATCCCTTTGAGCTATTAAGTTGAAATTGTGGTTGAAATTGTGATGGTGGTGTGTGGATAAGAAAATAACCTTCCATGATACAAGAACTACATATATGTAAGATAGAAGCTTCGATTTATACAGGAGGCAGGCCTAGTGAACTGCTAGTAGAGCAAACCAAATTGGGATAGGGTAGAGACCTCTAGAGAGGGGTTAAAGGTGGGGAGGGTAAAATTGATAAAATTCAGATCATCGTAATTTTTATATCTCGAGATATTCTAATGATAACTGAAATTCGGTGTTTAGATAAAGCTACAGTAGTGGAGAATTGTTTAACGTTATGGGAGATTCTTTCCTATATCTTGAACGGCTTATGATTAAGAACGTGAATTTTTCGGGATTTTTTATAATTATGTAAAAATTTCCATGGGAATTTTTGAATTTTCAACCTCCAAGTTGGTGTATGGGGTTGTATGTAGTTTTCACAATCTTATTTTAGGTTTGATACCTGGCTTTTACTTATGTAGACTTTTTTTATAATCACCTATAAACCAATTTAAGGATTTTCTGATATTCAACCCCTAAGGGGATGTAAAAGGATTGCATATATTTTCACGAATTTCGTCATATCTCTTAAGTCTGATAGCAAATTGGTTCTTACTTCTATAGGCTTTTACTGTAAGTGACTAAAAACAAATATCTATTAGTAGCTCTCGTTAAGACGAATTCTTAGATTCAATTTTCTCAAAATACGAGTAGCTCCTCTCTAAATCTTATATTCTACTCGAATTTTTGAGAAAATTTGATCTAAGAGTTCGTCTAATCGAGAAAAGTGGCTTATACAATTGTTTCTACTATAGACTCGAGTTGATAAAGATTTTCTATCTTGTGTTATCCACAATGACTAAGATTAACTTTGCAACCTTTATTTGGATAGCTCTCATATACTGTCTGTAAAATAGCTACAAAAACTTTGGAATGCAATTTGGGAACGGAAATTTTGTGTAAGCTTTGATGCGTCAATACCTTTGGTAAAATGGAAAAATTCAACTATTCCCTCGTTTAGATATCATGCAAAATTATTGCAAAAAAAACCCAGTTCTCCAGTCCGAACACAAAAAAAAAACTTAAAAAATTTAGAGTAAATAAATTTTCTTGATTTTCCCTTCATTATACCATATTGTTTTTTTATAGATAAATTTTAAGGGTTTTGACTGCTATCAACTGATTTTTTCCGGAGATACGATCTTAGCCAATCTCCAACTATGGGTATACGAAGGATATTTTTTTAAAAGCCAGGAAAATGTAAAGGCGAAAAAGCAAGTTATAAGATGAATTTTACGCATTAAACCTACTAAATCTAGATCTCAGCAAGATTCCCTAAAAAGTCGTTAATTTAGTGCTGTCTTCAGTCTTTCTTAGCTAACAAAGAGCGGTGACATCAGTCCCAACTGTTTCCATGCTAAATTTACTAGTATCTTAGCTATTAATCTGATCACCAAACTATGACAAAACATACAAAAAGAAGTAACGATCGTAGTTACACTTGAAGGGACCAATTTAAGGAGTGGTGCAATTGAAAATCCAACTGACGATCAATATTAAGTCGGCAATACCTGATTTTGATATTCCACATACTCGTACTGTCCCCGAATGATGTTAACCGTGAAACTCAGATAGAAAATCAAACTTTTCCACATTTTTTTTTAAACGGTTACGCTTACTTTAGATACACCGACCGAATTGTTCTTCCCGTAAATTTACTCCGAACCGTTTCGCGTAAGACACCAAACTAACTTTGGGAAGAAGATCGCTACCTTTAGTATTACTAAGTTTTTATGTTTGTTAATAGAAAGATTCCCCTTGTTGCCATACTCATCTGTTCAGTCATTGTAACGAAACGAAAAAAAAAAAAACAGGAAAAAATTAAGTTACGAGTTTTATAGATGAGCAATGTGAAGACGATCATGCAGATTGCCCTTGTTGGTAATTTGTCTTAAGAAAAGATGAGCATTCTTTTACTATGTATAGTGGTGTACTAGAGTATTGGTAGCCCTTGCAAGTTTTTAGTTCCGGTCGGTGGCTAGTCTTAAACGGCATTACGTGATGGATAATTGGGTAATGTTGTCGCGAGATTTACGGGACATGTGTGCAGTTAAGCATATTATTAAAACGTAAAATAAATTGTTTTTGTCTTATAGACTCTACGCGAAATCTATAGAACGTTCGTTCTAAGTTTGATACAACCAAGTTTATAGCGAAGTGGAAAACAGTCTCAGGTGAACAAAATTGTTGTTTTTTCAGAAATTTCAAGTCTCTTAGGAAATGTTTAAACTAAGAAGTCTAAGCTTAAGGCAAGGTATCACTTCTCGACGGGAAAAAAATGCCTTTTTTTTATTTTATTTTTCATCTTTAACATGTTGAGAATACGGAGGCGAAAGGATATTTCGATATCGAATATATTTTACGAGCTACAGACCGATTTGTGGAACGGTTGCCCCGATATTCAATACGATTTTTTTTATAACGTCAAACTTTAAACGCGTTTTTCTCGAAACCACTTTCTCCAGAGCGCGGTACGTTCTACAGCTCGAACGAATAACCCGATTTTAATAAAATAAAGCTTAAAAGAAAGTAAACTAAATTTGGGAGCCCGAACGTCGAATTTTTTTTTTTTTTATTCCACTTTTTTTTTATGTGAGTTTTTAAGCCAAAAAAAGCGTGAAAAAAGTGACTTTTTTTTAAAATAGCTGCCATTTTAGTCTCAGGGCGTTTTTAATTTAATTTTAATTTAATTTAGTTTCATAAACTTTTTGAATTTGAGGTTTCGGATCACTTGGCGAGGCTGTAGAAGGTACCGCGTGAATCAACTCACGCCGATCGCGGTCTTACGTCATAGGAACTGGAGCCGCCATTTTGAAATATATTTTTCTAAAAAAATTCACAATTATTCTTCACTTATACCTCTATATAACCCATTAATTGTTTTTTCCATATATATTTATTTTATATCCAAAAAAAATCGTGAAATTGAGGCATTTTTCGGGTATTTTAAGTGCCTTGCCTTAAGTTATTATTCAAACCTACTACAATAGTACACGAATGTGCGAACCAAGCTTTATCTTTCTAGCATCAGCCGTTTGTAAGATAAGAATCAATACTTTTTCTACATTCCTGTATACGCTCACTTCATGTCCCTAAGGAATCTGCACTTAAATACGATTTGGGACTCTCAGAGATCGAGTTAGACCACTAACATTGTCTTGTAAGTAAATAAATTTAAATAAGTAATAAAAGTCACACTCTAAAAACTGGAAGTAAATACCTACACAACTTTGAAAGATGTAAAATCACGCATTTTTCGTCACAAAATTTAAAGTTAAATTGATATTTACTTGAAAAAGATGCATTTATCTTATTCACACAAATATTATACAAATTTACATATGTTTTGTATAATTTTACTTTAGATTAGGCAAATATGAACAGTCTTAACTTAATTTTACGTCAATAAATCGAAGTTATGCAATATTTTGCGTAAAAGTACGTCTCATGTTACAATAATGAATCACGTAGCTGTAGAAAAACAAAATTGCAGTAATTAACGAACAGAATCAATCGTTCCTGTTCATTTGATGTTTGAAATTGATGCCGGTGTGTCGTCGTCTCTCAGTTGTGCTTTTTTCATTTTAAACTAAAGTTATTAAATAACTAAATATTATAAAATATTAAGCTAAAATAAATATTATAAAACCGATGGTAATTGTCACAAGTGTTTAAGTAATAATAATGTATATTTATATGCCTGTTATTGTAAATTCAATAATAATAATATTAAATATTATAAAACTTATGTATACGTCTTGTTATTAAATAGAGTGAAAAAAAGGAGGGACTGAAAAGGAAGCTCTGTGAAAACAATGGCCGCTATTCACAGTCGTAATAAAGTTGGCTTTAGCTGACTTTAGTGTCGTGTTATTAATAAGACACTAAAGTCAGCTTTAACTTAAAGTCAACTTTATAACGACTGTAAATAGCGGTCAATATGTTTAATGGATGAGAATTTAACGTGAGTAAAATATTACAACAAAAATGTAATAAATGTACCTAAGTCATATTTTGAGCAAAGTTGCATGATATAGCACGTAATATTACCACAGAAAGAAGTAAAATCGCATTAATATATATGTTTGTTTAAATTATTTAGATCAATTCTACAACTAACTGGATGACAAAATAACCCTCTATATATAGTAACTTTACTTACGTTCTTATTTAAAAATACTACACGTGCGGTGTAAAGAATTACATAATAATGTAGTAAAATCAAAAAGGTGTAATATTACATGCACTATTAGTAGGCATTTAATTTCCCATTATTTTAGTAGTTAAATTACAAAAAAAAATTTAAGAGTGTACTTACAACAATTTGCACACTTTCGGGTTCGAACCGTGGACCCGTCACACATAAGTCCGCCGCGCTACCACTCGACCAACCTGAACATTTTTGTAACATTTTTATTTCTTCAAGAATAGCCAAGAATGACGTAATTTGTATTTTTAACCAAATTACTTAATAAAATTTAACGAAGAACAATTTCGGCTAAATTCTGCTAAGCAAAGCAGTTAAAACAGGGACGTCATTTGAGGGGGGGGGGGGTATTTGCATTATATATAACATATGGAGATTTATATATAAAAATACATACATTCATAACATCTGCCCCCCCCCCCCTGGAAAAAACTGAAATGACGGCCCTGAGTTAAAATCATTATAGATAATACGACACTAAAGTCGGCTTTAACTTAAAGCCAACTTTATGGCGACTGTGAATAGCGGCCATACAATTTATTATTCAGTAGCCCAACTTAAAGGGGTAGCTTTTAACCAAGTTACTAATACAAACTTAACCAAAATCAAATCAGTAAATTATAACCGAGTTCTTCGGTTACCACAACCATTCAATCTGTTGTTTTCAACCAAATTAATTTAACTGTTTTAGCTTGGCTGTTACAGTACTGGACGATTGGTTATTTTATCACGTTAATTGGTTAATTTTGGACAATTTTTTCAACCGAGCTAAAATCGAGCTCGGATAAGCGTTCGTTTTCTCAGTGTACCTTCGGTGTACCTGGTACCAGGTTCGAATCTGCTTGGCGGCAAGCAATTTTCGAGAATGTGATTGGGTGTTGAACTACCAGTTCACTCAGCTGTAAATAATCACGGACGAGCTTGTAGCTGACCACTTCACCTCCTAGTGCTCCGTTGGTCTCGTAATGAAGTAGCTCTAGCATTACTTCAAGGCCTTGGCCCCATTTGGGCTGTTCCGCCATTGATTATTATTATTCATCTGATTGTAGACAATATTCAGATTATAAATCAACAAAATAATTTTTGAATTTTTGAATGTGTATTAGCTTGGAAAGATGGACAATGTAGTATCCCAATACTGTCATACATGGTATTGAACAACAATATATTTTAGTATTGCCTCATTTGGTTGACTTGTCTTTGAGATTCGGGGCGCATTTGTCTCGATACATTATATTTTCCAACGAGTGCCGCAAAGAATCCAACAGACAAAAACACATGTCTTCGAGATTTCTGCGAGATTCTTGCCAATTCGGTCAAGAGTTTCAACTCTCTAGCATAAGCGGTTCACAATATAGAAATTGTTATCGCATCTCAACCTAGCACTCTCCAAAACATTTTACCCAGAGAAGTTCGTCACTATATGTAAGAAAATTGATCTTTTTTTTATGGCGTACAGCTTAAAGAACTTTTTTTAATATGACCTACGTGAGAGATTTTTTTTTAAGAAGCCATTTGTTTGGGTCGATTAAAACAAATTAGGTTAGGGTTGTAAAACACCATTCCTGACAACTTTTAATAGTCTGCCGATCTCCACTATACTGGTATATTGCATCTAAGATAACCATTCTCTTTAGCAATTATTTCGTTTCACTTATTTTTTTCTTATCTCTCATTACATTAATAGGTGACTTCCTGCTCGGTGACAACCTGCTTCGGTACCAATTCAGTCACGATTAGTTCGAGCAACAATAGAAGACCTTGATAGTCAACCATCAGAAGAAAAACACCGACCGACTACCTATTTTGATTCGTAATCCAACTTACTTAACTTCAAATCTGAAGACATAGTCAACTCTGGTCTCGAAAAGCTTACGAAAAGTGTATCACCGTCTGAGACAGAGCTGACACCTCCGCGATCATTAACTGATCAAAACTGTAATAAATAAAACGATTTCTTTCGATTGCTAATTTTCTTTTATTTTATGGAGGACTGAGAAATTGATTTAATTCATTTATAAATTAAACAAAAAAAAGAGGAGATAGTGCAAGGATGTAGATGAAAACGAGGATCATTTTATACAAAAAGAAAAAGTTGATAATGAAGCTGATCGGAAAAATAGAGAAAGGTTGAACGAGACAGATCACAGGGCAGGAAGGATGCAAGTTGGATGGATGTCCTTAAGAGCAGTATGGGAAATTGGGACAGGAGTGTGCTGAAACTCCAGCTGGATATTGACGTTCGGTCCAACCTGGGAGTGGAGCGACCTGTGGTGCATGGTGTCCAGCTGCGGCAGTATCGCAGAACGGATAGTTGGGACACGACTGAGGATTCACTCCGGCTGGGAATTTATCGGCAGGAGGCAACTGGTTGTTTGCTGGTCCATGTAAAGCTGGAGCGTCCCATGATTGAGGTGCTGGTGCGCCCCAGTGTCCGGCTGGAGCGGGATTATTCCACGATGGAGCTGGTGCGTTCCACGATGGAGCTGGTGCGTTCCACGACGGGGTAGGATTATTCCATGCTGGAGCTGGTGCTCCCCAGTGTCCGGCCTGTTGATGTTGTTGCGGATTATGCAATCGAGCATTATCGCAAATTGGGAATCCGGGACAGAGAGCTGGATCAACTCCGGCCGGGAATTGAGCTGCCTGTTGATGTTGAGCTGTCGCTAATGCGATCAGCGCAACGAAAGCCTATAAGGTGCAGAAAAGAAGGCGTTAGTTGCTTCCGTGTTTACCTTGAGGAATTTTTTTTCTAGAACTTACCAATTTTGAGAACATATTTTTTTTGAAGGACTTTAGTTAATGAACTAAACTTCCAATAGTAAACTCAGTCGATGCGGAACTGCTATGATCGCTGAATGTGCGATTGGCTTTTATATAGAAAACTGGATTAAATTTGTTTACAACACAATTGAATTGTATGTAGTTAGTGTTTGTGAATAATACTCGACATAAGGTGTTTTTTCTTCCCATTACCATTCCTCAGATCTAGTTAAATTTTCCACACAGAGCGGAAGAAAACTGTCTCAAACAACTTGTTACCAATTTCTACCACCTCCATTGTCGTAATCTGGAATAGCAGTTAGTGGAAGTACAATTCAATACCGATAGATTCTAAGGCGGTACCTCAACCTCAAACTAGCTGCTAACTGGTTCAGAAGTAACCAGTAGTAACCTCTGTCTATGCACAGTTGAGCCATGTGTGCCATACATGAGGTGGACAAAGAGACCCAAGTCAAATCACTCGCCACCGATAAATTAATGAATCGCGCGCTATTCAACAGGTTGCCCTTGATCAATGGTCCGGAAAAGTAAAGTAAACTGTGGTGAGTACAGAAAAAGTTGATACTAATATTATGCATATGGCATACGATATATTAATGTTTGGCTTAGCCGCATACTGGATCTGAACTGGACATTGAAACCAAAAGTCGCAATCCAAGCCGCAGCAATTCTGTACTAAGTATGGGAATGCGGCCAGCAACCAGCTTCGATTTCAATGCAAGTCACTGTCCAGTTATGCGAGAACCTCGCATGCTAAACGCTTTTTTTATTAGCTATTTGTTGATGTTGACCTGGGCGAGGTGATATAGTTACATACCTGTTCCGTACTCGTGCGTAGCTAGGTGTTCTTATCCGAAGATTGCGATTGTAAGTTGCATGATTTGTAGCCTGAAGGAGTAAAGAAAGTGATGTAATAACATACGACGTTTTTGTCACATAGTTAGGTATGTTGGATAAGGTCAGTAACAAGTTTAAATATTACAAGACAAGGCGCAATTGGTGTAATCTTCGCATGAGTAAACGAACAACTTCTGTAGGAGCTTAATCAGAGTTGTCTTTGAATTGAACTCGATCTTAACGCATTTTATAGAAAACTTTTTGCTGTAAGTTATTAATTTAATTAAGCACCCTGGATGTCTTCCGAGTTCCGAGTTTGTGGTGGTGAGCGTGGTGACTTTCGTATTAAGTTAAAGAGAAAGGCATCAGAGTTAACCTGAATAGCTGACTTATAGTAAGTCCAGTGTGTCTCAGGGAATAGCTGCCAAGGAACTAATACAATTGCACGGCTGATATAGCTGGGAGAACTCCGAGCTGGTATCTCCCACCTCCACCTGTATCCATGCAGTTTCCAAAAGACCTGATTAGAAAACGCATCCCTGTAAAAAGTATGTACAATGTTTTGAAACCAAAATGAACAAATTTTACTTTATTACTTTTTAATAATAAAGTATTGTGACTGGTGGTTTTTTATATCTCAGGAACGGCTTATGCTAGAAAGTTGAAACTCAGAACATATATGTGAAGCGTGACCCAGCCAAAAGTGTCGATTTAAAAATTAAATAAAAAAAAAACCGTTTAACATTTTTCAAATTTTTTTTTATTATTTAAAAGTACAATCTTTCCGTTTAATTATGGAAAATTATTTCATTCAAATGGCTGCCGCGGCTGGCCTTACAGTAGGCAATTCTGTTGGTCCAATTTCGAATCACATTTTGGATTGTTTGCGGCTTTATCGGTAATGGTTGCTTCAATATTGGCCTTCAAATGGTTAATTGTTTGTGGATTGTCCGCATAGCAGTTGTCCTTCATGGCTCCCCACAAATAAAAATCCAAAGATGTCAAATCGCAGCTCCTTGGCGGTCGATTGACTGAAGGTGCACTTTTTCGACCGAATTTCGTACGACATTTTCTTGCAATTTCGGTACAATTGTCTTCGTTTTGGAAATAAATTTTCAATATTTTCCAGCGTTGTTCAAGCGTAAATCGACTCATTTCGTTCAGCGGAGATATGATACTGAATTTCTGTCAAAGTTAGAATGACATTAGTGTTGCCAGGTGCAAGAAAACGGTAATTTAAAATAGCTGCCGATAGCTGGGTCAGGCTATAGATGCTCTACTAGAGCATTCAAAGAAAAAAAATCTGGCCACAGTCTGGGTGCAACTTTATTATATTTTGGGTAGTCATGGGGTGTTTTCCTAACTATAGACCGGCTTATGCTGGAAAGTTGAAACTCGGTGTGTATATGCAAATCAATTAGAGAAGAAATTCTAATGAAAAAAGATTCGAATATTCAGTGGTGCTCAGAAGGGGGGGGGGGGTGGCAAATAAATGATCAGTGAAAATTGAGTGCACATATTTTCACGATTTTCGTCATATCTACTAGGTCTTCCCAAATATTGAATTCATTTTCATTCTACGGATTCTTCATATGAATACCAAGAAAGCATTTTCAAGATTTTTTGAAAGTCGACCCCTAAGGGGGTTTAATGTGATTGTATACTTATTCATGAATTCTGAAATATCTCTCAGGTCTCATCAGATATCGAATATCGAATACCTACACCGTATCTCAGAGTTGAACGCGTTCCGAACTTCTACGGAAAAACCATAAATTGGCGCCTAGACTGTTGGGAGATTTTTTTTTATTTATTTTTTTATATTTGGCAGTTTACACTGCTCTATAAAGTACTCGTGTACCAGAAAATTAACTTGCGATTTCAATGGAATCGGGTTAAAAAAAAATCTAATAACATATGTAATTGTAATTTGTCTATAACATTATTGAGAAGTACTTCGATTTTTTTAATCGCGATTCCATTGAGATCCCAAGTTGAATTTTATGGTATGTTTTGTAAAACGATTACATATATTTTTTTTCACATATATTTTTTAATCGGCGTTAGTAGATAAGATCACGAATTTCGTTATTTCTGGCGATTCTTGATGTTCAGTAAGTCCAGTACTTCTCTAGCCGAGGAAAAAAATTTGGAAGTGGTGGGGTAGGAGGTAGGAACAAATTATGATTTTTATTTAAAAATTTAGATTTATATTTATCAAAAATTATTTATTAAAGAATAGAAGCTAAGTATTGATGAGTCACTATAGAGGCCTACTAGAAAGAATAAATGTTTGTAGCAAGGTACGGGCATAGGTGGATTTTTGTATCTCAGAAACGGATTATACTAAAAAGTTGAAACAAAGCACTTGGAGTAATTAAAGCAAAAAATTGCCATTGTCGTAGAGAGGTAGATTAAGAAAACTATCAGCTAAAAGGGTTTGCCTTTCCACATATTCACGAATTTAAATTTTTAGACACAGTACTAAGAAACTACCTTCCATGAAGTCTTATAGAGGCTACGAGGCAGGGAAATAGCTTCGGTAAGGACTTATGAAGGGTAGTTTCCCAGAAGGGCATGTCGAGGTTTAGGTCAGTATAGAACGCGTTGCGGACTTAAGCCCAAAAATTAATAAAGTTACGCCCAGAGTTTTTTTCTTGTACTCAAATACATACACAGGAACATTTCTCGAGTATGCTTAATTTTTTATCATTAGGTGGGGATATGAAAAAAAATATTTTAAATGGTTTAAAAAAAAATTTATATATTAAAAAATATTTAAAATTTGTATTAATATTATTTTTTTAAGTATGAAGGATTTAGATGTTAGTTTTTTCAGTCAGAAGAATGGCTTTGCTAGAAAGTTAATCTTCAGTTCTTCTTTGTAGAGAAGCATTCTTAAAACTCAGCTTTAGCAAAATTTAACTGATGATATTGAACCGAAGAACCAATTACGAAAACTGTGACCTATATGCATACCTGTAACAAAATAACAAAAAGTTGCATCGAGATTCTTCTTAAGGCAAAAGATGCGTCAGACGAACTCGGCACTAACTTTGCGTCTAACGCAATGCGTCTGACGCATTCAGTTGTTGGGATCCACTAGAATAGAGCTAGAATAGAGCGTGGGTGGTAAAAGTTTTTTTCTCCTGCTAAATGCTTGCTAATTAATTTCACCTCCGGCATCACCTGTAGTAGTTAAAAGCCCACGAAATACTCATAAAATCGACTATAAATTAGATGTTCAAATTAATTACACGTCATTAACCCAATGTGAGGTGACATTATACGGTGTGCAATCACTTCCAATTAGAATAAGAGCGGAACACGAAATAGGTGGCTAATCTGTTTAATAGTCGGACATAATCGCAAATTCCATTTTGTTTAGCCGTGAATAAAACTGCAACAGTTGCGAGCAATAGTAGTCAGCTTAGTGAGAATCATGTTGCTATTGGGGGTATAATGCTGCTGACTGCATCGGTCGGACAAATCGACCGGTCGCCGCAACATTATGCAGACCGATTAGTGAAACAATGGATCTCCGTGCACCGTCCAACCGAATCTTAGATTCGAATTGAACGTTACGATTTTGCATTTTTACTGTACTTGATCCGCGCAACTACTTTTCGCGACTATGGTCAATGGCTTACAACATCCACTCAATGCAATCACAATCCTATTTTTAGTATAGTTCCATGTAAAATAGAGCGACCACCTTTTAGTCACAACTTACCTGTATGACGGATACCGAGGATAGAGTAATAATTTCAAATCCCAGGTACATTAAGGTATGCAATTGTAATTGATGGAGTGGAATGGTTGAACTTGAACGCACCTTGTTTGGTCAATCAAACGGTCGAACAGTATTGCAAATTTTATACGAGAAAGGAAGTAAAAATGAAAATGACCAAATGGTTTTGTTACCAAGATTGGATTGTGACAAGAGTAATTCGTAACAAATTATAATTGTGTTCGAAGTGGAAATTATTGAGCTGCTCGTAATCCGGACTTACCCTGTCACGAAACTAGAAAATTGTATAGCTATGAAAGATACCTGTACATTGTATGAATAGGTCCAACCCCACATTGAGCAAGCTGTTAGAAAAAGTGCAATAATAAAGTATTTAGAGGACTTTTCTATGAAGGAGTAGTGCAATATTTTGAACGCACCTATAATGATTATTTAATTATCAACTTTATAAGTTAAACTTCTCTCCAACTTGGCGTGACAAATATTGCCGAAAGGGGAATATAGCCCAAAAATCATTCAATTAAATTTGAAAGTTAATGAAGAAGTACTACAGAAATGATCCTGTGAAGTATAGTCTTAACAATTAACTTAACAATCTATAAGCAAATTCTATTTTTTGCAAAGGGGTCAGTCATACTTACAATAAAAACAGGGGCGATAAAACATCTCAAAAATTATGTTTTCATAGTAAATCTCTGTACCTATGTTGCACAACACGTGATTTATGAAAGACAATTTGAAATATAAATATGACAAACCCCTGTTCAAAATCCTTATTTTAATTTGTTACCATATGCACCTAATATCCAAAATTTGAACAGCTTTTTATCCCAAAAGCACTCACAGAGATATTATTTTGAAAATATGCTACTTTGATCTGCTGAATTCTTCACATATATCGTTTTATTATTTTATACTGCGTAGCCCACGTCGTTCATTTTTTAAATGACAATACTATCATATACCTATTAATATTAATTCAAAATCTCAACTTCTTAGCATAAGCGGTTCCAGAGATATTGAAGCCAATACTATTCGCCTTGCGTGCGGACTACGTATACGCATGAATACCGTTTTAATGCTGAAATTTTATAGCTAGATACTAATAATAGAAAAAAACAACTCTGTTCTTAATGTGGTTTTCAATAGCATCTTTTTAAATTGGATATTTAAAAACATAAAAAAAGAAGAGGAAAAGCAACACTCTATTCTTTTATACATATTTTTTCATTTGGTTTTTACTATTAGAATGAACTCCGAAACATGACGAATTTCAAGATCTATCCCATCTTTACAGCTCTACTTCAGTACTTAAAAACAAAATTTACTCAGGACTAGTAAACTTTTAACCAAACGAATTGTACCACGAAAAAATAAAATGATGTCGGAAAATTAGATTCTTTTACCAAAAGTATTCAGTACTGAAAATTTATATTAAATCACCAATTTCTGTATTCAGTTTAGAGGAACTTATTTCGGCATTTTTCAAAAAATAATTCATATGCAATTTTACTGTATTGTACTGTGCCTAAAAATATTATGCACCAAGCGGGAAAATACTAAATTTGAAGGTAGCAATTTATTTTTAAATTTTATTACGATACAAGACATTATTATTCTTATTTTTAAATAATAATAAAATAACATATTTTCGTCTTAAGCCTTCAACACCGCACCCTATTCCTAAGGAAGTCTTCATCGTGCAGATATGAAGGTATTTAAAAACGAAAATCTTCAGAAGCTTATCTTTTGGGGCTAGTGAAATATAATAAACTATTGTATTTCCATTATAGAATACATGAAACAATAAAGACGGGCAAAGCATTTCCTTTCAGTGAAGTATTTCACTCCCAATCACTCACTTGAAGGAACGAGTTCATAGAACTCAGTTCTTGAACTAGTCACTCACTTGAGGCAACGAGTTCACTGAACGAGTTCACTGATCTAGTTCAAGAACAGAGTTCAGCGAACTCGTTCAGTGAACTCGTTCGTTCAAGTAAGTGACTGGGAGTGAAATACTCTCATCAGAACATGTACTGACGACCTTAAAAAAAATAGCAGCAGATTTCCATAAAGTAGTTCCGGAAATGTTCCCTCTCTCCGATCCAGAACATGAGAACCTAAAAAACCAAAAGTACAGTGAAGTAGTTCCGGAACTAATCTTTGGTTCGTTTCGTCACTACGATTTTTGTCACGTCTTCAATGGAACTGCAGTTCACCAAAATGAGTGAGTTACTTCTCTCAATCACTTCATTGAAGTGTTCTTTTGGAACAGTTCTTAGTTCACTATATTAACAAAAGTTCATGCCAAATTATGTTAGCATAAAAAATATTCCTTTCCTAATAATTTTGGATAGAATTTTGTTGATGAATTAGAAGTATTAAATAATTAATAGAGAATTTTTTACTTCGATATATTTCACAGAAACTAAATTAATTCGGAATAAGCACTCTTGGTACTGATTGATTTTTCCTTCAAATTTTTTTTTGTTCAATATTTGACAGGAAAAATTTTATTGAATTTTCCTTAAATTTTTTTTTGTCAAATATTTGACAGCATGACATACAGTGTAATACTAGTTTAAAGCTTTATCATGTCATACAGAGTAATACCAAATTAAAGCTGATATTACATTGTATACCAAATATTTGACTAAGGAAATTGTTAAAAAATTCTAAAAAAAAATTTCCTATCGAAATAGAACTTGTAGGTACAGAACAAATAAAATAATGTGGAAAACAAAAATTTGACAAATATAATATATGACAGCATTAGCCAGGAAAAATAGTCATATATATGAAAGCTTAGCATACAGTGTAATACTAACTTCAGATATATTTAACACCACATCCCCAAAGAATAGAACGCACAATTTCGAATTTTACAAGAGATATATATTTTTTTTATAAATTAAGAAATCTTAATATGTTTAGATCATGAATTAGAGAAGGATCGTGTCTAAACATAAAAGAGAAGAGTTATAAATTCATCACATTATTTAGCGGAAGCAGTTGGAAATTGCAGACCACACTTAAGAGCAGTATGGGAAGTTTGGACATTGTTGGGCAGATACTCCAGCTGGGTAAAGACGCTCTGTATATCCTGGAAGTGGAGCAACTTGTGGTGCAGCGGGTCCATGATGTCCACCGTTAGCTGAGGTATCGCAGTATGGGTAGTTGGGGCACGATTGTGGGTTTACTCCAGCTGGGTACTTATCACCGCCCAAGTGGTTTCCTGATGGACCAGTGTAGGAAGGTTGAGCTGGTTGATAATAAGGCGATTGGGTTGGAGCAGCCCAGTTTTGTGCTGGAGCCGGTTGGTAGTATGGAGCTGGAGTTGGTGCGTTCCATTGTCCATTATCGTCAGCTGATGGATTCCATTGTCCGTTGTCTTCTTGACCGTTCCATTGTCCGTTGTCAGCATGGGCATTCCATTGTCCGTTGTCAGCATGGGCATTCCATTGTCCGTTATCAGCTGGAGCATTCCATTGTCCGGCAGAAGGTTGTGGGTTCCATTGTCCTTGTTGGCCTTGATGTTGTGCCTGTGGGTTATGCAACAAGGCATTGTCGCAAATTGGATATCCGGGACATGCTGCTGGATTAACTCCGGCTGGAAGCTGTGCTGCTTGTTGATGATGTTGAGCTCCAACAAAAGCGATGAGAGAAATCAAAGAAGCCTATAATCCACAAAAGTTAGGCTTAGTTGATATCATCACCGGAATATTGAAAAAAATATCTGACGAACACTTACCAATTTTGAGAACATTTTGATGCTGTTTAATTGTTTGGACTATAGTAGGATAGAATCTATACTTCCAATAGTGAACTCAGTCGATGCCGAACTGCTATAATTTCTCAACAATTCGACGGCTTTTATATGGCAAAAATTATTTCCGATCGATAAAATTCACCACACCCGTCGCTCGATCGTACATAGCCACCAAGTAATGGAAGATGATTGACCGGCTAACTCCCTCCCTCCTGCAAAAAAAAAACACGCTGATATAAGTTCCATAGCTCGAAGCAAGAAGTCATACTCAAAGTAAACTGCTTGCAGATTATCCGCAACGATCAAGGACTAAAGTAGTGCGCTGACCTATTATGCGGCACTACTGGTTTTCAATGGAGAAATGGAAGAGTTTACATGCAATTGATTTTTAAATTGACCTTACATTTAGTGTAAAAATAAATATTATTTCAGGTAAGCGATATGTGCGTCAACAATGTTGGTATGTGTTTTTTTTCTTCTGAAACGGGTGCTGGCTTGAAGTCCTTGACTTTGAGTCACCAGATATTCGAGTCCCCTGACTCTCTCACATTCGAATCGTTTAAAATCTTATTACCTAATAAGAAAATCCAATCAATCAAAACAAGACCAGCTCTCGATGCAACAATATAAATCTCAATTGTTACAAGATCTGAGATTTGTTGTTGGTAAAGTGGATGTGGCGCCAAGGCAAAATTCAAAATTCCTTCCGATGGAGACATACAAAGCGTCAATTAGCAATCGAATTAAAATTATCGCGCTCTGAATTTGATCAGTAATATTAGCCTGCGATTAGTATTAAGCGTTACGCTATCAAAAACGCCTGAAGCATTTTTCGATGTCCTCTCAAGTCCGCGCCTTCTCATAAGAAAACCTGTTGGTTGGTTGAACCACTGACCACTTTGTCGAGATAGAACTAATTTTCTGGACCAGCTGCTGGACAAATTTGTTGTTTGATTAATTTTTTTTATTATATTTTTTTTTTCATAAATCTGAACAGTAACAAAATACGAGTTAAACGACTTTCACATGATAAATGACCAGTTGGCCAGGTACATACTATGTGTACGTCTATTGTACGTGGTACTATACACTATAAGATCAAGACGAAAAGCAATAACAACAAAATATATCTATCGATAATTATGTTGATCCAGTACACTCTACACTCAATGCCAAAGTGGATAATTTATGGTCAGGGGTTCGAGCTACAAGTGTGTGCTGATCTGGGGACCACTTTTCATTTTCACGATCATACGCCCGTAATCGAAGGTCATGATCGCCGCACTCGGTACACCGGTATCCCGGCTTTAGAAAAAAAAACATCAATTGCCTTTCGAGAAATTCCTTCTGTTCTATTATATTTTTGATTTAGTGATTTGATGCCATATTGATTCTATAGTCCGATCTAGACAGATAATCTATTGGATTTGTATAGTAGTGATCTTGTCAGCGAACTAGGCTGTGAGTATGTACTATTGAATTGGATCCACTTCACCACCCCAATAGACGATACAGTCAATAGTACGGGCGCAATTTAATTTGTGAAAAAAAGAAAATTGTTACGCCACTGATACCGAGCCAACACAGCAGAATGACAGTGGCGTTCTCTTTCTATATTGAGAAATTCATTTTCTAAGACTTTTGAATGGTAGAAGTTCATAGGACTATGTAGTTTGACTTCATATAGTTAGATTTATAAATTAATAAATTCTGTAGTTATTATTATTGGAATTTTTCATGGTAAGCAAACATAGAAGCAAATTTGAAGAAATGTTTGTTGTTTTCCGGCGTCAGTGTCTTCATTTGCTTCTACGATAGCTTACCATGAAAAATTCCATTAATAAGAAATCGGGAAATTTTTTTTTTGGGAAATTCGATGTCACACCCTTAACTTTGTTGATCTTTATATATCCCAGCGAACAACCAAAAATTCCACCAAATTGGTTGAAATATTGGATGATCTTTAGTGCCACCTTAGTATAAGGCAAGAATTTTCGCTCCAATATAATTCACGATAATGAACCTTGTTTCAACATTGCCTGTATAGAATATCGCTAGCCTAGTCCAACACAGTCTTATAAACTGGCCTATCCAGTGATGGTTTTCCAGTTGTCATGCCCTCAACGACAGCGATTAATCAACAGTCGGGGAATTTGTGTTGGGGTGTTGGTTTTCCACTGACTCCAAAAAATAAAAAAAAAATTTCTGTAGTTATTGTTTGCTCAATTAGACATTTTCCAAAAAGAATTACATACAAACAATAAAATAAACATTAAAAACATGAAAATAACAAATCGGGAAATTTTATGAAATGAATATATCTAAGCTACATTAAAAAAAAAACAGCCAACGGTCTGGGCACAATTTAATATTTTTATTATTTTTCAGAGTGCGATAGAATAAAGTTAATTATTATTATTATAATATAAGTTTATTATGAAAACTGTGATAACGTATGTAGCCCGCCCTTTTACACCCTCTTGTGGTTGGATATTCAAAAATTAGGTTTTATGCGATTATATACGAAGTGAAAATCAATTCGATATCTCATCAAATCTAATACTTACATTCCTTTGGCGGTTGAATTACAGAAAATCCTTACACCCCTTCGTAGGCGATTATATAAATAGTAGGCGGAGGTAAAAGTCAATTTGATATCGTATCAAATTTAAAAGATATGGTAAAAACTATGAAAACGGATACAACGACCTCATCCTCACTTGGGGTTGAATATCAAAAAAGTCTGAAATCGATTGTATATATACAAAAAATCTGAGGAAGTAAAACGAACACCCTTACAGAGACATGACAGATTTCATGAAAATATCTTCAACAATTTTACTTACTAGGGGTTGAAAAGGAATAACTGATTTTAGGTGACTATATGAAAAGCCCGTGAAAGTAAAACTTTATCTGATATGTAATCAGACCTGAGAGATATGACTAAATTAGTGAAAATTAATACAACCAATTTACGCCATCTTAGGGGTCGAATTTTAAAAAATCCTGAAAACACTTTCTAGGGATTTATTTAAAGAACCAATGTTAGAAAAATTTATTCCAGATTTCAGAAGACGTAAGAGATATGACGAAATTCGTGAATGTATATAGTATTGGTTGCATTATATTATATTTTTATAACGTGAAAGACGATTTATAGCTGTTTTAAAATGTCCTCATCATCATCAATTGCACGACAGCCCAAATCGGGCCTGCAGGATACATTGTCTGAAGTCATCTCGGTTCAGCGCCCGCGTCCTCCAATTTGTGCATATAAGAAGCGATTTGCAATCTGCGTCAACTGAATCCTCGTTTAAAATGTCATACAGGATCAATTGATAAAAACAAAATTAATCCTTTAAAATGTCCTGCAGGATCAATTTTGTTTAGTAATTCATAGTAAAAATGAGATCGTTGCTTAAATTTTGTTCATGGTATTATTACATCTTTTCTTTTAATGATATTTTATTGCACTATGTCAACTACGACGTTATCCCCATTTAAGAAAACCCTATGAGCTATTAAATTTAATTTTTTTCTGAATGGACAGGGTAGACTCCTCGAAGTGACTTTTTTTATGGGGTGCGGGTGTGAGAGGGAAGCGTTTTAGACGGAAAATTTTGGTTTCTAGATCTCAGCAACCGCTTCTGTAAGAAGACTGAAACTTGGAGTTTTTATAGAGCTTCGATAGTGAACCCATTTGCAATTGCTGATATGGGTGAAGGGGTGGGTGGGTTTTCGATATATTCTTCTAGTATACCTATATAGATGTTTATTAAGTTTTAATTTCGTGACATCAACCGTTTAGGAGATATGGATTTTACAATGTCTCGATTTCGGCTTGCGAGCGGTTCGAACGTATTTTTTTTAGGGTATGAAATTTTTTTTTTAAATCAATAGCAATTCTTTATTATTAAAATAATTTGCCAAAAATTTTGAAATACTGCTCTTGAGATTTAAAAACCAAAAGCCTGTGTTATGCAGAAATTTAGACATACAGGAATTATATATCTCGTAGGCTTGCGCTTTCTAGTTCACCTTAGTGATCGCGAACGAACTAGTTCCCCAGCCCTTGCGAACTAGTTCGTTCTTGTAGTTCGCAGTTCAGAGTAAATTGCGAGGACCTAAACAAAAAAAGTTCTCCACTCACGAAAGAAGACGCTGAATGTGATGACCTGAAAATAGAAGGTCCTCACTTCCCTCGCGAACTTAACTGGTTCCTTCTTTCAGTTCCAACTTCGCGAGAGTGGAATGATACGTGGTATACAAATGTGATGACGAACTACTTCCTACAAACTAACTAGAACCGGAATTCACTGCGAACTAGTTCGTTCATTTCACTAATGGGAACGATCTTCCGAACTAGTTCGTTCACGAACTATGTACACAAGCCTAATTTCTAACGTACTCCCATGAAACTAATTTGGCACCCTACTAAAATGCTGTTTAAAATAGAAATGCGTAACTATAGCAAATAAATCCGCGATAGTAGTGCACTTCATCACTCAGACAACATTCTTAGCACCTATTGTTGAATAAAGCTCGCCAATTTGTTGCTAAATCAAACTATGTATAATAAAATCGACACCTTTTTTTTGTATAAAAGGCTGTGTTAACAGAACACAATTACCTTAGAGTACTTACCGGTCGGTTTCGCACCAATGACATACATTGACAATCGGAACACACAATTCAATAGCCTCTTGAGATCTGCGTTTAACACAAATCAAATTCAATCAATGAATAAAACATGGCTACTTTTACGATCTCTTCGGATATAAAGGGGTCCATGACGCTACATAAAATTCTTATTCTCCTAACTTATACCGTAATTGAAATTATCGATATTATTTCGTTATTATTATTGATTGGCAGGTTTACGGATAATAAACGTCTATTCTCAATGAAATTGAAATCGATTGGTCGGTCCGTTCAGTAGTTCCAGATTGAGATTTCATCATCGATAACGAGATTCGACCAGATTACGATCGATATTTTTATCGATCTGTATATATTATGTACGATTCGCAATCATACACCTATTACTTTTAATGGTTTATTGAGTAATAATTTTGTTAATTTATCATAACGGGTGTAAAATAGAGTGATTCATGTATGTGGATACATTGAGGTGTCTGTTAAAAACAGAGGGTGATCGTTATACCTCTAATTGAATCAATGCCAGGCTTTCGATTGAATTTTAAACTCATATCGATCTATCATACTAATATAGTCCATTTGTTACTCGACCTACACTGCCCAGAAAATGTAAATAACACATCGTGTAAAATTTGAAACAAGTATTAAATCATAAATAAAAAATAACATTTTTTGAAACTACAATACCCATATAATTTTTTTTTTAAACCAAAATATTAAAAAAAAATTGTATATGTTAAGAGTTTGTTGTTCTTTCCGGTGTCAGTGGAGTGAAGCTCCAATACGAAATCCCCGACTGTTGATTGACCGTAGTACTTGACGAATTTTGGAAAGAACTTTCACCTAGTCCAACACAAAAAATCTTATGATAAACTGGCCTCACCAGTGAAAGTTCTTTCCAAAATTCGTCAAGTACTACGGTCAATCAACAGTCGGGGATTTCGTATTGGAGCTTCACTCCACTGACACCGGAAAGAACAACAAACTCTTAACATTTAATAGCTTCAATGGTAGCATGACCATGAAAAACTAGTAACATAAAAGTATTGGTAAAAATAAGTTTTGCGTTGGACCCACTGGGCCCCGGACTTAACAACAGATTTTCAAGATTCATAGCCATATGGTTATCCAAGGTTACAACCATTTCATAGCCATATACGTCCTACCTTTAGTATAAGGTAGATGTCCGGCGAGTTCCCGATTACATTATTCGTGGAAATGAATTTGGATTACGATTTGGCTATATAGAATTTGCCTCAGCAATTCCACCAGCTGTCAGGGTGTTTCGGAAGTTGGCTAGAATACACCCTCTGAAGAGTCTTCTGCATTCCGATGACGAAACAGCTCCTTCGGACCTAGTCCAACACAAAAAATCTTATGATAAACTGGCCTCTCCAGTGAAAGTTCTTTCCAAAATTCGTCAAGTACTACGGTCAATCAACAGTCGGGGATTTCGTATTGGAGCTTCACTCCACTGACACCGGAAAGAACAACAAACTCTTAACATTTAATAGCTTCAATGGTAGCATGACCATGAAAAACTAGTAACATAAAAAATATTATAGTTTAGATTAAAATCTCTGCAATGAATAATTAAAATATTAATAAAAAAAAATCGTTATACGAATGAGTTATATATAGGTATTTTATTAATGCTGCGAAAATTTAGAATCTTATGAGACAAAGCAATTGCGCTCTATCAATTGCCCCATCAATGAAAATACGTTTCATTATATTCTAAGTAATCAACTGCGGTCATCAATACTATGAATTCGCTCATTGATTTAATAAATATGTTCATCACTTTTTCGATTTTTTCATAGTTTCTTCCGATTTATCAGTGTTGAAGTAAACTACGAAATTAATGAACTGTTATTCTTCATATCATGTTGTGAGGACGGAAATTAGCCCCACCGACCAAATTTCATACAAATCTCGAATGTACTATATACTGGAGGTTACATAAACCAACCACAATTCCTAACGAAGTGAAAAAACTTCGAGTACTATCGAAATTATTCGCGGATGGTAAATGTTCCCGTAAGGTCACAAGGTAGTGTGAACTTAAAGTTCCTCTTGTAGCAACATTGACTACTGTTCTGACCAGACATCCGTCTCTAATCGGTTCCCAAGCTGGAGAAGGCATCGTTGAATTAAAGTTCCTCTTTGAAATCTTGGGACCGATTAGTTCATGTCCAGGTAGAGCAGAGCTGAGCCAAGCAGAGCAGAGCAGAGCAGAACAGAGCTGAGCCAAGCAGAACAGAGCTAAGCCAAGCAGAGCAGAGCCAAGCAGAGCAGAGCAGAGCTGAGCCAAGCAGAGCAGAGCAGAGATGAGCCAAGCAGAGTAGAACAGATCTGAGCCAAGCAGAGTAGAACAGATCTGAGCCAAACAGAGCAGAGCTGAGCCAAAAGGAGCAGAGCTGAGCCGCAAGCAGCGACTACGCGCAGAGTTAAGCAGCGACGACCATTTCGAGCCATGACATGCATAGCGAGTAACGACGAGCAGAGACAAAGCAGCGACGAGCATAGAGTAAATTACGATGTGCAGCGACGAGCATAGAACAACACAGAGAGACGAAGATAGGGAGTGCCAAGACGTAGGCGCAACACAGCAGAGCTGAGAGAGCCAAGGCATAGTGACAACACAGAGAGGGAGACGAAGTCACACATTCAGAGAGAGTCGAAGACAGGACGGGACAGAGCGGAGAGTGTCAAGGCAAGGCTAGTGAAGTCGTACCCGCAGAAAACACGAATACAGTCACGCTTAACAGAGTCGACGAATCAGACGGCAAGAAGAAAACCAAAAGAAATCGAATACAGAACAGTGAAATAATTGTAATAATGTCATCAAATCTATTATAATAAAGTGAAGGATAATATTAAATAAATATTTTTTAACGAATCCCGGCACCCGTTGAGCCTACTCCGTAAATTTGAGTCGTTATAATGTTGTACATTTTCGTTCATCGAATGTATTTTTTTCGTCGATATAAAAGTCTTTACGAATATTAGCCTATTATTTCACACCGTGTATAGCTAGTGAACAAACGTTTAAATGCTATAATGAATAATATTTTTTTTATAAATACAAAAAACGTGTATTTCACTCACGTGTTTAACTGGTCGATATTTCTGGCGCTATCATGATTCGTGGGAGTGTTTACATACCAGCTGCTAAAAATGTCTTTCAAATAGCATGATCATGATTTCGAGTAGGTGGAAATAAAAATCTAGTCTTGCAATAGTCCAATTTCCGTTTATGGTTCTTGAACAGGTCAAACACGACAAAACAGAAAATTTATTACTTAACTCGTGTAAGGTTCAATGATCAATGAGTTGTATTGTCCCAATTTTCATTTTCTATTAAATACAATATCAATACTTTGTTTCAATTCAAAAACATTAACAAATTCAATAAAAAAAAAATATCAAGAAAATCAATCAAAAATCTGAAAATATTGGTAACCAAACAACCATATTTTTGCCCCTACATCTCGATATACGAGTATTCAGCAACCAAAATTAAATAGTTTAATAGAAACAAATCGATATTATTACAGCAAAATCAAAACCATAAAAATATCAGCAGAGGTGCATTACATCGAAGACAGCTTTGTATCCATGTTATTATTATAGGGATTAGGTATATTAGTTTTTCATAATCTTTAGTATTTTTTACGATAGTCGTTAAGATTTGATTTTAATTACGGACGTTTCTTTTACGAAATGTTTACTTTGACGAGATGCCTAAGCGATTAAAGACAATTATTTCTATTTTGAATTTCATGCTCCGCTGAAGGTTATGTGAGAGAAGTAACAGGTGGATAACTGTATGTTTTTGATTGGCTTATTTTTTTTTTTTAGTTTATAGATAAACTAAATGACTAAATAAATTTGAGTCATTTTTTTTATACAAGAAATAAAGTATTTATAAACGATATTGTTCCGGAAATTGAGTAGTTGAGTCTAATCTACTTATCCACCTGTTTGGGCGAAATTGTGTTATTTGGTGGTCAAATTTGGAACAGGTTAAGGTCAGAAGTAAACTTAAACTACAACACCATATTCAATCTTAAAAGAAAACATTTTCTGAAATATCAATACCCTACTGGATGTAATGGTATGAAGATAGGATCGGCCATAGAGCTAGTGAAGACGATAAGCCACCGGTTTTGTATAAAGAGCTCTGAAGCCAAAAACACGATAAGAATTGAGACAAAACATAGTTGTTATATCAAATTGTTGTTGTCTTAGCGTGTGAGTGAGTGAAACACAACAGGTGCGTTATGTCAATTTGTTGTTGTTTTGCGTGCAAGTGAATGCGACGACGTCCGCCTTCAACTCAACCGCTGCTTGTCATCTCCAGTATATATATCTCTATGGGATCGGCACACTTCCCCAAAAACGAAGTAACTCGACCATACACACTCATAAGCATTCTTTCGCACTGGTTTTTGTAATACACAGACACGACAATTATGCAATTCAGGTTTCCAGTCACTTCCAACTCCAATAGGACTGTGGTTCAAATCCGGCTCGACGGATCAAAAAAAAAAAAAATTAGGTTCTTTTACGATTATTCCAGAAGTAGTGCCATCTATACCCCTGTTGGAAAAGTCGTAAGACCTGATTTAAATAATTCCAAAATCAGACCTGATTTCTGCCTATCGATAGGCCCAAAACGCAAGGTATGACGTTCCCTAGATATGCATGATATGAATCATACCACTTTGGATGGAAAATTGAACGGTATGACAAAGTTAATACCTTGATAACAATATTGACGATCATATCATACAGCAGGCACTTATACTTCAATCTACTATATTAGTAGACGGTCAGAAAATGAGGGCACAGCTCGATACAACTAAAAAGTTGGTGGACTGAATAGTCTTTTTTTAAAGATAAATTACAAAACGATCAGCGGTAAATAGTGGGTACAGAAAAAAAGCAAATAAAATTAAGGCATTTACAGAAAAAAATCAAATAAAATTAAGGCATTTCTTTGAGTTGCTACCATACGTGAGCCCTTAAAAATTATGCTTAATTTTTTCCGAATAATCGATATCTCGGGAACGTTTTGAACAAAAAGTTACGTGGTGGATTATGGGACAGATGCTATCGTAATAGTGTTTGACAGTGCCGCATGTCGTATTATTAATAGAGTAAGACAAATTATTAGATACTGAAATGAATTTAAAATTCGCAGAAATTTATTAACTAAACCATTTATAAGAAAATATAGTAGTTCGGTTGGCACAATAATCGTTGATACAATTATAAATAAAATTAATAACGGACAATCCAGTTCTAGTCCAAGAGTTAGCTCAACTTGTTCCGATTGTATATGGTAGGTGTATACTCTACTGTATGGGTTGGGTAAAATGCAAATTCTTTAGCAAATTAAGCTCAAGTATAAGATCAATTAGGTTTTTTTCTTAGACTACGAGTAAGAGTCGAACTACAATGGATGTGACATCATGAACAACTCTATTCAAGGAACTTGTTCCACGTGGTAAAATTATGGGCATTAAATATAATTATGGGGTTTCGGGAATTAAATTTATTAAGATGGAAAAAAAGTGTAGTTAGTTTCTGCCTATTTTGTCAGATATTAGATACTTGAATTTAATCAAGAGTGCTATTGAATGGTTTGGCGAGTTTCAAGGCGACATTTTGCACACTTTTAATTATACGGTTTTTTTTTGTTGACCTGAGGTTTTAATTATAGGCCAGGTTTTGGGTGATTGTAATCGATGTGGATAATGGAAACGATCAAATATTTCTACGGAATGTTGTTATGCGGAAGGTTTGAATATGAAATAATCTTTTTCTTTATGTAGAAAAGAAATATTAAATATTTTTTATAAGTTCATGTATCGAAGAGTTTAAGGATTAAAATTAGACTTATATTAAATATAAATTTATTATTGCGCTAGTATTTGCTGAAACTATTGTTGGACACAGAACGCTTGGTCGTAGAAGGTAAAGCTGAAGTGATGCAATTAGTGTAACTACTATAATACCAAAAGGATATCTTCTGAATAGGGTATCAGCACTATTTTCCCCTCCCACTACCGAAACATCCAGGTCTACAGCGGAACATTTCTGGTACTAACTGTGGTTCTTCCAAACTTCTAAATATGCAGTACTGAACAGGTATACCGCTTCAGTATTAGTCGTGGCTAAGAAGAGACTAGTACTTATACAATTGAATAAAAGTACGGAAACGATAGATGTTTTAGCCCTGTATTATACTGTATGCAACTATGTCAAATATTTAACTATTCTCGCGGGCAAATGCAGTCAGAAATTGTAATTGATAAATTTTTGTTTGTCATACTATTTAATTTTTTCTAATTTTGCAGACAAAGATGGATAAGGAGATCAGTTCACCTGAGAACCATGAGCATCACTACTAAACTAGCACAAAATAAATGCTGTAATATCATAAAATTTATTTTACCCTTTCGAACAATTTTCGTACGTTATATAGATACCTATTTGATATTAAATTTCTATTACCCACTTGATTTTGTAGTATAGGTTCTGTCAACAACTAAACTAAACGTCCCTTTTCCTAATGTCCCTAAGGGAAAAATAGGCACGATCCATTAATTTATCAGCTCTTATTTTGCAATGCCATCACAGCTATGATTTATACCTGACCATTCTAACGATATATATAATGTTGAATGATTTTGGATAGGCGCGCGTAACCACTGAGCCACAGAAGACCTTTCATTTTCATTTCCCTATGTGCAACTTAACTTACTGTGGATTAACTAAGTTACCGTAACATATGTTCGGTAGGCGGAACACATATTCGGTTGGCGGAACACATATTCGGTTATCACAACTGAAAGATGCCGTAAAACGTTTGCGATGATCAACATTCTATTGGATGTTTCGGAAATTAGCAGGCCTATTAAAATCAGACCTTTCAACTTTTCCATAAGTACGGTATGAACCATATCATACGCATACATTCAAAGTCATAGCTTTCATTTCGGATCTAATGAATAGGCCAAACTCAAGTGTGATTAATGTGACTAAAATCAGGCCTTAAAACTTTTCCTAGATCATGATGTGAATTATTTCATACGCATATGGTGAAAATTCAGACTAAACATTTCGCACTTATCGATAGGTCAAAATCAAATCTAATTTTGGCATCGTATTACGATAGACTTTGGTATTACTCATACAAATATATATAGTTAGTGGAGATAAAGAGCAGCGTTTGTTTAGAAGCCGGATGATTTCTCTCAAAGAACTGGCAATAAACACTTTTTTACTATCAACATCTTACTCACATTTACATTATACTCCGGTATTGAAAACAAAAAAAGATATACCTTTGAATACTAGGTTACTATTTGAATTTCACAGACACCTGGCATGAAACGCTCCATACAAAATGCTTCGAAATGTTTCAAAGTGCTTCATACAAACACGGCGTCTTGTCGTCTCAAGTATATTAATCTCTATGATATTACTAAAAACTCATAAAGTACACATAACAAATTTAGCCCTGAAACTGTTTTCATAGCAAACAGATCACTGCATTAGATTGTGTCTTATTTCTAGCACACACAATCCACGACTGAATGAAGCAAAAAAAAAACGGTTGTATGTAGTTGTTTATGCACGCATTGCCATAAGCTCCTGTCAGCTCTCCATTAGAAGTTGACAAATTTATTCGATCGGAATGAAATCGTGGTGCAATTGCTCCTAAATAGCTTGATCCATTTCGAATCGTTTGGTGTGCGCACTTCCATACAACTGCGTAGTCATTAGTTGTTCAGCTAAACAGTTGGCCGACTAAAAATCAATTGTCTGGGGTGTTCTATGAGCCGCTAATTTCTGAATACAATGGCTCTCGAAAGTATTCGCACTTACTACGCCTGAATGCAAATCAAGGATGATATAAAGTAGTAGGTACTACTTTAAGGTTTATATTTGTGTATCAATCAACCCAGGATTTTTTGTTCCCGCCGGTTCACATTCCCCACACATGTAACCGTTTAACACGGTCGAAAACTAAAATGAAAATAAATAATAAAATGAATTAAATATTACCTACAATTAACAATAAATTCTGAAAAAAATCATCAAAAAACCCGTAAATATATTTTTATCTTATCAGTTCCGTAAAATGCATAAAGTTTATATACACCTACAGCAAAAGCTTCTTCTTATCACACTGAAATTTATTATAATTTTCATAATGTTTATTTAAATTATTGCAGCTCAACCAAATACAAAAGGTCGAATTTATTTAAGTAATTTTGCAATTACTGGTCCCAATTAAACACCGGTGACTCGTAAATGTTTATCGTATTAAAAGTTTCGGTATTATGTACCTTAAATTTCTTTTCGAAAAAAATCAATAAAATTCCGGTGTATTTCCTACAATTCATTGCCGCCGACGCCTCGTCGCGAGTCGCAGTAATGATAAAGGTAGAATTCCGCACTATCAACTTCCACACTACGTACTTTAATATCTTATTTCTTATATGTAAATAAAAAAGATACTTTGAAACTGGTTTTGCAATTTCCGAACTAAAATATTGAGACAACTTCTTATAGTGTCTTACTATTGGCATTGAACTCCTACGACAACCGCAGCCGTTAGTTTGTACGCGTGAAAGTGAAAAGCCAATAATGTTCGATATTTTTATTAAGATAAAGACATAGGTGGTACTCGCACGTTAAGTATCTTTCCATAAGATACTCGTACACACAGGGGCACGGAAATGTTCTCCAAGACTATCTAATTCATCGATCCGATCTCGTAAGTGCGTTAAGTTAATTTACAATCGATTTACAAGTCCACCACCCTATAACCTACTCGGTATCTTTTTAACTAATAACTTAATGGCTTTCTGATCGATAATGATCTCAATAATGACCCAGATTTGAAAAGTGAATCTGTTTCATCGGGTTATGAGGAGATCAGAAATCACGATTCGAGTCACAGCTAAGCCGGGACGCATTCAAGCGTGGAGCATGTAGAATAATGTGGCGGTACTGCAGGCGAGCAGGTTTATGTTTCGCTTCATTTAATGTTCGGCAAACATAAATAGTCGGCCAGAAGCCATGAAATCTGTCGCAATTTCAGATAATGTACCGGACTAATGTAAGACTTTTATTTTAGTCCTTTTGTCCGACGCATTCGAAATTGCAATCTTTTTATCTGGTAACTCCCACAAATGTCTTTAATGTAACTAAACATTCTTTAAATCTCAGAAACATGATAAATTACTTATACGGCAACGATATCGTGAAGTAATTTTTATTATTTATATTTATAAAGTTTGTATTTTATTTATTTATATTATTATTTTATTTATTTGTTTAGCAGTGTAAAATACCATGACTATATACTATTTCATAGTGCCTATAGAGCCTCCAAATTTAAGCAGATTAGATCGTCAAAAGTTGAATGGCTTAAAACGGAAGAATGCTTCCATTCGCCCTTAGGGTAGGGCCTCTTCTCGATTCCTCACGACTGAAACTGAATGAAAATTGTTTCTCAATTTATAATTTCAGATTAGTCTCCGAGAAAATTGTTCTTGTCCAGACCTAGGGAACAAGCATTAAAGATATCACTACATTTGCAGTTCTGGCCAACAAGAATTGGTTCACTCTTTTCTCAAAACTTGCACAAGTAAGTCTCGGTCGTACTAGTTTCGATGTGGTCATACTATGCCCCCTATTCAGGAACATAGTTTCATATCAAAAAAGTTTCAATTAATTCAAAATTCATACAAAATTGAGACTCTCGACCTACTGTGTGACTTGTGACTCGGTCCTGAATAGGGGGCTATGTGTAGCTTGTATTACATAGTATGCCCATTGGACTAAAGAAATTTGACGAAAAGATTAGTCAGTGTTCGGCAAATAAACTGCAATTCATATAATGTGTCAAACAAAAATTTGACGGTTACTCTATATGATTGCATTTGTCACCGAGAATAGTCAAATATTTGACATTTATTTACAAAATGTAGAGAATTAGATTCAAGACTAAAAAATCGTCTTAACAGTCTTAGGCGAAACTTTATTATTTTATGGGTAGAAGTCCGAAATGTTATAATGCTGAGATGTGATGTAGGGTACTATGTAATCATAGCTGGAGAACCATTAGTACCCCTATAATTGGTTCTCCAGCTATGGTCACTGCTGGAGAGCCATTGGTAACCCTAGGTTAGGTTAGGTACGCGTGGCTGTCCGTGAGAACACGGACACACTTAGACCTGAAAGGTCTGTTGTGATACCACAGGAGCATCGAATCCGGTCCTACTCGTCAAACCATTTAGAGCTTGTAATGAAGCGTTGGATTCTCGCGACCTCCATTGTGGCAAGATCATCAAGCCAGTTGAAGAAGTAAGCTCTGAGATGAGCTTTCCTTCTGGCTGACAGAGCTGGACAAGTACAGAGAAAGTGAAGGAGTGAAATTGGTACCCCTATATTTCATTCCATTTAAAGGGATACCAATGGCTCTCCAGCTGTGATTATAGCTGTGATCACAGATGAAGAACCATTTAAGGCGTGCCAATGGCTCTGCAGCTGTGATCACAGCTGGAGAACCATTTATAGTGCTACCAATGTGATCACAGCTAATAGGTGCTAACTAACTTTCAACTTTCTAGCATAAGCCGTTTCAGAGGTTTGAAAAAAATATTTTTCTGGTATGCCTCTATAGTAGCTCAATACACTTTTACATTTTTAGCTTTCTATTCTTTATGGCTTTCAAGAAATTAAAATGAAAATTTAGTCATCTCGATCCCCTCGCACTAACACTCCCTGCACCAATTCCCACAAAATTTTTCTACCTGTAAAATGTTTAAAACCATTTACATATGATACAGTTTTTGTGCCCATAATCTTAATATCTTGAAAATTGATTGTCCCCCATTTCTCCGCTTCACGCACCACCCTCAAACGTTTTACATTCAGTAGACTTCACCAGTAGTTCAATACACCGAAACCAAATTCTTATCTTCCTGGAATAATTGAGTCGGAAGATATTAAAATTATACTTTCTCACCCCCAACCCCATACTTCACCCCCCCCCCCTCTTAAAATTTGCAAACTTCGTTCTAATCTACCATGTAGTATCTGTTAAGACAACTACAAAGTTTCATCTGTCTGACAACAATTGTTCAGGACCCAGTTGGTCGCGTCTGCGAGAATCTCGCAGATATCTCGAAGACTATGGCGGCCTGTCTGCGAGATTCTTCGAGACGTCTTATGGGAAAAATACACGGTATCGAGACAAATGCTCCCCGAATCTCGAAGACATGTCTGCGAATGTCTCGATAGAAAAATGGCTTTGGCAATAGCGCCATCTGTTTGATGATAGCGTTTTGTGATAAAAGCTCGTACTCGTATGAATATTTCGCGGAGATTGCCATCGGCTGGAAATAAGAAAGGGGGTTATGAAATGAAACGTGCAGGCAGGGGCGAAGTTACCTTACTGCAATATAGTAAATATAAAAAACTAATAACGTAGTGACACATTTCCAATCACTTCACATCGCACTTGTGTCGTTTTTTTGTAATCGCACTTGAACTGTAACTTTTCGCGTATCTAATTTTTATCGTGTAAGTCGCGGATGACATTTGCTGCGCTCGGAGTGATGCGGCTGTTTTTTGCCTTACAAATAGATCGTGGTGTTTATATTGCTATTTCTTTCTATCTAGTGATGAAGAAAGATAAGCAATATGATTCCTAGGCTCAAACCATCGAGATTTTGTCTCTTAAGAGACAAGCGACCAACTGGGGAGATATGGATTTTATCGGACGCCGGTGGACTTCACAGTTTGAGAAATACGGTTTTTGGATAGGCTAAACTCGCCCATTGGAACATACAACGCCATCTTTTGAGCTGAAAAGAAGTTGTTCGTGATTCTACTATAAGATATAAATGCAATGGTACTAGACATGACTAATACTAAACGAAAGGTGAATATCATAAAAAAAATGCTGCATTTATTTAATTCAAATTCAATTTTTATTCTAACTAAATAAATTCCTACTTCACTGCCCGATTTTACGATTGCGGTTCTTGTTCCGTTGTTTTCCAAAGTTTCGGTGCCACTGTGACCAGGGAATAAGTGTGCAAAGCAGCCGCACCAAACACGTACAAGAGGAACATGCAGCAGCCATGATCCTTGGGTGCCTTGGACAAAATAACGTGATTTATGACGAGAAAACCGATCGTTACCGGAATACTCTTCCAGCGGTTCGGACTTGGTTCAATCCTGAAATAAGAAATGTTGAGTGATCAGTGCAAACAAAGTGGTTCGTCTAGTTTCCACTAGATCACGCCATAGTCGCATATGGGCCAGCGTTTAAACGGTTGCAGATCGGTTTTAATTTGAACTTACTTTTCGATAAGCGGAGCAGAGCATGCGAGGCCAAATATCGAGCCCATCGTTTTGATCATGCCGTACATTGGCGTTGTTTCGGGCTTCATATAAGTAACATCCTGACACCACTTGAAAGCCTGGCAAAGAAAACCACATTATCAGAAAATCGATTTTACGATCAGATTAAAAGCCGGAACAAACCATTCGAACCGACCACTGTGGATCGACACCGGACACAATCATTCCGCCATAAATTGCCCCGACCGTCAACAACATTCCCAACGCAATACCGACAGCACGTTTCCGATTGCTTTTTAAAATTTCCTTTCGGATTTCGTCCTGTTCGAGACACGCAACGACGGACAGAGCAAGAGTAGTTCCGGCGACACACTGGTGAAAAAAATGGCAACCGAAGTACATGCGAGACGCCCAAGTTGCCAACAAAACCAGTCCAATACTAGCGAAAACTGATAGCTGCAGGACATCTCTGTCCCAGTTCATTTTCTTATTCAGATAATTAACAAGCCATCGTCCTTGCAAATAAAGGATAACAGTTGTGATGACCGCATGACTGGACGGACCGCCGGCTGTAGTCTCACAGGTTAAGGCATGTTGACGAAGCTGAGGACGGTCAAGGATACTGTAAACGTCGGTTTCACGAACCCACCAATATGGTCGATGTTCGCGAAGCACCCTGAAATTGTTTAAGTTCGATTAGACCAGGTCCTTGATGTAACAGTCGAAAAATTTTCATTCAAACCATTTCATCAACAATGAAACATAGTCGGCGAAACTCATGGCCACTAAAATTTCTACCAATGATTCCCCAGTGAGGCTTGTCAGGAGCGGACCGAATACGTGAAAAGCCCTGGTCGGATTGAATTGCTTCGATATCTGGACCAGGACAGGCTCCATAAACTGCAATCTGTTTAGGAAAAAAAAATGTTGTCACCACTATATTACCTCGACCAGAACAAAAGGACATACTTTTCCTGCAGAACTATAATCTGTTCCAATTCAAACTTTAAAAAATCATCAGACATTGTCATCTTGAAGGATTCACTTCCACTCTTTTCCGAAAAATATCACAGTTTCGTGCTAAACAAAATAAGAATAACGACTGAATTTCAAAACCCGAATAAACGTGGATTTTTTAAACGAATCCTGACAGTTATAAGACTTGTAATAATTATATAATTTAAGTTTGTTTGACATTGCCGACGTTTTGCGGCTCTTTTGTTTTCATTGCGAATTTTCCCTCATTGATTTTTTTTCAGTTGCTTGGATGGGGTACAATCTTGCGCACAAGGACTTTGCGATAATGCAGTTTCGTCCTTATTTCAAGAAGGATGTGGAAATCAGCTGTTTTCATCTTTCGGTGTTGAGAGCAAATTCATGGAGGTGCTGGATAGATTTGGAAAAATGGAAACCCTAAAAGATGCATAATTTTGTAAAGAGGACTGAAGATGGCCTCAATATTTTACTACGTTAGTTATAATTCCAGTTCACAAAAATTGTAGCACGAACAGGTCGGATAATTACAGAACCATGGCGGTCAAGGAGCCAAGGAATTTCTGTTCCTGTCTAAAAACCATGTAAAAAAAATTAATTTGATTTTCTCAGTGGGGTATGCTAGAGAACAAAAATGTTCTAAACAACAGATATCGTTGTCACCGTCAATGGCGCGACAGCCCAAATCGCGACATTGACCTCTTGAAGTTGTCGCCTCCAATCGTATCGGTTCCAAAGGCCGCGTTCTCCAGCTAACTTTTTAGATGGCTGCGTATGTTGCTGTAATAACATTAACGGCCCTATTCTGAAATTGTGACCTATCATAGGTCACAACCTGATGTGACTAAAATTTTGTGACTGCGGTTGTGATCGAATAGTTTTTTCGCATTTTGGTGCTGCAGTCACAAGAAAGGTAACAATAATTTCTCCACATAGTTGGAGACATGTGTACCTTGATTTTGTTATCGCTTTTTCTTGCTCAGTTCGCGGAAAATGCAAAAAAATTTCGAAATTAAGACTAAGGACAGAATACGAAAAGTCACAATTAATTCAAAATTGTGACTCTCTACCTATTTTGTGGCTTGTGACTCTGGTGCTGATAGAATGGAATTAAAAATATATAAAATAGATTTTTATTAGACAATTAAACATATAAAAAGGCCGTGTAGATAACTTGTAAATATTTTTGTATATTACTTACACTAAAATCCCAAAAGAAAATGGAACCTAATCGCGGCCTCATCAGAATTAAGATATACGACGAACCCACTAACCGTAACCACATCCTCTTAGAGATTGAATTCCGAAAAGTTGAGTAATAGGCTTTTAGCCGAATACATAAAAACCAATTTAATATCTCGTCACACACACGAGATTTTGAAATATTTGTGAAAACATAAGCGCACCCCTTTACACCCCCTTGAGGGTGGAATTTCTGAAAACATCAAGTCTATTTTTAGGTCATTATTTGAAATGCCATCAATTGCATATATCTCATCAGAACTAAGAGTTGAGAAAACATTTTCAAAACATATTCAACCCCTTTACAGCACTTGGGGGTTGAAACACAAAAAATCGTGAAATAGGTTTGTAGGCGATTATTAACTATAAAAAGTGTGTAGAAGTAAAAATCGATCTGATATCTCATCAAACTCAAGAAATATGCCAAAAATTGTGAAAAATATCAACCCCTTTGCAACCCGTAGGGTTGAGTAGCTAAAACTCCGTAAATTAAATTTTTGGCAATTATATAGGAAGCCTAAGAAAGTAAAAATAAATTCTATATCTCAACAAATCTAACAAATATGTAGGAATTTTTGGAAATGTATTCGACCTCTCGACCTCGACTTTGGGGATTAGATATCAGAAACTACTAAAATCCGTTTGTAGGTTATTATATAAAAACTCTTTTTAAACTTAAACCAATTTGATATCTTATCAAAGATAAGAGATATAGAAAATTCGGAAAAGACATGCAGTCCCTTTACACGCACTACGGGTTGAATATCCAAAAATCCGAAAATGAGTTTTTAGATAAATATGAAAAAGCCCGAGGATGTGAAAACCAATTCCATGACTTATCTTTTTTAAGAGATGTGACGGAATTCGTGAAAATGTTTTTAACTCTTTTATACCGTCTAAGGGGTTGAAAAGGAACAAATTTTTAAAACAGATTTTCCCAACCGATGGAAGTAAATAGTTATTCGATATACAGATAATCAGACCTACGGGATATGGCTAATTTGTGAAAATGAATTCAACTCTTTCACACCCTCTTAAGGGTCGAATTTCTAAAAAGTTTGAACCCGACTTCTACGAACTTTTGTGAAGAGTCCGTAGAATAAAAATTAAGTCAATTCTTAAGAATACCTAAGATATATGACGAAATTTGTGAAAATATATACATTCCATTTTCACGACTTGCTACTCTGGTTCTGAATAGGCCTGTCTAAATGAAAATTTAAATAAGCCTTGCAAAAGTAGGATACTACCCAATATACATATACGGTGTTTTTTTTTTTCAATTTCCGCTCACTTATTTTTCTTCTAGTTTCCATGGATCGCTAGTTAAAATCCAGCTCGACGGACCTTAAATGTTCAATTCATTAAAAAAAACTGGGATTGCATGTTTTATGAAAATGTATAGTGAATACGCTCGCGCATGAACAGTTCAAGGAGGAAGCAGACTACCTTTAAGTTAGCTTTTCGAATATTCATTATCATTCAGGTGAAGTCCTGGTAGCAATACCCCTTCCGCCTTCTCCTATAAGGTAATGTAATGACCACCTCACTAGTTGGGAAATCCCGGAAGGAGTGAAATGGATCCTAAACCAATAAGTTCAAGTTTAATCTACTCAGAGTAGCGGAACAATAAGAGCACCCCGTAACCAAAAAGCGCCTCCACTGATTGCAATGCTTAATGAGCTGGTATAAAATGATTAAATCGTTTAAAAAAAAGGACACACTGGACTAAGACTCCTGTTCAAACAAAAAACTGTGCCCACAATAGACCTCGATCACAATAAAAAGAAGTTAAAAAGCGGTCAACGACTATTTGACTTTTTTGTGTATGTCGTTCAAAAAACTAATTTTTTTATTGTACTACCACAAACTGTCCGACAGTAGCCTTGATCGCAAACAAACAGTCCTCAAAGAAAATTTCGAAAATTCAAAATTTCGTCATAATTTCCAGATTTAGAAGTCACACCCATCACAATTCTCTGACCAAATTTCTCGGTAAATCCCGTGCACGATCGTTGCCACGATCTATGTTTATTATTTTTCGCTCTGTCCAGCCCAAAAAAGTCAATTTGGTCGTTAGTCCACCTTAAAAACCTTGGCTCAAAAATCGCCAACAATACGTGCGAAATTCCCGAAAAACCGTTGTAAAAAATATTTGAGGACATCGTTAGGAAATTGGTCCAAAAAACTGAACTAGAAAACTAAAGTTTTTATGATGGTGCGCGTCAATGGACTTTTTAGTGCTCTACTTCGTAAATGAGGTCCATCGGTGTTTTTACTGTAACGATGTCCAGTGCTGTAAAAAGTGACCCAAAAAGAGAGTGACCTCTCTGCAGGATTTTCGAATTTTTTTTTCTTAATGTCCTGGGACTAGAAGATTGTAAAATTATGAAAATTTTGCTTAAGATCGTAAAAACTTACAACCATAATTGGTGCATTTTTTTTTGCAGACTATGCAGATTTTTTGCGTATGGTTCGGTTTTGGTTAGGTGATTTGTCCTCAGGTAGAATAAAGAAAAAAACACGTGTCCATTAGAAATGAAAAGTGTAATCGCTTGTAATATGCTGTTTAAAGTCCATTGACTTTACGCTACAAATAATCGGAAAAGTGCTAAAATAAACCCAAAAAAAAGATATGTAAAACGTCTTACGTTCAAATTCAAGACACTTGCAATCATTTCCGACTATTAAACGCCTGAAGAAATTCCCAAAATCCTTCTAATGAATCACTCAAACACTTGAGAAACCATTTCACACTCTACTATGGTCGGTCACCCTCTACGTGTTTACTTTTGGCAGGGCTATAAATCTCAGTTCAGGGATCGAGAGCCTCGAAACAAATCGCCCCTTCACGGATCATGGCCATTAGTTTTGTTTTGAATCTATCGGGGGGACTCAGTAGCTTCCCACGAACCAACCGATCGCTAATAATTTCAGATGATCGTAGAAGAGAAATACAATTCGAAACAAAGATCGTACCGATCGTACCGCGAGATTTTCAAGCCCATCCCATATTATGAGTGATCGACGCCATCGCGATCACAAAGATCCACTTCCAAACTTCTTAAGCCACTTCCAATCCATTCATCTTAGAAAAATGTGACGCAAGATCGCTAAGTGATAGGCGCGATCAGCTTCTTTGGTCCATAGATGAAATGAACTCATCATGTTCCCATCGTACGTACGTACGATCGCGTACATACAACCCCAAAGAAGCTAAATGATTTGCTTTGTCGGCATTTAGCGATCGAGACTCGAACTGAAATCAGTTCGTTCCGGCGAATAAACCGCCTAATGATCGCGCAGTTAATTGAAGCGCGTTATTTTCCAACTGCCTAGTGCTAATTGTGGATTGGTCCACATCCAGCTTCGAGGAGTACGAAGATCTTTGTTTGCATTTTATACTGATCGCTTGGTATGTTTCGCTAGATTTATCGCTGATGAAGTTTTAATTTATATGCACGATCGTTGTTGTCGTTTTTTTCTTCAATTTAATTGCCCACAAGCGTGATTTTTAGTGGATATTAGCAACATTTTATGATGTCATGAAATAAATAAGCTGCTATTATTTAAATTTTTATAGATCTGATTTAGTAGATACAAATGGAGTGTGCGGAATTAACGATGCAACTTAGGTGAACGATTTCCTTATTATACTCTACACACAGAAAAGAAACCACTTGAATTTTACATCTTTTGTATAGTAGGCAAATATGCGATTTCATGTAAAGTTAAATTGGGATGTAATAATCAATTTGAATGTAATTTTCAATTTTCGGTCAGTAAATTTTAATTTGCAATCATTAAATTTCCAATTCAAAAGCAATACTGGATATTCTCTTGGGCTTACGCTCCAAAAAAGGTATCTTTAATTAGCACTGTTTAAAATACACTTATTTCTACTGCTAATATTATTCCTTACTTACTTACTCCTTAAAAAAAAAAACCTTGGATGTTGATAAGAAACGAACGCGCGATCAATTCTGGTTTTGCTGCGTAGGATTAGCACGCGTAGTCACTACGCCGCTGGAGGCGTCTCAATATCATTTCAGTAGAAAACAAAATCGAACGTCCAACTTCGTGGTTTCATACATACATATATTACATGTTTTTCTGCGTAAAATTCGAATAAGTAAGTAGAATTACACGAAAAGAACGTAATTTTCAATGGACTGTGCAAAACTGGTCACTTAATTCGATTGGTCAGATTATTAAAATAATATTAGATATAAAATCAGAATTACATCAGGACCGTTAAAAATGGCAACTTTAGGCAAGTGGTAAAGATGGGAAGGTGGTCACTTCTTCAGATTCTACTGTATAAATATACATATTTAATCTTACACGAAATATTGCGTAATTTTGTGAATCTTTTCATGTAAATTGCACGGCTCAGTTGAAAAGTACATGAATACTAATAATACTAATAGCAGTAATTTTGTGTAAACGTGATTGAAATATGTATTTTTACTTAAAAAAAATGAAATATACCAGAAATTTAAAATTAAGATTGGATTGAAAATTAATTTTTTTTAAAACAGTGTATACTACTACATAATTAAATTTAAGTAAAAAAAGAAGTTGATAGTAAGAACTGGCGATTAGTTTGGATGGATATTACGTGTCAACTTCTTTAAAAGATAATTTCGGAACACTTTAGCCTAGGAAACTATAATTCTGAATACGAATGTATCACAGTTAAAACCATTGATCGGATACGCAAATTTTTGTCAACTTTTTGAGGAAATCGTGGCTTCTAATTGGCGGAATGGCTTTTCAGTCTGCAGGATGTACTACACCCTTTTGTTTAAATTATTATCTACTATGAGCAAATTCCCAGATATTTCAGCCTGAAGTCTCTATTCTGTATTTTAAACCTACCATACAAACTAAGTGCTAATTTTAGTTCGGATGAGCGTTCACATACGTTGAATGAACGAACTAGTTCACAGTAAGTTCCGCTGCTAGTTCGTTTGTATTCGCATGCATTGGCATACAGTTCCAAGTGAAATGGAGAAAGTATAGTAGTTCGCAGTGAGTTCCGCTGCTAGTTCGTTTGTATTCATGGAGGAGGACTTTTTTTTAGGTCATCATATTGACTCTTTTATAGGTCCTCACATTTGCCTATACTCCATCTTTCACTGCACTCTCGTGAACTAGTGAACTAAAACAACTAAAAATTTCGCGAAAGATCCACGATCACACACTGAACTCTTGCGATCTTGTGAACTAAAAGAACGAACTAGTTTGCCACGGATCGCGAACTGCAAATGATCGGTCACTATAGTGAACTAAAATGCACAAACCTATTATAAACGTGGAATTCTTCTTTTGGATTGAGTACATATGTACATTAAATAAACTTTATATTGCTTTCAGCTAGCTAGTGTAGGTACTATAGGCTTTTAGGTGAACCTCCGGTGAATTCAAATAAAAACAAAACATAAAAGATGAAAATTGGGTGCTTTTAGAATTAATTAACTCTATGGTAAGTTAGCTTTAAGATTAGGTTTTAGCTAAAAATCAGAAGTGAATACACTTGTGAAGAAAACTGTTAATATCTCACCTATGAAACGTACGTGAATCCACTTATATTTCAAATAATGGAATCGTTATTAGTTCACTTGCAATGTCTTTAGTTTACTGAGTCATTTTTTATTTCATTTTAAATAAATCAGTGCGCAATTCTTAAACCTAACCTAACCTAACCTATACCCTCTCGAGTATGTCTAGGCCCTACTCGTTTGAAGCGTATTAGGGCCAGTTTCACAGTCGAAGTTTAAGCCAAAAATTTGATTTAAACTTAGGAATTTGTTCGTAAGATCCTAAGATTAAACCTAATTGTTAGTTTAAACTTCGACTGTGAAGTCCTTAAGGGAATTTAGTATTTCATCTGGAATATCACACTTTTGGCCTTATAACCCATCGTGCTGCTTCCAAACTCTGAAATTGCGAGTATTCTTCTGCCTCACCAGAACTGATAGTACCGACCGTATCTAACAGCCGACTTTCAACCCTGAAAATCAAGATGTCCTGCTCTCCGTTTCTCGACATACTGCGGAAGACCGCATCTTGACAAATCAATTTCATCCAAAACGAATCGTTTCCAAAATATTTTCCTGTAAACGTTTCGAACCGTCCAATAGTGTGTCGTGCAAAATAACCGACTATCCTGTACGAAAGAAAACGGATCCAGGACCAGTAGCAACGACAGTGCGTGCGGTTTTATTAAGACGACACCGCCATAAGGATATCGTCGGAAAACCAAGAGACCCTGACCACCTGCGGCGAAAAGTCGTTGTTTATGGCAACAAGTTAAACCGTGAAGCGATTAAGACAAGAGAGTCCTTTCGGTATAGTCGGTGACCGGCAAGGAGCAGAAATTCTGCTACTATATAGACATTCAGAGAGACGATTGGACAATGGCGTTGTGAATCGTCAATGTGCGTGTTTGCGACCGAATCGTTTAAGAGTGAATCCTGCTGGGCATATTTTTGTCCTTTTGAGATCTTGAGGAGTAGGAGGACCGATCTAGTTGTAAGTATGACAAATTTCGACAGGAATAAGGGGCTTATTTTCAATTTATTTTGAAATGTTTGCAATGCAATGGATGCGGTGGTTCAAAAGGTGTGAAAATGAAAATTTTTCGGTAAGAATTTCATGCACCGTTGATGTATAAGAATTTTGGACGACGAGCGGTATCGAAAAACTGAAGATTTTTGGTCGAAATGTGATTTGAATTTGATTAGTAAGTGCACTTTTTCGGCAAAGGTAATCTAGACTCCATACCCTTTCCATGTACTGAAAACAGTTCAGCATCGATATAATAAACGAAATAATTTTAATTTGTTAGGAAAGAGAAGGAGAAGGAAGATCTGCAAAACTATCATCTACGGTTTTTATTCACTCCAAATGAAGCCAAACTATTCAAACTGTCACAGTGTGTTATGCCCTACATTGGGCGCCAATTATTATAAACATTTTATTTTTGAATTTTTACTTCATGATGGTCTAAATAACTTTATGATAAATGAATATATACATATATACTAGAAGCCGTAAGTTAATTCCACCGCTACTCGATAAAAATTTTAATCATTACAGGACGATTAAAAAAGGTCAATTTTCCTATGCTCTGAATTCATTCCAAGTGACAAAAATGATCAGAAGTTTATGATTTGATGAATTTCTTTTGCAAATGTTCTGAAAATGTATCCTGCAGAGAGGTCACTCTCTTTTTGGGTTACTTTTTACAACACTGTATATCGTTACCGTAAAAACACCGAAGGACCTCATTTACGAAGTAGAGCACTAAAAAGTCATCATAAAAACTTTAGTTTTCTAGTTCAGTTTTTTGGACCAATTTCCTAACGATGTCCTCAAATATTTTTTACAACGGTTTTTCGGGAATTTCGCACGTATTGTTGGCGATTTTTGAGCCAAGGTTTTTAAGGTGGACTAACGACTAAATTGACTTTTTTGGCTGGACAGAGCGAAAAATAATAAACATAGATCGTGGCAACGATCTTGCACGGGATTTACCGAGAAATTTGGTCAGGGAGTCGTGATGGGTGTGACTTCTAAATATGGAAATTATGACGAAATTTTGAATTTTTGAAATTTTTCGTTTGTTTGCGATCAAGGCGACTGTCGGACAGTTTGTGGTAGTACAATAAAAAAATTAGTTTTTTGAACGACATACACAAAAAAGTCAAATAGTCGTTGACCGCTTTTTAACTTCTTTTTATTGTGATCGAGGTCTATTGTGGGCGCAGTTTTTTGTTTGAACAGGAGTCTTAGACCAGTGTGTTTTTTTTAACGATTTAATCATTTTATACCAGCTCATTGGGTATTGCAATCAGTGAAGGCGCTTTTAGTTACAGGGTGCTCTTAGTGTTGCGCTAGTCTGAGTGGATTAAACTGGAACTTATTGGTTATCTTAAGATCCATTTCACTACTTCCGGGATTCCCCAACTAGTGAGGTGGTTATGACATTACCTTATTGGAGAAGGCGGAAGGAGTAGTGCCTTACCTGTCTGATAAACAAAATTCGAAGACTTACATTGAAGGTAAGGTAAGGTACCCAGTTGAGAGCCCTGCGCCTATTCCGACCAACCGGCTTTAATTCCACAAATAGCTAAAAATTCATGACCGTTTTCCTTCACTACCAATTTTAGCAATTTCTATTGTCACAACAGCAATGGCTTAAATTGAAGAAAAAACTATGATGAATTCTTAGTTATTTGTAAAATTAAGGACGGTGGCTTGGAATAGGCGCAGGGCTCTCAACTGGGTACCTTACACTAGTCTACATCCTCATTGAACTGTTCAGCGCGCGTGTATACATCATTACTACACATCTTCACAAAGCATGCAATTTATGCAGTCCCTAATATTTTGTTTAATGAATTGAACATTTAGTTCCAGAACTGTTCATTCCCTCGTTCCGATCTAGAACTGAGGCCCTAAAAAAAGGTGTGAGCAGTTCCTTCGTTCCTTCATTGCGTCAGTACGTTTTTTGTTAAGTGTCCAATGGAGCTACAGTTCACCAAAATCAGTGTGTTACTTCACTCACTCATTTCAACGAAGTGTTATTTTAGAAAAGTTCACTCGTGAACGACCAACTCTAAATTCAATTGCGAAAGAAACTTGGCGGGAAACTTCGAACAGTTCGGATAAAAGTGAACGTGCCAATTAAGTTACTCAGTCCTAAGTGTAAAACCTCAGTTACAATGTTTATGATAGGGTTTTGTAGAGTTTCGGTACTGTCCATTCCTTCGTTCCATCAGTAGATGTACTGAGTACTTAAATATAAAAAATACAAGAGCAGCCGAGCTCCGTGAAATAGTTCCGGAACTTTTCATTCCCTCGTTCCGATCTAGAACTGAGGCCCTAAAAAAAGGTGTGAACAGTTCCTTCGTTTCGTCAGTACTTTTTTTGTCCCGTGTCCAATGGAACTGCAGTTCACCAAATGGAATGAGTTACTTCACTCACTCACTTCCATGAAGTATTCTTTTGGAACAGTTCACTCCTGAACGACCCAACTCTAATCGGGGAGGTAAGTCCTGCGGATTTTCTTGAGAAAGAGCGAAAATAATATTTTATAGGACAGCAAGGCGTGTCAATCTCTTTTAACCTGCCACTCTTAAATCTGATGAATCAATCGACAGGAAATACTTGACCAATCTCCCACGTGATCCGAACTATCCAAAAACCACAAATCCGCAACTATTCACGTTATTTTGCACAATAATTTCAATCATTAACGGTCTTTATAAAATACCGACATCAACTAAAACTACAGAAAACCGAGATCCGTCAATTAGCACCATAATTCCGTGTGTTATTATTTTTTTTAAAGGTAGGTACCACCACAAGGTAGGTAGATGTTAAATAAAATGCCGCTTTTATTCCCATAGTTTTTCGTCAAAAATAATTCGCTCTTAGCATAGAAAGTTCGGATCAAAGCTGGTCTTTATGTACGCAAAGAGGCTCTAATTAATTAATAGGGGCCCCCGAAGTGATCGACCGACGACAAATTGCTTAGTTTGTTCCAAACATTTACCGCCCAATATTCAAATTCTAATGGCGGATAAGTGAAGGTGTTGATGACTTTTCAACTTACCTTGTAATTTTTGTTTACAACCTTTTTACGATCGTAACGTAGCTTCAAAGTGAAAAAAACGTCCGAACAACTTCAAGTGGGTAATGTAAATATAATTTCAAATTTTAGAAACTTTTAAACTTTTGGAGCAATTTTAATGTTTATCTAACGGTTGAACGGGTGCCACTTTGTAAGTGATTCAACCTCAACTACATTTAAATTTCGAAGGTCCTTTAATGGGTTTTTCTTCGGGTGACGATCAGTGCGCTAGCTAGACCCAGATGGTAATTCATCATGTCGAAAACAGAAGGAACGCTGCTGGAAATCCGCAAAGTAGCAGCCCGACTAGGTTCGGAGCTGCGCTCAATTGTGCAAACGGAATGGACCACAGCAGGTTATTCGGAAAATATTTTGGTTTTATGACCACCGGTCCGACCGAGCCACTGAATAGGTCGAATCACAGGATACTGACAACTAATGGCCACTCAACTCCTGGGAAACCTCGTCTTTATTTTGTACGCGTCACACTATTCTGGGCTGATGGTGGCTTCTGGGAAGAATTTTTTTTCTTCAAAATTTTTTTTATTCCAAGAAAGATATGCGGAATTAAAAATCAATTTGATCAAGGAGTTAGTCGATTTTGTAGAGTATGTGATACCAAATTTTGTCTGGAAACATTAAAGAAACTAAGTACCAATCCGTGGCGTAAAAGCCTGTCTACCATAGCTACCTACACCGCATCTCAGGATTTAGAACGTTTGGGACTTCAACCCATAAAATAATAAAGTTGCATATAGCCAAAATTTTGTCGATTTTTTTTTTTAAGTTTTAATTACTCCAGTAGCACTTCTACATATAGATACTGAGTTTCATTCTTCTAGCATATCCCGTTTTTGAGATAGGCTTCGGTAAGACTTGCGAACGGAGGCTGAAATTTCAGAAGGAAGTAAACAGTCTTTTGGAGGTTTCCAAGCGAGCTTCCCTCGACATTACTAATACCAAGTGATTCGACTTCAACCCTATTACGACAATGTTTCAGATTGGACTAGTACCTACATATGTAACGTAGCAGACTAGGATCTTATTGAAGCTTCATCGAGGTACAAGAATAGCTTCGATAAGGCCTTATGGAGGAGAGTTCGGTGGTCCTAACTCCTGTAAAGATTTCAAGATCATATTTTTCAACTTAATATCTCAAGGGATTTGTGAGTTATGCACCTTCCTTCAAACGGTTTTAAGTACGGCGTCTACGACAAAAAATTTTTATTGTTTAGTCCTAAAACGTGAAAATACAAAATTTCAGGCTAGCAAATTTTTTTCAAACTTCAGGTCGATAACTATACTATTATTAAGCGTCGGGAATTTATTCCTGTGAAATCACCACATATTTTGATCGAAGTGTTTATCGAAGGTATTCAAGGAAAAAATGTTGACTCTCTTTTTTTCCATAACGACAATTTTATAACTATCATTCCCCTACGAAAAACCTTTGATCACAAAGAAAAGTCTTGGGAATAAAAAAGGGTTAATCGTATTTTACCAAGCGAGGATCAGAAGTAGAGATGGGCGAAGCAGTTCCTTTTAGTGAAATACTTCCCTCCGAGTCACTCACTTTAAAGAACGAGTTCAGTGGTTCTAGGGTTTCAGTTTTGTGGAAGAACTGTTCGTTCTATCGATTCGTCGTTTTCATTCCAGTGTTCAATCGGGAACTAGTTTGTTCTTTTAGTTCATAGTTGATTACTGGAGTGCAATTCAGTCATGAGTAGTTGTTGCAGGACCGTGCGCACTGGGGGGGGGGGGGGTGTTCAAACCCCACCCATTGCCCGTAGTTCGCGAGGGAAGTAACACCTTTTTTTTAGCTCATCACATTCAGTCTGGCGGGTAAATAATTTTTTATGGAAACCCCCCCCCCCCCCCCTGCATACATTCCTGCGCACGGGCCTGAGTTGTAGTCAGAATAGAAGACAGTCCAACAAAAAAAAAGGCAGAAGATCTAGTACAGTATATATTGTTCCACACAGTTCCGATATCATATCGCATATCTTGACGGAGTGCGATATGTTCCTACAGTTCACTCTGTTAACCATTTTGAATTATTTTCTTACTTGTCCAATGCAACTGTTCACCAAAAGGAGTGAGTTACTTCATTCACTCACTTTAAAAAAGTGTTCTTTTCGAACAGTTCATTCGTGAACGACGCCTGATCAGAAGTGATGTAAAAACTGAAGCAACTTGTCTACTAAAAATTCAGTTCTATAGAAATTCGACATCTTTAAACTGTTTCCGACTTGTGACGGCCAATCTACTGACCAAAAAATTTCTATAGTTTAAAAATGTTCCTGTTAACTCTTCAACGTTGATAAGGGTCTTTTACAGTAGCCAAAATCTCCTTACACAGAAGCAGTAGTTCCGCAATCCTCACCTCATAGAATCACAAATACCCTTTACCTCGGTAATTTACCCTTTACCGCGGTAATTTAGTTTCCGCAATTATCACCTATTGATTATTGGCATAAACGCTGCTGTACCTCTGCTGAACCCTTCCGCAATCGCCAACCCTATCCTGAGCTTAAGTCAAGTGTGCAAATCTTCATAAAACCATCATTCAACTCTTTCATTTCTGACGACGTGCATTTAACTCTTTAACATTACCATTTTTTTATGAACTTAGCATCCGTTTTTTAGCAAACCATAAAAAATCCGCACTTCTTCGAATATCTTCGAAAGGATAGTCGCGATAAACTGCAACAACTGGGTGTTTCCATTTTTTATATTTTTCGTGAAAAACGGCATAAAAATCCAACGGAAGAGTTGCAAAATGCCAGTTATTTTGCAACAGGTAAGACACTAAATTGTCCTTGTATATTCCTTGAGAAGATAACGGGTTGCTGTATACAATCCTTTACAGTTTACCTCCTTAACCTTAGAAACTCTTTTCGCAAAATTTTTTTTTTATATCCGCCTTTTTACCCGAACAATTGTACGAAATTTTTGCAAAGGATTTTATTGCGTGCAATTTCGAAAGGATGCGCGCCGAAAAGGATTTTTTGAAAAATTTCGCAAATTGCATAACGGGTTGGACACAGCAATATAAATAGAGATTTTTTGAATTTGCAAGGGTTGGTTGATTGGTGTATAGGTTCCGGGTAGGGTAAGATCCCGTACTGTTTTTATTGAAGTAGTTACGTAGAAATTTGCTTGTCTTACGGACCGTCGTAAGATGTTTTTTTAGTTCTTTAGAAGTGATCAATAAAGTCTAAAGAGGTGATGGGAGTTAACCGGGTATTTGAGACATAACCAATTTTAAGGAGTTAATTTTTAAGTTCTTTTATGGGGATTTTACAGGCTCCTTGCGAATATGGGAAAATGAATTTCGGAGGAATCACGGAGAGCACTTAATTTTTTTTAAAAATGGTGAATCCAATTTCCATCTGCCCGTCCATTTATTATCCACACAGTTTAGACTCGATCACTGCAATTTAGTACTTAAAAACCAATTAACACTTCGTTTCACAGCAGTCCCCTCTCGATAAAGCGGCATCATCTTAATATCGCCATAAGAAGCAACTATATAAGATTTTTGATGAGCACGTCTTTATATGTGAAATGCGACAAATTAAAACCACTTATTGGGATACCCTTAAAACCGGGCTGCTTAATGCACTTCCCAAGACATGGCCATAATTCAGCCAATGACGAAAATTGCCCGGAACATGGAGGAGCCGCCTGCCTACTCCTCCACCATATTGAAAAGAAGATTGATTTAACACTATCGACCCTCTAGTGTCGAGGAAGGAACCCTCTGCGGTTTTGTCTCGAAATTGTGGAAATAATTTTCTTGTACGGTGTCAACTGAAACGTGAAAAGAAACCTCGATACTGGAAACCATAAAATTGTGCGGTTTATTTCTGGTACTCATGTGTTGTTGTACGACATGTCGTTGTAACTCATCGGGTCATTTTTTTTTACCGGATTTTCACCGATGCGATTTCGTGGAAGCACCGTTTTTTTGTGTGATTCGAAACGCTCGAAAATCTACGAAATTTTATTTTGGCCAACAGATCGCGCTAGCTCTTACATACGTAACACTATCGAGACGCAGTGTTTGGGTAGACCCATCGGTAGCAAATAAAACTCGATAGTGTTCCTCGAGGAAAATTTTATTTATTGAACCCCGTAAAAGTCGTTTCAGTACCGGTCGTAAAGTTAGAGAACCTGGTCGAAGGAATCAAGAAATACTGTTCAAGAAACTACTCAGGACCATTATAAGCTTCGGGTTGCCATGTTCCATTGTGATGGCGGTAGTATTTTTTGGTTGAGGGATGCAAGGCCACATCATAGGGTCATTAGAAGAGTTTTATGGTAACTATTCTCGGTCGTCGGCTATTTTAGGTAACGCTAAGTTTTTTAGCATTTACTTTCGATTATGAGTCGGTTGGGTTTTTGTTGCTGGGATCGGTTATAGCTTCTAAGGATAACTATGCAAAGATGATTTTTGGTATTTTTTAAATGAGGTAAAAAATTTGGATAATGAGTAAAATGAATTCATACCTGGGATGTCAATAGAAGCTATACCTACTGCCGGTGTAACTGATATGACTAAGGACATGAAAAATTAGCATAGAATCTAAAGTGTTCAGATGGTTTAGGATTCTCTACTGAGAAGACTTCAGGAGCTACCCCAGTTCCCATTTCCTTTCTTTAGTGTAATCAAGGACTTCCGTAGAGGTCCAAATAAACAATCTAAAAAATGGTACTGTTAATGATATACAACCAAATGTTGCTACACAATTTTGTCCCATCCAGTTCGTTTGAGAATTCGTGAAAATCAGGCGCGTAGTGTGAAACTTCGTTGGGGTAGCGCAATAACACGATCATCAAATTCTATGAATTCTACAACCATAAACACGTAATTTTCATTCAGAAATAAAATTTCGATTTCTAAATTCCAAGAAGTAATCAAACAATTCTGCGAAATTCAGCGATCGTATCGTTGCGCTAACCCTACGAAGATTCACGCTACGCGCCTGGTGAAAATGTATACAACCCCCTTTCCACATCCATAAGTGTCGAATTTCAAAAAATCCTGAAAATATTTTCTAGGTATTTATATGAAAAAGACGTAGAAGAAAAAAAAATTCAATATTTTGGAAGACCTAGTAGATATGACGAAAACCGTGAAAATATATCCATTTTATTTTCACTGATTATTTGTTTGCCCTCCCTTCCGAATTCCAATGAATATTTAAAAATTTTATTTATCGAAATTACTTTTCTAGTTGATTTACATATGCATATAGAGTTTCAACTTAGTAGCATAAGCTGTTCCATAGGTAGGAAAAACATCCCCCACCCCAGACCAACATGCTACTCCTTTAGCTCTATCCAAATAGGCTGAGCTCTATATGTCATTATAGGTTTCTTGGGTAAAAAATAGAAAATTTTCAGTCTTTTAAGCAAAGGGGTTTTTTTTTAGATTTTCTAATCTCTCGTTCTGATATCTTTAATTTTCTAAAAGTTAATTAAAATGTATATTGTATGCAAAATCATAGTTTTCAACTTATTTCTTTAAACTCATTTCTTTGTCGCTTCTACTAGATTTTGAAGTCCTTCTTTGCTCGTTAAAGTGCATTATAATTGCAGCACTATAAGATGTAGTAAAAACTAAAATTCAAACCATAACTAGGTATGTACACCAAGTACCCTGTTCTTTTGACCGGCTTTAGTTAAATTGAATAGAGTGACTATAGTTTCTTAATAACTCGTAGATAGTTCGTAATTTAAGTGGATCTGAAATTCTGGAAAACGGTCCCCAACTACTTAAAATTTAAGAAGGAGTAGGTGTAATACACTCCAAATAACATCGGCAAATCCACATATTTCTCTTAAATTCGAGAAAAAAAATAAAGTTTCAGGTACATACTATACTATGTCATCAAGATGTGATTAAGACACCCTTAAACATAAAATATAGGTACATATCTCAAGTGGTTTTGATTACTCTTACCAAATAACTCTTGCTCTACTTAATCCTAGACAAAGGATACTAAGTCTGATTAGGTTTCAAAAAGTAACGACTTCAAATTTTACAAAAATCTTTATATTCAAATTTTGAATAAGCAGGTAAATTATTCGATAATCGATGACCGAAGTTTGAAAAGTTTTGGGTGTTTCCACATACAGTTTTAAATCCTATCTACCTTCCTTTATGACACCATAAAAGATTAAATTTAGACACTGATTATCTCTAAAAATATTTCTTCTAGATTAATTTTTATGATCAGGTACGCATCGGTTTATATGCTTATTATTGTTGGATGTGAAGATTTTTAGAAATATTTAAGCACATGAATTTGAAAGTATATCGAAAATAATTTAAAACGATTTGGGCTCCACTGAAGATTTTCCCACAGAAGCCCCTATTGTTTTCTGGGGCCGTTGGAACGATTAACGTTTATTTAAAAAAAAAATTTCACTCAAAATAAAGCCGTAAAAACAGCTTATCAAAACTGATACTGTATAGTATAGTTCCCTGGTAGATTCACTAATTTTCCAATGATATTTGTATGGTAGCTAGTAAACTGTCGGTAATTTACTCATATCAAAAGTATTGCATTCTCTAATTGTTGAATAATATTGAATAAGAAAAAGTAACTGTTGCTCAGTAACGAATTCAGCCTAAGAATGTTATAAAAGAAAATGCACGCAAAATTGAAATCCCTTACATCAGTATAGTATAGATATAAGTCAAGGAGCGTTCGAACGTATTGATGAAAATATTTGAACAATTTCATTCGATTTTTTCCCGAAATAAGTAAGTAAGAATGTTTTGGTTTCGCAAGTTTCATTCGGATAGCTTAAAATCCTGATCGTGAATGCAAATTCCATCTTTTATACCTACCCAAAACTCTCCAAGGTTAGATGTTAAATTTTGGTTTGAAGCGAACAAAAGTAGATAAATGGTCAATGAAGAATCGACCACATATTGCCGATTCATTTAGGTATACATTTGATGCATTAGTGAAAAACCAAAATATAATATTGAAAATACAAGTTTTCCGGTAAATACTGCTAAAATTTATTTTGCAAGACGTTTCGGACTCGACTGAGTCCTTTATCAAACTAGTTGGATAAATTATTTTGCGTGTCGTTTCGGAATCAACTGTTGTCCTTTATTTAAGTAGTTTGATAAAGGACAACATTCGTTAAATAAATTTTAGCAGAATATGGTATACAGGAAAACCTGTATTTTTAATCTAAAATATACTGTGAAACATTCACCAAATATAACAAAATATAGATTTTATTTTTGACACTATTTTTTGTATTTAATGGTTTCGGAATCCTCTTTGACAATTCATATTCTTGTTAACTTTGTTAACATAATAAGAAAATAGTTTTCATTTTACAAGGTTGGGATAGTAAAAAAAAATAACAATACAAAAATGCGATTGTGTCCATTATCTTTGAAAAGCTCAGAAAACTAATTTCAATATTTTTATGTTATATGTCAAAAAGTTATCAAAAAATAAGCCTGGGATCTCAATGGGAAGGATGTCAAAAAAATCAAATTACATCACTTAAAATTTACAATATTCGAATCATTTCATGAAGATTCTTTTGAAAATTTATACTCGAAGAATTAGTAAAAGTAAAATTATAATTGAAAATTATCTTCGTAATTTTTTTCTTAATTATATTATGTTAAAGATTTCGTAAAAATATCGTCCGAGTACTCTTTGGAGACTCATATTTCCGTTAATTCTAATGGGGCTAATTTTAATAGCGGAATAATTGATAGAATTAAAAAAAAAATGCAATGAAGGAATCAATTATTATTATTTTTTAGGATAACGATTTTGACAGTTATAAGTATAAGAACTTGGACCATCAAATTACATCCAGTGATTGTGAATTATTTAAAAGATCAATTACAATTACTTAAATTACTTACTTATCTCCTTTTTGACTACGTTCTCATTAACATCCAAAGCTAAAAATTTTGATATCTTTTGAAAATCAAGAGATAACAATTGAAAATTTAAAAATTATGATTGGTGTTTTAATACTGTCAAGGATCAGATTCGAAATTGGTATCGTTGCCAAGATACATTTTTACCACTTGATACAATTTTCGTGTAATCATTAATATAAGTATAAGTAACCAAAAAGAAAAAAAGGATAAGAAATGACTAATAGAAAAAAAACTTCGATTATAATTTTTTTCAGCAATTCTTTAATTATATAGAAATTTTTAAAAACAAAAATATTAAGATCTTTAATTTCGTCCTTTTTGGCAATACTTTAACGAATGAACCTTTACGTTAAACACTACATCTGAAAAAATTAAAGTCGAGGAAATGCCAACTTCGTATAATTTCCTTAAAAAAGTCTAACAAAAATGTTTACATTAATTTGCCGGAATACATCACCGAAAGAAAAATCATTATTTGAATTAAGTATGATACATTGTTAACTAACAATTAGAATAAAATTTTCATATCAAATAATTGTTAGACTAAATATGGTTACGTATTTAAATCGAATAAAGAAGCATTTTTAACAGAAAATTTTTAAAAAACACGGAAATTGTCTCTCAACTCCTATCGACCATTTTTTGAAAATAGGACCTTTATCATAGTATGTCCTATATAAGTTCCAACTTTCAGCCTCATAGCATAAGCAGTTGCTGAGATCTAAAAATCCAAATTTTACTCCTAAAACCTAAATTAAAATAATAAAGTATGTATTATAGTTTAATTTACACTGAAATAATACAAATAGAAATACTTATTCATATTATGTGTTATTTGAAATTATATTATTTGCTAAAAATTTAATTAAAGTTTTGTATTTTATTACATTTTTCTGGAAACTGTAGTCTTTAGCACTATTGGATAACGATATCATTTCACTCAATAAAGTGATATAAGAATAATTATTCATCCTTAAAATTCAGTGATTATTTATTTTGAAAATTGATAGTTGATATTTGTACTCACAATACAAACATGATATTTCAACACAAAATTGACAATGGAATTGTTGAGACAAATAATTATAGTTGTAATGTTTTGAAAACATAATTAACTATTAAACCATATTTGAACTAACGTTGTTTATTTGACACAAAATCAAATAAGGTTTGTATTTGTTTTTACCAATGAATTTCTTTCGGAGATTATATTTACTTCTAGATATGGTTCAACTGAAAAATTAAAATTTTACAAGAACTTGTTTCGAGCTAAAATTAAGGTCGAGTTTCATAGTGAAACAAATCTGTTTATTGATCTGAAAAAAGGTCCTTAAATCATGTTTTATAGAAACTCAAAAATGTATGGATTTTAAATGAAATTTCCAAGTATATTAGAATAACAAGGAAAAACGTGGAAATTCGTGTTTTGATAAAATAATGTGCACTTTAAAAACTTAAAAAAAAAAAAATTTACAAACTGAAATCGACAGGGTTTTGACAAAAATCTATCAGGTTTTAATTTTTTTTAAATCTTATTATTTGACTAAATTTTGGAATAGTTTGGACTTACTCTGAAAATCTAGGACAAGTCCTAAAATTATGTTTCACAACATAGCATGATTGTTGTGTACAAGAGGATCTGAAATTACAATATAAATCTACTTGGACTAAGATGCAAAATTTTTTTTTAAATTTTTAAAATCTAGTTTCCGAAATTTGGCGATGTAGTCTAGTTAGTTTACTGAAACCGAGCTGAACGACCCTAAAAACACATTTAACTACAGTCCAGTTTTCATCACTGATTTATAAACAAAATTTCAAATTACTTACCCAGAATGCAAGTCTTATACTCTGACACTACAGACTTTGCATTTTAAACGTATTTAAGTAGATAAATAATAGACGTCTTAAATAAGTAGTGTTCAACAAATATAAATTAAATTATTACATATAAATTATTAAGGATGTAAAGATTTCGAATTAGTCTCACCAACTTGGCAACTTGATATGATTTATTTTGACAAATAGATATTCAGCTGTGTTAATTTAGAAATTTATGGTTTCTAAATTATTTGGGACTAATATGCTTATATAGCAGTAATTAAAAGTGATTTTATTAGCTAATGCACTCATTGCACAAGCACTCAATTCAGTTTCCGCTGAATTAAATAATTTCCTTTGAAGTTTACTTCGTTTTTCGCTAGGGTCGCAGTACATGTTTTCGGTTAAACGCGTTATAGCTACGTATTTTCGTAAGCACCTTCGGGAAGTGTTTTCAGCGCATTTAACGTAATTTAAACGTGTTAATCTCATAGTCTGAACATAGCATTAGAATTTAATGTTTAAGTTTTTGGTTTCTGATCATACTGATGAATTTTCCATTGCTTAGCGACCCGCAGTGAAAAATAAAATATTAAAATTTTTGACACCATAATCAAAAATTTTTAAACTTCAAAAAAATCTTTTATAAGTGACGGTAACGTTTTAAACGCTTTTTGAGATTTTGAAATGTACTTTTCGAAATCTGGCGATGTAAATCAGCAGAGTTTTAATCAGTTTAATAATTAAATTTATGTACTACATAGATACATACCTAAGTTTAATTTTTGTCAATTTTGAAGTTATTTGGTTAAATTCTTTTATGTATTTTCTTCACTGGAATATAATGGTTTTCTTTTGTCATCGCTTAATATGACATCAGGCGTTTACACTAAGAATTTAATTTAACAAAATATTCGAATCCATCCATCGCAAGCAGGCACAGACTTCACATTTATAAAATTTTTAAATTTGAACTGATTACAGCTTCCAGCAACATTACAAGGAAACCCAATTAACCCAGTAAATGATTGCGTTCATTAATCTACACAAAAAGGCCAGCACCTTAATATTTAAGCTGTATCCCTCTCACAACCCCTCCCGGTCCTGGCATTCCCCCCGCATATTCGAATATTCCGCTTATTTGCCTTTTAGCATCGCATAATTTCCTCCCCATATCCTAGTAAATTGCAAAAATTATACCCAACACCCTCCACCGAACCGGATCATTTTTACGTCGTCGAAAAACGAAATTCCTAGATACAAAATAATCCCGAAATGAATCGCTGAAGCACTAAGTCGGCTTAAACACCTACCTTAAACCGTACGGGTAGATCGGGGGGTGGGTTGCTCCTACATCCCTCGCGTGATATCCACAAAAGCCCATTATCAGCTCCACAGAAAACTCCAGCAATAACAACAAGCCGAGGAACCCAGCTCCCAGGCTACCCCGCAACACAAGGCCAATAACATCAGCGAGTTTTCCGAATAGCGAAGGGTATGAGCCCGGGCTAATACCAAGCGGTAGAATTACCCGTAGGACTGACAGTAACAATAACAACAACAACAACGCTGTAGAACAATGGCAAAGAAGTGCCGCTGTAAAACGAGCGTAATATAGGGGCTTGATAGCAGAGATAAAATCCTATTATTAAAGTACTGTGTCCCGCTCGCACTAACCTTAATTTCGGCTTACAACGGACAGAGCAAGAAGATCCGTTCATTGCAATGAATACGAAATTTCCCTATGAATGTTGGATACCATAAGTAATTACCTATATCTGATTGTTTCTCGCAACCGTACCGCCGGATTGTCTATCCCGCTTCGTCCTGCACCAAAACCGACAGTATTCTAATAATCCTACGAGGGTCGAAGGAACCGCCTCTCGAAATCATTTCATTCATGCGCCTCCATTTTCCCGAAATAATCGATAGTGCCGACTCGCTCGTACCCACTACCGATTGGTTGCTAAGAGATAAAAGTTTTACGACCCTTCCCCGGCACCGTCATAATCCATCCCATTTTCAAGATGGTATAAAAGCCGGACGGGATGGGCTCTTATCACCACAGTCTATCTAGAAGCTTAGGAGTTCGGAGGTTCTCTCAGTCGATTCCAAAGTGAAGATTTGTGATTTGAGAGCTATCGAAGTTATCAGTGACAGTGAACAGTGAATGAACTTTTTTTTTAAATTAAAAAAAAGAAAACAGTTATTTCAATTAACCCGTAAAAGTGAACAATAAGAAGCCGATCGCCATGCAAGGATTTAGGAATTACAGTGTTGAGAGCCACATGCAAGCCCGAGACCAGCAGCAAATTGTAGTGGATTTACTGCCGTCGCAATATACGAAACCAACAACGCCACCCCCATCTCCCCAAGGTTAGTATTCGCAACAAGCTTGGACCAAATCCCAAAATTGAACCTACAGTTACTAAGATCCAGTACAATGGGATAACGGATTACAATACTAACAGTCGCTTCCTTTTGGTCCTTTCAGAATGTTCAAGTCCTCAAGCCGACTCAATGGGAAACGGACAGATTCCAGTTGATCCTTCGGTACGCCGTTACCGAACAGCCTTCACACGCGATCAATTGGCCCGTCTCGAAAAGGAGTTCTACAAGGAGAACTATGTCTCAAGACCGCGAAGATGTGAACTTGCAGCCCAGCTTAATTTGCCCGAATCGACAATCAAGGTAAGTCTTCATCACCACCCCATTTCTTTCTATGTCGCAAGGTCGCGAAGATTTGAACTTGCATCCCAGCTTCGATCGCATTGGCTAACCCTTCTTCTTCCTCTCTTCAGGTTTGGTTCCAAAATCGCCGCATGAAGGACAAGCGTCAACGGATTGCTGTTGCCTGGCCTTACGCTGCCGTCTACTCCGATCCAGCTTTCGCCGCATCAATTCTCCAGGCTGCCGCCAATAGCGTCGGTATGCCCTACGGATATCCACCGAATCCAATGATGGGACCAGTGATGCCCGCTCAAATGGCCACTCCAGCGCAACAGTTCAACTACGGCTATCGCTATTCGCCGTATCATCTACCGCAACGTAGTGCACCAATGCCAATTCCGCCATCTGCAGCAGCAGCCGCTGCCGGCTATCCGTCTATGTTGGGCGGTATTCATCAAGGCTATCATCCGCTATCCATAGCAAAACCACACACTCCACCGCACGATCGTCAATCTTCATCGTCCCCGCACTCGACTCTATCCTTAAGTCCGACCGGTTCGGATCACGGAAAACACTACGAGAACAGCAGCAGTCCGATCCGGTCGTCGCAAATTTCCAATCAATTGGCCAATCATCACGCAGGACTTCTGATGACTGCACCGCATCCGAACGCCCAAACCACAATCCTGGCACCGTCACTCGAGAAGCCGAAACTCTTCAAGCCGTACAAATCGGAGATTTAATTTCTTCGAGGAGTTGAGCGGGATTTTTGAACGACTGTTCAAAAATTTAAAAAAAAAAACTGATTTCTTTTATAAAAAAAAATGTAAAATTCTGTGATGGTGCTAATGCTGTACAAAATGCGCGCTTCCTAAGTCATAACTAAGTACTAGATTTTAATTTAGGCGAAAATTCCCAACAACAATGTAAATAATGCTAAAACAAATTATTCCTACTATTACTTCTATTTAAATTGTTATGATTAATTTTTAGTTAGTTAAATTTAGGCGTTTCAACGGATTTGCAACTGTATTCATTGGGGATAGCGTTGCGTCCGTTTGTATCAAATGGACGCATCAGTGGAAGAAAAACCAATTAAATGAAGTGTTTGTGAAACAAATTTAAATAAAAAAAAGAGGAGTTACAGATATTCTGTAAACCTCAACATTATAAAACAAAAACAATTTCGTTTCTATTGTTTACGATGAGATTTGCAGGTTGTTTACAGAGCTGGACCCGAAGATCATTGCTCCTACTGAGTGGCCATGATGGGCCGTTATTATGATTGAACTATTTTAGCCTGTTAATTGGGTTTAAGTTCTTTTGTGATGAAAATGTTTTTATTGTTAGAGGATTTAGTTAAGTGGATGCGAAATGCGAACTTTTTTTTTTACAGAAATTAAGGCACATTATTGGGTTTTGGGACTGCAGCGTTCATATAAGAAGAAAAAATTGGTCCAGATGTGCGATGAAATTAGTAAAGCAGAAGTTGCTGGGCGAAAAAACTTTTAGAGTTCCGGCTACTGTAGGGGAAGTCGGGGACAGTAAGCCACATAAATATTTTATGGAAAATTAAAACGTTAACTTTAGTTTAATAAGAAATAGACTCATTACAATATTTTTTAGAGACGGGAAAAGCTATGGCTTAGAGCTGTGCCACCATAACTACAGGGTTAAATGGGCTATAGCTCCGGGGCGCAAATATTTTGGGGTCAATTTATAAATAAAGTATTGTTATCGATTTAAGAAAAAAATTTGCTACGCTGGAGAATTTTTCTTACACATTTCATGACTACCAATAAAGCAAAAACAAAAATGTCAGTCCGTCTGTACGCCGTCCGTTGTCCACCGTACGCAAAATCGTTCTCAAACGATTTGAAATAATAGTTCCCAAACCTTATGACCTATTAAATTGAAACTTTAGATTACAATATCTCACGAACCAATTGCTCTAGAAAAATAATATTCGTTGTGAGTATAGAGGTTAACAAATAAAGATTGCTCAAAGTAAATTTTTTTAAGGGAGCAGTTTAGCCTGGAAGTGGAGGGAATAAGAATTTTTCAAAAAATCATGTCCCATTCCTCTAGAACAGTGTAAGATAGATGCATAGAAGTTTTACTAGAAGTAAGCCTAGGTATTTAGTACGTAAAGTATGTTGGAAATAAATTTTTTGTTTGTATAGTATGTTGGAAAATTATAATTTTTTATAGGGGTAGTATGTTACGGGTGTGGGGATGTTTTCCCTAACTATAGATTGGCTAAATATAAATAAACTGGAGTAACAATATTAAATACTTAGGATTTATCTTCGATAAGAAACTGATTTATAAGGACCATATCATTGATTCAATTAGTAAAGTGAATAAACTCGTTAAAGTAATGTATCCATTTATTAATAGGAAGTCAGATTTAAGCTTAGATAACAAGCTCCTCTTATACTCAATGATATTTCAACGTATTCTTCTATATGGTGCTGTCGTTTGGAAGGATTGCGCCGAAACAACCCACATAAATAAGTTACAAATTGCTCAAAACCAGGCGCGAACGCAGGGGGTGGTTTTGGGGGTTCAACCCCCCCCCCCCCTGCGAAGTGATGTAGTTACATACGCAAAACTAAATGTAACTAGCACTCAACGAGTAAATTTGTATGAAAACACCCCCCCCCCCCCCCCCAAATATTTTTCTGCGTTCGCGCCTGCTCAAAACTAAATTCTTAAAATGATTCACAAATTGCCACTATATTTTTCAACCGATCGATTACATTCTTTAGCTAAGGTAGAACATATTAAAGTCAAAGTATAGGTATACCAAAAATTTATCATTAAAATTGAACTTGCTGAAAACAATCTAATTCATAATTTAATTAATAACATTTAAACATATTTAAATTAGTAGTTTTACTTGTTCACAAACACTAGGTTAAGTTTTAGTTATAAGAAAAATTTAAATTCATAGAGGTTTTTTTTGCCATTTTTCCTCTTACTAATACTTAAACTTCTCAAACTGAAATAATTGTCAAAAGCTGTATAGTCAATTGATGATCTCTCTCTCTGATCTCTTAAATATAATAAATTAGCGTTAAGTCAAAAGAGAATTCAAGGCAATAAAGATAATAATAATAATAATAAATAAACTATAAAAGTAGTTCTATTCAAAAAAAAAAATAATTTAAATATCCATTGGCGTTCAGACGGGAGGAAATAAAAACCATCAATGAAATTGGAATGCATATACACAGTAAATTTTTTTCAACAAGATTCTAGTTAAACACCACTAGAATTTAGCTCCTAGATATTCTAGTAAAGATCTAGTGAATAAGTATCCACTAGGAAATCAGGGAATTCTTTTACTGGATTTCTATCAGAATCCTTACAATAAAATCTAGTTAAATTTACTAGTTTTACAGGAAATATTTTTACTAAATTTCTTACAGAATTTATCAATAATCTAGTTCTATTTACTAGTATTTCAGTTATTTTGATAAAGAGGCAAAACACTGGTAATCTAGCAAACGAAATTGAGTACATAGTAAATATAGAAAGGTTTAAACAAGTGTACAAAATCAGACTGTTGTGAGTTAAGTCAAAGCTGAGATTCAGGTACAGAAAAAACCGCGTTTCGCCATACAAATTGTATGGGAGCTAGAAATTTGCAGCAACCCATTTGAAAAGTGTTCAAACATTTAAAAAATCGTAAACTAGCTTTACCGTTATCCAGAGCCGAAACAATAATTTGAACTTGATAAATATTTACACCTTCACTTTATTAACTTTTAAAATATGACTCACTTTATGCTCATCCGAATGCATAGACAATAATGATGCCTGACCACTTGTCCTTATAACTGTTTGCATCTAGTTCTATTTTCACTAGATTCACAGTAAATTTATCCAGTTTTCTAGTTGAAATATTTTTTTCCCAGAAACAGAGTGATAAGCACTAGAAAAACTGTGAAATTGACACTGCGAAATGTACTTCTAGTTATTTTCACTAGATTTCTAGGGGTAGGAAATTTTTCACTAGATTATCAGTAGGAAATTTTCGCTAGATTGTCTCTAGTTGAACTTTACTAGAAAAAAAATTTACTGTGTTCATCATATCTTTCAGCGGCAAAGGACACAGCAATCGACAACTTGAAATATTCGATCTCATTGAAAATTTCATTATTTCAATTTCAACAATGATATTTGTGAACAAACCAGGATATTTGTAGATCAAAAAGGGTAAAAAGTTTGAAACGCTATACATTTCTATTACATATATAAATTTATTTTATTTATTTAAAGCCATAAACTTCGCACACACAAAGTTAAATCTTAAATACGGTCAAATTACTACGGTTGAAGTATCAAAATGATGGACACCTTGTTAATATAAAAACACATATTCATAGTTTAGTGATTATGCTTATCTAAAGCCTTTATACTATGGTTTATTGTTGCACTTGGCAGTAAGCTGTTTGACTAAACAAAAACAAGGACAATTTTAAGCAGTGTTGCAATTTTACTACCCACTCAGTAAATTTATGAACTGTGTAAAAATACACAGTTTTAAGAATTTTATTAAATTTAATGACAATTCGTAAATTTACTACATCAGTGCGGAATGTTTTACTGCTTTAAGAGTATGTAGTAATACTTTTTTTCTGTTGTCATACATATAACACATAATTTATATGATTGGGTCAAACTCCGGGACGCGGGAGCATCAGTTGTTTCGAGATTGAGAGGTTTTTTCTTCAAATGTTAAGTTTGTCCTGAGAATGGAAATGGCAATATCGAATTTTTGCCGATTAGCACATAAAAAGCCCGTGTATAGACGAATCGAATTTCGAATATTTACACTAAATGCCCATAGAAGAAAGAACCAATTTGTTACCTCATCACACTTAAGGCCCCATGAGTCCGGTACGACAATTTTTTATCCCAGTTTAATTTTTATTTCTTGAGAGGATTTTAATCAACTGAAATCGTTTTTTGTTCATGTAATTTGGCGTGGACAATACGTCTGCATCGTTCGCTGTCTATCAGCAAACTAATTTTGATTTTACAGAAAATAATAGTATTATAGGTTTTCAAATTATGTGAAACGCATAGCTATTAAAAATCAATAATTTTTTCATGGATTTATCTTCTAGAAATACCAATTAATTATACTACTTATGATACTTTTCAATGAAATACGATCTTCTTATGTAATTCTAGCCATGAAAATAGTGAAAAATTGCTTCAGTTTGGCTTCATATATTATTAACAGAAATGAAAATCTTTTAAAATTAATGGAAGACCGTTTTTAAGATTTTTTCTAGCATTATATTAATAAAAATGACGTGTTAATTATTCAAGAAATAGGTAACATGCGTTTAAAAAACTCGAATTTATACATTTTAAAAAATGTTCAATGGTTGTTGTTCTAATAGCATTTTTTCCAAATACAGTTTCGAATTTTTTCTCTATGGAGGACCTAGTTTACATTCCAGCTAATAAAGTGTTGTCATTTTATTTTGTCTTTTTGTTGCCATTAACGTGAAATATTGGTAAGAAAACAGTCATAAATCATCAAAATTGCATTTAACGTGCACATGGAGTCTTAAGAGAAGTGACGAATTGTGACAACACTCTATACCTATCCACTTGGGGGTTGCATTTCAATAAATTCTGAAATTAGTTTTGAGGCCATTACGTGAAATACCAGTAGAAGTAATAATCAATTTTACTTATCATCTATAAACCCTAAAAGCCCCATAACATCCTTTGGGGTTGAATATCACAAAATCTTGTAATGGGTTTGCAAGCGATTATGTAAAACGTCTGTGGAAGTAAGAGTCCAAACTAAGAAATATGTCGAAAACTGTGAAAAATATATATAACACCCTACATCTTCTTAGGGTTGAATATCTTAAATCCTGCAATTATGGCGATTTTTTAAGGAAGCCTTGGGAAGTATAAATCAATTCTAAGATCTAATAAATATGTAAGAATTTGTGAAAATGTATTTGCAACCTTGTTATACCACCTTGGGATTTGGATGTCAGAAAAACGGCTTGTAGGCAATTATGTACATATATAAAAACTCTGCAGAAGTTAAGCCCAATATGATAGCTCATCAAACAAAAGAGATATGACTAAAATGATGAAAACGTATGCCCCTTACACATTTTGGGGTTGAATATCTCAAAATTCCGAAAAAGAAGTTTTCAGATAAATATAAAGAATGCGCGATGTAGTGGAAGCTAAATCGATGTCTTATTACTCCTAAGAAAAATTCAATATTTCAGAAGACCTAAGAGATATGACGGTAATCGTAAAACGTGTTGAACCCTTTTATACCGTCATAGGGGTTAGATATGTCAAGGGCACGGAACACGAAATTCAATATTTCAGAAGACCTAAGAAATATGACGAAATTCGTAACAATATAGTATGCGTATGTGCATTTCATTTTCACACAAGATTTGTTTATCCTCTTCTGTATACGCCTATAGAATTTTCTTTTTTTTTCCAAACTGGTTTTCTAGTAGTTCTGCATATACTCACAAAGTTTCATCTTTCTATCATAATCTATAAACAGGAAAAACACCCCAAGTATGATGTGGGTACTACTCATATAAAAAATGAAAAACATGCAACTACTAATAGCTCTATGTAAATATCAAGTTTCAGCTTTCCATTATTTTGAGTTTCCGAGATATAGGAATCGGAACTTTGTTTCACCCTCCCCACCATCACCACCAACACCTTCATACGTACACCCTCCCCACCTACACCCTAAAAATGTTTTTTCTGCTAGGGGTCTATTAGGTCTACCTCAGTAAATTTTTTTAAACTGATCATCAAATATGAGGCGTTATTTTTTAGAGAAATTCTTCTAGTATACATATAGAGAATCATTAAGTTTCAATTTCGTGACATTAATCGTTCTCGGCTTTCGAACGCATGGTTTTTCGCCGCACAAATTCCTCCGTTTAAAACGCCCCACCCCCACCTGCCCCGTTACAATCCAACCCCTTAAAAAACTTAAAGGAGTGCACCTAGTCTAACCACAAAAAAGATTAACTTAATAGCTCAAAGGGTTTGGAAGGTTAGCCTGAAATCGACTTTGCATATGGCGGTTGGCGTTCGATGGATTTAAATTTTTTTTTTTTTTGCTTACTACCTAGTCATGAAATGTGAAAACAATTTTAAAAGTTTTTTTTTTAAGTCGATCACAATACTGTATTATTTAAATAATGAAATACAAATCAGTACTGAATAGAAATTCCAAACTTTCTTCAGTACAGATGAAGTAATGATATTCGATGCTAATCAATTTTTGATAGCAGAGTTCAGTCAGTACGCAAAATATTCGGCTATAAGTCTGCATATGTCCCTAGTATAAATTCTGCTGGAGTTCCGATGTGCTTATAGGATGAATAGAAAAAATAAAAATTTGATTTTTCAGTGTAAAAAAATCGTAGAAGTGAAACAATTCGATATTTCATTAGATCTAAGAGATGTGGCGGAATTCGTAAAAACTTATACGACTTTTTTACGCATTTAAATGTGAAATACACAAAAGTCTTGATATCGCTTTTAAGGCGATTGTATTGGCTTGAGAGAGGTGATTGTGATCCGAAGGCGATTGTGATCCGAAGGCGATTGTAAGAAAACCTGAAGAAGTAAAAACCACTGTGGTCCTAGGTCGATTGTATAAAAAACCCGACATAGTAAAAACCAACCAACCAATATTCCGCCAGACCTAGGAGATATTTTGGAATTCGTGAAAACGTTTTTTTATGAGTCCAAAAGCAATTTCGTTCAACAAAATCACTTCTCTAGTGAGGCTAGAAAGTTGATACTTGGGACATATCTGCTCCTTAAACGTGAAAATATAAAATGTAATAGTTGAATTTTTTTTAAATTGATATATCTACTTTATTTTTATAATAAGAAAGTGAAATTAATTTTAAATTCAAAAAATGCTTGAAATTTTGTGAAATTTATGCCAAAGTTCGACCTCCAACAAAAATTGATCGAGACCGTCTATCGATTCGAATGACGCCAAAAAAGTTGCTTTTCCATTTTTACCGCATCATCTGCAGATCATACTAGAACAATTCGACTTCTAAGTGTTTGGTTCCGACTTTCGGCACAAATATAATTTTCCGGTCGTCTGATCGCATCGTCCTGGTCCATTACTTTGATCTCTGGGATATGGGATCTTGCGTTTTGCTATAAGAAACTGGCCAAGATTGAGTTTGGCTGTTGGGGTGTTCTATTGCGTCGCCTCTACTTAAGATGCAATTAAGAAGTTTTAAGCAGCAGTTAATTTGCAAAAACAGACGTGTGCTCATGTAAACTAAATGTTTCTCGGTCGGGATCTCAAGTGGCTCCCTAAAGAGCTACTCAGTCAAATTTTTAATGTCTTTCCCTCTTATGAACTACTGTTTGTTGCGTAACCGCCTTTTTGGGATGTGCGCGTAATTACCGATAGAATCAGTCTCGAAACATCTGTTTTTGCGGAAATCGAAGTTATATGGGCGCCGATAACTTAAAAAAAGGCGGATATACGGAAAGAACTGGACTTAGTCTAGACCACGTCTTCAATTCACCACACACACATAACGTGAGACACGCGAATATTCAACCATGCGGAGAACATGTTCAAAACTCCTCATAACTTCTGAAAATATTTTTATGATTATCGGGGATAATCCAATCAAGGCCAGTATCTGCTAATGATAAAACCAAACGACCCAAACAGGATTAACCATTGCAACCCTTTTTCGGACAGTTTCTTCGAATCCTGTAATTCACACCTGAGCGTGGCTACTCAATAATTCTCCTAAGTCGATCCGAAAGAGTTAAACTATTGCCTGAAGATCGTTTTATATTCGGCACAAGTTGTCCTCTGAACTTTACCCGTCATAACTCTAATCGAGGATAATCCGATCCGAAACGAATATTTCAACTTTCAAGAAATATACTTGGGCCAAAAGGAGAAACCGGGTTAAAAGGATTAACCTAGGAGGTACCTGTAGTAACGGCAACGGTTAAACGCGATTATAACCTTTCAGGCGATCTTTGCACAAAGTAACAAAGTTATAAACGCTTAATTATGACCCATTGGTCGAAAGGCTTGTTGTAATAAATCGTCCAAACAAAACCGAGGTACGCCAGAAAATCAGCTCCTGAAACCATTTAGGTGTATTGTTCGAATCTCCTCCGAAAGGATTGCACAGTCCTGAGTAACCTTCAATCCTTGTTTCTTGTACATGACGCGAAGTTGAAAGGATTCGAAAGGAAAGGGTTGAAAGTTGATTGGAAGGAATATCTCTGTGTTTATTTGTTTATGACCGTAAAGTGGTTTGTTGGTGCTGTAAATCAATGCAAAATGGTAAAGTGAGTGTTGACGAAAGAGTTGAAGAATTTAAAGGCAAAGAATTTGCAATAATTTCTGAAAGGATTGAATGATATTTGAAAGGCAATGAGGGACAACTCCATCTTATGTTTTAGGAGCAGTGTGGTCTTGAAAAAAAAGTGCAGTCCGTCTGTCCGCCGTTCCCAAACGCGTTTCAAGGCTCGTATCACTCATACCCTTTGAGCTATTAAATTAAAAATATAGTGGGTAGACTGAGTGGGTCTCTTTCATACGTTCAGCGCTAGTGACACGCCTCCGGGTCCAACGAAAATTTTGACCTCTTTAACTAGCATTGTCAAAAAATTTTTGGCAAAAGTTTGACAGTCAAAGTGGTGTGACTTTTTGGAGGTGATTGGATGTGTAAGGGCTTTAGACGAACATATTGGTGACCGCTTACACTAGGAAGTTGGAACTTGGAGCTACATACATACCTAGATCTGTGATAGAGGATCAATGTATAGTGGGGCAATGGATAGTGGAGCAATGGATAGTGGAGCAATGGATAGTGGAGCAATGGATAGTGGAGCAATGGATAGTGGAGCAATGGATAGTGGAGTAATGGTTGACTTTGGTAGTGAGAACTGGAAGGAAGGAGCCAAACAAAAAACCCCGAAACACGTGAAAGCTGAAATCGAGACATTCTTAAATCTATGTACATATTTCTCCTGAACCAAATTTTACATTCTTTCGTTTGAAAACTACAAAATAAAATTTCTGTCCGTCTGCTGGCCGTTCCCAAACGCGTTTCAAGGCTCGTATCTCTAATACCCTTTGAGCTATTAAATTAAAAAAAAAATTGTGGATAGATTGGGTGTGACGAGGCTCCTCGTCCAACGAAAATTTTGACCCCTCTAACTAGTATTGTCAAATTTTTTTGGCAAAAGTTTGACAGTCAAAGTTTGATTCTTGGAGGTGATTGGTGGATAAGCGTTTGATTCTTGGAGATGATTCTTGGAAACATTTTGGTGGTTATCTCTCAGGGAACGGTTATGCTAGCAAGTTGAAACTTGGAACTTACATAGATCTGATAGTGCAGCAGTAGAGCAATGAATAGTTGAGTAATTGTTGACTTGGGTGGTGGAGACCAGGAGTAAGCAGCCAAACAAAATACCCCCGAAATGCCTGAATCAAGACATTCTAAGATTCATATCTCGTGAACGGTTCATGGAAGAAAGCTAAACTTTGGTTAATATTTGTGGGCATATTGCGAAAGTATGGTAAAAATAAAATTTGTTGGTAGGATGGTGTCCTGCAAGGATGAGTGAAATCTTTTTGATACCAATTTAATTTGTGGTTTGTTTATGTTAGTGAAGAAGGACAATACGCCGAATATAAAGAAACATACTCTTAGAATTAGTTTCCATGAAAATAAGAGATTAAATCCTTTCAAACTGGCGATAATCTAAAAGCGTGGAATAATGAAGGCTTAAAACTAAGCTAAATTGTGTTAAGTTCGATGTCTGTTCACCAATATGTGGCATCAAAGCGCAAATTGGTGAGCGCTCTAAAAAGACGCCTCTGGGTGGACTGGGCTGGAAAGCTGCAAGATTTCTAGATCCCTGTGGCCCGAGCTGGATAGTCAAAAGACTAAGAATATATTGACCTGGGATAGAGAAAAACTGCGACTGCTCTTCCGAGCACTGACGGGACACTCTATGCTAAGGAAACAGGCTATACGGATAGGGATAGCGGAGTTGGACATGTGAAGGTTCTGCTATGATCTGTATGCTGTGGAGGACATCACTCACATTCTGTTTGAATGGCCGGGGATCGCTAGAAGGCGTTAGAGATGGTTGGGTAGTCTTTTCTTCGAGAGCATCGAGGATTTGAGGTCGTTAAAGTATGACAAACTCAGGTCAGGTTCTGCAAGAAATTGGAATGTTTCTGAGGTAATGGAATATCCCACGAGGACCTGAAGGGATGGTAATAGACCCGTATGGCACCTAGTGCGCGCGGTAGTTTTAGCGCTGTGCTTCTTCTTAAAACTGATCCTAAGCTAAATTTCTCTTTTCCTTTAGGAAGCTCCCAAGTTCTGGTACCGTCCACTTCCTACTATTTTATCACACTCCATCCGTTCATATTAAATAGGAGTTCAGTATTTCATCCAGAGCATCTCACGATCGAATACTGTCTGTTTGCCATGTTTGCAGTATGATACAAATTTCTGTAGAACCTAAAGCACTCTTCTCATTGGCCCTCTCTTCTGTATGCCGTTGCTTTCCCCAAATATCTCGCAGAGGTGCCCTATGTTTCCATTGTCCACTTCATGAATATACTTAAAAAATTGAAGCAATTGGCAAAAACTTCATTTCAAGCGGTTAACCAATTTTCGGAATCAGGACCTTACCTACACTTCAAACATCGGCCAACGAGTACCTCCTGTTGTTATAAAAACGAAAATTTCCAGGATAATACCAAATATTTACAGCGTGAAAAATTGTAATGACAAATAAAGTCCGCCTACGGTATAGTGCAACATAATTCGTTTGTCCCTTATCCTTTTTTTCCCATTTCTCGGCGTGTAGACCTTCGATGGTTTAACGTAATCCCTTTTCTCCTCTCATAAACATTTGCATAGACAATGATTAGGAATATTGCTCCTCTTAGGCAACACCCGTTATGTCCCGCCATCTTTAAATCTAACTGTTTCCTTAACTTCCCGGTATTGCAGGACATTGTTAACTGTACTCCTCTTAGTCCGGACTAATAAAACTAAAGTGTACCCGTTAACAGTGAAAACTGTTCTAGGACACCACCGGATTGTAAATGCTGAGCCCGATTCCATTATCTAGGACGAATTTTCCGTTGATCCTTGCTTACCTGAATTCTGAAACTTGATGTACGGGTTCTGCCTGGTTGACTTGGTTAAATGTGAAAAGTGAAAGGCTGATGCTGTCGGGAACCGACGTAATTATGGGCTATATAAGTTCAAAGCGATAAGTACATGGGCCCTCATTATTTGACCTAATATTGCGCTCATCTGAGAGGGAAGGTCATGTGTAGGATCAGACTAACGCTTTCTCGCACAATGTAAACATTGCGACAATTGAGGCAACAAGGTTCTTGGAAGACGTGGCTGAAGAGTAGGATTTAAACGTCTCGAGTTTGTTGGTTCCTTGATGATACAGACTAGCGTGAAATACATTCCTTTTGGAGGATGACTTTATATGGTCGATAACAAGAAACCCTACCATTTTGGTGGGTTTCAAATGGACACGCTAGAAATTATCGCTACCGCTAGGATCCGTTTTTGCAGGCAATACGAGAGCATATTGATAAGTAAGGTAACAGAGTAAGAGAAAAAACCTTTTCCAATCTTTTTATTTCTCAACATAATCTCCTTCCAGGTCATTTTGTTGCCTTCTGCTGTGCACCTTGGCATTTTGTTCTACATGAATCACATGCAAAACATTCAATATACATTACCAATAAGTTAGATCATCTAATCAAAACATAAGTTTTTAGAAGAATCGCCATGTCATTAACTAATATAAAGGTAATACCAAGATGCCTGTCCCTATCAGGACTTGCTGGGTTTTTTATATAGAGATACAAATCTCCACGGATCTTCCTCGTGAACTTATTGTAATTAATATAAATTAAGTCTATAGCAATTAGCTTTAATATGAAAGGAAACCGGAGTGATATTTAGTTCAGTACTGAACATCCTATCACTGTAAGACGATGTTATATTAGTTCTCATATGCCAGTGCACCTTCAAGCCACTGTTTTGTTTCATGGATCCATGTTTCATCAACGGTAATGAATCGACTCAATAATTCATCTGGATTACGTTTAAACATGGTTTTAAAATGACCTCGCGTTTACGTTATTTTGAATTGTGATTATAACGCGGAAGCTTTGCAAATATTCGTGCAAAATGTTGCTTACACGTTCAAGTTCAAGAGAGTCATGGATTTTATAAAGCATTTCTGATGTAATCACTTCATTTGAACGGGTTGGACATTGTTATCTTGCAGCTTAGACGACCTTAACGTTGTTGAACTCTTAATCAAATAATATCCACAAGAAGACTAGAAACTTAATACATACACATGCATTTTATGTTTTAAAAAACCAAAAAACCATTGTACCTACGAGTATATTCGGAACAAAGAAAACTAATTGAACAATTTCAATTCTATATTCTTATGCAAATTTACATGAGAAGAAAAGAGCACACTATTATGCTATTATGATTACACATTCGCATCTGTGTGCATCGTTTTTCACAATGCATCTAAACTAAAGGCTGGTTTGCATGACGAATGCAAACATTTTTTACTGAGATTGTGAGGGAGAAGGAAAATCTCTTAGAAGAAACTGATCAGGAGTGAAACGAACAGATAGGTATATTCAGCAAAATATATTGACGATATTTCGGTGAATTTTGTTTTTTGCAGTGGTTGCTTTCTATTCCTTTGAAAATTCGATAAGCTGGCTCACTTACAATCTCAGTAAAAATTGTTTGCACTCGTCATATAAATTAGCTTTAATACGTCGTAGTAGCGTAGTGTAGTGTAGCGTATTATGAAATGCGGTTGATATGAATGTTCACGTGAAGTGAATTGACGTTTCGCACTCTTGATTATTATTTGACAGCTGCCACAAGTGGTATTGATTTTATTAAATACACTTGCTACACACATTTTTCACGAGCTTCATTCAATATGGAATCCATTGAAATAAGTTTTAACTAAATTCTTACAACACTCGAATACAAAAAACCGAGCAGCCAATCAAATACAGTTTTTTGTGAACACAGTTTTTGACATATCACTCAAAAAGTGATACGAAGCGAAACGGCTCGTGGGAAGGATTAGCAAATCCACCGGACTACGCGGTCTTGCAACGTTTTAGAAAAACCATTCTGTATCAAAATTGCGTGTGTTTACGTAGGAGCACGAAGTAGCGGTACGTCGTTGACCACGTGCATGAGGAACGTATTTTTTGCATCTGTTCTGTTCTCATGTGTTTCACCATACAAATTTATAGGAACAATATGAGAAATGAAATCACACCAGCACAGCTGAGCCTAGATGTGATGCAGTCGGTCAGTCCTCTCCATCTGGAGTTCGCATTTGTGTGAAAGTGGATGAATATCTGGCGCTTAGGCTTCAAAAGTCCCTAGTGGGACCTGAACGAATTTTACGAGAGAGCCCTGAAGAGCAAAGCCTTGCCTACACAGTTAAAATTATTTGTAATTTTACTGCATTTAATATAATAAAATGATCCCCATATCATATGTAAAATTACCTTTTTCATGTATAAACACTATAACTATTATGTAATTAAGTTCTTTACATGAAATACTCTGTAAAATTACATAAAAATACAAATTACAATAACTCGTATGGAAAACTACATTTCCAAGCATGGATAAAAACCATTATTTCATGTAAATCATGAAATGAATGTCCGAAGTTGCAGTCAGTACCTACTTCAATGGAATTTTACATCTAGAGATGCTGTCAGCAAAGGGAGATGATGCAATTGTGCGTCAATTTATCAGTTCTTGTACGGATATTGCGAAGTAAACATCGCGATTAGTTTTTCTTATAATAAGTAAGTGATAACAGCCTGATTTGGTTAAATGCTATTATACATCATCTTATTTATAACAAAATGTTTATTTTTATAATTTTATTGTTTTATATTTTTGATAAATAAAAAAAATTTCGTTCTTTTTTATTTGCAAAATATTACCTCTTTTATTTATTACAAATAAGGGCCGTTATTACGACCTTCAGTTAAAATTTAACCAGAACTTTAACTTTAAGTTTCGTATAAGCATTTGTCAGTTAAAGTTTCAGTTAGAAGGTTACTGACGATCGTAGGAACGGGCCTAAGTGTGTTATCATTTTGCTGTTTAAGTATTTTTTAAAAAAAAACACCATATTAAAAAACATAGCGGTCGTTGAAGTTGTCGTTCCGAAAAATCTTAGTATTAGTGTATAGTTCTTAAACTATCGATTTAAATTAATTATGTATTATGAAATTTAATTTACAAATTGTAATGTAGTTTTAAATGGGTCTACTTGTACAATATTCCCTTTCAGTGGAAAAGTTACATATTATGAATTACTTCAAAAATTCTAATATTACATATGCCACGTAATTTGTGTTTACTATCAAGGATGTGATTTTACAAAGCCATGTATGTATTTATTACATATCCGAATTTTAATTTTACAGGGGAAATGTAAGTACTTTTAAGACATGTAAATTTACAAAATCCCTTGTTGGCAATTAGTTGCCAACATTTAATGTTGTAAAAAATTTTAACTGTGTAGATAATTCGTCAGCCCGCTCGTTATCCTCTATCTTGCTGTGGTGTGTGACCCAAAGCAGAGTTACTTTGACCTGACTTCCCAAGTAGGTTAGCTCCTCTAGGCACTGTTCGACCAGCTTAAAGGCGATGGTAGTCGAATATAAAGCCTTGCATGAGACTTCCATGTCAGTATGGATTACATCATTACACTTTAGCGTAGCGTCTTGCTACAAAGACCGAGAGGCCTCCCGGATCCTCAGTATCTCCGCCTGGAAAACTCTGGCGTAGTCCAGTAAGTGGTAGAACTTTGCGATATACCATAGTGTGTGTCTGAGAAAATTTCCGCTCCAACTCCGCAGTTCATCTTTGAACCGTCAGTGTATATGACTGTGTCAACTGAGAAGGACTCTAATCAGCTATAATCAAAACGATTCAACTCATCTAGTTGGGAACATGGAGTTAACCTGAAACCAGAAACCTGAAGAACAGCCTCGGAAAGGAAACAGGTTCGAGGCCAGGGCCCGATTTGGGCTGTAGCACCATTGGCGATGATGGATGCTGAAAAATTCTCACTACATGTGTATTGGAGCTAGTTCAAGAGTCAACTGTTTCCAAGGAAAATAGTCCTTAAAATGAATCAAGTAGTTTCTTCTTCACCTGAAGTGTGGTTGAAGTGTTGGAGGCATTTTCAATTTCTACATGTTTCAGGTTTCATATTCCAATGCCTTTCTTTTCTTTTCAGATCCCAATAATTTTACCACATTCCCCCGCAAGCAACGACCTCCAGATGTCCTCGAATGGCAAACATTTCAATTGTAAAGGACAAATCCCGAAATAGTCCTGGACTCTTATCACCTTTAAATATCTCGGTTAACTTTCAATTTCGCCGAAACAATTCCATTTACTACTTAAGTGTCCTGCTGATAACCAGTTAAAATTCACCGATAAATTAGCTCCGAACAAAAACGAATAAAATTTACGAACCGCACAAATACCCATATACAATAGATTCGATAGTCAAGAAAAATAGTACGATAATAAAGGATATTTTGCGGGGGTGTAATACCCACCCTTCGGCGGCAATCTCAGTTGGTGTCTTTCGAAACTAGACGTTAGTTTTGATCGGTACAGCCCCATTACAATAACCACCGGGGCAATTAAGCAATTAGACATGTCGCTTTGTGCCATTTAATAACATAACCCTCGTTCCTGGTCATCCCTCGGATGGTCATCTGTGCACGCGGGTCATCGATTATATCGGCATCCCTAATGGTGTTCCGGGGGTGGTTTGATTCGGCTACTGAATGATATCAGCCTTCGCAGTATCTATTCGTTGCGATGACCAATGCGTTGAATCCGTTTAAAAAGATAATAGCGTTTGATTTGTTGTTCGTTTCAAGGATAATTGTTTGGGGTTGACCGCCGCAATTAATTCACCTCGAAACAATTATGTGTCGAAGTTTATGATTAATTTTGACGGGCGATGAAATGAATTGGAGTCAATTGGAATTTTGAGACGTTAGTGAAAAATACGATGGCCAAGTCATCAAGTCGATCGGATACCCAAGTTGGACCTCAATTTTCTTCCATACGGCCTGAGGTTTCATGTCAAGGATCTAATTTTTCTGTGGATAGTTAGTTACCTTACTGCTCTATCTCCGAAGGAATCAGAATGTAAGATATGCAAAAAGCGCTGAATAGCTCTTTGAAGTAGCTGAAAAGCTCGATAAGTGTCCATTTCTATTGCTTGCTAGCTTCAGGATCGGGAGAAATCCATATTGCCTATCATTAACCACCATAAAAATATATCTACTATGTAGGGCTACATCTAAGATAATCATCCAAATTTTTGGATTAGGATAAGAGGATTTTAAATCCAAGTTTCAGAATTCTGAGGTATTGGAGGATACAACTGCAGAGTTGTCTTCTTCTTTTGTTCCGATTTTTTGACCATTTTTAAACAATATTATTCCATTTTCAAGAGAAGCCATCAGCACATTGTCCTATAGCTTCTCAAAATTGTGAAGAATTGCACTGAAATATTCCGACGCGATCCAATAGGAACGATATGGGTGTTCCTGATTCCATCAATAACTGAAGCAAAAGAACAAGATTAAGTCCGAGACATTGTCATTGTAACAATATCAAGACAAGCGACGAGTAAGAATATAAATAAAAAATTATTTCAATTCCTGCTTCCCGATTGCAATAAATTTCCATGTTCGAAGGAGCCGGGTGCCGAATACCGAGAACATACCCGTGTCCCGCAAGAACATCGCCCTGGATGGAAAATGTCGCGTAATTTTTTATTCATCGAATCGAATCCTTGGGGAAATCAATTTCAACACTGTCGCAAGAGCAACGACACGGTCCTTTTTTTCGGTTTGTTCTCGCTCTATCTTACGACCGAAGTCTCAATTGTATCTACTGGCACTCATATACCACCATTATTCTCTACCCCCATCCCCCGTCCCTTCGAATTTCTGGCCTTATCCTTTATTTCCGTGCTCCAAAATGACCGGTTTATTTCACATCCCTTTTGTAGTCCTCGGAATCCGTTTATTTCACCTTTTTATCCCGAATAAAAAAGTCTTAAGCGCAAATTTGTGTGGCCCGGATATTTGGGGGGGCTGTTGTTTTTTTTTCATCCAGATCGGAAAAAAATCTAAGGGTTGATTCGGCGATATGCGAAAATGGAAAATTATTCCCACCCACTTTGGGATTTTTCCATACTAAACGGCGTTTATCTTTCACTGACGTTTTTAGGATTTTCATGTATTTCAATTATCCTTGTGCTTTTAACCCTTTTTTGTTCCGTAGGGATTGGCGAGTGCTTGCAAACGGGGGGTGATTCGTTTCTTTAGGATTCTATGGAATCCCTTGGTGAGATAATGTGGTCTTAATCAAGGCTGGTCGGAAGAATTTTAGGCTTTTATTATAGTGTGCTATTTGAATGGGGGTTAATTTAGATGAGGATGAAAAAAGGACTGTAGTTAGATTGGGACTACAAGCACCAAACTTTTTTGGAAGAAGGAAAGGTTCGGTACTTAAATTCAATCTCGGGAATTACTGAAATGTATTCAAAGAGATTCAAACTATTTCATACCGTTCAAATCGACATGCGTGCACTACTTTAACTTAAAGTCCATGAGAATAAGACAAGATATTACAATGAAAGGGCTCCATAATTGAATCTCCTTATCCTTAACACAACTTTATCAAGAAAATTCATTGAAAATCATGAGATTTTGATGTCGCGCCAACGCCGTCCCAAATTCTCAAAATCAGAATTCTAATAAAATAATACAAAATAGCAAAAAATGTTTTGTTGTTACTTTTAAAAACTTGAAATTCAATACCTAAATGCCTATTGGGACGGACAGTGTATAATTGAAAATTAATATTAGTAAAAAGAAAATAGTAGTCTGTGTGGCTTAGTGGCTAGAGAACTTTCCTTCGGTGCACCTGGTATCAGGTTCGAATCTGCTTGGCGACAAGTAATTTTCGAGAATGGGGTTGTGTGCCAGCTATAAATGAGTACCTGAGTTAAAAGTGAGGTAATAATCACGGACGAGCGTGTTGCTGACCACTTCAGCTCCTATTGTTCCGTTGGTCTCGTAATGAAGTAACTCGAGCATTACTTCAAGGCTTAGGTCCGATTTGGGCTGTTGTTCCATTGATTATTATTATTAGTAAAAAATATCTGGCTCTGATTCACATTGATTCTCACTATGCAAATAGACCTATAGAATTCCTTTTACTATAGGTATATCTACAATTCTGATCACATTTTATAGCCCAACCGAACCATAATCCATACACCATCTTACGCACAAGAATTCGCTGTTACACTGCATTTACGCATCTTATTTTTTTTATAGCGTCTTAATAATTATTAGATGCTTCCGTGGATCACTGAATTCGAATACCACACGTCTTATACCGGCCGTTTTTCTTCTTTAAAAAAACATCTTCAATCTATCGTGCGATTGTAAAATTAAGACGTTGTAACACGTCGAGGTGTTAATTTATTGTTGAGAAGGATACGTGTAAAAAAAAGGCTCCCGCAACTCGTAACTTCTGAATGATGGAAGACCGGTATTCGACATGGGTGCAAGATTTCGTTTATATCCAAAGTTTTATATGGGGACAATTAGCGGTGTCATGATGAGAATTCAGAAGAATTTTCCCTTTTTTCTTTCCGTGAAATCTTTTATATCAAACTTTAATATTTTTTTAAATTTTATTGCATAGAAGCACTTAGTGATGTCATAAATTGGCGGTTCCAATATTTAAAATTTCAAAAAAACCGCACACACATATACACTGAAATTCAGTTTAATTTTAGAGAGATGTGATTATGCGCCGCACCATTTAAATATTTAAAAAGAGCCGCGTACTTTTTGTTGAATTGATTTAAAGTGTGAAAAGAGTAGGTGCTATGTGTTGTTCGGATTTTGATCAAAGATTCCGTTTTGATCGAGCAATAAATGATCAATTGGAAATTATAGTCTATGATTGAATTTAATGTGTTTGTGAAGATTTGGAAGCTTTGTGTTTAGTGCGGCACACCTACACTAAATAAAGATCGATGACGATGTTCTGGACGAGGCAAGGGCAAGAATTTAGATCGGGATGAAAATAATGCAAGTTTTTCTTTTTAAGACGTTGGGTTTATCTGTGGACGTAAAATTAACTCGATGTCTCAGAAGACCTAAGAAATATGACAAAATTCGTGAGTATTTGTGGATCACAGTGGCGTGGTGTCCATGAAAGCAAGAGAAGCATCCCAACTAGCAAACTAACTTCCATAAGGCTTTATCGAAGCTTTTTTTGTACCTAGATAAAGCTTCGACAAGGACTAATCTGGCGCACATTTCCCCATGTTTCAACAGCAACAGCCAATCACCAATAGTTGGTATAAGGCCTTATGTTTCTGCTTCCGTATGGAAGTTCCCGTCACACATTAGTCCGCTACGCTACACACTAGGCCAATCTGAAATCTTGTTGTAATAGGATTGATGCTGAATCACTTGGTATTAGACATGTTGAATCTAGATAGGGTTTGCATACACAAACAATTTAAATTATAAGCTACTTATAAGACACAATTGTGTTAAAGTTAATAAATAGTAATAGTTAGTAAGTAAAAAAAAAAGATTATTAAAACATGGCAATAAATTAATCTAATCTAATCTAGACATGTCGAGCGAAGCTCCATAAGACTTTAAGTATTTACTTCCGCAGGGCCTTATAGAGGCTATTACCGAAGCAACGGCTATTGTCTTACCGAAGTCTTATCGAAGTTATAGCCTCAAGAAAATGAAAATGCGAAGTTTGTTTGCTAATTGTGATTGCATCCCTTACATTTTGCCAAAAAAAAAATCCTTTTCTAAATCGCGCAAAAAATACATGTTTCAAACATTTTCTTTGACACAGTCTAAATAAATGTTCGCAAGAAACACAACGAAAAAAGCAAGCGAAAAGAAACTAAGAAGAAGACACATAGAAGCAATTTGAAAGTTGCATCTATGAGCTTTCATTTCTTTCCGTAGTAAGCCCACAAATTTTACAGGAGTTGGGCCCAGTCATGGAGCTATATATAACGGAGATGGCAACACTCCGTTTCTGTGCAAAGCACTGTGAAGCATTTTGAAGTTTAAGCGACTGTTTTTGTATGGAGCGTTTCATGCCCGGTGGCAGTGAAATGCAAATACATAGTAGCGAAGTATTTAAAGGTTGGGCTTTTTTTCTTTTCAATACCGGGGTTTAACATATATGTGAGTAAGATGCTGATAGTAGCATAGTGAATATCGCCGGTCCTTTGCGAGAAAACCTTCGGCTTCAAAAAAGTCGCTGCACGCCATCTTCATTATACCATATATATAGCTCTATGGGCCCAGTAGACTTCTGACAGGGAAAAAATGTGGAAGGTAATGCTAAAGAGGCTGAGGGTTGCAGGGGGTGGAAAGAAAAGAATATCGATTTTTATTTTTCAAAAATCACAAAGTAGAGCCAATAATGAGGTATCCTAAAAAAAAATTTAATATGAGTAGCAAAACAAGGGTGTTGGTTTTTTATATCTCAGAAACGGCTGATGCAAGAAACTTAAGGATTTGGAAAACGGACAGTGTTGAGTTTCTCCATCCGGCACATCAAAAGGGATTTTCGGAACGACTAGTCACAATCATTCCGTTGATTAACCGAGACACAAAACGGAGGGGTAAAGTAAAGTCCAACTTTCAACTTTTATCCGTTCTGAAGCTAAGAGGTGAATTATTGAATTTCACCACAGCCTTCGCCTAACTGAAAACTACACCTCGATAGTGTCACTTTCACGGATGTCGAAACGGAGTCATTGCTCCTAGAAAACTTTCCCCTCCGAGGTTTGCCGGATCGGAACGAACCATTGTAAGTGAGGCTTTATTTAACCCCGGATAAAGATTCGATTCTATTGTTATTCACCATGATTTTAGAGGACATACAACATCAAACGTTAAGTATAGGCAATCAACAGCATTATAGCTTGCATTGAGGTATATCTCCCATACCAAGCTATAACTACAGAAATGCCTAAGTCCTTATGCTAGCAAACGGATATCCTATAAAAGTGAACCTCTTTGAAAGGTGGATGATATCGCTTAAAACCAATCCTTTTTTTAGTTGTTTAAAGAAGGGGGAATTGCTGAGCCACCACCCATAAAACAGGGTCCATAGTCTGCTCTTGGTTGGCTCCCCTTCGGAGACTCGCAGGCACTAATCATTCTAGAGATAACCCAGGCCTCTAAAGAACTTGGCCAGCTTGCTATGTCCTATCGACCTAAGATTCTCCAAGTGGTCAAAGAAAAGACTACCCAACCATTTCAGTCGCCTCCTTGTAATCGCTTGACGTTCACACAAAACGTGGGTGATGTCCTCCTCAGTATGTAGGTCCAGGCAGGACTTACTCATGTCCATAGAGCTAGTGGAGACGACAAGCCACCGGTTTTATATAAAGCGCTTTGAAGCCAAAAACACGGTGAAAAGTGAAACAAAACAGGTTCGTTATATCAAATTGTTCTTGTTTTAGCGTGTGAGTGAGTGAGACAAAACAGGAACCTTTTGTCAATTTGTTGTTGTTTTGCGTGCAACTGAATGCGACGACGTCCGCCTTCAACTCAATCGCTGCTTGTCATCTCCAGTATATATCTCTATGCTCACGTCAGAGTCAGCGATCCCCATACGCATAGCATTCTTCCCTAGCAAGCAGTACCCTGTCAGTATTCCGACGGGTAACTGCAAAGTTTCCCGACTCTATGACAATGTCTCCCTAGTCTTCCATCTGTCCAAAATTGGCCAAAGTGCCCTAGAAGCCCTATAGCTCGTTAGCTCCTATCATCTAGAAAAAAAAAAACAATCCTGAAGGCTACGTATTTAAGTGTAGGTAGTAGATCCTGAAGGCGAAAAAAATCTAAGATTAACCCACAGCTAAAACTACTCGAATGAAAACTCTACACTTAAAACTCTAGACTCTCTGAACTCTAGAAGAATGTTATTCTCATAAACGTCTCATAAGAATTCAAGCCGTGTGCATTCTTATTCATACAAGTAGTTAGCTTCATACAATCCTAAATCTTCCATGCAAATAATTCGTTGGGTAATTGCTCCAATTCTATGTAGGTACAACTAAAAGTCCACGTTATAAAAACATATCACAATATCTAAACGATCGAATTGTTCTTAAGCCGCAGCAATCACGTCACCATTAAAAAGTATTTTAAAACCAAACTAACAGTACATCGAAGGAAACTATGAACAGAAAATAAACTTTTATAGTAGCCCATAATGGCCGTACAATAAATTAAGTGGTCGTAGCATTTTCACAGGACTTTCCGGGAAAATGGCGAAATGAAAAGGTTTTTCGTTTGCCAGGCTCCTGAGTTAAGCGTCACATAAAAGTCGAAAACAGTTGAACTCTGGCTACTTCTTCTGGCCATATGAGATGTCCTTAAAGGACGAAGGGATGAATAGCGAAGAAAAACAGATTTTGGCGGCGGTACCTTTAACATTTTCGAGAACAAAAACACAAACAACGTGAAGGAACGAGTTCATTGGAAATTAAAACCAAAAATTACGAGAATCTTTCTGTGTCGGGTTCCTTTTAACCTATGCGAAGTTGAAAAAGGATACGAACAAAATCCTCTTCTGGTTAGATCCCTGATGTAATTCATTTTATTGCGCACATACCGAAGGTTAACTGCTAATTGATGGTAATGAAGACAACGACAACGTTAGTTTTTCGCTGAAGGTCCTTTTTGCCGGAATTTCGGTATAGTGGTTATGGTGGCATACAAAGCCCTCAGATAATTATATGACAACCTCAACGATATTCTTGTTTGCTCAAAATTGAAATTTCAATGTTTTTAGGTGGAAAAAAAGTCGTTAGATTTTTAGGGGTTGTGTAGCTGTTAAGAGTTTTATTGAAGCCTTTTTAACTGGTGGTTTCCAATTGTCCCTTTTGACATATTCTGCATAGAGGAGGAGTTGTGTTCATTCTTTGCGATCCATAGGTCAAAAGGATATTCAAATTTAGTTAGCCCTCGACTATCGAATTTTATTGAAAAAGAAACAATAATGTCAATGAATTTATACTAAATATATCCTATCACATATGTCCTTTATTGAGTTTTCACCCTTCTATTTTTGCTCGAGTCACTCCTTTGGTCGGATGTGCACACTACGCACAATATGTACAATGTGACCGGGGCAATTAAACTTCTGTTGCTCCTCTACTGGCTGTATAATACCATAGCGCTATAATCCTTTCGATTAATCCTTGTACATCCTAAGCCCCGATATAGAGTAAACGTGTGTAACTGGAACTGACTTGGCTTTCATAAGTCCCTTGTGTGGGATTTAGAAACGGATTGTCGTCTAATCTAATAATCGTATTGTAGACAGGACATTAAAAATACTTTGTACGGATGACTGGACATGTACCAGACTGCTAACACAGGGTTTTGTTTTTAATGTAGCTTATATTACAAGGATATTCCGATGGAATTTAATTTAATTGTATTCGGTAGATTAAATGGCTATCAATGAAGAGCTCTTTTGTCGCATAGACCATAGACTCACAAACAAGTGTTTTATGGGAATTTTTAATGTGGTATACAAATACGCTATACGTACACGGGAGCTACCTAGATGGTTCACTTACAAACCACCTAAACGATTGAGTTACAATTAATAAAACATAACGATCAATGATTCAACTATGCTTACGATTCATAGTTGAATCATTCAGAGTTCATTGAATGGGTTTCACGTATACTTCACCGAAGTGAATCGTTCGTTATTCACTTGCGATTCTCTAGTGATGCTGACACTCCTAAATGACATTTTGTTAAGATATGGCCTCATACCACCAATATGGAGAGTCCCAGCACATATTTTAGAGAGAATGTGAAGAAAGATCGGGTGTTTGAAAAAAAAATCACTGATTCACTAAAGCTTCGCGAAAGGTAAGTAAAATCGAATATGGAAAAACAAAAACTTTTCATGGAAACCAAATAGAAGGCACGTGCGAAGGAATAAGTAAGTATCAATAAATCCAACCACGTGGCCAATGATCGACATCAGTGAGCTTCTGGTGAAGTGTTTTTTTTTTTGCCTTTAATAAATTGCAGCTTAGTATTAGGTAAACATTTTCAGATTTTTAATATTGATTCGTTTTCGAATCGACTGAGATAAGTCGGCCTGTGACTTTGCTTAGAGATGGGTCGTTCAGAAGCGTACTGTTCCAGAAAAACACTAACACTTCATTGAAGTGAGTGAGTGAAGTAACTCATTCCTTTTGGTGAACTGCAGTTCCAATGGACATATGACAAAAAATTTGATCGACCTCTTTGATGTACTGACCTTTTTTTTGGTCATCATCTTCTACATCTACTAACGAAACGATGGATCGAAGAGTTCCGGAACTACTTCACTGGACTGTACTGATGAAGGGAAAGAACGATGGAACGAATAGTTTCGGAACTACAACGCTGAACTCTCTCTATTTTTGTTTTGTTTTCGTCGTCATCATCCACATCTACTGACGAAACGATGGAACGAAGAGTTCCGGAACTACTTCACTGAACTGTTCTGACCCTTTTTTTTTTGTCCTCTACTGATGAAGGGAAGGATCGAAGAGTTCTGGAACTACTACGCTAAACTCTACTGAATTTTTTCTTTGGTCCTCATCTTCTACGAAAGGAAGGAACAATGAAACGAAGAGTTCCGTCCTGAACTAGTTCAATGAACTTGTTCCTTAAATGAGAGACTCGGAGCGAAGTACTTCACTGAAAGGAACTGCTTTGCCCATCTCTACTTTGTTACTAAGTCCATTTGTTGGTGGCCAGAGCTAGAGAACTTTAAATAATAAAACCACAAAGTGGAATTCATTTGGTTCATTTATCTTTTAAGGTACCTATAAAAACTCACTCTGAATTTCATTCATTCAATTGGCCATTACGATTACTTTAATGAAAATAAATTCTTACCTTTTAAATAATTATGAACGTTTTTTCCATTACTACTAATTGTTAATGAAAGGTTCTACACTGCCGTCCTACAGTACTCCCGTTCTGACTATTGTGACACTACTGCTTTATAACAAAGCGGAACATAGAGACGAATTCTGTCTTCATCGATCGTATTCATAAATGATTCGCTTGACATTCACCAAAGTGAGTATATTCACTTTTGTGAAGATTAAGTTAATTATCGAAAAGTGGATATGCATTACGTGCTTCTAAAGAATCAATTTGTAAGAGCAGAATTCACTTTTGTGATTTAGTTTTGAAACATTTTCGAATAAAAATGTTTGATAGGTTTGTGTAGCTCTTAAACTAGCACTGGGGATATGTGACCGAATTCCAATTAAAAACGGACTAATAACCGCCCTACTAGCAAACTACCTTCCGCAAGACCTTAGCGAAGCTTCTTCCCTACCTCGTAGCCTCGGTAAGGCCTTATGGAAGGCAGTTTGTTAGTAGGGCGGTATACTGTTGAAAGAAAATTTAGCAATAAGAGTCTTTTCAAGAGTGCTGCTACTGCCGTATACCCTGCAATGGGTTGTATATGAAAAAAGGTTTCATACTCATATAATTGGATATGATTTAAGAGATATGATAACTTTCTTAATATCTTATTGTTAAAAAGAGTTTTAAGTAGTCATAGATGATAACAGGTCAGAAAATATACTTACGGGATACAGGATAAACGCACTCAATTGTTCTAGGAATATAAGAAAATACAAAATTATAAGTTTCTGCTATAAGTCTTTTCAATTCCAGATAGCTCTTCTAGATTAAAAGTTCAAGCTTACTGAGACCAGTATATGGTGTCACCAAAACTTATAATTATCGGAAGAACCAATACTGGAACTTTCAACTTTTTAGTATAAGCCATACCTGTAATTTTCCGCTGAGCAATACGAACAACTTTTTAGCGCTCTTTTACCCCTAAACTCAACACAGTATTTAACTTCACGTCGATCAAAATTTAACAATAAAAAAACTAAATTTAGAATTTTAATTTAATCTCAAATTTATAATGCCCATTCACACATACAGAATCTTTAGCAAAATTAGACCTAATTTATACTGGAGAAAACACCTATTAAGAATTTGTATTTCGTTTTGTAATTTTTTTGAACAAAACTCAAACGAAATTTTATGTTGTGAAAATTGACTAGCAAATTGAACTTCCCGTTCAATTGATCTAAGATGCCGCGATGTCAAATGATTTAAATTTCCGCCTTTGATTGGAAAATCATTTTTATGGTTTTTTAGTTTTTAATTGATTTGGTGTGATGGCACGCGGTGAATATTAAGAAATTGAAGAGATACCTAGTCAGAGACTGATATCGAAAATAGATATTTTTTTTGTGTTGAATCTACTTTGCAGTATCTTAGCGGTTCGAATGGTCGGGAAATTCGAAAGAGATTTCCCGAGAAACGAGGAAAATGTTTTTATGATCTCGAAAAGTGGTTTTAGATGGTTATTAGTTGTTTTGTAAATGTGCCAGAACCGAGAAAATTTCGTGATGGTTTCAATCCATTGATCCATGTTTCTGTTAAATTTCGTTAATTTGTTTATAAGGCCGGATCTTCGTACTTCTTTGAGTAATTAAAATGTAGTAAAACAGTCATAAAAAATACCTTTGCTTTTTAATTAGGACTGACTACCACTTGCATTGGGATCATCCAATTGGCAACACCCACTTAGCATCTATCACCAACAAACCCTTCGCTGTAATTATCCGAAATGTTTCCAAAACAAACTAATAACATTTCAAATCCGCTGTAATATCCCTGTTTTTCAAAAACCGGATAATTTTCCGTTTAGAGGGTGCGAGTTAAAAACCACCCTAATAAAACACTTGACTACCCTTCACAACGAATCCGATTCATTCATTTACGATTTTTTATCAATTTGAAAATCGGCGGTACCCTACAATAGCGGCCGGCCGGCGCTAACAAGGGATAATTGAGCTTGTTTATATTTTTGTTAACAAACAGAGGGTTAAAATTGTACGGGGTTGATTAAATTACTTGAAATCTGTCTGTTTAACAAGTAGGGCCATACACTTGACTCCTGAGGGATGCGACCCGGAGAGACCTTACCATGGGTGAAAAGGGTGAATCTTTACATGTGTATTGTCAGGTTTATCACTTAAACGCGACGATATCAGATGGTCGTAGAACGATAAGATTATGAGATTTAGATTGTCACAGTTTTACTATTTTTTTGATTTATTGGCTGTGCCGAAAGGGATGCTGTAGTTTTTGCACAACTAAAAAAACAGGAATGAATAAGATAAAAAAAAGAATGTAATTGATGACGTGCATGGGGCTAAATAACAATGATTAATAGATTGTTTATTTGTTAGGGATTGAAGTTCTTGCACTTGTGATTATTAAATTGATTTTAGGTAAGGGTACAGCGTTGAATTGATTCCGAGATCGTATCTAAAGTCATGCGATAAAAAAATATCCTGATGTTGATAACAAAGACGTTAAGTCAACTTTAGATGAAAATTTCAGCAACGAATCATGAGTACTTAATAAAGTATCTATGTTTTATTAATCGCACGTTGAATAATAAGGAAGTAATTCTCCTTGTCCAGAATATTTGGCATTAGACTATAATTTTAATTCCTTGTATGCTACAATACTGGACACCAGGCCCTGAGTACCTCACTATACTAGTATACTACTTCCATAAGGCCTTACCGAACCTATGTTATGTATAGTAATATGGTATCAGAACTACACGAGTATTACAAACAAAACGCAAAAATTGTTTTGCTTTAGCGATGATAGCTTCAGGTTTAGAGGGATTGAATTCAATTTCATCAATTCTGCTCCTTCGGGATCAATTTGAAAAGTTTGGTACTTGAGGGTATCAGTAGTTCTACTTGCTACTTGGTTATCATTTGTTAGCTCTTCAGCAACCCCTGTTGAAATTACAGGTAGGTAACTGACAAGGTTGTTTAAGGAAAAACATGAGCAATGTCTTGAGAATAAGTTCAGAAGAAATTGAAATTTTTCCTTTACTATTTTTTAATAATAAAGTGATCGACCTGAAATTTTAAAAAAAAAATTGTTATCCTGAAATTTTGAATTTTCACGTCTACAGGACCTACTTGTAGACCTCAAAAAAAAATATCCGTCTACCAGTCCAACCAGTTCGTCTACCAGTCCACTCAGCTGTAAATGAGTTAAAATCGGGAGTTAAGATCGGGGTAATAATCACGGACGAGTATGTGGATGACCACTTCACCTTCTGTAATTGGTAAACGTGAACGTTACTAGGAATGGGGTTTTTCCTTTAATATTCTAGGGTCTTTTTATGAAAAAAAACTAACAAAAAGTGTTAAATTTTTTGCATGGCCCTTTCTAATGTTTGTGAAATTAAAACATACATACTGTTACATGCCTGATAGCTCGTACAATTCGATCAGTTTCCAGTATGAAAACTAAAGGTTTTTAAAAACCTCGAGTGCGGAGAAAAACATCCAATTGGTCACCTTGGAGTTCTCAAAGGTAAGGACATGGTTAAATCTACACTTTTAACAAATTGTGTTTTACTTGAAATTTCTTGAAACCTTACTTTATAATACGAGGAACTAAACTCCAGACAAAATATTATCCAGGACATATTATTACGGAAGTTACAGGTTCTTAAAGATTTACACTATATGTGCAAACAACGAGTCACTGAAATTCACAGAACGTCTTTATTTGTTACAAGATTTTTATCTATGACTTAATCCTTATCATTTGAATATATCAAAAACGCAAATCGTTTCAGATTTTTTGGGTATAGTCTGGACACGCAAATCGTTTCAGATTTTTTGGGTATAGTCTTAGACACAACATATCAAAACATCAAGTTGGGTTTGAAAAGAATTCGGGCAGGATAATTTTCTAGGTAGTAGTTTAATGATCATTTCATAATAAATCGACCGCAATAAGTTATTTAAAAAATCACAGAAAAATCCGAAGAATATAAACAAACAAGCACATGTTTTATAAAGTAGTAGCCGCCCCGCAGCTACGCTCGCTATACACTCACGTTTGTGTGGTGCTACACTGTCTTGCTTCCCGTTGTTCCGATGCTCCCGTTGCGGCAGTTTCTCCCGTTGATCCCCTTGCTCCTATTTCTCCCGTTGCTTCCATTTCTCCCATTACTTCCCTTGCTCCGTTGCTTTCGTTGCTCCCGTTGATTCCGTTGATCCCGTTGCTCACATTGCTTCCGTTTCTCCCGTCAATCCCGTTTCTTCCATTTCTCCCGTTACTTCCGTTGCTCCCGTTACTCCATCCTCTATTCTCTATTCTCCATCCTCTATCCACTATCCTCCATTTTCTATCCACCATCCATCATCCACCATCACCCTTCAATCATCCTCCATCCACTATCCTCTATCCGCTACCCAACATCAATCGTTCAACTTTACTATTTAGTAATAGGAACGCATAACTAATACACTGAAAACAAACGAACTACCTCTATATCATTACAAATACACTCAAATGTTGAAATACCTCGCGAACCACCACCTGTTAAATGATTTTGCTAACACAGAAACCATCGCGGACGTTCCCGCAACAAATCATCAAAGTTTCATCGCAATCGGATGAGTGGTTTAGAAGCTTACAAACAAACATTCATTTTTATATATAGAGATTTATTACTAAAATTTGATTAAGATCGGAAAGTGTCAAGCAGCAGTCATTGGTCAAGTTTTCGTGGAACGACCCTCTAATAATAAAGTATTGCAATCAAACAAAAGTTTTCAAGAAACCCTAATCCAAAATTATGTTTGAATTTCCACGTTTTGAGACTTGTACAAAAAACAATTAAAAAAATTGTATTACGTACAACTCATTTTTTTATCATCATCATCAATAGCGTGACAGCCCAAATCGGGACAGGGCATGTAGGATACATTGTCTGAAGTCATCTCGGTTCAGTGCTAATCTGCATCAATTGAGCCTTCGTTTCTTTTTCGCATTTTTTTTTATTAATCGAACAAATTTTGCTCCGTCGATCCGTACTGCAGAATCTAGAAATTTTTTCAAATGTGGATTTGGGTATTCGGTTTTTTAAGCATTAACCAGATTTTAGTACATGGATTATTTGGAAGTGTTTGTATACTACCTGCTAGAAAAATTAAAGTAGAATAAAATAAGTTTTTTAGCCAAGTTTTCTTTGCAATCGTAGGTTTGATTAAAACATACAAGAACTCTATATTCAATACTAAGGGTTCAACATATGAAATTTTCCAAAACCAGTCCTTTTCGCTCTTCTAAGCCATAGGTTTGCTCCTCCATGGAAAATTTGGAACTGACGATATTTCGAGCAACTAACCTCCTTAGACATCATTTGAACAATCGGTAGGTCCATTTCACCAACCATTTGTACACTTTACAGCCACAACAAACCAAATTAATTCACTCTCCTCCAAAACCAGAACTCATCCCCCCGTAATGTTTGTTAATTAACAGAACCGAGTATCCTAAAATATTCCGTTTCGACTGCACCCTCTGGGAAAACAAACCAAACTTTCAGTTCTGCCGCACCACCGAATTTCAGCCATCATGCAAAATTATCCGCCGAATAAACACGCGAATAATTTTCAATGAAAGGTAGTAAACGCCAATTACAAAACATTTTCATGTCCTTGTTCGACACGAATAACCCGAGAATTAACCGACCGTTTTATTGTTTAATAAAAACCTGTCGGTGTTTTGTGATTTTCATCCCCTCCGCTTCGCTGACGGAAAATAACAGTCACAAAATTAGGGGAGTGATTGGTTAAAATCCTCGCTTTTTATGATTTCAAAACACTTGTTCACGAAAGGGCTCCCAAAAAAAACGAGCCACTCATAAATTCATTTTCATAATCCAAGGATGAAGGGATGATTTTTTTTTCGAATATGTTCTTATTCATGACTCGATTCCGTACGGCAGCATTTGGCCCAGCCGGGATGATTAATGGACTGAAAGTCGGCAGATCGAAGGACATCTTCTTACGAGCGATAATCACATAAAAATTAAAACTCCCCAGGATGGCTCTATCAAGCTGCGAAATGCTTGGACAAATTTCCAACAGTTTTGAAAACGTCCGTTTCGGTTGTTTAGGGGCGCGTGGACAAGTCGTTTCGAACAAAACCGATGATATCCTTAATAGTCCGTAATCTTTTTACGGCCTTCATTTCTCAGATCGTTTTGTTCGGGGGTTGAAAGAAAAAGGATAAATATGATAGTAGTGTTTACTAACAAAAAATCCAACTTATTTTGCACTCTATTTCACAAAGCAAGAGACGAATAGAAATGTCCTTAGATATTGTCGGGAATGGACAAAACATTGAAGGACAACATCGTTGACCACCTGATGTTCCAAGTGAACGGAAAAAAATCGTGTAGAAAGTATTTTTGCGAGGATCGATTTCTTTTTTCGATGTCAACACTATTAACGGCAAGGACAGAGTGGTAATGTCCTCTTTGAAAAGTGATCATTTTTCTGTAATGTTGTCGCAGTTTAAAATAAAGTCGTTTAAATCGGCAATTTTATGGAGAGGCGCGTGGCAGTGGGCAGTTAGTGATGGACCATTTAGTAACAAGGACATTCGACCACCTAGCCATTGGAGACGCCTGGATATACGCAAGACAAAAATTGTATAACTTACTAGTATCCTGATCTTTGGGACGAAAGAAGATGATGTTTTTAAAGCCCTAAATCCTTTTGATGTCTGATGGTGTTGACCAAGAGAGTTTAAATTGTGTACAAATGTCTAAGCGTTTACATTAGGTTTGTGTAGTTCGCGAATGAACTAGTTCGAAAGAGCGTTCCAATAAGTGAAGTGAACGAACTAGTTAGCAGTGAGTGCCGCTCCTAGTTCGTTTGTATTCATGCATTGCCGACTAGGTGCACACTGAGGATCTTTTTTTTGGTCATCACATTGTAAGTACTTTGGAAAGGAACTAGTTCGCAGTGAGTTCCATCCCTAGGGTTTGTGGATATTGCTGTATACTTCCACACTGACGACCTTTTTTTACTTTTTAAATCATCACATTTCCCTACACGGTCTTACACTGAACTCCAATTCACGCGAACTATAGTGAACTAGATTAGATTAGATCTCATCCGAGGCTGAGGGACTCCTCCAAGCACCACGACCAGTGGTCTATTTTGCTATACCTCATAGATCTTTCTCCAGTTTCAACCTAGAGGTCCTCACTCAGCTTTATTTCTCTTAGGAATTTATCTAGTTGGTGTAGGTCTATTTTTGCAATGGTACTATGGTTCACAAAGTGTTCTCCGAGACACTTGGGCCGCTAAGTTGCTACTGCCTCACAGCAGAATAAAAGGTGTTCAGAGGTTTCTGCCTACAGTTGGCAGAACCTTCAAAGGTTATCAGTTATGATTCCTATTCTTGTGAGATGATCTTTCAAGCGCGAATGAGAACTAGTGAACTAAAAGAACGAACTAATTCGAATCGGGAACCCAAAACGGTCGGTAATTGTGAACAAAAGTGCTCAAGCTTAGCTTACATATAGGTTCGTTCCATTAAGAAGTAAAATCGTTCTACTTGTGCGAACTGCTTCCATACGTTTTAAACACGAAGTCAGAAATATTGGTTCAAAACAATTGATCATCTTTCGCAACACCACTTTAATTCAAAAAATTGTTTGGGCAAGAAGGTAGCCAAATTTTAAATGGTTCCTGCTAAGATCCCTGGGACTAAGAAACTTGGCTCCTTCGGGTAAACAGATCAAATTTTATCGCACTTTATTTTTTATTTTTATATTCAACCCCAAAATGAGTGTAAAGAGTTGAACTTTTATTTTCCTAAATTCGACCATTACTCTTAAGTGTTACACCGAATTGGTTTTTACTTCCTCGGACATTGGATGCTATCTGTTTCTTTTTATATAAACTGAAAAATATTACTGCCTTTTTCGATATTCAACCGGAAAAGGAGTAAAAGTGGTTGTAATTTAACCCTAATGGGATGAAAAGGGGTTGAACATGTTTTGCTTTTTATTTATTTCAGGACTCTCGTTATTCATCCCCTAAAATGATGCAAGGATTTGAATTTTTTTAAAGTTTACCTACTATATTTCTTAGGTCTGCCAAGATATCGAATTGGTGTATACTTCTCTGCACTACCAAACCCGAGTATGAGAATGTAAATCCTTCGACTTTATGTAGCTCCCATATAAGAGTCTTTCAAAAATTTATGTAGTACAACTGCTATAATGAGTATTTTAATTTCATAAAAAATTGGGTACCGTTGTATGGAGGCCATGGCGATCCAGAAGAAAATTTGAGGGGTAAGTAAGTACTAGCGGCAGGCATAGGCTAGCTAAGCGTTTCTTGAGAAGCAACACAGTTGGTTCTTGGGGATCAAACGAGAACTAAAGGATTGTTAATATCCTAATTCGTTGCCTAATTCAACAGCTTTGCTTAACAAAAACTCTTATAGACCGAAGACTATTAGAAGTAGAGATGGGCAACGCAGTTCCTTTTAGTGAAGGAGTTTACTGCGAGTGACTTGAAGGAACGAGTTTAGTGAACTAGTTCGAGTCAACTGTTCGTTCAGGGCTTCTGATGACCTAAAAAAAAAGGTTAGCGTTCTTCTTCATGTGTTGAATGGAACTGCAGTTCACCGAAAGGAGTGGCTTTAATCAGTCACATTTCATGACCAACAAAACAAAAAAAAGGGTCTTCCCGTCGCCCTCGTTCTTGATATTATTGACACGTGTTAAACGTAACTGCAGTCAAAAGCAGTGTCACTCATTCACTTGAAGCAAACTCCTGAACGACCCATCTCTATTCTGTAGTCACTTCAATTGAAGTGTTTGCTAAAATGGAACTCTTCGCTCCTTCTTTCCGGACTCAGTTCCACTAGTCACTTCAATTTAATGGTTCACTGAAATAGAACTCTTCGTTTCTTCGTTCCGGACTCCCTACGATAGTAGTTGTGGGTTGGAAAATAGGAAGAAGAGCAGTGTATACATGAATATGTATATTTCTTCTTTCTTTTTTCTTATAATGGCAAATGAAATGACCAAAAAAAAAGATCGTGCGGCCGTCGTTCTTCATGTTTTTGTCATGTGTCCAATGGAACTGCAGTTCACCAAAGGGAGTGAGTTACTTCACTCACTCACTTCAAAGTAGGCTTGTGTAGTCGTGAAGGAACCAGTTCGGAAGATCGTTCCCAGAAGTGAAATGATCGAAACTAGTTCGCAGTGAATTCCGGTCCTAGTTCGTTTGTAGGAAGAAGTTCGTCAAGGAACTAGTTCCTTCCTGAGTGGAGACCTTTCTGTTTTTTTTTTAGGTCCTCACATTCACTCGGAACTGAGTGAGGAACTTCTTTTTTTTTTTGGTCCTCACATTCACTCGGAACTTGAAAGGAACTAGTTCCTTCGTGCGAACTACAAGAACGAACTAGTTCGCAAAGGCTCAGGAACTAGTTCGTTCGCGATCACTTAGGTGAACTACAATGCGCAAGCCTACTTCAAACACGTGTTCTATTGGATCAGTTCACTTCGGAACGACCCATCTCTAATTAGAAGGAGGTGATTTTTTTTTTAAAGTATACAGCTTTTAAAAATAGGGATAAATTGAAAAATCCACCCTTCCATGATTTCTCCTACAAAAGTAAACTACACGAAAATTTTATTAAGTGAGAAAATCAAAACCTTTCATTTCCTCATAACACATTTTAACCCCGTAGCATCATAAAATCCCGGACGGGTAGGAAAAAAACAACCACCCAAAAACACCGTCAACTCCAAAAACAACTTCATATCCTTTCGGAGTGAAACACGAAGGAAAGGATATAACACATCACAAAGTGAAACACTGAAGCAATTTATATAGCTGTCAGTTTCTCCGAGAATGTATTTATCCTTGCTATGATATCAGACCCGTTTTCATTTTGAATACTAAACACCCTCGTCGGGAAAATTGCCCGAACCCAAAACCAACCCCAAGGAACAACAATTTCCGGGCTCGAGAAACGAAACGAATAAGAAGAGAGCCGGAAAAGTTTGTGAGGTGCCGAGACCGAGCTAGTAAAGCCGAAATCATTTACCGCCCCCAACCCTAACACAAAAGGTTTTCCACCCCATCAACCCGCACCGACAATTCACCGTCGCGTCTCGTCTACTCCTTCCTGGGATGGCACAAAAATACAAAAAGTATTCCCATAGGCAAGGGGATGAAGAACCATCAGCACACTCCCCACACTCAAGCTCCATAATTCCGTAGAATGAAAAACAGAAGATGGGGGTGGTTTCTTTAAGGAGCGATTTTCCAGCGAAATAGTTGAATTATAGCTCCCATAACCTTCATATAATACATAGTAAGTTTGCCGCTTTAAGCCAGCGCCATATCATGTTTAAGGATTAAATAATTTCATGGTGGCCACCACTGGTTCGGGGATGCTTCTCTTCGCCTGGAGTATAGAAGATCCTTAAGCGATGCGGGGGATGCAAGAAACTTTCGCCGTACTAAATTCAACCCAGAAGTGATTCGCGGAATAAAACTTTCCATTATTATCTGTATGAAGAGTTTGAACCCTCTACAACCCTCGTCCCTCATCCCTTTGTAATTTTGAATTTTAAGTTATTTTCTTCGGAAAGATTTATTGCCGCTGGTGTTGGGGAACCAACTTCTTCGCTTTTTTTCCTCGCAGTTTGTAAGGTGGGATGCTTAAGTTCGGGGTATTTTGAGTAGAGTTTTAACAGTTCTAACTTTTTCGGGAGTTTTTTTCTTATTACTTCCGAAAACTGCAAATATTTTTCATCAAATAAGCAAAAGATGGAGGATGTTGTTCGGAGCGCAGGAAAATTTATGGATGCAATTTATTTGTAGATGTTTTGGGTTATCAGCAACCCAAGCGAATTTATAAGATTTTTTCTATTTTCGTACGGAATACGTTGAGAAAGTAGCTAAGATAGTGGCTAGATAAGTGAAAACTTAGAGCTCATTCGTGGCGTTTTTGTTTTATTAAGAAAAACAATTTTTTAAGAAGCTGAAGAAGAACGAAGAAGTTCTCTGTGGTAGTTTTTAATAACCACCGTGGGACTGAAGAGGTCAGATGAAAAAAAAAGTCACAAAATATGAGGTTGAAAGTATGTGAGCATTTTCCCATTTTCCCTGGATAGTAATCGAAATCAAATCAACATTTTCGATATGATTTGTAAAACAGTATTTGATAAAGTTGAAATCAATTTTTTTATAATATTCGATGCAAGGCCAAAATGCAGTAAGTGATATGAACAAGTGTGGATCACATATTCCTGAAATTGATCTAATCATCAGTAGACACATCATTTGTACTTAAAAGTTCCGCAAGCGGTTAAAATAACATATGAATTATATAATTGGGTCATATACCGGGATGCGGTCTAGGGGTTAAAAAAGAAAAAAACTTAAAAATAGGTGACTATGAAATAAGCCCCTGGAAGTGAAAAGATATTCGATATCTGATCAGACCTAAGAGATATTACAGAATTCGTGAAAAAGTATACAACCACTTTGCACCACCTTAAGGTTCGAATCTCAAAACATCTTGAAAACACTTTCTAGGTATTCATATGAATAATCCGTAGAATAAAAATTAATTTAATATTTGGGAAGACCTAATAGATATGACGAAAATCGTGAAAATATATGCATTCTATTTTCACTGATAATTTTTTTTGCCTCCCTTCCAAATGCCAATGGATAGTCGAATTTTTTTTAATCAAAATTACTTTTCTAGTTTATTTACATATATGGTACACACATTTCAACTTTCTAGCATAAGCCGTTCTATAGTTAGGGAAAACACCCCCAGCCTAGTACCAAACTTACTACTACCAAAAAAATTATATCTAAATCTAAATACCAAGAGATAAAAGAATTGGAACTTTTTCCATTTCACGCTCTCCTACTCTAACCTTCTACACCCTCATCCCAAAAAAATTTTCTTGCTAGGCTTACTTTTGGTAAAAAATTTAAACATCTATCTTACACTGTTCTTCAGATATGAGAAGTAATTTCTTAAAAAAATCTTATCTCCTCCACTTCCATGTACCACAGCCCCCTTAAAAAATTTTAATTTTAGCAAACTTTATTCATTACTCTTTATACAGAAACCTAATTTTGTTTTTCGAGCAATTGGTTCGTGAGATATCGTAATCTAAAGTCTTTCACCCCCTCTCAACAACATGCTTTCAATATACACCTTGATCAAAAAGTTCCCGGAATAACCACCGTGTGGCGCTTTTATTGTTCCGATTTGAGCTTAGTTTGTTTTTGTTAAGTTGGTACATCTGTTGTTGACATTCCCTCTAAATCTTAGCGTCATAGCTTGACATTTGCAAAAGTTACGTAGCCAAGAGTACATCTATCTCTGTGTGTGTTGGCGATTTTTTACAATTTTAGAAATGGATTTAAATTTGAAACAACGAACTTGTATTAAATTTTGCGTAAAAAACGCGAACGTTGGAAATGTTGGAAAAGTGTTTCGGCAACGATTCTCTAAAGAAAACGATCGTTTACCAGTGGCACGAGCGATTGAAAAGTGTTAGTGAGTCAATCGTGAGTCAGTCGTGAGTCAATCATGGATTATAACGGTGTAGTGCATCATGAATTTTTGCCAGAAGGCCAGACAGTAAACCAAGAGAATTATTAGGGCGTTATGGGACGTTTGCGTGAAGCAATTCGTCGAAAGAGACCAGAATTGTGGGCAGAAAACTCGTGGATCTTGCACCATGATAACGCACCGTCGCACAGTGCCATCATTATTCGTAATTTTTTGACGAAAAAAGCAACAAATACCATCCAACAGCCACCGAATTCACCTGATTTGGCTCCCTGTGAATTCTTTCTCTTCAATCGAGTTAAAAAAAACCACTACGGGGAACGCGTTTCAGCAGCCGAGAGGAAGTAATGGAAAAATCGCAGGGAGCACTGATGGTCATACCGAAAACCGAATATAAGAAATGTTTCGAGGATTGGATCAGGCGCTGGCATAAGTGTGTTGCAGTCGATGGGGATACTTTGAAGGGGACAATATAGATTTAGATGAATAAACTTGTATTTTCTAATTTTCTCAATAAATTCCAGGAACTTTTTGATCAAGGTGTATTCTCTTATGGCCGAATTCACAGTCAAAGCTTAAACCATAAATTTGTTTTAAACTAAGAATCTTACGAACAAATTCATAAGTTTAAACCAATTTTCTGGTTTTGACTTCGACTGTGAAACCGGCCCTTAGTATACCTACAAATATTCATTAAGTTTTAATTTCGATCTCGGCTTTCGAGCCTTTTGGACGCATTATTATTTCCCCCACTCCCACACCCCTTTTACTTTATATTATAATTTTGCAAATGGGTCCGCTATTGATGCTCTATATAAATTCCAAGTTTCAGCCCCCCTAGCGTCAGCGGTTACTGAGATCTGGAAACCACAATTTTCCGTCTACAACGCTTTCCCCACCTCACCCATCACACCTCTACCAACAAAAAAAAAGTTTAACTTAGCTCAAAAAAATTTGAGAGCCACATATATAAGCTTTCATACGTCTTGCGTACGGCGGGCGGAGCACAGACGGACTGAAGATTTTTTTTTGCTTCTTTTCTGGCTATTAGTCATGAAACGTGAGAAAAAAACACATTTTTTTTTAAAATCGATAACAATACTTTATTATTTCCTTTGAGAGGGAGAGCAAGAGGAAGCACTTGCTCCAACTGTGTAACATCCAATCCAAAAATTTTCCAATTTTCAATCAAATGTGGATCTACTACTTTGCTATTTCGGTGCTGTATAATTTTTTTCAACACTTCAATCCTACATAGGACGCTGACTCTCGGCTCGACGGATCGAAAATGTTCAAAAAAAATTAGCTTTTATAAGCTTGAAGATCATCGTGGAAAGAAATTTAATTAGGTAATATTTTATTAGGTATTAACAACTACATACCTTCTTAAATGGGGTATTTCAAAACAATTGTCATTATGTCGAGTACAGATAGAAAAAATGTTCGAAAAGGTCTAAGAAATTTTATAAAATTACAACATTCATTTCACTGTAAAATTTTGGAACAAAATAAGTATGCTCTTAAAATCAAATATAGTAGTAAAAGAAAAAGACACAAATTTCTCCGATTACTAAAATTAGCCTATCGTAATATTGTATTGTATTATTTTTATGTTGGTTTATAGAAAGGATAATTTGGATAATTGATAGGTCGACTGAATTATTTATTCGTCTTTTTCTGAGACATCTGAGGAATCATCTTTTCAATTTCAATAATGTACCATTTGCTGATCTAAAACCTATATTTTTTTAAAAATTATAAGTTGTTAATATCGTCCACAAGATGCCCTGAGACAGACACCTTGCCACACAATATGCAATATATGTATGCTTTTTGTACTATTCTTTAATTTCGCAATAACAATAATACTCGGCGACTGATTAATAAATATCGCAAATGAATGCATATCCATCAGAAAAAAGGAGCCAATACGGTCGAACGGTGTACATTTTTTATAATTGTGATTACATGACAGTAGTGGCAGGCGATTCAACGCGCGACGAAATTTTGACAGCGCGCAAGTCACGCGCATCAGTTCCTCAATTTCACATTTAGGGGAGTAGACAATTAATTTGTATTATGAGATGAAGGCTCATGTAAATTTAGTGAGCTACATCACCTTAACCTTTTACATAATAACTGTCTATTAAATTGTTTTTAGGTACATATGGTTAAATCTTAAAGTCTATTACTTTTTACATCAATCTACTTTTAATCTCAACCGTTTGAGTAGTGAGAGTGATTGTAATATGATGTAATTCCATTCCGAAAATATTGTTCAGCTATTATCAGCCATTAAATTCGCATAAACAGAATAACAATCTCATATCAGCTTCTAGTCATCGGAAAATAATTTCCGTTCACATTATTCGGGACTTTCCCCCCGAATTAGTCGCATAATTTCCATAAGGATCACTCGCATATATACACACACCAGCCATTCGACAAGAGCGTAAATGGCGACAATAAAATCAAATATAGACGATATTCAAGCTATTAGCTACGCCCTAAAGATTTCCGTGCCATTGCAAACGCAAATTGGAAGGACGTCGTAAGGGTCGATTCGGGAATGGGGGTCGTGTTTTCCGTCTGCACCACTGATAATATTCCGATATGAGACTTTTCATGCTATCCGGAGATGATAATACTACGACCCTATTTAGAGGACGATGTGAAGAAATTGGTCCTTGCCAGGCAGGGAGCATGGCAATACCGAATTTCCACATATATGTGATGTGTGTAAAAGATATCCTTGTAGAATATTTTATGAGCTAAAAATTATACATCGAAGATGTCCTGGGGGCCACGGTATACTCTCCGACTCGCATAAACCTAATTTGTATGGCAGTCGAGATAAATAGTTGCGATAGATTATCTTTGGATTATGACTAGGAGATAAGGACCAATTGATGGTCTGAATGCGGACGGAGTGGATATTGCGCAATAAGAGAAAAAGAAACACTAAAGCGAAGGATATTTTTTTCTGGAATGAATCATATGAAGATAGCAACGAAGTAATAGAGTTGTTTGCAGCATTTGAATTGAAATTGTAAATTTAATGCTGTTATAAGATTTTAATCTGGAGATTTTCGGAAATATCTCACTACGATGTTTCTGGATCGAGGAGCGTTTGAAATGAATTGGAACGAGTTTGGTGTATAGTAAAAAAAAATCCATTGACTTTTACATCTTTTGGATAGCAGGCAAATTTGCCACACCTTTTCAAGTAAATTTACATTGGGATAGTCAATTTGTATGTAATTTTCAATTTTTGGTCAGTAAATTTTAATTTGCAATCAGTAAATTTCAACTTCGAAATCACTAAATTCAGTGGATATTCTCTTGAATTTTCACAAAAAAAGATTAGCACTTTTTAAGATACCTACACTTATTTTGACTTCTAATATTATTTCTTACACAGTAAAAAATTTCCGTAAAAGTACTATTTTTGCTGTAAAGTTAATGTAAGTTTACAATTAGAACGTAAATTTAAGCAATTAATGTGCTTATTTGCTTTAAAATATGTGTAAATGTTGTAATTTCTGTAAAAATTACATAAAAATATATGAGATTAAATGAAGTTGTGCAAAATTCAATTGAGCTGTGTAGTTTTATACATACTATTATCTATTAGTTCTACTTCTGAGTAAAGTTGCTTGATGGTGATCTTATTTGTATACGTAAAACCAAATCAAGTTCAACACCGTGCTATTTACGAGGATAGAACTCAGTTTACATGATAGGTGATAGTTTGTGCTAGTGCTTCGTTCGGTAAGAGTTCTTAATGATGTTGCGAAATGTGCTTTATCGAGTTTCAAGATGTGTCTGATTATAATAATGCATGTTTATCTGTAACAATTTACACACTAGTATGTAAAGTACAGAATCCAATGTAATTTTTACATGACTTACGTACATCTGTAAAGTGTAAAACTACGAAAAGGCATGTAATCACATAACATATTGATCTGTAAAGATTTAATTGTGTAGCGTACACAATGCAGTGTACTTACTTACTTACTCTTTAATAAAACCCTTTGCGGGTGGAAAAACTCAAAAATCAGTTATAGAAATGTATCAGGTTAAGAAATCAGGTCAGGTATTAGGAAGTGTTAATTAATTTTTAGGCTGTGATGATTCTATCAGAATTGCAATCCTTAGTAGGAACGCTTCCAAAAAATTTTCCCTATTTCTCGAGCTCATTCATCCATTTCTCCACCAATTACTGCGTGTGCTTTTATAGTTGTGGTTGGTTGGTCTAAGCAATCAATGTAAGTCATTTTTAGATCATCTTTGAAGTGCATGTCCCAACTTCGGCTGCATTAACCAGCTCATTGCAAAAATTATGCACTTGTCATTGGTAGCCAAGACACAAACCCATATGCAGCAAGCTTTCGCATGGAAAATGTCACATCAAAAGCTTTATCACCCCTGTTAGATTTAAAATTTGTCCAAGAAAAGCGCGTAATTGAATTGTGAATATTAATATATTTAATTATTCAATACAGATATTTTCAGTTTGGGCGAAAGTTGATTGACGCTAAGGATAAGACCTCGAGTTTAGAGAGATTATACCTTTACGACCATGGATACGCTGCTTGTATACAAATTACTTTATTCAAATCATGATATGTGATACAAGACAAAATTTCAAGTAGGTATCTATTAATCATCGCTTCGACGTCTAGCTCTTCGTGCCTGTGATGTTCCGGCAAAAAACACTTTGATTTCTAATAAAGAAATGTACAAAGTGAACAATCACACCACACACATAAAATAAAACACACTCAAACAGTTTTAACTGACGGAAGAAACCAAAAAACCGCAACTGTCATTCATTCAAATTTCAGTTGATTTTAGTAACAGATGGCGCTGATGGAAGTTAAAAGAAGGCTATATCAGCTAAAATCTTCGAATTTATATACAAGGAAACGGGTTGGATATTACGTTGATATTAGTTCGTTGACTTACTATATGCACATTATTGCGTGACACACTCGTGATATTAACGATATTATGATTTCAATGCATGCGGTGTATCCAAGGTATTATATGGCTAGTATTTTTTATCCACAGAGACTTAATTGATTGCATACAGATCTTATCTTCGTATATCTTTCCACAAAAGTCTCAATATTCTTTATTGCAGTATAATACAAAAATCTGGGCCCAAAGTCAACAATAAACCTGATAAATAAAACAATCATTTCGAGTTAATATTGGACTAATATTTTGGTTACAAAAGTAAATATGGGTCTCATCGAAGATCATTTTTTCTCCTTGTTTGCTACAGTAAGTGCATTTACGTCTACAAGACACGCCATTACGTTGAGTAAACACACAACAAATAGCTCCTGTTTACGACTCTCTCTGAATGGACAGGATAATAAAACATGGCCAGAAAATCCTACGAAAAGTGAATACATAAAAATTTCGCGTTAAATACTAGAAGGCCACACAGCCAATAAAGACATTATGAAGGAAATTCGGAGCCTGAGAAGAGCTGACCTTGCCAAGGGATAGTATTGTCCTCTGAAAGTTGGACAATGAAGTTCGGTTTTTTTTCCCTCAAGCCTTCAAACATCAGCCAATCTTCAAGGTACCTTTTGCAGAAAGAGCTGGTAGCTAAAGATCCGGTAGAAGAGAGTTGTAACATCAAACCTCAAGCCATTGATTTATAAATACCACAAAAGTCAATTGTTTCGGACGAAACGAAAGGTTCCCAGAATGGATAGGATACATGTACGGAATAAAATCAGAGTCCCACACTCAAACACTTTGCATTGCGTTTTTCATATAGTCGATCGAAAACAAAAAGGACGACGGTCACGTGAAAGGACGAAAACTGTCTATTTTCGGTAAATTCGTTACGTTACGGGAAGGGAGCAGTCCGAAATATCCAAATATTGTACTTAAAAGAGCCGTGAGCTGACAAAACATGGGCTCAATATTTATATTCAATTCGTGTCCTTTAAGGATGTTAAGGGCCAGTGCGAAATGTTTTCGCCGTGAAAATTGCAATTGGTTCCCCCGCTATTGATGAAAGCATTGACCGACGTTCGATTTGTGCTCTTATCGGGATCGAATGCAGCGTTCGAAATTCACATTCACACGGAAATTAAATCGCAATAGATAACGAGACAGTGAGGCGTCTAATCCTGACTGTAAGGTTTAAGTAATTGTGAAAATGGAAGACAAGTTAGGGGTAAAAAAAAATACTTAACTTCGTCCTAGGAGCACAGGTCGTAGTTTGTGGCTTGAACTAGAAATATATCGTTCACGAGTGAACTGTTCCAAAAGAACACATCATTGAAGTGAGAGAGTGAAGTAGCTTCCTCCTTTTGGTAAATTACAGTTCCAATTGACACGTGACAAAAAAATTTGAAAACGATATACCTACTCAAGAAAAAGTAGAGAGTAACAGAGTGAACTGTACGAACATAACTGACCTTTTTTTTGCTTATCATCTTCTAGGTGTACTGACCTTTTTTTTCCTCAACTGTCTTTCGATTATTCATCACTCAACTCCCCTCGAGTTTTGAACTATGAACTAAAAGAACGAACTAGTTCGCGAGCGATCGGTAGTACGAAAACGAAGGAACGATGGAACGAACAGTTCCATGGAAGTACTTCACTGAACTTGTTCCTTAAAGTGGGTCACTCGGAATAAAGTATTTCACCGGAAGGAACTGCTTTGCCCATCTCTATCTTAAACAACCAATTTTAGGCTTGATTTAGTGGAAATGGATCTCTTTGTACCACAGTCAAATCCTTGTCTTGATATTCTATCGACCAATTTTGGCTTTGTTCTTAATCCTGTGTGTACTCCATTGTATTGTCTGTAATACCATAACAAACCATGCAAAACCCAGATGCTCCTCCTAGTATGTTTACGCATTCAAATTCGTGAATTACTTCCAACGTTCTGCTGAAGGGATGTTTCCATACGTTTGCTAGTTCAAATCCGGCTCGACGGACCAAACAATTCTTGACTTTTTTTAAAAAACAAAAAAAAAAAAATAAATAAATTATGAATTATATATAAATAATTATTAGTATTTATCGCAAAGATAGCTCAAGTGATATTTGTGTACATAATCATCAATGGCGCGACAGCCCAAATCAGACCCATATTTCTGTAAAGTGAAGCCTTTTATTTGTAAAGTGAAGCCTTCGGTAAAGAAAGACTGCTGCCAGCCTTACAATATGTAGAGGGATATTCTAATTTAATTGTTAACTATAGTTGATGAAGACAGCAAAAATTAGCAGCTGGAGGACGAGCTAGATTGAAACCATTGGAGGACAGGGCCCGATGTGGGCAGTCGCGCCATGGACGATGATGATAATGATGTTAACAGTAGTTAGAGTCAAAAAACTTTCTTTACAATACTGAGATATTACAATCAAAAAAATTTGTCTAAGAAGATGTGGTCAATGCATCACTCCCATCAAAATAGAAACGATAAGAAATAATCTTGTGATCAAAATATCAATTAGTGACGCAAAGAGAATCTCAATTTAGTATTCGTACTTCAACAAAACCAAAAGATATGAGTGAAAATCTACTAAAGAAAGCCATAAACCAAAATCAAACATGACCATAATAAATTCTTTGATATCATCCGTTTCAATACTCCCTCCCATTTCTCAACCGTACTAATAAAGAGAAAAGCTAAGATCACTATCGTTTGAATTCTCGAGAAAACATCCACGTTCCGTATCCTGATGGTTATTCCGACGTATTTATCATACGGCATCCATCCTTTTTATGGAATACTACTAAAAACAAATAAAACTTTTGTAATTTATTGCTCGCTGATAAGTTCCCAATCAGTATTTGATTTGTTCTGGAATTAGTTTGGAAACAGAAGTAATGAAGGTCGTTCTGTGAAGAAATTGTCCCTTGGACTGAGAAAAGTTGTAGAGTATATGGATTTGGCTCGATTTGATATGTTTGTCTAGTAATAGAATACAAAGTTACTGGGAAATACTTCACTGCGGTATGAGTTATATGAATTCAATGAACAAAATCATTAAATCAACGAACTTTTTCATCACTTTTCATTCGAAGTAATTATTCTTTAAGGACCGTTCCTACGATGTTCAGTTACGTTCTAGCTGGAACTTTAACTGATAGATTTTCATACAAAACTTGTGATTAAAGTTTGAGTTAGTATTTAACTGAAGGTTGTAGTAATGACCCTAAGGCCCGTTCCTACGATCGACAGTTAAATTCTAACCGCAACTTTAACTGGAAGTTTTGTATGGAAATCTGTCAGTAAAAGTTCCAGTTGGAACGTAACTGACGATCGTAGGAACGGGCCTAAGTCAATGAATCTTCATTTATTAATTAATAAACTGGTTCGTTAGCTAATATTTCATTTAATTAATAAATTTTATTCATAATTTTACGAATTCTATTCCATCATTTTGTTCATAAGTTGAAATACTTCGTTCATTGATTCAATGAATTTTTCGAAGATTGATGAATTTCAATGATTGAATCTGGATAACTTGTTCATAATCTGTTCATAATTTGAAATACTTCGTTCTTTGAATATTAATGGAAATTTTTCATGGTATGCTACTATAGAAGCAAATTTGATTAAGTGTTAGTTGGTTTCTGACGTCAGTGAAGTGAAACCCCAACACGAAATCAATTTTTGTAGAGATTAGATGGTAAAAATTTATTATCTTTACAATTAAGGACCGTTATTACGACCTTCAGTTAAAATTTAACCAGAACTTTGACTGTTTCAGCTAGAACGTTACTGACGATCGTAGGAAAGGGCCTAAGTATAGTATTTCTATTTCTTGGCGAATTAAGTTAGTAATTAATGTGATACTTCATTTAGGAATATGCTTTTTAAGAACCTATTAATAAGAACTTAAAACTATCTTACAATACAATTTATAGTATGGCTTTCTCACGACACCCCGAAACCCTTTCCATACTCCTCAAAGTAGTGAGGCACTCTTATTTTATATTTGATACATTTATTTAATTAATTTATTTGTTGTTAATTAAATCTTTTGTTGAATTAATGACATAACATAATTACATTTATTTACGAATTGTTTTAATTTTTTAATTAAAGAAAATTGTTGTTGTTGTTGTTATTAAATCGATGGAATGAACCTTTTCATTAAATATTTGGAGGTGTATCAATCAACGATAGGCTGAACAAAATCAAATTATTTTGAATCATTTGAACATTAAATCAATGAATATGTACACTGAACTAATGAATTGCAATTGATAAACCGAATTCTCAAATTTATCAAAAACATTTTTTCAATGTAAAAATGAAAGAGCAATTGATAAGTGTATGGCATGCCCTCTGATGAGACAACCCATTGACTAAACTTAATTTCGGATTAAATCTAAACAGATTTAATTAGATTTTCCAGTGAAAGTAGTTCATACTGTCGTTAGCTTAAGATGCTCTGACGTCTATTGCCAAAACTAGTAAAGCGATTAATGGAGCAATACAGGGCAATATCGAGCTAGTTGCGGCAATATTTCGGCAATTTAGAAATGTTTTCACAGATTGCTGGTATTGCTCGCCCTACAGTTACTGTATTTCCACTAGCTTGGGAAATTCCGAGCGATTGTCCTCTTTCGGTGATTCAGTTGTCAACTTTTGTTTGTAATTTTGCATTTATTTGTCAAATTTCGTATTGTAGTAATGGCTTGAAATTCGAATATTTCCAAGTTTTATTTTAAGTTTTATATTTGTTTGTCAAGTTTGCTTTCGTGTTGTTCATAGAGTAAACTGTTCGTGTATGATCTTATAGCCAAATTGCTAAGTATTGCTCCATTTTGCTAGTCACTGCTGAGCAACGAATTGACCACCAATTGATCCATATCGTCAATTGCCGACGTTGCTGAATGTTGCTACATGTTTTCGTAACGTCAAAATCGTCTGGAATTGCTGCAAATTGAGCAATTTTTATCGTTCGTGTAGTGTTCAATGTGACTGATTCTATTCAAATAACGCTCTACTCCAGTCGAGAAATAGCACACCCAACTTATGTCATGTTTTGATACAAAGAGAACTAGATGCAGAAGGAATGTATTTGGACAAGTTAGGTTAGGTTAAGAGTAATGAACTGTAGCACTATGCCACAGCCTCTCACGAGAGATCACTAAGGATCCCTCATAAACAAGGATATTCGGCTAAATGTGAGCCTTTAACCCACGCTGTCAAATGTTTGACTATTTGCCCTGCCAAACGCTATCAGATAGTGTAATCGTCAAATTTATGTTTGCCACAAAGTGTATCTTGATGGAGAAAATTTGACAGAACTTTACATCAAATTTGTCATACAGTCTAAAATTATCTAAGTAAACAAATATATGTTTGAAGTATTAATAGTGCTTCAGAAGAGCGCTGGTAATGACTCATGCCGCAGAATGCGTCATATAAGAACGCAGGGTGATGGTAGTTTTGAATATGCCCCAGTAGGTATCATATAGGAACTCGTGAAGACGGTAATATCGAAGAAAAATTGTAACTAAAGCTTCTTCTCTGCATCAAAGAAAAACTCATTATTTCTTTTACCGGACGAAATTGATTCAATTTATTCCGGGCTAATTTCCATAATAAATCCCTCCTTATGAAGATCCATCTGGCCTTTTTCTTCATCCATTCCCATGGACTAATATCTCAAATACCTCCCTGACGGAAGTTAAAATAAAAAGAAATGCCATCGCCTGCTTCACCTGCTCCCTTTTCACTTCCCTCGGTATCGTATCCAAGAATTTGAACCATCAAAAACACCGCATCGCGCAAGATAACGATTAATCATTCTCAACCATTGAATTATAACGAAAATAATTGTCTCCACTGGGTCTATTACCCAGGCTTCGTCCTTACAATGCTCTGAATGCTATACGAACCTAATAAAATTGGAGCTGCTGAGCTCCGGGAATGAGTGCGTTCATGTTCTTAATCCATCACCCATTTGATGGTAGTTGGAAGGCGATCCCACTTCTACCACCAACCAACATCACTTTTTAGGACGAGAAATCTCCCTCGCGTAATGTCTTAATTTCGCCGTAGCTAAGGCCATCAATATCGGAACCCTTATTGCTCCTTTAGTCCTTTCATTGGCACACAGAACTTCTGGATATGAGGAGCGCGCGGAATCATGCGCAGCCACTTTCGTCCTTTTTTCTTTTCTTCTATTTTTTTGCCTGTTTAAAGGCAGATAAGTGTGCGGCCCCAGAATTGAGTGAGTGGTATGATGTGATGGCGGCGGGTGGGTGGTACCGCCATGGATCCACACAAGTCAGCCATCCACAGTCCAGGACACCTTGTAATATCCTTTTTCCCGGCCATTATTTTCTTTACGTTCGATGTTCTTCGGTGGGGATTTTTTTTCTTGTCCGTTCGTCTTCTTGGGAACTGCTGTGGATTCTCGAATAAAATATGTCGTCGTCCTGTTACTTATTGTCCTTTTTGGACGGGTAATAGACTATAGCAGTATTGCGAAAGGATGGGACGCAAGTAGAGCATGGACAGTAAAGAATATCAGCCAAGAGAAGACAGCAATGTGGTGCTACTAAACACTAAATAACGAATACAGAAACTGTTTGAGTATTCACCATAGGACCAGGACTTGGAAGTATATAAAATATTTATGGGGTCGGCTTATATGCTCCATGCTATAGACGTACGGATGTACCATGAACCGAAAATATGTTGGGAATATTGGTTGAGCGGGGTTGGAATTGAGGGTGCAGGATGCGAGTGGTGTATCGCAAGGACGAGGTGGTTATGGCTCAGGTGTGCTCTAAATGAACCACTAAATCTCTCTTCAGCACTTCGTCTTTTTCGTTATAGCCATCCCCTTTATTTTATCAACGCCGATGGTCGACCATATCGAGGTTTAGGTCATGGAACCTTTGGGCAGATAATTTGTCGAAGCGGAATATTTATTACGTGAAATTAAGTCCGATTTGACCATAAACTATGAAAATTTAATATTAACTGGGAGCAGGGAATGTTGGGATAATTTGTGTTTTTTGTTCCAATGAAGGCAACCGGATTCGTGATAAGGCCAAACTTTACTGGGGGCTAGATTTGAATGTTCACTTTTTCAACGTTTTCTATGTTATGGTGGATTTCAAAATCTAGTGATGAAGCCTTGTCGTTACTTAAATTTCATAAGATCTACTCAGTGGAGAAATCAAGAAACCTCTGATAACACGATAGAGTCTTTTCCGAATGTTTTTGCACATTTTTTGATCCAAACTGCTAAGGATACGATGGGAATCCAAAGGTTCCCAAACTTCTAGCACGGTTGGTTTTTTTAGTAGACTCAATACCGCGTCAAGCTAAGTCTCACATCCATGAATCAACAAAACCCAAAGATATAACGAACCGTGGAAAGCAGGGTTCGAAAATGTGAGAAGACAAACCAAAGAGAAGACAAACCAAAGAGCAGACAAAGACCTTAGGAAACAAGGTTCGAGAATGTGAGAAGACAAACCTAAGATCTTAGGAAGCAGGGTTCGAGAATATGAGAAGACAAACCAAAGACCTTATTCCTTATGAGGTCCATTATGGAAGGCAATCTTTAGGAAATTATAACAATATCCTAAAGATCGCCTTCCAACAGTTTCCATATTAAAACCTAAGATGAAACCTAGAGTATGTTGTTTCATTTTAGGTTTTAACATGGAAACTGTTGGAAGGCGATCTTTAGGATATTGTTATAATATAAAATGCCTCATAAAACTGTAAGCAATTCAAATCCCAGTCAGAAGGTAGTGCATCCTAAAAACAACCACTTCCATATGGAACCTCACGAGTAAGCACTGCAATAGTACCTCAAAAGAGTGTCACCTCATCAATCTCCTGTTAAATTACAGGAGATCCTTGGAAGAGTAAACTGTGAAGTGAAAAGATCCAGGATTACTTGAAAATTAAAGAACTTTGGAAGCCAAAACCCGATACCAGTCGTCAGTGAGCTTCTACGCATAGAACTCTGAGATCTGGACTTGGCTAAGATGTGAATTTCGTCAAGAAGTAGGCCAATCTTGCGAATGGCATGGAAGCTTACATTATTTACACGCAATTTTTGGAAGCTCATAAATTTGGACACAGTTTTGGTGCAAACTTCACAGGAAATCTTACCAGTTTGAGGAAAGTGCAGGAGCGCCTTCAAGATCTTCAACGAAATTGGGTAACAAAATTAGCTCCATTGGTCTAACTGTGCTGTGGTATTATTTCATCCATCTTATTAGATACATTAGATATACTCGAATGTCCTTGGAAGTACCTCAAAACGCTTGAGATTTAAAAACTTATCTAGTTCTAGGATGTAGTCGGAAACGGCTGTATAGTCATACAGGCCTATTCTCGACCGAGTCACAAGTCACAAAGTAAGTCGAGAGTCACAATTTTGTATGAATTTTAAATTAATTGTGACTTTCCACCTACGTTGTGACTTGTGACTCTGAACCTGAATAGGTCTGATAGTGTAGTCAGTAGAACCAATTCTTCTGTGTTCGAATACTCCATGAGTATTTACCCAATTATTCACCTGAAGATATTGCAGTGAAGGATTACTTGAGTTATTCATCTATTTACTTCTAGCTTTTATAGGTTACCAAGTTTAGCCCCGAGTGCTCATCTAATTAATGCGCTTGAAGTATTTTTCTTTCGATATGCTAGACGACCAAGGATTGTTCGCAGACGAGAAATTCTAGTGGATTGGCTTCTCAGCTGCAGTTGTAAAGATTTCATCATCGACAACACTTCCGCATAACACATCAGTTCTCCAGCGGAATTAAAGCGAAACTCTTCCTGTCTTCCTCTACCAAAACATGCAGAACACCAACAGAACATTTCGAATACCGACTGAATTCCGCTATCTGGAAGCAATATTTAATATCAAATATCGGTACTCCACCAATACTGGAAATTTCGAACTGAATAGAACAAATTTTCCGATACGTATACAGTACAGAAATCTTTTGAAGGAAAAATGGAAGATATCTATTTGAAGTCCAGTTCAAGCAACATGCGATCATGACAACATTTATTTATTTATTGGGACAACTTCCAAACGAAAGCTTATAGCTCTCAAACTCTTTAAGCTATAAAGTTGAATTTTTTTCGTTGGTAGACTGAGCAGACCCTTTCAAGTGGCCACCTTTTGTGTGATGGGGTGTGAGGGGGAGGTGGGTGAAGCGTTTTAGACGGAGATCTCAGATCTCAGTAACCACTAAGGTTGGGAGGCTGAAACTTGGAATTTATATAGAGCATCGATAGTGGATCCATTTGCAAAAAATATTAATATATGAGTAAAGGGGTTTGGTACAGGGGTGGAGGGATGTTTTCTCTAACTATAAAACGACTTCTGCTAGAAAGTTGAATCTCGGTAAATATATGTAAATAAACTAGAAAAGTAATTTAGATTAAGAAAATCCATTGGCGTACAGAAAATGGAATGCAAATATTTACACGATTTTCGTCATATCTATTACATAGGTCTTTCCAAATATTGAATTCATTTCTATTCTACGGATTTTTCATATATCTACCTAGAAAATGTTTTTTTTTTAATTCGACCCCCATGATGATGTAACGAGGTTGCATACATTTTCACGAGTTCAACCATATCCTTCCGGTGTGATTAGATATCGAATATCTTTTTACTTTCACTGTCTTCTTTGATAATGACCTAAAACCAGTATACAAATTCTTTCCCTTTTCAACCTCTAAGAGGGTTTAAAATGGTTGAACACGTTTTCACGAATTCCGTCATATCGCTTACATACGTATATCTATCAGTGATAAGACATCGTATTGGTTTTCACTTCCTCGGACTTTTTATATATAGGTACCATATATTTAAAAACTCAACTCAGTATTTTTGGATATTCAACCCAAAAGAGTGTGCAAGGGGGTTGCACATGTTTTGACAAATTCCTTTCATGTAATGGCCCAGAACCAAATCACGAAAAACCTCCTAATCACGTTACAACTGATATTATACTACCACTTAGACCTCGTCCCGGAGTATGACCCAACTATCTAATTCATATGTTATATGTGGCACCGGCGTAAGCATTATAGCGCGACCCTATTCTAACCGCTTTCCGAACTTTTTTTTAGAGGTTATCAGTCACATAGCAACCTACACCGCGTCTCAGAATTAAACGCGTTCCGGACTTCTACCCAACAATAATAAAGTTGCGCCCAGACTGTCGTCAGATTTTTTTTTAATGATACAATCTTTGAGAATGTAGAATTTAACATACGGCGATGCGATTTTTTAACTCCTTTTTTCCGTAAATGAATCGATGCCAGAGGAAAACGATTAAAAACAAATATAAATTCAATTATTAGATATACATATATCAATTATTAAGGATGTAAAGATTTCGAATTAGTCTCACCACCGAACCATTAAAATTAGATAGATAGATAGATAGATAGATAGATGATATATTTTGCATATTATTAACATTTAGGGCAAGCTAACTTATAATTAAACAGTGCTCAGGCTTTGGTCTCTACATCAAATGTTATAGCATGTAGGCTGGTGTCACTAAAAATACCATTAAAATTAGCTTAAGTTAAAAAATGTATATATTGAAGGAATAAAGACAATTTCAAATTTCAAATTTCAAATTTTTTGGATCTTTCGATAAAAATCGATATTATTCTTCGATTGATTTAGAAATTTCTGCTCAAAGGGTGTGCATGAAACAATATGACGTATTTTCGAGTACTCTGTTATTCGTTATTAACATCACCATTCCATTGCGGCTCCGTTGCGCTGTGTTAGAATAGTGCATAGTCAACCTTCTAACACCAACTAATCGCAATTAATGAGTGTACAGATTTTATCCAATATGTGAAAAAACCTTATGACGTCCAAAATTTAAACAAACGTTGTTCAGTACAAAATTCCATTAGCACTTGACGCGCTTTCTACATATCTAACTTAATATAATAATTTCATCTTAAATCTATTCGTGCCTAAATAGTTATCCATCAGAAAGTGATAGTTTGATTAGAGCATATTTTTATTTGTATATATTCGTAAAAAATAATAATATTATCATCTAATTATTTCGGTTCGGAGTGTATTTGTGCACCGAAACAATCGTCCAAAATATCGATCCCAAAATTATCACGACTCTAAATTATTCGAAATTCTGTAATTAGTTGAATATCATCATCCGGCTAATTGCTAGCCGACAATACCGATAATTAACTTTTGTCTTACGTCGGTAGAGACAACGACTGTGTGTGTTTATTTAGTAAATTAGTAATAAAGATGCTAGTAAAAAAAGCATGTTAATAACGCGATCACGATCAACGCTCAGAAGTGATAACGTCGCCCAGACTGGATAATTTCCCGTAGAAACCCCTAGATGACTCTATCGCTACTAGAGCATTTTTAACTGGAAGTTCTTGTTAATTCTTATTTTTAAAAATAACCAACAAAAGGTTATAAATAAAAAAAAACCGACCTTGTCGAATTTTATTCATAATTAGGATTTAAACGTTTACCAAATCGACAACAAAATCACCGAAATTCCGTTCGGGATGATTTTTATGAATTTATTATCCACCGGTGTAAAAATTTCCGCCCCTACTATACGAACAGTCGAAAAGTTATACGACTTCGCTTAGGAATCATATCGGTGCCGACAAAAGGTTCAAAAGGTATAAAAAGGTCCGTTTTTCAAGGCGGCGGTTAGAATTCTTCGGATTTTTCGTTTATTGCACATTTGCGTTGTCTTCATCGAAGTTAAAATGATTTTTACAAGTCTAACACGTCCATAAAGTACTAACGATTCAAACAGTTTCCAAGGAATTCGATAATTATCGGCCGGCAACCGGGTAGGTACGACAGGATCGGTACGAGGATCGTAAGATTCAATGTGATCGCGATTCGATTTTTATATACCCCCCATTATTGGAAATTTTCTATCGTAAGGATGTTACCGAGATGAGATCAAGAAAACTACAAAAGATGCGAGTTCTATGAGAATTTCACACATTGAATTTTACGCCGGAATCAGGAATTTTATTTTAGATATTTTTTAAAAAAAAAAACAAAAATTCAATAACAGTCTGGACAAAACCCTATCATTTTATCATTTTTCGGGTTAAAGTTTGGGCCGAATATAACATCGAATATAACATCAGTTGCTTTGAGGTTTTTTGAAAAGATAATTTTATCCTTGGAATGGAACTATCAATATCTAAAAAAAGACCACGTATAGAAGACTCAAATTTCGGTACAAATTATTCACACTAATGTCCGTTGTTTGGAATTGCCTCCAATACCTGATTGAACTCGGAAACAAGAACAGAGTTGACCTCATTTGAATTCCGGGACACAGCGTCAATGAAGGTAATGAAATGGCTAGTTAAGGTTCAGAAGCTGACTTCATGGGACCATATCTCCATTCTATAAGCACGGCCAGAATGAACATCCGAGTGTGGCAAGAATCGCAAAGTGCCATTCACTGAGACTTGGTATCGGGTAACAGCCACTCAAAGCTTTTTATGAAAAAAACAACTGATTATATGAAATTAAACAGATATCAGATATCAGACTAGTGGCAGCTCTGGCTGGAAATTGTAGCATGAGGAAGCATCCCAATAGGATTGGTCTCTCTGAGACTAAAATTTGCAATTACGAAGACAAAACAGCAGAGCATATCCTCTATGAATGTGAGGGTTTAACTCACAAAAGACTCCGTCACATCGGCTAGACCCATCAGAGCTCATGAGCATTTCTCTTCGCAGAATACTAAGCAATATTGAATGCGCTTCATAGTCAATCCAGGGAGACGTCACAATAGGCCCAACTGTGGCTTGAGTAACAGAGGTTAACCATACCAACCCCTTTTGCCAATCTATCTACATATGTATCTAAAAGCCTATAAAAATAAGAACAAATTTTTAGACTTAAAAGATATGGCAAATAATTGTGAAAGCGGGTTTAAACCCATTACAGCACATGGGGGTTGAATTTCGAAAAATTTCGAAACTGCATTTTGGACTGAACCCTGAAATTTGTTTGTAGGCTATTTTACAAAAAGACCGTGGAAGTAAAAACCAATCTGTAGCTCAGTTCTGTAACTTATGAATGAGAAATTTCTCACCAAAAAGGCAAAATGAGGACGAATTAATGCAGTTTTCTCTCTGTATTCTCACCAAATGAGAAATGAAAGATTGCGAAATGAGTAGTCAATTTTTTTTTTCTAGGTTGGTATGACTGTCAGTGACATCTGTGCCAAATATCACATCAAAATAATCATTAGTTTTTAGCAAACTCTTGTCTTTCCGAAGTACAAAAAGTGCATTCGGCGATTTTTACAATGAGTGAAATTATTCAATTATTCCATTCAATTATTCCATTAAATTTTGTGTGCGGAATTAACCGAACAGCCAAAAGTCACACGGAGCTAAATCAGGCGAATACGGTGGTTGTGGAACGATATTGGTTGAATTTTTGACGAAAAAATCACGAAGAATCAATGCAGTATGCGACGGTGCATTATCGTGGTGCAAAAATCAAGAGTAAAATGATTTTCACTGATCCTTCCGATATTCCAACGATGCCAGTAAGGTCTCTAACTGTTAGTCGTCGATTCTCAAGCACCAATTCCTTGATCTTATTGACGTGTTGATCATCAGTTGATTTTGATGGCCGTCCAGGACGTGGTTCGTCGTCAACGCGTTCTCGACCCTCTTTGAACAGTTTGTACCAATCAAAAACACTTGCTCACTTATCACCGAAGGCCTTTTGCAACATTCTGAACGTTTCGGCACCAGAAATTTGATTCCGCACACAAAATTTAATGGAACTCCTTTGTTGAATAATTTCACTCATTGTAAAAATCGACAAATGCACTTTTTCTACTTCAGAAAGAAAAGCGTTTGCTAAAAACTAATTAATTTGATGTGATATTTGGCACAGATGTCACTGACAGTCATACCAACCTAGAAAAAAAAAATATCGACGAATGGGTTTCCGCGCGAAATTGAAATTAAAAAGTCTTACTATTTTTTGCGCACAGTAGTACATAAAATTCCGGATCAAGTTTTTAGATAAATATAATAATAATAATATAAAAAAGACTTATGAAGTACTAGTAAAAACCAATTTGATGTCTTTCAGTCCAAAGAGATTTTGCGGAATTCGTGAAAACGTGTTCAACCCTTTTATACTCTGTAAGGAATTGAAAAAGGAAAAAAACAAACGAGCTTAGTGTAAGCGATTATGAAAAAATGGAAATAAAAATTAAATTCGACATCTAATCAGACCTGAAAGATATGGCTGAATACGTGTACTAAATATAATATAAACAACACCTTTACACTCCTTTACGGGTCGAATTAAAAAATTCCTGAAACACTATCATCTAGGTATTTATGTGAGAGCTAAATATTTTTAAGACCTGGGATGGGCAAAGCAGTTCCTTTCAGTGAAGTATTTCACTCCGAGTCACTCACTTGAAGGATCAACTGAATCTAGGATTACTGAACTAGTTCCGGAACTGTTCATATCCTCGTTCTGTCAGTAGATGTACTGAGGACCTAAAAAAAATAAAAAAGGTCAGCAGAGTTCCGTGAAGTAGTTCCGGAACTAATCATTCTATCGGTTCCGGTCTAGAACAAAAGGGACCAAAAAAAGTCTGCACAGATCCGTGAAGTAGTTTCGGAACTCGTAAGTGGTTTTGGAACTAGAATTTCCTTCATTTCGTCAGTACGTTTTGGTCGCGTGTCCAATGTAACTGCCTACGAAAAGGTGTGAGTTACTTCACTCACTCACTTGAATGAAGTGTTCTTTTGGAACCGTTCACTCCTAAACGACCCATCTCTACCTAGGAGATATGAAAAACATAATGTATACACTGTTTTTTATGATAGTTTCTCCCTCCTCCCCTTCTTCTTCTTCATTTCTTTGTCTAAATTACTTTCCTGATCGAGCTATATATACACACCAAGTTTCAACTTTCTAGCATAAGCCGATCGATAGATAGGAATACATCACCCACTCGCATGCCCATATTACCGCTAAAAGAAATAATATTTTTCAACACTACTATGGCCCTATCTAAATACAAGTTTCAATTTTGGTCTTCACCCTCCCCCACCCTCATCTCCTACACCGACACCATAAAAAAAAATTCTGCTGGGGGTATATTAGTCCCACTTCCCGTAAAAATTTTAAGAATCTTTTTTAAGCGGTTCATAAGATACGAGACGTGATTTTTTTTCTTAGAAAAATTCTTACCTGCACTTCCATGCTTTACCGCTCCTATAAAAAAATCGTTATCGGCAAACTCCATTTTGTATTTTTTTAAATGAAAATAAATAGAGTCATAACATCATTATTGGTTGGATGACTCGGTCTTAACGGCCTCACCACATGGCAAGGTTGAAAGAAAAAATTTTCTTCATTTTTGTGAATATAATTCAAAACACTAACTTTTTGTAATACCGTGCCGGTCGAAATAAAACTTCCCGGAGTCTAGGTTATATTTTTCTTCGTTACCGGAATTTACAACTTCAGTGCCATCTACCAGGGAATAGTTACATACACAAATTTCCATGCATATTTTTTTCGTAGCCATACTGAACTGGTATAAAAAGTGAAACCACACCAGAGTTACACGTAGATGGCACTCGCTGATGGTTTGTGCATTGGTTAAGTTAAAGAATGCAAACGTTTTATTCAAATATTTAAACAAATGTGAGAACTCATACGCACTGAACTAATTTAATGCCTTTAATTATGCACATGAATTGATTTTAATAGAAGGCTCGATTATTTAATGTATTTAATCTAGGTACCTTATCATCACTCCCTCTACTGACAAACTAGGCCTTACCGTGGCTACGAAGTAGGGAAATTGCTTCGGTAAGAAAACCTTTTGGAAGGTAATTTTTTAGTAGAATCACGTGGCAGAAAACATAAATTAATATTTTATGTATATTAAAACTTCCTACAGCTACAACTTCACGTACTTATTTAAGAAAATGACGTAATTTTCGGTAAAAAGAAACAATTGAAAAGATGTGATGAGGGCAAAGGTTTCGAAATCAATACTTTTGTAGAAACGTTAGTTAGTTTGCCTCTCACTAACTGTATTAGTATCATCATCATATTGTCCACCAGAAGTAGAGATGGGTCGTTCCGAGTGAACTGTTCCAAAAGAACACTCAATGAAGTGTGATTGAGTGAAGTAACTCATTCCTTTCGGTGAGCTGCAGTTTCATTCGACACGTGACAAAAACATGAAAACGACGGCAGGACGAACTTTTTTGTCATCACAATGAGTGTTGTTTTCAGTGACGACTACGACTTTTTTTCAAACAACAAAACAAATCTTCTCGTTTGCCCGTCTCCACTGACGGAAAACAGACACAACGAAGTGTAGAAGTGACTACAGAAAAGAGATGGGCCGTTCAGAAGTTTCCTTGAAGTGAAGAAGTTACACTGCTTTTGACTACAGTTCCGATGGACACGTGTCAAAAATATGAAGATCGAGGGCGGAAGGACCATTTTTTCTGTATGGTAGGTCACGACATTGAGCTGCAGTTCCATTCGACACGTGCGGAAGAACGACTAACCTTTTTTTAGGTCTTCCGAATCCCAAAATGAACAGTTCACTGAACTCGTTCCTTCAAGTGAGTGACTCGGAGTGAACTCCTTCACTAAAATGAACTGCCCATCTCTAACCTGAGGCTGAACGATTATTGATAACTGATTTTTATCAAAAAATTCTTAATTTCATTTAATACAATCGATATCTGATATTATTATTTCTTTTAGTAGGACACCTACATCTCGTTTTCAATACTCCTTTGTCTCATTCTCTTTTTGAACCAATTTTTACTAATCCATTTCCGCATATAAGCTAAAAAAATAAGGATCGGACACGGCTGGTCGATGTTTCTCTTTTCTACTGTACTTTAAATGCCGCAGCCGAGCCGCTCTAAATAAATTCTATTATTGCCTATTATTTCCGAATGTCCTTTCTGCAGTTAATTATAATTGAATGACTTCTGTATACAAATAAATTAAGAAAAGTTCAATAAAAACTACACGACATTTAATTTTGTATTATTTTTTTTTTATTTACAAATTTGGCTATTTAAGTTGTATTTACACGCAAAACAAATAGAAAATAATATGAAAGAAAAAAAATTAATAAATAAATTTCATTACTTAAAAAATGTTTTCTCTTAGGTACTACGTAAATTAAAAAAAAGAATTGGAAATGAATTACAAAATAAATAAATGCTGTAACTACTAACTTGTAAATATTTCTTAAAATGTATTAAAACACAAAAAAAATATAAAGAAAAACATTTTACATGTAAGTACATTCGAAACTTATTAGTCAGGAATTTTTTTTTTATCTATATAATTAACTTAATTGCATTTTGACAATTTAAATTGGTATAAAATTCGAAATATAATTATACAAAAACCTATTATAAAGTCTTTTGCAATTTAGAATTTATATTTAAAAAACGACAAATTTAAAATAAAACTATCTTAATAAGGTGCAGAAATTACGACCTGGTGTGGGTTTAAATACTTGTTCGCTATTTGCAGAAGTTGACATTTTTTTTAATTTATGAATTTTTAATGCATCCGAAGTGAACAAATAAACGCACTGTTCAGAACTCTTAGGCCCGTCCCTACGATTGTCAGTTAAATTCTAACCGGAACTTTAACTACAAGTTTTGTATAAAAATGTGTCAGTTAAAGTTCCAGTTAGAACGTAACTGACGATCGTAGGAACGTGCTTTAGGGGTGCTCCTATGACGTTACGTTCTAACTGGAACTTTAACTGACAGATTTTCATACAAAACTTCCAGTTAAAGTTCCGGTTAGAATTTAACTGGCAGCCTTAGAGTTTCACTGACGATAGTAATAGAAACCTTAGGGTCGTTCTTACGACATTCAGTTACTTTCTAACTGGAACTTTAACTGACAGAAAAAACTGCCGGTTAAAGCTGTAGTCAGTGTTTAATTAAAGATCATAATAATGGCCCTTAATAATTAGCATTGTAATACATTTTTATATAATTTCTTTTCTTTATAGTTGTGGTCTTATGTAATGGTAAAAATTATGCCTTATAATTAAGAGTTCTGTATTATTATACAATAATAACTATTTTTATTATGTGTTATATTCTTTTTTTGTTTATACAATTTAATTTTTTTTAATTTCTTATATTTTAAGGTCACATGGTATCACTCAAAACGTATTTTAGCTATATTTTTTTCTTTCTTTTTATATTATATAAAGATGTAGTGTTGTTGATAGTCTAGCTATAAGTAGGTATATTTTAAACATATTCTATTTTGATTGATGTATGTACTTTTTAAGATGTGAAGAAATTTTGCGGCGAATACTAGGTTCGATTGAAATGAAACTGAATTGATTTGTTTGTGCAGTTTTCACTTAAACTGTGTTGAGATAGAAAAAATAGCCATTGAAATTTAGCGGCGTTCAGATTGACCAAATTTAGATAACTGCATAATTCCGTTTAGATAGATATTTGGGTCGGGTTGGTTTTCTGTTAGTGAAGCCTCGATTGGACCTATTGTGACATCCTCCTAAAACGGATTTGAGAGTCTCTTCCAAGTTATAGTGAATGCATTTGCGATTTTCATCACATACGGATGTTTAGGTAAACTCTGGTTCTGGTTTTCGAGTTCAATCAGACAGGCAACCCAAAACAACTTTGGCGTAGATTTGAAACTGACTACAGAGCCGATACAGCTGCTTTCCGTTTGAATACGATTCGAACTTAATAATAATAATCAATGGCACAACAGCCCAAATTGAGCCTAGGCCTTGAAGTAATGCTAGAGTTACTTTATTACTAGACCAACGGAACACTAGGAGGTGAAGTGGTTAGCCACATTCGAACTTAGACAACTGTTTTCTAGGTTTCGGGTACAGAAATGAGGAAAGCCACTCGGTTTGCACAATATGCAGAGTAAAGAGATAACAGAAATGAAAATGGTCGAGAAGAAATGGGGCAACAATGTGGGATATAAATTTCACAGATGAACCCAATAAACGTTCGATACTGCAAAAATTGGGGTACATCTGTTGGCTTTCCCTTAAACTCCGATTTTGAAGAAAAATCCAAAATTCAAATAGGATGAAAAGCAAAAATTAAACTTTCCACGGCAACAATCATGACTTGACCAAACTTACGAATTTCTGGTTTGTTACAAGTGTCGACGGGATTGAAATATTTTCCGTTTTGCGTAGGAAATGAGTCGGCGGATCGCTAAGTTTAGCTCGGTTTTTTTTTTCTTAAACATGGCAAGATTCAAATAATAATAATCGATGGCGCAACAACCCAAATTGGGACCAGGCCTTGAAGTAATACTAGAATTACTTCATTACTAGACCAACGGAACACTAGGAGATGAAGTGGTCAGCCACACGCTCGTCCGTGATTATTACCCCGATTTTAGCTCAGATTAAAATTTTAGAATCATGATTCAAATAGGGTTCTTGTAAAATTACAATTCTATAGTTCTAGCCTGTGCAGACACCAATCTATCAGCGCTAAGGATTTTCTTCTTGCTGTTTCAAACAACAGAACTTTTCCATTGATTATAATTCTGGCAAGAATGGACGGATTATAAGACAAAACAAGTAAATTCGTAGAAATGCCATTAGGCTAATACAATGGATTGAGGATTTTAATATATGCAGTGGGCTGGACAAAAAAGAGATAAATGTACTGCAGTCATGAATTAAAAATTCGTTAGAATCAGACATGAGTATCCAAAGCATTTAAAACAAAGTATAGTTTTATAGGGCGACAATCGACATCCTGAAAAATTAACAACGTTTACTGATGGCGATGCCGTTAAAACTCTATTAGTCGAAATTTATCGAGACCCAATGTTACATTTGGAGCAAAACATGCGGCCCAACCGACAATGAGGGTCTCATTGGGCCAACGTGCGAACAATTCGTTTTAAGGAGTTCGAAATATAACATAAAAAATAATTATACCTGCTTGATGAGCGGAACACAATCAAATCCTATCAAATAGTTATTAAAATATTTACACAAAAAAAAATGTATACAGCGTGCAACATGTTATAAAGTATAGACTACCCATACGCTAGTTTTGCTAATTTTGTGCGATTTCAAAAAATCATAATCTTTAATATTCTGAATAGAAAACCGTTTAACTATTTAGTGACAAATAACCTTCTTTGGTTTCTCTTTATTCAGAAATATGTATTTTGAGCTTAGCATTTAATTTACTTTGCGTAACCATTAAAAAAAAATATTTGTAATAAACCGCTTGGACTCTGATCGTTAGCAAAAGTATAATTTCATATTAGGGCTATATCTTACCGGGATGCCATAGTTATGTCGTCACCAGCGTAGCCACAAAGAATGACTAAAATTGTATAGCTTGTATCTAACTTAGCTATTGGTTGGCGACGTAACTGCGTCATACAATCTGTGTGGCTACGCTTCAGCGACGTAGCAACGGCAATCCGGTGAGATATTGCCCTAAATATTTACACGAATAACACCTGAAATTTTAAATTAATTTACGACTTAAAAAACAATATAAATAAATTTTAACTTTTAGGTGAAAAAAAAGGTACAAAATTTAAAAAAGATATTAAATAACAATTGATCTAAAATTAGAATTATGCGCGCATAAAATCTCGAAAAAAATCACCGCTAATTTGAGTATATACAATTAGCTATGATTAGTTAATGTACATTTTGCCACTAATTCAGTAGTCAAAACAAAAAAAAATACCACAGGGATTTTGCTTCATCATTTAAAAAAAAAGCTAAAATTAATTAGATAAATGTCTACAGGTGTTATTCATAAAAATTTTAAATTTAATAAAACTAGATAAACATATTTAAAAATTTGTAATCTATTATTTTCCGATAGAAATAAGCAACAATAAATTTTAAATTCAATTTTTTTTCTATAGAAAAAATAGCAACTTAATGGTAAGTTTTGTTTTTCTTTTGTCTCTATATATTTTGCTTAAGTATTGCCCACTTTATTTATTTTTCGTTCATTTCCTTTATTAGTTATAAAAACGAACAAAATGCCATTCCACGCGAAGGACAAATTTTTTCTTCTTACAATTATAATTTTGAAAATTGTCGTATATATTGCAAAAGAAAATTTAATAGTCGGTAAAAACAGATTTTCATATTTTATTCTTAATTTTCTTTTTAACTATTTGTTTAGAAACCGAATTAAGGTCTTTTAAGTTTTAGTTGTGTTTGGTTTTTTTTGTCGTTTGATTTTAATTTTAAAAATTTGCAATGGAGAATAATACAAACTTGTTGATAATAACAAGTTTCTCCTAACCTACCTAATCTTTAAATATAATTAGAAATTAAAACGAAAAATAAAAAAAATCGAATCTCTAAAATTTTACATTCTAAAACAACGGTCATACGCATTCGCCGGGATTTTGTGCGCAATATTTAGGAAATATTGGCTCTGCTTTTATGCCAAGTTGAATGAGTCGATTACGGAATACAGCCATACGGCTGAATACATCGTGTGGAACAGTGTCTACGTCGTGTTCGTCGTCCGGATCGGACCAAAGTCTGAAAATTAATATAATTTCATTTGTTAGTGCCTATTACATTGTTGTTTGTTGTTTTATGGTAGAACTAAAATTAATGCCAACTTAAAGGTTTTCGTGTATTGCGCTGTGCCAGAGCAACCTGTGAAGATCACAACACAAGCTTCACGCGTGAAACAGAACACTGCAGCTGGGGTTCTAATTACCAGAGCGAAAGTGGTACCATCACAACAAAAGCGATGAATTTAAGGACTTAAATTAATCCTTTAGTAATGAAATTTTCGTCCAAAAGACGCCACAAGTTCAGACGCAAAAGTTTTTTGGATTTTCTAAAATGAACAACGTTATCGAACTTACATGAAAACAAAGTGAAAAAATAGCCATTGTTTAGGATGCCAGAGCTTGAAAAAAGCATAAGGCAGTGGTAAATTATCTGTTTTAGTTTTAGAAAGAGGCGAAGCGCTGTGTTACTACGCACACTAGCGATCCGTTCAGAGCATCGCAGGTTACCAAACATCCCCTAAACAACCCAGATCCCTAAAGAACTTGACTAGCTTGTCTTCTCCAATCGACCGCAGGTCTTCCAAATTGCCAAACAAAGAAAATTCTGCTCAACCACTTCAGTCGCCTCCTTGCAACCGCCTGACACTCCTCACACAAAAAAAGGGGGGGATGTCCTCCTCGGCATATAGGTCCTGCCCTATCGATCGCAGGTCCTTCAAATTGTCAAAGAAAATTCTGCTCAACCACCTCAGTCGTCTCCTTGCAACCGCCTGATACTCACACAAAATGTGGGTGATATCCTCCTCGGCATATAGGTATAGCTACACATGTTAGAGTCAGCAATCCCCATACGCAAAGCATGCTTCACTAGCAAGCAGAGTCCTGTCAGTATTCCGATGAGTAGCCGCAGACTTCCCCTACTTCATGTCAATGAATAGCTGTGTTTTTTTCAACTGGATCAGATCACGATTGAAAAACACCATGTGGATCATGCCAAAAGCTAATTTAGCAGGGTTAACAACCCTGTTAAAGATCAGATAAATTGTCAGCAGGAAAAGTTTCGTATACTGTACGACGAAACGGAACTGTATAAAGGACATATAACACCCATGTATAGTTTTTGGCTACGAGATCTGAAAAACTATCCCACCCCTGTACGTTGCTACCCCATCAAACGAACCTGTTTTATCTGCTGGGTGCAAATATCTGCTACAAATGTTGCTGAGTTGCAGGGCGCCATCTCTGACAATATGGAAATAGTGACAATTTAAATAAGCTTTGGAGGAGAAATCTGATCCAACATTTGATCCCATTTTGATTTTGGATCATCTCTTTGTTGTTGTTTTCAATGTAAAACGAATGATCTTGATCTTGATTCAGTTGAAAAAACACACCTAATATCTTCCTAGTCTTCCGCTTGTCCAACTTTGACCAAAGTGCCTTAGAAGTCCTACAGCTCGTTAGCGCCGCCCATCAAGAGTTCGCTGCAACCGCGGCACAATCCCTGATACGTGCTTTAATTCCTCCTCTATCTGACGCGGATCTATCTGGACTGACGCGGATCCTATTCTCATAGGCCCGTTTGTTGCTTGGTACGTCACTATACCCTGGTACCCAGCACAGTCGTACTTTATCCTGACTACAAAGTACCTTCTCGACAGCGCTTTACAAGCTGGGATTTAATAGCTCCAGATTCCAATGCATTTAAAGCGTGGCTGTCAATGTAGAGTTAGAGATCCCGACCGAATATCTCCTCTATCAACGTGATGGGTCCTGGATAATTGCCAGAATCTCCACTTCGAAAACACTACAGGTATCCGGCAGCTTTAAAGAATCAATTCCATTCAACTACTCAGAGAAGACTACAGCGCCAGTGCCGCATTCCATTTTGGAAACGTCCGTATTAACGGGGAGTTCTCCCTCATTTACTACCCTGTTGCTTTCCCAGTCAGCTCTGCTTGGGTATACAAACAAACCTGAATGATAATTTAAAATTATTCACCGGGATCATATAATCCGTGCGAAAGTTGACCGGACACTCAATAAATTCCCTAAGAATGGAGCCGTATCCTATGGATCTGTTCCTAAAGAAACCACAGCTTAATAGTTTTACCACTGTGTTGTTTGACGCAATCTGTTTAATGAAAATATCAAGTGCATGCAAACTTCCAGTGCTGCTGGCGTTGTGCGCAGTGCCTTTGTGATCAACGCTGCACTCCACCCAGTTCCCTTTGGATATACTTTTTTTTCTGTCGCTTTCCACCATACCAGTGTCCCGCACGTGAGAATGGGCCTTGCAACCGCCGTACACAATGCACCATATTAACTGTTGGGAGCCTTTAATTTCTTCAATTCGTACCCGTAAAATGCAACAATCTTCGAATATGATCATTTTCGAGACGAAACCAGGTCTATTTTTGAGCTTGGTTCGATTCCAACTGGATCAGGTGTTGTTTTCGAGACGCACACACCTCTTTGTGTCGCAGGCACACTTTTAAGAGCTGGGCATGTTTTGACTTGGCTGGCATGGCATGTTGTCGGACAGTTGAAATTGGTAAGGAAGAGAGATAGCGATTTTTCGATGGAGTTGTCCATTTTCTTTTTCTACAAATGTTTTTTAGTTAATTCAAGAAAGTCTTCGGCGTTTTTTATTCCCAGTTTTTTTTTAATTTTGTCTTCTTTAAATTTGTTCGTCTATTCCCAGAATCTTTTCTTTTAGAAAAAACACTTTTGTTACTCCCTTCGGGACACGTAGGAGCCAAAAAAAAACCCACGTCACTCACCTTTCACCCAACGCAGCTGTTCTAGGCCACAATCGAGCATCTAAAGCAGCTTCATCAACTTGTTCAGTCCACAGGCATGCTTCTCCGCCCAAAATCTGTAAATAGAATAATAATCGTTCAAATTAGTCGGCTTCAAATTAATTTCATTCAAATGTATATTACTTGTTTTAATCTGGGTGCGTCTAAACGCATCCTGTCCCACGGTCTATGCTTGTAGACATTTTGCCACGTTCGATACGGCGAACATGCAGCTTCGCCGGTCGATCTCCAGCTGCCAAAGCCACAATCCAAATACCAAGCGTCCACATGCGATATAATTAAATTGAAACCGTTATCAAGTAAATCGTAGTTCTCCTGCCACGTACTACCGCCCCAAACTTGTACGGCAAACTGTGACTTTGGAAGACATTTCGTATTCGTTAAACCGCTCGACCATACCGCTATATATTTTGGAATAACATTTTTATTGGCAATTTTTAATCTGAAATTCGAATGACGGATTTTAGTATGATCAGATGGCAATTATAATTCGTCTAAGTTTACCTATTCAGAGCTTGTAACATAAAATCGCACCACATACCACGCAGATCGGTATCGTTAAAGTATTGTCCCCAACATTCTAGGTTTACTTCATCGCCGCCCAAATGAAAATAGTCGGTAGTTCCGGTTAAATTAACAAGCTCCTCGTACAGCTTCTGTAGAATGAGGTAGGTGTTATTGTTTTTGGGATTCAGTTGGCCACACGGAGGTTCTCCTTTAAAAAAACAAACAAAAATAATTGATACCGGCTCCAATGTGAGAATTAATTATATTCTTACCGCAGTAAAAATTCCACGGCTGTTGATTAATGCATAAACTTAAATCGCCCATTCCTCGTTTTGGCCCCCAATCCCAGCCGTTACCTGCATGCGCTGGCGCATCGATTTCAGGAATCACCTTACCGTCAAATTCATAAATCATATTTATTATGTATTCGAATCGAACTATGAATAGTTAACCTACTGACCTGTATGCCACGTAGCTTAGCATACTCAACGATTTCTTTTACATCTTCACTGGTATACGTTTCACGCTCCGAATATGCACCGTGTGCGGCCAGTTCCGGATAATATTTCGAAACAAAAGGAAAACTTTGAGAATCGCTAATATGCCAATGGAATCGATTCAATTTCGAATGTGACATGCCAGCCAAGGTACGTTTTATCGATTCGACCGAGAAATAGTGGCGTGATGTGTCGAGCATAAGGCCACGATATCTATACAGATAAAATAAAAAAAAAAGAAGAGAATGAAATAATTAAATTTATTATATTGCAGTCATTAAAAGCTACTATCTTACTTAAATTTCGGTGCATCAATGATCCTAGATTTGGAAACGATTCGCAACTGTTGCTCTTCGTCATCGTACCAAATCATTTGTTGTAGAGTCGAAAAACCGTGTCGGGCGCCAAAGAATGTGTTTGCATGTATTTTAACAAATACTTGCCGTTGATCACCTGAAATTTATAATATTCTTTTAGTCCTTCAGTTAGGGCGCTATTTCTTAGAGTTGAGCAAGCAATTTTGCAGTAAGTATTTTTCAGACAAAAAAGTGGAGGGAATCAGTTGGGTGATTCAAAGCAAAGAAGATTATAGGGAGATGGGCTTGAGGAAATATTTTACAGGTGGGATTTGTAAAGGTTGCGTGTTTTGGAGTGATGTCGTACACTTGAGCGATGTAAATATGTACATAATTAAGAATGAAGATTGCTGATTATGGATACAACGTCTTTTTTTCTTATTCGACGTTTTTATTGAATAGTTAAAGAGAGCGTGTCAGAAGAAATGTTCTCTTGAAACGGAAAGAAGAGAAAACGAGATAAAAGTAGAGAAAAGTAGAGAAAACTTTTGATACGTTAAAAATAAGAAGACAAGATGAAAAACAAAAGGCCATGAAGACTTTGCAAGAGCAATAAAACCAGGAAATAAATCAATTCAACAAGACCGAACTCCAAAGTTTACAGTCAAAGTCTAACAAACTTTATTTGCCTCAAAAATGGATTAAATATAATTGAACCAGTGCAACGATTCTTGGGGAGAGCTACCAAGAGCTACCAAAGGTGGTATAAGGATTAGTTTATTTGTCACTATCTTATGAATCGATGCGGGTTGAATCTTGTAATCAATTTGATTGTTTACTTTGAGTAATTGAAAAATACAAATAAAAAAATACGAACAGCCTGTGCGCTACTTTATTATTTTTGAGTAAAATCTGGAAAAGCACTTAAGGTCATGGTAAGGCAGGAATGCGTACCCTACTCTCAACCGTAAAGCACGAATTTTGTTCTTGGCAACGTAGTCAAATCCGAATTGTAACACTGTGTCTGGGTACTCTAAAGAATTAACTTTCGAAACAACCTCCCAGAGCTGTTATCCTACCTTTATGTAGTTGTTACCAAAAAGGACAATATCTTGGTATAGTGAAAGACGAGTACTAAAGACAGTAGCCGATAAAGTAGAGTAGACAGCATAAGTGGAATAACGTACTCCAATTGTAATATCCCCAACTAGCACATAACATAGGGGTGCTGGTCGACTCAATCTCGGTATTTATATGAACGGAAAGAAATCTTTTTTTAACTTCTTACTAAGATAAGTTTGTGGGAAAAGCTTGAGACCAATGGTTAAAAAGAATAGAAGAGGATAGTTTCGAACGCATAGTAGTCTCAACTACCCCGGATTCAGTAAGTACGTCACGAAATCGACATTGGTCTATTATTTCTTTTATCCTATTCCATACATGTTATTTTTCTATACAACTCCTAGATCCGCCTACGTTTACAATCAATATATGAGCGCAAACAGCTGTTCTTTTCTTCAAAAAAAAAAGGAAAAAAAGGAATTAATGATGAAAAACAGATAAAAATTTTGTTAACTCACTTCTCAATGTAATGTTGTAGCTCTCATCAGTCTCCATATTTAAATTAATATCATTTGATTTTTTAAGTTCAACTTCGACTACGAAATTATCAATATCACAGTGTTTTTTACGCCTTAATAAAAAATTATGTACTTTCTCATCAATTTTCGAATTAATTCCAATCGCATCCTTATTTCTATTATTGTTGATCGTCGTTACGTCCGCATCTAACTTTTCAATATGCTTTAAATCCTCGACAAACACATAAAACACTTCACGAAGTAATTTTTCAACATTCGAGAATGGTGTATCAATTTTCAATTCGATATCGTCGGTTATAAAACGAACCGATTTCGAACTGAACGTTGCTTTAACCGGATGAGGCCAGATATTAACATCGCCGCACGTCATCGAGCACGTCATAAATGGTACACGTTTTTCATTTTGAATTTCTGTTAGATAATGATGTCGAACGCATTTATCACCTTCGCATTTATATGTCCAGGTCTTTTCAGTTGGCCTGGAAATGGAGAAAATTTTTTAATTAGATCTTTTCTTTTAGTTAATTAAAACTTTTAGGCCCGTTCATACAATCGTCAGTTACGTTCTAACAGAAACTTTAACTGACCCATTTTCATACAAAAGTTGCGGTTAAAGTTCCGGTTAAAATTTAACTGACGATCGTAAGAACGGGCCTTAGATAATGCGAACGAAATATTCGTTTTCGATTCAAAAGTAAAAAAATGCGATGATTTAAATCATACTTTATTTGTTCAATTAATTTTTAGCAGTAGTTAAATAAGTACAAGTTCGTTGATAAGCCGCATTCATAAGAGTCCTTACAAAAAGTGGAAGTTTTTGTACGATACAATTAGAATGCTTTAAATTAGGAGTTTTCATACGAGGAAGAATTTCGGACAAGTTGTACGGATGCATTGATTTGTCAACGTCATTTCAAAGCTTCAGCCCAAAAGTTTTATTTTAATGATAAATGAAAATATGGTAGAAGAGCTTAAGTTGTTTTCCAGTTATCGACACTTTTTCTAAGGACTTTTGAATGGCTACTACTCATACTTTTTGCTCAAACTATTTACACGAGCCCTGTAAATACTTACAGTGGCATATATGATTTTGAGATTCGATTTTTAATCGATTTCTCGAATGTGCTGATTAATGAAACTGGCTTCAAAGCAGTTTGATTCCAATAGAATAGCGTCAGGACTAGAATCATTGTGGCTAGGAGCACCATCAACGCTTTTCGAAGCGACACTGCCAACGCCATCCTGAACATGAAGCGCAATCTGAAAGATAAAAAAAAAAATTTAAAAAATAATTGATACAATTTAATGTTTAGCAATAAAATTTATATAAATAATAAAATTTAGTAGAAGCGTTATATTTGTGCTTACCGCAGAATGGAATCTTTGTCAGTTTAGCACTATGTAACAGAATACTTAAATTTAATTTGGAAGAATTTGAAAGATGCCCCAAAGATGCGATCTGAAGGTTTTTTTTAAGATGCGACAGAAACAGCAATACAAAAAAAGGATGAATTGAAATAAAGCTGAAATTTACTAGTAATGAAAAAACTAAATTTAGAAAAGAACAAACAACGGAGTTTTGGGATACAGATTGGATAGATAAAACTGTCACAACACATAATGCCACATTTGTACAATAAAAAACCTATTTATTTTGGACATAATAACTTCTTTCAATTAGTTGATAAAAAAGTTTTATTTCAACGTTCAATACAAAACTGAACTGATGTCTTCATAAAAAGAGACACCTAACTTTCATTATTATGCACAGATGGGGCCCGCCTTTATCTGCCTCAATAAATTTGATTCACGTTAATTTCGTTCGTAGTCCACCCATCACACGTCCTCGTTATGATTTGATTGTAGGCCAGAGGCAATACTTAACAGACTCATATGTATGTAGCCCGGCCTTCTTGCAGTTCGAGGCCAAGGATTCGGTTATATGACTGTCACTTCGAATATGTTTTTGATCTTTTAAATACACGCCGACTATATAACGTAGTTGAGACCGCACATAGCATTGAAGAGTTAGCTACCTCACTAAATACCTTACAGTAGTTGGAATATGCAGTCAATTTCATCGTTCAAATTTTTTTAGAGATAGGTGAAAAAGACGTAATGTTGGAGAATGTTAAAAGTAAAATGATAAATGGTTTTTTTTTCTGCTGAATATAAATATGTAACTTCTTTTTTATTTTATTATCGATGACGAAACACCGCTCCTTCAGACCTAATCCAAGACAAAGTGGCTTCTTCAGTGAAGATGTTTCAACTGTCATGTTGCCAAAGGCAGTAGCCGCCAGGGATAGCGATTGATCCCAGTCGGACGTTCGGTTTGGAGGAACGAACTAGAAACTACTCTGACGCCGAAAAACAGTTAATAAACTTCGTAATGGAATTGAATTCTCTATATTTCTAATTCTTTGCTCCGTTACTATTCAATTTTCAATTTATTTTGTAACTATTTGTTTTTCTTTTTATTTGTTTTCTTTTTTATTCATTGTGTCCCTTTTTATACTCTAGATCATGGCTTCCCAACCGGTAAGGCGCGCCCCCCTAGGGGGGCGTAGACTGTTGGCAGGGGGGCGCGGAATGCTTTGTATTTTCCAAAAAAAAAAATTAATTTATAAGTGAAAATCGTTGTAACACAAAACTGAGGGTATTGAAATATTTGTTCGTGTTAAGAGAATTTCGTGTTAAAAGAAAAAAGAGCCGGGGGGGGGGGGGGGGGGGCGCGACGCAAAAAAGGTTGGGAATCATTGCTCTAGATGAACATATAGAGTATTATAAGTTTAATCCAGCCCGAAAAGTTTGTAACGCATAGAACCGAGCCTCCGACGAAAAAAAAATTTTATATTATTTTGTGTTTATTTTTGGCCAAAGCCCCCAAATCCGTTTGCTGTCCGTCCGTCCGTCCGTTAGCACGATAACTCAAGAACCCGTTGACCTAGGAAGTTGAAATTTTGTTACAACTGGTAAAATGGAAAAAGTAAGGCTAAGTTCGTTAATGGGCGATATCCTTCCACTCCTTCCGGTACCTCCCATACAAGAGTCCTTAAAACACGTTTTCACAATTATTGCTCGAATGCTTCAAGTTAGGAACTTAAAATTTTACATACTTAAGATTTACAATGTTTGAATCGAAAGTTCCGAATATGATGCAAATCGAATGAGTCCTTCGTGTATCAGCCTACAAAAGTCCTTCAAAAATGTACGCTTGTTACTGAATCCACTATAACTCCAGAACGAGTTAAAGCAGGAATTTAAAATTTTACAGGAATTAGTTTTATACCAAAACCAAGACGGAGTTCATTAATTAGCGCCATCCGTTGATTCCTTCGGGTAGCTGCCATACAAAAGTCCTTAATAAACATGTTCACCAATATTGAACGATAACTTTAGAACGCTTTAAGTTACGACTTTGAAATTTTATACACATTCATTTTATAATAGTCGCAGCTGAAACTATTAATATGAAAAATATCCCATAAGTCCTTCATGTAGTTGCCATACAAAAATTCTGTAAAATGTCCTAACTTACTTTATGAAACGCACTATAAATCAAAAAAATCGAGTAGCCACTTTACAACAATTTCTACCTGTAAGTAAAAGGTCATGTAATAATTGCTTGTGCACTCCTCATTCTTTTGATATATTTCCAACTAAAAAATAAATCGGAGTTCAGTATTTCATCTAGAGTATCATACGATTGGCTTGCAGCCGATCGTGACTGCGTTATGTTTTTTCTTTTAATTTTCCCCTCTTTTATTTTTCCTCCTTTTTACATATTTTCATAATTTTTTTTTTAACTTTTTTGAAGATATATTTTTAATTTTTTATATTTTTATTGGAAATTTTTTCAATATTTCTATTTTTTTTTTTTATTTTTTTTTCTATTTTTCATTCTTATTCTTTCAATTTTTTCCTTTTATTTCTTTCCATTTTTTCCTTTTTTTCTTTTTTTAATTTAATTCTTTCCCATTTCTAATTTTGTTCCACTACTGTCTCAAAATGCGATTACTTAGCGTCAAATTACTCTCACTAAATGCCCATTTAAATACACTACCATAAAATTTAAATCGACAACAGACCTTAACTACCTTAAACTATCTAGTTTATTGATTATTTTTTTTTTAATAGAAAATTGGTCGGAAGGATGCCTATATTGGAAATTTTCCAATAGCTAGTCAAAGCAATTTCCTGTCAACTTCGTCGTGGTCACAGTTTGAGGCACACCTATTACAACATGCAGCCTTCCAGAATATGGACACAATTCAATTTCGTGAATACCTAATCAAACCACCTACTCTGCATTATTATCGGTACGAGGAGGACCGACTATACCAAAAGGCATGTGGAGAAAAGGAGCCGCAAGGATCCAACGCTTTTCCCACTCAGTTCAGAAAATTAATACAAGATGCGGCCAAAATTGAAAATAAACATGGTAAATATTAGCATGCGATTAGTAAATGCAAAAAGAGTTACACGAGCTGATAGTCGTAGGCTCTTATTTGTTTATGAAATGAGGAAGGACTCCATCGCACTGCTAATTGGGTAGGTCGCGAAATTGATACATCAGGGAAGTTGACTATTTCTCATCACATTTCACTTTACCCGGCTAATTATAGGGAATTAAAACCAATAGACAAAAACCCTTCTGTTCTTGGTTACATTTTTTTAAACACGTCCTTTTCAAGATGTAAGCGTTTTGGTGAAATCGTACACGTTTTCAGGAACTACCAATAAGTTAACATCGACATTTTGCCCTGCTTTATTGATCGTATCATTTTTCAAATAATAGAAAGCATATCCTCAATATTAGATTTAGTCAAGACTACAGAAACGTTCGTTCAGAATCGTTTACATCAGAGAAACTTTCCTCTTCCAGACATTCCTTAAATAATATTCCAAGGACCATGGCAGTTTTCAGGAAGAAGACGAGCACTAAAGGGGCTTATAATCCTTGACAAAGGTATGTACACAATACAAAAACTACTAGATAATTACAGGGTAGGTGTCAAGGTAAGTATTCAGTTGGTAATTTGGGGGTTTATTTTCATCGTTTGATATAAGATACGACGGTTTTTGTTCGACATATTATTTTCAATGTTACCAGACATCCTTGAAATCCAGTGTATATTACAAATAGCTTCTAAATAATGAAAATACTGCTCAAGTTCAAATACTGTCTATAGTCATGACTCGATGAAATTTGACATTTTTATATCTCTGTTCTAATTGGGGAAAAAAAACGATATGGCCAAAATATGAGTATCGCAAATCTTAAAGGATTTTTAAACAAAATAAGAGAACTTAAAGATAACCTACAAAAAAATCCTTGATTTGTAATTTAAAGTACATATTGCGCATCGCACAAATGTAAATTATTGCAAGTTGGCTCGTTCAATTTTCATGTTTGTAGTTAAAATAAATCTCAAGAAACTTTATAATTAAATTTTAAATTGCTTACTCATTTGAACGCGCAAAAGTTAGAAGGTCTAGGAAGCTGCCGGCTTCTTAGCTAATCGTATTCTTATCCAATTGTGTTTCAATAAGATATCAAGGATGTTTTTATGTGAACTGCAAGAAGTAGAGGGTTATTAGTGAGTAAAAAATTTGATTTTACTTTGAATTGTTCACTGGATTCTCAGACTGTTTTGAGGCCTGAAAGACGAATGAGTCTATTATTCAATGACAATTGAATGGTGGCTACTCCGAGAAATAGGTTTGATAACGTATCATCCCGAATTAAGCTTATACAAATAATAACAATCTCGAGAAACACAATAGTCATAGGTACCATTTCGTCAAGTTAAGGCATATTTTCCTTACTGAAGAGTAGAATCAAATGATACTGTACAAAAAGAGTATACTTTTGGCCCACAATATACGTAGGTATATTGTAGTTTAGTATTCCATCAGGTTTCTTTTTTAACTTGATAAATTTAAAAATTTCTCTTACTATTAATGACAGTTCTTCGGATATAACACATACAAAATTCCACAAAACACGTATCTACGAATATTGACACATATGTAACTTCAGTTTGATTCAACCAAGGAAATTTAAATTTCATAATCATTAATATTTTGATGCTTTTGACAAAGCTATTATTAATAAGCAGAGAACCGTGTGAATCCTTCTTCCCGGTCTCGTTCGAAAATATTGTTACGGGATTTATTAAAGTTTTTGATATGAAATTGAAAGGCTTAGATGGTTCCGTTCCCCATAGTCAAGTGTTTGGCGTACATACCCTGAATTGTGCCGAAAATAATATATATTTTTTCTATATATAATTTTTAACTCCTTTTTATATTTACTTTCTCTATAATTCTATTCTACTTATTTTACTATTCGCTTTAATTTTTTTTTTCGACATTTAATTTATTTCCATTTTATTATATTTCGTGAATTCCATGGTAGGGGAGGGTGGGGCAAAGTGAGCACCCTAAGGTTTGTACCGAGATTCTTTGAAATGGGTAATAGTGGTAAAATCCTTTTCATGCAAAATCGATAGCTTAGAATGTTGGCTTAGTGATGTAATCGTGAAATTAAATTGTTGATGCTGATAAGAAAGTTATCTACTTCTTGCTATACAAACTTCAAAGGGCCTACTTTGCTCCACTACTGGGGCAAAGTGAGCCTTTCCAAGGGGTATAGTATAATTTCATCCAAAACTGGAACAAATGAATATGGCAATGGATCAATTAAGACATACAATATGATTTTAATAAATTGAAATGAAATTAAGTGTGTTGAGAGCGTGCTCTGCTTTGAGGAGTAGCCCTGAGAACACCAAAATATTTACTGGCCTTCTTTAGGTTAATTTTTTTCAGCAACAGAAGCTATTGCATTTTTCATCGCAACTCGAGTCCACTGTTGTTGCATTTGCATTTGTTGTATGCTCTAGCCATGTTAAAATTGATATTTTTAATTATCAAATAAGAATATATTGGTATGGGGTAAAATTCGCCCGGGGCTCACTTTACCTTGAATGAACACTAAATAGTAAGCATCTGCTAAAATTTATATACTTTTTAAATAATCATCATCACAATCCGTACCCCGATCTCAAGGATACTGTTTAAAACAATTCTCAGTCACCAACAAGTTATTTTTAATCAAATTATTAAACACTGATACTTACATCAAATAATGCCAAAATCGTAGTATGAGAAAATTCGAGGAACTGTAATTAAAGTGGATTTCTTTTATAGTGCATTGTGGTCAATGCTTGAAGCTTTATCAAATAATTTTTTTGCTAAGAGATTGCACTATTGCGAACTAGAAATTTTAAGGGGCCCACTTTACCTTGCCCCACCTTTTTTTTTTGCGTTGATTTATTTTTCATTCTATTAATTTTTTTTTTTGTGTTCTCTTGTTTTTGTTTCTTTTTTTGTTTCCTTTTTTTCTTGCAATTCTTTTCCATTTTTTTCTTGTATTTTATTTCTCGTTTTTTCCCCGTTTTTTTTTTTTTTCTTTTTTTATCCTTTAATCCTTTTTTTTATTCTTTTTTTATCCTTTTTTTTCTTTTTTATCCTTTTTCTGTTTTCTTTATTTTTTTTTTTGTCTGTCTATTTCTTTCCTTATTTCCTTTATCTTTTTTTTAATCCTTTTAATGTTTTCTTATTTCTTTCGGTTTTTTTCCTTTTAATGTTTTCTTCTTTCCCTTTTTTCCTTTTACTGTTCTTCCTTTCAATGTTTTCTAATTTTTACCCTTTTTTTCTTTTAATGTTTCCTTCTTTCTTTTTATTTCTTCGTTTTCCCTATACTATTTTCTTCTTTCTCTTTGTTTCTTTTTCTTAATGTTTTCTTCTATCTTTTCTTTCCTTTTACTGTTTTCTTCGTTCTTCTTATTTTTTTTTTCCTTGTATTGTCTTTTTTCCCTTTTTTACCTTTTACTGTTCCTTTTTCTTTTTGTTGTTTTTTTACCTTTTACTGTTTTCTTCTTTCATTTTTTCCGTTATTGTTTTTTTTTCTTGTTTCTTTTTTTTCCATTATTTTTTTTCTTCTTCTTTCATTTTTTCATTTTTCTTTTTTTTTGTTTTCTTCTTATTCTTTTTACTGTTTTCTTCTTTCTTTTTATTCCTTTTACTGTTTTCTTCATTCTTTTTGATCCTTTTAAGGTTTTCTTTTTTCCTTTTTATTATTTTTTTCCCTTTAACTATTTTCTTCTTTCTTCTTGTTCTTGTTATCCTTTTACTGTTTCCTTCTTTCTTATTGCCTTTTACTGTTTTCTTCTTTCTTTTTGTTTCTTTTATTGTTTTCTTCTTTCTTCTTTTTTTCCTTTTACTCATTTCTACTTTTTTTTGTTTATTTTTTTTTCCTTTAACTGTTTTCTTCTTTTAATTTATTTTTGTGAAATATTAGTTCCATTTATTAGCCGCCTTCCTTTTTGATTGAATTTATCTGAAATTTTTTAGTTTTCTCCTCCCAAGAAAAATGACAAGAATGAATTAGTAGTACATAATAGGAAAGACAAATTCTACCACGCTACATCTGAATTTTTCTTTCCTATTACTACTAATTACTAATTAATTTAATTAATAATTTAATAATTTTCTATTTTTAACAATTTTTAATTTAACTCTTTTTTGCATTTAATTTATTTAATTTATTTCATTTCTATTTCTCTTTTTAATTGTTTCTAAAAACTTGATTGGTGAACTTTATTTTAGACTAATGAATATCCAAGAAATTGTAACTTTCCCCTGCACTCCCCTGCATTGATATCGAATTATAAAAATAATTGAAATAGATATACATAATCTATAATAAAAAAGAGAGAAATGAAATGGAAATGAATATAGTAGTGTAGGGGTAATCCATCATATTTGCGCTTATCAGTTTATAGCTCACCTTCGGACCAAACTCAATACAGTTTCGACTGGAAAGTTTTTCAACTCGTTATATTGCTTACGCTCACTTGGACAAAATACATCAAACTTCAGTCGGAAATTACTAAATGATAAAAATACATACTATCAAGTTATCAGGACGGGAGCAAGAATCTTTACCTAAAGGCCAAAATACACGATCATTCTTGTATGTCATGCATGCATGAATATTTGAATTTTTCATGCCATTATGCCATCATGCAGCCCCATACACGAGAGATTTTCGAGAAAAATTCAAATATTCGTGCATGCATGACATACAAAAATGATAGTGTATGGTGCCCTTTACTTCCGAACAGAACCCAAATCAATTTTGACTGACTCTTTTAGTGAAAGTTTTTCACTTCGAAACTAAATATTAAGCAAGTAGCGTCTACTTCAGTCGGGAATTATATACATATACATAAAGTTATCCACCCTGTTCACCCGGTTCAAAAATAAGGACCATTGAAAAGATTGCGAGTCCTTAATCTTGCGAATGAACATTTAATCTCCGTTCCTCTTCAAATATTTCCCTTCCAACAAAAACTCGACAATACAAATCCAACTGGTACGGAAATAATACACTAAATTGACCGTTTTCAGAATGAACGTCAAAAGGACGTGAGTATGTCACACTTGACTATTCGAACATTCTTCTTACTTACACATGATTTACTTTCTCCGGGATATTAATTGCTGCCCAAATTTTGTTGATATTCACAGTAGTTGTCGTCATCGTTCGCTTCTTGTTCCTTCTCGAGAGTCCTACTTATATCGTTTGACTTTCTAATTTCACCAAATTACATCCTTTCTGCACATGTAGAATAGGCCGAACAAAAAAGAAAACTGTGCGTACGCAAGTCGTAACTAAAACGCAAGTCCTTGCTCAACACTTTGCTGAAGGCACCAATAGGCTGAAGACACACATTCAATCAAAAAAGAAAGAAGCAAAGACAACGTTAAATTGCCAAACACTAACAGCAAGGACATTCAACAGTTGTCTACATGATCTTTAAAGATAATTGCCGATTATCGTAGTCACTAAATCTCTCACCTCACCCGTTTTCTGTCACTCACCGAATGATCAACTACCGCTTTACACTTCCACACGCTTTGACAGCACCGAAATGGCTAAAAGGTCGTGAAGACGCCTTCGAGGTAACTAAACCCTTTTTCGCTTTCGGATGACTCGACTCGACTCTGCGGTGAAACGGATACGGTAAAATCGAGCGCGAAATGAATGAAAAGGTCCTTTCCGAGTATACGTACGTACTATATGTACGCTTTACGGAAAAATTTTAAGGCCACGAGTATAGTCAGGACTGGTACAACGTGCTGCGAAAAGCTACCGTGTGTGTGATAACCGGGTAAAGTGAAGTGAAGAAATTTTTGTACACACATCAAAATAAATTACTCTGTAGGTTGACATTAATTCCACATAAATCCTTTTATTGGTTTGGTGTACAAATGAGCGAGAATTGAACTTTCGATAAAAAAAAACGGCTTTAGAGTTTGCAATCGCAGTGCTTTTAAGCCTTAAATTGAATACGAGAATAGTGTTCTACAGAATTGCACTCCTGATTATATTTGTGCGTTTCACCAACTGCATTAATGTTGAATAATGGAGGAGACGCTCCTGCTGGCTTCACATCAACACGCAGCAAATTTAAGTTGTGTGATATTCGATCCCACTCCCTCGTTTACTTCTTCAGCTGTCTTAAAACAAGTCAAAACAAAGCCAAGACACCAACCAAAAATTTACTCAAGACAGAAATTTTTTAAGCCTGGGGACACACTATTTTATTACTAAACGTAAAATATTTTACATTATAAAATTTTTACTTTGACTTTGCCGTCTGAATCATGCAGTAAGAAGTTATCTATTTGGACGAGTGATCTTAGCTTCTTCTAAACTACACTCTCTGAGAGAACAAATTTTGTACGCAGAACTCCAGCGATGTCACAAACGCGTCGCAAGTAGCGTCGCAGGCCACTTCGCGTAATAAGAAATAGTAAGCGCGTGAGTCGCTTGTCATAACTGTCGCATAGCTCCATGCGAGGTGTTGAATGTAACCAGTTACATTGATATCGCATCGCTTTCATCACGCCGCTATGATGGTCCAATGTTTTTCGCGATATCGCGTCGCGGGGTTCGCACTAACAGCAATTCCACCTTTAGAATACAATTTTTGTCTTTGCAGTAGATAGGAATGTAAATAAATTTTGTAGCAGCTGGTATATCTCATTCATCGGGGTCACCAATTGTAAAAAAACGGGTTGATACAAACTAGGCTTGGGCATTTTAGTTCACCACAGGGAGCGATCATTTCTAGCTCCCGAAGCCTCGCGAACTAGTTCGTGCTTTTAGTACACTAGTTCGCGGGAGGTCACCCGCGAATTAGTAAACTAAACGAACTAAGTAGTTCGCGAACTAATGGAACTAAAAGAACGAGTTTGAAGTTCAGCAATTAGAAAGACAGTTAAGTTTGGAACCTCTCATAGTCGTCATTGTGGTACAATGTGATGTAGACTTGTGTAGTTCGAGAACGAACTAGTTCGAAAGAGTGGAATGAACGAACTAGTTCGCAGTTAGTCCCCGCTCATAGTTCGTTTGCATTCATGCATCGTCGTATAGTTCCAAGTAGAGATGGGAAAAACAGTTCGTTTCAGTAAAGTACTTCGCTCCACTTTAAGGATTTAAGGAGTTCAGTCAAGTAGTTCCGGAACTTTACGGTCCATCGTTTCTTCGTTTTCTTCGTTCGGACGCAAACTAGCTCGTTCTTTAAGTTAATTCATACTTAAATCTGCAAAGCGGAAAAGATGATGAGAAAAAAAAGGTCAGTAGATCGAGAAGATGATGACCAAAAAACAGAAAGTTCGACAAAGTTTTTTGTCATGTGTCCAATGGAACAGTTCACCAAAACGAGTGAGTTACTTCACTCACGCACTTCAACGAAGTATTCCTTTGGAAGAAGCTGGAAAAAACAAGGTCGTTACAAGTAGTAAAGGTTGTCTGATTCACGTGCCAGTGTATTGTACCACTGACGACTGACTTACAAACGGCAATGAATGAATAGAAACGAACTAGCAGCGAGACTGACTGCGAACTAGTTCGTTCATTTCTCTTTTAGGAAAGCTCTTCTGAACTAGTTCGTTCGTGAACTACATAAGCCTAATACAAACTTAAATATATCCAAGACTAAAATGAAGATAGATGGGGGGGGGGGGGGGGTTTTTTTAATGTATAGCCTCTTTAATAGGACTGAGTGACCTGTATTTAACTACGGAGAACAACTTCAGTTGGAGTCCCCAAAATGCAGGGACTAAAAATTTTACTCTATGGAAAATGATATTAGAAACACAAGCAGAAAATGCGATTTAATACTCTAACGCCTCTAATCCAAACTTTGTAGAATTCGTTCAAATTTTAAGGAGCCGCACTGTAGCAATTCCAAAATAATACGTGGATTGGTGGAGGCTCAAAGGAAGCTCCGGCTCCTTGGAACGATGTCGAGAGGAGGTGAATATATTTGTTGCCATGTTACACAAAAATGGTAAACGTTTGGTCACGCAAAAGAAAACGTAGCCGAGGCAAGCAAGCCAGAAAGGCTCAAGAAGTTTCATGCTTTAGTTGACTCAAAGGAATCAAATTGTAAGGACCGACCGATAAAACAGGCTCTCATATTTTCGACGATTTTATGTGAAAGATTATCGGGATCAAGGCGCCAAATATTTGAAAAAAAATAAAAATAGAATTACAAACGTGCGAAACCGAAATGCGTACTCTAGCGTATCCTTGAAGGATTTTCGCGAGAATTAATCAACTTGGTGCGGTAACAATATCACGTCCTAAATATCGTGCGTGTTATTATTTTTAGAAGGATTCGATTCGATTTTTCCCTTTTCACTTTTTTTTTTTTTAAATGTGTTACAGGGTGCTTCAGCGCCATTAGTTTTTAAAGTGCTTTAAAATCAAATTATTCGTGCATGAAAAGGAATCCAGCGGGGGAAAAAAAAAGGTCCTTTCGGAGTGCGGGTGAAGAAATAAAAGTATATGTCTAAAATTGGCAACTGAGGTTACGTCTCTCAATATCGTAATCCATTTTGAAAGGACAACGACCGTCACCGTCCAGGACGATAAGAGAACCTGTGCGGCGTGTCGTCGTGTGTGCAATTACGTAAGTGAAGTGCTGTGCCGGATGGTAGTCAATTATTAGCGAGTGATGTCAATGAAAAGGTTGGCCTTAATTGCCGCTGTTAGTTCGTACACGAGTACAAGTCATACGACGCCAGCGACAACTGTCGGCAGTTTTGATTTGAATACTAGTTTAGCTGCTGCTGCCGATTCGGGCAGCAGAAGCATTAATAGCGGCTTCTTTGCATCGACAGGGAGCGGAGGTGGACTCTATCAAGGACATCAAGCAATGCGACCCGGTGCGACATTGCATGGCAATGTTAATGTTCTGCTTGGAGGGTAAGACGCGATATTTGTGTCGAATGACTGCTTTATTTATTTTCCTTGCCATAATCCTCTATCATTTCTACCGAGCTTCTCTTCTTTTTTTTCAAATCGATAATTCCGTTGGTATGGTCTTTAAAACGAACGTCTGTATAGTCAAGGACATGGGAAACAATTTCGACTTTTTAAGCATTGTATTTTTCGCTATAAGGGTGTATTTTAAGAATGTTTGCCATTAATTTGATGGCATAAAGCTGAAGAAGTTGGATAGTGAGTTAAACGGTTATAAAGTGATGGCGAAACATTAAAAGGAACAAAGAGAAAGTTCTCTTTGCGATTTTGAAATTAGAAAAAGGCCAAAGAAAAAAGAAAGTTATAAAATTTTTTGAACTGGAAAAAGTATGGCTATGGAGGTGGACTTGTCTTCTATTGAAGAGTTTGATTTAGGGTTTCGATATCTGATTTGTGTAGAATACTTCTTTGAAACTGGTCACCAAATCAAAGGATCATTGTCCCTTGTAGGAAAAATATTTGAAAAAAAATAATAATAAAGATGGAAATTAAAGACGTAGTAAAAAAGAGGAAGATTTAAAAAAGTGAAAAAGAGAAACGAGTTTAAAACAGGAATTAATAAATAGCTTCGCTGAAAGCGCAGAGGAACTGTAGATAATTCAGGATGTCGACACATTAGGACCAATTAAGGAGTGAGTAAGGAACCGAAAGAACCACTATTCGTAATCTATCTATCTATTGAAAACGCAGAGATTGAATAGGAATCATAGATAATCCAGGGGGACGTCACAATAGGCTTCCGTGGCAGAGACTAACCAGACCAACCCTATTTCTAATCTAGTCTTACTCTTTCACGAATTCTGCCATATCCCCTGATCAGACATCGAATAATTTTTTACACTTTCACAGGACTGAGCAATAATCCTGAAACACTTTTATTTTTGTTTTTTCCTTTTTCATCCCCTAAGAGGATATAAAAGGGTTGAACACGTTTTCACGAATTCCGTCATATACATTTGAAGTGATAAGTAATTGAATTGGTTTTTACTTTCTCGTGCTGTCTGTTAATAAAGGAGTTAATAGGTAAATATGAACCAATTAACTCCTTTCAGAATTTTTAGATATTCAACCCCCAAGAGGATGTAAGGATCTTGCATATATATTCAGAGATTTCTACATATTGTTTAGATCTGATGATAATATATCGAAATAATTTTTTGCTTCCTAATTTTCCCATAAGTAATGGGTTTGTATACGTTTTAACAATTCGTCATATCTCTGAAGTCTGGTAAGGCAAAAAAAAATCGTTTTTACTTATGGGCTTTTAGTACACATGATATACCGAAATTCGAACAGTCTACACGGACTTTTTCAATGTTTAATCTGCTAAAAATCTCTATTTTGAATATTTTTATTTTAAGAACAAAATTAGTTTTGCAAGAAACCTAATAATCTCGAAAGAACTGATTATATACTCCGAATTTGTCCGGTTTCGAACTTTGATCCGAAAAATAATAAAGTTTCCAAACCATTGGCAGATTTTTTTCTTTAATAGTTCTCACCCTGTTTCAATGAAGCTTAAAATAAAATTGATTTTTATAGTTTAGTTTTTAACACCCTCTTACGGGTCGAATTTCAAAAACTTCTGAAAACACTTTCTAGGTATTTATATGAAGAAGCCGTAGAATAAAGTGGAATTAAATATTTGGGAAGACCTATTAGATGTGACGAAAATCGTGAAAGTATATGCATTGCATTTTCACTGATCATGTTTTACGACCTCCTTTCGAACTCCAATGGATATTTGAAATTTTTTTTTGCCGAAATTACTTTTCTGGTTGATTAACATACACATACCGAGTTTCAAATTTGTAGCATAAGTCGTTCTATAAATAGGAAAAACGTCCCCCACCCCTGAACCAGACTACCCCTTTTAAAAATGTTTCCATCATGATACTACTATAGATCTACCTAAATACCAAGTTTCAGCTTGATATCACTATAAGTTTTCGAGATATAAAAATCGGAACCTTTGCCTTTTCACCCACTCCCAACCTCACCCTCTACATCATCACTCCCAAATTTTTTTCCACCAGCTTTTTCCCTTCCTTTGCTAGGGGTCTATTAGGCCTACTTCTGGTAAAAATTTCAAGTATCTTCCTTTAATAACTGTTCTTGAGATATGAGACGTGTTTTTTTAGAGAAAATCCCCCCCCCCCCCACTTAATAAATTTTACTCTCAGCAAACTTTATTTGTCAACTCTTATACACAAATAGAATTTTATTTGTCTAGTGCAATTGGTTCGTGAGATATCGTAATCTAAAATTTTTCAGCCCCCAACCCCGTACGCCACTGCCACCACTCAAAAATTTGTTTCCGATCTATTCTTTTAGTATAAAAACATAAATTATAATAATCAATGGCGCAACAGCCCAAACTGGGCCTAGGCCTTGAAGTAATGCTAGAGTTCCTTCATTACGAGACCAACGGAACACTAGGAGGTGAAGTGGTCAGATACACGCTCGTCCGTAATTATTACTCCGACTTTAACTCAGATAATCATTTACAGCTGAGTGAACTGGTAGTTCGGCACCCAATCCCATTCTCGAAAATTACTTGTCGCCAAGCAGATTTGAACCTGGTATCAGTTGCACCGAAGGCAAGTGCTCTAGCCACTAAGCCATCTAGACTACCGACTGTTTTGTATTATACTCGTTAAAAAATCAAACAGCATTCACCTCTTTATTTCACCAAGTGTCCTCCAAGTTTCCACTCTTCCGGAGTCAACGTTATTAAGTTAAGTTAGCAACATGTAGTATTCCTCATGCTAAGTTAGACTTTGTCTTAATAATATCTACTTATTCTTATACTACAGCAAAAGAGCCTCAAAAAAGGCTTTATGAGCCTAATAATGCACAGAACGGATCATTGTTGTAACCATCAATTTCTAAAAACCGATTCCCAAATACCCTTTTCAATTATTCCTCTGCGAAGATGGACTTAAAACTATTCTATTGAATCCACATCGATGTTGAGGTTCAATAGAAAATCCAGATCTAATAAAGGGACGATGAAGTCTTTGCAAATGATTTGAAAAATATTGGCCAGGAAACAAAAGACCGCTTGGATTGTATAGTGTCATAGCAGCGTAGTGTCATAGCAGGACCAAGGAGCGAATAATTTCTAGATGAGCACTCTATCGAGACGATATTGAAAATAATGGTTTTTAATATTTCTCTCGTTTTTTTATTGAACAACAATCGAAATTTTTGTTCTACAAAATTTCAGATCTCTAACTACTTTAGAACTTGACCAGATGTGCTAAACCTCAATTTTTAAGGACATTTGTATGTAGCTTTTTTAAAGAGTGGAACGATTCCATTTGAAGCATTTTTTTTTTGCGTTGTAAAATCAAATGGAAAAAAACGAAATTGTATTGGAGTGGAACTGTTCAAAAGTGAGTGCAGGAGCCCCACATCAGTTTGATAGTATTATTTAACCATTCAAGTACATACAAGTATGCACAGTTCTAAGTTTAATTAAGTGTACGCTCAAACAATCCTAAAACATGTGCGGCCACGTGTTTTAGGACTTATAAGGATTCGAGATAACAAACTTGCAAAGCAAGAAATCTTTTTTTGAGAAAAATAAAATTTCATCCGTTCTCAGCGCAAACATCCAACAACTGAAGAACTATACAGTCCAATGCAAGGAAAAATTCCGCGAAAATCCTCATAATGAACCATGTTGGCCAGGGAAAATCCTATCTTTGTACGGATTGAAGATAATAACCAGTCCTGTCTGTACATACTTAAAAATTAATTAGTTGCTTTTACATATTCATATTTTTTTTTAACTTAACGAGAAACTAAAAATGCAACTAAATAGGTGAACAGTTGCAATATTTATTGCATATTAAGTCAAAGTCACAATGTTATAGCTAAATTCATTAAAGAAACGTGACTCCTATTTAAAAGTGCTTCACAAACATAATTTCCTAGTTGTGAATTCCATTCCTCATTGTTATTTTCTTATTTTTACAACAATTTGTTAGCTATAAAAAATGTGTAGTAAAATACGCGACCATGCAGTAAATATCAAATAAATCAGTCATAAGTAAACAAATCTAAACAAAATAAACTTGATCTTGACTTCAAGCACTTTACGGTTGCAACCAACTATAATAATTTCACGCTAGAACCTCATAGAATCCCAACAACATCAACAAGCTCTATTTAAATGCTGTACGACATACTTGAATATTTTGCACGTCTGGTGTTTACTGAAATAAACATCTTAAGCAACTTTAAGATAGTAAACATAACCTAATTGCTTACATTAGAAAAAGAAAGAATGGGATTCGCAATTCATGATATTATTATTACAATTGTTTTTTTTTTTTTTTGTATGTAGTTTTATCTGAATTTCAAGGATGTCAGATTTTGATTTTTAAGATTTCCGGAGTAGATGAATTTTGAAGACCTATAAGGGCCCATAGACGCTCATGCATGTTGTCATGCTTCCATGACTGTATGGATCAGAAACTTGAATGTGTGGGTCTGCCACCATAGAAATCAAAAACTTTTGATTTTTGTAGGCGGAGCCAAAACGTGTCGCGACAAGGATGAATGACATTCATGCATGAGCGTCTATGGGCCACTTATTGTAAGATTAATCCGCCCAGTTCTTGGTCCCACGATGTCGTAAAACCGACTTGCCGTACAATCGTAAGACTGTGTCCGTAAGACGACGCCTCTTCATTCTTTGTAGGAACATCCCCTTCAAAAGTCCTTACAAAATGTGTTTACCATTGCCCGACAATTTCAGAACAGTTTACTAAGACTTGATAGAGGTACTACATAAGTAATAAGAGCAAAAAAAAATTTTTTTAGCGTTACAAAGGTGGAGTACAAAATATATTCGAGAAAAGTGTTTTTCTCCACATTTCCACGAATTTCGTTATATCCCTTAGACATGTCGGTTTATCAAATAAATATTACTTCTACGAGCTTTTTATACCTATATAAACGTATCGAAATATTATTCCAAATTTTTCGACATCCACCCTCTAAGGGAGCGTAAAGAGGGTGTGCACACTTTCACGAATTCCGATATATTTCTTAGGTCTAATGACACATATCGGACCCGTCTTCATTTCCAAAGGCTTTAAATGTAAAAAGACGATTTAGGCAATTTACGATATTCTTCATCCTAGGAGATGTAAGGTATTGTTCAAATTTTCACTAAATTCGACAAATCTTATAAGTGTAAAATGGTTGAAAGCGTTCTTACGAATTCCGACAGATCACTTAGGTCTGATGAGATATCGAATTCTTTAACAGGCATTCAACGATATATAATCGCATAAAAATCAGTTTTAACATTTTTTTAGGTAGAGTATCGCATAGTAACCTACATCTACTTCTCAGCGTTGAACACGTTCCGGACTTCTACCCAAAAAATAATAAAATTTCGCCCAAAAGTTGGGAAATTTTTCATGTTTCCCTTTCCTGCCTTTCATTTTGTGTCCTATAGTTTCAGATAACGAATTTCATTGGCTTAGATCAGGATATAATTTTAGTAAAACAGACAAACCTTAACGTGTATTTTGAACAGAGAACAGAGACTGTCGAAGCTCGATTGTAAATATTTATCTCTTATGTAAATCATGAAATAACAATAAGACTTCAACAAAAGAACGACTAATAATTCATTTTCTTAACGTTATCCGATATATTCCAGACAGTATAATCAGCTCAAAATTATATAGACAAGTGTGACAAGTGTTTTTTGCAAATGAATTATAGATGCTTAGACGACCAGTTATTTTTTTGCATTGTGATATTTTCTTTAAACATAGAACAGTTGAAATTAATACAAAACAACTAAATTTTTAAATCAACAATCAAATATTTTGACAATCCTCCTTATTGTCAAAAGTGTGCCAAAAATGATATTGCAGGCAAATTATTGGAGAAATCTAACGAAAATATATACAGAAAATGAACCGATTCCTATGCAGTTCCAAAATTAGAACCAGCTATAATAAGAAAGTATTCTATAATAAGAGGGTATTCTATAATAAGAAGGTATTCTATAATAAGAAGATATTCTTCAGAATCCAGATAAATAAATTGCAGCTCAGTGAGGTTTTCTCAAACTGCCTGGAAAAACTTTTCAACGAAAACTAAAATAATTTAATAACAAAATACCTACTGATTTTGTTTTTAATAAAATATCTACTAATTTTGTTCTTAAGTCAAAACTTAAAATAACTGAATTTGTTAATCCTTGAATAAAAAAGTATGTACAAATATCGCCAGATAACAAGATTTGATGAAATTTTATTTAATTTTCTTGTATATAAGAGAATTTCATTACCACACTAATTGAGTACTTTATTAAAAGACATCTCATCATTCATCACAACTAACCTGAAAAGAAAAACAAAAACAAACATTAATAATTGCGCAAATCTTCAATAAATTATTTACGAATTAAGGCTACTTAAAGTTGTCCTACTTAAATCTAAAATCAAGTCTGTAGGCAGTGTCTTAAGCGCAAATAATCAAAGCAAAAAAAAAACAGAGCACATCATAAACTTTGCCATAGAATAAAATTATCTCATGGGTATAAAAGAAGAAGTCAAAAGTTTTGCACAGGTCTGGGCTAGAAGATGAACGCAACATACGTACATATATTTTCTTCGAAATGTATTTTGCATAATTTCCTTTTTTCTTCTATCGTACAGTAGTTTGCGAGAAGAGACATAAATTTAAAAAAATATATATGTATATGCGAAACGATTTGATATGCAAATTTGCTTTTAACAAGTCAAGTCCTCTTTGATGCAAAAGGAAAAATTATAATAATGAAAAAATATATTTAAGATGAGGAGGAAAAACTGAATGATTATATGATGCGATTTCTTAAGGAAAGACGAGATTTTGAGATAAAACGCACATAGTGAATATAGTTTCGTTGCTTTGAATAGAGCAGATTCTCATATCATTTTAGCGAATCACTGTGATGCATATTCAGAGAAATTTTTTAGCCTCTAATATGAAACTGTTGACTTAAGCTTGTATGACACACTATGTCATATGTTGTCAAATATTTGACGGAAAAAAATGACTAAAAGATCAAAACCATATAAAAAATGTTTAAAAATACAAAACTATATAAAAAAAATTTTAAAAAACCAAACAAAACCAAACAAAACAAATATGTTTACAAAACTTGATTATAAATATTAAACCAGAAAAAAAAAATGTTTAAAAATACAACGAAACCAAATATGTAAAAAAATTAGCAGTTTAATTTTCGCGGGGAAAATGTAATCATCATATATGTAAAATGTGCCAAACTTTTAACCCAAATTTTGACAATGCAATTTATTGGGGTCAAAATTCACATTGGACGCGGGTCGCTGGCACTGAACGTGTAAATATATCAACCGAATTTAATTATCCGGTTTTCTTCTGAACTTTGTCTGGATTTTATCATGTTTAGATTTCGTCTTCCTGGATTTTAAAGTTTCGGGATTTTATTTGAATTTCGTTCCTTTGGATTTAAAGTTTTTAGTTTTTGTACCAGATTCAAATCTAATAATATTAAATCTGAATCCATATAATAGCTGATGGATAGCAACAAAGTCGTCTTATAAAGAGGAAAGGTCAATAATTTATTTTCCAATTGTGCGACTAATAAACGAGTCACACCATTTCAGTGTTTTATGCACGTAGTCACAATGCAACAAGTACCAGCAAGAGGGTGAAAGTTAATTAGCGAGTTCATTCGAATAACTAAGTATTATGAAAATATTTCTAAGCCAGTGCCAGTTGGAGCATTATTATTTCAATTTTCTACAATGAAATCCCAACAACAATATGGGTACAGTAGATACAATATAAAAGAAGCTTGACATCAAATTCATTAAAAAAAAATAATCAGCAATTATAAAAAAAATATATTAACAATTTCCATCATCATTATATGTAAATAGGAGTTGCGTGTCATGTCATTAATAATGATGATGGAAATTGTTAATAAATGTCTATAGCTACTCGAAAAAAAGCAGAAGAATCTAAAAAAAAAATTCATTCGTTTATTTAATGTCTAAAATTAATATTTGCCAATTGAATCTATTATTCACGTTAATGTTGGATATTTTTTCCGCTCTTGTTTTATTTTTAGAGCTATGATGTCTGTCGTTATAACCGTTTTATGTGTCGTATGTTATTGCTGTCATCGTAATATTAAAAAACGTTCTGAATCGATTTATCGACAACGTTGGATAGAAAATGATGCCAATATGGAAGTCTACAGTGTCGAACAGGTACGTGAACATTGAAAACTTTTACTGTCAAATTAGGGAACAGAAACATATCACTTCCAGAAAACTTGCAGAACACTGCCATTGTCAAAATTCCATTGGTGCCCTGTTTATTAATTTAGAGGTTCTTCAACAAATGCGACTAAAATATTGCAAAACCCTTTCGGACGTACATTGGAATCTAATTTTTTCTTTGATAGATTTGTTTCTATGCACGATCAATCCTTAAACCTAAGCGCAATAAGAACAATGTTAGGAAAATGAAAAACTGAAAGTTTGGTAAAATACAAAAAACTAAAAGGGCAGGAAAATAATAAAAAAAAATACCAAAAAATAAATAAAACTGCAGGGAAACATAAAAAAAAGTGCAAGAAAAAATAAAAAAAATAGTGCAAGAAAAATTTTTAAGAAAAAGTACAGGAAAAAATTAAAAGTACAGGAAAAAAATAAAAGTACAGGAAAAAATTAAAATTACAGGAAAAAATTAAAAGTACAGGAAAAAATTAAAAGTACAGGAAAAAATTAAAAGTATATAGAAATAAAAAAAAATTAAGTGTTCAGGGAAATGTAGCGAAACATCTCAGGCAGGATCTGAAATAAGGTGGCTAAATAGAGATTCTACTAATACGTCATACTGAGAACGCAATAAAATTCATGTTGTTTTTAAGGAAGAGCTGTTTTATTGCCTAAAACATAAGCCTACCTCGTACTGTATTATCCGAATAAATGCATAAAAAATATTTAAGACTGCTATTAAGATAAAAAAAAAGAATTTTATCGCAGTAAAAAATGTACCATTCCTTCCTTTTTATTTTGGCATAGCACCTCAAGTAAGAAACTTATTTCACGTCACTTAACATATTTAAAAACAAAAATCAATCCCCCTTTTTATTTATGTCAACAAAATCATAAAACTTACGACACATCAAAAATTTAACGATAACTTATCGTAACAATATTGACATAAGCCCTGACCAGAATAGACTTAAGGCACCTTAAGGCAGCTTAAGTTTTTCTACGACTGTATAGAAATGCACGTAGACAGCCAGAATGGACTTAAGGCATCTTTCGTTGACTTTTCCAAACTTTCGTTAAAACTTAAGTGCACGGTTCTGAGCGTAGAAACTTAAGCAAACTTATGCGTTTGACATTTATTCACAGATTTTCCGAAATTTTTGTACTTTGTGACTTCAGACTTGTGATTTATAGTTAACTCCACTTTAAAAAAGAAAAATTTATTTTAATTTACACTCTCTTGATGAGTATTTGACGGCCGATATTTGACTTTTTTAGCTGTCAAACTTCTCTTACCTTAAGGATATTGTGGATGGGTATAAGATTCATTAAGTTTTGCCACAAACTTTACGTGCCTTAAGGCGTTTGACGAAAAGTTGTTAAGATTCCTTAAGTCTATTCTGGTCAGGGCTATAGATTCACTGTAAAAGCGGAACAAAACATTTCAAATAAATCAAAATCAATACGAACGAACTTACTATACGGGCGAGGTACTTCAAATATTGAGTGCTAGCGCGCCATTTATGCAAAGGTATGGTAAATGTAGGGCATATATATGTAGGTAGACAACTCGTAATAATAATGGGCAATATACGAGTACAACACGTGCATGTTTGTTCACATTAACGCTAACAAGACCCTAGTCTGCAGGACTTTATAGGCACCTGGATACGTGCACGAAGCCTTCCTATAGTTCATTGTCTACCTTTGCCTACATATTTAACAATTTATCATGATTACCTACTTCGGTAGAAAATTTCTCTGCCCTTTTTTTTATTTCGAATAAAAGGAGTCGATATTTTTTAAGAGTTTATTTACCTATATTTTAAATCCTGCTGATATTTTATGTTCCGTGGATTCTTGTTCGAAATAAATGTGAGAATAGATTGGTCAGAAATTTGTTATTATATTAAAGTAAGGCGAGTTAAGGGTGTGGCCAATATAATGGCAGAAAATGTAGACAATTGGTGCCTAATTTTTGACAAATTCGTGTTCTATTTAGTTTCTTGGATTGATAGATTGGATCATTGAATAATAAATTAGAAAACATAAGCAAAATTTAATATTGTTTATTGTTTATTGTTTAGGAAAGTATGTGTACAATGAGACGGTAAGTCTTTACAATTAAAATAAATAAAAACAGAACAAAAAATAATAGAAAATAAATAAAATAAAAACCTAAAAATAAATAAAATAAAAACCTAAAAATAAATAAATAAAAACCTAAAAATAAATAAAATAAAAACCTAAAAATAAATAAAATAAAAACCTAAAAATAAATAAAATAAAAGCCTAAGCATAAATAAAATAAAAACATAATAATAAACAAAATAAGCAGAATTAACTTTAACAAAAATTTATCAATATGAACCAATAAACTTAGAAAACACGAAATAACAAAACAAGAAAAAAACTATACATGTATATATTTAAAAACAAACAAATAAATATGTAAAAATAAAACATAACTAAACATATTTTGTGATAATAAAAAATATAACAAAAAATTAAAAACAAAAAAATAAGAATAAAACAAAAAATAACAGAATTATATAATAACAATAAATAAGTAAAAACCAACAAATCAGTTGAAAAATAAAATATAAAATACAATAAAATAAAAATTAAATCAAATAAAAAACCAAGAAAAAAAATTAAATCAAATCAAATAAAAACAAAAAAAATTTAACACCTTGTGTGCCACACTTTTTGTCAAAAATTTTGACAATGCTATTTAAAGGGTCAAAATTTCTATGCCGGTCAACGGTGCCCCCCATGACATTCAACGTGTTAATCAAATAAAAAACAAAAAAAAAATTGAATCAAATAAAAAATAAAAAAAAAATTAAATCAAATAAAAAAAAATATTTATATATACCATAAATGAAATAAAAAACAAAAAAAATTTAAAAAGTAACAAACAAAATCCAAAATAAACAGTATTAAGGGAATACAAAAAATTAAAAAAAAAAAACAATTAAAATATATGTAGTATGTGTAATAATAATAACCAGAAAAAAGAACAAATAAAACACAAACAAAAATATAAAAAATAACAACAAAGTTGAAGTATAAAAATAACGAAAAATTAAATAAAAAAGGGCACAAATAAAAAAGAACATCTTTTCATTTGTACGAGGGGCGTTCGAAAAGTAACTTAAGTCAAACACACACAGCACGCGTATATCAAAAAAAGTATGATGGCTGTAAAGTTCAGTTTTTTGTAAGAGTGCTGTCAAAATTTTAGCCATTTAGGATGCTTAGTTTTGTTTTGGTTGTGGATTAAATACGACGTGTTTAGTGTTTTTTAAAAATGGAAAAAAAAGAATTTCGTTCAGTGATAAAACATTTTTATTTGGCGGGGAAGAAAACGACCGAAATTCAGCAGATTTTGCAAGAAGTTCATGGCACATCTACTCCTTCGTTACCAACTATCAATTTCTGGGTAAACGAATTTAAACGTGGCCGTACTAGCATCGATGATGAGCCCCGCCCTGGACGACCAAAAACGGTTACAAATCAAGAAATGATCAATAAGGTACATGATATCGTATTAGTCGATTGACGAGTGAAGGTGCTCGAGATAGCAGAGGCTGTGGGCATCTCAGCTAACAGCGTCTGGACAATCCTACATGAGCATTTGGGTATGTCAAAATTATCGTCGAGATGGGTGCCGCGTTTCCTGACTCCGGAACAACGCGAAATCATACCGTTACTTCAAAAATTAATTGAATTACGCTACGAGTTGCTTCCGCACCCATCTTATTCTCCACACCTGGCCCCGGCGACTTTTTCTTGTTTCGCAATTTAAAAAAATTATTGGCAGGAAAAAGATATGGGTCATCGCTGCCACAGAGGCCCATTTTGAGGAGAAGAAGGGTTAAAGAAGCTGGAGCATCGTTGGCAAAAGTGTATTGAGTTACAATGAGACTATGTTGAAAAATAAATAAAAACTTTTCCAAAAATCAAGTGTTTTCTTGCCACTTAAGTTACTTTTCGAACGCCCCTCGCATACAAGCTTATTTTTAACTTTTTGTCAGTTTATATTTTTTCTTTTACATATTAAGTATCTTTTCTTATATACTATATATAAATTTTTGATTGTAGAGTTTTTAAATTACTTTTCTCTTTGTTTTTTTATTCTCTGTTCCTGAGAAAGCTACACGCCAATACAAATTTTCTATTTGTATGTAAATTGTTTCAAAACTAAGGTTAGTTTTGAAATTGAAAACCAAAAAAGAAGCTTAAAATAAAAATAGCTAATATAGTAAAAAAACACAAACATAAATAAAGTAACAAAAATAAACCAAAAATAACTAACAAAGAAAAAATAAAATAAACAATATTAATATGAACGGACAAATTAAGGACAATCAAAAATTAAAAAGAACAAAAAAGTATAATAATCTAATCCAAAACAGTTGTGAAGGTTTTTCAACTGTCATATCTTCGATGGCAGTAGCCAGGTCAGCGATTGACCCCAAATTTTTGTGTTGGTGTTTCATACAAAAAACCCATCTGATGCCGAAAAACAAACCTAAAATTCTAAATATTTACTTCTACGGTAGCTTTACCATGAAAAATCCCCATTTTCAGGATAGAAAATAATATAAATAACAAAAACTTAAAATACAAGAAATAAACAAAAGAACCATTTCTTCATAAATAGCAGATAAAATCATTTATAAATAGCCGATTGCAGACTGATTAATTAGGCAGTAGTGGCCTAATACCCGTTATACAGCTTCATTAAACTGGTTCTAAAATATAACTTATATTTATTCTTAAGCCAGATTAATCAATTTTCTCTTGACACATGGTTGAACCTGCATAACAACTATGTAAGTAATTTCATTGAAGATTTGACTGAACAAAAACGTAAGATGGAACACTGTAAAATTATAAAGCTATAACAATTTTTCAAATTGATAACAAATTACAATTTTTGATTTATTCCAAAAAGATATTGACCATGGTTAGTTTCAAATCCAAACATTTTTTGGTGAGATGTCAAATCAAACTGGGTTCAGTTAAATCAGTTTTTAACGACTAGTTAAATCAGTTAAATGCGTTGAACTAAGCTAAAATGTTTGATGCGTCACGGGTATTTTAGTATTATTAATGAACATCATGTGTTTCCGTACGTAATATGTAGCAAGTTTCAACTTCGTAGCGTAAGTCATGGGCTGCTTAACTCTTTTTTTTTTTTTGTTATTTACGTTAGTAAAAGAAAGCCTTGATATTTCATTCGAATACTCCGAATGTTCTTCATATCTTCGGACTTTGCAAAACATGACTGCATTATATTGCATCGTTTATTTCATAGACCAAACCCTAACACCAAAACACTCTTATATCCAAAGCCAGCGATCCGTAGCCACTACAGATTGCACAAGGAACGTTAAACTCAAAACAGGCAATCCCAGCGGCAATTTTCCGCAAATTTTTCTTCATTCGTTATTCTCTGGGGAAAATTTTCATGAAACACTTAAAAACAGCACCCCAAAATCGCCAAATTCGAGAAAAAAAAGCGCACAATTTATTTGAATTGCTTCTGATTACTTTAAAATTTCTCCGCGTTTTTAGGCAATTTCGGGACGAATTTCAAGGATTAATCATTCTTTCATAAAATAAAATACAACAAAAAAAAATTGTTACAACTTCCAACTCTCTGAGAAACTTAAATAAAAAAATATGTTATAATTAAGTTGTTCTTCGGTTTAAACTTCTAATTGAGGTCACGGCTTGAATTAAGATTTATGAACAGCAAAAAGAAACAAAGAGCACCCAAACACTTGTTAAATCACAAAGAATTCACTCGTAAACTTTTCGTCAGAAATATAAAGAAAAGAAAAATTTAATTAAAATTTAAAGAAATATGTGAAACATTTTCGGTTTCTAATCGATTTTTCTTTCATCAAAGCAATTCAACCTACTCAGAATTTAGAACTGGATAAAACTTTGAGTAAAAATTTAGAATTTTGCGGTTTTAAATCAAACTGAAAAAATCGCAGCTGACTTTAAGAGATATACTTTTTATGTAGCAGAACAGAGTATACTACAACGTGTCATTGTCGATTGGAGAAGACACTACTCGGCACGTTTCAAAGCTAGTCATTAGAGATAACAAAGTGAAGAACTTTAACTGGAAAAATCTGTTTAATCTGAAAAGTATGTCTTATTCGTTTGATCCCCCAGAGACATTAAGGTCGTTTCTCAATTCCTTGCTAAGTCTACGTCTACGTCTATGTTGACGTCACAGCATAGCATTGCTATTATAACAGTTTCGAAAAATCTCGGATAAACCGTCAAAATGGATCAGCTGATACTTATTTGACACAAAATTAATTAAATTCCATAGAAAAATTTGAGTTTTTTTACGATTGCTTAGATTGACTGATAGCCAAGACACAAACCAATAAGGAATCAAGACACTACTTTGCTAGGTCTGACGTCATAACTGTTATAAGTAGACGTAGACGTAGATTTAAGCAAGGAATTGAGAAACGGCCTCAGTACTGCTCATAACTAGAATACTTCTTAGGAAATGTCGGTAACATCAATAAACATGGAAAATTTGAAAAGAACGTAAAAGATAAAACACTTGTATTCTTAATCCCATTTTGTAGCTTTCTAATGTCTATGTCAAAAACGCTAAATTATTTTCTTTTTCTTTATTTTAGTGCTACGAAACATCAGGACTGTTTGCCGAATCGCCAGAGACACTAACGAGCTCAATTAATATGCCATTACCGAGTCACAGTTGTCCACCGCCATCATACGATGCAGTCCTAGCCATGGACGAATATGTGGACAGATCTTCACCGCCTCCCGGCTATCATAATCCGGGCAGAAAGTTCCCAAAGAACTACACTGCTGCGTGTCATTCGAACGTCGCCGGCAATTATTCGAATCGCTTCAATAAATACAATCGATCGGTCGGAGGTGTAGGTGGTGGTGGTGGAGCGACTTACCTATCCGAGTCCTGTTGCTCCCTAGGTCGACAAAACGAGGTCGAATTGAATGGCAGAGCATACGATGTTGGTAGTAAGCCCGACGTTAGCCAAACCGAGATTAGTAACTCGTTGAATAACAACAACAACAATTGCATCTACGAAATTCATAGTTGTTCGCTGTGCGGAAAATCTTCGCGAAATATCTCACTATCAATCGATAGTGGCTTCGAGAATATCAATGCCGACATTCAGAATGGTAATCAGGAAGCGGCAGTAGTTACCGCCGTGTGTTCATGCTATTCGTCCCAGGATCAATTACTTACAATTGCCCAACAATCACCGCTAATACTACCATTGCGAATCGATAGCATGAATAACCATATCAACAATAATAACGATCCGGATTCGGGATATCAGCAACAAGACCGTCAACAATATCAGCAACATGCTCAACAACTAAACGCTACCGTTGCCGACTTGGACACTTTCAATGAAAACGGAATCATTCGAATGGACATGAGTCAAATAATTGATAAAACTGGACTGCCCACCTACGAGGCTGCTATTAAACTGGAGTCAAGTGGATACGTTTGATGTTAGGCGCGATTCAATGTGCGCCACGTAATCGTAATCGTTTCTATTGTTGTAGGAAATTTGTATACAAAAAATTTTATTATACATGTTCTTGTTTATTTTTAGCAATTGACTAGAGTACCACTTTAGAACTAACCGATTTATTCAAATTTGTGTATAGCCTTAATTATGTCGAGTAGTGTGGAAAAAAACCCGAAGAGAATCAATTTGAGTGTGTTTAAATTAATTATTTTCAAGTGGCCGATGAATTCTTGGTTCTTGGCCAGAATCGATTTAAATTCAACAGCTAACAGTTTAATCGATTAAAAAATTATGGAAATAGTATTGACATGGTCTTAACAACAGATCTAACCTATTTCACAGAACGCAATTGTTAATATATGCACAGAAAAATTAACAACAAATATTTATTTAATCAAACTAAAATACCGAAAAAACATTTACATACTCTGCTTTGTTTATATGTCGAACGTTACAGCTGAACAAACTTCTATTCATATCGTTAAATAAAAAAACTAAATTAAACCGAATCGATTCTCTTCAGCAAAGAAATCGTGAATATTAATAAAGACGGATTTGCACTTAGCCTAAAGACTGAAGTACTAATATTTCGAAATCATAGAAAAAATGGTAATGAGTAACTTAAATTGGCCTTAATTTTAGAAGATATTAAGACGGACATCTCACTAGTACATACTATAAAATGGGACGAAACAATTGGAACGATCTGGAAAAAATGGAAGTGAATCGTCTCAATAAAAATAAATAATTAATGTAGAATAAGCCCGACCAGGTTTTCTTCTTACCTTAAAGGACTATTAACGATTGTTGTTACCTAGTATGAACTCTATGACTTTATACCATGCATTTAGACTGCTAGCGCCATTCCGCAAGCCTGTGGCGACTAGTCTAACTAGGTTTTTTATTCATGTCAGCTACTGTCAGTAAATAAATCTGCACAGCGATTTAAAGAAGGGGCTCCAATGGCATTTACTGCGCGCAACTAATAAAGTGTATTGCGACTAGGCTTGCGCATTCCAGTTCACTGCTAGTATGAACTCTATGACTTTATACCATGTATTTAGACTGCTAGCGCCATTCCGCAAGCCTGTGGCGACTAGTCTAACTAAGTGTTTTATTTATGTCAGCTACTGTCAGTCATAAATTTGCACAGCGATTTAAAGAAGGGGATCCAATGGCATTTACCGCGCGCAACTAATAAAGTGTATTGCGACTAGGCTTGCGCATTCCAGTTCACCTTGGTTATCGCAAACGAACTAGTTCCCTAGCGAACTAGTTCGTCCTTCTAGTTCGCAGTTCGAGAGAAAGAATTGTTGATAAATGGTGAATGTGTGATGACCTAAAAAAAAAAGATCCGCACTTCCTTCGCGAAGGAACTAGTTCCTTTTTTTTTAAGTTCGCAATTACCGAAAAGGAACTAGTTCGTTCGCGAGGAAAGTGAGGACTTTTTTTCATGTCATCTCATTCAGTCTCGCGAATTGGGAACTTAAAAAAAGGAACTAGTTCTTTTGCGACGGAAGTGAGGACCTTTTTTTTAGGTCATCACATTTCCATACATCATTTATCAACAATTCTTTATCGCGAACTGCTAGAAGAACGAACTAGTTCGCTAGGGCTCGCACTGAACGTGGTAGCCTAAAAAAACGCTCACCGCTCTCGTGAACTGAACTAGTTCCTTCTTTTACGAACTAGTTCGCTGGGGCTCGCACTGAACGTGATAACCTAAAAAAAAACACTCACCTCTCTCGCGAACTGAACTATTTCCTTCTTTTACTTCCCAGTTCACGAGGAAGCAAATGTGATGACGATCTAGGACCGAAGTTCACTACGAACTAGTTCCCTCATTTTACTTATTGGAACGCTCTTCCGAACTAGTTCGTTCCGGAACTACACAGCCCTAACTCCGACAGCAATTCTCTCTTTAAGCAATAGTGTAATATGTGATGTCGTCTGCATTAGAGTAACGATAAATTATAACAACATTAACAACCATACATTATCTGAAGTAACCCCAGTCCGTCATATTTTAGCATATTTGCAGGATTTAACACTAAATTCGAACGTTTTTAATTTGACCAAATTAAGCGCTTTAAACAATAGACGATTGTTCTAAAACCGAGATCGAAATTCACTGATTTTTCATAAGACATACATTGCTAGTCATTTATTTGTTTGGTTCTTACTCAAAAAGCCAAGCCTTATAATCTGTTGTTTTTCAATTCTGGTTTTATTCAATTAAAACTTTAAGGCTATGAAATACTAAAAATATCAATTGTAATTTGAATTAAAATTGAAAATCACTCGAATAAAGTTAAATTGGCGAATCAATCGCATTTTTCAGTACTGACTACCATTAGAAATTTACCTGATTTTCGGCATTAATTATTTTATCTTTATATTCTCTTTATCGAGTAAAAAGCTGAATGTAAGTGACGTCCCACCATTTCAGAAACTTAGAGATATGATGAGGAAAGATATTGTAAATGAGAAATTGGAACTGTTATATCTCATGAATGGCTAATGACAGAAAATTGAAACTTGGTAGTTATATGTATTGGTTAGTTACACTAGGAAATCATTCGCAAACTAGCTTTTTAAGTTACGTACTTCGAGAATGTGAGACTACTCACTACAGTTAAAACAAGAATGCGGCAAAAGTTGATACACCACCAAACTTTAAAAATCCTATTTACTTTTTGTAGTCTTCCCGTTTTTATAGAAAAAAATTGTGATTGAAAGGAACAAATTATTTTTAATTTAAGAATAATTCAAATCTAAACTTAGATAACTCCATATAATCATCAAATAAATCAGCCAGCCTACGAGCACAATTATCGAGACCCTCACAAGTTCTCAACGTATTATAATATAAGCCTTTGTAAACTTGACATCTATCTAGTGTTTCTTATCTTCCATTTTCTCACCCATAAATTAGCTGAAAGCCTGAAGGTCGTCCATATGAAATTCGATTAGTTACGACGTTATAGAGATACATACGCATATCTAAAAGACATGTTTATGTCCGAAGTTACTGTACTACAAGCTACCGAGTTTCATTGTTCAGTGCCAAGTCGCAAGTACAAACGTAGTAGCCACCGATGACGACCCCTTAACTTAATTTGCAATGCAACTTGCGAAGGACAGAACGCTTCCATTTCATTCATTGAATCAAGTTCGATTCCCTGCCATTTGGTTTGCTTCTTATGCCAATTGATGACATTCAAAGGTCTGTAAGTAATTACAATTTATGTGTGTCACTAGCTCTAATTCGATTTCCAGTGTTGGATTCACTGGGAAGTGATGTTTTATTCAAGAAATGAGATTCAGTAGAGGCTTTTATGGATTCGGTTGAGGTTTTCTCAGCTTTCCTACAATTCAGTGGTTCTTATTTACAATTAATTCTAAAACTCTGTTGACGCCTACAAAATTAAAAAAAAAATACGAGTCCATCCAGAATTCAGAACTACAGCCAAGCCACAAATATGTTCAATTGGAGAAGTTCTGGGAATTCATTATTTACGTTCACCTAATTTTCTGAATTCAGTTTGCCTTAAGTATATGACCAGCTTAAGATTAGGAGATGATACTCACAGACTGGCTCACACTTTTAGATCCTCAGTGATTCTGAGGTACTGCTTCAAACATCTTTCTTCTCACTATCTACCGCGAGAGTTATTTGATCTACAATTTTTGTCAAGCGATCATTGGCCAAATGAGGAACTTGTATGTAATTTTACACAATGGACTTGATGCGAACGATGGCAATTTGACGATAGTTTTGTTGCGCTCGCACTACGAAGATGAACGCTACGCCACTGATATCAAGGTATACGAAAAAAGTATACAGAATATACAATTTTTTTAGAGAGACCAGTGGAGTACGAAAGGGGTGGAACTATGTCTATATCTCAAGAGCTATTTAAGATAAAACTTGTAAATTACAGAGCTGTAAACCTTATTAAACCAGTACCAACCATAATTTAGTGAGATGATAGACGGTATCATCAGTTTGATGTTGTAGCAATTTTTTCTATTTAATATCCTAACAAAGTCATAGTAATAAATTTGTGTAAATATTCAACAAGGGTCATGTAAACCTAAAACTGAAACGGTATCGCTAATTTGTAGATAAGCTTCTTACAAAAAAAACATGAGCTCAACTTTATTATTTTTCGTGACAAAGTTCGAGAAGCATTAAAAATTAGGGCTTTAAAATCCCAGTCACGATTTTGAGTCATAGTCCGAAGTGCGGGCAAAGCCAATATGTAGAACTGGTTGCTTCGAGAAAAGGATGTTATTAATTTTGTCAAAAAATATACAACTTTCCTTCAGAAGTGTTTCTTCATACAAATGACATGCAGTGGAAGGAAGAAGACATTCTGTATTTAATCAGACCTAAGACATATGATAGAATTCGTGAAAACGTATACAACCATGATACACCAACTGGGGTTTGAATGTCATAAAAATTCTTGGTTCTTGGTGATCATAAAAAAAATTTCATGAAAATAAAAATCAATTCGGTCTAATCATACCAAAAAAAAATGCAGGAATTCGAGAAAACGTATACAACCTTATTAGACAACCTTGGGGATTGAATATCAAGAAATCTCGAAACCGAGTTTTGGTGATGGTCTGAGGAAGTAAAAATGAATTCGATATCTCACCACACCTAAAAGATATGGCAAAAAAGTATTCAACCCCTTTCACCCCCTCACAGGATGAATGTCAGGAAAATAATTTGAAGGGATTCTATATAAAGCCTAAAACATATTCAGGTTCCCATTAGGTCTAAGAGATTCGGTAGAAATCGTGAAAGTGTATTGAAGCTCTTTACATCTCCTTGCAGGTCGAATATTAAAAAATTATGAAAAGAATTTTTAGAAGATTCCATATACAGCTGATAGCTATTTCAATAAGATATGGTAGAATTCGTGTAAACGTATTTAATCCCTCCGTTCAGCCCTATAAAAAAAACTAATATAGGAGTATCTATATAAAGCACATTGAAATAGAACAACATTCAACATCTTATTATATGACAGAATTCGTGAAAAGCTATTCAACACCTTTAAACAAACAACCTTTAAGGTTGAATATCAAAAAAAAAATCATGAAAACAGTTTTTAAAAGATTTTATTTATACATATCTCATTAGACTTAAGAGATATGTCAGAATTCATGAAAACGTTTTCAACCCCTTTAAACCCTCTAAGGTTGAATATTAAAAAATCAGGAAAAGAATTTTTAGAAGATTCTATATAAAGCCGAAACCGATTTCAATAAATTACAAGATATAGTTGAGTTCGTGTAAACGTATTTAATCTAGTTCACCCTCTTACAAGTTGAATATCAACAAATTATAATACAAAATAGGAGATTCTATATAAAGCCCGTAGAAGTAAAACCGCATTCAACATCTCATTTTACCTAGGAGATATAGCAGAATTTGTGAAAACGTTTTCAACCCCTTTAAACCCTCTTAGGTTTAATATCCAAAAATCATGAAAATAATTTTTAAAAGATTCTATATAAAGTTCATAGAAGTAAAAGCATGTTCAATATCTCATTAGACCTAAGAGATATGAATTCGTGAAAACGTCTTCAACCCCCTTAAACCCTCTTAGCTTGAATATCAAAAAATTATGAAAACAATTTTTAAGAGATTCTATTTAAAGTCCATAGAAGTAAAATACCTCATTACACCTATGAGATATGGCAAAATTCGTGAAAAGTATTGAACCCATTTCACCCCTTACAGATTGAATATAAAAAAATCATAAGCACAATTTGTATGCCTTTATCAGATGATGTTAGGTTAGGTTACGTACGGTGGGTGGGCACTGATGCGTCTAAACACATAGACCGCCAATGGGTCCGTTGTGATCCTACATGCACGGGAAGTTGAATGTGCCCAAGACCACACCCTAGGAAAGCCACCTGCCTAACAAATTACAGTTATTGGAGGAGCTTATGGAATTTTATATAATTCGATATCTCTGACGACCTAAGAGATATGATGAAATTCGTAAAAATATTCAACCTCTAATTTTTTTTGTCCCACCTACTCACAAACAATTTAGCAGTAGAAACAAGAGAACTACGATCAATATTGAAAACCGATCATTATCCGGGATATCAACAATTTACTTCGCGATAGCATCGACGAATAATTTGAATACCACTTAATTGTAATTTACAAAAAAAAAAACAGTTTAATTGCACCACACCTTCTGTTGTTAATAATTAAAATATAATTCGGATTCCGAACCGGAACCGGCAATCTCCTCCAAAAGAACTATTATTTTGACGCTATCATTTAATAGTATCACTCACCTTCGTAATGAACAAGCCATGGCAGTTATAGTAATGTATCTAAATTGTTATTATTTTGAAGAAAAAAAAAGATTCTATTGATGAAAATTGAAAACAATTGCAATTTTAAAACCCCGGAGTCGTGTAACAATAATCATCGGATATCGTATGATGCCACTGAGTAAAAATGATGATATATTTTCCTATGTCGTCTCAACTTTTAAATGTATACAATAAAACCACTTAGTTGATCTTAAATAGTTCTGACTTCTAAGCAGCCGCGCGCGCATGCTAATTTCAAAGTTCACAAACGTTCGATAAACATTCGCTACAATCTCTGATTGTGTGTTTTGGATTTTTTTTCTTCAATATGATGTTTCCAATTAGAAGACGACGGAAAACTTTAATAGAATTTTACCCGCAGTTGAGCTTCACCATTTCCGACGAGCAGAATTTAAACTACTAATTTTATCATAAAATGCACCACACTTTAACTTCTCACTCGCAATCGCCAGGTAACTTCTAGGTATGAAACCGAAATAATTACGTTAAAAAAAAATTGAATCGACCCATCGAAGCCCTAAGCGATACTTTTCGACTTCAGCCTGTGCACTTCGAAATTATGGGTCTATTTTTGAAATGAGGAATGCCTAGTGCGAGTTTTATTTCGCCATGAAAGTAGGAGAGATTGGGGTTCGTTCACTAATTTCCTTGATCAAATTTATATCAAAAAAGTGGACATCATCAGCTGTAAGTTTACAGAACAGAAAACATTTAGATCGTTCTTATGTAACAGAAAATGAACAGTCCAATTCTAAGTTGGGTACATACCGTGACAAACATGCAAGCTTATTACTGTCTCAAGCTCTAACGAAATTAGCGACATTTTTCATTTTTGTTCAAAGTATAATTTTATTTGAAGCTTTACTGTAATTTACGAAAGAGCATCGATCATTTGTCAATTAAACAAACACTGAAATATGTTCTGTTATCAGGCAACATCAATTCAAGAATGGTAATCATTTTTGTCGAAAATAATCACAGTTTTGAACATCTATCGATAGCAACTTGTTGTTTCGTAATAAATACAAACATTAATATTTTAAATTATTACTTTACGCCTGAAATTGAAACATAAATCACCGTAGCTACTATAAAAATGATGTAAAAGAGCCTGTAAAGCTACTTAATTAATGTTTTGATTGATGAAAAAACACTTGGATTGATTTTTGTAACCGACTTACAGCTGTTTACAATTATAATAACATTCTGAAAAAACAAATTTTATTCACGGCAATTTATCTGAAAAATAAGATCGTTGACAATATTTTTTTCACCCATATTATAAAAGCGTTCTTTATCACTTTTCATTCGAGGGTAAACTTATTGCTCTAACTTAAGAACTTTAGAAGTTATTTGAATTTAATCTAAGTCATTTTCGCAATTGAGCAATTTTTTTTTTTATTAAGGTGCGAAGAAGAAGGACTACACAACCAGCAAAAAGCTCGATACTCATATTACGAATATCATTTTGGTTTCGCTACTTAGGTCGCCTGATCATCAAATTTTAAACACTCTTTCCTAACACAAAGTCAAAAGCATAATATGTCTAAAAAAAATAGTGCGAATAACGTACCTTGAGGGGACCACAAAAGTAGAATGTTATAACCAACAACCTATTTTAACAATTTTCATTCGAAGATAAATTTATTGCGCTAACTTAAGTACTGCAGAGATTACTCTCATTGCATCTAAAGGTGCTCGTACACGAGCAATTTCTCAAGCAATTAATTGCCCGACGACTATTACCAAAACTATCAATAGAGCAATACAGGCAAACATCATGCTAGTTTCGGCAATATTTCAGCAATGTGGCAATGTTTTCACAGATTGCTCGTATTTTTTGGCCTATAGTTGATGTATTTCCACTGACTTGGAAAATTCTGAGAAATTGTCTTTATTTGGTGATTCAATTTTCCAGTTTTGTTTTGTATTTCGCATTTATTGGTTAAGTTTCGTGCTGAAAATATTTGAATTTACGCCATTTCAAATATTACCATGTTTTATTTGAAGTTTTAGATTTGTGTGTCAAGTTTGATTTCGTGCTGTTCATAGACTGAATTGGTCGTTTAAATTCTTATTGCTGAATTGCTAGATATTGGTCAACATTTCACACAATTCAGGAACGAGTTGATGAAAAGTTTAACCACATCGCCTGTTGAGAAATTGAGAAATTTTAATCGCTCGTGTTAGAGTACCTGGCATTTTCGCAATTGAGCAATTCTTTTTTTTTCATTAAGGGGGTATTTGCCTTTATAGCTCAATCCAAAAACTAAAATTTGTTTTTTTAATATTTTCGTAGATAAACATGTGTAGAATATGGTACCCAAACGGATTTTTCGAAATCAACTATATACGTGAGCTATCGTATCATTTAGGCACCTACTTTATGGATTTCTAATGGCAAAAAGTACTAAAGGAAAACTTTAAACGTGTTTTTCTCGAAACTACGTTTTGCGAACTGGCGTAAGTTCTAGAGCTTGAACCCAATAAGCTATCGACTTACTTATTAAATATGAGTCCTCCTCGTATCTATTCTGGTTCTTAGATCACTCGACTTTCAAATCATACATCTCCGGAAACACAAGTTTACCTAATGCAAAGTCGAAAGGATATTTCTAACAAAAAGGTACTGCGAGCAGATGGTACACTTGTACAAGAAAAACATCGGGAATATGAGCTGCTAGTAACCATAACTCTTCCAGGCTTCTCCACAAGTTATGGCAAGCTCAGTACATTTATTGAAAAAAAAGCATTACTCAAATTAAATGCGAGTAAATTAAAAAGTATTGTAGTTTCACTAGCGCGATAAACTCACCTTTGAAGTCGAGTTGACTTACATAGAATTTAATAACATTAAGAAAACTGTAAGGTAACGATACGGTTTTATTTAGATAGTTGTTATATTTATCTAAAAAAAACTCGTATCGTTACCTAAAACTTTGCTCTTAAAGATATTTGTTAACTTTAATTTAAAGATAACTTTATTGCGCTAGCTAAACTACTTTACAAGTTATCTACATTTAACTTAAGTAATTTTTTTTCTAAAGTATATATAAAACCTTTTAATTGTTCTATTTCCCGTAATTTGTTGAACTGCTAACTAGAGATGGGTCGTTCACGAATGATCTTTTCCAAAAAAAAAAAAACACTTCATTGATGTGAGTGAGTGAGGTAACTAACTCCTTTTGGCGAACTGCAGATCCATTGGACACGTCACAACAAATATTACCGACCTTTTTTTTGGTCATCATCTTCGAAATCGCTTGACCTTTTTTTTTAACTAATCATCTTCTCTCCTCAAGTTGAACTAAAAATGAACTAAAAGATCGAACTATTTCCCGAGCAAACACAAACAATGGAACAATGGAACCAAAACGAAGGATAGAAGTCGAAGGAACGATAGAACGAAGAGTTCTGGAACTACCTACTTCACTGAACTCGTTTCTTCAAGTGAGTGACTCGAAGTGAACTACTTCACTGAAAGGAACTGCTTTGCCCATTTCTACTACCAATCAGTCTCGTAATACTGTTGCGATATTTTTTTTGAGCCGAGCCGAGCCTTACTGTGGCTATGAATAAGAATACTTTAAAGCTAATTTACGTCTCCAAACTTTAAATTTTTTTTAGCGATATCTCTCTTAAAAGTCTACTTACTAAATTTTAAAATCTCTTTCGGTTAGAAAAAAATCTACCTTTACTATGTAATGTTTTCTTGAGTTTTTTAAGGGAACTACAGAAAATCTACAGAAAAGGGAGAAGGGAGGAAAAAATTGAATTATTTTGAAATAAAAACAGCTGTAAAGTTGAAACTTTAAAACATTCTAAAATACATTTTTTTTGTGGGAGGGTCAAAAGAGGGAGCAAAAAAATTAAAAAAGTGTCAGATAACCCCTTAAAATAAAAAAGTGAATAAAAACGAATTTATTCGATGGTCAGTTGCAGCCAATCTCTCCTATCTAAGTACACAGGCTATGAACGGATAATTACATACGGCGATGGCCAATGTGGTCAATGTTTTGAGGCCCGGCCAAAGAAGCATTCGAATACAGTCGATAATAGACACACAGATCTCAAGTTTCCGAGCTTGAGAGCTTACACAGCACATCAAGCAGCGCCGTTTTTTTTATCGGATTAATCTAGTAGGTATCACCGGATTAAGAATTACCTTCCTGGAGAGATTTAATAGAGGTAATGATACCTAAAATTTTAATTTGATTTTTTTTTTTCCCCGATTCGATTTACAGAGTAAGTAAGGTATCTGCTCGAATCTATAGGAAGCTTTTTTTTTTGATCTATTCATAAGAATTTACAAGAATTGAAGATACCGAAAAAAAAGTGTGAGATTATTAAAAGATGCGCTAAATTAGCATATGGTTCTCATCGGAGTATTTAAGAACTTAAATAATTGCAGGTATTTCATATTTCTCAGGATTGGAATTTTTAAAGAATTTATTGTAATAACTCATCACAAGAAATATTTGATTGAAAAATAAACCCAGTGTTAATTAGCCGACTTGATGATACCCCAACAACTTGACCGGTTTATATGATTTTTTTTGTCCGTCTGTCCGCCAAACTCAAACTGGTTGAACCACCTAAGATTTAAGAGCAAACCTACCATTGCTAATCTTGGAAGTGTTGTTATTTATTTATTTAAATTCATCAAAAAAACTGATTACTCATAATAACAATAAAATAAAATATAAAATTATAAGAAAAAATTAAAAATAAGTATATACAAAAAATTAAGTATAAGAAAATATGAAAAATTATTAATGAACATTGTTTCTTAGATACAGCCGATTTTAACTGTTGAACAGAAATATTGAAGTCAATTTGACTGTAATTATGGTTAAAAATGCGTGAAAGAGATGTGATTGGTTCATGTTGGCCGTAATTTGTCCGATGGTATGGAATATCCAGCAACACATTTTCTCTCAGGGATCGAAAAGGAACTTTGAAAGTAATGGCTTCCAGCAATGACGGGGAGTTAATATCACCAGAAATTACCTTGAAAGCAAAAACAGTTCTAAGGATATCTCGTCTATCAGTCAACGACTCAATCGGCAGGAGCTTAAGACGCTCATGGTACGGAGGAAGATGCAGTGGATCTTGCCAAGGAAGACCTTGCGAATCGCAAGAATCTTCTCTGAACCAACTCAATTCTATTTATGTGAACTTCATAGTGTGGAGCCCATATCGGGCAGGCATATTCCAAAATAGAACGGACGAAAGTGCAGTACAACATTGTTGTAATATGCGGATCATTGAAGTCCTTGCACCATCTTCGCACAAAGCCCCAGACGGAGTTAGCCTTACCGACAATATAATCAAAATGGTCATTAAAAGTAGCATCGTTATTAAAATATACACCTAAATCGTTCACTTTGTCAGTTCTATATACATAATGGGTTTCCTGCTAAGCTATAATCAAATGTAACTGGAGATTTCTTTCTAGAGAATGATACAGAGATACATTTACTAATATTCAAAGGTTAGCGTGGTCAAAGCCTTTCCGGATTATTAGGGAATCTGCTGGCGGCCTCCTTGCTGCGAAACTTGGGATGATGGAAATATCATTATTCAAGGAAGCGATCTCCCTGCAATACGTGAGGTGATGACCGCAGCTCTACGTATTGCAGAAAGTTGGTGGAAGGGCCAGAATCTTTCAGTAAATCATCTTAAAGCTGAGATGATGTTGTTCACTATAAGGAGAAAAGTACCTCAAGTGAGGTGGCCAACATTCTATGATGCGCGGCTAAAAACCTTAGCTGAGATGAGCCGGGACGTGGACTTGAACCCGAAGCTTAACTTCAAACAACATCTGGGTCCTAGGGTCTGGACAGTCACAGTGTTTTTCTATAGCAATGCCGTAATAACTTTGGAAAAACCTACGGACTTTGCCCGAAAATGGGGTACTGGATCTATACACAAATATTGTCCGCACCTATCGATGTGGCGGTTTTCTGATTGTCAGACGCAGAGAACTAAGCTGCAACTCTCAAAACGCCAACGACTGAACGGATAAGTATTTATCATTTGCGTAGCGTCAATCTTCGTAGACGTAGCGCAATAACACGATCATCTCACTTCGTGACTTGTTGAGGAGGATATTGGGATGAAGAAAAAATTAGGGAAATAATGAAGTGACTGTTGACATTTTTTTGAAAATGGCTCCAATATCAATGATCTAAACAAGTTCCAAGTTTCAACTTCCCAGAAGAAAAAATATTACTGGGGCCAGAGCCTTATATGTCCAATCTACAAGAAAGGAGATAAAGTGCGATGTGAAAATTACAGAGGCATATCATTGTTGTGTAAGTCCTACAAAATACTGACGAAAGTAATACATGATCGATTAAAACCTTATACAGAAAGTATATTATCGGCGAATACCAAGTTGGTTTCAGGACCGGACGATCTACTATTGATCAGATATTGTCAGTCAAACAAGAGCTAGAAAAATGCTGGGAGTATAACATTGACGTGCACCAGATCTTCGTGGTCTTCAAACAGGCATACGATAGTATAGATCGTAATGTACTAAATATATAAAACTAGACGCGTACCGCGGCTAAGCTCTCATTGTTCCATCGCCTCTGTTACTCCCCTTTATCCATTGGTCCTGCTTCTCCCGTTGATACATTACTCCCGTTTCGGGTAAACTTTCTCAGCTCACGGGACTGGAGACATTAATGCCATTTTTCATTTTTCTCCATCACCCATCACCCATCCTCCATCCACCATCCTCCATACTTCATCCATTCAAATGTTGAAATAACTCGCGAACCACCAATTTCGGGAATATACAATTATGTTTCATCGCCCCGTTACTCACGTCATGTGTTTGCAGCCGGTAGAAAAATTGAAACAAATAAATTAAAAAAAAAAGATCACACATGTTCGCGGTCGGCAGGATTCGAACCTATCATCATCTGATTTCTAGTCAGACGCCTTACCCGCTCGGCTACGACTGCCTGTTGTAAATTTTTAATTCTAAGTCAAGTTCATCTGATTCAACTTATTAAAAAACTCAAATGTTGAAATAACTCACGAACCACCAATTTCGGGAATATATAATTATGCTCACGACCTGTCCGGTAGTCTCGAGAATGTCCATGCAAAATTTGTGAGGAAACGGTTCACAGGTGTAGATTTTCATCGCGCTCGACCAAAAAACTGACTTATTTTCATATATTAGATGATGATATATGCTCGAGTTTGGAATCCCATCAAAACTCGTCCGATTACGAAAATTACCATGACTGACACTGAATCCCAAGTAAGGATACAAAACGAGCTTACCCAGAGCTTCCGAACAGAATCCGACCTGAAGCCGGGAGATAAACTTGTGGTGTACGCGGATGACATAAACATCATGGCCAGATCTGTTCCAGACGCGAAGGAAGTCTTCCACTGTCTAGACTCAGCGGAAAAGGATATCGGGTTAATGAGAGTTCATGTTTCGATCAAGCCTTGATTAATCGATTCGGATGATGTTTTTTGGCATATTTTCTCTTGTCTAATCCATTTGACAATTTTTATTTAATCACCTGACTAACTCACCTAATTGATGAAATGTCTTATCGCGTCCAATGACGTTGTAATCTAGCTGATAAGACCGCAACCAGGGAAAAAACACTTTGCTGGTAGAAAATAAACAAATATAGATAAGGGGTGTTATACAAAGTCTGTGAAATTGTTTTTAGGAAATCTACCGAATTCAAAAGTGTACGTCTTAATCATTCTCGGTTTTTTATATTAAAATTTGGCACCAAAAAAAAAACGGATCAAAATTCATTCCTACTTTTTAGTTCTTGGGCGAATTTTGTTTCTTCTTTTGGGGCCAAGTTTTGTTTCCAAAATTTCGTTTTGACACGACCATTATTTTTTTTTTTTTTGTATTTGTATGATATTTCGTTTGATTCCAAAGAATCCAGATGAATTATGAGTTTCATTGCATTCTCAGCACACTCCAAGTGTCCGTCTTGAAGGCCAAGCTTGGATAGATCTTGATTTGTTCGCAAAATTATCTAAAAATAAGTTCCAAATAAAGTATTCTTTCCGGTGACGGAAAACAAAGAAGAATTTTTTTTAAATTTTTTATGCTATCTCCAAGCCGGAATCCGATTTGAATTTTCTTGATTTAAAAATTCTACTAATAACAAAAAAAATGTTGTGAGACGCCAACTCGGTTTCATTTCCGTTTGTCACGTCCACACTTCTGTGTAATTGTCGTTTATGTTATCAACATTCGGTAGCTACTATACTTAGAAGTACTAACAGGGTAAACTGAAAGAATACAATGGGATTATATAAAAAGCAGTATAAATTGTTTTGATACACGAACGGCTTAAATACTACACCACGAGAAACAGCGGTTTGTTTTAAGTTCTGCTTTTAACAATCGACATAATCAAGTTGATGTATAAATTTCTCATTGTTTGATTTGGTTGGCACGAAGATTAGGAGTTAAGATAAATGTACAAATAAGATGGAAATAGCACCCAAGTAACTCACAGTAAACCGCGTTGATTTCTGCCGACAGAAGTCACTAAGTAAAGCCATATTCGCGAATACATCTATCTAAATTCAGTTTAAACTTTCTTTCGTCATTGCCTCGTTATCGTAAATTTTTTTTTTTTACATTTCAATACGATGTTTATTTGGGTGTGCTCCTCTAATACTGCATATAATCATTATGATGATGTGGCACTAGTGTTACAGCGTTATCGGGACTTAAGCCACCATTGTACCGCCCTGTTTGGTTAAAAGCCTTGCCTGTTTGATTTAACCTGACTAGGTCCTAATTGTCAGTTCCTCCTTCATCAAAATTAAGCATAGTTACATCAGGATCCTTAACCTTTCGCAAACACGTTCAGCTATTTAGCGTATCTCCTTGGGTAGGTCTAGGTCTGTGAAGTACGTGGATGAATTGTCGTCAATCCGAACTTATCAACTGCGGTTTAAGATAGAATGTTCAGTCGAGAGCAATGTTACTGTCCTATACCTAGCAAGGGCTGTGAATGTTGATCTTGGAGAGATTATTTCGGTCTGAATGCTTGAAATAGGAACAACAAAGCCCGGCCGGCGCAAAATGAATGGTTCGACGCGAAATATTAATGTGACGGTGTTTGTCGCCAAATTGGTTTGAATAAGCTGCATATTTTTCTGCTACTTGCGAAATTGAGTAGGCAGTTTGTCTAGCTTTTAAGTTCTTCTTGATCTTGTCTCGGTGGTTAATTGACTTCACGCTACATTTATTAAAATCGAACTCTTCATTTTACTCCAACCCGACCTGAATACAAAACAACAACTGCTTCAGTCAGGAAGTAAAGTCTGTTCAATCTTATGACGTCGGAACTAGAAAAAGTCGCCGTTTGGTTTACGGTGTCTGCCTATTGTTTTTTCTAGGTGCGTCTCAAGTGTACAAATCATCGGTGGCAATTATTTCTTTCTGCACGAAGTTGCTACACTAAACAGACACTTTTCCCAGTGTTGTTTTCATTAAACAATCTGGCGGCCTGGTGCGTCTCGAGACTAAGAAAATGTCAACGAGACAAAGCGTTTTCGCTACGACAACAAGCCGCTCCAACTGCAGGGTTATCGTTCGGTTAATTATTCCTCTTTTTTTTTTGTCGGTTGTGCGTGACAAATTTACGATGAGTGCGAAGAAAAAAATCTTGTGGTTCGATTCGGAAAAGGAAAAAGGTTCAGTTCCTACTTGGGACGTAGATGGCATTGCATAATGTTTTCATCGCTTGGAATTCTTGTGCGGAATGGACAAAGGGTTGTGATGGTGGTCTTCTTTTCTTATCGTGCCGTAGTCTTTCAAGTCGGAGATCAAGTCGTCCTGAAAACAGGCATAAGTTTGTCGCCCGAAGAAGCTTTTGACCTCATTACATAGTTTCCCGACGAGCTAGAAGTAGAACACCACTCAGTTTTGTCCAGTCGACACTTGCACATATCGCAAAAACTGAACAATTGTGCAAAGTCGACTCAAGCAGCGAGAATGCAGCCGAAACCAAAGCGACGAAGGGCGAGTACGGTGCATCGCCCCGATTTCCCAACAATCGACTACGTAGTCGTAGCACACGTTTTCTTGGTCCGGTGCCAAACAGACCGGAAGAAGTTTCAACGTCGAACAGAACGTGGATAAGATAATTTTGTTTCGAGTGGCATGGTGGTGGCGACGGCTAGTGGGGTTTTCGCGCCGAGCCTCTATTTATGTTGCGAATGAAAATAAATGAAAGAAAAAGAACATTTCTCGCTGGTGGGAAAAAAAAACAACCTGACCGACTTACCTTAGTTTCGATGCCAACGATTTGCTACATGACCCGACCAGCCTGCTCCCGATTGACCTTTTTTCGTGTGAGATGTTTTAGCACTTGTGTCGGGGGAAATCCCCGCGCCGCTTCAACAAACAATACCGAGATTTTTTCCCGGAACGAAATAACGAGGAGGTGAACGGGCGAAAAACACCACTTCACTTTCACACAACGACAAGGAACTCGGTATTTTTTCTTACTTCGCGAATTTCATCAAACTTCCTACAGCTGATTAACGACCGGGAACCGCCGTAGCGTTTACTTCACTTTCTATTTATTATTTGAATTTCACTGTACGGTACACGGCACGATTATACAACGGGGCGCGCACACAGTGCGATCTACTCGTAACACAGACCTTCGGGGGGTAAACGCGACTTTTCCACGCCAATTTTCTTTCAAGTCGTTCTGTTCCGCTCCCTGGCATCCGCTGGACGACGACGACGACGACGAAGAGCTTGACCCGAAATTATGCACACACTAAACACACAAGCCAAACACGAATTGTCCAAACATAACCTTGCTAACTTTTCGTTAATTTATTAACGCTCGAAACGGACGGTATTCGAAACGAAACTTGTCATTTCGATCGCTTTTATGGTCACGAAGTACTGGGAAATAAGAATTTTGCTCGCGATATGAGCTTAAGTATTAAAATGAAGCGTTTAAAATTTTTTTTTAGATTTTGTATGGAATTGGAAAATGACATTCCAAAAGCTATACCTAATTCGGTTCAGTGCTGCCATGTTCGGTTCGGTGCGCTGCAAATACGACTGCAGTTCGCGTTTCATGTAAGCCGGGCCATATAATCAACTCTGCAGTGTATTTCACCAAGTTTCATTCTCGTTCAAAATTACTTGACTTTTTTTCGGTTTCTCAGGTGATTTTTGGGGTTTTCCCTGATTTTAAAACTCGTTGAGGTGATGCAATGCGGCAACAACTGACTAGACTGCACGCTAGCTGGTATATCCTTCGTTACAGTGACGCCGTAACCGCGATTCTAACGACAATTTGCATATTTTCATTGCGAATTTTTCACTAATTTCAAATATGCTGATGCTTTGAACGTGCCCCAATATATGACAAATGGTAGTTGGAATTCGCCACCTGGTGGAAATTAAACAACCTACTAACAACTTGGTGTTAACTGGCGGTTCGTGTGCAATTTTATGATTCAAAGCTCGGTAATTTTTCGATTCTTTGTAAATTTTTCTATGAGTCACATACAAATATTGATGACAATCGATGCGGCTGATAATAACGTATTTATTTCTAAGTTATACATTCCGAAACATTGGGCTCAAATCTCCACATCTGAGTCAGAAAATGGGTAATTGTTCTTAGCTTTTCGTTTAAAATATGATCATTAACATTATAAACACTGTACACCGTTGTAGAATTATGCAAAATAATCTTAATTGCTTGTATGATTGGTGTATCACAAATCGTATTGCATTGAACATTTCCCAGTGTAATTACATTACGTTCAAAAGACGTCGTGAACACGTCAATATTAATCATTATCTTAATATTTATTTGTTACCAATGGTTTCTGTTGTTAATGACTTGGGTCTATTACTTGACTCTAAATAGAATATGTAGTTCAGTTCGGGGAATGCTTGGTTTCGCTACACGCAATAGTCAAGACTTCAAAAATATCTATTCCCTGAAAATTCTTTACTGCTGATTGGTGCGTCCACTTCTGGAATATTTATCTGTCATCTGGAACCCCTTTTTCCATATTCACTCTGCCCATATTGAAATTGTTCCAACACAAATTCCTGCGGAACTTTGCCTTTAAACTTCGCATAATTGTTGAAAGAATTGATTACGACTATTTCCTCACTACTTTGAATCAGGATCCACTGTCTAAACGACGTGAACGATATGAGCTAATAGCTTTATATAAAATTGTTAATGATAGGTTGGATTGAACGGAAGCCTTGGAGTGCCTATTTCGACTAAAAAAAAGTCAAAATAACCAAAGGAAAGGTCGAGGAACAGGGCACAGTGATCCAATTCCACCTACGTCCGAATTGGTGGCTGAAATGCAAACTGGAGCGATGTACTTGCGATGGCTTCCAGGCTTGCTATGGCTGTTGGGGGAAGGTGGGGGGGGGGCGGGTACGTTTTTCGCATTTCAGACCATAGAACCCATGGCATGTACAACAAAAATTTCACGCCGACTTACCCGGCCACGAAAGACCGAGAAAACTCCCGTTAACTTTACTGGCACTGTTGTTGTGCGTCGTCAGTCGGCAAGACCATAGACATACTTGTGCTTGCAGAAGGTCTTCAAACAAGAAGATCCATCCTAATGACCGTCTATTTTACCCTTTTCAATTATTTAACAACAAAAAAATAGTAAAAAAATTTATAACAATAAAAAAAAAGTAAAAAAAAAATTACCTTATTTTTCTTGGCGCCTACTTCATTTCTTTCTCTTTCTTTATAATTTTACTTAATTTTAATTTTTATTTATAGAGGCCTTCCAGCGCTTTCGTGGTTTTCCAACTGGTCTTTGTCCAGAAACTTTTCCCTTCAGTGTGCGCTTGGAGATTCTTTCGTCATCCATCCGCTGCACATGACCAGCCCATTGTACCTTCTGGAATTTTATGAGGATCGAAACTTCTCGATTATCGAAGATGGCATACAATTCTCTATTGTATCGTATTCTCTAGATCGAGTCATCCTCTCACAGGTGCGAGGATTCTTCTGAGGAATTTTCATTCAAAGGTGTTAACTAATTTTTCGGACGCCTGAGTCCATGTCCACGTTTCGCTGCCATAGCATAGCACAGGTCTTATTATTGTTTTGTATAGTTTAAGCTTTGTTATATACAGCTTAAGGTCCGTACTAGGCTTTACTGGCGAACAGGGACATGATAAACGACTTCTTACTGCCGGAATGGCATGAGCGGTGCAACCGCACACACAGCACGAGCTACAATGGATATTGTGCAGGAAGCGTTTCCGAGTCGCGTAATCTCCCGTTTTGGCGATTTGGCATGGCCAGCAAGATCGCCCGATTTAACCATCCCAGACTTTTTTCTTTGGTGATACTTGAAGTCGCGGGTTTATGCCAACAAGCCTCAGACAATCGCAGACCTTCAGCAGAATATTCGGCAGGAATGCGGACAGATATCACCGGAAATATTGAGGAAAGTCATAGAAAATGCGATAAAACGTGCACTAATGCGCAGCAACGCTGGCGGAAGCCACTTGATGGATATCATATTTTCCACTTAATAGAAAGAAAAAGATTTCTATTACTCAAAATCATTTTTTTTTATTTAGTAAAGAAGTTATTAAAAAAAAAAAAAGGATGATTAATTTGGAAAATTATTCTAATTGCGCACAAGCGAAAAGTAATGTAAGAGATTTTTCATATTTTTTATTTATTTTCTAAATGAAACTTTGGTGTGTTTTAGGTTGTGGACAATAAAATTGTTTGACATTTGGGACGTAAATCAATGAATAAAAACGATTTAAAATGTTTGATTTGATTTATCCAGTACAATTCGAGGCGCCATGTTTGGCTGACGCGGCGCTACGCTCCAACTACCTTTCGCGCAGCCCTGCGGGGCTCAGGGATTAAAACTTCCTTTTTGCGTTGATGTCTGGCTGGCGCGCGCTACGCTCCAACTACGTTTCGTGCAGGCCTTCGGGTCTGAAGGGATTCAAACTCCCTTTTTCGCGTTCATGTCTGACGAGAAACGTCAAACTTAACCGTCATGGCGGTTCGAATAAAATGTACTGGTTGAACAAAACTAGAAATTTGAAATCGTTTTTTTTTGGAAGTTATAGGTTGAAAATGCCAAATATTTTTTTTGAACACAAACGGAAACATATCAAAGATTAGATTAAAAAGTGTTTAAAAAATAAAAAAAAATGCTTTCACCCTTTTCTTGCTTGTGCGCGGTGAGAATAATTTACCCATTTTTGTTCGGAGAGAATAATGCCACAAAGGAAAATCCCAGTTTTTCAAAATCTTCGTCTTTGAATCGCCTTTAAGCGGATCTGAATTCGCGTGCAAGCAAAATTTTTTTCGGGACGCAGGGAGCGAGTCCCCACCCGTTGGCAAGAAGGAGGAATGCTAACACCTTAAATTTTCAATAGGGGTTAGTATGGTCAACCTGTCACTGAAGTATTGTATTTTATTTGGTAGCTAGCACCTTACTTCTTGGCTGCAGCAACGTTCTCAGCCATTCCGCACCCCTGAGTACAACCTTGAATAAAGTATAGCAGTATTAATGGAATTTAGAAACTGGTCCCCAGATTTGCACGATCGACTCTAATTGAACTTTTTAACGAAGAGAAAAGTGGTGAACCAGACAGGAGACAAATTAAAAGGCGCAGTGAACCGATTACTAGGGGAGGTCACAGACTACTTCACCTGGAGCGGCGCAAGAAACAATTCACATCGTTAATCTTTTTACACACTTTACTCAACTCTAATTACAAAACTTATCAACCGCCACTCTCATCACTTGCCACCTTCCACCGGATCCGCAGTGCTAACCGTTGCGCTTCGACGATTCCGCCACGCCGTCATGTAGGTCCTCGGATGAATCGGCAGCAGGCCCGCGATACCGAGTAGTTCGGCTACGGGAGTCGTAAGATGCGCCCCGTTGCCCAGCCAGTAGCGAACCCGTTCGAAATTAAACGACACCAAACGTTCGTCATGTTCGTTCGGTTGCGGATCGTACGAACCAATTTGTTCGATAACCGGCTGATGTTGACCTTTTCGACGCTAAAATCAAGGAAATTCAATTAGCGAAAAAAAGAATCGTGGGAATGTTCTAACCTCCATGACAACAATGTGCAAGAACGGTCGATTCGTGCAGCCGTGACGTGCGAAACGGATTATTTTCGCCGACCGTTTGTAGAATTTGCCGGTTCCACTGGCAAGTGATAGAGGAATCGACATATTTAAGGATTTTCTTTCGAAGAATACTTTGAAACTCTGCGGTAAAATCAAACCTCTGCAAACGAGAACTGTCAAAGATTGGTGGCCGATCGTTACGACAACGGAAGCAAATTCAACTAAAATGCGATGATGGGTGCGCGGGTTTTGAATTTTTCCGATATGTTCATGGTCACATTTTCGCCGAAATATGTAAAGAGAAATTTCATAAATAGTCCAGACTATTTTATTATAACTCCAATAAATTAATTTTGATGGTTTTGCGATTTCAAACCCCATTTTTTATCCAAATTTGCGCAACTCCGGCACCGCAAAAATTGCTCAATTCGCACGAAGTTAGCCGCATTTGATCACGTGACCGAACACTCTGAAGTGCGTTTCTCAGCGCATTTGCGGCAGTTCTCCTCGTCGTCGTCAAAAAGAACTATAAAAAAAAAAGAAATTTTTTTTCTGGTAGTTTTTTTTTCGGTGTAAAAGAAGTTGTGAGTGTCGAAAACAATAGCGGTAAATTGAAGCCGTAGATTTAAAACTTTACGTGGTACTGTGATATAAAGCCGGGCGGAGATTTTCCGATGAAAATCGATGCGGGTGTACGCGAAGTTACGTTTGCCTGTGATTTGAGCGGCATGAAAATGTTTCGCGACCGTCGGAAAAGGATTTTTCCGTGAACGGTGCTGGCATTCGTCGGGGTGTCAAAAGAAGAAATGGCGTCGGCCTCTGTGTGCGGCGGCCTCGGTGCGACGAGACGACGATGATCAGCACTTGTAACGTCGGTTGCGGGCACATGGATTTTGGGATTCGGGGGACAGGTTGCGGCTTGGGAAAATCGGAAAAAAGTTTCGACGACAGGCGAAATGTTATTGGGAAAAAATTATGTGAAAAGCGCGAGGGGGGCGGGCGGTGAAAATTTTTTTGTGAATCGCGGCGGGTGCCCGTGTGAAAATGTTCGGTCTCCGGCGCGGTGCTTCTGCTTTGTGCAAAAAGCCGACTGCCGGTGGTGCCAACGTTAAAATTCTGTTTTTTTTTTATTTTAATTTTAATTCTTTCTTTTTTTTGGAGAAGAAGTGGATTGAAAAATGAAAATTATGTTGGTTCGTTTTCGATTTGTCGATCGTTCGAATTTTGCGTTCACGAAGCTCCGTACCGTAGCGGTTTGTTGCGAAAGCAACGTGTGAGTCACGACGAGGGAGTTCCGCCGCGTCTTTTGCGGGTGGATTAAAATGGAAAAATTTCTTGGGGCGCACATTGCTAGAAACTTCATTACGAATAAAAATTTGTTTGTAGTCTTCGCACTCGTATATGGCTTTAGTGCGTGGGATCCGTGCGGACATGAGCAGAACGTACGCTGCTCAGAAAGGCGCAATACCCGGTTAATTCTTTGAGCGTTGAATTTTAGCCGCAATTTTCACTAGTTTCCTTTGTCCAGTTGCAAAAGTACGGTCTGCGTCTTTATTTATCGAATCTGTGAAAAGTTAAAAGTTCGGTACTGCTGCACTCAGAGAAGTCTTATCAACGAATGTTCGTGGATTGAATTGGCGCAATTATTGTCATTCCAAGCACTTCCACAGTAAATACAAGTGAGTCAAGGGGCTTAGACCTTGGCATGGAACCAAGAGAAATAGGGAAAAATTGGGTGGACAGATATTTTCCGTTTAATGCAAGTTTTTAGAAACAAAATTTGGATTTCAACAGTGTGTTCGAATCTTGCGTCAAAACTGTGTTGTTCTTCGGGTGTACAACAAGCAAGGTGACCGACCAATAGACTAATCAAGACCTTCGAGCATCTTGGGGATGTTCTGATCATACGTCTTCTGGAGGACGACTGTAAGCAACGGCTGGGACTAGAGATGGGCAATAAGTTCCTTTCAGTGAAGTACTTCACTTCGAGTCACTCACTGGAAGGAACGAGTTCAGTAAAGTAGTTCTGGAACCCTTCGTTCGTTCCATCGTTCCTTAGTTTTCGTTCTTCCGTTTTCGTGCCTTTCTTCGCTCTATTAGGTGGCAGATGAAATGTTGTTTTTGGTAGTGCAATTCCAAACAACTGCAACTTTTATAAAACTTAATTCTATTAATCAAAATAGGCTCCAGCACATGCAATACACTTCTCCCAACGAGATACAAGTCCATTTATGCCAGTTTCGTAGAAATCACACTTTCTAGAGCGAAGAAAGTCCTCAAGGGCACTTTTGATGGCGAGTTCATTATCGAATTATTTGGTCGTCGAAAATGATCCAAACGTTTAAGTGGCGAAAGGTCTGTTAAGTGTGGTGGATGTGGAATAGTCTCATACTGTCCCGTTGTTCTTGGAACATGAGGCCGTGCATTGGCATTAAACAGATTACTCCATCTCTGTGCCAAATCCAAAAGGGGGGTACATGTTCTTCGCTCAGAAAAGTTTTGACAGGCCTTGCCGTGTGGCAGGGAGCAGCATCCTGCATGAAGATAAAATTTTCTCTTCTTGGAAACAACTCCCACAACCGAGGAAGCAATTTTGTCTGGAGGACATCTTTCTTCTTGTTTCATTGTCCCCTTTACAATGTACAGACGTCCAGTTCATTTTGCAGAGATGACTGACCAAATCATCACCCCTTTAGGGTACTTCACTGTTCGTTGCACGCAATTTGAATGAAAACTCCCACGTGGACGCCTTCTGACGTATTGCGCTTTATTGGCAAGAATTTCGAAAGTGCTTCCATCACTGAAGTACACCTGAAATAATATTCAATATGTACTATAAAAACTTACGTAATTTTAATGAAGTGACGACTAAATGCAGGTAATAACGTATAAAACTAAAGGAATAAAATACATTTACCGATTTCCAGACGTCTATGGTAATATATTGCCATAAAATTGGTACCAAATAAAAAATGGAATTCAATTTTATCCTCTGGCTCATCATTTAGTGAAGGGACGAAAAAAACATCAACATCCCAACACCAAGAAAAACAAACAAAAACAATTAGTTAAACAAACAACAAATTGAATTAATAACAGTTAACAAGGAATTAGTGTCAACCAGCATTAAGTCTGCGTTTCAGACTGAACTTATCAATAGAGAAGTCGAATACATTGGCATTTTTATTAACTTCCCTCGCTAGACGCGCAATCGGTTCATTCATACCATAGTTCGTCCGGTGAAAACCAATCTGCAGAGGTCTAGGATGCCGATGGATAACTGGATCAGGTCCAAAAGTGAAGAAGAATGAACAACTCCTGTGAGAAGTTGATGAGCAGAAACCACATCAGCTAACTCACGTCGCTTCGAAAGAGATGACATGTTTAAAAGTTGGAGCCGATCAGCATAAGGTGGAAGACGAACTCTATCATTCCAGTTAAGGCGACATAAAGCAATTCTCACAAATTTACGCTGAATCGACTCAATTCTACCAATGTGCTCATCATAATATGGCGACCAAACTTGGGAAGCATGTTCAAGGTGGGATCTAACGAAAGTGTTATAAAGACTAAGTCTAATAAAGGTGTTATTAAATTCCTTAGACAAGCGTGTAATAAATCCCAACATAGAATTACCCTTTTGCACAATTTTATAGATATGCAAAGTAAAATCTATTTTATGGTCAAATGTAACACCCAAATCAATAATGAAACTAACACGATCAAGACTGCAGTCATTACGATTATAAGTAATAACAAATGGGGATACCCTCCTAGTGAATGACATTTATTCAAATTCAATCGAAGACTATTATGGCGACACCAATTGCTTAAATGAATCAAATCCTCCTGAATTAGATTGTCAGTACTGGAAGTAACAGACCTAAAAAATTCTTCGGCTGGCCATTGACCCGTGCTGATTGCCGTTACTCTGGACCTCTCTACACGGCTTCTGCTTAAGAGTTTGCCTGTTCTGGCCAGCACTAGTATCACGGCCATATCTTCCTAAATATGGTGCAAGTATCGAAGAGTTAGTCGAATAGTTCTCGCGTTTCCTGTCTCTTTCGTAACGTAAACGGCTTAAACGCGAGACATTTAAGAGCAAAATTTTGCTTGGTTCAGAAATAAAAATTACAAAAAAGTTTATTTTTCTAATTATAAGAAAAATCAGCACTGTATGAGAAAAGGAACTTTTTTTCTATCCACTACTGAATTTCAGTGCAGATTGAGTAACGAAATTTGCTGTTAAATCACTTTCTGATAACTGAAGTCAATCAGTACTCAAATGTTCCACTGGAGCTCTACTTGTTTGTACCTATGTATATTAAAGTTGGAGAAGGTTTCTGTTCGAATTCCGATGGAATTATGATGTGTGTTTTTTCATGTCAGATTGGGCTTAGGTTTTCGTGATGGGGTTAGTTTGGTCACGTCTATCTCTGAAGCCTCAATTTGTGGCGTCACCCTGGATTACTTTTATTCCTCTTCGATATCTGCGCTTTCAATAAACTTTAGTATTTTTCGAAAGGAATAGTCAAGTTCCATGAAGCCCTGACTGAAGTGATGAAGTATTCACCATATTCGGATGTTCATTTTAGCTGTGCTTAACTGCGATTAAGGCGTTAGACTCACACTTGATCAAAACCCGCACTCATTTAAACATGGGTACATTGTGATTTCGGTTCAATGAAGAGGTTTGAAGTGGGTAGGTGCGGATTTGTTCAGTGTTACAATCGACTTTCTAGAAAATCGACGTAATGTTCGATGTCTTTCTCTTTGCAGATATTTTCACGGCAAAGGAAAAGCAGTAACTCGTTCATTGTTGCGATAAGCCTAGGTTGTGTTCTTACGATAATATTCGATTCTGTTCGGTCAGATTCTTATCTTGGACGTTCCGTAAAGTTGCTTTTTCGGGGAGATTTTTTTAGTCACCTGACTAAAGTAATGTCTCCTCTCTACCTCTAATTTTGCCTTTCGGGGCAATCGCTATGATAGCAATAATTAATGATGGCCAATTCCAAAAGCCTGAAATTTTGGTCCCCCAAACAAACATTAATTAAGTTTACAGAACTTAAACAGAAACTACGTATCGGATGAATAGAGGACGGTTTTAAGCAACCGATATAATAAAGAGAAGTTAAAGGAAAAGGCGAAGAGAACTGCTCCAGTGGTTTAGTAAAAGTATTCTGAAGAAAATGTAGGACGCTGCTTTGTTTTATCGGCCGGTTATCAGGAAGACAAACGTATTAGTCCTATTAACATTCAAGGCTTTTTCTGAAGCAGTGAATCGAAAAACATTAAGCAATCTTTGTCTGAAGGAATTGCGTGTTCCTTGTCTTTTCGCAAGTCAATATTTATGTCAATGCCAAACTGCGAATTTATGTTTACGGTTGGGAATCGTCTTATTAATCATAAAAAAGCGAATAGTTACATAGTCAGCAGACACGTTATTTGATCGTCGGAACGAACGGTTTTAAATTCACGGCATCATTTGTTTATCCCATTAAATTTATCTCAACGACGCACCATTAATTGGTTTTGTATTTTCAGCTAATTTGTAAATACAGTGTACATAGCCATGAGCACACAAAATCGGACAGGCGGCGGTAGTCGCAATCAAAAGAAATCAAATGCCGGTGGCGGTGGTGTTGATACGACTGTTACCAGTAAGAAATCAGAAGTGTCAAAACCTGAAAAAGAGAAGACACAGCCAAAAGTAAGTATCCGATTTATTGACCGATTATTGCCTAAGATTTGCTAACATCCGATAATTTCAGCCGACAGCAGAACAAATTCGCATTGCTCAAATCACTGACATCAGTAGCGGATCAGAAGATCCAAAAATGCGCGAAAAGGTTGCAACATTAATCGAAATGACTCAACGATCTGAGGAAGAAGTCTGCTGTGCATTGTATGAATGCGATAACAATTTAGAGAAGGCTGTTGTATTTCTGTTAGAAACACTTCCAGTTGTAAGTTGTGATAATAAAAACAGATTATTCGCAATTGCGCGATAAAAGACGTCTGTTTCATGCTGATTGCGCGCTTATAATCAATTTTCGTTTTTTTTTTTCGTAATGTTTTCAGGGTGCATTTGAAACATCGTCAAAGAAGAAAAAGAATCGCGTAACAAGCTCTTCGAACGAAGGTAACGGTGACGGTGAATGGACAGAGAATAACACAAACATCGATAACAGGGAACGTTCACGTAATCGTAGCGGTATACGCGGTGGTCGCGGCGGATCAGACAGTCGAGGATGTAATATACAATGAAAATAATGTTTTTTTTTAAGAAATTTCTAGGAAGGAATTAAGTAGTTGGGAAATTTTCAGGGCGAAGTAGAGAAGAACGCAATACATCAGATTCGAAAGGAAGGGGAGAGGAAGGAGGATGGCGTGGCGGTCGTGGACGCGGAAGTAGTCGTGGCGGTTTTGGTGGAAGTCGGGGAGGACGTGGCGGTCGTATGGGCCCGAGAGGTATGGGTTCGAGAGATCAAGGACGAAGCTACTCTCGACATCAACAAGAACCGCAAGAAGTCGACACGTGGGATAATAATATGATTGCGACTAATACGCAAGATCCAATCAAGCAAGACAGTAAGTCGTTACATTCGTACAAAATTTCGAAACCATGTTAACTTATTGTTCTGTAGATGCCTGGGGCGATTGGGACAACGAAGATTATGTGGGATCTCTGAAAGAAACTAAAGTCTTTGTTCCTAGTAGTCTTCAGAATTCATCGATGCAGGGTAAGTTTAAAGCTTTTCAGTTCTCTCGAAACGGAAAGTAAACCAAAAACATTTTAATTACAGCTTCGTCCGAACTGTCCGCACCGCCCGGTTTAGAACAGCACATACTAAATCAACCACCGCAACTGACAGCTGAAGAACTGGTACAACAGTACAGTACCACGGTTGTATCGAGTACAACAACTGCAGCAGCTGTGGCCGCTGTCAATCCTGTCCAATTTCCGGACATCCATTCGAACAATACGAGTCAGCATTTGAGACTGGGCGGCTTGGATTCGCAACAATTGAATCCGACGTCAACACTGTCCGCCGAACAATCGCAGTATTTCAATTCGTTGCCCTCTCAAAATGCAGCACCGCCGGCCAATTTCAACTCATACCAGGTAAAACAGGCGGGAATTTCGTCGGTTGAAAATTAAAATTAACCGTTTAAATAAACAATTACAGGCTTCGTCTCCATCTTATGTATCGAATACTGTTTTTGGTGATCAGGTTGTTGCATCGCAGCCAGCTGTTCGAAGGGCCCGAGCTAAGGTTCCTCCCCCTTCAAAGGTAAGTTTGAATTCGAAATATTGATTGGATTTTTTCACTCAGTCTTGTTTTTTTTTTTTTAAATAATCACGTCAACATTCGTGCGGTTGTTAAACGAAGTGTTGTCTTTTGCGGTGAATTTTAAAGGCCTTCTCGAACTGCCTTTAAATTGTCTGTACCAAACACCTTGTTACTTATCCCATTTTCATTCAGATTGGATTTTTAATAAATCGTTGCAGAAACATGGTTCCGAAGCATGAGCAAATCATAGACTCGATATTTCCCTACTAAGCTACGACGTCATGTTTCCAATACATGCGCAATCCAAATCTCGTCATTTCAGCAACTTTTCCTTTATTTTTTATTTTCAATTGTAAATGTTAAGTGCAAACAATACTGTGTTTTGGATTTGGGAATGTGTAACTTCTTTTTGTTCTGTTGGAGCAGCCAATCAAGCTTCGCACTTTCAGGACTGCGTGTGACCAGGATTACATTGCAGGACCTAGTGCTCTTACATCGCTTGTGAATGAAAGGATTTTTTCTTCGGGGCTAGTACAGTGATTGGGACTTGTTGTTGTTATTCCCGATAAGCTGTCGTCGGAGTAGTCATTTTGGCAGGTATTTTCAGCTACGGAGCAATTTCATCGTCCTGTTAACAGGTCAGACTTCCATGCCGTGTTCAGATTTTTATTTATCATAGAACACTTTGTATACTGAATTATATAATGTTGCCCTTTGCTAAACTAACGCAGTAAAATCTTGGCTACGTTTTCAATCACTACGTAAAGATATTTATTTATTCGTGATGTACGACGTTAATTCATACTCAACAGTCCCACGCCTGTCGCGACACTAAAGTAATCGTTCATCATATCTCTTCTTTCAGATTCCAGTAAATGCTGTTGAAATGCCTAGCGATACACTGAACAATATCGGCTACTTGGACGTTCATTTCGGTGCATTGGAGTACAGTCCGGACGGAACTCTTGACCGTTTGACAGAAAAGTTCAATGCGACCAGTATCGATACGCAGCAAAACGTTCAATCGCAAGACGTTTCGAACGACTATCAACCGAAATCGAATGTACAGCAATCAGCTTTGACCGCTGGCTTACAAACCTCGCAAATTGTAAGTGCCGCGAAACACCCCGTTTTGTTTAAAAAAGTTTAAATTGAAATTCCTTTTATAGATTCCAAGCTCCGATACGCTTTCATCGCAACAAAACGATAGCTTAACATCCGGTTATACGCAACGAGGTGTTTCGTCAACGAACGTACAACAGGTTGGATCGAATGTTGGTGTCGGTTCGATTAATAGTTCGGGTACAAACTCTTTGGATCAATTGTCCAAAAATGATCCGTACAATCAGTCGAATTCATCAAATGCAGCTGTTTATCAAAGTTCGTACAGTTCGAATGCGTCCGCAAAAACACCGTCGTATCAATCGACGGGAGCTGGACAGGGCTACAATAGTACGAACTACACAAACACCCAAGTAAAGAGATTCCCTCAATTCACTATTAACTTTTTATAATCCAATTTATTTTAAATAAATACTAGGCTTCGTCAGCAAACACCTACCAACCATCATCAAATAATTACAATTCGTATAATCAAAATTCGGTGAACTCGTATCAGACGCAGAATCAGGCATCCGTTAATAGTTCATCAAATTCCGTGAGTGGAGTGAATGCTGTTAGCAACAGTAATTCGGCACAAAACATTCCGGTCGGAGGAAGTAATAGTGCGGTGAATAGTGCCAGGTAAGTACAACTCTTAGTACATCTCATCCTCACATTTTACAATAAATAATTATTTTGCCAAGTTTAATTCTAATCGTAGATAATAACTATTGGTTTTGTCTAATTCATTTTTTTTTTTTTTTGTGTTCTTCTTAATTAATAACTTTCTTTATTTTATTTTATTATTCATTTCACATCCTCCACACTCTCTCTCTCTATCTCTCCGACAAAAAAGGAACTTAACTCATTAAAATATTTTTATTTTTGAATTTTTTTCCCCCTAACCATTTCTTGTCGACTACGCGTCACCTAACAGTTCGAATACAAACGCCGGGTATTTATCTAGCCAATACCAAAGTAATCAAACTACGTCAACATTCCCGTCGCAGCAAAGCGCCTACCAAAATAGCCAGAGCGTCTATGGCAATACAGGGTATGTATAAATTTTAAATAAATTCGTCTCGTTAATTGTTTTTATTTTTATGTTTCAATATTTTAAAAAAAAATATTCTGATTAACATCATTTGTTGTTATTTATTGCGTTTGCTTTCAATATTTCTTATTATTATCATTTCTCTCATTTGATTCATCATTTTTGTATTTGTGTCAGTTTAGCTAAATCGTTTTCAATATTTTTTTTCTTTGAAATTTATCTTTAAAAACTTCAGGCTTTAACTAGTGAACATTTTTTTTTACCGTCTCCCCAATTAACAGTAGTCGAAATTTCTGAATATTTTTATCGCGGATTCACCCACACTCTTGTCGAGATACTCTCTCGAGCCAGTATGAGTGCCGTATTCTAAGCGTCGTAGTCTACACGTTCTCCCAATTGATCAGATTCCATAAATTTATACACAAACCTTTTCAACATAATCGTCACTTTAAAAATAATTAAATTTATATTGTAGACTAGAGTTCCAAATTTTATAAAGTGCGTCCAATTTCTTCTATAGCGCGGCAGCCCAAATCGAGTCTTAGGCCCGTTCCTACGATCGTCAGTAACGTTCTAACTGAAACTTTAACTGACAAATGCTCATACGAAACTTACAGTCAAAGTTCTGGTTAAATTTTAACTGAAGTTCGTAATAACGGGCCTAAGTCTCTCGACGATATTTCTCCGATCGTTTTTGGGACAGCTTTGTCGTGATGTTTAACGTCGACCATCTGGGCTTAATTCTACGGTCCTCTGCGGACACAGATTGATTTGCCGAAGCGACGACAATCAATGTCGCCCCGCCTTGGCAAAGGCTTCTAGTTTTTACCAGTTTAAGGCCCAGTAGTGGGATTTTATACAAGGCGAGTCGCCCAAAATATTGTCGAAAAACCGAAACTTACAACTTTGGGATTTTGAGCACTGATCTCTCGCCTATTAATCTGTCGCCTAAGGTGCTCAAAATCCCAAACTTGTCAATTTCTATTTTTGGACGATATTTTGGGCGACTCGCCTTGTACCCAATCCCACTACAATATTCATACTAGTGGATGCGAGTCCTACCTAAAACTCTGCTGCTTTCTAGAGCACAGTGTGCGGTTGAATCGCAACTCCACGTCGAGTTCCCGAGGGAACTCTGCCCGCTTGGGCATAATTACAGCTTCCGCATGACTCCCCCAAGGGCCTCTGCAACGCAAGGAGCTGATAGTAACCGATCATGGGCTCTTCTCACCCCGATTAAACCACAGGTCAGGCTATCAACTACTTTTGCTAAAGCACCATGCATTCTTTTCGGACAAATCACCCAGTTCAGATCCGTGTGGTCGTTTAATTCCACAAGGGCAACATAGCAATCGACATACGTCTTTCTGAGAACACTATTGGAACTCCTATGATACACCCTCCTGCGGTGTGCCGACACCATGACGCGGGAGCGTGTGATAGTCAGTTCAGAAGTGAAGCTAGGAATTGGATGCAGTTTTACGACTACATCTACTGAGATGCAAGTCCTACTGGACTATGCCTTTCAACCTAAGCAAGCCTAGGAATGAGCATAGGTCTTCATCGCGGTCCGAGCATCATCTAACAACCCTCCTACGCGGTCCTGTAGTAGGGCAGTAGGGACGGTTTTTCCTCACTCTTGAAGCGGTGAAGATGTTGCTTAAAGCAGCAATTCTAGCTGTCGCAGCTGCGTCGCATGAAAATTTATATCTTTCTGTTTGGAACTCTTTTTGGAATTAAATCCCCTCCAAAAAACTTAAATCTATTGAAAACGAAAGCAGTAACTATGTACTTAAAAAAACCAAAGCTGTTCTGTTCGTTTCTACTTTTTTTTCTTTAATTGTTTCTGCAATAATCAGCACAAATAATTTTTACTTATTTTCCTACCGTTTTTTTTACAATTCTTTAACTAACAAATCTAAAAAAAAAAATGTTTTTTTTTTCAAATTTTTTTTTAACACCAAAACACAAAAATCGCATACTACTCGAACATAGGTTTACTGGTAGCACAAATACATCATCATCACAATACAGTAATTTTAGTAATTCGAAACTGAAGGAAACTTCAACTCCGGCTAGTAGTCACTTTGAAAGGTAAGCTGTGAATGAAAGAACTTTCATTTCTTCTATTTCTTCGGCATGTGTTGTGTAGATAGTTTGGTTTTCGTATTATTATTATTTTTGGTTGTAATTCTCGTTGATTCTTTCAATATTCGTATTTCAAATGAAGAGAACTGAATGCTGCATTCGAAATGATAAGTACATGTATTTTTGTTTTCTTTTTGTGCTTGTTTTTTAATTGTTCTAATCATTAAATATTTGTGTGCTTCTTCCTCACTCTTGGAGCGGTGAAGAGTTGGAAGAGGCTCCAGGTGGTAGTTGCAAAATACATTATACAAAATTGTTGGTTTGTTTGTTCTTTTACTAGATTTTGAATAGATATTTTCTTTGTTCTCCGTAACATTTAGGTTGGGTTAGGTTGAGAAGGGTGGACTGAATAACTGTGCCACAGTTCATCACTGCAAAACTTTAAAATTGTTTCCCTAATAATTGGGGGAAAAGAATAAAGAAAAAATGTTATTTCATCAATTGCGGAGTTAAACAAAATATAATTAAAAAAATCCTGTTTTGACGTGGTTACTTTACCAGCATGGAGTAAATTCCAGTATTACACCAAAAAAAAATTGTACGGCGTGTGCCTAACATTTTTATTTTTCTGTTTTGTCGATTTATAGCGAAAATAACAAAACAAAAAATTAAACATTTTGGAGACTTCTGTTTTGTCGACTCTTAAGCGTATTTTGCATTTCTCGCAAAAAATGATAAGAACCAAATTTATGGAGAATTTAATTCTCCACAAATTTGATTCATACCATTTTTTGCGAGAAATGCAAAATACGGCTACAAATCAACAAAACGAAAAATTAAACATTTTGGAGACTTTTGTTTGGTCAATTTGTAACCGTATTTTGAATTTAATTCTCCACAAATTTGGTTCATACCATTTTTTGCGAGAAATGCAAAATACTGCTACAAATCAACAAAACAAAATATTAAATATGTGTTTTGCATTTTTCGCAAAAAATTCTAGGAACCAAATTTATGGAGAGTTTAATTCTCCACTAATTTGGTTCATTCCAATTTTTGCTAGATATGCAAAGTATGGCTAAAAATCGACTCCAGAATTTTTAATTTTCTGTTTTGTCGATTTGTAGCCGTATTTTGCATTTCTCGCAAAAATGGTAAGTACCAATTTATGGAGAATTAAACTCTTCATAAATTTTAAACTCTCCATAAATTTGGTTCTTTCCATTTTTGGGAGAAATGCAAAATACGGCTACCAATTGACAAAACAAAAAATTAAAAATTTTGAAGACTTCTGTTTTGTCGATTTGTAGCCCTATTTTGCATTTCACGCAAAAAATGGTAAGAAACAAATTTTTGGTATGAATTTAATTCTCCACAAATTTGGTTCTTTCCATTTTTGCGAGAAATGAAATGCATTTATTTTTGGTTACCACGAAGTACTCAATAAAGTAACGAATACTAAATTGAAGTATTCAGTAATTATTCTTTACTCAAAAGTAATTGGACTGCACATCAGTATACCTCACCCTTGCAGATAGAACTACTCTGTCGAAATACCGGCTTAAACTTTGGAGAACACAAATAACTTACCACTTGTCGTTTTTCGATCTAATTATTTAACGATTTCTGTATGAACTTTGTCCCTTCTGATTAGAGATGGGCAAAGCAGTTCCTTTTAGTTAAGGAGTTCACTCCCACTCGAAGGATCGAGTTCAGTAAATTAGTTTAGGTGAACTCTTCGTTCCCGTATTCTGATGACCTAAAAAAAAGGTCATCGTTCTTCCTCACGTGTCAAATGGAACTGCAGATCAACTGCAGATAACCAAGAAAATGGTCCTCCCGTTCTCGTTCTTCATGTGTTTGACACGTGCCCAACGGCACTGCAGTCAAAAGTAGTGCCAGTCGTTCACTTGAAGAAAACTCTTGTACAACCCATCTTTATTCTGTAGTCACTTCAATTGAAGTGTTTACTAAAATGGAACTTTTCGTACCTTCGTTCCGGACTCAGGACTCAGGACTCACTACCAATTGTCACTTCAATTGAAGTGTTCACTAAAATAGAACTCTTTGCTCCTTCGAGCCGGACTTAACAAAGAACAAGAAGATTTTGTTGGTTGAAAAAAAGGTCATAGTCGTCACTGAAAATAACATTCGTGCGGTCATCGTTCTTCATGTTTTTGTCACGTGTCGAATGGAACTGTAGTTCACCAAAAGGAATGAGTTACTTCACTCACTCACTTCAATGAATGGTTCTTTTGGAACAGTTCACTCCGGAATGATCCATCTCTACTTCTCAAGCACTGTTATTGTATATCATCACGAGTGATAAATCGATTATACTATAATTATATTATAAACTTCCTCTATTGTGTCTTATTCAGTGCAGAGCAGGTTAGCGACATGGTAAAACAGCGACAAAGTTCCAATGTCGCTAACCTGTTCTGCAGTTGAAATGTGTTACCAATTAAATCCCCCTCTGTGTCCTAATTTTGAATCGATTCATTTTTCTGAAAACTGCTTTTTAAGGTATAAAATAAAGAAACTGTAAACTGAAACTGAAACTGAAACTGTCCTCAGTGTGGAAGTATACGCCATTGCATGAATACAAACGAACTACGACCGGAATTCACTTTCGAACTAGTTCGTTAATTGGACTTAAGGGAACGCTCTTCTGAACTAGTTCGTTCGCGAACTACACAAGCCTATTTCAAACCCGATAAAACTGATGAACATCCTTCAAGACCATGCTTTCCTCCCCTGCGCGTAAAATTATTTATTTCTTGATGCTGTCGAATGCAATTCCGAAAATCCACAAATTTCAGGTGTAAAGAACTTTTGAAGGATTAACAGGCGATCGAGAAAGGCTGAAGATCTCGATGTGTCAACACTTGAAATATTTTTTTTAAAACAATTTTCGGTATAGTTGCAACTACAACAATTAGAGTTAGTCTTGAAAAAAAAGTCACGTCGTTCGTTGTTATCTCTTTGGTTTTCAATTTAGCTTAATTAAAATCGAATTATAATTTTGTTTGGATGTTGTTGCACTTATTTTGCGCTTCAGTCCAAGTTGTAGAAAGACTTTAAGTTTAGTGTAGGCTGGTTTTATTTTTTTCGAAAGGAAGTCTCTTGAGTAATTTTGTGTAATTCATCTTTAGATGATCGTGTATTTTGTGATGTGTATACCATTATATCATTTTAGCTATATTTCCTGTACCTTTAGAGCTTATTACTTTTGCTTACGGTAATGCTTTCGGCTTGAATATTACCAATTGCACGAACAATTCCATTTTCAATGTTTAATTATTATTTTCTTTGGAATTGATTTTTTTTCCAGTGTTTCTAGTGTTACGTCAAGCAGTGCTGTTAGTAGTACAGTAAGTTCAGTATCGAGCTCATCGACAACAACCAACAATTTGAGCTCGCCGTCTTTAGGTCTGACTAATACGAAAGTAACAAATTCGACTGCAAAAAGTTCGGGCGGAATCGTTCCGAATGTCCAAATGGTTAGTCAATTTATACAGACTGGATTACCATATTTTCAACAGCCCGCGGTTTATTCTTACGAGGATATTCAAATCATGCAACAGAGAATGCCGCCGCATGTGGTGAGTTCTGTTGCTGAGATGTTGAATGAAAATCATGAATAACGGTGACGAAAAAAACAAGAATAAGAAATAATCGTTGGCTTTATTTTTACAGACTCAGTACTATGATATAAACTATCCGCCAACTAGTTTAGGTGCAGCCGGTGTACGGGATGCGAACTTATCAGTTGCATATTCGACAATGGCTGATGGACGATTCGCACGAAACGACAATAATTCAAGTCCTGTTAGCAATGTATATATCATTTTGTTTTTTATATTCAGAGATTTGGTTTTAATTTTTGTTTCCCCCCCCCCCCCCCCCCCCCCAAAAAAAATCACTTTTGCTCTTCAGGTATCCAGCACGATGTCACAACAGGCAGGATCGAGTGGTACAATGTTAAATGTACCGTACGCCTATTTCTATGGCGGTAATATGATGCCAGGAAGTTTTCAATACAGTGCTCCTGCAATATATCCGGTAAATTTCACTCGTTTAAACTACAGTAAAAATCGAACTTTTCGAATAACTTAATTTCAATTTCTAAACAAAATAGCAACAAATGCCGACTGCAAATGCCACATCGGGCGGACAATTTCCAAAACAGTCCTACAACAGTGGCTACGGAACTGCCAGTTACGATGCATTGAGCCAAGCAACTAAAGACTATAATAAAGGATATATTGAGTATCCCGCCTCGGGCGTAAGTCAACAGTCGAAGGCTCAAAATGTAACAAATCCCCCACAGGCAAGTTCAGGGTCTGATATTACATCATCAATGTACGGCAAAAGCCATGTAGCGCTTAACAAAGTCAATGTAATGTTTAAAAACGAAAAATTTACTTCGAAAATTATTGATTAATAATGAAAAATTTTCGATTTCGATTTATTTTGTGCAGTCGTACGAGAAACAATCGTTCCATTCGGGTACGCCGCCACCATTTAATATGACTGGTACACAGACGGCCGGTGCTACATCAGCTCAACCCTATGGAGTGTATATTCAGCCGATGCCGCCAGCTCATCATACGATGAATTTGCATCAACCTATTCATCAGGTATGTTAATCGTTTTCTCTTCTTAATTTATTGTAGTTTTTTGTTTCCTATTATATTTATTATGTATTCGTTGTTTACGCGTAGAGTACTCATTATAAATTATAGCATGCAATTATAATTTTTTTTATTCAGCATTTATATCATTCAATAAGTTCACGTTATATTTTTTTGGTGTTGGTGCATTGTATAAAAAAGTGAGAGAGATTAAATTAAATCGAATGAATAGAATATTTTCTACTCAATGAAAATGAATTTTATGCAATGCAAACACAATTCTTGGCATTTTTTTCTACTAGTAGTTCTGTAATAACAATTTTTTTTAGAAGCTTTAGTAGTTTTCTTTTTTGTTCCCTTTTTATGGGTTAGTTTTAGTGTCAATCAAGAGTCGAGCTCTTTAGTGGTTATTGTTCGAAAAATATATTTAATAAGGTAATTCTCAAACTTCATTCCATGTACACGAAATGTTTCTCGTAGCATGAATTGTTCGGTCAACTCATGATTACGCAAATAATTTCTTTTTAAATATTTTCTGTAGACTCCTTCGAAGATCGCCATAGTATCGAATTACTTTGTCTCAGTCCATTAATAACGTAAAACAGTTTAGGGGAGGGTTCGAACAGTAAAACATCCCTTGATTTCGTGAAGAGAGGGAAAAGACCCGCTAGTTACGTATATTTTGTTCACAAATGTATTTCTAAATGTTAAGCGAAAAATACTTTTTCACATAAAAATGAAACAAAACTCCATTGATGAAATATGAAATGCATTCAAATCGTATTCGGCTTCCTACGAGATCCATGATTTCATCCGCTTCATGATATCAAGGCCTGGTGGGAAAAAAATGGTTTCTATCCTTCAGAAAAAAGCGGTGAAAGTTGAACTGTCACCATGAAGGCATTGGCCAGTTGCTTTATTTTCCGAAATCTTTAGAAATTGAAGCTTCACCATAGTAAGCCTTTGACCAGGTGCCTTATTATTTTCACTGGCATTCTGCTTTCAAGTCACTGCGTTACAGTCTTTATTTTTGTTAAAAGAAAAATGTTTGCGCTCTGAGGCATGCTCGTACTTTCTTACTGACTGATTTTTGCCATTATCCTGTAAGAAAAGAGAATCGTTTAGTTAAGAATATCGCGTTTAAAGAGTAGACGCACACTTCATCGACGAGCTCCTTGTTGAATCATTCGTCAACCATCAAAACAACCCAAATGCATCGAACTAACAAGCAATAAAAAGCATAGTGAAAGAGAGACTGGAATTCAGCAATATTAGTATAATCTATCGGTGGTCCGATTGCGGAAGAGAATGACTGAGCCTTCCAAAAACGATTGGATTTAAAGCGGAGAAGGCCCGTTGTCCCCTTTGTTTGACGGGTCTACAATTGTTTTCCACCGAAAAAAACTGTAATAACTTTACTTAACTTGTCCATAACAACCATCTCCAAATCTCCAGGTATTCCAAGTCACTTAGGCAACAGAGTATGTGTTATGGACATTGTTCGGAGGAGTGAGTTTTATCAAACTGCATCGCGTGATTAATGGACGCCCTGTTAATACAGACTTCAAAAGATTAGTATCCTCCAACCACTTTTCAAAATAGTTAGGAAACTACACCCGAACGAATATACTCTTCCTCACAGCCCAACTTGGACTCTAGCCTCCCGAAGTCGTCGCCTCCAATCGTCTCGATCCAAAGACCACGTCCTCCAGCTGCTGTCTTCATCAACCGAGTCTTCCCAACGCTTGCGTGGTATGCCTACTGATCTGTTACCACTCGTTTTGTCTTTAAAAGCACGCTTGGGGATTCTTCTGTCTTCCATCCGCTCTACATGACCAGCCCACTACAGTTTACGTAGATTGATGAGCGTTGAAGCTTCTGGCTCCTTGCACGAATATGCTATACCGGTTTATTTACTATTCGTTCCTCGAAAATTTCTAGAACGGAATACTGTACCGAAACGATCTCTTTCCTCCAAGCTACGGACCTCTAACAATTCAAGACCAATGTGGTCATCAACATGTGAATAACGTTTCGAGCCATTCCTTGACTAGTTATCTACCAATTTTATTACACTCTATTCATGCGCAATCGCTGGCATATACGAGACTAATGTTATTGTGTAGTAGAGCTAGTCGTTTTGATAATTAGATGTTAAACCAATTCTCAACATGCTTTGACTGTTGCTTGGGATGTTATACATTCCTTGCTTAGTATCGATTTACGTAAGTAACCAATTGCGGAATAATATAACAACTCCTGCTAGAGATGAGTCGTTCACGAGGAACTGTTTCAAAAGAACACTTCATTGAAGTGAGTGAGTGAAGTAACTCACTCCGTTTGGTGAACTGCAGTTCACGTGACAAAACACTTTACCACCCCTTTTTTTGTCATCATCTTCTAGATCGACTGATCTTATTTTTTTTGTCATCATCTATCTTCTAGATCTAGATCGACTGATCTTTTTTTTTGGTCATCATTTTCGAGATCTCCTGACCAAGTTGAACTATGAATGAACTAAAAGAACGGATTAGTTCGCGTACGAGAGATTGATAGAATACTAAGGAAAGAATAGTTCCGTGAACTATTTCACTGAACTTGTTCCTTAAAGTGAGTTACTCAGAGTGAAGTACTTCACTAAAAGGAACTGCTTTGCCCATCTCTAATTCCTGCATCAATTTTTGACTCGACGACAACTGAAGTCCTATTGGACTGCTCTTATTTTCCCAAGTCCTATATTCTGTAAACCTTATCACAGAATTATTCGAAACAGCTTCCCGGTTGTGTTCTTCGAGCAGGTCAACTATTGTTACTATAGAATTATTCTATTTAATTTTAATAGCACTCTTTTCACTATTGTTTTAATGTGAAATGCACTTCAACATTCCTTCAAAGAAGTTCTAAATGTATTATCAACCACACACAAGCGATTACAAGACCTCCACTTTTCCACCATCACATTTAATTTCTTATGTGAAATGCACTTAATCACACCAACTAAAGCTTCGGTCACAGATATATAGTCCGGCTAAGATTAATAGAGATTTTTCGATCTTCAAATTCAATACATGCAATGAAAAAAAGTAAGGTGTATTTCTCTTAATATTAATTTGCTTAAAAATCTCTGTTAATTTTGATCAGGCTAGACATAAAATGGACACATTATTCTCGGCAAAGTCTCTGTAATTTTTGAAGATTAGTCTATATTCGGATGTTGGTCGATAAATCAATAAATTGGATTAATGCTCTCAAATCGAGAGTATAATTTCAAGTATAGCTTTTGGTATTTAGTGTTGGTGAAATCAAAATCTGCATTTTTTCAAGAATGTTTACCCGGTTTCAATAGAAATATTTCTGCCCGGCATGGCACATTATGTTCTTGTGAAAACGAAAAATCGGAGAGATCGAAAAAGGGAGGTTGTTCTGTGCGAATGTAGCGCCTGGTTAAGTAAAAAAACTATCACAGGAAAATTGATTTCAGGCTGAATTAAAGATGAGGAAAAGTTCTCTTCCACCATGATGAGATTACATAATGTTCGAATGTGCTTCACTTCCACTCTCTTTCGATTTATTTCTCTTTCAAAATCAGATTTATTTGGAGGCGACTGCAATCCATTGGTCTATAGCTAGAATCTCCCATCAAAATGTTGCTCTTATGAACTGATTGGTCGTAATAAGTTTTACGCACCTTTTCGATTATATTTTTTTTTGATCGCACAAACATCTCATGCGTAGCTGTTTTTCCGGGACAGGTTGTTAAAATGTAAGGTTCTTGGAATATTTTCTAATTTACGTATTTTTGTGTTTGTTTTAATATTTTTGGAAGAGTTTTGTCCTTTATATTGGCGATCAGCTGTGTGATTTTTCTTTTTATATTTTTGAATTAAATTTAGTCTCGAAAGTTTTATCAATTAAAATTTCATAGTGAAAAGGAATACTTTATTATAAAGCATAAACCCTTTTGCTCCTTAGCTTGTTTTTGAGAACGAGTAAAGGCACAAGGGTCAATAATGTTCAGTGATAATATAATTGGTTATAAAAAGTCCAATTTGAGCGCGATATTGCAGACACAAAGATTTCACATACAATCACCGCACTTAACCCAAAGTTCGAAGTTCTTAAAATATTAATGCACAGCCTTTTTATTCTGAACCTGTGTATGGTGCCACGACACGAATATTCTTTCTTGGATTGTCGTGGCTGAGGAAGGGTGAGCAGACAGGGCGCTATAGTACCAGAGCGCCCTGACAAGTCGCGCAATGCATCGCTTCTCGGCCTCTCATGACCTATCCCAAATTTTAATACCCTGGTTTAGTCGGCGTGAATAATTTTTGTTGTATGGTCTGATTTTTCGAGGTCGCGGCAAGTGCGTCACTCCAGCTCGAACTTCAACGACCAATTTGAACGTTGGCGAAATTGTCCCACTGTATCTCGTACCTTACCTTTCCCTTCAATTATTTTGACTTGAAAGAGTCAAAGTCACTCCAAGGCCTCCGTTTACAACACGTTCAATCGAAATTGCTACCCAAAAGGTAACTTAAAACTGGGCACTACGTGTCTCTCTGCGAAATGAATCTGAATCGCTCTAACCGACTTATTTTACTCGAAGGGTTAATATCTGCATTACAATAAGTTTTCTGCCTGAATTTTGTAATTTAGGCATGGAAAACGATTCGATCTCTATTCGAATGCTTTCTGTAGACGCTACATGGACGAGGACATCGTTTTCGCCTCTCTAGAGCTCTTTTCTCGTCTACTCTTCCTACTTTTCAATAGTCTCTGCGATTTGGTCGATATGACGATTATGAGAATCCAACACTTCACTGAAAATTTCAAATGATTGTAGGACTGAATTTTGATGTTACAGTAGAACAGGGAACAGGGACTGTGCAAAACTGGTCACTTTATGCAATTGGTCAGATTATAAAAATAATTTAACAACTTAAATTGGAACCTTTTAGCAAGTGGTCAAGATAGGAAGGTAGTCACTTCTTCAGGTTCTATTGTATATCCTTTCACATCGGATGCCACCGGCATCGCTTAATTCTCCAACCTCCCTTCAAATTTTGTGTAAGTTTATCGGAAAATGTTGTGGTTATTCCTGTAATTTATTTTTTAGCTATAAGTAAATCCTTACAAGCGCTCACGAGTTCTGAAGAAAATCTTTGATTAAAAAAGGCAGGACCTACTGTTTATGGAGTTAATGGACCGCTTTGTAATTTTCCTCCAAATTTTCCACGCCTGCTTCAAACAAAATCTCACGAATCTGTTAAAAGTTTTTCATATCGCGAGTGATAACTTTTGCTGTTTATTTAATTTATTAGAAACTTTTTCGCTGGTCTTCAAATTGGTGATCAATTTTGTTTGTATGATATGATCAGCGAGTTATTGCGTCTTACTTCTCCTGTTCAGGAATGAATTTTACTGCAAGAACCGTGAGGAAACTCGTTCTCTGGAGCGTAGGAGCGAGTTATATTACTGAAATTATTCCAAGTCGGCTGTATGGCGTCTCACTTTCCCTGTTCAGGAATGAATTCAACTCTAAGAACCATGGGAACACTCGTATTTTCGAGGGAAGGACCGACTTTATTGCTGAAATTATTCCAAGTCGCCTCTATGTGCCAATTTTCCATTTCTCATCCCAGAAAATTAAAAAAATAAAACTATATTAAGAATACAGATATCGTTCTCGTATCTTAACCAAAGTTGATAAGAGTTCGCTAAAGGTGAAAAACAATTGATTTTCAATAAGAAAATACCCTGTCTACAACAGATCTATTTTTTAGATTAATTTTGATGTGATGCTTATCATACGGGGTTCGTATGATAAGAGTCACTTACAAATAATAAGACATAACACTTAATGATTCACCTAGGAATCGTAAGCGTGAACATATGCTTCACTTGTTGAATCGTTAATGATTCCCTTACGATTCATCATTGTATATTTTTTAATACTCAATAGGATAAGATAATTGTTTTTCAGAAGTTTGTACATTCAACTCTTACTTCACCACAACAAATGAATATATAAGTTCTTCGTGCAATGTTCAATCAATATCATGCATTTAATTTTATCACTACTGATTGTCTGTTATCCTCCACACATTAATCCACATTAAAAAAAAAAATTCAATTAAATCAAAACAATCCCTCCCTCGCTTGTGTTCAGCATAATTTGCAAAGCAGCTTTTTTTATTCTTACAATGTTTTTTTTTGTTTAATCCGCTAAACATAAAACGAGTTTTTAAAAATAAATTACAACCAAAAACAAAATTTATCTATTAGGATTCATTGAGATTTTTTATTTATTCTAGGATTATTATTTTAACCAACAGTAAAACAATAGAAACCAAAAATCTTAAATAAATTATTATAAAGAAAGAAAAAAAAACATCATTATAAAATTAAAAGCTACATAAAAAGATTTTGAGCATCACAGTTGCGTGCGAAGAAGAATTCAACAATTTATATAATAAATAAATTAAATATTTTGCTTACTCTCGTATCTCTAAAAAGAAAAAAGTACAGACACAACGACTGAATAAGTTCTTTTAAATTATTCAGCCTTATTTATTACTTTCTATGTTACAATTTCTTCAAACAACAATAAATATTAATGAATCAGAAATAGAAATACAATATATTTTTTTTTTAAAATATGAAAAATATCAAAAGAAAGAAATTTGCATGCAATTTTTTACTGTTTTGGTTTATTTTTGTTCGTCTTAGATGGACGGCAGAATTCATAATTCATCACGACGGGTAAGTTTGAATAAATTTTTTTTTTCGTTTATCGTTAATTTGTTTCTTTAATATGTCAAATTAATATTTTTGCTAAATTAATTATTATATTATTTATTTTACATATAATAGTTTTTAATTGGTGTAGTTTTCAACTTATTCTGTGCTTGTTTACGTCTTTTAAGCTGTTTCCATGTTGTTTTTTTTTTACTAATTTGGCCATGTATTGTAGTTTTCTTTTTATTGGTTTCAATTGTTTATATTTTTTTACTTAGCGTTAAGTAGACAGCACATTGTTTTATTAAAAATATTCATGGCTTCGATAATTTTCAATTTGATGGAATTATAATCGAATGGGTGGGGTTTCTTCAGTTTTTCGATATTAAAATACTTACATTCAATATATATGTTGAATTTTGAATTGATTTTTAGCAAACGACTTACAAGGCAAATTTTTTCGATTCTACTAAAGCCGGCTACATAATTCTCCTGCTTTTCTTGTTTTTCATATTTCGCGAGTTTTTCGTCTTGTTTCACGAAACATATGAAACTCGCGAGAAAGTCATGAAAAAATCGTTTTGCATAGTTTACGTCACTTTCTCGTCGAGTAAATGTCGTCAAAAAACCGCCACCAGTAGAGAAAACTCACGAATCGTGAAACACGAATAACGAAAAGCAAAAACTCACGAAAAACCTTCTACACAGTATTCACGAGAAAAGTGCGAATGACGCGATATAGACGAAACGCGATAAATGTGATCGGTGTCCTTCCTTCCACTGATTAAAATAGATAAAAATTCAACCAATGAAAATCGATGAAAATTCATAAAATGAAAACATTTTTTTTTTGGCTAGAGTCTTAACCTTTTTTTTGTGCTACAAAGACGAAACCATTATTAGGCGCATTTTCAAGTGAAGTAATTGCTAACATAAAATAATCGCTTCATTGCCATACGAAATCAAAGAATTTGTGTTGCTTCATTTCTCTAAGACCCTTTAAAAATTCCGCAACCCAAACATGTTTCGATTCGGCACCTACTAAGCTGTCGAATGAAAAGCAAGCCAACTCGTTTGGATGTCGCTTGATTATCTGGCAGTCTGGAAAAATAATAAATAATAATAATAATCAATGGCGCAACAGCCCAAGGCCTAGGCTAAATAATGCGAGACCAACGGAACACTAGGATGTGAAGTGGTCAGCTACAAGCTCGTCCGTGATTATTACCAGTCTGGAATAATAGTGGTGCCTTTTTGATTTCAGTTAGTATATTGATGTGTCGTTGTGGAACAATCTGTTTCGTGAGTGAAATTTTTACCTGCAACTTGTTTTTTAGCACAACACGAAAACCGTCTCGCGGCTTAGCACAGGAAGGGTCAATTTTCCTGAAGTACTGTTGCATCTAATATTTGTAGATTGTAAATGGTGGAGGACGGTCTAAAATCCCGATTCACTCCTCAGTGTGATAATTGTGATTGTTCTTCCTTATTATAACTCACTCATGACGGTTATATCAATAACTTGTAATATGCTCTGGAAGTGAGTTAGATATGAGTATATTAGATATCTAATCTAATCTAATCTAGATATGAGTAGTTCCAATGGTGTTAGGAAGTAATATCCTAGAAGTCTGGGTCTTATGTATGCGAGTTCTTCGCAATGGTATAGAACGTGCTCTACCGTTTCCTCTCTCCTCCTTAATATGTAATTTTGTAGTGCGTTCAATACGAACCCATGTCCTCTGTGGTAGTACAGTACTGGCCCAGCAGACCGAAAACAAGAAAATCCGTAATGCCGGTTTTCCACCAAACAGCAAAAAAGCATTGGGAAATTCTCTGAACATTTCTCAAAGGTTACGGTAAGAGAAATCCCACGGAACACGAGTTTTTGTTTTGTCCGTCTTGTGCTCCTGACTAGAAATTCATGCGATTTTCGATAGATTTCCATATGGCGAGGTTGAACGCTTGTTCCGTGGGATTTCTCTTACCGTAACCTTTGAGAAATGTTCAGAGAATTTCCCAATGCTTTTTTCCTCTTCCAAAAGCTTAGGAAAATTTAACTTTCTTCTTTTTTTACCAGCTTTGGCGCATGAAATATAAAATCAGTAGAATTTTCTGCAATCATAAACGATCATCACAGTACGCAATTTTGTCGATCCTGTATATATTGCGCCAGATCGGACTAAGCGAATTATTTTTCGCTTCTACTTCGTTTTAACTACTTTTGGTATAGAATCCTTATAAGAAATTCAAATAGAATTTACACAGTTTTCCACGATATAGGGTCACCGTCTTTAATTCCACAAATAGCTAAGAATTCATGACAGTTTTTTCTTCACTACCAATTTCAGCTATTGCAGTTGTGACAATAGAAAAAGCTAAAATTATTTGTGGAATTAAAGACGGTGGCTCGGAATAGGCGCAAGGCTCGCAACTGGGTATCTTACCCTATCAGGATGTCCGATATATCCGAATTCTCCCTGATAATTCCAGGAAATTATTTTCCTTTTTTATCAAGGAATTACAGCTAAATTTTCCAAATGAAATCTGACAGAAACTGTCCGAGGACATAATAGTTAGTTTTAGTTTTCAGAAAGCTCTGCCGCAGCACACTCTAGGCACCAAATAAGGGCCCATAGCGATCCTTTTGGAAATATCTTGGAACAAACTAACTAATCACCTACAAAACATCCTAGATCCCTAATAAGCTGGACCAACTTGACATGCCCTATCGACCTTAGATATTCCAAATTGTAGAAGAAAAGACTGTCCACTTCAGGCGCATCCTTGCAACCGCCTGACATTCACACAAAATGTGAGTTATGTCCTCCACAGCACATAGGTGAATGCAGTACCTACACACGTCAGAGTCGCTTTATTGGTCTACGGGCGGTTAGTCAATCAAGGCCTAATAGTGTAATTTCATGATAGCGGACTATCCCGTCAGAAGATTGAGCACTTCTCGTGCGAACATTCGGGTTGAAAGTTGAAGCAACATCTTTCGATTACATGCGAACGTAAAAATTAACAATCCGTTAATAGGATTGCCTTGTTTGTAGTGGAATGTATGTGCAACAATGTATAATTCGTAAAGCCGGGTTGACACGTTACGAGTTGAATCGGAACGAGTGAGTTCCGATAGTCACTCGGACATTACTCGGACAAGTTGAGCGCTGTCCGACCTTACTCGTATCGGATTATAACACGAGTACACGATACGAGTAACGTTCGAGTGACTATCGGAGTTCACTCGTTCCGATTCCACTCGTAACGTGTCAACCCGGCTTTGATCCATTGATCCATTGAAAAATCAACTCCTCCTTACTGCCGGCCTTTTATCTCCACGAATCAGTAGACAAAACTCAAAATAGCGATCTGTAGATTATCGGATTTTCCGTTCTGATTGCTCACCAATCGAACCCAGCCTTAATATTTTGTCTTGCCGGATTTCACTAACGATTAAGTTATACATGAAATCATAATCTAATTTTTCGTCTACCATATAATATCACATTTTATTTGCCTGTAAAATGCTAATTAAATTAACCGGTTTCCAAATAAAATTTACAAACACGTTCGTTCAAACTATACAATCAATTAATGCATTCTGTGTATAATTAAAGCATCTCATTCTCAAAAAAAAAAAAAAAAAAAACTACAATAGTTCAAAAAATTTATTTTCTTTTTACTTACAGGATTCGAACAGCACCGGGCAACGTCAGCAGCCTAATAGCCAGAGTAAAACTGGAACGAAACAAGGCTACTCGGCATCATATTGGCCACCACCGAATTGAATCGATTGAGATTGAATCCAAATTATTTTCTTTCGCTTCCGACAACCATTTTTTTTTGCTAAAAAAAAAACAAAACAACAAACAACATAATTCTACATGTACATCAATTAATGGATGTGTTCTCTCAGAAAACAATAACAACACAAACTATAAAAAAAAATAACATACAAAAAATATTGGATATTGTTTATTTAAATGTTAATCTTCTTTTTAAAACAAAAAAATAGTTAATAGTAAACACACGACTTTATATGAAAAACAAAACAAAAAAAAATAATAATAATGAAAAATAATTTAAATTTTTCTCTTTCTTCTCTCTTTGTCTGTTCGCCATCATGTCCAATCATTTCTGCCTGTTCATCCTTAAACTACAGATTGCTGAATATGTTCTCCCTAAACCACAACACCACAACCACCAAACCACTACACACTCTCAAAAAGTATTTGCTATAAAATTCCCAATTTACATAAACAAAAAAGAAATACCATCTCCCACACAAAGCATCGCAAATAAATGTATGTTTATAATTAGTGATAATAAAAGAAAAATAAAAATTAAAAACACATAATATACATGGAAAGAGAAACTACATACATAATAAAAATAAAATATAAGAATAAATTTGTCTTTGTCACTTAATGAAATGGGGAAAAAATTTATAATAAATAAAAATAAATGTAATAAGAAAATAAATAGCCCACTATTTTTTATCATATTCAATGGAGTAACTATTAATGTTTACAATATTACTTATATGTCCATCTTTCTCATTGTCGTCTTATATTTATTTTAATTTGTTTTAATTACATTATACAAAATCATTTATTATATATACATTAATATACTTACTTCTTCTCCGTTTTTTTTTTTTAAAGAAAAAATGGAAACCATTAATAAGCCGATCAATTGAATTATGTTTAATTATAAATTTTTTTTAGTAAAATTAGTGATTTTTATTTTCAAAATTTTGATGGAAATTCTTTTTAAACCAATTTCTCCCAAAAAAATTAATGAACGGAAATAATGGAAAAACGCTTTAAAATGAATACTTTCTTTCTTTTTTTTTACACTATAATAATTTTAAAATATATGTTTTATTCTTTTTTTTTTTTCTATAGCTTAACGAAAAGTTCTGTGTAAATTAATGCTATAAATATAAAATTTTGTGTATCATATAGCATCGATGTTGTATTGATTAAAAATTGAAATTGTTTCTTTTTATACAATAAACAATAAGAAATTTACACTAATTCTATATTTACCATATTTAACACATAAAAGAAAAAAGAATTCGATAATAAATAAAACAACAAAATAAAATTTATGGGAAAGTAAAACATGAAATAAACTTTATCATTTTTTTTTTAAGAAAATCAAAAATTATTTACAAAATAGAGTGAAGCATTATAATAGCTCGTGGTCGTAAAATTTCATACGAAATAAAAAAAAAAAAACAAAAATAAATTATATAATGCAATTTGCAATACAAATTTAACTAATTTTCGTTTTGATTATTTTTGTTTTTGTGAGGATCTGGTTTTGGTTTTTGGAAGAAATTTTTTTGTATTTGCCTCTGATTTTTCTTTTAGGGTGAAAAGCCTTGCAATGTTTAGTCAATTGATGTTTATGTAGAGACCTTTAGTTAGCTTAAACTGTTTTTATTTTTTTAAGCCTAGTACGGACCTCGATCGCTAACTTACTATAATATATCTCTACAATCTCTACAGTGAAAAATTCGTTGTGTAGAATAATATGGATGGGATAGGAACAACAAATTCAAATGAGAAGATAGCAAAATTATCGTACCGCAATACAAAATTAAATAGCAGCACAATTAAATGGCGACGAAAAAGAGGTCTCCACGGTTTTAGCGCCATCACTTGGTCGATGAGCGAACTGTTGAATCGGAGCAAAATTTTGTCTCGAAGTCTGTACCACCAAAGAGGAAGGCCACTCGAAAATCGAGTAAGGAAAATTTTTTGATCACTTATATACATTTCAAATGGAAATCAAAATTTTGCTAGAGGTCCGTACTAGGCTTTATGTCTTAACTGGTTTTGAAGCACTCAAGAAAGTGTTCGATCATTGGAGAAGTATGTAACTAATAAGAAACAATTGATTACCTGTGTAGATAGCTGTACGCGAATGAGAGAATAATTTTTTTCTTTGAATTTTGACCTACACAGTGTATTCGGGAGGGGAAAATATACATATAACAAAAATTATCAATCTCCCTGCAAGAAAATTACCAGGTAAGTCCGCCGGAGCTCCGGTGTAGCATTAACCGGTAATCTTTCAGTTAAAACGGATAGGTGTCGGTACAAAAATTAACTTATATACTTACTTATACATATATTACATGCGTGTAATTCTCTACCTCTTTTTTTTAATATTGATTATTAATTACTCCTGGTTAATGATAACCGGTGGTTACCGGGTAAAATACGGAAACAGGTACCGAAATTTTTGCGACATTTGAAAAACAGCTAGAAGCTTTGGGAAGTCGGATGGCGCGTTCTGTTAATGTTTATTGTATATATGTAGATATCATAGATATAAATATATATATACTGGAGATGACAAGCAGCGGTTGAGATGAAGGCGAACGTCGTCGCATTCACTTGCACGCAAAACAACAACAAATTGACATAATGCACCTGTTTTGTCTCACTCACTCACACGCTAAGACAACAACAATTTGATACATATAACGACCATTTTTGTCTCAATTCTCATCGAGTTTTTGGCTTCAAAGCGCTTTATACAAAACCGGTGGCTTGTCGTCTCGAATAACTCTATGGTACACATATGCAATAAACACTATCAGCACGCGCCATCCCTGCAAAGAAAGCACTACTTGAGTTGCAGGTTGGCCTAATGCAATAATCGCATAATTTAAAAAAAAACATCTCAGGTTTGAAGGTTCAAATTCGAATGGCACAGCCGTTGATCATTTCAAACTTGCTTTGTCAGTTGCACGAGTATATAAAGGAGAGTTACATCCGCTAGAAGTAATTTCTAACACCAGAAAAATTCTGGTGTCACTGTATTCAATTTTCTGAATGTATGCGTACTTTCGGGTAGCGCGTTCTTGCAAGGGCTTGCTGCACCCCAATTGGGGGCACAATACCATAGCAACAATTTTTTTTACTAGTCTTTTTAGTTTCTTCTTAGATAAACTAATACGGATGGGCTACACATGTGTAAATGTATAAATTTTTATGACATCAAAAGAAGCTAGAAATGAATCACACTTTAGGGATTATTTCTTTCCTATAAGTGGAATGGACGCCTGAAGCAACCGAAACTAGATACCCTTGTTACTACCTCTGGGATACCTCAGGATTTTTCACAAAATCAAAAAAATTAACTAACCTTTTGGAAGTCCAGACGTGTTTCGATTTAAGCGACGAAATCTCATTAGTGGACTCATGGAGATATATGTAGTAGAGATGGCGAGCAGTGACTGTTTTGAAGGAGGACGATTTCTCGTAAAGGACCGGCGATATTCACTATGCTACTATCAGCATCTCACTCACATGAATACTAGGCTACTATTTGCATTTCACTGCCACCGAGCATGAAACGCTCCATACAAAAACGTTCAATTTTGCATCAAAATGCTTCAAAGTGCTTCATACAGAAACGGCGTCTTGCCGTCTCTTTTATCTATATCTCTTTCAGTAGGCTCAACACTTATACTAATCAATCCTAACTCCTTGTTTTTTCACAAAGATTTTTATTTTAATTTATACGTTAATTTGCGCTAATTAAGGCTAGAATTTTCCTGATACATTCATCGATCAGTTCAATGTCTCCATGAAAGTAATCCGCAGAAATGTTAACGGCCCACGTTCGTACCTTTCTTCATACAACTTGTTTTATATCGACAAAATCTAACACATTCTGGACGCGATCGCTCGCTGCGTTTCGATCTCTGATACGTATACAACCTCCGATTTAAAATTATCGGAGCCGAAATCGGAGGTGTAAAATGAATCGGAAGTTTCGACCTTTCTTTGTCTTTGGGATGATTCAAGCTAAAAATTTGAAACTACGTATATAATTTTCAACCCAAGTGAAAAACATGACAAAATAATTTTGATCGTCTTTTAAGCATTTCTCAGTTTATCGTTGAAATAGTCGATCGGGAAACTTAATGACCAGGGGCCTTATTACTGAATACAATACGATCAAAATCTATCGTAAATTCTAAATTTCAGTATGCCGAATTCAGTAATAAAGGCCCAGATGAATAAAAATATAGGAGTTTTCTATGCTTATCAACGTAATCTAGAAAGCACACCTATTTAAATATCTCAAAGGTTCACACTCTCCAAATTATTTTCTAGACGACATACTATAGTGGCAAGTTGAAAACCATGGAGGCTAATCCATCTCCCTGCTTTAAACCACCTTCCCTTCGAAAGGTGATTGTCAAATTGTTTTCTAGTCTCACTTGGGATTCAGTGTTAGTCTTTGTGAATCTCGTTAGTCGGACTTCAAAATCAAGCATGATTTGGTATAGTGCCCTTCTGTGGATTCTGTCGTATGCTTGTTTAAAATCCACGGTAATTTGGTGCATAACTGCAATATTTTCAGTATTCCTCAAGCACCTGTTTCCCATAGGATATCTGGTCTATTGTAGATCGTCCGGTTCTGAATCCCTCTTGGTATTCTCCAACTGTTTCGTGAGTATAGGGCTTAAGACGTTGTTCAATCATTTTTATCTGTATTTTGTAGGACGTACACAACAATGCAATTCATTTGTAATTTTCACAGCAGAGTTTGTCTCCTTTCTAGTAAATCCGACATACAACTGCTTTTCGCCAATCATCGGGTATATTTCCCTCTGTCAAAATTTTGAAGAGCCACTAGGTTGTGTAGTATTTCCGCGTCACAGTTTCAACTGCTTATCAGAAGTTAAACTGGTGTTTCGTCAAACTCCGGCGCTTTGTTTAATTCTTGGTCTCATATGATGCTTTCATTTCAGCTAATTCGGAGGGTGTTCTTCAGACAGTTTTTTTTTCGGTTATGATATTGGTGCCGCGAAGCACGCTGTCGGCAGCCGAATTAAGTGTGCAGTTCGTGCAGTAGCGTTTCCGTTCACTAGTCAGCTTGTATGCAGTAGAATTTTTTGGTGAATGTTTTTACAGTACATTTTAAACTGAAAATAAAAGTTTTCCGAGTTCAATACTGTTAAATTTATTTTTGTGTGTCGTTTCGAGCTCGACTAAGTCCTTAATCAAACTCATCTATTTTTTGGTCTATGTCGCGGACAACTGACATCGGGTTGGGACTCGACCTCTTCGCTGATATTACCTATGATCGAATTTGTAATATCTTTTCGACTGATTTTAATTTTTCTTTCAAAGCTCACACCCTTTTTTGTGGGTTGTTAGCCAACCATCCAACCATAGGATTCTTGAGAGTGGAAATTATTGAAAAGTAAGAAGAACTTGGTATAAGAAAAAGCAAATAGTACCACGAAGAACCTCATTTACTAAACGGTTTTTTTTTCATTGACAAAACTAGATGTAGTGGTTAAAATTTGTAATCTTTTTATTCCGGACAAAATAACACGATTATCTAAGATAGTTATTGTTTCGTTAGAGAATATTGTTTTCTTATTAATATTTTATTTAATTTAATTCTATACTTTGTTTAGGGACTTTAGGCAGATTGTAAATTTTTATACGCAACTGTATCTAGGAAAAATGGGTCATTTTATTTTTTTCTATAACATTGTCCACTTATTGCCCCAATTTTTTTCCTGACTATATTCGAACATATACTTTGAAAAAAGAAAATTTAATTACAAACTCGTTGAAGCAACTGAATCTATTCTTAAAACACATTACAAATAAACACTGAATCAATTATTAAAAATATAAAGCAAATATTCAAAAATTATATATCTAAGTAAAACTTTATATAAAGAAAAGGAAAAGAAGAGAAAAACTAAATTGTATTAAATAAATTACATAGATAACAACGTATAACCTACAAGTAACATACTTATTATTACACACTTAACATTAATTAATTATAAAAAGGGAAATACATAAATAATAAATAAAAAAAAAAAAAAAATCTTGATAATGTAAAAGATACAACAGAGTACATACAGAAACACATTTACATACTACAATTAAATAAATACAAGTAAACTACATTTAAGTAAGAAATGATGAATTATAATAAATACTATAAATGATGTAATCATACAAACAAAAATACAGTTTTAATATATAAATAACATATTTTATTCATTTTCACTCTTTCTCGACATTTCGAAATAACGTGAATGGGATTACAGTTACGATTAATTATAAATAAGATAAAATTGGATAAAAAAAAAACATATAAATGATGAAAATAATGTTTTTTTACTGTTTATAAAAAAATAAAAATTTAAATAAAATGTGTAATGAGAAAAAAACAAATACATACATGAAAATATTGTAAAAGGTAGAAGACGAGCCCAAGACAGAAAAATGGGAAATACAAAATAAAAATTTACTAGAATTTATTATATTGTATTGTAACATGGAGAAGAGATTGTTTTTTTTATATTTGTTTTCCATGTCCTTTAAAATGGCGATTCACTAAAAATGGTTTGGTCGTTTTATTGTGGTCTGAAAAAGGCAATGAAATGACCGAACTAGTTCCCAGTTAATTCCGGTCCTAGTTCGTTTCTAGGAAATAGTTCTTCATCACAACTATTCTTCTACTCTCGCTCTCGTGAACTGCGAACTTAAAAAAGGAAATAGTTGGTCCGCGAGGGAAGTGAGGATACTAGTTTTTCTTTTTCAGGTTATCATATTTATAGTCTTGCGAACTGTGAACTTAAAAAAGGAACTAGTTGGTTCGTGAGTGAAGTGAGGATCTTTTTTTTCGGTCATCACATTCAGTCTTGGGAGCTCCGAACTTCAAGAAAGGAACTAGTTCGTTCGCGAGGGAAGTGGACACAGCATTTATCATTTCTTTCTCGCGAATTGCGAACTACAAGAACGAACTAGTTCGCGATGGCTCGGGAACTAGTTCGCGATGGCTCGAGAACTAGTTCGTTCAAATCACTAAGGTGAACTAGAATGCGCAAGCCTAGTGTGAAGAAACAAGCATTTTTTAGGCTAAGATTAAAATTTTCAACTTTCAAGTTTCAAGAGTTTTTGGTTGTTTTTCGGCGTCCTGTAGAAACCACGAACACAGAAAAATCCCGATTGGAATCGATCGTTGTCCTAATTATTGATTCCCTTAAGGACATACTCGACTGGGGTAGTCTTTTTGACGAAAAATCATTACAACAATCCTTAACTGTACTTTACAATATCTTGCCTAAGCAAATAGAACGGCATGTACCGCTCAGTACCTCCACAAAATCCCGTCACCCTGTCCAACGGGACCGTTCAGAGCGTTGCGCATAAACAATTTTTTTCACAAGAATTAAAAGCAAGCCAAATCTGACTCTGCTTACATACGGTTTGTGGCTCAGCGCACATTGGTCAGAAATTAAATAGAGTCTGCCTTTTCTGCATATGTCGAAAAAATCAATGCTAGTTTGGCTCAAAATGAAACTAAGCTGTTCTGGTCTCATGAAAACAACACCAGAAAAGTTTCTCAAGCAAGCAATGTCTTAAAAATTCTTGCATGGCATTCTTGCATGGCAAAACAACAACAGTGCGGTTACAACACACGGCAGCGTTAATATCGTATTATCTGCCATTCGGATATTAACTCGACTTAATACGTAATTATTTGACTATTATCTCACTAATTTAATACAGTTCCAAAGTCTGTATTAATTTGTGCGACGATATTATTAAAAGCTTGTCGCAATGCGATGTATCGAAGAGCTTCTGTTTTTTCTTCAGTAACATTTGTTTCTAACATTTGTTGAATGAAATTGAATAATTAATAATATATAAATTTCTGTAAACCGATAAAACGCGTAAAAAAGAGTTCTGTTGGCCATTTCTGACGAGCAGAAGCTGAAAAATGGTTGGAGGGACAGTTTGCCAGACTTACGGCAAGCGAAACAGAATTCGAATGTTTTGCGGCAATTGAATTGTCAAATTGTTTGAGCTTTTTTCTTGATTTAATATAGATTAAAATAAACGTACGTAGGTAGGTAGGTAGGTACACGTGGCTGTCCGTGAGAACACGGACACACTTAGACCTAAAAGGTCCGTTGTGATACCACAGGATCTTCGACTCCGGTCCTACTCGTCGAACCATTTAGAGCTTATAATAAAACGTACGTATGTCACCCTCCAATTTTCAATGAAAGCTTTTTATTTAATCTATATTAAAAATTGCCGTGTGTCTAGGGCATTAGGCTTGCGTATCGCAGTTCACCTGAGTGATCGTGAGCGAACTAGTACCCGAGCCCTCGCGAACAAGCTTGTTCTTGTAGTTCGCAGTTCGCAAGAAAGAATAATTGATAAATGGTGTAGGAAAATGTATGGACCTAAAAAAAGCCCTCACTTCTCTCGTGAATGAGCTAGTCCCTTTCTTTAAGTTCACAATTCGCGAAAAGGAACTAGTTCGTTTGCGAGGGAATTTTTTTAGGTCATCACATTCTATTCTTAATGATACCAGCCTATCCGGTGTCTCACTAATATAAAGGATATCGGTGTTATTTTTGACCCGAAGCTGAAATTTGATGATCACATCGCGGAAATCTCCAATAAAGCCAATCGGACCTCCGGTTTTGTCCTTCCTTTCAATATTGTTCTGTTGAGTGGAATCCCCATCACAACTGTCGCATCACTGCGATCGTCTGTGCAGCGCATATTTACACCCTTCCTCTTCTAGAGATTCACCATACCATACGCGGACTATAATACGAGACACACAAAGTTTCAGCTTCCTCTACTAAGTCAACGTAGAATGTAACCTTGAGGCGACCTTTTTATTTAAAATTAGTAGTACATACTAGTAGTGAAGTACTTCACTCGATTTCTTAATCTAATTTCTACATCTCAGAACAACTCACTCTTCAGCACTATACATTTTATTCCACCTACTGCCCCTAGCCATTCTTGGCAAATGGCATGCATACCACTTAGATCCTCCACGCAGTATACACCAGCGTACTTGTAGGCCACACCAGAAATTTGAATATTTTTATAAATATACCCAAAGACACAGATTCAGATCCCTATTCAGTTTTGATTTTGATAACAATTTCCTGACTATACCAACCCGTCTATAATGTGCAATAGATACGTTGCAGGATGAAGAGTCCGTCCACATTTATACCGATGGCTTCAAAACTGACGACGGGACGGATGGAGAGTGTTTTCTCTGATATGATTATTACTCTTTCCGTCACCGTTTTAAAATGTCTATCAGACGAAAGTAATTACGATCAAGCAGACCTTGTTCTAACTATCTACTAGGGACATTAGCATTTTTTTTTCATAGGCGCTTCGCTAAGCGGTAATAGAATTATTGGAATCGGTCTCTACAACATCAAGAATCAATGTGAAATATCGATCACGATAAACATCATAACATGATAGCGGAACTAAAGTCCTGATAGGACAGAGGTATTTAAACTTGCAACCTTTTCATACATAGCATTCGAGGAGAGGAAATAGCAGACCACACGTATTGTAATAGGTTTTGAAAATGAAACAAAAGTATTTTAACAAACCTTAAACTTCAATAAACTAAATAAATATTCAAATTAAAAAATATAGAAATTAACATATATGTATATGATTAAAAAAAATGTCATCCGCCGTATACTTTTCTTTGTAGAATTGGCATTAAGCGTTCGTCCGTGTACTGAACTCTTATTCGTCGCCCTGAAATGAAAATAAGCCTTTTCAAGTAAAACAAATCAAAACTAAATAAGCACACTTACGTTTAACTATAGGTTGAACGTTATCTAATTCACTCGAACCTGGCGCTGGTTAGGAAATATATAAAAAAAAAATGAAATTAAACAACCAATTGAATTTAAACAACCATCAGTCTATGAAAAATATTAAGTGAAGAAAAAAACAGCTCATTCAGGCTGGCCGCACATTGAAAAAGCAAAAACAGTATTAGTCAAAAACGTTTTTGACTAATCATGAATGTGTCGCTGTTTCAATAGCCATTAAATGATCAGTAGCTCAGTTCTGTAACTTATGAATGAGAAATTTCTCACCAAAAAGTCATTTTGGAGACGACCAGCCTATAATTAATTCTTTTATCCAAAACAAAGAAAATAAAAGAAAAAAACGAATGAATTCTGATAAGTACCTAGTTGCAGAGAAAACGGGGCAAACGTTTCAAAAAACACGATTTTTTAGGAAACGATATGCGGTACGTTCTACAGCTTTAACGAATGAATCAATTTTAATGAATAAAAACTTAAAAGAAAGTAAACTAACGCGCCTATTACGAAACTCGATTCGACCAAAAAACGCACATTCTGCGACTATGAAACTCGGCGACCGCCTAGTTGTCGGGTTTCATTCGACTTTTAGTCGAGAAAAAAGCGTGAGTAAGGAGAACTGCGTATTATGAGAGACGATCGAGTGAATATTTACTTGTAAGAAATGTCGAACTCACTCGACTGCTGGAAATGAAGTGACTTTCCAATTGTCGAGTTTCATAATACCAACTTTTGCTCGAGTTGATGTGAGTGAGTTACTCACTCGACTCGAGTTTCGTAATAAGCCTCTAAATTTGGGGGCCCCAAAGTAAAGTTTTTTTTTTATTTCACCTTTTTTTTGAGTTTTTAAGCCAAAAAAAGAGTGAAAAAAGAGTTTTTTTTGAATAGCTGCAATTTTAGTCTCAGGGCGTTTTTTTTTTCAAAATCGGGAAACGATGGGGTCCCTTAAATTTAATTTAGTTTCGTAAAATTTTTGGATTTTTGATTTCAGATCACTTGGCAAGGCTGTAGAAGGTACCGCCGTGCATAAACTCCGTTTTGATCTGAGCTGATCGCGCCCCTACATCATGGGAGTTGCAGCCGCCATTTTGCAAAAAATTTTTATGAAAAAATTCAAAATTATTCTTTACTTGTACCTCTATAAAACCAGCTAATAGTTTTTTCCATTTATATATTTTTTATATCCAAAAAAATCCTGAAATTGAGTCATTTTTCGGGCCTTTTAAGTGATACCTACCTTGCCTTAAAGTGGATACAAAAAAATCATCTACTTTTCAAGAAAGAATTGATTTATTTTTCCCAATCTTAGCTCGGAGAACTGTTGAATTTCGCTCTAATATTGAATTCAAACTTCCTTTTGAAAGTTAATCGCTAGGTTAAAACAGCACGCGGCCAGACTGAGTATTCCATTTAACGTTAATTGTCGCAGTTGTGGGGAGGTAAATAAGAAGAAAACTGTTATCTACCTTCTTTGCAAATGTCCAGCCTTAGCTAGGGCGAAACTTTGCGTCCTAGGCAAACCTTTCATTATAAAGTTTAATGAGATCTAGACCCAGGTCTCTGTAAAACTATGTATCCACTTCAACAACCCTTACCAACCAGATTAAACTAGTTGTTGTATCAATACAGCGCTTCATGTGCTAATTGGGACGGTTTTAACAGACGAGCCCCCACGTAAACCAACCAACCAACCAGGTGAAAACAGTCTTAGGACGGAAAAATACGGCTTTAGTGCTCACTGGATACGAAGCCGACGTCCCTATCAAACGGCATTGAACTATTAAGGGCCATTTTTCACCGAAATGCCATGGCTACGTCACCAGCAGCGTGGTCACAAACAATGTATGATATTGTATGACGGGTATCTAACTTGGCCAATGGTTAGCGACATAGCCTAGCATCTCGGTGCGATATGGCCCTTAGAAACCTCTACGAATTTGCTCCTTTCTTGGTTATGTGGATGGTTCGGTACTTTTAATAATTAAGTGCAGTGCTCCGCTCAGTTTGAAAAAGAAAAAACTTACCATTATGACAAATAGGCTGGTCGTCGTCATCGTCGTCTTCCTCGTCGGTGTCAACATCATACTCACGATAGTAATCTTGCCGAACAAATGGTTCTAATAGAGACGAAAAAAAAAACAACCCAAATTAGATCCAGTTTTTCAAAGTAGACTAAGTTCGGTAACACACCCTCCGAATCAACACCGCTGCCTGAAGCCAAAGAATCGGGGCGAGGTGTGGCCGTCGTGTGGTCAGAACTACCGGCTCTTTGAATCGGAATTGGTGTCGTACCGCTACTGCTCGGTGCGGCAGAACTACCGGCTCTTTGAATCGGAATTGGTGTCGTATTGCTCCTGCTTGGTGCGGCAGAACTACCGGCTCTTTGAATCGGAATTGGTGTCGTATTGCTCCTGCTCGGTGCGGCAGAACTACCGGCTCTTTGAATCGGAATTGGTGTCGTACCGCTACCGCTCGGTGTGGTATAACTACCGGCTCTTTGAATCGGTATAGGTGTCGTATTGCTACCGCTCGGTGTGGCATAACTACCGGCTCTTTGAATCGGTATAGGTGTTGTATTGCTACTGCTCGGTGCGGCAGAACTACCGGCTCTGTGAATCACTGCAGGTGTCCTATTGCTACTACACGGTTGCGACCTCCTACTTGGAGTGGGACCAGGCATTTCTTTGGGGTCCGCTTGAACAATCGAGGCCCTATGAGCTTTATCCTGGCTTTCTATTATTGTAATCTGACTCCGGTTACTGTCAATTGAACTGCTATCGGAAGTGGGATCAGGTGTTTTTGTCTGTCTTCCCGCGATCCTTTTCCTTTTATTGTCCGACGTACTGCTACTGGAAGTGCTACTAACTGATTGTTCAGTGACTGCAGTCCTGCTTCTATTGTAGGCCACAAGTGCCGGTGTCTTATGAACCATTCTGTCGATATCGTCCAGCGAACTGCTAGAGTTAAGCGAGGAACTTGTTGTCGAAGTCGTTACTTGCGTAGGATCAAGACCTTGTGACTTCGTTTTGGCCAGATACCGCTTGATTCTGTGTGCTAACATGTCCTTGCATATCTCGCAAACCGGAGTTGTTAGCTATTTTTTTTTTTTGATAAATGAGGACAATGATTTGTACCGATGTGAAAATAATGCGTCCACTTACCGTCATTGCAGGGGCTCTGTACCTCGCATACTTGAGCATTCCGCCTTTTATAGTAACGCAATTTCTAATCTTGCCACACAAGAAACATTTTACAGCCATATTATCAACGATGATCTGTTTAAATAGCACGGAAAACCGATTTTGAATCAAAATTTCACATAGGTCCAACCGAAGGTTAAGCCGGTCCGCGTTTCAGTTGCAGAAATTGGCGCCTTTTTGTCGTTGTCAACAGAAAGACGAAAAACAGCTGCTGGCAGTTGCTGAATTCGTTCCCCAATGGCGCTGAAATCGGGCCAAATAATTAAAACAAAAATGCTCGCGTACAATAAATTTCACTTGAAATCAAATCAACCGTCCAAAAGGTAGCCGCTTTCACCTGTTTAATTTCATAAATTCTGCCCGAAGTCGTTGAATTGACGGCAAACCGAACCGTTTCGTACTGCGTTCGCTTGGTTTGCCGCCATTGAACGTCTTTCTTTCGTATTTTGACAATTCGTCTGACGTTTCGCTGTTGACAGCTCAAGTTACGTAAAATTGCTCGCAAATTGATTTGTCCGTCGGAAAATTTCGCATTTTCTTTCGAACACTTTGTGTAAATATTCCCGTTCGTCTTGGCACATCGTTTTAACGTTTTATGATTGCAGGGTTTACAACCGGCCCGAAACCAAACCATCGTCCCGTCATGGCTCTAAACGCGAACTACTACGACAAGCCGGAAGGTACCGATCCATCGGGAAAGATGATCGCAACGAATAAAATAGCTGTGACCGCTGGACTTGCTTGGTCCATATATGACGTTGTGCTCATCTCGAAGCCGCAAGGCTACTTGCCAACGATCGGTCGTATTGGCGCAATTGTCGGTCCGTTCATGGGAATGGCATCGGCATTTACGCTGGGCACGTACGCCGCGACGAATCTTCGCGGCAAGGACGACACGTGAGAAAGCTTCAAATCGATTACAGACTGAGAATAACTGAATGCTCTGTTTCAGACTCAACTACGTGATTGGTGCGTACTGTGCTGGCGGTGTTTATGGATCGTGGAAACGTTCAGCGATTGCTGGCGTTGCGGCCGGATCGTTTTTCGGTAATGTGGTCGCCTGTGTGTTTACCCGAGAGAATTGTCGTTAACTTGATTCGGTTTTGTTTTCACAGCGATTGCTGGCGTCTTGAAGAAGCTATCGATTAGGGAAGGATGGGAATTTATGCCGGAAGTTAAGGGTCGTGGTTACAGTTCGTTGCACGGACACGACTTAACGCTCATGCAAGAACCACCGAAGAACTGGACGACGGGCAAGGAGTAATAGGAACATCTCGTGCTCGTTGTGAGTGTTAGCAATTCTTTTCAAATTAAAAAAGTCAACTATGAACAAGGTGACACGATTCTTTTATTTACCATCAGGATGGCCCTCCCCCTATTCATTTTTGCGTTGATTCCACTAAATTTCACTTCCAATCCGTTGAATAGTACATGTTTGTGTTGCTGTTGAGATTTTCATTAAAACAATTGAAGAATCGTAGGGAAGGACTGGCAGCTAGTTGGTGCCCCCATGAATTTATGTTTGTCGAGTTGCAGCTGCTTGGTTTGGGGCCATTTGGGGGAAAAATCAGGTAAACAGATTTTTGTGTACCACAACCTCCAAGAGGCTCAATGGTCTAGGGGTATGATTCTCGCTTTGGGTGCGAGAGGTCCCGGGTTCAAATCCCGGTTGAGCCCAGTTTTTTTTCTTACGCGGCAGTTAAGTTGAATTTTTTGCCCTCTGAAGGAAATCGAATATGTAATTAAAACGCAGAGCATTTTTTTAAGCGTGTTTATTAAAACTATTTGTCAAGCGCAACAGTCAAGAGTCAACAACTAAGTAATGTATAATAGAACTAAATTCAAGTAAATTGTTCAAAGGATTTTAAATGAAGCCCCCCACTTACAACGACGAAAATAAGTTAAAAAGCCCCCTTTGACTGCTGCCCATAAAAAAATGCGATTTGATTTTGCGGAACAACGACTGGAAAAAACGCTGGCGTTTTTAATTAAATAAATTTTTAATTTTTAATTTATTTAAATTAAAAGGGCTCATATCAGTAGAAAGTTTTTGTATTTTCAAAAAAAAAAAAATTCTCTCATCTTAAAGTTTATAGTCTCAAGAATGTTGTCTGTAAATTTCGTATTGAAATTCCAATAATTGTGGAAGTTATGGGCAATTAACCGGGATGGGCCCTTCGTGAATTCTCTATATAGCACGTCATTCAAACGTGATTATCTCGAAACATACTTTCAATGGCGGTTCCCAAAATCTTAGGAAAACGGCTGAACCGATTACTTCCAAAATTTCACACATTATTCTTGAATAGGTTCTCCCCTTCGCTACGTAGGATTTTTTTTATATCTTATTTACTTTTTTTTTATCAAGCAAGAAAGGTAGATAATTGAATTTAAAAACTGAAAATAAAGTTCAATCGGCCGCCATTTTGTGAAAAAATGTTTCTTCCAAAAACCCCTACGTAGCGAAGCGAAGGGCATCGGCATCATACTTTTCATTTTCAGAATCATTTTGAAATTTTTATTTTGGATCAACCCCCTGCATGTAATCGTGGGAACCGGAGAGCGTGCGAGCGACGGACATTGTTTGTGCCGACACCGACAGCAGCGCCCCTGGTTGATATATATTTATAAAAAAAAATTATTAGCGTACCTCAATATATATACTTTCGAATAAAACCAATCTGAATAAAATCGAGCAAATAGTTTTTGAGATATTAATTTCTAAAATTCACCTAATATTTCAGCTTTCTACTCATATGAGCCCCCTTAAAACGCTTTTCATCAGAAAAAATTAGTTTTCGCTTTTTGACTAATTTTCGTCGTTGTAAGTGCCCCCCACTTCTTTTATAATCCTTTGAACATGTCAAATATTCGTTGTTACTCCTGCTTTTGCGGCGCTGTCGATGAAGAATTTGACGCCTCCTTTAAAATACGCCGCTTTTCTCGAACTGTTGTTGCACTTGGTCGGCCTCCAGGATTCTTTTTAGTATAATTTTCTTTATTTTTTAAATAATTGCTAACAGCGCAGCGACTTCTATTCAATAATTTAGTAATTTTACTAATTGATTCATTTTTCTCCTTTAATTTATTAATAATGTCATTTCACTGCTATTTAACTTTTTTCCTCTCGGCACGTTCACAACTCAATGCAAATAACTTCAAATATCTATCAAAAACAATATTCTCAATCACACAAAGTACTATCCGCATCGAAAACCTCGAAATAACTGCGGAATTACACATTCACCCGTATTATGAGGGTCGTGTCGATGTCGTGTCGTCGTCGATCAACAGAAACGGTATTATGAGTGTCGATATCAATCGACGAGTCTCGATTTTATCGACGGATTCTGTCGATCGTGTAACAGTTCTGCGACACTGGCGCGACAGGATGTTTATATTGAAAAAAATGTAAGTTTTTATATTTTATTCTTTGTATAGATAATAAGAATAAATTTTAGGGTGAAAATTACAAATGCCCGGCAGTACCAATACTTAATTGTGTTAATGGGGAAAAATATAGACGTCGCCAGAGGAATTAGCGAGTGGGAAAAATATTCAACGGAACTGAATGCCCTAGGACCTCCAATACGCGATGGAATTGGGTGGCTGCAAATATGTTTGGATTTTAATATTACCTAAACAAATATTTTAACTGGAAATTTTTGAAAAATTACAAATCACCGGCAGTTTCATATGAGATCAACAATACTTAAAGAGCAGGCAGCCAACTATAAAAATGCCAATAAGCATCGAGGAATAAAATCCAAGTTCTTTCCCAAAACGAAAGTGCAATGAAATTTTTTAAAACCCTAAAAAAACAGAGAAACCATTCAAGAAGCTGGATACCATTCGCACAAGAGTTTTTAAAAAAACAAACCATTTAAATTAGGAATTTCCCAAATAACCTAGACCACGCACATTATATTGATTGACAGCAGGTAAAAGCAACGGACATTGTTGGTTAAGCTAGAGCTATGTTGAAATCATTGCCAGTGCCACGTTGATATCCTCCTTCTGCGAAGAATCGCAACACTGCGGCAAGTTTAATTATATTCGGCACCGCAGATGACAACACTTGTGGTTTTAATTTGCCATCGAAATTTTCAAGGAGCATAACAAATGCTTCCTTCGATAATCTGAAACAACGTAAAAAACTGTTCTCCATTGAATATTGCTTAAGCTCCAAATTGTAATAAATTCTCACCCATAGTTCTTCATTTTCAAAGGATTTGAGGAGTCTCGCAACTATTTTCTCTTCCACCTCAACAATTGTAGAGCTGCTCGATTATCCCCATCATATTCTTCGTCAAAAAATAACTAGTACGAACTCATTTCACCGAATCGATTAAAAAACACTTAATTGTGGATAAAAATGTTTCTAAAAATTCACGTTTCAAATCTCAAGAACAGTGTAAGATAAATTCTTAAAATTCTTATTAAACGTAGGGCTAATAGACCCCTAGCAAAAACAAAAATTTTGAGGATGCGGGTGTAGAGGGTGAGAGTGGGGGGGGGGGGGGGTGAAAAGGAAAAGGGTCAGATTCTTATATCTTGAGAACTTATAACGACATAAATCTAAGAGTTCTTAGATAGAGCTATAGTAGTGGCATGTTGGTACGGAGGTGAGGGGTGTTTTTCCTAAGTATAGTACGGCTTATACTAGAAAGTTGAAATTCGGTGTGAATGTATATGCAAATCAGCTAGAGAAGGAATTCTGGCGAAAAAAAAAAATCTAATATCTATTGGCGTTCGGAAGGAGGGGCAAAAAAATGATCAGTGAAAATTGAATGCATATATTTTAACGATTTTCGTCATATCTACTAGGTCTTCCAAAACATTGAATTCATTTTTATTCTACGGATTCTTCATATGAATACCGAGAAAGTGTTTTCAAGATTTTTTGAAATTTGACCCCTAAGGGGTGTAAAGTGATTGTATACTTTTTCATGAATTCAGCCATATTTCTCAGGTCTGATCAGCTTTCAAATATCTTTTCACTTCCACTGACTTCTTTAGTATTCACCTATTTTCAAGTTTTTTTCCTTTTTCAACTCCTAGGCCGCACATCCCAGAATATGACCCAATTATGTAATACATGTTATTTGTGGCAGCAGCGTAAGTATTCTAGCGCGACCCTATTCTAACCGCTTACCGAACTTTTTGTTAGGTTTACAGTCACATAGTAACCTACACTGCATCTCAGAATTAAACGCGTTCCGAACTTCTACCGAAAAATAATGAAGTTGCGGTCCCCGACTGTTGGCAATTTTTTTTTTTGTTGATATAAAATAAATATATGTATGTATGTAATGGAAAAAACTATTGGCGGCTTTTATAAAGGTAGAAATGAAGAATTGTGAGTTTTTTCATTAAAAAATATTGCAAAATGGCGGCTTCAGGTCCCATGTTGTAAGGCCGCGATCGGCGTGAGTTGATGCATGCGGTACCTTCTACAACCTTGCAAACAGATCTGAAACAAGGTCAATCACTTCGACTTTCGTGATGATGAAAAAGTCTTAAGCGAACACAAACAATTGTCACAGTCTGTGATTATTGGAAGCCTCATATTATTACACTTCTGGAGGATATCATAGGTCTGGCTTCGCGTTTCTATCTATTGTCTCTGATGAGAAACCTTCTCCAATAACGAACAAACACATTTGTATACTTAATGTCTTTTAACTGTATTTAAATATTTCTTTTGTTTTATAAGATAATTTACAATTTCATGGCAAAACTACAAATAATTGATTAAGGCATTCTTAAACAGCATTCTATAATGTATTAGGTAGGTTTAATGTATGATTTTTTTTTTGTTGTAATAATTGAACATTTTAACAAGAAAGTGATAATAAAATTGGGTGCACAACTAAAGTTTAATAAAATGTGCATAAATACATAATATTCACCTTAAAAAAAAACCTCTACTTTTTGGACTTTTTCTTTATAAAATCTACACAACCTATAAAATAATTTGTGATTTTTTTTTCTTGTTGTTGTTGTTGATTAATATATCTCGTCTTTAAATAGATTTTGTTTAATGAATTATGAAATTTTTTCAATTTCCCTTCTTCATAACGTCTCCAACAGCTTTCTTGGCTTTGTCAATCATTCCATCGATTGCTCGATCAGCAGCTGTAAATTTTTTTAATAAAATTAAAAAAATTAGTTTATGAATAGTATCACGTCGAAAAAAAAAAATGTGCAAATCTTAGAGCAGACCTTGATGAAATTTGTTAGGTTTTCGGAGAAGATCTTGGAGCAGACCTCGACCGAATTTTTTAGGTTTTTGCAGAAGATCTTCGGGGTAAAAAATATTTCCGGCATTTCAATTAAAGTTCTTATTTTCTGAACAGAATGCACACAAAATCGCAATACACTAAAAGACGAAATATGGAACGCTGCAGTCGTCACTAAGGTCTTTATTTACACTCGAATGGTATTTCGAAATATGCAGTGACTCGTAGGAAGGTTCCTGTAGGAATTTACATCAATGCTTCACCAGAGTAAAGTAAGTCGTTACTCTCAGTAAGGAATTATTGCAGCCAAAATAGTTCTCTTGAATGAATGCATGGGTTCCTTTATTAACACGGCAAAGGTTTTCTTTTTGAGCAGGACTCCTGTAATTGCAAAACGGATGCTGCTACAAAGACAACAGAATGATCTGTAGGTCGAAAGTGAAAAACAATATCTGTACCTGAGAGTAAATCGTCGTATCTTGCAGAGCTAAAGGAAGTCAAAATAATCAATGAGTATTAATCGTATCTGCCTTGTATTGATAGAGGTTAAGTCCAGTTATAAAATGGTCTACTGAACATTTTACGAAATGTCACTTACGACAGTTGTCCTTTCAGGTACAGATGTATATTCAGTGACGATAACTAAGCAGCTCTTTTTGAATGTCAGACCACATTTTTCCGATCGTAAACAAGTTGCACATAGGCTTTCCAGACAAGATTTTGGATGTATTGGCTGCGTTGAGGTAATAAACCTGAAAACCCGACCGCTATATAGACAGATGAACACCAAGTTAAACAATTGCCGTTGCGATCACCTCTACTGTAAAAAAGGGCTGATGAACTACTTCCTACAACGTTGTGAAGTGTATTCACAACCAAAACGAATACTTTTATCGAAGTTTATTAAAATTTCCTTAGTACCGCAAGAATCGATAAACTTCATACTTAATGAATGAAAATAGAAAATAAATAGTTCGAACCTATTTGGGACCACAAAAAAAAGTTGACTGTACATTCTTCCATCAAGAATACAAAATTGATTGCGTTAGCCGGACTCTTAAACGATTTGTTCGAGTCAAAATTTTTATTTTAAGTCGTTTTTAGTAAAAACGAAAAGGATCTCTTACAACGTTTCCATTCAATTCGCTAAGAACTATTTTAAGTTTGTTTATAGACGATTTATTTGGTTTCATTTCAATAAAAATAAATGAATGTTGACTCGTTTGGATTTCGAAAGTATTCTAAGTTTGATTTGTAAAGAACACGATTCATTTGCATATTATAACTTATAACAATTTCTAAGTATTGCGATTCTTTGTCGAAAATTTCTTCAAGTTTTTTTCTTCTTTTGTTCAATTATTCTGTAATTTAATTTCATAAGGATGAGGAATTTTCATGCTTAGTTGCAATTTAATGTCCGTTTTTCGTACTTACCCTCGTGATGTTTCAAAAAGTATGGACGAACCAGGCGATTGTAGATCAGAACAGATCCGTTGTTTTCCATTGGTAGCATACACCAAATCAAGAAAGTACACTAGAATTGAAAATATAAAATAATATTATTAAAAGAAACTGACCACGTTAAAAATGCCGTTCCGTTCTTACCTTAATCAGCCAATAGAACGGGATAACTTTGCATAAAAACAATGAGAAGTGCTCGAGAAGCGAAAGGATTGCAAATGTTACCCAATAGATTAGCCATCGTGTATCGTCCGATTTCGGGCTCGATTCAATGGCATGAATTGAAACATAGGCCGGATATGCGACACCAATTAAATTGCATACAAGTTGGGCTCCCCAGCCAAATACAAGGTACAATGCAATAAACGCTGTACAGCCTGAAAGGTATCAAATGTGAAAAAAAATAATTTAGTCAGCTGGAGTATTAATTAAATGGATTATGTGTGTTGTTTACGGTTCGCTAAGATTACACGATTGAATCAATGCGGTAATGTGAGCGATAAGAAATCTGATATGGGATCGAACTTTCTGTGATTTTTTTTTTGTTCTGGATATTTGATAAGTTTGATGTGTTAACACTTGACCGAAGAAAATTGATTATAATTAATTTTTTATTGTTTACTCGTTAGTTAGGTGGTTCGGCATTGATTAATTACAGGAAGGAAATTTATTATGGATTGATAACGAAACAGCCGAATTTATTTACTAAATTTCAAAATCAAAATGATGTAAAAAGTTAGCAGGTGTCCAGATCAGTAGAGCAGAGGCGTTTATCTTTTAAATTTTTAGCACCGCCATTATAAATTATTGGGAGAACAGTCGGGTATGATAGTTCGTTGAATGAATTACGCTTAATAAGATAGGTCCTAAGTATAAAATAGGATAAGGGATACAAGTTTTAATTTAAGTTAAACGGGCGTCATTTTAATTAACCTGTTTTTTCCGCAACCATCCGAACATCGTCGAGAAGGAATGGAAAATACGAGTAATATTCTAAGACGCTCGTTTTTTTTTTTTTTTAAGGACACTGAACTGGACTTAGGTGGTCTTTAATACACTGTAGTGTACAATCCAGTCAGCTTAGGGATGGGAGATCAAATCGGGCCGGGTAGTGTAGTTGGTGTTGATAATTTTGAGTGCTGTTTTTTGCTATGATGTGATCTACCAGAACAGCAATATGGCCTATAACAAATCAACTACTGTCTGGTATCTCTGATGGTGTTAGTGAATCTGATAAGAATGTAAACAGAACTCATCTGCTTAGTGTTAAATCGATTGGAGAAACTGCTTCCTATTTAGTCGATACTCATAATAAGAGATGGGTCGTTCAGGAGTGAACTGTTCCAAAAGAACAATTCATTGAAGTGAGTGAGTGAAGTAACTCACTCCTTTTTGGTGAATTGCAGTTCCATTAGACACGTGACAAAAAATGTACTGGCGAAACGAAGGAACGATTAGTTCCGGAACTACTTCACGGAACTGTGCAGTCCTCTTTTTTAAGTCCTCATGTTCTAGATCGGAACGAGGAAATAAACAGTTTCAGAACTATGTACTTTACGGAACTATGCTGACCTTTGTTTTGTAGGGCCTCATTACATGTACTGACGGAATAAAAAATTCCCGTACTAGTTCAGTGAACTAGTTCCTTCAATTGAGTGACTCGGAGTGAAGTACTTTACTGACTGAAAGGAACGGCTTTACCCATCTTTACTCTCAATACTTCCTGATGCCATTTTTTAAAGCATTTTATACGACAAGTAAAAAGTAAGTGCAAGCCGAATGTGGAATCGTCACGCTGCTTCAAAAATGATGGCCCAATGCCAAACAAAAAATTATGGCACAGATAGAACTTCTCTGAATCGAATTATAACTGGGAAATGGAACATGGATTTTTTTGTGTCCGTTTGAATACAAACTTAAGAAGGTTGAAGGTTGTCGAATTCCTGTTTATTCTGTAACGCATATCGAATTAATTTGCGCAAAAGGAAAAAAAGTAAACAAAAATTTTTGCTGAATAGTTCAGCAATAGAACTAGGAGCGGTCGAAAAAAAACAGAAGGTTGGTTGATGTTCAATTTGAAGGCCTCTAGATAACATCTCCGAACGTAGGTAGTGCATTCCACGTTTTAGTTGTACGAAATAGAAAACGCTACAAGGTTGTTCCTAAAAATCTAATATATAAAAATAAGTCAGTTTTTTGGTCGAGCGCGATTAAAATCTACACCTGTGAATCGTTTCCTCCCAAATTTTGCATGGACATTCTCGAGACTACCGGACAGGTCGTGAACATAATTATATATTCCCGAAATCGGTGGTTCGCGAGTTATTAGTTATTGACTTAGAATTAAAAATTTACAACAGGCAGTCGTAGCCGAGCAGGTAAGGCGTCTCACTAGAAATCATCGGGCCTATTCCGAAACTCGAGTCGAGTGAGTAACTCACTCACATTTCAACTCGACTCGATCAAAAGTTGGTATGATGAAACTCGACAACTGGAAAGTGACTTCATTTCCAGTAGTTGAGTGAATTTGACATTTCTCACAAGTAAATACTCACTGGATCGGCTCTCATAATATGCAGTTCTCTTTACTCACGTTTTTTTCTCGTCAAAAAGTCGAGTGAAAGTTTCATAGTCGCAGAACGTGCGTTTTTTGGTCGAGCGAGTTCCGTAATAGGCCCGCATAAAATTAAACTTTACTTGTAAGAAATGTCAAATTCACTCGACTACTGGAAATGAAGTCACTTTCCAATTGTCGAGTTTCATCATACTAACTTTTGCTCGAGTCGAGTTCAAATGTGAGTGAGTTACTCACTCGACTCGAGTTTCGTAATAGGCCCGCAGATGATGATAGGTTCGAATCCTGCCGACCGCGAACATGTGTGATTTTTTTTTTTATATATTTGTTTCGATTTTACTACCGGCAGCGAACAAGATGCAAGAGGTGAGTTTGTCGTAAAAATCAAAGCCGGATGATTTTTTAGATTGGAAAATGATTTCAATCCTTCGAAATATTCGTGATTTTGAATTTGGTCTCGCAGGTATTTCTTGGTGCTATGAACTGTTGTTCTTTCATTGCCTAGAGTACAGTTTGCCTTAAATTTTTCTAGATAAAACTTAAGCCTGAAGAACATCGAGGAATTTTTACTATGTATATTTATTCTACGGTTGTTTTTGTAGAGCAAACTTTTCAGAAGAGTAAAAAAATTGGCCTCGTGAGAGTTTGGCTACATAGGGCCGTTATTACGACCTTCAATTAAAATTTAACAGGAACTTTAACAGTTAAAGTTCCAGTTAGAACGTTACTGACGATTGTAGGAACAGGCCTAAATGGCAGATTAGGTTTAGTAATTGGATATCGAATGCGAACGGAGTCCTTATGACAGGTGAAAACAATCGGTGAGGTTTCTTGCACTTTGTGCTGGAACACTGTTACTTTTCCATATCGGCGGTCACACTGGAATTGTAGAGAGATTGAACATACATATTACGATTGGTGTTCATAAATTAACCAAACAAGACTTCTTAATTAATTTTAGGTAAGAATATAACGATTCTGGTTTGTTTCCAGTGCTCCAGGTGTACTAGTCGCCGTCTCAGTAATGAGATGTCATGTCGCACCAAATTCCACTGTTTGTGCTCCTTATTAAGGAGCCGGAAAACTAATCGCATGTTTTGGGTACATCACGTACACAATAAACACAACATTCAAAATAGTTAGTTTAATCGTTTTAATTATATTATCAAGGGCATCTGGTCCCGTAACAATAGAGTTATTTTGTTGGAATCGCATTTAGCCATGCATGGGCTTATCACTTGTGGTACAAGTGGTTACATTGGACGGACCAGAGACCTTCCGAAAAGCATTTGGATTTGGTGTGAGCCAAAGGCGTCCAACAGGGAAATAAACGAATCGCATACTTTCGGCCCTCTCGTTCTACAATTGGGTCGGTGTGAGTGAACACGCCAACGTGAGACCAGTCCCTAATTTAATTTCGGGCGTCTTATGATTCTAGAAAAAAAGATGAGCAATATTCGTAAAATTGCAAATTGTTGCACAGATATCAAACTAAATATTAAGCAGACTGTGCTGACGGCAAACAAAATAATACACTGTTTACACACAAATCAGGCAACATGCAATTTAAACTATCTATTTAAAAGTTCACCTTAATTCGCATATCTATTTTTTGCTAATAGTTTTGCTAATTTTGTATAGCGATATTTTCCAAATATCACTTGTTTAAATTGCTCAACGGAAGTTGCTAACGTACTTAATTAATTACAAATGAGAGGAGCCAAGTTGCCAAAATTAGAAGAAAATGCATCCACTGTGCATGTGAAATGAACATTTCTTTGTAATTTTGTCGAAATATGATGTGGCGATGTAGACGGAAAACTTTATCTGATATTCAGTTACCGTCTGGTGCATAAATATATTTTTTTTTTTTGTACTTCACTTTTATTTACTTTGTTTCATTTCAACTACAGAAAATTTCAATTTACACAACACTCACCCCATAAAAACGATTTTTGATTCGGTTCAACGTATTTTGCAATTAGCTCATTAAAACTTTGCGTTAAACTTTCCATTCTGTTCTTTTTTTTTCGCGCAACTACAACTTAACACAGCTTGAATTTATTAGGCACTTGTGGAAATATTATCGATAGTAAGATTAAAAAGAAAAAAAAAAAAAAAAAATTTTGCTGGTGACGAGCGACGAAATACGAACAATTGTAATTTTCACGTCCTCACCTCTCTCAACAGCGACGGAAAATTAGGTTCACAGTGTAATTATCGAGACTATAAATTTATTGAGCCCTAGCCACACTTGACCGGGTTCTGCGATTTAAGTTGTGTTTCTTGTCGGTGACAGGCACACGCAACAAATCATATTGAACGGTTCGTGGTTAAAATTAGATGATCATTTCTGGTCATGTTTTAATTTCAAATGTCTCAAGAACCAAGAAGAATTGCAATGCAGTTTTGTGAATATTTTAGCCGACATACAGCTAACAGTTTCGAGTACGAAAATTAAACGTTAAAGCGACTAGGTAGTGAGAGGTAAAGTGAACGATAAGTAGAAGTACACGTACATGATTACATCGCTATCTCGAAATTTGTTTGCCGTACTAATTCTTTTTTCGGGTTTTACAATACATTGTATATGTATATATAAAAAATTATCGCAATGATAAATTTAATGACAGTGTTACTGTTTGTGTTTATTCTCTCGTTCAGTCAACTCATTATCGTTGACTAGTTTAAGTATTTGCTTTGACCTGGTGTAGTTACAAAGTGTAATTTATATTCAGCTCTATGTGTTTGGGCAGGTTCTCTCATACGATTAGAACTTTATACAGAATTTGAAAAAAAGGTGTACTATGCAAAGTCTTGGAACTTGATAGTTGGGTGGAGTAGAACGATTGGAGCATAGCATTTGATCGCCAACTATACACAGTAAAGTGGTCACGTTCAAAACTTCGACACTCGGTTGTGAAACGTGCCCTTGGAGTGATTATTTCGACATGAAAAGGGTGCGTGGCTCCGAAAATCAGACCACAAGCCCTAGCTGTACTACACAAAACAGTAGCGCCACCTTACCACGAGTATACAAATTTGAGATATCTTTTATTCTGTGGCTTTTCGAGTGTATTTAGCGAAATTTTCATCAAATTGAATTGCCGAATGAATCTAGCTTCTCGTTTTAAACGCAACTCGACGAATATTTTTTTAAACGTTACGCAATCGAAATTAAAAACGGAAAATTTAAATATCTGAAGAGAATTGATCAATTTTTTCTCGATTGTCGATCCGATTGAAGTATAAATTAATTTTTTTTACTCTAGATGAAATCATATGAGTATTATAAGTTTGATTCAGCCCAAAAGTTTGTATTGCATAGAACCGAGCCTCGGACGGTAAAAAATTGTATACTATTTTTGTTTATTTGTGGCCAAAAACCTCAAATCCGCTTGACGTCCGTCCGTTCGTCTGTCTGTCCGTTAGCACGATAACTCAAGAACGCCTTCGCCTAGGATGTTGAAATAGTGAATCTGGGTATTTGGTTGAATTTGTAAGGCTAATTTCGTTAACGGGAAAAATCGTCCTACTCCTTCGAGTAGCTGCCACACAAAAACACGTGTTTAAGAGTATTGGTCGATAGCTTCAGAAGGGCTTAAGCTACGTCTACGAAATTCTGTATGTGTTATTTTTCCAACAGTTGGAGCTAAGCGTACGGTTATGAATAAAATCCTATTAGTCCTTCGTGTAGTTGCCATACAAATATCCTGTTCAGCAAAATCTTTTTACTCCTTCTGGTAGCTGCCATACAAAATTGCCTTAAATTACGTGGTCAAGAATATTGGCCGATAACTTCACAAGGGTGTAAGCTACGATTTTGAAATTTTGTATGTGTTATTTTTCCAACAGTTGGAGCTAAACGTGTGATTATGAACAAAATCATATTAGTCTTTCGTGTAGCTGCCATACAAATATCCTGTCAAAATGCCTTCAATTAATTTACGGAACTCCCTATAACTCAAGTAATCGTTTCGCTGTGAATTAGGAATTTTGTACAAATAGTTTTGAGTGAAAACAAAGTTCGAGTTTACTAGTCAGCGAAATCCTTTTGCTCCTTCTGATACTTTCCATGCCAAAAATTCCTTAAGACACGTGTTCAACAATATTTTCCGATAGCTTTTGAACGCTTAAAGGGGGATTTCCATTGTCGTCGTATTTATGCGTCTGACAGAAAATTCAAAGCAATTTAATTTTGCGGCACAGAAAAACGCTGAACAATGTTCGACGTGTGACGCAGACGCAAACGCAGGATTGCGACGACAATGGAAATCCCCCTTTAAGATTCGAGTTTGAAATTTTGTAAGCATTAATTTTGGAATGGTTCTAAGGAAAAGGATGAATATGTAAGTAATCGCAGGAGTCCTTCCACCAACACCACATTTTTCTCCAGCTCAAGTTTCAGGCCAAGAGCATCAAATACTTTGCAACCCGCCTTCCTCTTCTGTCTTCACTCTTATCTTCCTTTAATTATTGCATTGATATGACGTATTCATTTCTAGTTATGCAGCCATGACACACTCCTGCTTATCAATCAACTAGCATTCCAAATTTTAGGACTATAACTGAGCGACTGCGATCGCTCAAACTACTCATTGGTAGTGCTGATATTTTTATGGTGTTTCATCGTGCCTCAACATAATTTCCATCACAAGTAAAAATTAAGTTCATCATTTTATTGCAATTCCTGCGAAACGTATGAGCGTTCTTGTGGTCGATCTAATGACCTTTAAAGTGGCCAACTGTTGGTACCTTCTTCAGTTAAAATGTCCACTTCTAGATCAGTTAAACCCATGACTTGAAAGGATTCTGATCAATGACTAACGCGTTAAATCGGCAAAGGCCTCTGGTACAAAATTATTCTAGATAAAGAGCTATCTTCTTTCTTCTATTATATTTACATTTCTAAGCAACCTTGGAGCAGACAACCCTACTCGAAACTTAATCAACACGTTTCTCATCACGATCTACCAACCGCACATTCACTAGCAACATTTTTAGCATCGTTGCTGAATTGTCGTCACTGAATTTATTTTTTATTTTTAAATGTAATAGGTTTCTTGTTTCTTCTCCCTGCTTGCTATCCTGATTTACATGCGGTTCAGGAACGTGTTACGTAATATTTATTGGTGAGCCCAGCATCTCCTTCTTATACTATTTTAATTCAGATTCACATCAGACTTTCAACAATATTTTACCAACAAAAATCTTATCTGGAGCGGATAAAGTAGAAAGGACGAATCCGGCTGCCAGATGTTGACCCTTATACTATTGAGGAACCAAACGATTTATCACTTTAGGATCTTATTGCCGCGTTCTTTACCTGGCTCTTTCTACTGAGTCATAAATGTTAAACGAGGGAAAATAAAGATGTCAGATGGTATGAAGAGTGACGGATTCATGGAAAAGGAATTGCACCTTTCCGGTAGGACCAAATTTCATCCAAATCGGAAATGAAAATTTTATGCAATGACCGAAACAAAAACATCTAAAAACTAAAGCTAAAAACATTTTTGTTGAAGTGAATTTGTCGATACTCTGCGTTCAAAATTCAGAAGGCTAGAAATGTAAGCTCCGTGTTCTCATGAGCGTTTCTGTCTGTATGGTGGTTTTTTGATCGCATTCTGAGAGGTTGGGAACAAATCTGTGGTCACAGGAAATATCTTGGTTAGTTGAAAAATAGTAACATGGGATAAGTGTACTGTGGTCATCTCCCACACACTGTGAAGAATTTACTGAGATGTCAACAAATTTAATTTTTTCACAAAAACTGAATTTACAAGAATAGTTCAATAGTTCAAATTGCAAAAAAGTGCTGCCCTGAATAATTTAGTTTTTAGACTAACCTACTTATTCCCTGTGATCACAGAAATATTGATTGCTCGGAGCGAGATTAGTGCTAAAAGGGGGCTGTTTAGAAACCGTATTTGTGAAAGGAGCAACACTGTGAAGAAGCAGTGTTGCTCTTGTGACCAGGTACATTGTTATGCAAGGAATAAAGCAATTGTAACCAATTTTCAGCACGTCTTTCTTATTTCCCAAATTTTTTTTAAATATTAAGGTTAACTATTGTAGTTTTTTATGTAGTTTACGTTTTACTCTTCGGCTACTGCAGTATGTTGGCGTATTGCAAGATCATCTAATATATAAAAATAACTGTTTTTTGGTCGAGCGCGATTAAAATCTACACCTGTGAACCGTTCCATCCCAAAATTTTGCATGGACATTCTCGAAACTACCGGACAGGTCGAGAACATAATTATATATTCCCGAAATTGGTGGTTCGCGAGTTATCTTAACATTTGAGTTTTTTAATAAGTTGTATCAGATCAACCTGACTTAGGAATTTACAATAGGCAGTCGTAGCCGTGCGGGTAAGGCGTCTGACTAGCAATCAGATGATTCCCTCTGGGAGCGTAGGTTCGAATCTTGCCGCCCGCAACCATGTGAAATTTTTTTTTTTTTAATTTATTTGTTTCGATTTTATTACGGGCTGCGAACACGTGACGGGAGTAACAGCGGCGATGTAACATAATTATGTATTCTCCAAATTTGTGATTCGCGAGTTATTTCAACATTTGAGTGGATGAATTATGGAGGATTGTAGATAGAGAATGGAGGATGATGGAAAAATGAAAAGTGAAAAATGGCATTAATGTCTCCAGTTCCTTGAGCTGACTAAGTGTACCCGAAACGGGAGTAATGTATCAACGGGAGAAACAGGGGCGATGGATAAACGGGAGTAACGGGGGCGATGGAACAATGAGAGCGTAGCCGCGGTACGCGGTTAGTCAACTATAAAATGCAAATCTAGTCTTGAAGAAATGGAGTTGAAATACACATAAATTGCGACTACACACTTTTTCGGGGCGTATATGAATCGATACGGGTATCTATTCCCATATGGCGTCTCTGAGAGTCTTGAAAACAGGCCGACATGTCTTTGATATTTTTGTAAATTTTAACAACTGGACGTTAGTACACAAATGCTTGAAAGAATTATTTCTGTGAACACTTATTCCTTCAAGGAAAATCTATGCTTTAAATGGCAACATCTGTTGTTTGTTGTTTGGTGTGGGGAAGACACGCAAGATAGTAGCTCATCTTGAGCCTGCAGTGCACATGTGATCGTCAATGATTCTCAAACTGAACAGGTGTAGGCCACAAAAGTAATGCCATGTGAGGACACCAACCATACTACTACGTTCCTTTCTGATCAATTCGAAAAAAAGAAGCGATTCGTCTACTTGGTCCCTCAACGGTTCGTCTACTTGGTTCCTCAACGGTTCGTCTACTTGGTCGTTCAACGGTTCGTCTACTTGGTCCCTCAACGGTTCGTCTACTTGGTCCCTCAAAGGTTCGTCTACTTGGTCCCTCAACGGTTCGTCTATTTGGTCCCTCAACGGTTCGTCTCCTTGGTCCCTCAAAGGTTCGTCTACTTGGTCCCTCAACGGTTCGTCTACTTGGTCCCTCAACGGTTCGTCTACTTGGTCCCTCAACGGTTCGTCTACTTGGTCCCTTAACGGTTCGTCTACTTGGTCCCTCAACGGTTCGTCTACTTGGTCCCTCAACGGTTCGTCTACTTGGTCCCTCAACGGTTCGTCTACTTGGTCCCTCAAAGGTTCGTCTACTTGGTCCCTCAACGGTTCGTCTACTTGGTCCCTCAACGGTTCGTCTACTTGGTCCCTCAACGGTTCGTCTACTTGGTCCCTAACAAGGTTTCTGGTCTGCCGCATTCCCGGTAGAAGCACTAACCCCTCAATGTGTGATTTACTCTGTTGCTTACTAAAGAAATTATTTATTATAATTATAATTATTAAATTATTCATCGAGCATTTCTTTTCTCAAGCGTACTGCTTAAGAAATCGATACAGAAGAATATTGTTGGGAGCATTTCTTGGCCCTAGAATACCAGCATTAAACAACAAATTAAATAGGTGCGGCCTAGTAATCTGATTGAAACGTAATGCTTCGATTTGTGAAAGCTGCGTTTTTCTAACAAGGTGACCGATAATCAATTCTTTTAAGAAGAATGAAATTGGTGCCCCTTAGCAATAAAACCGCTATAAGCAATTTAATAAAAAGCCACCTTTGTCTGACTTTAGCGAATGTGTACTTAGGAATCTCAGTGGTTCGGCGTGTGAGAATAGTACGAGCTCAATTCAATGAAAGCCCATTAAAATTTCCGTTCTGCCTCACAGCGACAGTCATGTAATCGAGAACTATTCGTCACAGATTCTATTTCACAATCAATTCATCGATTTTTTTAATTTCGTTCATGCTAATGAGACGCATCGCAACCATTCAGTCGAAATTATCTTTTCTTTAATTTTGACCAAAATACTCGCGCCCAACTGGTTCTGGCGAAAAAAAAACACCTTCAAATTGTGCCAGACCTTGAATTAATTTAATTACAGAATCATAAAGCGTCGACCTTGTCTGTACGCATTACTCCCAAGTTTTTTTTTCTATGTGGTTTTTTCGAACGGTAGACGTGTCAGAGTAGAACATCGTCGACCATGTGGTCCCTTCAGAGATTTTCTGATCTCATCATCACGCTAATTTTTCGAGAACGACAAACCACACACGAGTTTCGGTTTATGTACAAACCGGCCTACGAACTATCGAAATGCTTTTACATTGCTGGCGCCAAACTACTTACCGAAAAATAAATTCAGCCTTGTCACGCCGGTCTTCTGTTCGGCCAATTCCAAAAATTGTGTCCACGGCTTGGTTCTGTCCTTGAGTGCCGCCTCGATTCCTGCCTTGTACTCCTGAATTTTGCCACTCGCCATTTTTACCGCCGTATCCGTTTCACCACACACTTGCTGGAATTTTCGTTTCGATTTAGTTTTTAGTGGGAATAGTTTCGGGAATTTCTTTCAAACTGTCCCGGCTATTTCCATAAAATGAAAATAACGGAAAGATAAAGAAAGAGTTCTGTACGCGGTACAGAGTTGGAAAGGAAAAGGAAAAGGAATGAAAATTTCAAGAAGAGTTTTGCCAAACCTGCGAAAAAATTGAAATCTCTTCACGACGTCAACGACAGAAGTCTATTTTGGAATGACGACGAACGACGCGGCATGAAGTTGGCCACGTTTTCTACTGTCATCGCAAAGAAAAAAATGTTTTGTCCGGTTTTGGCCATGGAAGTATATGGAATGGCTATTAACGAGATTTTCCGTAATGAAATCTGATTGTTTAGTTGATGGAAATTGAAATTGTAGTAGCCTTTTACCAATCAGCAACATGAAATTTGACACTTGAATCCCTTGCATCTCACTTGCTCTACAAACTGTTGTTCTTCAGTCTCTTTCTTTTGGCACTGGAGACCCTTGCATCTAACTTCTACTACACACCAATTTTCTACCTTTCTCCTTCTCAAAAATTACGCACGTGCACACGAATTTTACGAGTAGGTTTTGGCTCTCTCGGGCGCATTTGTTGCGATAATGGACGGAAACGAAGTGTAAACCAACTTTTCAACCGTCTCGTGGACAGTGCTACCAATTTAGCGAAATTTCTATCAGATATATAATTGATGCTGCTAGGACACTGGCTATTTTTGCGAATGAAAAGTGACTAGAAAATCAAATATGATAAAAAAAGGGATATGTATCAAACATGTAGATTCCATCTTAATAAAAGGAAATCGGGCCTTCAATTTATTAAGCAATCTGTTCGTAAACAGTCAATCTTTTAGTAAACAGCCTTATAAAAAGTTTTAAAAAAATAGAAGATTGTGATATTACAGAACCAAAAGAGCTAATAGACCCAGCTATTCTTGAACAAAGATATGCCCTCACTGAAGAAAAATTCTTATATAAAAGCTTCCCGCCGTCTCTCCTATTCGTTTTATATATTTACTAAAGACCGCCTAACTAAGGCCCGGTATTTTAATGTAGAGTTAACTTGTAAGTTGTCAGTTAATCAAAACCACTCGAGTAAACTTTATATGGAAATACCAGACCTACAAGATAACTCTACATTGAAATACCGGGCCTAACAGGAATAATCCACTAACCTTCTATAATAGAAGATATAACAGTAACGACTAAGAGGATCTTGTCTTCGATGTCTGTCCTCATAAATTGATGGATTAACTGAGAACAATAACTTTAAATAAAACGCTAACTGTCACTAGGATATTATTTAATAAGAGTACTGTACTGTGTACACATGCGAATTGGTGTTCCTTACACAAATTGAAGCCTAGCCCTAAGTGGGCATATTATGTAAGTAAATATAACAAAAAAAAAACATTTTGTTTTACAATGTAAAAAAGATGTCGGGTCCAACAAAAAGTGATGATATTCACAGCGTCGGCTTTCTTTCTATTAAATACTTCCACTTACGTTTGTATACAAATTTGTGATATTCATTTTCTCTAGAAACTCGACATTTTTTTTTTTTTAATATCATTTCTTTTTGTTGCCCTAACTACATTAATTAACTATTCCGATTAAAAAGTTCAAATATACATATGTATTTACTTGGCAGAAGCACATCCTACGAATTGCTCAGCGGGATATGTGAATACAGTCATATTTGCCGGTCTAAATATACAAATTTTAATGAAAGCAGGCATATATGAAATTTAGAAAATTTCAAAATTAAACAAAATTACTGTAACTTTTGGAATTGCCCAAATGTGCTGATTTCGTTAATTTCTATAAGCCATGATCTCATAATCGATATAACAAACCGATTCAATAGAAACTTTGGACTGAAGGAATAAGTCATTGCGACTGTAATTGTTTCATTGTCTGTATCGAGAAGAAACCGCTTTGAAATGAATTGACTAAAGCCAAATTTAAATTAACTTACATATAAAATTACATTTGTCCTTGGAACAATGTCTTAGATACCCTCGTGCTATATGCTCTAAATCCCTATCCCAGTGCTGAATTTGAAAAAAAAAACCAAAAACAGGAACTACTATATTTTCAAAATACTATTCCACAAATACCAAGAGTAACATATTTGTCATCTTGTAACGAACAGCAAACTTGTTTCGAATTCCGTTGTGACCATTGATCAGCATCGATTTTCTTCGATTATTCATTCTCATGAGACAATTTTTTGTTCCTGGATTTAGCTATCGATGAAATAGTTTTTCAAAACCAAATTACATCAAATGCTGCATAGAGAAACAAACATTCCAACTTACATAGTAACAAATCAAATGTAGACCACCATCTCGCACGTATTATTTCAGCAAAGATCGCTTAATTCTTTCCGAATTAAAAGAAATTGATATCCTTTGAGATTTCGAATAACACTTAACAATAATATTGCTACTTTAAAAATTGTGGACATTTTTAAATATTTTATGAATAGCTTTTCAATTGACTTTTGAAAATTGACGTTGACGTATGTTCTGCATAAGCCTTGAGTACTGTGATTTTAAGGTAAGCTTAAAACTCAATTGTCGGAATAATCGGAAAAACGGAATAACTGAAGAATTTAAAACTAAAAATCATCGAGCTTTTTTCCCACTTTTTTGCATGCGTTTTAATGAAATGTATGGCAAGCTTGTAGAAAGCTCTCGTGTACACAGCATACAGGTAAAGCCCCCGTGTCCGTGTGAGATCCGTACAGTAAAGTACGTAGTCGGTGCTGCGGATTTTGAACTCGACACGCACATTCGACCGAACGTCCTGATTAAAGCTTTTAGCTATTCTTTACTTATACTCCCTCTTGTTAAATTAAAATTAAATTTAATAAAATAAAAGACTCTATTGTTAAGGCAAGAAGCCTAGTTGGTTTAACCAATATTATAATTGAATTATGTATCCAATGTAAATTAACATTCGCTTGAACTTATTAAGGAATTGTGTTGTCCTTATCATAAATTATTTATCTTTTTATTTTTGTGTAATAATGACACCGCCTGGTTTTACTTTGGCTTTTCCGGCTCATTCATTTCTATTGGAAACGAAGAAATATAAAAATAGTTTCACATTAAATTTAACTTAATAGTTTCAAATAATAAAAAGTAAACGTAAACCACCACTGTTAAATTAGCTAAGGCTAATGTAGTAAGGGTAACAGAAGTTAGGTATCAATTATTCTTTAAGAAAACATGTAACCTTATTATATATAAATCAATAAATCTAAATCTAAACTAGAAAATCAAAAAGAAGAGAGATATAGAGTTTAAGAGGTTATGTCACTGTAGAGTTTTCTAGGAATCGATTTTTAATTTTTTTTTTAAATGGTCCCCTATCGATTCATTATATTATGTTCACAAGTGTATTCTCTTACGATTAGTAGGTGAATCTAGAATCTACTTATTTCTTTTCGTCACATTTATTTTTCACGTAGTTTCATTCTTTCTATAGTTAACTATTTTTTTACTTCTTTCCTACTACTTTTCGTTTGCACTGATTTATGGAATATTATCTTTTATATATGCTTACATTTTTGTTATATAAATATATTCAAATTTAAGTTAATTTTAAAATTATTAATTTTAATTTTTTATTAAGTTTATATGTGTTAAGTGTAAACAAATAAAATTATTCTAACATTACATTGTAACTGCAATTTAGGAAAGATGATCATATAGTGCTGTTTATTTGTATTAAGTTTAGTACAAAATACAGTTTTTATTAGTGATATAATAATTAGTTTTCAACATTTTAATATAAAACTTAAAAAAAAAAATAAAAAACTATTTTAAAATGATAAAAAATTATGAATTGTTAAAGTAGTCCTTGCCTTTGATTGAAACTATCGAATTAACTTTGCAAATCTTGATTTTTTTTATCGTTGTCGTTTTATGATGGCTTTTAGAATTTTGATAAAAATTTAAAGTTTTTCGAATGCATAAAAGTATAACTTTAAGCAAATTTTTTTAAAAGTAGTTTTTTTAAGATTTTATTCTGTTTAGTGTCGTATTATTGTTTTTACATATCTGTTAAATTTTTAAAAAACTGTATTTCGTATTCCATTTCCATTTCATTTTTGAGTTAAGTTTATTTTTAATGCAACGAGTCGTTTGGTGCGTTCTATTCGTTGTAACATTTTGAAGTATGTATGAATGTCTATTGTAAATTGTATTATTTTTAGGATTGTGAAGTAACTAATTTAATTTATGATATGTCGTTACTCCGAATCGAAATTGATTAATATTTGAAATAACTTATAATAGCTTTGTCACTTTATAAGAACCAATTAAAGTAAATTTTTAGGTTTTATTTTTTTAAATTCTTAAGCAATCACAGAGAAAGCGATGCGAGTGATGCTCGCGATTGTGAGCGTGCGTCCTATCTACTATATTATTGTAGTTTTTCTTACGTACTTTAACGTTACTCAAATATTATACATTTAATATTTTTTTTCAGGAGTTATTTTGAAGAGGACAGTAATAATTCGACTATTAAACAGTCCTAAAAGTTAATAGTACATTACCATGAGTACGCAATCAAATGTTGATTTGATAAATAACTATGCGAAGAATTTGGTACACAAATCGCGTACTTATTCCAATGCTGAGATTTTACTGAAAACTTTAAAAGCCAAAGGAAAATTCACAGTTGAGACTGTGCTTGAGACGTTTCAACACTATATAAAAAAAATTGATGGACTAACGCTTGATAATCGACTTGTAA